>CM077156.1:91158013-92643893 GCA_039583875.1 Platanthera guangdongensis | reverse complement strand
TGGTGTATGATAAATATTTCAGCACATTTGGGTCACTGCATGTTGGAAAATCCACTTGCATGTGTTGGTGTATATATTGCATTGGTGTGCCAATAGCAATAATTTAAATTTGGTGCATTCAGCCTAATTGAGGAAATCAAAAATCATGGATTTTATTCCTGTGGTTCATTAGGGTAAAGTTCACCCCTCTGATACCAGTTTGTAAGACCCCAACCTCCCTCTTACCAAGGAGGGCTATCGGGCCTTATGCCCAGAACCGCCGTCTTACGGTGGCACTAACGCAGGGGTTAGTCGACACCGCAACACGCCGATCCTGCCGGCTATTACGATCATTTAACATGTAGGCTAATATGAGAAGAAGAAGTAAAATAGTATATTAATCTACTAGTCCACAAGTCACATAGTACAATCATATATATGAAATGAAAAGTACATCAATATAGTCCACAAAAGAGTACAAAAAGAAAGAGTAATAAGGGCTTATGCCTAGTACATCAAATCCACTCTCTCTAAAAATAAAAGCAGAAGCTACACTAGTACATTAGAACTCGTCCCACCTGAGGACGCACAGTAGTGGTAGTAGCCTGTTGTAGCGGTATCTGCTCCTCACGTCCTGTCTCCTCGTCGTGCTGGTGCTCCATCTCCACGGGCTCCTAAAAATAGTATGGTCACCGACCATTAGTCAAAAAGACTAAGTCGTTTCCTCCGCACCTCGCCCCGCAGCTCCTAGGACCCGAGCGGGAGGACGAAGCGGAGGACAACAAGAGGTAGCAAAAGTGGAAGCAGGTGATAGAAACTAACTAGCAGTTATAATAAGTAATATTGTTCTACTCTAGCAGTTCTAAATATGGTACAAGTAAGTAAGAGCAGTACAGTAAAGGAAGTAAAGAACAGCAGTAAGAGTAAGTAAATAAACTATTCTACCACTATACTATCATCGCAAAAGTACCCTAACTTATATAAATGCCTATAAAAATGTATAAGTTAGGATTTCCAGGAAATTTAACTTATCATATAAAAGAGCCCATACTAATTTATATGATAAGGATCTATGAAGCGTATGACCTAATATGAATGAATGTTATGATGCAATTTTATGCACAGGCAAGTGCAACTCACACACAATGACTCTGTGATCACAGACCTTTATTTCCCACTTTTTGAGAGCTAGCATCACTCTCGGGTACCACCACTGTGGCTACGGCAGCAGCGGAGCGGGCGTCTCCACTTCTATGCCGGTATGCACACTACCAAGCCTTAGACCCCTCGCATACGCCTCTGTACACGTCCAAGGTGCACTCTAGAGTCTTGCATATGTACTTTGCTGACAACCCGTCAGTCTTGTTGGGTCGGATGTGCGTTATCGGGGGCCGTCCTCCAGACCGCAGTGTAAAACAACCCACTGGCCCCTCTAACCCTCACAACCGCCTGGTGCACCGTACTGCCATCAGTGTGACGAACGACCAATACCGCATGCCCCGCCACTATTTTTATGCACATGCAAGTATTTCATTCCGAGCCTTCCGCTCGCAGGACCAAACCGGTCCTGAAACTATCAAACCCAATCCAGGTGAGAACGTACAATAGTGCCCTTATACCAATTCCCTCAAACCCCACACAGGTGAGCATATATCATGAATCTCTCCAACCCTAAAAGGGTGAGAAGGTACAACGAATGTCTTAACCTATTATACTACTCTTGTCTACGGGTTATTATACTTAGTGATTTAAGGTTAATCCTAGGACTGCCCAGGGTATACCCGGTGAAGGGCTCTCGGGGGCACTAGAAACTACGATGGGATTACGCCAAAAGTTCCCTTTCACAAGGATATTTACTTTAGTTGATGACTACCCATGTTTCACCCCAGCTTTCATTGTTACTCTGGAACAATCCTAGTGACTTAAGATATTGCCGGGAAACTAACGATCTTCCGTTGACCTCCACTCCGGTTGCTTCCTAAAGACTTGCACTTTTAATCCTGTCACTAAGACAATACTACCCACCATGGATTATTCATGTTGCACTCCTTTATTTATTCCGATAATCAATCCTCTGGTAATCCCTTAAAGTATACCCTATTTATGCTATATGCAGACCATGTCCTATTATTACCCCAAAAATGGAATCTTTCAATCCTTAGGGCCTCTTGCCCTTAAATATTTATCCTAGGGTAGTATGGGCTAATGGAACTATCATATGGGTTCTCATAATTTTCCTTGGCCAATTAATCTCTTAATTAAATCTTTTAAATTAATTCCTAGGTCACTTTACACATGAAGTAGTATGATTTAAAATCCACTGACCTAGGTAATTTTTCCTGAGATGTATAATGATAAAATATTTCTGTCTTCAGGGTTTCACAATTTTCCTTTGAATATTTATACCAATTCTTTATTTAATATCAAATCTACATAATTTCCATTTTTCCAAATGAAGTACAAGGAATATGTAATCCAAATTTCCAGGAAACTTACAGAACATATAAAATATTAATTTATGACTATTGGCAGAGTTTCATCAACTTTTATGGTGTAATGGCCTAACAATTCCCATTCTTACATATTTACCAAAATGCCATTATATTAATTTTAAAACTATCAGCACACCCATAAATTCTGAAATAATTATGCAAGACTAATAATACAATTTTACAACACTAAAAATATTTCCAAAGTTTTCTGAGGTGTATATCCATCAATTCAAGAATAAATGAATAAGGGTAAAATGGGCATTTCAAGATATTTTACTCAAAAGGTTCTTCAAACAGAAAGATCAAATTTTCCTAAGTCAAATATAACCTTATTTTCAACTTGGCAAAGTTTTAGGATTTTTACTTCAGGAAAACCTATTTTTCAAATTTATTTTCAAAAGGAGCTATATTTTTAAAAATTTCAATTAATGGGCTTTTTGACTCCAAAAATCGCATAATTAATCAGAGGGGTGAACTTTACCCTAATGAACCACAAGGAATAAAATCCATGATTTTTGAGTGCCTCAATTAGGCTGAATGCACCAAATTTATATTATTGCTATTGGCACACCAAGGCAATATATACACCAACACATGCAAGTGGATTTTCCAACATGCAGTGACCCAAATGTGCTGAAATTTGTATCATGCACCAATGATGTCCCCAAGGACCTACCACCATAATTTTGGGTCATGAGGAGTCATATAACTCCAAATATTTCATTTAGTTAGTTTTTGATATTATGACCAAAACTATAGAAAACGTTGTTTCAAAAATTCCCCATTTTTGGCAGGGGCTCGGTATGACCTAATCATGCATGTTCCCTAAATTTGGTGTCATGGTGATTGCTGGTTTTACTTGGGCATCCAAATGAATTTCTATCCTTGTCTAGGACCAGTCCTAGGAGAAATGCCCGACCAGACTTTATACTACACCAACTCACAAATTTAAGGTTGCAAAGTAAAGGTAAGACAGTCAGCTACATTTTTCATTTAGAGATCAGTTTCTGGAAATGCCTCTAAGAGGCCTGAAAATGACATGCAAAGTCACTATATTTATGTGACACTTAATTAGATTCATTTCATTTAATATATATATAAGTATTTTGATTTTTAAAATAAAATCGCACAAATCTTGAAGCGCAAATGAACGGAATCCGTTTATCTTCTCCACCCGTCCGACGGCTGAGATCGAGCCGACCTGGGCATCTTTGCTGGCTTTTTCCGGCCAGCTGAGGCGGCGCCACCCCCAGCCAACGGCGCCATCACCTTGACGGTGGTGGTGGCTATCGTTTCCCGGTGATGGGGCGGCGGGAGAAGGCGGCGACGGCGATTCCGAGCGGTTTCTAAAGCTTGGAAAAATCACGCTTTTCTCCCATGGAATCGGGCTCAGTTAAGCCCGATATCTCACCTAATCAATCTAGGATCCTAGTACGGGTAGAGGTTAGGTGAAACGAACCTGGATTGGGGCTTGGTGGCGGTTCAGGCGGTGGTTTGCCATGGTGGTGGTGCGCCGGCGAGCTCCTACCCGATTCCTGGATTCTCCACCATTTTCCATGTTCCAGCACTCGATTTCAATTCTTTTTCTCTCTCTGAAGCTGATGGAGGGGTTATTTGGAGCTGAGGTGGTGTATATGGGGAGATAGAACCTATGTGAGCTCGGTTTGAGCTTTGATTGCTCCGCCCATGCATGCCAGGTGGCTCTCAGCCCCTAATTTCTTCTAAAATGATGAGAGGAGGTCGCCCAGCAGATGTTGGGCAGAGAATTGCAGCTGAAGGGGTGGCCATGTGGCCACCCTTCCTCTTCATCCCCATTTCTCTCTTCTCTTCCTCTTAAAATCCCATTTCTACCCCTTTGCATGCATTCTCTCTCCTGATTTAGAGGGGTAGGGCTGGACTTGTTCACTTGGGCTGGTCATGGGCCAAATTTAGTGGGTTTGGTCCAAGGAGAGTGAGCTTAGTCTTCATTTTCTTCTTTAGGTCAATTGTGTTGACTATGTTGACTTGAGTTGACTTGGTCAACCATGGTGGGTGGGATGACCCCATTTGATGGTCATGAGCTTAGTGGCACCACCCAACTTGGGTTGGGACAAGGGGGTGCCCTACTTAGGCTAATTTGGGCTTATGAGTGTGGGTTTGACCAAATTAGGCCCAAGGTTGACTTTGGTCAACTAGGGTCAAAATGTTGACCAAGTGACATGTCCTAGGGTCCACTTAGATTATTTTTAGGGTTAGGGCAATGTGGTGGGGTCATGGTGTAGTTTGGGTCCCTATTTAGGCTAGTTTGACCTAGTTTGACTTGGTCCTATAGTGGGCCCCACATGGCTACAACCCACTACCTAAGGTCAAACCTAGCTAAAACCCCTATCACTCATCTCATGTCAAACTCAATCTAAGTTGAGGGGTCCAAAAGTAACATGGGATGTTACATTTTCGTCGAGCTGTCGAGCTCGACATTTTTCGTCGAGCTCGACTGCTCGACGAAAAATGTCGAGCTCGACAATTGTCGTCGAGCAGTCGAGCTCCACGAAGAATGTCGAGCTCGACATTTTTCGTCGAGCAGTCGAGCTCGACGAAGAATGTCGAGCTCAACATTTTCGTCGAGCAGTGGAGCTCGACGAAGAATTCGTCGAGCAGTCGAGCTCGACGAAGAACGTTGAACTCGACATTCTTCGTCGAGCAGTCGAGCTCGACATTTTTCATCGAGCTCGACATTTTTCGTCGGGCTCGACATTCTTTGTCGAGCTCGACGAAAAATGTCGAGCTTGACTGCTCGACGAACAATGTCGAAGTCGAAGAAGAAGAAGAAGAAGAGATACCAGCGGGCAGGCGGGAACAACGGGCAGCTGGGGAGGAAGAATGGACCTTGCGGTAGGTGGTGCCATCTTCATAAACGATCCAACCAGCCAGAGCACCTATCGCTTGACATGTAGAAGAAGAGAGCGATGGGGCAATGAGGCATCACTCAATACTTGATGATGATCGTGCTTTTTTTAGCTTAAACCTAGACGATGGGGCGTCGGGATGATTGAAAGCAAGAAACCTATATCGCGTAAAAAGCGGGGGCGGAAATAGCCGGGGCTGGCCGCCCAGTGCTCGCGCTTTTTTAAGCTTAAAAAACTACGAGTGTATATAATATATATATATATATATATATATATATATATATATATATATATATATATATATATATATATATATATATATATATTTAACATGCCAATATTTGAGTCCCGTTGTGTGCACCTATACCATATTATAAAGAAATACTGAGGTCTGCAAATAGCATGAGTTCTAAATTCACAGAAAAATCAATTGCCGTCTGATCTCTTCCACTATATCGGCAGCCGTCTGATCAAACTAACATTCTCTCTCCACATTTTACTAGAGCTCCTAAACCTACTACTAGGATCCTAAATTTATGTGAAAAAATTTCAAAAACAGATTACACAAACCGGCCCGCTAACAACATCACCATAACAGCCAAGCCCAGGCCCGCCAAGCCCGCCACAATGCACATCTCAAACACGTTTCCAGAATATCTATATTTATACCCGAGAATAAAATTTGATTTGGCAGTGTGGGACTAAAATAGGCGGGTGAACACTGTTCACCCGCCTATTTTAGTCCCACACTGCCAAATCAAACTTTATTTTTGGGTATAAATATAGATTTTCTGCAAATGTGTTTGAAATCTGCATGGTAGCGGGCTTGGCGGGCTGTCAATGCCTGGACTTGACTCATTGTTCACCCGTCGGGCCACCTATTTTATTATAATATTTATATATTTATAATTTATTATATTATTTATAAATTATTATAAGTAGCAAGCCGGTGTTGTAATGAATGAATTTTTTATTTTATTATTAATTATAATATTTACTTATTTTTTTTTATTGTTTCGGGTTTAATTATTTCATTAATTAATTGTTTCATTAGGGTGCTATCGCGGGCGGAGCCCGCCGGGGGGTGGGCGGAGCCCACCGTCGCCGGCCGGGTACTGTGGCGCGTGCCCATAGGGCCGGAGGCCCGTGCCTGTCGCTCGTATATATATATATATATATATATATATATATATATATATATATATATATATATATATATATATATATATATATATATATATATATATATATATATATATATATATATATATATATATATATATATATATATATATATATATATAGTCCTAATTGATTTAAGACATGTTAATAATCATTTTTTTTAATAAATAATACAAGTAATGGCATGCATTCTTAAATAAAAGTTGAGTCCAACTAATAGTGCAAGATAAAAAATTGGGTTGCCTCCCAAGCAGCGCCTAATTTTAAGTCCCTACAGGACTTTGCCGACTATTGGATTTTATTTCAGGGCAATGGACGCGACGACTCGATCACTCTCGTCTCCTCGATAATGTTTAACTCGTTGCACATTCACATTAAATTCAGTGCCGTCTTTTTCATTAAAAATTGTCACCACGCCATATGGGTGCCCCTCTTTAATTTTAAACGGTCCTGTCCAACGAGATTTTAATTTTTCGGGAAATATTTTTAAACGAGACTTAAACAATAATACTAACTGTTTGGGCTCAAATTGTTTATCGTTCAAGCGTCGGTCGTGCCATTTTTTTGTTCGTTATTTATAAATCCGAGAGTTCTCGTACGTGTTCAGTCTCAGTTCTTCCAATTCATTCAGTTGCAACAATCGTTGCTTGTTTGCGTCTTGAAAATCGTAATTTATTTTCTTTATCGCCTAATAAGCTCGATGCTCCAACTCAAGAGGTAGGTGGCATGTCTTTCCATAAATTAGTCTATACGACGTTAAACCAATCGGTGTTTTAAAAGTCATGCGTTACGCCCATAGTGCATCGTTCAGCTTTTGGAACCAATCCTTACGGTTGATGGTAACGGTCTTCTCTAAGATTTTCTTGATGCCGTGGTTGGAAACCTCCGCTAACCCATTCATTTGGGGGTGATATGCTAATGCATCTTTATGTGTTACCCCAAATATTTTTTAATAGAGCCGTGAATTGGGCATTGCAGAAATGACTTCTGCCATCACTGATAATTGCCCTGGGGGTCCCAAACTGATTAAATATAAAAATTTTCATAAACTTTAAGACCACTTTTGCGTCATTTTTAAGTGTAGCAATTGCTTCCACCCACTTTGATACATAATCAAGCGCTAAAAGAATGTACATGTCTCCCTATGAATTCATGAATGGTCTCATAAAATCAATCCCCCACACATCGAACAGTTCAACTTCTAGGATTGTATTCATGGGCATCGAATCCGTTCCCTTTATGTTTTCAGACCTCTGACACCTATCACACTGTTTAATAAAATCTCGGCCGTCGCGAAATAAATTGGGCCAGAAGAATCTGACATCTATGATCTTCATTGATATGTTATCTCCCATAAAATGTCGGCCATAAGGTGAGCTTTGACACTTCTCCAATATGGCTTTCATTTCTGATTCGGGGACGCAACGCCGCACCATCCCGTCGGGGCCAACCTTAAATAGATATGGTGCGTCTCACAGATACGAACGAACTTGATGTAGAAATCTCTTTTTTTGTTGGTATAGTAGATCTGGTGGTAAGACTCTACTGACTATATAATTTACATAAACGGCATACCAAGGCACCACAGTTTCAGACACCACTAATTGCCACTCATCGGGGAACCTCCCATCAATTTCAGATCGCAATAATGATGGTGGGCTCTGTATTCTTGACAGATGGTCAGCTACGGGGTTATCCACCCCCTTCCTATCCTTAATTTCAACGTCAAATTCTTGTAAAAGGAGTACCCATCGGATCAATCGTGGTTTAACATCCTTCTTCTCCATGATGTATCGTATAGCTGCATGGTCGGTGTACACTATGACGTTGGTACATAAAAGGTAGGATCTGAATTTTTCAAAAGCAAAAGCTACGGCCAGTAACTCTTTATCCGTGGTTGTATAATTGACTTGGGCTTATATCAAAGTTTTCCGAGCATAAGCTATCGTGTGGAAGACCTTCTCTCATACTTGCCCTAAGATAACTCCAACAGCGTAGTCACTGATATCACACATCAATACAAATAGTTCTTCCGAATTAGGAGTTACCACAATAGGAGCACAAGTCAAACGACTCTTCAAATCACACATCTTTCTCTAACAAACCACTCAACGTCTTGGCAACCTTTGCAAAATCTTTGATAAATCTTCGATAGAATACTGCGTGGCCCAGGAAGCTTCGCAGTTTTGTCACATTCTTCAGGGGTGGAAACCTCTGAATCACATCAAGTTTGGCTTTGTCCACACTAAACCCATTCCTAGATATATGATGTCCTAACACTATTCCCTCGCGGACCATAAAATGACATTTTTTTCGAGTTCAAAACCATGTTGGTCTTCACCCATCGAACTAGCACCTTCTCTAGGCACTCTAAACAAGCATCAAAAGATTTCCCAAAGATAGGAAAATCAACCATAAAAATCTCTATGTCATGATGCATTATGTCAGAAAATATCGCAATCATACACTGCTGAAAAGTAGCGGGAGCTTTGCATAATCCAAATGGCATTCTCCTAAATGCAAAGGTACCATATGGGCATGTGAAAGTGGTCTTCTCCTGATCTTCAGGATCCACTAAAATCTGATTATATCCTGAGTAGCCATACAAAAAATAGAAAAAATCATTTCCGGCCAGCTTATCCAAAACTTGGTCGATGAAGGGTAGAGGAAAGTGATCTTTTCTCGTGGCTTTATTTAGTTTTCTATAATCCATACAAATTCGCCACACCGTAATCGTCCTAGTGGAGATCAGCTCATTCTTCTCATTCTTCACCACCATCATCCCTCCTTTCTTCGGAACACACTGAACCGGTGACACCCAAGTGCTATCTGAGATGGGGTAAATAATATCCACGTCTAACCACTTAATAATTTCCTTCTTGACTACTTCCTTCATAAGTGGACTTAGACGACGTTGGTGCTCAATAGACCCCTTCAACGGTTCATCTAATAGAATTTTATGCATAAATAGTGAAGGGCTTATCCCTCGGATGTCCGCGATGGTCCAACCAATAACCACTTTATACTGCTTTAATAATTCAGTCAGCTTTTGTTGCTGATCAGGTTGTAACCTTGCGTTAATAATAACAGGCAAAGTGTTGTTCTCTCATAAGTACAAGTACGTGAGGTGCTCGGGCAGAGGTTTCAATTCTAATTTTGGGAGCTCAATAACTGACGGCTTGACCGCCAAGGATTTATCTGGCATCTCCAAGGGTTTTGTCTTACGAGTCTCACTAGTTGGCCTCTCACATACTTAAAATCACTCATGACTATCATCATCATTATCAGATACATTCTCTTCGATCAATAATCGGGCTAAAAATTCATTCTCCTCTTCATATTTATTTATCAATTGATATTCACAAACAGATATGGTGTTAACCATCTCGATATTATCCTCCTCTCTATCGAGAAACTTCATAGTATTCAGTATATTGAACGTAATCTTCTCATCGCTGACTCTCATCGTTAACTCTCCCTTTTGTACATCTATTAATATCCTTCTAGTGGCTAGGAATGGTCGACCTACAATAATAGGTACTTCCCTATCTTCCTCCATATCCATTACCACAAAATTCGCCGTGAAAATAAACTTATCCACTTTTACCAATACATCCTCCACTTTCCCCTTTGTGAAGGATAATGGTCTATCTGCCAATTGCAAAGTGATGGAAGTCTTTGAGATCTCCCCTAGCCCTAGCTTCCTATAAATTGATAGGGGTATCAAGTTAATACTTGCTCCCAAGTCACATAATGTCTTGCCCTCAAACTGATACCCTCTAGAGTACGGTATGGTAAAGCTTCCCGGATCTTTTAATTTGGGTGGAAGCTTTTTTCTGAAGAATGACACTGCACTCTTGAGTAAGTGCTACCGTCTCGTTCACTCCAAATCTTCGTTTCTTGGAGAAGATATCTTTCATGAATTTCACATAGCAGGGCATTTGCTCCAATGCTTCCGCAAACGGGATGTTTATTTGAAGCTTCTTAAAAATTTAAACAAACTGCTGGAATTATTGATCCAGCTTTCTTTTCCTTAACCTTTGGGGGAATGGTGGAGGTGGGTAAACTACCACATTGTCTTTCTTCTTTGTCACCTCAACACTAGGTTCCACCTTCTTGTCCCCTTGTACTTCTACTTTCTCTTCATTTTCATTAATAGTTTTCTCTAATCATTATCACAGTCAACAGGGCTGAAAGAATTGGTTTCAAGATGACCTAAACACCTAGAGGGGGGTGAATAGGGTTAATTCTTTTTCATTAAGCCAGATAATCTTTTTACTGTTAAATTACAGATTATTCAGCAATTAACACAGCACAGTTCACAGCACAGATTAAATAACACATCAACACAGAAGACATACAGTTTTATAGTGGTTTCCCAAGTGATGGGTACATACACTTCCTCCTTCGCCTATCTAGTAGTGTACTAGATTCGGCCTAACTTCCTTCTTCCTTCTCAGATCCGCAGATCTTACAACTCAGAACCTTGAAAGGTTCCTACAACTCAGACTTCGGCAAGTCCTACAGCTCAGATTCTCTCAAAGAATCCTACCTCAGAGTGAGTCCACACTCCTACAACTCAGGCAATTCAGCCTTACCTCAGCCTCTTCCATAAGGCCTACAACTCAGGCACTCAAGCCCTACCTCAGCCTTTTCCTAGGCCTACAACTCAGAGAACTTAATCTCCTACCTCAGGCACTCAGCCCTACCTCAGCCTTTATAATTTTAGGCTTATAACTCAGAGGGATAACCCTCATACACTCAGATCTGTAAAAGATCCTAAAGCAAAATTGATAATAAAATGAGTAATTCCTCCACCCAAGTAGAGAGAGAATGGGTAGAAGGTTTCTTGGCCAGTTCTTGATAGATCTGACAACTTTAGAATCAACCTGTCTTAGCTTCTTCAAAGCTTCTTGAATCTGAACAAAGTAAGGTTGATCTTCTTGAAGTTGGAGATTATCCTCAATCCAGCTTCTTCTAATCAGATGTGGTTCTGATTTCTTCTTGCAGACTGTTCAGGATCCGCCCTCAATGGATGACTTGTCGATTTCTGGATGAAGACTTCTCTCCTTGTTCTTAATTCTTCATTACTTAGATTTGATGATAGAACATGTCTTTATATAGGCTCCATCCGAGGTTACCGGCTGATCCGGTTCCTAACGGCCTTCTGACATCTCTGACAGAAACAACAGCTGTATTGATCATGATAGTTGTCAAGTCTCCAATCATTATATCTGATACTTCAATGAACTTCAGCTCAGCAGCAAAGTGTCGAGACAATACTGTAAATGTGTCGACATAAATAGTTCATGTGTCGACATAATCCTTGGTGATATCGACACAACTTGCATAATGTCGACACGACACTTCTCTATCTTCTTGACATAGCTTCTACAGAATGTGTCGACATAAGTCCTGTGTGTCGACACAATCACTTCTTGTCTTGACATAGTTGACTTCAACAAAAATTTTGGTGTGTGTCGACACAAGTCCTGTGTGTCAACACAATTGTTGTTGATTGAGCTTACTGTGTGTCGACACAAGTCATGTGTATCGACACAGTTGTTGTCGATAGAATCTCTATGTGTCGACACAAGTCCTGTGTGTCGACACAAACTATCTCCTGGTGTCGACACAGTCTTTGTCGACAGAATCTCTGTGTGTCAACACAAATCCTGTGTGTCGACACAAACTGGCTCCTGGTATCGACACAGCCTTTCCCATGTGTCGACACAATGCTTCTCAAGTGTCGACACTTGTACTTAAAAGCTTTTTCTTTATTTCCTTAGCCTGCACATGAAACTAACAACAATATCAAATACACCTTGATGAATATCATTGAGTTAGGTGAGGCTTCTGTAAATCTGGTACACATTATCCAATGTACCCAATAAGGGCTAACATCTCTCAAGTTCTTTTCTACATTGTCCTTCTTAATTGGGTCACGACCAACTAACTTTCTTCCACTATGCAAGGTGACTGCTTTACAATGTTGATTATCCACTTTAGGATTTGACCTTTGGGGTCTAAGGCTCAACTCATTGGTAATTTGTCCCAATTGCGACTCAATAATACGTAAGGACCCCTCTAGCTAGTAATACGAGCATCAGTCTTGTGCATTAATTCAATGCGAATCTCATCGGATAGCTTTCTAGATGAACCCTGTTGATTAAAGTTATTGTTGTGATGTGGCTGCAGATTCGAGTTGAATCTGGGTGGTTGTGATGTGCCAGAATTGTTCTTCCGCGAAAAGTTGGGATGATTCCGCCATTCCGCACTATAATAATTTGGAAAGGGATGATTGTTTTTATGTCGTGATTGACCACCTATATAGTTAACCTCCTCATTGTGCCCGATTAGTTGTTCAACTGTGAGTGATGGGTTCAAGGGGGCAGGAGGGGTAACTACACTGTTCACTTACGGATTCATCTAGGGTTGATTTAAGCTTAAAGCATCTAACCTCTTATTCATTGAATTAAATTGGGCAGTCATTTGTGCAGTGAAGGAGGTTAATTGATCTACTTGGTACATACCACCTGTGGAGGTGGAAGGACCTTGTCGATAGAAAAATTGATAATTGTTGGAGGATAAGTCTTCAAGGATAGAGTAGGCATCCTCAGGATACTTGTTCATAAGTGATCCTCCTGCAGCTCCATCTACTTGAATTATAGTAGAAGTCTGGAGGCCATTATATAAGGTCCACACTTGTTGATGGATAGCTAATCCATGATGGGGGCACTTTGGTAACAATTCCTTAAACTGTTCCAATGCATCATACAATGTTTCACTATTTCCTGGCAGAAACGTATTTATATCACGCATTAGTTTGACAGTTTTAGCCGGTGGGAAATATTTAGCTAAAAATTTCTCTACCACTTGTAACCAAGTGGTGAGGCCATATTGGGAATCGAGCCACTCCTTTGCTCTTCCAACTAGGGAGAAGGGAAACAAATGAAGTCTTATTGCTTCATCAGACGCACCATTGATCTTGAAGGTGTCGCAAATATCTATGAAGGTCCGCATGTGAGAATTGGTGTCCTCATGACTAAGTCCCCTAAGTTGTCTTTGTTGAACTAGTTACATAGTCATGGAATCAATTTTAAAATTATTCGCCTCGAGGGCGGGTTAACAACACTAGGTTCCACCTTCTTGTCCCCTAGTACTTCTACTTCCTCTTCCTTGTCATCAATAGTTTTCTCTAAGTCATTGTCACAGTCAATAGGTCTAACATCTCTCAAGTTCTTTACTGCATCGTCCTTCTTAATTGGGTCACGACCCACTAACTCTCTTCCATTACGCAAGGTGATCGCTTTACAATGTTGATTATCCCCTTTAGTATTTGGGGTCATATCAAATGGGAGTGACCCTTGGGGTCTAAGGCTCAACGCATTGTCAATTTGTCCCAATTGCGACTCAATAATATGTAAGGACCCCACTAGGCTAGTAATACGAGTATCACTTTTGTGCATTGATTCAATGAGAATCTCATCGGATAGCTTCCTGGACGAACCTTGTTCATTAATGTTACTGTTGTGATGTGGCTGCAGATTCGAGTTGAATCCGGGTGGTTGTGATGCGCCAGAATTGTTCTTCCACAAAAAGTTGGGATGATTACGCCATTCCGGACTATAATAATTTGGAAAGGGATGATTGTTATTATGTCTTAGTTGACCACCTATATAGATAACCTCCTCATAATGCCCGATCAGTTGTTCAACTATGAGTGATGGGTTCAAGGTGGCAGGAGGGGTAACTATACTGTTCACTTACAGATTCATCTGGAGTTGATTTAAGCTTAAATAATCTAACCTCTTATTCATCGAATTGAATTGGGCAGTCAATTGTGCTGCGAAGGAGGTTAGCCGATCGACTTAGTACATAACACCCGTGGAGGTGGAAGGACCTTGCCGATCGAAAGATTGATAATTTTTGGATGATAAGTCTTCAAGGATAGCATATACATCCTCAGGATACTTTTTCATAAGTGATCCTCCTGCAGCTCCATCTACTTGAATCATAGTAGAAGTATGAAGGACATTATAGAAGGTCCACACTTGTTGATGGATAGCTAATCCATGATGGGGCACTTCTGTAACAATTCCTTAAACCATTCCCATGCATCATACAATGTTTCACTATTTCCTTGTAGAAATGTAGTTATATCACGCATTAGTTTGGCAGTTTCAGCCAGTGGGAAATATTTTGCTAAAACTTTCTCTACCACTTGTAACCATGTGGTGAGGCCATATTGGGAATCGAGCCACTTCTTTGCTCTTCCAACTAGGGAGAAGGGAAACAAACGAAGTCTTATTGCATCATCAGACACACCATTGATCTTGAAGGTGTCACATATATCTATGAAGGTCCGTAGGTGAGAATTGGGGTCCTTATGACTAAGTCCACTAAATTGCCTTTGTTGAACTAGTTGTATAGCCATGGAATCAATTTTAAAATTATTCACCTCGATGGTGGGATATATGATGCTATAATGCAATCCTCCCCTATACGACATGTTATAATCACGACACGTTCTCCTAACAAAGAGGTGATTAATCTAAGGCTCACCAGTACTAGCTAGTCCTTTTCTTTAAATCCAAGAGAGTTGATTTAAGTGAATTTAAAGACAAATAAAATACTAAAGTATTTTTGCTAATACTTTCTAAAATTACTGTTTATCAAGTTTGGGAAAGACGGTCTTGTATTTTGATTTCCTAAGTCTATAATGATAGATCAAAACAAAGATGTTTATGAGAAAACTTGGTGCGCTCACCTGCAATAATTTTATGGTAGAGATCCGTATCTCTCGATATCGGAAATCACTATACCCCTTGTTCCCTTATCATCTCTAACTCAGGAGAACAAAGAATATGATTAATAATAAAAATAAAAGTTGCAAACAGAAAGGTGAAATCTCTTTCCCCTTCTTCGCTATATCAAGTTGATGATACACTTACGCCACTCCTCTCTCGAATCTCGAAGCGCAGTAAAAAGACCCGAAAACTTTGGTTAAAAATTTACGTGGCTCCTTTCTCGAATCTTGCCACGTAGTAAAATATGTTTCATTCAAACACACACACTTCTCCTATCTCGAATATCGAAATGAAGCTCCAAATGAACAAATAATTCAAAAGTTTTACTATAAGATCATCAACTAAATAAGGAATTTACACAAATATTCTCATAAATTAAAATAAAGTAAGGATCACATCAAAATAGAGCAAAGTACTTTCAAAATACAAAACCTAGAGAATTTAGTTCATGATTTGAGAAGAGGAATACAAGATTGGATAGATCTTACAAAACATTATGCTTATATTTCAAAAACGCTGTAGAAAACTCCACTCAAATACATGCAAGATCCCTCTTTGATGAAGATCTAGTGTGGTTCCTTCACCTTTTCTCTCAAAACCCTAGATCTACTTTTGAAAATTGAATATTATGAAGAGCCTCCTTTTCTCTCTCACTCCCCCTTTTTATACTCCTCCCCTTCAAAAGGAGTATTTTTATTGCTGAAAGGTTGCTATCTATGCACTTGTAACTGTCAAAAATATGGAAGAATTCGGAATTCAAAATTTGAATTTACGCAACTTGTTATAACAAATTTTCGGAACTGCAAAAATTTATTACAAATTTCCTGCTGTCCAAAAATAGAAACTGCACCAAACAGCCCCAAAACTATTGCAATAATATTATAATCGTCTTCATGATTTTCCCGTGAAGTTGACCCATGTCGCATCAAGGTGAATACTTCCGGTTTCCTAGGATAAACACATATTGAAATGACGTTAATATCCTCAATTTTAAAAGTTGTCAACATGTTTAAATACAATACTTTTTTATAAAAAAATTTTAAATCTTTTCATCAAATAGGAGTATTTAAGGCACAAGATAACTTCTTTTTGAGAAGTTATCAGTGTGTTATGAAGACAGTTTTCGGATCCAGCAATTTTTAGCTTACACTCCCTAGGTCACGGGCGTGACCTAGGGGCATGACTTCCCGCAACATCCAGAATTTATTTCCCGCCATTTCTCCTTCCTGCCATTTCCAGTAGCAGACTTGACACGCCCTAGGTCATGGGCATGACCTAGGGGCGTGACCTGAAGAACGGTGACTTTTAGCTATTTTTCTCCAACATTCCTGGGCTTTTAAGACAGCAGTTTTCGAGCCTTACACGCACTATGTCACAAGCGTGACCCAGGACGCGACCTTCCAGAAATTTTACTATAAATTCCAAAGAAAGCCGGGAGCTGGGGAGCATCTAGGGAGCCAAATCTAGAAGTAGTTCAGTAGCTTTGTTTTCTATTTTTATGCTTTTCCTTTATATACTTTTCAATTTCATAGTTTGTTAAGCTTTAATTCTAGCACTTTAATTTCAAGCTTGTATTTGTTTATCTTTACACGTATCTCTCTTTTAATTAGCATTTGATCTTGTCAAGCTTTAGAATAAATTAATCTTCTTTTTATCAACACTATTTTTATCGATTCGATCTATCTTTGATTAAAATGCTTTAATTTCGATTCTAGATCTGTATCCTAGATTTACCAGGAGGTTGTGGATTCGAGTAGATCACTCAAAGGTAGAAGGAGCCGCATGCACTCCTGGATAGAGGATGACATGGATCTTTCGGATTTGAGTCAAATCCAATAGCTGGGTTCACCGCATAAGGCAAGCTTAGCGGTATCAACTGGTCGAGAGGTCTTAATCGATCAACCAAAGTTTAGTCGAGAGTGTATTCTCGAGAGAGGCACTTTTGTAATTTAGGAACCTCCACGGTCGAAGTAGGTAATTTAGAAGTTAGCTTTTATAGAAGTTTATTTGATTCAAAGGGAGTCTTGATCAGATGTTTGTTTTATTTTCATTTTTCTTCATTTATTTTTAATATACCTTCAATTTATATTTCGATAAAATAATATTAATTTGCGTGAGTAGAAGTACTCAACAAGCTCCGAGTCTAATATGACATTTCCTATACTATATTTCGATAGGTACGCTTGCATAATTGAGATTTTAGTTTGGATTTAATATTTAAAAATAGAGAAATTCTCCATCATGTTTTTGGCGCCGTTGTCGGGGACTTTTCTTTGTTGATATTTTGAAAGCGTAGATTTTATTACTTTTATTATTCTAGTTCTACACCTCCATTTCTATTTTTAATTTTCTTTTTTAAATTCATTTCTATTAAGTACCAGTTGTTTTATTTTCTTTTTTATAAAAAAACGTGATATCTTAATTGGCCGCTAAAATTGTCGAGCTTACACACAAAATCGATCTTTTGCAAGTCGCAAGACAGTGCCAATTTTTATGTACTTTTTGTGGTGCTCCTGATCAAAGTGATAATTGTTATTATTATTATTATCAAAAAATTTGTTATGAAAATAATTTTGCAATTAATAATTATTCTCACTTTGATGCTAATTTTTCTTCATATTTTCATGAAAATAATTTTTTCGATTTAACTAATATTCATGAAAATACTTTTTCAAGTCTTAACGAGAATACTTTTTCAAATTTAAATAATCTTTCTTCCACAACGGATATTAATTTTTCTTGCTCACAAGGTCAACCGAAAATTTCCCAGAGTTTTGAGAATTATTGTTTAGATCCGAATTTTTATTCTCCTTTTATCATAGAGCACACTTCTTCTAATTTTGGGGACTTTACATAATTTCTAGTTGATCCTCCTTCCCAAAATTTAGAAGAAATTATTACTTTCCCTAATAATACTTCTCCAACTTCGAATATTTCACCTATGGAGGAACACGAATCTTCATGTGTCCCCATAGATCTTATTTGGAAGAGGAAGAAGAATTATTATATCATGAATATTTTAAAATTATGGGCACACAGGTTGAATTAGAAGAACATGTTTCTTCTCCTACTACACCCGATTCTTATTTTTATGAATTTTCAAGCACCACATCTAATTATTTAGATTTCAAATTCATAAAAATGAGGTGTCTGATAATATTTCTTTAAATAAATTTTTAGATAAGAATCACAATTTAGAAAATTAAAAATCAAAACCTAATCATATAACTTTGCAAAAACCTCCTCCTTACGAAGATTTTTTTGACACGTTTCTTTTTAATTTCCCTTTACCTAACAAATTTCTGGAAGAAGATGAGTCGTTACAATACAACGTTGTCCCCAATCCATTTACCGCTCATCTACAAAGATTCAAATCACCTCATGGATGGATAGGTGATTCAAATCTACATTATCAAGTCAATTGCAAGAAGGAGAATCAAAAAGAAAGTGGAGGTGTAGCTGAGCGAGCGTCTTCGGCGTATTCACCCAATCGGGAATTAAGGGAGTTGTCCGTTCACTTAAAATTGTATTTTCCTTTTTCCTAACACAAACCATCTAGCTTAAAGACGGGAAAAATAAAAGCGCTACAGGGAGACACCCCTTGCTTATCCTTGCATTTTACTTTATATTTTTAAATATATAAAAATTATTACTTTTTTTCTCCCCTTACTTGGCATATAAACAATGGGCACAATGCTTATTTTTAAGTATGGGGGTGGAGTCTCCTTTATCATTTTTATTACAAATTTCAAAAATATATTAAAAAAATATTTTAAAAAATTTTCTTCTTTTTTTTATTTTATTTTAACCTAAAAATACAAAAATAGAAAACAAATAGAAAAATCAAGAAAAAAATATAATAAGCCCCTGCTTAAATTTTTGTGATTTTTAGAAATTTATTTTAAGTTTATTTATAAGAATTTATATAATTTTTGATTTTCCAATATTTTATTTTATCATAGTTAGTTAGATTTAATTTTTAGGCGATTTGATTTTAAAAAATAAATTTATGAAATAAATTTGTTTAGAGAAATTTATTTAGTTTTTTTCTCTCAAATTCTAATAAGTTTCAATTTCATAGTGCTTAGTTTAACAATCTTTAGATTTCAATTATATTCACTTAAGCTTTAAGATTTTTAGGAAATTTTAATTACTATAGTTACTCTCTAATTATTTTAATTTAATCTAAAATTTTTTGCTAGCCTTTCCATTGTTCTTTTTATTTTCTTGTTAGGTCATATGTCACGGGGATAAGATGATAAAATTCATTATGCCCTGGTATACATATGCAATTTTCCCTTTTTGGTTAGATCATATATCATGGGAATCAAGTATTGCTTGGTACACATATGCAATCTAAAAAAAGAGTAGTAAGAGGATAAAATTCAATGCTGTCAAGCAAATTTTTTTATTTGAAGAGAAAATATATATTTGTTCATATGTCATGGAAAATGATAGAATAAAATTCATCATTTTTCTTGGTAAACATATGCAAATATCAAAAGAAAAAAATTGTGTGGGGTGAGAGGATAAAATTCATCACCCCAAAACTAAGATCTCTTCAATTTTCTAATTCTTAAAGCCTAAAAACTAATATAATTGCTTTAGATTTAAATTAAAATTATTAGAGAGCATAAATAATAGTTTGAATTTTCCTTAAAGTTTTTAGTGAAAAAAAGTGTTTATAATTTTTAATATAACTTTGTTCGCTTAATACTTAATTTTGAGTTCTAATTATTTTATTAGAGAAAACTTTTCTAAATATTTTGCTTTTCACATTTTACTTTCATATTTTAGGACTTAAAAATTTGAAACCCTAAAGTTAATTTTTAACTTTCTTTTGATTCGATAAATTTTTCGTTTGATTAAAATTTTTTATTAATTTCTTATTAGTCCTCTCATAGTTTTGCTCTATAATAGCAAAAACTTAAGTATGGGGGTATTTGACAAGTCATTATTTATAGTTATTTATATATAGATTTTATTTAATAAATACTAATATTTTATTTAGTTTATTCTAATATTTGTATTAAAATGCTTTGTTTTCTTATTTCAGTTCAATCTGGGCTGCCAATATCAAATTGGAGCTTATAGGACTGATCAAGAGATGAAATTGAAGATTGCTGGAAAAACAAACTTTTCATGGCCAGGATACGGGCGTGACTCTCTGGTCATGGACATGACATGTGGTCGTGACCCATAAAGGAGCTCCAGAGTACCTGTCACGTCAGATTAAAGTTACACGCCCCGGTCACGGGCGTGACTTATTGGTCACGGGCGTGACCTATTGGTCACGGGCATGACCAGCAGGCGTGACCAGCAGATGAGCGACAGTTCCGATTCCAGGCAATTTTTAAGCTACACGCCCAAGTCACGGGCATGACCATCAGGTCATGGGTGTGGCATTAAGGCGTGACATCTAGGCGTGCCGTGTGTTATGAATACAGTTTTCGGGTCCAGCGATTTTCAACTTACACGCCCTAGGTCACGAGTGTGACCTAGGGGCTTGACTTCCCGTAATAGCCAGAATTTATTTCTCGCCGTTTCTCCTTCACACCATTTACAGTAACAGACTTGACATTCCCTAGGTCACGGGAGTGACCTAGGAGCGTGACCCGAAGAACGGTGACTTTTGGCAGTTTTTCTCCAACGTTCCCGGGCTTTCAAGACAGCATTTCCGAGCCTTACACGCCCTATGTCACGAGCATGACCTAGGACGTGACCTTCCAGAAATTTTACTATAAATTCCAGGGAAAGCCGGGAGCTGGGGAGCATCTAGGGAGCCAAATCTGGGAGTAGTTAAGCAGCTTTATTTTCTGTTTTTATGCTTTTCTTTTATGTACTTTTCAATTTCATTGTTAGTTAAGCTTTAATTCTATCACTTTAATTTCAAGCTTGTATTTGTTTATCTTTACATGTATCTCTCTTTTCATTAGCACTTGATCTTATCAAGCTTTAGAATAAAATAATCTTCTTTTTATCAACTCTATTTTTATCGATTCGATCTATCTTTGATTTAAATGCTTCAATTTCGATTTTTGATCCATATCCTAGATTTACCGAGAGGTTGTGGATACAAGTAGATCACTCAAAGGTAGAAGGAGATGCATGCACTCCTCGAGAGGGGATGTCAAGGATCTTCCGGATTGGAGTCAAATCCAATAGCGGGGTTCACCGCATAAGGCAAGCTTAGGAGTTTCGACTGGCTGAGAGGTCTTAATCGATCAACCTAAGTTTAGTCGAGAGCGTATTCTCGAGAGAGGCGATTTTGTAATTTAGGAACCTCCACGGTCAAAGTAGGTAATTTAGAAGTTAGCTTTTATAGAAGTTTATTTGATTTCAAAGGGAGTCTTGATCAAGTGTTTGTTTTTATTTTCATTTTTCTTCATTTAGTTTTAATTTACCTTCAATTTATATTTCGATAAAATAATATTAATTTGCATGAGTAGAAGTATTCAACAGGTCCCGGGTCTAATACGACATTTCCTATACTATATTTCAATAGGTACGCTTGCCTATTTGGGACATTGTTTGGAATTATTATTTAAAACTATAGAAATTCTCCATCAGACATATTGCCATAAAATGTCAGAGTGGTATTCCAGTGGCAAAGGAGGCTAGGTCAAGAGAAACCTTTGGGGGATGAGGCCCAATCCACTGTTATAACTGTGGCAAGCCGTGACATATAGCCCGTGACTGTTGGGGTGGATTTCCGAAGACAAAGGAAAAGGCAGATGTCATAGACAAAGGGACAAGATGACAGTTACAGTTTAGTTTATAGCTTTTATACCTATGACTTGATTAGTTACTGGTATATGACTTCTGTAAGGTAGGCTTTGTTCTACTTTTGGTTGTACTGAACACTGTTCATTGCAGGGATTCTCGCTCCTTAGCATCTAAGGTCTTCGTGTGGGTCATCCTAGTGCTTCCTGATTGTGGGTATTAAAACAAAAAGGAAACATTATCATTAAATATCGTAGGAGTTTTGATCTTAGGCATGGAATGACTTTTGGAGCAGCATGTATATGGTGACTACAATCGAAGGGGTAACACTAGGGAAAAACCACTGGTTACGAGACTAAGTTAGCAGTTCTTAAGCGGGCGGAGTTGTTATTAACTATACTAGAGACTAAGAACCACAAGCCTGGGTTGGTTGGTGTTTCGATGGTGACGGTGCTTACCAACATCATCCCCAAAAATTTCCCTAGAGCAATACCTTAGAGAGAGACCGAGTTCAACATTGAGTTGGTTCCTGGTGCAAAGCTGGTGTCACGATCTCCTTACCGCTTAGCACCAAGAAAAGTGGCAGAGTTGAAAGCACAGCTTCAAGTATTGATAGAGTAGGGGTTTGTGCGTCCAAGTTCATCACCTTGGAGTACCTCGGTCCTCTTCTTGAAGAAGGATGGTAATCAGCGACTGTGTATCGATTTTCGGGAACTCAATAAACTGACAGAGAAGAAAAAGTACCAGATTCTGAGGATCGATGTTTTGTTTGACCAGTTAGTTGGATCAACTGTGTATTCGAATTGATTTGAAGTCTGGTTACTATCAGCTAAGAACCAGGGAGAGTGATATTCCCACGACGGCATTCAGTACACGATTTGGTCCTGATGAGTTCATAGTCATGCCATTTTGGTTGACGAATGCACCATCTGTGTTTATAGACTTTATGAACTGGACGCTCAAGGAGTAATGTGATCGATTCGTAATAGTGTTCATCGATGATATCCCGGTGTACTCCCAGTACAAGGATGATCGTGTGAGAAATTACATATTATTCTGTAGACCTTGAGAAGTAACTACTTGCATGCCAAGTCCCCTAAATGTGAGTTTTGGCTATCTTCACAGCATTCCTTGGTCATATTGACAGTGGTGAGTGTATCGCAGTGGATCCAGCAAATGTTGCTGCAATTCGAGAGTGGCCTATACTGTTTTCTGTAGCGAAAGTCCGGTGCTTTTTGGGGCTTGCCAGCTACTACAGGCATTTCGTAGAGAACTTCTCGTGGATAGCATTACCTCTCACGACCCTGATGAGGAAGGATAAGTAATTTGTATGGTCATCAGCTTGTGCTCAAGCTTTCGAAGAACTGAAAATTTGTCTGACCATGGCGCATGTCCTGTGTTCGCCATGTGGTATAAAAGGCTTTAAGTTATACAATGACTCTTAAGGCAACGACTTAGTCTGTGGTTTGTTATAGCATGGGAGAGTAATAGCTTATGGCTCGCACTAGAAGAAGGTGCATGAGAGGAATTATTTGGTCCAAGATTTGGAGTTTGCGGCCGTGATATTCGCGATGTGGTTGCGGATGCATTAAGTCGCAGAGCTCCCGCACAGGATAATTGGTTAGCGATGCATGTTGACCGTCTCATTTGAGATTTAGAGGTCTTGGATATCTCTTGTGTGATAATATATCTGGTGTCGAAGCACGATTGAACTGGACGAAAGTGCAGTATGACTTGGCTAGTCGGATTCAGAAGGCTTTGGTCTTAGATGACAGCATGAAGCGATTCATGGCTGAGGCTTTGGATGGGTCAAGGGCCCAATTTACTGTCGGTGATTGGTTAATGTGGATGGAGAGCTATTTGTGTGTCCCAAAAGTGGGTAAAATACAGGAGGACTTGATGTACGAGGCTCATTGTACCAAGTACTCGATTCACCCCGGGAGCACAAAGGGGTGCATAGTTGTGAAAAAGCTATTCTGGTGGCCGGGACCAAAAAAAGTGACATGGCACTTTACTTGGCATAGTGTCAAACGTGCACCTTGGAGAAGGCGGAGTGCCTGAATCCTGACAGATTACTGATGTCCTTGCCTATACTGGAGTGGGAATTTGATAATATCTCCATGGATTTCGTGCTTGCCTTGACGAGACTGCATAAGGGAAACAACGCTATTTGGGTGATCATTGAATGATTAACGAAGACATCACATTTCATACCTAATAGAAAGGATGATTCAGTGGAGGATGTTTGATCCCTAGTTGGATTTGGAGTAGGTTCACTAAACTAGGATGTTTGAACCAACCTGTATAGCTAGGTTCATGTTTATGTCCTAGAGTCTAGGCCATGTCCTTATAGTAAACACTGCATGAATCAGCCATCAACAGACTACAGTAGACTCAAGACTTTGAAAAATTTCAAAGACTCAGGAAATGATTTCGACGTTCGTCGAATTCAGCTTGATGAAAGTCGTGCTCAGCTCGATGAACTCAGAGATAATTCTCTGAGCTGAGCTTGACGAACTTGATTCTCGGGTCGACGATTCCTGGATACTATACTTCAACACTCCAACTCCAAAATTATTTCATTGAACTTCAGTCGACGAATTCATGTTCTCAGCTCGACGAACTTAGACCACATTCATGACAAGTTTTATCAAGTAGCAGTTAGAAGTTCTCAGGTAGATGAACTTAGCTCTCTGGGCGATGATTTCTGGATACTCTACTTCAACATTCTAAAGTCCAAGAATCATTTCTCTGAACACTAGTCGACGAAGTTAGATTCTCAGCTCGACGATCTTGATGCACAGAATTAGCAAGTTTCTTGAGAAAGCAATTAGTAGTTCTCAGGTCGACGATCTTGGATCTCAGCTTGAAGAACAACAATTATCAGGTCGACGAACAACAATTATCTGGTTGACGAACATAACTTCTCAGCTCGACGAATTCTGTTCACTGCTCGATGATTTCTGTGCAGATCCAGACTTGGATATTTCCCTCCCTCTATCCTTATTTTATTATAATAATTCCGGAGTAATCAATACTTAATATTCTTTGAATATTACCGTTAGACGAGGCATTGATTATGGCCTTCATCAGGATTATTACTTACCATTTTTCAATGAGACAGTTGGGGAAATCAATCAATGCAGACATTCTCAAGGCCGTCAGCAATCAATGCTGAAATGAATTCAAAATTCAGAAGGAAGATTTCATAGGAAATAGAAAAGGATTTTTCTTCCTTCTTCACAGAGGATACAGACGACAGAAAGGGAATACAGAACACTGAAAGCAATCATACAGTAATAGAGAAAAGGAACAAGCCTAGACCAGAGAAATAACACAAGATACAGAAGAAGAAGAACATCAATTCAAAATCAAGAGACTTCTTCATTCTTCACTCCAGGTTTCTTCAAGGACAACAAAACTTCATCAGTCAAGAAGTTCCTGGAGCTCTTCTGGTCAAAGAAAAAGATTGAAGACCTACTCACCCTACAATAAAGCTCCAACCTTCCTGAACAAATCAATATCTCAGGGGGAGCTTTGTTAACATCAAAGATCCACTAAGTCTTCTCAGTTGTATTTGAGATAAAGAAGACACCATCACTCTCTCACCCCCACTGTAAAAAGGGTTCTTTAACTCCCTTCAAAAGTTATTATTTGGTTGCTAGTCTCCTGATCAAAAGACATGTGTTGGTTTTTGAGCACCTGATCAAAAGCTCATTGGTGGCAGTCACCTGATCAAAAACCTGAGTGGATTCCTACAAGGGTGGTAGAAGAGTGGATGTACCCAGGTTGGGGAACCACTATAAAATTTGTGTGTTGTCTGGTTGAAATCTTTTTCTTTTGATCTTGTTGTGGCTGTGCTAGTTAGGTTTGTTGTATCTGTGATTAATTAGTTTATATTTTACTGTAGCTGTGGTAGATTATTTTATCTTAGGACTGTTCTTTACTTATAGTACAGTTTGGTATCAAATAGCTTCCTAACACATCAGTTTTTATTAAACAGCAAAAAGTGTTGAAGTTTTAAAGATACTCTATTCACCCCCCCCCCCCCTCTAGAGTATATCAGGTCTAACCCTAACTCTCAATTAGTATCAGAGCAGGTTCCTTTGGTTGTACAAGCTAACCCTTGGACCAAAAGATCCTTTGTTAGATCTGATTTTTTTTATTTCTATTAGGATTATATTCACAGCATGGCACAGAACAAAGATTATACAAGCACCAAACCTCTAGTGTGCAACTTAAATAAGTTTGCCATCTGGAAGGCAAGAATAAATCTGTATATGAATTCTATTGATGAGGACATCTACAACTCTATTTTGATAGGTCCTCCTCAAGCAAATTCCTCTACATCTACAGCAACCTCAAGAACTTATGCAGTTCCGCCACCTGAGTGGACTGATGCTCAGAAGAAAGCAAAAGTTGCTGATGCTAAAGCCATGAATATTCTGGCCCAAACAATGTCTGATGACATTTTCTAGAAGGTGGTTGAATGCACTTCAGCCAAGGCCATATGGTATTCTCTCAACCAAATGGTGGTTGGCTCTGTTGATGAGAGAAAATATAGAAGATCAAATCCCATATCCCAGTTTGAGAACTTCAAAAAGGAGGAAGCAGAATCTGTTGCAGACATGTACAACAGAATGAGCTCAATCATCAATGAGCTGAAGACTTTGGATAAGGACATCACCCTTACTGAAGTCAATGATAAAATCCTCATGTGCTTCCCAAGCTCATAGGATTCAAGTATCTGGCCAATCAAGGAGGCCAAGAGATTAAATGAGATTTCCATAGAATCTCTATTAGGAAAGATCAAGTCCTATGAGCAGCTCATAAAGTCTAGAGAAGCAGCTGAACAAAGGACTCCTCCACCAGTAAGGAAGGAGCACAACTTGGCATTCAATGCTGTTGAAGAAACTAAAGCCTCAACAGGGAATGCAGAGCTAATGAGTCTCCTTGCCAAGAGATTTTATAAAATGACAAGAAAGGACTTCAGAAGAAAATCATCCAGGCATGATGATAAGCCACAGTATGACAAAACTCCTACTAAAGAAGTAGTATGCTTTGGCTATAGGAAAACTTAGCACTTTATCTCAGAGTGTCCAGAGAATCAAAAGAAACAAAGAAAAAGAGAGAAGGACTCCAGAAGACAGCAAAGCTCAAGGCCTTCCTCCAGCAAAAAAAAAGAAGGAAAATGGTTTTTTAGCTGAAAACTGGAGTGACACTGAAGATGAATCCACATCTTCCAGTTACACTAAAGAGGAAGAAGAGGCAAGGGCCAAGGAAGTCTGCCTCATGTCCATTGATGCCTCCAGAAGTCAATCAGATGAAGAAGAATCTAACAATGAAGGAACTTCAGAATCAGAAGCTGATCATGTACTTTCAACTTTTGATTATAGTTCTGATACTTTCAAAACTGAGTTTAAAACCTTGTGTATTGATTTAATCAACTTTGAAGGAAATCAAAACACTTAGGGAAAAACTATCAAATCAAGAAAATCTGATTTCTGAAAATACCAAGTTAAAAGAGGAACTAACTCTAGCTAATAAACAAATCAATTCTCTAAAAACAGGGCTATGTGAGGCCAAACAACTTGAGGAATCTCTCAATGGGAGAAGTCTTAAGCTGATGGACATCACAAGCACAGTCAATGCCAGACTGAATGATAAACTGGGCTTGGGTGCATCATCAAGTTTACCCCCCATTCTCAAGAAAAACATATTATCAACCCCCATTAGATTTGTGTCAGCTAAGGATAAAGAGGTAATGGACAATAAACAAATCACAGAAGAATTACCTAACTTTAAAAATCACAAAAATAGAAACCAGAAAACCTTAGATAAAAACAAATTTCAGCAGATTTCGTCAAACTCAGATCGACGAAATGTGGTCAGTTCATCAAACTCTATTCGACGAACTCCGAACGCAGATCTATATAATAATTATTCATCTTACTGCGATCGATGAACTGTGTATGGTTCGTCAAGCAGAGAATGACGAACTTGGGGCACAAAAAATGACTATGTTCATTCACTGAGCAGAGATCGACGATCTCATCCTGTTTCGTCGAACTCTAGTCTACGAACTTACAACTTTTTGTCGAACCCAGACAGACTTAATAAAAGTCATAATTATAACAGTAACTCTAATCAAACTAGGAAATCTTTTAATTCACTTGCTGATTGGATAATTCCTCTTATAAGATATCATCCCTTAGGATATAAATCTCAACCTGAATTCTTAGTAATATCAAGCTTTTCTTATCAACAATATAAAGGACCCAAGATAACCTGGGTCAAGAACAACTAACTATTTTCAATGCAAGAAAAGAGCAGTCCAGCAATTAATCAAAAATGGTATCTGGACAGTAGATGCTCCAACAATATGACTGGCAGCAAGGATAACTTAATTAACTACAAGTCCAAGCTGGGATCAAAGGGGATCTTTGGTGATTCAAAGTATGGCTAGTCTGAAGGCTTTGGAGAAGTAAAGATTGGAGTAGTCACTTTCAAAAAGGTGACCTATGTAAGTGGACTCAAGCATAACCTCATCTCCATAAGCCAACTATGTGATGAAGGTTATCAGGTAAACTTTAACTCAACATCTTGTATTATTTCTAATAAAGAAAAACAAACTGTTTTAATTGGAAATAGACAAGGTAACATATATATAGTAGATTTTCTTTCTGCACCTTCAGACATCTGTTTGCTTAATATAGTTAGCAATCAAAATGATCTTTGACATAAAAGGCTAGGACATGTTAATATGAAAAACATTATTAGGCTATCTAAAGACAACCTTGTGAGAGGTTTACCTTCTGGTCCCTACAAGAAGGAAGGCCTCTACAGGGCTTGTTAACTATGCAAGCAAACTAAATCTAGCTTTAAATCAGTAAATAAGAGTGATTCACCTAGGATCTTGTACTTGCTACACATGGACCTTTTTGACCTATTTCTCTACAGAGCCTAGGAGGGAAATCCTATACCCTAGTTATTGTAGATGACTTATCAAGATTCACTTGAGTGTTCTTTCTGAGATCTAAGTTAGATACATTCAAAGTTCTTACAAGGACCATACAGATTGAGTAGTCTACTCATGTTGCATTGATTAGAAGTGATCATGGTATAGAGTTTGAGTCTCTTCTTATGCATGAGTTCTGTGAGAAGGAAGGTATCAGGCACTGCTTTTCAGGTCCTAGAACTCCTCAACAAAATGGGGTAGCTGAAAGGAAGAATTGAACCCTAATTAAAGCTGCAGACACATTACTTGCAGATGCTTACATGCCCATATCCTTTTGGACAGAGGCTGTAAGCACAGCAAACTATATACTGAATAGAAGTTTAATACATAAACTTAAGAATAGGACTCCCTATGAATTACTCAAAGGGAAGAAACCTAAAATCACCTATTTTAAAGTATTTGGCTGCATATGTTATATACATAATAATAACAAGAAATATATTAGAAAGTTTGAAGCTAAGTCTGAAGAGGGAATTTTTCTATGATATTCCCAAGTAAGCAAAGCTTATAGGGTGTTTAATAAATCTTCTTTAAAAATTGAAGAATCAATACATGTGACTTTTGATGAAGCTAACATGTCTTATAAGGAGAAAGAAATTTCTACAAATAGCACATTGCAGGTACCTCACTTATGTGAGAAATTGGGAGAGTTAATCCTTCCACAAGAGTTTACATCACCTCCTCCACAAGCTAAAGAAGATAATGAAGAAGAACTTATGGAAGACGTTGAAATTCCTTCAACAACAGATATTATTCCACAATAGAAATTAAATCCAAATGTTGTTGTTGAACTAACTCCACCCAATGATCTTGTCACACTAAGGGATCACCCTAGATCTCAAGTGATTGGAGACATAACAGTAGGTGTACAGACAAGGCATCAACTTAACTAAGATGTGATGCATGTCTGTTTCCTCTCTCTAGTTGAGCCCCAATCCATAAAAGATGCTGAGCAAGATCCCCACTGGATCATTACAATACAAGAGGAACTCAACCAATTTGAGAGATGTAGAGTTTGGGATTTAGTTCCAAGACGCAAAGACTACCTAGTAATTGGAACTAAATGGGTATATAGAAACAAACTTGATGCCCATGGTGTAATTGTGAGGAACAAGGCAAGACTTTTTGCTCAAGGTTATAGGCAAGAAGAAGGAATAGACTATGACCAAACCTTTGCACCAGTTGCAAGGTTAGAAGCAATCAGAATATTCCTTGCTTATGCTGCCTACAAGAAGTTTAAGGTCTATCAGATGGATGTCAAGAGTGCCTTTCTGAATGGAGTACTTAAAGAAGAGGTTTATGTTGAACAACCTCCAGGTTTTATCTTTCCAACCCATCCTTCATATGTTTTTAGATTGAATACAGCTCTTTATGGTCTAAATCAAGCTCCAAGAGCTTGATATGAGACCCTATCTAGATTCCTGATAGAGCATAAATTCACTAGAGGTATTGTAGATAAAATATTGTTCACCAAGCACAATAAGGATCAAACTTTGTTAGTACAAATTTATGTAGATGACATTATATTTGGGTCTACTGATTCCAAACTATGCAAGAGGTTCTCTGACCTCATGCATTCAAAGTTTGAAATGAGTAGCATGCGTTAGCTATCCTACTTCCTTGGTCTCCGAGTGAAGCAACTACCTGATGGAATTTTCATCTCCCAAGCAAAATATGCTAAAGAGCTTATTAAAAAGTTTGGGATTATTGATGCCTCAGCTAAGAAAACACCCATGGCCACTAATGCAGTAATAGATTCTGATACAGATGGGAAACCTGGCGATCAGAAATTATATAGGGGCATTGTTGGGTCCCTACTATACCTTACATCAAGTAGACCTGACATAATGTTTGCCATATGTCTTTATGCTAGGTTCCAAGTGAACCCTAAAGAATCTCATCTAGTTTTCCTAAAAAGAATTTTGAGATATATAAAGAGTTGTCCTAGTCTAGGACTCTGGTATCCTACTGAGTCAGAATTCGAGTTAACTGGATACTCAGATGCTGACTTTGTTGGATGCAGTCTAGACAAAAAAAAGTACCTCAGGGACTTGCCAGTTCCTTGGTATGAGACTAGTGTCTTGGTTCTGCAAGAAACAATCATCTGTGTCTATAACAACTGCTGAAGCAGAATATATAGCAGCTGGCAGTTGTTGTTCCCAGATGCTGTGGATTCAAAACCAACTCCTGGACTGTGGGTTCAACTTAAATAATTCAACTCTCTTATGTGATAACACAAGTGCTACATCCATAGCACAAAATCCAGTCCATCACAGTAGGACTAAGCATATCGACATTATGCATCATTTCATTAGAGAGTGTGTAGACAAAAACAAAATTAAACTTATCTATATCTACACTGACTTACAAAGAGCAGATTTTTTCACCAAACCATTAGATTAAAGAAATCACTTGTTCTTTATAAATCAACTTGGAATGATCAATGGAGAAACTTTAGTTTAATTTATGTCTATGCTCGGTGAATTTTTCAAAGTTCATCGAACGGAGATCGACAAACAAAGAAAATTTCTAGAGATATTCGTCGAACGGAGGTCGGCAAACTCTCTGTGAGTGAAGTTATTTTTCGTCGAACAGAGATCGACGAATCTGCTTCAGAAAACTTTCGTCGAACGGAGATCGACGAAATGTTCTCAAATCTTTAGACTGAGCTCGACGAATTAGTTAACTACAAAATCTTTCGTCGATCTCATATCGAAGAATTCTTTTTTTTTCGTGGAACGTAGTTTGTCGATTCATATTCTGAAAAACCATATATCTAGGTTTTTCTTCGACCTCCGTCACGCGCTTTCAGTTCCATAGCACTTGATCTCTGTTTCTATCTTGCAGGTGCACTATGGCGATTCCAGCGGGCAGTCTTACGATAATGAAATTTGATACTAGATTTGATGTAGACTTTGAGTCGTTTCAACACTTAGATCTAATCTTCCTGGACATCCTGAAACTGCTTGAAGATCAGCAGTTGAAGAATCTGATGTCCACCAGAATCAAGTTAGCCAACGCTGAGATCAGGGAATGGGACTACACCTCCTCCACAACAGATGAAGACACCATGACAGAAACAATATCGGGTAATACAGTCTCTCTTACCCTCGCAGTTTTAACAGAGATTTTTGGATTAGTAAATGGTGAAGAGGAACTGGAAATTGATAGTGATGAATTTAATGAAGTGTTAAATAAGATGGGTTATTCTGGAGAAACGCCCAACAAATTGCTGAAGAAACACCTCTCTGCTGAGTATAAGTTTCTAGCATATATTTTCGGGAAAGTGTTGCTGGGTAAGCACAATGCCCATGATTACATCTCCAGGAATCAATTTCTGGTGATGTGCGCAGTGGTGAATAAGAAGCCAGTGAATTGGGCTCAGATTCTGTTTGAACTGATTAAGAAAAAGAAGACAAAAAAGGAGGTTTGCTTTGGAAGGATTCTAGGAATCTCCCTTAAGGAAAATGCTGTTGAATCCCTAGTCACCCCGACCATATTCATAAATGACTCCAAGAGGCTCACCTGTGCCCTCTTTGGAAGGTGGGAGAGGACCATCACCAAGCACTCCAAGGCTTCATCCTCTTCCTCGAAGCCTTCTGAGAGTACCAGGGCAGATCCAGCCACTTCCCACCCTGCTGAAGATATCCCTCCTCCACCTCCTCCAGTCATCCCAAGCCATCCTTAGATGGTACACCAACTCCACTCCCCAGTCCATACCCCAATTCATACCACAGTCCATACTCCCACACCTCCATCATAACCTATACATACATCCCCAACTCATGTTCACTTTCATACATCCACTCACTCCCCAGGTGGCACTCCAGTTCCATCACCACCCTCATCTCCACTACCACCACATTTGGCTGAAATTCCCCTCTCCAATCTATCCTCCGTACCATCATTCAATCTGCTTATATCTCCCCTCCACACTTCTTCTTCCCTATATGAATAAATGATAGATTCTTTACCTCCTCCACTAGTATCTTCCATCCCTCCTTCTGTTCCCACTAAAACACCTTCTACATTTCTGCCACTGGACCCCTCCATCATCCCCCCTCTTATAGCACTTCTCACTCCCCTCCTCAAAACCCTCATAGCAGAGGCTATTTCACCTCTTGCATCCTCCATCTCCTCTCTTGCTGATAAGATTTCTGCTCTCTCTACTACTCCCTCTTCAGTCCGGGGCTTGGCTCCAGTATCCACTGAAACCAGGTAGAGGGAGATACTCTATGAAGAAGTAGCAGCAGAAACAGTAGTAGCAGTAGAAATAGCAGAAGAAGCAGAAAAAGCAGCAGCAGAAGAAGCATCTGCAGATGCAGATGCTGATGATGATTTATTTGATTTAATTAATTCCATTGAGTCTAACATGGATTTGGATGACATAGTAACAGAGGAAATAACAACTGTCGGTGATTATATTATAAATTCCATAGTAGATCTGTTGAATTTTTTGAAAATATTTGATACAGTTTATTTAAATGAACTTCCAGAATACAGTATAAAGACATCCTTGGCTATAGTCCCATATACCTCCCCAATAAGCCCGAAGGTTGCCAAGCAACTAAAGGCTAGTTATGCCATTACAGAAGCTCCAGCCATTCCATCTCCACCAAAATCTGATTCCCTCATTGTAGCATCCCCTCCCAGAGACATTTCTGCTCCAACTTTTGTTATGGATGACTCTCCAATGCCTGATCTTGATGCATTAATCATGGATGATATAGAAGAAGAGAATAAATCAGTTGCTGAAAGCACTGATGTATACAGTTCTCAAGCTCCAGCTCCAACTCCTCCTCCAGTTCCTTCCCAGGCAGAAAAACCCTTGATATCTGCAGAGGCTCTGAAAGAAATAAATGCACTATATGATACTCCTCAAGACTCTTCTGATGATGAAGATGATGAAGAGGATTCTGATGATGACCCTAAGAATAAAGTCTCCAAGAAGAGGAAAGCCCCTCCACCTCCTACTCTAAAACCCAATCCAACAAATGATATCCCCTATTATATTATTCAGAAAATCACACCATACAAGGGCAAGCCAGTATGGATGTAGCTGTCCAAGAACCAGCAGAAAGAGAGAAAGAAATGCAGGAAATACTCACCTCCTCCTTAGAGATTCAAGAGAGACCCTCCTCCTCCTCCTCCACCTGTTACTGGTGCTTCAAGTTCTTCATCTTAGAGGACTACCCAATATCAAACATATCAGAGACATCAGGGTAGGTCCTTCTCCTCTTTTGGAAGCAACCAGCATAGGCATTCATCAGGCAAGCAGCAACAACAACAGCAACATCAACGTCAATAGCAACAAATCACTGAACATCAGAAAGCTGAAAGCCCAAAAAGACCTGCCTCCCCTCCTGTACCTTTTGAGGACCTAGAAACAGCTACAACATCAAGGATGGCCAGGTTCCAAGAATTGGTTGGCCTATCCATGATTAACAAAGCAAAATTTGAAGGGAAGGATCCCTCTGAATACACTACAATGTCCAAATACAGGAAGGAAGAACTCAACAGGTTTACAAAAGCTAACTAATTCTTTAATGTTGATGATTATATGAAATTGCATCCAGAAGCTGTGGTGCCAAGAGATACTTCCCATAATATCATTGGAGTTGTTGATATGACAATCACAAAGACTCAAGCAGCAAATCGAAACTGGGAAATTAAGTTTACGCAACTTGGAGATAAAGCTAAGGAGGTTAAGACCAAGGTGCAAAAGAAGAAGAAATAAATTTTGAACTATTTTAGTCTTTCTATTATCTTAAAACTGCTTTTTTATTTCCTGATACAAAGCTTTCTGTACATATATATCTGATGCATAGTTCAAAATTTCCTGCCAGATATATTTTTCTTGCATTGTGAATAATTGTGTCTGTATTTAGTGACCTCACCCAAATAGGGCGAGATTGTTGGATCCCTAGTTGGATTTGGGCTAGGTTCACTAAACTAGGATGTTTGACCCAACATGTATAGCCAGGGTCATGTTTGTGTCCTAGAGTCTAGGCCATGTCCATAGAGTCAACCATCAATAGACTGCAGAAGACTCAAGACTTAGAAAAATTTCAAAGACGCAGGAAATGAGTTCGACGTTCGTCGAACTCAGCTCGATGAACACAGAGATAATTCTCTGAGCTGAGCTCGACGAACTTGATTCTTAGGTCGACAATTCCTAGATACTATACTTCAACACTCCAAGTCCAGAATTATTTCACTGAACTCCAGTCGAAGAATTCATGTTCTCAGCTCGAAGAACTTAGAGCACATTCATGACAAGTTTTATCAAGTAGCAGTTAGAAGTTCTCAGGTTGACGAACTTAGCTCTCCGGTTGACGATTTCTGGATACTCTACTTTAACATTCTAAAGTCCAAGAATCATTTCTCTGAACACTAGTCGACGAAGTTAGATTCTCAGCTCGACGATCTTGATACACAGAATTTGCAAGTTTCTTGATAAAGCAGCTAGCAGTTCTCAGGTCAATGATCTTGTATCTCAGCTCGACGAACAATAATTATCTGGTCGACAAACATAACTTCTTAGCTCGACGAACTCTGGACCCAGGTCGACGAATTTTGTTCTCTTCTCGACGATTTCTGTGCAGATCCAGACTTAGATATTTCCCTCCCTCTGTCCTTATTTTATTGCAATAATTCCTAAGTAATCAATGCTTTATATTCTCTGAATATTACTGTTAGATGCAGCATTGATTATGGCCTTCATCAGGATTATTACTTGTCATTTTTCAATGGGACAGTTGGGGAAATCAATCAATGCAGACATTCTCAAGGCCATCAGCAATCAATGCTGAAACGAATTCAAAATTCAATAGGAAGATTTCATAGGAAATAAAAAAGGATTTTTCTTCTTCCTTCTTCACAGAGGATACAGACGACAGAAAGGAAATACAGAACACTGAAAGCAATCATACAGTAACAGAGAAAAAGAACAAGCCCAGACCAGAGAAATAACACAAGATACAGAAGAAGAAGAAGAACATCAATTCAAAATCAAGAGTCTTCTTCATTGTTCACTCCAGGTTTCTTCAAGGACAACAAAACTTCATCAGTCAAGAAGTTCATGGAGCTCTTCTGGTCAAAGTAAAAGATTGAAGACCTACTCACCTGCAGCAAAGCTCCAACCTTCCTGAACAAATCAATATATCAGGGGGAGCTTTGTTAATATCAAAGATCCACTAAGTCTTCTCAGTTGTATTTGAGATAGAGAAGACACCATCACTCTCTCACCCCCACTGTAAAAAGAGTTCTTTAACTCCCTTCAAAAGTTATTCCTTGGTTGCAAGTCATCTGATCAAAAGCTCATTGGTGGAAGTCATCTGATCAAAAACCTGAGTGGATTCCTACCAGGGTGGTAGAAGAATGGATGTACCCAAGTTGGGGAACCCCTATAAAATTCGTGTGTTGTCCGGTTGCGATCTTTTTCTTTTGTTCTTGTTGTGGCTGTGCTAGTTAGGTTTGTTATGTCTGTGATTAATTAGTTTATATTTTGTTGTGCCTGTGGTAGATTATTTTATCTTAGGACTGTTCTTTACTTACAACATAGTTTGGTATCAAATAGCTTCCTAACACAGCAGTTTTTTATTAAACAGTAAAAAGTGTTAAAGTTTTAAAGATACTCTATTCACCCCCCGCCCCCTCCCCTCTACAGTATATCAGGTCTAACCCTAACTTTTAGAGGAGCTGACAAAGCTTTATGTGGACAACATAGTATGTTTGCATGGCATACCCTGGAGAATCATTAGTGATCGAGATGGTCGGTTCACATCTAACGTTTAGAGGCTCATTCATCAAGTGTTGGGTACCAAGTTGAACTTTAGCACAGCTTTTCACCCACAGACCGATGGTCAGACAAAAAGGGTTAATAGGACAATGGAAGATATGCTTTGTGTATGTGCATTGGATTTTGGGAGAAGGTGGGAGGACCATCTTTTTATGATTGTGTTTGCATACAATAACAGATACCAAGCTAGCATTCAGATGGCGCCTTTTGAGGCTTTGTACGGACAGAGGTGTCATATGTCATTGGCTTGGGGAGAAATGGGAGAATCGAAGCTATACAAGTGAAGTGATGTTGAATATGCTACTTCAACGATATGGTTGATTGGAGAACGGCTACATTTTGCTCAAGATAGAAAGTACAAGTACTACAATGCCAATCATTATAATGTGGAGTTTGTCATGGGCGATTAGGCATTCCTCAAGATAAAGCAGTTTAAGGACATATCAGTGATTTGATGCTTAAAGAAGCTTAGTCCGAGTTATGTTGGCCCTTTTGAGATCTTGGAGCAAGTTGGTGTAGCCGCCTTTCAGTTGCCTCTTTCAGTGGATTTGAACGGTTTGCATGATGTATTTTACATCTCAGTGCTGTGGAAGGCTATTCAAGGGCCTACTAAAGTGGTTGCTGTGAATCAAGTGCAGGTCAATAGTGGGTTGACAATGAAGATCAAGTGCATTCGTGTTGAGGACGTAGAGGTCAAGGAGCTGTGGAACAAATCCATTAAAGAGGCCAAGGTCCTTTGGGACAACTATGGCTGAGAGGAGCTTTCATGGAAGTGGGAGCAAACCATGAAGTCGGAGTTCCCCGAGTTATTAAAATGAGGTACATAATTTAAAGTTGATTTAATTCCTTAATCTCCTACATCTCTTAATTTCAGGACAAAATTCTTTAAGTGGGGAGATTTGTAACTCCCCAAATTTCTTAAGGCGGGAAATTCTTCTCTGGTGGTTATGGCTCGGCGGTACCTAATTACCGAGCGGAGGTAGCACCAGTGTTAGCGTCAAATTCATCGAGAGTGTTGAGTTCTCGAGAATTATTTTACCGCGCGGTGGAAACTTATTACCTCACGACGGTAACCGAGATTTACCCTGGAAAGTTCTCGAGAATCTATCGCATGACGATAGTATTACCACTGGCGATAGCGGGGTCAATTTAATTGACCACGTGGCGGTAGAAGTTAGCGCGCGAAGATAGCAGCCGGTGTCGTGTCATAACCGACATCCTCTAACATGCGGTATTAGCATCCTATCGCACGATTACAGCGAATCTGAAACAACATGGCCACATGTCAGCCTGTGAATGGAGGGTTTGGGCGGTTGCGCTCAAAATAAGGCATTGAATTAAGGTACCGTGCGGCAGTAGCTAGTTACCGCGTGGTGCTAGCTTGATATATAAGACTGGTTTGGCCGTTTTCACTTCATTTCTTTTGGATTTGAGGTTTGCCTGGATTTTCTGGAGGAGGTGTCGTGGTGCAAGAGGGGAAATCTCACCGCCGTTGAAGTTCTGAATTTCGGATTCACAAGTCGAGTCTGTATCTATGGAGGCAAGATTATTGCGATCGCGTTAATCCATATATATCTTTGGCATGGAACCGGAGAGAGCGCAAAGGGTAATGATTCTCAACTTGGACATATGAAGCCCTCTTCCTTTTTAATATGAAACTCTCTCCCGCAAGTGTTCGACGAGCTTTAGGTCTTCCTTCGGGTAAATACGATGTATCCCCGTAGTTTTGTATTTAGAGTTTGGAATCAAAGTATGAATATAGGTGATAAGTTGTAAATATATGTATTTTTACATACATTAAATAAGTCATTTTAGTCTACTTTTATAATTTTTTGTTATTTTTCTTCAATAAATTGTTCTTTTTTTGTAAATACATTGTTAACTTAGCTTTATTTTATTGTCCAAAAAATTTCAGAAATTGTTAAAATTGCATAGTACACGCCTGTGTACTTCGGGTCACGCCCGTGACCTAAGCGTGTATCTTTGATTCAAGTAAAATCAGCGGCCCGCAAAGAAAAAATCAAGTCACGCCCAAGTACACGCCAGTGTCCAATATGGCACACCCGTGACCATGCCTCGTGTCATATCATCGATGATTCCGTGCTCGAAGTTTGTCGAACCAAATGACACGCCTGTGTCAAGATTCGACACGGCCGTGACTTCTCCACTTGGCCCAGACAAGCAGTGGTAGCGACGAATTGACACGATGCCGTCCCCAGGTCGACCATCCTGACAGGCCCCCGGACACACCCGTGACAAAAAGAGTCATGCATGTTACCTTCCAACTGTACAGCCGCAAAGTCAAACCAGCCGTCAAATCTCAGCACCGACTCATGTACAGTAGTTACACCCCCTCCTACACTCCCGTGACCTAGGGCATGTACTTAGAAAATTTTGCCAATAAATTGAAAAATTCTGTAAGGATTTCTGTTCCCTTTTCTGAACGATTTTGCCTTAGGGAGGTGCTGATGTAGTGTATTCCAAAGCTTTGTAAGGGAAATTTCTCCCCCTCTCTTTAGCTTTTGTTTTTAGCTTTCGTTGTAATCCTTCTTTTACTTAATAAAATACGTGTTTTTCTTTCCTTATCTGATTTTGGAATGCATCTGAGCACCCTACTTAAGCAATCTTATTTTTGTTTTATCTTTATTTTTTATTATTTTAAAATGTGTGTGTGTGTGTGTGTGTGTATGAGATTAGGTTTCATGCTTTCACAACTTTCATAGTTTTCATACTTTAGCTTTTTAGTACTCTTCATGTTCATTCTTTTGAGTTTATAAAGATGCCTTAAAAGTGGTTTTGATTTTTTTACTTAGTCTTTTATTTTTATTTTTGTAAAACTTTTTGTTCTTTTACCCTTTCTTCCACTTTTTAAGTATTTTATAGAGTTATAGGAATGGATTAGCTGTCGTTTTAATTTTCCAAACACCTTTATTTTGCCTTTATTTCAAAAACTATTGTGCACATTTAATTTTTATGTTTTCTTTTTATGCAGTTTCACCACATTCTAACGGTAGAAATGTATTTATTTTAATTTTTTGGGCACTTTTTTTTCTTATTTTCGTACATGTGCGTGAGTGTATGAGTTAGCTTTTTATCGATTTCTTTTATTCCTGTAGAGTGTATGGGTTTGTTTTTATTTCAGCAAAGTGTGTGTGTGTGTTTTATATTATGTAGAGTGTGTGCATGTGTTTTATTTGATGTAGAGTGTGTGCGCGTGTTTTTATTCATGTATAGTTGGTGGGTGTGTTTTTATTTTCTGTAGTGTGTCTGTGTTTTCCTTTTTGTAGAGTGCGTGCGTGGGTGCATTTATTTTCTCCTACTCATTTGAGTAGCACTCGCTTTAATTTCCATCCAACTTGTTTGAGTAGTACTTACGTACATTTTCAATTCTGCAAATTTCTTATCGCAAGCCGTCCCCATTCCGATGAGTGGCTAACCACTCTTAGCCATCAGTATAGAATAGCATTGGGTCAGATAAAATCGCTTTAAATAATTAAAGGTCATCTTTTTCACATTAATTAAATTAACTTAAGTTTTACTCCTGGTTTACGACGCGTAGAACAACATATCGATGTGTGGGCTCTATTTCCGTAGTGCATAAGCTAGCTAGCCGATAGGCCGTGCATATGGACCGATCACCCCTGAGTAAAGGGAGTTCCGCACTAACCCTCGAGAGAGGAGGCGCGCAACTCTACCGGATTAGGTTCCCAACCCAATAGCGGTGTTCTTAGTATAATGCGGGCATTAAGAGGAATCCTTCATCGGACGAGAGCCCGATCGAATAACCTCAGTGTTCAGGTGAGCGATAGTCCTAGAGATAGGTGAGCTCATTTTTGTGGACCTCCACGGCCAAGTCTCTGCCTTAATTAATTTGAAATTTAGAATCTCTTTTTATTAAAAGTTAATTTTAGTTCAAATTCTTTTAGATATAATTGCGCTAAGTTATTCATCGGCTCCATTTTAGCGCTTTTATTTGCTGTTTTAATATATATATAAATAATATCCCGACATGATAAATTTCAATAAAATAATAGTCCCCTCCAGGGAAGAGTAGAAATAATCAACTCGTCCCCGAGAACAATACGACCTTGATATTCCACACCGGAATATCCTGTACTACACGTGATAGGTGCACTTGCCTCATTTTGTTAAAACTCAATTTCAATAGTTTTATATCCAAATAATAAATCTGCGCGCCCCGTTTTCCTAAATAAAACCAAATCTGCTTTTTCTAAATAAACCGCCCGGGGCGCCGCGTGTCCTAAATCATTTTTGGAGTTTTAACCTCGCATCAAGTTTTTGGCATCATTGCCCGGGGGAGTCTACGTGTTATTATTTCGAACTCTGGAAATCTATTAATTTTACCTATTTTTTTATATATATATAAAGATGGCCAACAAAATAATAATAATAATAATAAAACTACTAAAAAAACTTAAAGCAAAAAAAAGTTTATTTTATACTTATTAGTTCATATATATTTATCTATATAAAACACACACAAAATTGAAATATCGTTGTTTCCAAAAAAGAAACTATAAAACTACAAAATTGAAAAAACTATAAAACCACAAAAATCTAAACACTAAAAAATGAAAAAAAATAACTATAAAATCTAAAATATTTCATTATTTTTTATGAAAACACTAAAAAACTAAAAAAATTCTAAACACTCTAAAAACTAAAAAATCTTAAAAATCTAAAAACTCTAAAAAATCTAAAAACTATAAAACCAAAAAAACTCTAACCACTAAAAAAACAAAAACAAATCTAAAAACAAAAAGAACAACAAAAATCTAAAAAACTAAAAAAAACTTATCTAAAAACCACTAAAACATAAAAAACTACTTAAATATATATATATATATATATATATATATATATATATATATATATATATATATATATATATATATATGATAATTTGTTATTAAAACTATATCTATCTATAATAAAAAATACCTACTAAAAAACAAAACAAACTGTTCCCGTATATATGTTTTGTTTTGTTTTAAATTGTTTTATTTCTTTCCAACACCCGAAAAACATTTTGTTCAAAAAATAATAATAATAAATAAATCAAAACTTTTCTATTATTAAACTCTATTTTTTTCGCTTCGGCACGCTTAACGTTATTTAAAACGATAGGGGAACGCATTTCTATCATGCTCTTGTAGCTAAGACGTTAGCTACTTCCCAGTCACTTACACTTGCCCCCTACCACCCACAACCTTTTGGCCGAGTTTATCTTTTTTGTTTTTTCTATTCCATTTTTGCTATTTCTTCTAAATAATGCAGGGTTTTGTCTCGGGCCTCCCTGAACTCATTTCAGGGAAGTTCCTACCCCATTCCTCTCTATTTTTGTACATATTGCCTTTTATCTTTTTTTGTTCCGTATACTTAGATTGCAACATTTGGGATAATGTTGGTTTTAAATATGGTGGTGTTTTCTTATTTTGCACTTTTATATTTTGCACTAATAAAAAAACTCAAAAAACCTTACAAAAAATGCAAAAAATTTAAAATGTCAAAAAAATTTACTTGTTTTTATAAACAAAAATTCAAAAAACATCATAAAACACAAAATTTTCCAAAAAACAAAACTTATAAACAAGAAATTAAAAAAATTGTTGTTTTTTACTTTGTAAAAAATATTTCTCTTTCCCCCTCTATTCTTTGTACATAACATCTCTTTCAGGACAAAATTTAAAGTTCCCCGAGATATTAAAATGAGGTACATAATTTAAAGTTGATTTAATTCCTTAATCTCCTACATCTCTTACTTTCAGGACAAAATTCTTTAAGTGGGGAGATTTGTAACTCCCCAAATTTCTTAAGGCGGGAAATTCTTCTCTGGTGGTTATGGCTCGGCGATACCTAATTAACGAGCGGAGGTAGCGCCAGTGTTAGCGTCAAATTCATCGAGAGTGTTGAGTTCTCGAGAATTATGTTACCGCGCGGTGGAAACTTATTACCTCACGACGGTAACCTAGATTTACCCTGGAAAGTTCTCGGGAATCTATCGCATGATGATAGTATTACCACTGGCGATAGCGGGGTCAATTTAATTGACCACGTGGCAGTAGAAGTTAGCGCGCGAAGATAGCAGCCGGTGTCGTGTCATAACCGACATCCTCTAACATGCGGCATTAGCATCCTATCGCACGACAACAGCGAATCTGAAACAACATGGCCACATGTCAGCCTGTGAATGGAGGGTTTGGGCGGTTGCGCTCAAAATAAGGCATTGAATTAAGGTACCGTGCGGCAGTAGCTAGTTACCGCGCAGTGCTAGCTTGATATATAAGACTGGTTTGGACGTTTTCACTTCATTTCTTTTGGATTTGAGGTTTACCTGGATTTTCTGGAAGAGGTGTCGCGGTGCAAGAGGGGAAATCTCACCGCCGTTGAAGTTCTGAATTTCGGATTCACAAGTCGAGTCTGTATCTGTGGAGGCAAGATTATTGCGATCGCGTTAATCCATATATATCTTTGGCATGGAACCGGAGAGAGCGCAAAGGGTAATGATTCTCAACTTGGACATATGAAGCCCTCTTCCTTTTTAATAGGAAACTCTCTCCCGCAAGTGTTCGACGAGCTTTAGGTCTTCCTTCGGGTAAATACGATGTATCCCCGTAGTTTTGTATTTAGAGTTTGGAATCAAAGTATGAATATAGGTGATAAGTTATAAATATATGTATTTTTACATACATTAAATAAGTCATTTTAGTCTACTTTTATCATTTTTTGTTATTTTTCTTCAATAAATTGTTCTTTTTTTGTAAATACATTGTTAACTTAGCTTTATTTTATTGTCCAAAAAATTTCAGAAATTGTCAAAATTGCATAGTACACGCCTGTGTACTTCGGGTCATGCCCGTGACCTAGGCGTGTATCTTTGATTCAAGTAAAATCAGCGGCCCCCAAAGAAAAAATCAAGTCACGCCCAAGTACACGCCAGTGTCCAATATGGCACGCCCGTGACCATGCCCCGTGTCATATCATCGATGATTCCGTGCTCGAAGTTTGTCGAACCAAATGACACGCCTGTGTCAAGATTCGATACGGCCGTGACTTCTCCACTTATCCCAGACAAGACAGTGCTAGCGACGAATTGACACGATGCCGTCCCCAGGTCGACCATCCTGACAGGCCCCCAGACACACCCGTGACAAAAAGAGTCATGCCTGTTACCTTCCAACTGTACAGCCGCAAAGTCAAACCAGCCGTCAAATCTCAGCACCGACTCATGTACAGTAGTTACACCCCCTCCTACACTCTCGTGACCTAGGGCATGTACTTAGAAAATTTTGCCAATAAATTGAAAAATTCTGTAAGGATTTCTGTTCCCTTTTCTGAACGATTTTGCCTTAGGTAGGTGCTGATGTAGTGTATTCCAAAGCTTTGTAAGGAAAATTTCTCCCCCTCTCTTTAGCTTTTGTTTTTAGCTTTCGTTGTAATCCTTCTTTTACTTAATAAAATACGTGTTTTTCTTTCCTTATCTGATTTTGGAATGCATCTGAGCACCCTACTTAAGCAATCTTATTTTTGTTTTATCTTTATTTTTTATTATTTTAAAATGTGTGTGTGTGTGTATGAGATTAGGTTTCATGCTTTCACAGCTTTCATAGTTTTCATACTTTAGCTTTTTAGTACTCTTCATGTTCATTCTTTTGAGTTTATAAAGATGCCTTAAAAGTGGTTTTGATTTTTTTACTTAGTCTTTTATTTTTATTTTTGTAAAACTTTTTGTTCTTTTACCCTTTCTTCCACTTTTTAAGTATTTTATAGAGTTATAGGAATGGATTAGCTGTCGTTTTAATTTTCCAAACACCTTTATTTTGCTTTTATTTCAAAAACCATTGTGCACATTTAATTTTTATGTTTTCTTTTTATGCAGTTTCACCACATTCTAATGGTAGAAATGTATTTATTTTAATTTTTTGGGCACTTTTTTTCTTATTTTCGTACATGTGCGTGAGTGTATGAGTTTGCTTTTTATCGATTTCTTTTATTCCTGTAGAGTATATGGGTTTGTTTTTATTTCAGCAAAGTGTGTGTGTGTGTTTTACTTTATGTAGAGTGTGTGCATGTGTTTTATTTGATGTAGAGTGTATGCGTGTGTTTTTATTCATATATAGTTGGTGGGTGTGTTTTTATTTTCTGTAGTGTGTCTGTGTTTTCCTTTTTGTAGAGTGCGTGCGTGGGTGCATTTATTTTCTCCTACTCATTTGAGTAGCACTCGCTTTAATTTCCATCCAACTTGTTTGAGTAGTACTTACGTACATTTTCAATTCTGCAAATTTCTTATCGCAAGCCGTCCCCATTCCGATGAGTGGCTAACCACTCTTAGCCATCAGTATAGAATAGCATTGGGTCAGATAAAATCGCTTTAAATAATTAAAGGTCATCTTTTTCACATTAATTAAATTGACTTAAGTTTTACTCCTGGTTTACGACGCGTAGAACAACATATCGATGTGTGGGCTCTATTTCCGTAGTGCATAAGCTAGCTAGCCGATAGGCCGTGCATATGGACCGATCACCCCTGAGTAAAGGGAGTTCCGCACTAACCCTCGAGAGAGGAGGCGCGCAACTCTACCGGATTAGGTTCCCCACCCAATAGCGGTGTTTTAGTATAATGCGGGCATTAAGAGGAATCCTTCATCGGACGAGAGCCCGATCGAATAACCTCAGTGTTCAGGTGAGCGATAGTCCTAGAGATAGGTGAGCTCATTTTTGTGGACCTCCACGGCCAAGTCTCTGCCTTAATTAATTTCAAATTTAGAATCTCTTTTTATTAAAAGTTTATTTTAGTTCAAATTCTTTTAGATACAATTGCGCTAAGTTATTCATCGGCTCCATTTTAGCGCTTTTATTTGTTGTTTTAATATATATATAAATAATATCCCGACATGATAAATTTCAATAAAATAATAGTCCCCTCCAGGGAAGAGTAGAAATAATCAACTCGTCCCCGAGAACAATACGACCTTGATACTCCACACCGGAATATCTTGTACTACACGTGATAGGTGCACTTGCCTCATTTTGTTAAAACTCAATTTCAATAGTTTTATATCCAAATAATAAATCTGCGCGCCCCGTTTTCCTAAATAAAACCAAATCTGCTTTTTCGAAATAAACCGCCCGGGGCGCCGCGTGTCCTAAATCATTTTTGGAGTTTTAACCCCGCATCAAGTTTTTTGCATCGTTGCCCGGGGGAGTCTACGTGTTATTATTTCGAACTCTGGAAATCTATTAATTTTACCTATTTTTTTATATATATATAAAGATGGCCAACAAAATAATAATAATAATAATAAAACTACTAAAAAAACTTAAAGCAAAAAAAAAGTTTATTTTATACTTATTAGTTCATATATATTTATCTATATAAAACACACACAAAATTGAAATATCGTTGTTTCCAAAAAAGAAACTATAAAACTACAAAATTGAAAAAACTATAAAACCACAAAAATCTAAACACTAAAAAATGAAAAAAAAATAACTATAAAATCTAAAATATTTCATTATTTTTTATGAAAACACTAAAAAACTAAAAAAATTCTAAAAACTCTAAAAACTAAAAAATCATAAAAATCTAAAAACTCTAAAAAATCTAAAAACTATAAAACCAAAAAACTCTAACCACTAAAAAAACAAAAACAAATCTAAAAACAAAAAGAACAACAAAAATCTAAAAAACTAAAAAAACTTATCTAAAAACCACTAAAATATAAAAAACTACTTAAATATATATATATATATATATATGATAATTTGTTATTAAAACTATATCTATCTATAATAAAAAATACCTACTAAAAAACAAAACAAACTGTTCCTGTATATATGTTTTGTTTTGTTTTAAATTGTTTTATTTCTTTCCAACACCCAAAAAAAAATTTTGTTCAAAAAATAATAATAATAAATAAATCAAAACTTTTCTATTATTAAACTCTATTTTTTTCGCTTCGGCACGCTTAACGTTATTTAAAACGATAGGGGAACGCATTTCTATCATGCTCTTGTAGCTAAGACGTTAGCTACTTCCCAGTCACTTACACTTGCCCCCTACCACCCACAACCTTTTGGCCGAGTTTATCTTTTTTGTTTTTTCTATTCTATTTTTGCTATTTCTTCTAAATAATGCAGGGTTTTGTCTCGGGCCTCCCTGAACTCATTTCAGGGAAGTTCCTACCCCATTCCACTCTATTTTTGTACATATTGCCTTTTATCTTTTTTTGTTCCGTATACTTAGATTGCAACATTGGGGATAATGTTGGTTTTAAATATGGTGGTGTTTTCTTATTTTGTACTTTTATATTTTGCTCTAATAAAAAAACTCACAAAACCTTACAAAAAATGCAAAAAATTTAAAATGTCAAAAAAATTTCCTAGTTTTTATAAACAAAAATTCAAAAAACATCATAAAACACAAAAATTTCCAAAAAACAAAACTTATAAACAAGAAATTAAAAAAATTGTTGTTTTTTACTTTGTAAAAAATATTTCTCTTTCCCCCTCTATTCTTTGTACATAACATCTCTTTCTCTCCCGTTTCTTGTAAATAACTTGTTAAAAACTTAAAAAATCTAAAAACTAAAAAAAATCAATTTGAATTAAGAAAATCCAAAAATCCAAAAAAGACAATAATTCTAAAATTCAAAAAAAAGATAATAAATAAAAAGAAGAGTTAAAACCCCTAAAATCCCAAAATGTTGTTTATTATATAACAAATAAATCAAATATCTCATTCTTAACCCTTTTTCGCTCTCCCAAAATTTTGTTGTGATTAAATTTATAAGCGAATTTTATTTATTCTTTGTTTAATATTCGTTTATTAATTGGAGATCCACAGATTTAGATATCTGGGGTTAAGTTTTAAAGAATTTCTTATGTTTTATTTTTTTATTTAGATAATGTACTTGTTTTCAGCACCACTTCTAACGTATCTAAATAATTGCACATTTATTTTGTTAGAAAATAACAATCTTAGATTTCAATTATGTTTACTCCAATCTTTTTTTTGAAATATAGCAACGTTAAATTTATAAAGGTTGTTTTCAAAAATATTTTATTATATCTAGTTTCCTTCCTGAAAAACCTATCTCCTTTTTTCATGTCTTACTTAACATGATTTTGATCCTTAAAAGATCATATATAAATGGGAATAAAATTTCGTTTTGTAAACATAGGCATCCAATATTTGAAAATATTTTATGTTACGGAGTAAGAGAATAAAATTCATTACTTCTATACATATACATTGGGTTATTATGAAGTTTTTCAAAAAAATATTATATGTTATGGAAAATAAGATTTTGTTTTTCTAAACATCCACATTCAAACCAAAAATTCAAGTAGAGGTTTCAACGAAAAAATATACCTCACCTCTAAATTCAAAGCCCTCTTCATAAACCACAACATCTCACTCCGCCAATTTCAAATGATGCTAGAATTAATTTAAAATCTTTTTGAGAGCATAATTCCTAAATAGAATTATCTCCTTTAATTCTTTTAAGCTAAAGTTTCCATAATCCAATCTATTTTTGTTAACCCAACAAATACAATTTTTTGTTATCTATTTGATTATATCCAGAAGTTTTTTAGCTGAAACACTGCATTTATTTAAATTTTTGTCATAATTTAGGACTTAACTCTTATACCCCGGATATTTATTTTGATCTTTTTTTCAATTAATTCAAGTGGTAGCTAAACTTAGGATTTTTTAATTCCTAATAAGTTTATCTCCAACGTTTGCTCTAGAATAACAAAAGCTTAAGTATGGGGGTATTTGATGTAACATCCCATTTCCATCTAGACCCCTAGGAGTGGTTTTGTCCATGACTAGGTCATGACAAACCCTAGGAAGCCAGGAATGGGCCAAGAGATAGGAGACAAAATGTGGAAAATCATCATGGTCTGCAAATAGTAGAACTCTGAACAATGGTTTAGGATGACCATGGGCTACACCTTGACCCCAAGACCCTACCACAACACTCCCAAACATTTTGGGAGACTCATTAGAGCCATAAGGACCCATTGGGGTCAATCAAGAGACCCAGTTGACCAAGGTCAACCCTAGCCCTGAATGGGTCAACCTAGCCTACTTAGGGCCAATAGACCCACTCCTAGTCTAGAGGACCCCACCTATGGCCTCCTAACCCTAAAGTGAGGTCAATGGGTCACTAAGGACACATTGGGGTCAGCCCTAGAGGCCAGGTTGACCCAAGTCAACTCAAGCCCTAATCTGGTCAAAGTACCCTTACTAAGGGTATGTGACCTCCAAAGTGCAGGGTAACCCCACATAACCCTACCTAGACCCTAAGGGAAGTCAATGGGTCACCAAGGATCCATAGGGGTGGACCCTAATGGTCATGTTGGCCCAAGTCAACTCTAGCTCTAAAATGGTCAAAGTGACCTTACCAAGGGTCAAGTGACCTTTAAGGTGCCAAGTCAACCCTACCCAACCCTACATAGACCTTAGGGGAGGCCAATGAATCACCCAGGACCCAATGGGGTCAGCCTAGATGGTCAAACTGACCAAGTCAACCCTCATTGAGGGTCAAGTCAACTTAGCCCAAAAAGGGCTAACCCAAGCTCAAGCCACTTCTCCCTTAGGCCAAACCCATTCCCATGATCATCATAATCCAGTGGGCTGTCTTTAGCTTGTGGGGATGACTAGTCAACCAGAGGTGACTAGGAGAGAGAAAAGAGCTCCTCTCCATGATAATGGAGGAGAGAGAAAATGGGGAAGAGGAAAGGGAAGAGAGAAGCCGGCCAAGGAAGGCCAACAGCCACCAGTGATGGCTGTAATCAACTCCTCTAGGGGAGAGGAGTTGATTCCAGCCGTTTCCCGGCCACCAAGGGGTGGGTTCAGCCCCCCTCCACACAACCCGAGCCACTCCATTAATGGTGATAATGGCCATTGAAGAACCAGCCTCTCCCCTCCCCCAATTGCCATTTAAACACCTCCAGGGAGCCGAGGGGATCATTTTGGAGCACTTACCTGGAGGAGACGAGCCATTCCACTGTGCAGTTGCAGAAGCCGAGCGCCGCCGCCGTCGCCAATGGCATCCCGCCGCTCCTCTCGCATCCAGGCCGCCAGGAAGGTCCTCCTCCTCTCCTTAACTCGCGGGTAGATCCTAGGAATCGTTAGGCTTGAGTTTCGGGCTCAATTGAGCCCGATTCAATCCGGGACTTCTCCTGGTTTCGGCAAGAAAATTTCTTGCTTAATCCGCCGGAAAACGCCTCTCCGGCGGCGGAGCCGCCGCCTGACGATAGCCACCACCTCAACGGAGGTGTTGGTGGCGGTGGCCGGCCGGGGAAGGGGCTGGATCGCCGGCGGCAGGGCTTGGAAATCGCTCCAGGCAGAACAAATCTCAGCCGTTGGCTCAGTGGGGACGATGACCAGATGTCGTCGATCTGCGCCAAGATTCGCGCGGCATCAGATCAAATACTATAGGAATTAAATAAGAATCATTTCATTTCTGTCACACTGGATGTATTTAATCTATTTAATTTTTAAAAATACTTAGGAACCCTGATTGGAAATTTGCCCAACATGAACATTGTATCTTAGGGTGTCTAGTTTGCAGCAAAAATTGTTTGGACCCTTTTGGGTCACTGGTTAGACTAGGGCACCCATTTTGGTGGGACATACCCTTAGGGCTAGGCAGTCACTAAATTGAGTGCCCACTCTTCACCCCAAGCCCAAATTAGCTGAAATTTTGGCAGAGAGTCTACCCTAGAAATACCTAGGGCCTGCCCAAAAATGGGAATTTTTGGGGAAAATATTTCTATAGTTTTGGTAAATATTTAATAATTATTAGATAAATTAAATAGGTGCCCTAAACACATCCAAACCCTCCCAAATTTTGGTGAGTGGTCCCTGGGCTCCAATTAGGTACCTGTATAAAATTTCATTTGATTTGGATATGTGTTGAATAGGTTTTGACCCAACCCTATTTATACCCTATGAAGGGCATTTTGGTCAAAAGTGGCACTTTTGGTTTTGAGTGACCAAATCACCTCAACAGAGGCTGGAATTTTGGCCACTGATATAATTTGACTTTTTACACTCACTTATGGAGTTTGAAGTGGATTGGACTAGGGTAGCCCTAGAATGTTAGGGTAGGCCCTTTAGGGTAAATTTCTAGGGTTTGAAGAAACTGGGGTCAAAAGACCTTGGATGGACTTGAAACTTGGGAATGATGTCCATAGGGTTGCTATGGTCCTGTGGTTAAAATTTTAGGGCTTTTGGAAGACTTAAGACCCCTTAAATCCATAACCCTAGTTTAGGGCACTAGCTTTGAAACCATAAGATCTAATACCAAAACTTTCTGAAAAGGCCTGAGTTTTTGAATGGGTAGTTGCATAGGGTATACATATCTCTGGAAATTTTATAATAAATTTTGGATGAATAATTTTGGTACTTTATTCACAAAGTCATATTTTACAATTTTCACTTAGGAATTTTTGCAGAAAACTATACTTGATTAAACCTGATGAAACTTAGCAAAGGGGCTTATAGTCATGATACCCATCTCTGTAAATTTTTATGGAATTGTTGAAGAATGATATTTGGTAGCTGCTTCTTTAACTATTTAATTCTATGAAACTTTGGAAAATTTATTAATGACATTTAGATTGTCTGAAAAATTTTAATTTCTTCATCATGATGTTTCTAGTTCCTTATGAAGCCCTAGTAATTTTTACATAATTATTGGAGACATATTTGTGGCACTTCCTTCATTATATTTGATTTTAGGAATTACTTAAATGAATCCTTTAGAGGTCACGAACTATCTGGAAAATTATGAAAATTGGCAACCAATAATATTTCTCTGTTATTTAGTGAATACAAATTTTAGGAGGCCATTACCTGAGAAAATCTTATGGTTCATGTTCAAATTGACTATGGCCTAGTTTTTGAGGAAAATTCAATAAATAGTAGATTAATTGGGAAAAATATGATTTTCTGAATTTAGTCTATATTTATCATAATAGACCTCTAATAATTATCATAAGGGTACTGGATGAGTATTTCATGTACTTCCCTTTTTACGGGTCATGTAGCTTAAGTGGTCTGCATATAGCAAAACTGCAGGATTTCATTTGGATGAGAATTAGGGCACGTATGATGGGCCTTGATGGTTTGCTGTAAGGACAAGTGGAATGGGCTGCATCTTTGGAAGATGAGTGAGTAGGGTGTGGTTTTGTCTAGGGTTTAAAGGCGTTCGGGTCCGACGAAAGATCGTCCTACCCAAGGAGAGTTGGAGTCAAATCACCCTAGGATTAGCGTATCGAAACATGAGAAAATAATGGGTAAGGGAATCAACCAATAATAAAATAAGTACCTTGCGAAAGGGAACGCTGGGCGTAATCCCAACACAGTTCCTAGTGCCCCTTGAGAGCCCTTCACAGGGAATACCGGGGGCAGTCCTGGGTTAACGTAAACTGTTTAACAAGCTGAAAAGAGTAACTTAGTAATTAGGGTTGCACATTTCACAGACACTGATGGCACGGGATGTTAGCTGGGAGCTTCGGCTCGGATGGTTAAAGATGGACTTTGGGTCCGGGGAGCTTCGGCTCGATTGTTTGTGACGGACGTGTTGGTCCGGGGAGCTTCGGCTCGGGTTTTGATCACGCTAAATTTGCATGTGCATAAAAGGAAAGTAAATTAAGGTGGTGGGTCTTCGGTATTGGAGGGTCGATGCACCGACGCCAATTCGTTGACTCGGCAAGTGTGGTTAGCACTTCGCCAACAGAAGTCCGGTGCGCCAGCCGACAAGAGTACGCAGGAGTCCGCTTCGTGCACCAAGCGTTAAGGCGTACGATAGGTCTGACCGGTAGTGCTTTACTGGTTTAGAGGTGGGCGAGGCCCAACCCACCGCTTCCGTCTGCCACTACGGAGGTATCCTGGGAGGTTGCGGCTCCAGAAAGGGGGAACTAAAGGTCTGTGTGCACAGAGTCGGGTGTGTGTGTTGCACTTGCATGATCCATCATACCCACTTGCATGTCATAGCATAATCGTTACCTTAAACCTTGACACCTAAAGTATAAGTGGAATGGGACGCTTATACTTTAGGACCTGCAAAACGACCCCTTAGTCTATAAGCTTGTGTGGGCAAGTTTATAAATTAAGGTTAATTTTGATATATTTAGTTACTGCTGTTTGACCACCGACACCCCAACGTATAAATCGGTATGGGACTTTTTATACGATGGGAGCCTTGCAAAAGACCCCTTGGCTTATGTGTTTTTTCCACATAAGTGAAGGTTACATTTCAGTTTACAGTTTATTGTCTTTATATGCTATAGAACTTGCTAGAATAGGACCGCTGCCATCTGCTTTTGATATTCTCCACCTTCAAGTCCTCCCCTTTCTTCCTCTCCGCTCGGTGCCTAGGAGCCGTGGGGGAAGGGGTGGGGGATGATAGGACTTAGTCTTTTAGACTAACGGTTTTCGAACCGCGTCATTTAGGGGATCGCGGAGACCAGCATGGAGGAGCAGCCCCAGAGACCGGTGCGCTTGGAGGTGGGGCAGTCTAGCTCCGGAGTTCACACAGCCGGGACCGTGAGTCTCGACCCTGAGCAGTTTTCTACTTTTGTTTCTGCATGAGAGATCTTGTAGTGAGGATTTGATGTACCGGGCATAAGCCCGTTTTGCTACTCTGATGTTATTTTCTGTGGACACTCCCTTCGTGGAGTTATATTTATTATGTCATGTGATTCTCTGTGGACAGATACTTTACATTCACTTCATTATTTTGCTACTTTTATGTGATCGAGATGGCCGGCAGAATCGGCGCTTTGTGGTGATGACTCTTCAGGGCGTGAAGGGGTCACCGCAAAACGGCGGTTCTGGGCCTAAGACCCCGGTGTCCGAAAAGAAAAAAAAAGGGGGTCTTACAAGTGGTATCAAAGCAAACCTCGATCGAAAAGTAGCAGTCCACAACCCTGGGTCACCCCCGCACGAGTTTAGTTTGGGGACAAACTAAGCAGCGGAAGCAGTGGTGTGCCCATAAGGGAAATCACATTTAAAAGTCCACTGTATCTTGTCCATTCTTTCCATTTGTACGCTATCTAACAATTGGAATCCTTCTTTGTAGCCTGCGGCAAACCCTGACCCTAGCAGGGAGCACTTTAGGCTACGAAGGTCTCATCTTATAATTCTTTAGTCAATGAGTTAGACTCAACCCACTAGGAGACATGACTAATCATGATAACTTATAGTATGCCCTAGTTTGAAATATACTTTGGGTATGAACTTGGTTAAGCTAAGGAGATACCTAAAGAGAATAAAGGAGGAGTATAGCACGAGAATCGCTACCTAAGCAATAAACTCAGGTAGCCCTACAGTCCCTATCAAGGATTACTCAAACCGGAAGGACTGCTTTAAGGAGAATTGAGACCAATAATCCATTAGCAGAATGGTAGAAGACATATAGTCTCAACCCTCATGCCAGTAACAAGATTACCTGGAGACCACCATCACGACAAACACCGAAGGTCGGATAGGAATTCAGTTCGGAAGAGACCTAGTTGGGATTAGGAACATTTTGACCCAGATAAGATTGTCGTAAATATGACTCAGAAGGTTTAAAATATGGAGTATATCAACAGATTCAGGTTGGAACCCCAAGTCAAAGATTGATGCCCTAGATATTGTGCACCCAGCTAGGACAGATATAACATGGTAATATCAAGGATACTCAGCCCAAGGCAGGGAGATGCTTATCTTTTGTTTATTGGGGGCGTGTCTTTTGTTTATTGTGCAAATTAGTTACTGACTTGGGTTTCCCTTAGATCTCATCTAGAAACGTTTGCGTCATGAATCTGATTGCGAAGTAGGGATTTTATAGAGTCGTTGGCTACCCGATGAAGGTTAAGTGCAAGAACTTTTGGGAAACTATTACAGTCACCGCCCCGTTAGAGTGGAAGTTCGAGGATACAATTAGGGATTTTCATATACACGATTCCTCATCCGCACTCCGGGCATAATTATAAATGGAACATCAACGATAGACTGGCCGAGATATCTAGGGTCACCCTGACCAGAAAGAAAACTTCTGTAGGTGTTTCATAAGTTTTGTGAGTAGTTGATCATTATCATGGTGTGCTCAAGATGATCGTGTTGAATCAAGATGGATAGTGTACGTCCAAGGATAGAAGATCAGTCCAGACTTATCTGGGCTCTCGGTCGACATTCAACACAGCTCTCCACCCTTGTATGAAAGGAGATGTAGGACTCCGCTTTCATCGATTCAGGACGAGAATCCGAAGGTGTTGGGATCAGATTTTGTTGAAGACACCAAGGCTCAGGTGAGGCGGATCAGAGACAGGATGCTAGAGGCGCAGAGCAGACAGGCAAAGTACTATGATGCCCGACATCGTCAGGTGGAGTTTCAGGTGGGGGACCGAGTGTTTTTGAAGATCCGGCCCATGCATGGAGTTTCACGGGTGCGTGGTCGGAGGAAGAAGCTCAGCCGAGGTACATGGTCCCTTACAGGATCCTGGAGCGAATCGGGCCCCTAGCCTACAGGCTGGAGTTGCCACCAGAGCTGGCAGCTCTGCACGACGTCTTACACATTTCTTCGCTGAGGAGGGCTCTAGAGCAGTAGATTTTGACCACTGAAGGGTCGGTAGCTTCAGACCAGTCAGTTCGCTTGGAGCCGGTTCAGACCGACGACCGAGGAGTACGGGTCTTGCGTCGCAGAAGGTCCCATTAGTCAAGGTCCTGTGGAGGAACCACGGCCAAGAGGAGCATACCTGGGAACCGCAGGACCTGATGTGACAAAGATACCCAGAGCTGTTCAGTCAGGTATACCTCACAACCCCTCAAGATGTTTAATTCATTTTCCTGCTTTTAACTAGTAGGGCTGCTCTAGGAAGAGTAGAGACTAATCTTTTGTTTATTGGGATCTTGGCTTCATCAATTAGGCGAATTGGTCATAGATTTAGGTTTTTCTTTAAATCTAATTTAGCAAACATGGCGTCGTGATGGGATGTTACAAGTTTCTTTCTTCGGTAGAAAATTCCCGTAGGCTTAACCTTGATTTCGGGGACGAAATCTTTGTTTTGTTTATTGGGATTTGTAACATCCCATTTCCATCTAGACCCCTAGGAGTGGTTTTGTCCATGACTAGGTCATGACAAACCCTAGGAAGCCAGGAATGGGCCAAGAGATAGGAGACAAAATGTGGAAAATCATCATGGTCTGCAAATAGTAGAACTCTGAACAATGGTTTAGGATGACCATGGGCTACACCTTGACCCCAAGACCCTACCACAACACTCCCAAACATTTTGGGAGACTCATTAGAGCCATAAGGACCCATTGGGGTCAATCAAGAGACCCAGTTGACCAAGGTCAACCCTAGCCCTGAATGGGTCAACCTAGCCTACTTAGGGCCAATAGACCCACTCCTAGTCTAGAGGACCCCACCTATGGCCTCCTAACCCTAAAGTGAGGTCAATGGGTCACTAAGGACACATTGGGGTCAGCCCTAGAGGCCAGGTTGACCCAAGTCAACTCAAGCCCTAATCTGGTCAAAGTACCCTTACTAAGGGTATGTGACCTCCAAAGTGCAGGGTAACCCCACATAACCCTACCTAGACCCTAAGGGAAGTCAATGGGTCACCAAGGATCCATAGGGGTGGACCCTAATGGTCATGTTGGCCCAAGTCAACTCTAGCTCTAAAATGGTCAAAGTGACCTTACCAAGGGTCAAGTGACCTTTAAGGTGCCAAGTCAACCCTACCCAACCCTACATAGACCTTAGGGGAGGCCAATGAATCACCCAGGACCCAATGGGGTCAGCCTAGATGGTCAAACTGACCAAGTCAACCCTCATTGAGGGTCAAGTCAACTTAGCCCAAAAAGGGCTAACCCAAGCTCAAGCCACTTCTCCCTTAGGCCAAACCCATTCCCATGATCATCATAATCCAGTGGGCTGCCTTTAGCTTGTGGGGATGACTAGTCAACCAGAGGTGACTAGGAGAGAGAAAAGAGCTCCTCTCCATGATAATGGAGGAGAGAGAAAATGGGGAAGAGGAAAGGGAAGAGAGAAGCCGGCCAAGGAAGGCCAACAGCCACCAGTGATGGCTGTAATCAACTCCTCTAGGGGAGAGGAGTTGATTCCAGCCGTTTCCCGGCCACCAAGGGGTGGGTTCAGCCCCCCTCCACACAACCCGAGCCACTCCATTAATGGTGATAATGGCCATTGAAGAACCAGCCTCTCCCCTCCCCCAATTGCCATTTAAGCACCTCCAGGGAGCCGAGGGGATCATTTTGGAGCACTTACCTGGAGGAGACGAGCCATTCCACTGTGCAGTTGCAGAAGCCGAGCGCCGCCGCCGTCGCCAATGGCATCCCGCCGCTCCTCTCGCATCCAGGCCGCCAGGAAGGTCCTCCTCCTCTCCTTAACTCGCGGGTAGATCCTAGGAATCGTTAGGCTTGAGTTTCGGGCTCAATTGAGCCCGATTCAATCCGGGACTTCTCCTGGTTTCGGCAAGAAAATTTCTTGCTTAATCCGCCGGAAAACGCCTCTCCGGCGGCGGAGCCGCCGCCTGACGATAGCCACCACCTCAACGGAGGTGTTGGTGGCGGTGGTCGGCCGGGGAAGGGGCTGGATCGCCGGCGGCAGGGCTTGGAAATCGCTCCAGGCAGAACAAATCTCAGCCGTTGGCTCAGTGGGTACGATGACCAGATGCCGTCGATCTGCGCCAAGATTCGCGCGGCATCAGATCAAATACTATAGGAATTAAATAAGAATCATTTCATTTCTGTCACACTGGATGTATTTAATGTATTTAATTTTTAAAAATACTTAGGGACCCTGATTGGAAATTTGCCCAACATGAACATTGTAGCTTAGGGTGTCTAGTTTGCAGCAAAAATTGTTTGGACCCTTTTGGGTCACTGGTTAGACTAGGGCACCCATTTTGGTGGGACATACCCTTAGGGCTAGGCAGTCACTAAATTGAGTGCCCACTCTTCACCCCAAGCCCAAATTAGCTGAAATTTTGGCAGAGAGTCTATCCTAGAAATACCTAGGGCCTGCCCAAAAATGGGAATTTTTGGGGAAAATATTTCTATAGTTTTGGTAAATATTTTATAATTATTAGATAAATTAAATAGGTGCCCTAAACACATCCAAACCCTCCCAAATTTTGGTGAGTGGTCCCTGGGCTCCAATTAGGTACCTGTATAAAATTTCATTTGATTTGGATGTGTGTTGAATAGGTTTTGACCCAACCCTATTTATACCCTATGAAGGGCATTTTGGTCAAAAGTGGCACTTTTGGTTTTGAGTGACCAAATCACCTCAACAGAGGCTGGAATTTTGGCCACTGATATAATTTGACTTTTTACACTCACTTATGGAGTTTGGAGTGGATTGGACTAGGGTAGCCCTAGAATGTTAGGGTAGGCCCTTTAGGGTAAATTTCTAGGGTTTGAAGAAACTGGGGTCAAAAAACCTTGGATGGACTTGAAACTTGGGAATGATGTCCATAGGGTTGCTATGGTCCTGTGGTTAAAATTTTAGGGCTTTTGGAAGACTTAAGACCCCTTAAATCCATAACCCTAGTTTAGGGCACTAGCTTTGAAACCATAAGATCTAATAACAAAACTTTCTGAAAAGGCCTGAGTTTTTGAATGGGTAGTTGCTTATGGTATACATATCTCTGGAAATTTTATAATAAATTTTGGATGAATATTTTTGGTACTTTATTCACAAAGTCATATTTTACAATTTTCACTTAGGAATTTGTGCAGAAAAATATACTTGATTAAACCTGATGAAACTTAGCAAAGGCGCTTATAGTCATGATACCCATCTCTGTAAATTTTTATGGAATTGTTGAAGAATGATATTTGGTAGCTGCTTCTTTAACTAATTAATTCTATGAAACTTTGGAAAATTTATTAATGACATTTAGATTGTCTGAAAAATTTTAATTTCTTCATCATGATGTTTCTAGTTCCTTATGAAGCCCTAGTAATTTTTACATAATTATTGGAGACATATTTGTGGCACTTCCTTCATTATATTTGATTTTAGGAATTAATTAAATGAATCCTTTAGAGGTCAAGAACTATCTGGAAAATTATGAAAATTGGCAACCAATAATATTTCTCTGTTATTTAGTGAATGCAAATTTTAGGAGGCCATTACCTGAGAAAATCTTATGGTTCATGTTCAAATTGACTATGGCCTAGTTTTTGAGGAAAATTCAATAAATAGTAGATTAATTGGGAAAAATATGATTTTCTGAATTTAGTCTATATTTATCATAATAGACCTCTAATAATTATCATAAGGGTACTGGATGAGTATTTCATGTACTTCCCTTTTTACGGGTCATGTAGCTTAAGTGGTCTGCATATAGCAAAACTGCAGGATTTCATTTGGATGAGAATTAGGGCACGTATGATGGGCCTTGATGGTTTGCTGTAAGGACAAGTGGAATGGGCTGCATCTTTGGAAGATGAGTGAGTAGGGTGTGGTTTTGTCTAGGGTTTAAAGGCGTTCGGGTCCGACGAAAGATCGTCCTACCCAAGGAGAGTTGAAGTCAAATCACCCTAGGATTAGCGTATCGAAACATGAGAAAATAATGGGTAAGGGAATCAACCAATAATAAAATAAGTACCTTGCGAAAGGGAACGCTGGGCGTAATCCCAACACAGTTCCTAGTGCCCCTTGAGAGCCCTTCACAGGGAATACCGGGGGCAGTCCTGGGTTAACGTAAACTGTTTAACAAGCTGAAAAGAGTAACTTAGTAATTAGGGTTGCACATTTCACAGACACTGATGGCACGGGATGTTAGCTGGGAGCTTCGGCTCGGATGGTTAAAGATGGACTTTGGGTCCGGGGAGCTTCGGCTCGATTGTTTGTGACGGACGTGTTGGTCCGGGGAGCTTCGGCTCGGGTTTTGATCACGCTAAATTTGCATGTGCATAAAAGGAAAGTAAATTAAGGTGGTGGGTCTTCGGTATTGGAGGGTCGATGCACCGACGCCAATTCGTTGACTCGGCAAGTGTGGTTAGCACTTCGCCAACAGAAGTCCGGTGCGCCAGCCGGCAAGAGTACGCAGGAGTCCGCTTCGTGCACCAAGCGTTGAGGCGTACGATAGGTCTGACCGGTAGTGCTTTACTGGTTTAGAGGTGGGCGAGGCCCAACCCACCGCTTCCGTCTGCCACTACGGAGGTATCCTGGGAGGTTGCGGCTCCAGAAAGGGGGAACTAAAGGTCTGTGTGCACAGAGTCGGGTGTGTGTGTTGCACTTGCATGATCCATCATACCCACTTGCATGTCATAGCATAATCGTTACCTTAAACCTTGACACCTAAAGTATAAGTGGAATGGGACGCTTATACTTTAGGACCTGCAAAACGACCCCTTAGTCTATAAGCTTGTGTGGGCAAGTTTATAAATTAAGGTTAATTTTGATATATTTAGTTACTGCTGTTTGACCACCGACACCCCAACGTATAAATCGGTATGGGACTTTTTATACGATGGGAGCCTTGCAAAAGACCCCTTGGCTTATGTGTTTTTTCCACATAAGTGAAGGTTACATTTCAGTTTACAGTTTATTGTCTTTATATGCTATAGAACTTGCTAGAATAGGACCGCTGCCATCTGCTTTTGATATTCTCCACCTTCAAGTCCTCCCCTTTCTTCCTCTCCGCTCGGTGCCTAGGAGCCGTGGGGGAAGGGGTGGGGGATGATAGGACTTAGTCTTTTAGACTAACGGTTTTCGAACCGCATCATTTAGGGGATCGCGGAGACCAGCATGGAGGAGCAGCCCCAGAGACCGGTGCGCTTGGAGGTAGGGCAGTCTAGCTCCGGAGTTCACACAGCCGGGACCGTGAGTCTCGACCCTGAGCAGTTTTCTACTTTTGTTTCTGCATGAGAGATCTTGTAGTGAGGATTTGATGTACCGGGCATAAGCCCGTTTTGCTACTCTGATGTTATTTTCTGTGGACACTCCCTTCGTGGAGTTATATTTATTATGTCATGTGATTCTCTGTGGACAGATACTTTACATTCACTTCATTATTTTGCTACTTTTATGTGATCGAGATGGCCGGCAGAATCGGCGCTTTGTGGTGATGACTCTTCAGGGCGTGAAGGGGTCACCGCAAAACGGCGGTTCTGGGCCTAAGACCCCGGTGTCCGAAAAGAAAAAAAAAAGGGGGTCTTACATTTGATAAGTTGTAAATATACATATTTTTACGTACATTAAATAAGTCATTTTAGTTTATTTTTGTCATTTTCAGTTATTTTTCTTTAATAAATTGTTCCTTTTTTGTAAATACATTGCAAACTCAGCTTTATTTTATTGTCCAAATAATTTCAGAAATTGTCAAAATTGCATAGTACACGCTCGTGTACTTCGGGTCACGCCCGTGACCTGGGCGTGTACCTTTGATTCCAGTAAAATTAGCGGCCCGCAAAGAAAAAATCAAGTCACGCCCAAGTACACAGTCGTGTCCAATATGACATGCCCGTGACCAAGCCCCGTGTCACGCCCTCGACGATTCTGCGCTCGAAGTTCGTCGAACCAACTAACATGCTCGTGTCAGGATTCAACACGGCCGTGCCTTGTCCACCTGGCCCAGACAAGACAGCGCCGATGATGAATTGACACGACACCGTCCCCAGGTCAACCTTCCCGACACGCCCCCGGACATGCCCGTGACAAACAGAGTCATGCCCTTGACCTTCCACGTGTATAGCCACAAAGTCAAACCAGCCGTCAAATCTCAGCACTGACTCATGTAAAGTTGTTAAATGCCCCCTACATCCCCATTACCTAGGGCGTGTACTTTGAAAATTCTGCCTATAGATTGAAATTTCTGTAAGGATTTCTGTTCCCTTTTTTGAACCATTTTGCCATAGGGAGGTGCTGCTCTAGTGTATTCCAAAGCCTTGTAAGGGAAATTTCTCCCCCTCTCTTTAGCTTTTGTTTTTAGCTTTCATTGTAATCCTTCTTTTACTTAATAAAATATGTGTTTTTCTTTCCTTATCTGGTTTTGGAATGCATCTGATCACCCTACTTACACAATCTTATTTTTGTTTTATCATTATTTTTTGTTCTTTTAAAATGTGTGTGTGTGTGTATGAGATTATATTTCATACTTTCATAGGTTTCATAGTCTTCATACTTTAGCTTTTTAGTACTCTTCATGTTCATTCTTATGAGTTTATAAAGGTGCCTTAAAAGTGGTTTTGATTTTTACTTAGTTTTGATTTTTATTTTCGTAAACTTTTCATTCTTTTACCCTTTCTTCCACTTTTTAAGCATTTTTATAGAGTTATAAGAATGGATTAGCTGTCATTTTAATTTTTCAAACACCTTTATTTTGCTTTTATTTCAAAAACTGTTTTTCTCATTTAATTTTTATGTCTTCTTTTTATGCATTTCCACCACATTCTAGTGGTAGAAATGTATTTATTTTAATATTTCGTGCACTTTGTTTTTATTATTTTCGTGCGTGTGTGTGAGTGTATGAGTTAGCTTTTTATCGCTTTCTTTTATTCCTATAGAGTGTGTGGGTGTGTTTTTATTTCAGCGAAGTGTGTGTGTGTTTTACATTATATAGAGTGTGTGCATGTGTTTTATTTGATGTAGAGTGTGTGCGTGTATTTTTATTCCTGTAGAGTGGGTAGGTGTATTTTTATTTTTTGTAGTGTGTGTGCGTTTTCATTTCTGTAGAGTGCGTGCGAGGGTGCATTTATTTTCTCCTACTCGTTTGAGTAGGACTCGCTTTAATTTCCCGCCTACTCATTTGAGTAGGACTTGCAATTTCCCGCCTACTCGTTTGAGTAGGACTTGTTATTTTCTGCTTTCATTTCTTGCCTACTCATTTGAGTAGGACTCACAATTTTCTGCTTTCATTTCCCGCCTACTCGTTTGAGTAGGACTTGCATTTTATCGCTTTCCTTTATTGCTTTCTTTACTACTTTCTTTTATTTCTTTCATTTCTCGCCTACTCATTTGAGTAGGACTTGCATTTTCAATTCTGAAAATTTCTTATCACAAGCCATCCCCATTCCGATGAGTGGCTAACTGCTCTTAGCCCTCAGTATCGAAGAGCGTTGGGACTGATAAAATCGCTTCAAATAACTAAAGATCATCTTTTTCACATTAATTAGATTAACTTAAGGTTTACTCCGGGTTTACGACACGTAGAACCACATATCAATGTGTGGGTTCTATTTCCGTAGTGCATACGCTAGCTAGCCGAGAGGCCGTGCATATGGACCGGTCACCCCTGGGTAAAGGGAGTTCCGCACTAACCCTCGAGAGAGGAGGCACGCAACTCTATCGGATTTGGTTCCCCACCTAATAACGGGGTTCTTAGCATAATGCGAGCATTAAGAGGAATCATTCGTCAGACGAGAGCCCGGTCGAATAGCCTTAGTGTTCAGATGAGCGATAGTCGTAGAGATAAGTGAGCTCATTTTTGTGGAACCTCCACGACCAAGTCTTCGCCTTAATTAATTTGAAATTTAGGATCTCTTTTTATTAAAAGTTTATTTTAGATATAGCTGCGCTAAGTTATTCATCAGCTCCATTTTAATACTTTTATTTTCTATTTTTATGTATATAAATAATATCCCGATAAGATAAATTTCTGGAAAATAATAGTCCCCTTCAGGGAAGAGTCGAAATAATCAACCCGTCCCCGAGAACAATACGACCTTGATATTCTACACTAGAATATCATGTACTACACGTGATAGGTGCACTTGCCTCCTTTCATTAAAACTCGATTTTGAAAGTATTCTTGTTGTACTTGTCTCTTTAAATGATTTATTGTAGGTTATATTTAAAATTAGAATTATAGACCTAAACCTTACTAAACACCTAGGAGACTTTGGATTCTATGTTAAATAGTCATATTGTATTTATCATAAATTTTATGGAGCATTTGCTTGTCTGAAATTGGTCCTTCATGTTCAACCTTGGGGTTTTTTGATTACTAAAATAATTAAATAAATTACCAGATAAATTAGGAAAATTATGAATTTCTGCGTTTAGGCTAAAAATGTCATTACAGCCCTCTAATAATTATTATTATAGGGATACTGGATGATTATTTTGAGTACCTACCATTTACACATCATATAGATTAAGTTGGTATGCATTTAGTAAAACTGCAGAAATTATGTTGGAATATCAATTTGGGCACATGAGTTGCGGTTAGTTGTTTGCTGATTTGGATAAATAAAAATGAGTTCATCATTAGAAGTTAGGATGAGTAGAGTGTTGGATTGGCTAGTGTTATGTGGCGCCCGGGATCGACGAAAGATCGTCTTTCCCGTGGAGAGGAAATGACAAATTCACTAGGGTTAGATCCAATATAACATTTAAGGGACTAGGAGTTGGGTATTAACTAATAAAAATAAGTGCCTTGTGAAAGGGAGCTTTGGGCTTCAGCCTATCGTAGTTCTTAGTGCCCTCGAGAGACCTTCACGGGGAATACCTTGGGCAGTCCTGGGATAACCAAAATTGTAGGTAAAATTGAATTGTAAGAGTAAATAGAATAATTAGGGTTTCACTTTCACTCACCTCGATGCCCCAGGATGTTAGGTGGTCTCACTCGGGCTGTAGACTCGGTGGATTTAGTGACGGACGGGATAGTCCGGCAAGCTTTGGCTCGGTTGATGTTTGTGACGGACGGGATAGTCCGGGGAGCTTTGGCTCGGTGGATATATGTGATAGACGGGTTAGTCCGGGGAGCTTTAGCTCAGTGGTGATACATTAAGATTGCATGTGCATAAAGTATAAGGTGGTGGGTCTTCAGTATTGGAGAGTCGATGCACCGATGCCAATACGTTGACTCGGCAAGTGTGGTTTAGCACTTAGCCAAATAAAGTCCGGTGTGCCAGCCGACAAGAGTACGCAGTAGCTCCGCTTAGTGCACCAGCATTGAGGCGTATGATAGGTCTGACTGGTAGTGCAATTACCGGTTTATAGGTGGGCGAGGCCCAACCCACCGCTTCCATTTGCCACTACGGAAGTATCCTAGGAGGTTCGGCTCCAGAAAGGGGGAACTAAAGGTCTGCGTATACAGAGTCGAGTGGGTGAGCTGCACTTGCACGTTCACATCATGGCGTTATTGTATTTCATAGCATAATCATTGCATATAACCCGACATATATTATATAAGTGGTATGAGACACTTTATATAATAGGCCCTGCAAAACGACCCATTGGCTTATAAGTTCGTGCGAGCGTGCTTATAAGTTAAGGTTTTTATTCAGTATATATATATATATATATGCTTGTTAGAAAACCGACACCTTATCGTATAAATTGGTATGGGACATTTTATATGATAGGAGCCCTGCAAAAGATCCCTTGGCTTATGTGTTTTCATATAAGTTAATGTTACTTTTTCTTGTTCAGTCTTTCATGTTTTCTTTCTGTCTTATACATTATATGAAAGATATTGTACCTAATCACCTAGAGGGGGGGGGGTGAATAGGTGACTTAAATCTTTTTAACTTTTTAGGCAGAATTCAGAATTTATCTCAGAGTTATATCTACTTTTACACAGCAATCAAACAACAATCACAGAATATCACAAGCACACAATAGACACACAGATTTATAGTGGTTCTCCAAGCTTTGGGTACATCCACTTTCCCCCTTTGCCTATCTAGCAGTGTACTAGATTCGGCCAAACTCCTCCACTATCTCAGATCCTCAGATCTTACACTCAGATCCCCAAAACAGGTTCCTACAACTCAGGCTCAAGGCCCTACAACTCAGCTTCTTCTTAAAGCCTACACTCAGCCACCAAGGCCTACACTCTGCCACCAAGGCCTACACTCAGCCACAAAAGGCCTACGCTCAGAGATTCAAATCTCCTACACTCAGGCACTCAAGCCCTACACTCAGCCTTTATAATTACAAGCTTACAAACTCAGATTGCTAAGGATCCTACAAGAAAATATGAATACAAAATGTAACCCAAACAACTCAGAGACAAGAGAGAAGAGTTGTGAGTTTCTTGATGAGTTCTTGGAAGAACTCAGCTGAAATCAACCTGACTTGGCTTTATTCAAAGCTTCTTGAATGTAGAACACAATAAGATTGATCTCCTCTGCAGTTGATCCTTGATCTCTGCTACTTAAGATTCAGACCAAATCTGAACCCTTCTTCTCAGCCTGGATCCAATGGCTGACTTCTTGGATGGAGCTCTCTCTCTCCAACTTCTTAGATCTTCACTTGATAGCTAGATCTTCTTTGTATATTGATCACTTCAACTGTTGTTCAATTCTCTTCTGTAGACAGTATAAGCCTATTTATAAGCCTTCTTCATGGTAACCGGCTGGTCCGGTTCATAACTGATTTCTAACAACTCTGACAGGTGCAGTAGACCGGCTGGAATGGCAGCTGTCAAGTCATCCAGTCAGTTCTTGAAAATTCTGTAACTGTCTGAAAGTGTCGCGACTATCTGTCCTTAAGTGTCGACACTTATAGACCAAGTGTCGACACAAGTTGTCTAAGTGTCGACACTAGCTTTCAAGGTGTCGACACAACTCCTTGTGTTGTAGATATTATATCTCGACACTGCTTCTTCTTTATGTGTCGACACTGATAATGTGTGTCGACACAAGTACTTGTACTTCAGTATATTGCTGAATTCTTGTAAGTGTCGACACAACTCCTTTGTGTCGACACATCTTCATGTGTTGAACTTGCTAAGTGTCGACACTTCTTCTTGGTGTCGACACATGTCTTCAGTGTTGATACTTGCTGAGCGTCTACACTTCTTCTTGGTGTCGACACATTCTTCCTTGTGTTGAGACTCTGGCTGAGTGTCGACACAGCACCTTAGTGTCGACACTTGTACTTAGAATTTTGCTGATCTTCGCTAAGTGTCGACACAGCTCCTTGTGTCGACACTTTCTTCAAGTGTTGAGTCTTCAGCTGAGTGTCGACACATTCTTTCTTGTGTCGACACTTTCTTCAAGTGTTGACTCTTTTGCTGAGTGTCGACACATTGCTCTGGGTGTCGACACTTATACTTGGATTTTGCTGACTTTTGCTGAGTGTCGACACAGCCTCCAAGTGTCGACACTTTCTGATGTATACACAGTTCTTCTGAGTGTCGACACATCTCCTAAGTGTTGACACTGCTTCACTACACTTTTCTTCATTGAGTGTCGACACAGCTCCTTGTGTCGACACTTTCTGTCTGGTGTCGACTCTGCATCCCTGGTGTCGACACAAGTACTCCTAGTGTCGACACTGCTTGCCTTGGTATCGACACAAGTCTTCTTAAGTGTCGACACTTTCCCTCTGGGTGTCGACACATGGACTTAGAAACTTTTTCATCTTTCCTGCAAATACTTAACCTGTACAACTAAACTCAAAATACATCAAATACATTTTGATGTATATCATTGAGTTGGGTGAGGCTTCTTCAAATCAGGTACATTAGAACCAATGTACCCAACAATCTCCCCCTATTTGGAGACGTCATAACCCTTAGTAAATGATATACACCATACAGAATAAAATCATAGTATGATGTAAAGCAGGATTTTGTAATCAGGAAAGAAACATAACATGTATTAAACAAACATGCATACACAGATATCATCACAGAACAATTATGAAATAGATTTAGCATATAACACATTGTTCTCAAATCTTGTCATATTCATTTTCCAAAAGTTTACAAAGTGTTTAACAATCAAAATATTACAACTGTAAACTCAAGAAAAAATCTATTCTATTTTTGTTCAGCCTCCTTGATCACTATTCCTTTTCCAGATTGTACTTTGGCTTGTACAGGGGCTTCAGTAACTTCAGTATCTGCAGGCTTCTTGCCTTTCAGATCCTTTTTCTTTTGCTCTTCAGCTTTAATCTTTTGTCTCTCAAAATAATGATATGGCTTGGGAAAGTACTTGCTAGGCTCCTGAGCAATAGGAGGTAGCTTTCCCATCTTGGCCTTTCTTCTATATTGGACTATGGATTCTTGTCTTGTCTCATGCTTCCTCCATTCTGATTCAGAAAACCACTTGTTTCTGTCTTGCACATTATCTTTGGCAGCCTTCCAAGCAGTTAGAATAATGTTTCTTGAGGTGGGGCTCCACTGCTCAAAGTCAGGTCTTTGTTCAGCTTGTTTCCTGAACCTCTTCTTAGACAGTCTGGCTTCTTGTTCAGCTTGCTCTTTCAAGATAGCTTCCTGTAAGGCCTCAGATACTGGATGAACCACTTTGTCAAGGATAACCTTCTGATTTCCATCAGGTGGACTATACATTGATTGTATATCAGCTTGAACCATATCAAAATTTGGTGGAGGATAGATCACTTGAGCTACTTCAGGTTGCTCACCTCCAAGATATGCAGGGTTAACTCCAGATTCTGCTACATTATCATCATCACATAAAGGAGGATAACCAAGAGTGGCTCTGATGGAATTAGAAACCCATTTTGCATGGTTAGAGCCGGCTTTGACTAATACCCTCTCCCCCTTTATGACTTCTCTTTCTATGTGATCCCTTAAATCATCTTTTTGAAATCTGATTTGGGCATTTAGATAATTGACTCCATCCCTGTAGAAAGGTTTTAAGCTTTGGAGTTTGTCAGTTATCAACTTCTGAGAGTCTGAAATTGCAGTTGTAACAGAGTGAAGCTTTCTTGCAGTGCTTTATCAAAATCTGCCTTAGCAGTAGCAGTAGAAGTTGTCAGGCCAGCAGCAATGTTCTTCATCTCTGTGACAATTGCATTATGTGAAGCAGTTAAGTTATCATTCATTCTGATTTGGTTCTCAAGAACATATCCTTGCATCAGTGCAATGTCATCTACTTGAGCTTTAATCTTTTCTTGATGAGTTGCTAAATAGACTACTGCATTCCCTCCTTTGTGAAAGCAGTCAGTCATCTCCTTCTTATTTAGATTCATTTCAAATCTAATAGACTTAATTTCTTGGGCTAAATCAAATTGGAGAGATTTATGCCCCTCATCCACATATGTCTCTATAGCTTTCCTGTGCTCATCAAGCTTGATTTGCAGAGCAACCATTAGAGCACTGCAATCTACAGTTGGAGTTGGCTGTAGTGCTGGCTGTGGTGCTATGGTTTGCAATGCCTTCTTATAACTCTGGCTCCTTCTTTTAAATACTTGAAATTTCCTTTTCTTTGCCCTCGAAGCTTCCTCATCTTCAGATGCTGATGTACTTGCTATCTCTACCCTCTCCTTAGGTAGCTCCTCAACTTCTTTGGGCTGCTCAGGTTCTTGCCTTGTAGGCTCTTCAACAAGTACTACTTGCTCCCCCTTAACTGGAGCATTCTCCCCCTCAGCAGTAGTTTCCTTGTCAAAATCAGTTTGATCCAGATTTAGGAAGAGATCTTCCATAGTAAATTCTTGTGGAGAATGGGTAGGAGAAATTCTTGGCTCATCTGCTACTGGATCAGATACAACTTGAACTTCAACAGATGTGTCCTCCATGACAACATCTGGGAGTTGGCTATCAAGCTGAGTTTGCTGATTAACATTACTTAATGGATCAGATAAAACAGTATCCTCTATAAGGTAATATAAAGCATTAAGCTCAGTGATTACCTCAAGAATTGTGTTTATAGCTTGCTCACTTTCCAGTGGAGTTGACTCTTCCACTACTAGTGGCTCCCCATGGACTGAATCTTGGTGTAAGGGGCTAGCTGGTGGTAGCTCCCCCTGTCTTACTGCAGTATCTTGTTGAGTTGGAGACTTCTCAACAGTTCCAGTGTCTTCTTCATTAGGTGTGAAGACCACTTGCTCTTCACTACCAAAGCTGCTAGTGGAAACCTGAGCCACTGGAGAAGTTTTCTTCTTCTTCTTTAGAGGTGTTACTTTCTCAAGAGTTATTTTCTCAGGGGTTGGCATCTCTTTAGACAAAACCCTGTCCCATCTGGAGAAGATCCTCATGTCCATTTTCCTCATGTGGTTGATTTTTGTTCCAGCAGCTTGACTTATTAACTCTCGAATACTACCAGCAAGGTATATACTTAAGATCCTACCCAAGTTGGGCTTATTCAGACTCTTTTTGATCTTTTCAAAGACTACTACAGACCAATCAGTTTTTAGGCTGAAGATTATCCTGGTCATGAGATTGAACATATGGGCAGATACCCTGTCATGCCCTCCAGGTTTGCTTAAGATTACTTTTCCAACAATTTCTGATAGAAATTTCCCCTGGCTGTTCATTCCTTTTCTATTGAAAACTGAGCCAATTTTCATCTTTGAATCCAGACCACACCATGTCAATGCTTCTCTGGTCTTAGAAGCATGCACTTCATCGTCTTTTTTTGTCCTTGGTAGATTTAGGACTTTTCTCAAACTTTTTGGTGAGACCTTAACCTTTTCACCATGGACCCTGGACTTGATCTTGAATCCAGTGTCGTCTAGGGTTGCTCCATTTAGGATTTCCAGTACTTCTTTCTTCCAGATCTTTGTCGGCTTAGAAACAAGAAATTCTAACCCTGAGTCTGCAACTAGGGTTACCACAGTCTTGATCTCTGGGTCTGCTTCATCAAACGCATTCCGCACCAGTTCATAGCCTTCGTTCACGTTCTCCTCGAGCTTTGGTGTCATTAGGGTTTCAAGACTTTGACTGGAGAGAAGAGAGGTGTCGACACACAAGTTTGGTCTCGAAACTTTAGTGAGCGTGTTGACAGACAAAGGCAAAATCCTATTTATACCTTTCTAAGTTTGAAGATGAAAAGGCGGGATAACTAACTTAAATTGTGTCGACACTGGTGAAAAGTGTCGACACAGACTTATAATGTCTCGACACACTGTGTCGACACAAGTTTAGTCAACAGATTATATGTGTCGACACTTGATTATGTGTCGACACCACTCAACTCGACATTCAGTCGAGACTTTACTTAGATAACACTGAGTAAAGCCTAAGTGTCGACACCACCTTGGATGTGTCGACACCTACTTGTCATGTGTCGACACTAATTTTCTGAAGTGTCGACACCAACTTCCTAGATGTGTCGACACCTTTTCTCTGAAGTGTCGACACCACTATTCTGTGTCGACACAGATATCTCTGTGTGTTGACACCATTTTACTTAGCCATTTCTACAAACTTATTCTAAGTTTATCATACCTAGTTCAATTTTAAACCTATTGAACTTAGTTTCTTCTAAGGGCTTAGTATACATATCAGCTAATTGATTATCTGTTCTAACATATTCCAGTAAAATATCTTCTTTTTCTACATGTTCTCTAAGAAAATGATATTTTATTTCAATATGTTTGGTTCAACTATGGGAAACAGGATTGTTTGCAATTGATATAGCACTAGTAGAATTACAAAATAGTGGAGTTCTACTTACCTGAATTCCATAGTCCTCAAGCTGATGTTGTATCCATAGAAGTTGAGCACAGCAACTTCCTGCAGCCACATATTCTGATTCTGCAGTGGAGATAGCCACACTTGTTTGCTTTTTGCTACTCCATGAAATCAGTCTTCCTCCTAGGAATTGACAGGTTCCAGTTGTGCTTTTTTTGTCTTCTTTGCATCCTGCAAAGTCTGCATCTGAATAACCTGTTAGTTCAAAATCCCCATTCCTAGGGTACCAGAGGCCTAGATAAGGAGTTCCATTTAGATATCTCAGTATCCTTTTGACTGCTATCAAATGAGACTCTTTAGGGCATGCTTGATACCTTGCACATACACATGTATCATACATGATATCTGGTCTACTTGCAGTCAAATATAATAGGGAGCCAACTATCCCTCTATACAAAGACTCATCTACAGGTTTCCCTGCATCATCCTTGCTAAGAGACATACTTGACCCCATAGGAGTCTTCATGGTACTGGATGAATCCATACCATACTTCCTTATGAGTTCTAGGGTGAACTTAGACTGGCATATGGATAAACCATTCTCAGTCTGTCTAACTTGGAGAGCCAAGAAGAACTTAAGTTCCCCCATACTACTCATCTCAAATTGTCCTTGCATTAGTTTTGCAAACTTTTTGCAAAGACTACTTTCAGTAGACCCAAATATTATGTCGTCTACATATATTTGGACTAGTATTACTTTGCCTCTGGATTCCCTAAGGAATAGAGTCTTGTCTATTTTCCCCCTTGTGAACTTATTCTCAATGAGGAAACTAGACAAGGTTTCATACCAAGCCCTAGGGGCTTGTTTTAACCCATATAATACTTTCCTAAGTCTATAGACATGATTAGGTTGAGTTGAATCAACAAAACTTGATGACTGTTCCACATAGACTTCCTCTTTTAGATTACCATTCAGAAAGGCTGACTTTACATCCATTTGGTAAACTTTAAATCCTTGAAAGGTTGCATAGGCCAGGAACATCCTTATGGCTTCCAGTCTGGCTACTGGAGCAAAGGTTTGATCAAAGTCAATACCTTCTTCCTGCCTATATCCTTTAGCAACCAATCTTGCTTTGTTCTTAATGATGACTCCATGCTCATCCATCTTGTTCCTGAAGATCCACTTGGTCCCAATTATGTTGTGGTATTTTGGTTTAGGAACAAGCTCCCAGACCTTACATCTCTTGAACTGATTCAGCTCTTCTTGCATTGCCTCAATCTAATGAGGATCTACGATGGCTTCTTCAAACTTCTTTGGTTCAACTTGGGATAGAAAACTGGAGAAGAGTACTGCATTTAGATTTCTGCTCCTTATTTGTACCCCTTGTCATGGATCACCAATGATTTGCTCAGGTGGATGATCTCTTAGATGCCTATTAGCTGGAGGCATCCTGGCTTCAGGTTGAACTTCTTCAATTTCATCATCTTGCTGCACTCCTTGAACTTCTTCTACATTAGGTACATGTAGTACTCCCCCTGGACAACAGCCACTATCTTCTACTAGCTGTCATGCAGTAGGTTCTTCTTCAATAGTGAGCTTGTCCATCTTCTTAGTTATACCTGAGGAGCTGCATAAACTACTAGACAACTCATTGTTAATAAGTCTAGTTTCATCAAAGACTACATGTACTGACTCTTCTACAACTTGAGTAGACAAGTTGTAGACTCTATAAGCCTTACTGTTGTTACTGTACCCAACAAAAATTCCCTCTTGGGACTTAGCAGTAAACTTTGTCAAGTAAGACTTTCCATTGTTAAGTATAAAGCACTTACAACCAAAGATCCTGAAATAGGATAGGTTTGGTTTTCTACCTTTCACAACCTCATAGGGGGTCTTGTTGTGGCTTTTAGTAATGGTAGCCCTATTAATAACATGACATGCAGTATTAACTGTCTCAGCCCAGAAATATTCTGGTAGTGATGTATCACTTAACAGGGTCCTACCAGCCTCAATCAAGGTTCTATTCTTCCTCTCAGCAATGCTATTTTGCTGAGGTGTCCTTGGTGAAGAAAACTCTTGAAATATCCCAAATTCTTCACATAGGTTTGCCATACTATCAGACTGAAATTCAGTACCATGATCACTTCTTATTTTGACCACTGTACTATCTAGTTCATTCTGAATTTGTTTGACAAAGCTATAAAAGACACTAGGTGTTTCAGATTTCTGTCTAAGGAAGAACACCCAAGAAAACCTTGAGTAGTCATCTACAACCATAAAGGTATAGACCTTCCTACCTAGGCTGTGAACTGGTATAGGACCAAAGAGATCCATATGCAAGAGATATAAACATCTCACAGCATCTTTGTTTTCAATGCTACTAAAGGTGGATCTTGTCTGCTTGCCCTTTTGACAAGCTGAGCTTATTCCATCTTTAATACACTTAACTTGAGGACCATTCCTCACTAACTCTTTGCTATAGAGTTTGCCAATTGTCTTGTAGTTTAGATGGGCAAGCCTCTTATGCCATTTGACACAATGAGAGACTTTCTCATCAGCTACAAGACACACTTGAGAACCATTTGTCTCACACATAATGTCTAGGCAATAGACATTCCTCTTTCTATAACCTGGTAAAATGATCTCTTGATCATTTGACCTCTTGATATGACAACCATCCTTAACAAATGAGATGTCATATCCTACATCACTTAATTGACTTATACTAATTAGGTTGTGTTTCAAACCTTTAACATAAGCCACTTGAGTAATGGTAACTAAGTTACTAGAAATGTTACCAAACCCTTTTATGATTCCTTTTTCAGAACCACCAAAGGTGACCTTTGGACCATCCTTGATAGGTGTGTAGTCCTTTAGTAATCCCCTAGTTCCAGTCATGTGTCTGGAACATCCACTGTCCAAGTACCATATTGGGGCATGACCACTTGGACTCACCTGCAAAACAGATTAGTGAACCTTAGAACCCAAAGAATTATTGGGTCCTTGGTACTGGTTAGTTTGCTTCCTAACAAAGCTACCTGGAGGTTTTCCAACAGGCAGTTTGCTACTCACTTTGGCACTTGCATTGTGCCAATAGTCCATGGCAAAGTGGTCTACCTTGCCACAGCACCAACACTCAAACCTATTGTACCTTTGCTTAGGTACAGTCTTAGCTGTTTTATCTATAGCTGACTTGTTGAGAGTTGGGGCTTTGCCCTTGGACTTGGACTTAACAGTCCTAGCTGGTTTAGAAAACCCCAGTCCAGCTTTACCTTTTTGATGAACAAATTCATCAATTAAGGGTAGAACAGACTTTGGTTTTGAAAACCTAGCAACCAAATCTCTCTCCTTCTGAAGACTAATCTCCAGACTCTTGATTTGATCATTCTTAAATGATATAGTCCCCATCTGAATCATAGTTATGTGCTTCAGTCTGGCTATTTCATTAAGTTTTTGATCAAACAACTTCTCATAATCAGTTACATCCACTTTGAGACTTGCAATCTCCTTAGCTTGACTCTTGGCCAAGGATTTGCATTTCTTAAATGCTTGCAACAGAACTTTATATTCATCTATAAATTGATGAATATACTCTTCATACTCAGATGCACTCTCATCACTTGATGAGGATGAATCTGATTCTGAACTAGCACAAGAAATTGAACTGAAAGAATAACTTTGTACCTTACTAGGTCCTGGCTGCTCCAGGATTTTGTCACTTTCTGTCAATGCCATCAGTCCTTGGCACTGACTATCTTCTTGATCATATATGGAGTTCATGATTTGGATGAACTCTTCTTCTTCTTCCTCAGCAAACAGTCCTATATATGCTTCAGCATCTGACTCAGTTTCTGATGAAGAAATGTCTGATAGGCTCTTATCCTTTTTGGCAACAAAAGACTTTTCCTTCTTACCTTTGAAATGAGTCTTTTTCTTATCATTAGACTCCTTCCTTTTCTCAGGACAATCTGCAATCACATGTCCTTGTCTATTACAGCAATAGCATACTATTTTTGAAAGAGTTGCTTTGCTAGACTTGGTCTTTCTCCTGTCTTTCTTTGAAGACTTTTTATTCTGATAATAGTCTTCTTTACCCTGTGAAGTAGATGGCTTTGTCCTCCACTGTTTCTTCTTTAAGAACTTCTGAAAATGTCTTGTGAAGGCAGCAAAGTCCTCATCACTTTCACTGCTTTCAGAATTTCTGCTTGCTGACTCATCTGACTCAGTTTCAGCTACTTTTGGTGGTGGAGATGGTGACTTACTTCTGTACTTTCTGGGGGCTTCTATTTTAAATGCCACTGTCCTTTTTTTATGTTCACTTCTTGTAGATTTCTCCTCTTCTTTCCTCACTGTCAACTGCATTTCATAGGACAACAGTTTGCCAAACAGTGTTGGTGTAGGAATTTCTGCTAACTTTGTCATTTCCCTAATGACACAGATCTTGGTGTCCCAATCTTTTGTAAGGGTCCTTAAGAACTTATCGTTAAGCTCATAATTACTGAACTCTCTGCCATAGGACATAAGCTCATTCACAATCCTATAGAACTTCTTATAACATTCAGTTATGCTATCAGATCTACCTTGTCTAAAACTTTCATATTCTTGGTTGAGCAAAGATTTTCTTTCTTGCCTCACTTCTTCAGAACCCTCCATATACACTATCAAGTTATCCCACATCTCCTTGGATGTCTTGCAGTGTATCAAATTCTGAAAGGTAGCATTATCTATAGCACTCACTATGATATTCTGAGCCCTCTTGTCCATTGTGGCTAGAACTATCTCATCCTTTGTCATTTCAGAGAAATCTTTAGGTGTTCTCTGATTGGCATCCAAGACTGAAACCTTCATGGGCACATATGGCTCTTCTTTCACTGTGATATAAATCCTAGGGTCTGAGGCTTCCATAAACAGTCTCACACTTTCCTTCCAAATGCCAAAGATTTCTTTTCTGCAAATGGGTAACTTCATGGATCCCAATTCCTTATGATTCTCAGTGGAACCCATGGTTCTTGATTTTCTTGATTCTGTAATTTTACTTAGACTGAATCTGCCAACAGGATCTACTCAGACAGTTATGTCCCTTTTTGAGTAACCTGGCTCTGATACCACTTGAAAGATATTGTACCTAATCACCTACAGGGGGGGGTGAATAGGTGACTTAAATCTTTTTAACTTTTTAGGCAGAATTCAGAATTTATCTCAAAGTTATATCTACTTTTACACAGCAATCAAACAACAATCACAGAATATCACAAGCACACAGTAGATAAACAGATTTATAGTGGTTCCCCAAGCTTTGGGTACATCCACTTTCCCCCTTCGCCTATCTAGCAGTGTACTAGATTCGGCCAAACTCTTCCACTATCTCAGATCCTCAGATCTTACACTCAGATCCCCAAAACAGGTTCCTATAACTCAGGCCCAAGGCCCTACAACTCAGCTTCTTCTTAAAGCCTACACTCAGCCACCAAGGACTACACTCAGCCACCAAGGCCTACACTCAGCCACCAAGGCCTACACTCAGCCACAACAGGCCTACACTCAGAGATTCAAATCTCCTACACTCAGGCACTCAAGCCCTACACTCAGCCTTTATAATTACAGGCTTACAAACTCGGATCCCTAAGGATCCTACAAGAGAATATGAATACAAAATGTAGCCCAAACAACTCAGAGACAAGAGAGAAGAGTTGTGAGTTTCTTGATGAGTTCTTGGAAGAACTCAGCTGAAATCAACCTGACTTGGCTTTATTCAAAGCTTCTTGAATGTAGAACACAATAAGATTGATCTCCTCTGCAATTGATCCTTGATCTCTGCTACTTAAGATTCAGACCAAATCTGAACCCTTCTTCTCAGCCTGGTTCCAACGGCTGACTTATTTGATGGAGCTCTCTCTCTCTCCAACGTCTTAGATCTTCACTTGATAGCTAGATCTTCTTTGTATATTGATCACTTCAACTGTTGTTCAATTCTCTTCTGTAGACAGTATAAGCCTATTTATAGGCCTTCTTCATGGTAACCGACTGGTCCGGTTCATAACTGATTTCTGACAACTCTGACAGGTGCAGTAGACCGGCTGGAATGGCAGCTGTCAAGTCATCCAGTCAGTTCTTGAAAATTCTGTAACTGTTTGAAAGTGTCGAGACTATCTGTCTTTAAGTGTCGACACTTATAGACCAAGTGTCGACACAAGTTGTCTAAGTGTCGACACTAGCTTTCAAGGTGTCGACACAACTCCTTGTGTTGTAGATATTATATCTCGACACTGCTTCTTCTTTATGTGTCGACACTGATAATGTGTGTCGACACAAGTACGTGTACTTTAGTATATTGCTGAATTCTTGTAAGTGTCGACACAACTCCTTTGTGTCGACACATCTTCATGTGTTGAACTTGCTAAGTGTCGACACTTCTTCTTGGTGTCGACACATGTCTTCAGTGTTGATACTTGCTGAGTGTCGACACTTCTTCTTGGTGTCGACACATTCTTCCTTGTGTTGAGACTCTGGCTGAGTGTCGACACAGCACCTTAGTGTCGACTCTTGTACTTAGAATTTTGCTGATCTTTGCTAAGTGTCGACACAGCTCCTTGTGTCGACACTTTCTTCAAGTGTTGAGTCTTCAGCTGAGTGTCGACACATTCTTTCTTGTGTCGACACTTTCTTCAAGTGTTGACTCTTCTGCTGAGTGTCGACACATTGCTCTGGGTGTCGACACTTATACTTGGATTTTGCTGACTTTTGCTGAGTGTCGACACAGCCTCCAAGTGTCGACACTTTCTGATGTATACACAGTTCTTCTGAGTGTCGACACATCTCCTAAGTGTCGACACATCTCCTAAGTGTCGACACTGCTTCACTGCACTTTTCTTCATTGAGTGTCGACACAGCTCCTTGTGTCGACACTTTCTGTCTGGTGTCGACTCTGCATCCCTGGTGTCGACACAAGTACTCCTAGTGTCGACACTGCTTTCCTGGGTGTCGACACAAGTCTTCTTAAGTGTCGACACTTTCCCTCTGGGTGTCGACACATGGACTTAGAAACTTTTTCATCTTTCCTGTAAATACTTGACCTGCACAACTAAACTCAAGATACATCAAATACATTTTGATGTATATCATTGAGTTGGGTGAGGCTTCTTCAAATCAGGTACATTAGAACCAATGTACCCAACATTATAGAACTGCTATATTAGTTCCGTCGCCACCTGCTTATGATTGTTATTCTCCACTTTCATGTCCTCTCCTTTCCTTCTCCCCGCTCGGTGCCTAGGAGCCATGGGAGAAGGGGTGGGGAATAATAGGGCTTAGTCTTTTAGACTAACGGTTTTCGAACCACGCCATTTTAGGGGACCGTGGAGCCCAGCATAGAGGAGCAGCCCTGGAGGTCGGCATGCTTGGAGATGGGGCAGTCTAGTATCGGAGTTCAGACGACATGGACTGTGAGTCCTGATCGCTACTAGTTGTTTAAATTTTGCCTCCGCGAAGAGAGATATATAGTGACAACTTGATATACTGGGCATGAGCCCAAAATTTAGTACTTTTATTATATCTGTGGACACTCCCTTCGTGGAGATTATTTACTATTTATGTGATTTCTGTGGACTTGCCTTTTATTAATTTGCTACAGTTGTGATCGATTTGGCCGGCAGGATTGACATTTTGTAGTGATGGCCTTCCCGGGCGTGAAGGTGTCACCGCAAGGCGGCGGTTCTGGGCCTAAGACCCCGATGTTTCAAAAAAAGGGGGGGGGGGTCTTACATTAGCTTTGGATCTTAAGGAAAATGAAAAAAGGCGCAAACAAATGGCGTCATCAGTGATGACATTAATCTTAAAGGTATCGCAGATTTCCAAAAAACTAGATAAATGAACGTTCGAGTCCTCATCCTGCAGTCCATCGAACTGCATGGCATTTTCGATCATTTGGATAACGCTCGATTTTATTTCAAAATTATTGTTCGCCACCGTCAGGCGAACAATACTGGACCCAGTATCATCCAGATTCGCCCAGGCGTAATAAGACATTGTACGCTCGACGATCGCATTCAGATTAGGGTCGGCTGGCAGAGGGTTCTGCGATGGATTTTTCGGGATCCAAAGAGGGATTTCGGCGTTGAGAACGAAAATGTGCAAGTGAGCATTCGATCTCAAGATCGAAATCCAAATTTTCAGAATCCGAAGATTGTCCACGGGTCATACACGCTAAAAGATAAACTAAATAATTAATTTTGTTTTGGATTTTTAAAAAGAGTTTTTAGGTTTTTTTTAGTTTTAAGAAATAAAGGTAAAAGTAATAGACTCCGAAATTCGAAATAACAACTCAAAGGTTCCCCGACAACAGCGCCAAAAGCTTGATGCGTGCAAAGCCCGACTCTTATTTTATCTAGGGAGCACGATGGGTCCGGATTTCGCGCGTCGAATTATAGGCAAGTGCACCTATCGTAAGTAATATAGAATATTCAGGGGGGAATATCGAGATCGTAAATTTCCCGAGAACGGGTTGATTATCCCTATTGCCCCAGAAGGAATATTATTTTACCGAAAAATCTAAGTTGTCGGTTTTAACTAAGAAAAAGCTGGAAATAGATTAAGAATAAGGTCGATGAAGAAATAACACTCGGTATCGAATTACGTTAGGAAAACATAGATTTAAATAATTAGAGATCCTAGGTTTCAATTCAATTAAATGGATGACTTGGTCGTGGAGGTTACAAAAGAATGAGCTCACCTACCTTTAGGATTATCGCTCAACTGAACATTAAGACTATTCGAATGGGTTCTCGTCCGACGAAGGATTCCTATTAATGCCCGCATTACGCTAAGAACCCCGCTATTGGGTGGGGAATGCAATCCGATAGAATTTCACGCCTCCTCTCTCGAGGGTTAGTGCGAAACTCTCTTTACCTAGGGGTGATTAGTCCATACACATGGCCGCACAGCTAGCTAGAGTATGGATAATAGAAATAGAGCCCACACTGTTTGGTATATTGGTTTAAATGTACCTGATTTGAAGAAGCCTCACCCTACTTAATGATATACATCAAAATGTATTTGATGTATTTTGAGTTGCCTTGTGCAGGTTAAGTATTTGCAGGGAAAACAAAAAAGATTCTAAGTCCATGTGTCGACACCCAGAAGGAAAGTGACGACACTTAAGAAGACTTGTGTCGACACCTAGACAAGCAGTGTCAACACTTAGAGTAATTGTGTCGACACCAGGGATGCAGAGTCGACACCAGACAGAAAGTGTCGACACATACAGCTTGTGTCGACACTCAATGAAGAGAAGTCCAGTGAAGCTGTGTCGACACTTAAAAGCAGTGTCGACACCCAGAGGAACTGTGTCTACATCAGAAAGTGTCGACACTTGGAAGCTGTGTCGACACTCAGCAAATTTCAGCAGAGTCTAAGTATAAGTGTCGACATAATGAGGAATGTGTCGACACACAGCAGAAGACTCAGCACTTGAAGAAAGTGTCGACACAAGAAAGAATGTGTCGACACTCAGCAGAAGACTCAGCACTTGAAGAAAGTGTCGACACAAGAAAGAATGTGTCGACACTCAGCAGAAGACTCAATACATGAAGAATGTGTCGACACAAGGAGCAGTGTCGATACTTAGCAAAGTTCAACAAAATTCTAAGTACAAGTGTCGACACAAAGGAGATGTGTCGACACTCAGCAAAAGTCTCAACAGAAGAAGGTTGTGTCGACACAAGGAGAAGTGTCGACACTCAGAAAGTATCAACACAGAAGACAAGTGTCGACACCAAAAAGAAGTGTCGACACTGAACAAGTTCAACAAATGAAGATGTGTCGACATAAAGGAGTTGTGTCGACACTTACAAAAATTCAACAAAGTACTGAAGAACAAGGAATTGTGTCGACACACAAAATCAGTGTCGACACATGATGAAGAAGCTGTGTCGAGAAGTGAATTCTACAACACAAGGAGTTGTGTCGACACCTTGAAGACTAGTGTCGACACTTAGTCAACTTGTGTCGACACTTGGTCTATAAGTGTCGACACTTAAAGACAGACTGTCTCGACACTTTCAGACAGATACAGATATTTCAAGAACTGACTGGATGACTTGACAGCTGCCATTCCAGCCGGTCTACTGCACCTGTCAGAGTTGTCAGAAAGCTGTTAGGAACCGGATCAGCCGGTCACCATGAAGAAGGCCTATAAATAGGCTTATACTGTCTACAGAAACAGATGATTTTTAGAGATTGAAAACAAAAGGTAGATCTAGCTATTCATTGAAGAATCAAGTGAAGATCTAAGTAGTTGGAGAGAGAGAGTTCCTTCCGAGAAGACAGCCGTTGGAACCAGGCTGTGAAGAAGGGTTCAGACCTAGTTCTGAATCTTAAGTTGCAGTGATTGAAGATCAGCTACAGAGAATCAATCCTATTGTGTTCTACATTCAAGAAGCTTTGAAGAAAAGCCAAGTGAGATTGTTCTCAGCAGAGTTCTTCCATGAACTCATCAAGAACCTATCAACTCATCTCTCTTTTCTCTGAGTTGTAGGTATAATCTTTGTATTCTAAATTTCCTGTAGGATCCTTAGGGATCTGAGTTGTAAGCCTGTAATTATAAAGGCTGAGTGGTAGGGCCTGTGTGCCTGAGTGTAGGAGATCTATTTCTCTGATTGTAGGCATGTTGTGGCTGAGTGTAGGCTTTGTGAAGAAGCTGAGTGTAGGTCTTTGGAGAAGACTGAGTTGTAGGGCCTTGGGTCTGAGCTGTAGGAACCTGATTGAGGTTCTGAGTGTAAGATCTGAGGATCTGAGATAGTGGAGGAGTTTGGCCAAATCTAGTACACTACTAGATAGGCGAAGGGGGAAAGTGGATGTACCCAAACCTTGGGGAACCACTATAAATTTGTGTGTTCACTGTGTGCTTGATTGATTGCTGTGATTACTGATTGACTGTTGTGTAGAATTAGTTATAAATCTGTGATATAATCTGCAATCTGCCTAAAACGTTTTAAAAAGATTAAGTCACCTATTCACCCCCCCCCCCCCTCTAGGTGATTAGGTACAATTTCTTTCAAGTGGTATCAGAGCCAGGTTACTCAAAAAGGGACATAACTGTCTGAGTAGATCCTGTTGGCAGATTAAGTGAAATCAAGAAAATCAAGAAACATGGGTTCAATAGAGAATCATAAGGAACTTGGATCCATGAAGTTGCCCATTTGCAGAAAAGAAATTTTTGGCATCTGGAAGAAAAGGGTGAGACTATTTATGGAAGCCTCTGACCCTAGAATATATATCACAGTTAAAGAAGGGCCATATGTGCCTATGAAGGTTTCAGTCCTTGATGCAAATCAGAGAACACCTAAGGACTTTTCTGAAATGACAAAAGATGAGATAATTCTAGCCACCATGGACAAGAGGGCTCAGAATATCATTGTGAGTTCCATAGATGATGCTACATTTCAGAACTTGATACACTGTAAGACATCAAAGGAGATGTGAGATACTCTTATAGTGTATATGGAGGGTTTAGAAGAGGTGAGACAGGACAAAAAGTCATTGTTAAACCAGGAATATGAAAGTTTCAGGCAAGGTAAGTCTGATAGCATAACAGAATGCTATAAGAAATTCTTTAGGATAGTTAATGAGTTAATGTCCTATGGAAGAGATTTCAGTAATTATGAGCTAAATGATAAGTTCTTAAGGTCCCTAACAAAGGATTGGGACACCAAGATCTGTGCCATTAGATAAATGGCCAAGTTAGCAGATATTCCCCCTCCAACTTTGTTTAGAAAACTGCTATCCTATGAAATGCAGTTGATGGTAAGGAAAGAAGAGGAGAAGACTACTAGAATTGAGAATAAAGAAAGAACAGTCTCATTCAAGACAGAAGCCACCAGAAAATACAGAAGTAAGTCACCATCTCCACCTCCAAAGGTAGCTGAGACTGAGTCAGATGAGTCAGCAAGAAGAAAGTCTGAAAGCAGTGAGAGTGATAAGGACTTTGCAGCATTCACAAGACACTTTCAGAAGTTTCTAAAGAAGAAACAGTGGAGGTCAAAGCCATCCACTTCACAGGGAAAAGATGACTATTATCAGAACAAGAAGTCATCAAAGAAAGACAGGAGAAAGCCCAAGTCAAGCAAAGCAACCTTATCAAAAATTGTTTGTTATTGCTATAACAGACAAGGACATGTTATTGTAGACTGTCCATAGAAAAGGAAAGAGTCTAATGATAAGAAGAAGACTCAATTCAAGGGCAAGAAGGAAAGGTCCTTTGTTGCCAAGAAGGACAAAAGCCTGTCAGACATATCTTCATCAGAAACTGAGTCAGAAGCTGAAGCATACATAGAACTGTTTGCTGAAGAAGAGGAAGAAGAGTTCATCCAGATAATGAACTCTATATATGAGCAAGAGGACACTCAGTGCCAAGGATTGATGGCCTTAATAGAAGGTGAAAAAAATCCAGGAGCAGCCTGGACCTAGTAAGGTACAAAATTGTTCTTTAAGTTCAATTTCTAGTACTAGTTCAGATTCAGTTACATCAGTATCAAGTGATGCCAGTGGATCTGAATCTGAAGAGGATATTCATCAGTTGATTGATGAATATAGAGTTCTGTTGCAAGCATTTAAGAAAAGCAAATCCTTGGCCAAGAGTCAGGCAAAGGAAATTGCTAGTCTCAAAGTGGCTGCAACTGATTTTGAGAAGCTGATTGATCAAAAGTTAAATGAAATAGCCAGACTGAAGAACATAACTGTTATTCAGATGGGGACTATAACATTCAAGAATGATCAAATCAAAAGTCTGGAGAATAGTCTTCAGAAGGAGAGAGACATTGTTGCTAGGTTTTCTAAACCCAAGTCTGTTCTACCCTTAATTGATGAATTTGTTCATCAAAAAGGTAAAACTGGATTAGGGTTTACTAAACCTGCTAGGACTGTTCAGTCCAAGTCTAAGGGCAAAGCCCCAGCTCTCAACAAGCCAGCTGAAGATAAAACAGCTAGGAATGTACCTAAGCAAAGGTACAATAGGTTTGAGTGCTGGTGTTGTAGCAAGGTAGGCCACTTTCCATAGACTGTTGGCATAATACTAATGTCAAAGTGAGTAGCAAACTGCCTGTTGGAAGATCTGCAGGTAGCTTTGTTAAGAGGCAAACTAACCAGCACCAAGGACCCAAGAATTCTTTGGGTTCTAAGGTCAACTAATCTGTTTTGCAGGTAAGTCCAAGTGGCCATGCCCCAATATGAAACTTGGACAGTGGATGTTCCAGGCACATGACTAGAACTAGGGGATTGCTAAAGGACTACACACCAATCAAGGATGGTCCTAAAGTCACCTTTGGTGGTTCTAAAAAAGGAATCATCAAGGGTTTTGGTAATATTTCTAGCTCCCATATAACTATTACTCAAGTTGTTTATGTTGAAGGTTTGAAACATAACCTTATTAGTATAAGTCAATTGAGTGATTTAGGATATGACATCTTATTTGTTAAAGATGGTTGTCATATCAGGAGGTCAAATGATCAAGAGATCATTTTGACTGGTTATAGAAAGAGAAATGTCTATTGCCTAGACATTATGTGTGAGACCAATGGTTCTCCAGTGTGTCTTGTAGCTGATGAGAAAGTCTCTCATTGTGTCAAATGGCACAAGAGGCTAGCCCATCTTAACTACAAGACAATTGGCCAACTCTATAGCAAAGAGTTAGTGAGGAATGGTCCTCAAGTTAAGTGTATTAAAGATGGAATATGTTCAGCTTGTCAAAAGGGCAAGCAGACTAGATCCACCTTTAGTAGAATTGAAAACAAAGATGTTGTGAGGTGCTTATACCTCTTGTATATGGATCTCTTTGGTCCTATGCCAGTTCACAGCCTAGGTAGGAAGGTCTATTCCTTTGCGGTTGTAGATGACTACTCAAGGTTTTCCTGGGTGTTCTTCCTTAGACAGAAATCTGAAACACCTAGTATCTTCTATAGCTTTGTCAAACAAATTCAGAATGAGTTAGACAATACAGTGGTCAAGATAAGAAGTGACCATGGTACTGAATTCCAGTCTGATAGCATGACAAAACTATGTGAAGAATTTGGGATATTTCAGGAATTTTCTTCACCAAGAACACCTCAGCAAAATGGCATTGCTGAGAGGAAAAATAGAACCTTGATTGAGGCTGGTAGAACCCTATTAAGTGATACATCTCTCCCAGAATATTTCTGGGCTGAGGCAGTGAACACTGCATGCCATGTAATTAATAGGGCTACCATTACTAAAAGCCACAACAAGACTCCCTATGAGATTGTGAAAGGCAGAAAACCAAACCTATCCTACTTCAGGATCTTTGGTTGTAAATGATTTATACTTAACAATGGTAAGTCTTACTTGAATAAGTTTGCTGCCAAGTCCCAAGAGGGGATCTTTGTTGGGTACAGCAACAATAGTAAGGCTTATAGAGTCTACAACTTGACTGCTCAAGTTGCAGAAGAGTTAGTACATGTAATATTTGATGAAGCTAGACTTATTAACCATGAGTTTTCTAGAAGTATTTGCAGCTCCACAGGTGTAACTAAGAAGATGGACAAGCTCACTATTGAAGAAGGATCTACTGCAAGTCAGCATGTAGATGACAGTGGTTGTTGTCCAGGGGGAGTACTACATGTACCTAATACAGAAGAAGACCAAGGAGTGCAGCAAGTTGAAGAAGCTGAAGGAGTTCAACCTGAAGCCAGGATACCTCCAGCTAATAAACATCTAGGAGATCATCCAGCAGATCAAATCATTGGTGATCCAAGACAATGGGTACAAACAAGGAGCAGAAATCTGAGTGCAGTGCTTTACTCCAGTTTTCTATCCTAAGTAGAGCCAAATAAGTTTGAAGAAGCCATCCTAGACCCTCACTAGATTGAGGCAATGCAAGAGGAGCTAAATCAGTTCAAGAGATGCAAAGTCTGGGAGCTTGTTCCTAAACCAAAAGACCACAACATAATTGGAACCAAGTGGATCTTTAGGAACAAGATGGATGAACATGGAGTGATTATCAAGAACAAAGCTAGACTGGTTGCTAAGGGATATAGGCAGGAAGAAGGTATTGACTTTGATCAAACCTTTGCTCCAGTAGCCAGACTAGAAGCCATAAGAATATTCCTGGCCTATGCAACCTATCAAGGTTTTAAAGTATACCAAATGGATGTTAAGTCAGCCTTTTTGAATGGTAATCTGAAAGAAGAGGTCTATGTGGAACAGCCATTAGGTTTTGTTGATTCAACTCAACCTAATTATGTCTATAGACTTAGGAAGGCATAATATGGGTTAAAACAAGCCCCTAGGGCTTGGTATGAAACTCTGTCTAGTCTCCTCATTGAGAATAAATTCACAAGGGGGAAAATAGACAAGACTCTATTCCTTAGGGAATCCAGAGGCAAGATCATACTAGTCCAAATATTTGTATATGACATAATATTTGGGTCTACTGAAAATAGTCTTTGCAGAAAGTTTGCAAAACTAATGCAAGGACAATTTGAGATGAGTAGTATGGGGGAACTTAAGTTCTTCTTGGGTCTCCAAGTTAGACAGACTGAGAATGGTTTATCCATATGCCAGTCTAAGTTCACCCTAGAACTAATAAGAAAGTATGGTATGGATTCATCCAGTACCATGAAAACTCCTATGGGGTCAAGTATGTCTCTTAGCAAAGATGATGCAGGGAAACCTGTAGATGAGACTTTGTATAGAGGGATAGTTGGCTCCCTTCTATATTTGACTGCAAGTAGACCAGATATCATGTATGCTACATGTGTCTCTGCTAGGTACCAAGCATGCCCTAAAGAGTCTCATTTGATAGCAGTCAAAAGGATACTGAGATATCTAAAGGGCACTCCTTATCTAGGCCTTTGGTATCCTAGGAATGGAGACTTTGAACTAACAGGTTATTCAGATGCAGATTTTGTCGCCTGCAAAGAAGACAGAAAAAGTACAACTGGAACCTGTCAATTCCTAGGTGGAAGACTGATATCATGGAGTAGCAAGAAACAAACAAGTGTGGCTATCTCCACTGCAGAATCAGAATATATGGCTGCAGGAAATTGTTGTCCTCAACTTCTATGGATACAACATCAGCTTGAGGATTATGGTATTCAAGTAAGTAGAACACCATTGTTTTGTGATTCTACTAGTGTTATATCTATTGCAAACAATCCTGTTTCCCATAGTAGAACTAAACACATTGAAATAAAATATCATTTTCTAAGGGAACATGTAGAAAAAGAAGATATTTCACTGGAATATGTTAATACAGATAATCAACTAGCTGACATGTATACTAAGCCCCTAGAAGAAACCAAGTTCAATAGGTTTAAAATTGAATTAGGTATGATAAACTTAGAATAAGTTTATAGAAATTGCTAAGTAAAATAGTGTCGACACACAGAGTTGTCTGTGTCGAGACAGAGAATTGGTGTCGACACTTCAGAGAAAAGGTGTCGATACATCTAGGAAGTTGGTGTCGACACAACCACGGTGGTGTCGACACTTAGTATTTCCACAGAATTAACCAAGTAAAGTCTCGACTAAGTGTCGAGTTAAGTGGTGTCGACACATAAACAAGTGTCGACACATATATTCTGTCGACTATACTTGTGTCGACACATAGGTGTCGAGAAATTATAAGTCTGTGTCGACACTTTCCAACAGTGTCGACACAATTTAAGTTTCTTGACGTGCCCTTTCATCTTCAATACTAGAAAGGTATAAATAGGATTTCGCCATTGTCTGTCGACACGCTCACCAAAGTTTCGAGACCAAACTTATGTGTCGACACCTCTCTCCTCTCCATTCAAATTCTTCAAACCCTAATGGCGCCAAAGCTCGAAGAGAACGTAAATGAAGGCTATGAACTGGTGCGGCATGCGTTTGATGACGCAGACCCAGAAATCAAGGATGTGGTAACCCTAGTTGCAAACTCAGGTTAGATTTTCTTGTTTCAGAGCCAACCAAAATATGGAAGAAAGAAGTATTGGAATTTCTGAATGGAGCAACCCTAGACGAATCTGGATTCAAGATAAAGTCAAGGGTACATGGAGAAAAGGTGAAGGTCTCACCAAAGAGTTTAAGAAAGGTACTAAACCTACCAAGGACAAAGGAAGAAGATGAAGTTACTGCTTCTAAGACCAGAGAAGCTTTAACATGGTGTGGACTGGATTCCAAGCTAAAAATTGGATCAGTATTCAATAGAAAGGGGATGAACATCCAAGGCAAATTTCTCTCAGAAATTGTTGGCAAGGTGATCTTGAGTAAGCCTGGAGGGCATGACAGGGTATCAGCCCATATGTTCAATCTTATGACAAGGATTATCTTCACATTAAAAACTGATTGGTCTGTAGTAGTCTTTGAGAAGATTAAAGAGAGTATAAAGAAGCCCAATTTGGGTAGGATACTAAGTCTTTACTTGGCTGGTAGTATACCAAAAGTAATGAGTCAAGCTGCTAGATCAAAGATCAACCATATGAGAAAGATGGACATGAGACTCTTCTCAAGATGGGATAGGGTCTTGACAAAGGAATTACCTACTCCTGAGAAAATAACTCCACAAAAGAAGAAGAAGACAGCCCCAGTGGCTCAAGATTCATCTAGCAGCTCTGAGGAGCAAGTTATCTTCACTCCTGATGAAGAAGACACTGGAATTGCTGAAAAGTCTCCAGCTGTACAAGAAGTTGCAGAGAGGCAGGGGAAGCTACCTCAAGCTAGCCCCATACACCAGGATTCTATCCAGGGGGAGCCTCTAGTAGTAGAAGAGCCAACTCCACTAGAAAGTGAGCAAGCTACAAAAACCATACTTGAGGTACTCACTGAAATCAATAACTTAGTTTTCCCTATAGAGGATAATGTTTTGTCTGATTCATTAAAAAATGTTAATCAGCAACCTCAGATTGATAGTCAACCCCCAGATGTTGTCATGGAGGACACATCTGTTGCAGATCAAGTGGAACCACATCAAGTAACTGATGAGATAAGAGAATCTCCATCACTTTCTCAACAAGAATTTACAATGGAAGATCTCTTCCTTAATCTAGATCAGACAGACTTTGAGAAGGAAAGTGCTGCTGTTGAGGGGGAGAATGCTCAAGTTGAGGGGGAGCATATGGAAATTTTAGAAGAAACTGCAAGGAAAGAGCCTAAGAAGCCTAAGGATGTTGAGGAGCTACCTAGGGAGAGGGTAGAAATAGCAAGCACATCAGCCTCTGAAGATGAGGAGGCTGCAAGAGCAAAGAAAAGGAAATTTCAAGTATTTAAAAGAAGGAGCCAGACTTATAAGAAAGCTCTGCAAACCATAGCACCACAGCCTGCACTACAGCCAGCACCAACTATAGATTACAGTGCTCTGATGGTTGCAATGCAGATAAAGCTAGATGAGCACAAAAAGGCAATAGAAACATATATGGATGAGGGACATAAGTCCTTACAGTTTGATCTGGCCCAGGATATTAAGTCTATTAGATTTGAGATGAATCTAAATAAGAAGGAGATGACTGACTGCTTCCACAAGGGAGGGAATGCAGTGGTTTACTTGGCTACACATCAAGAGAAAATCAAAGCTCAAGTGGATGACATTGTACTGAAGCAAGGATATATTCTGGAAAATCAAATAAGAATGAATGATAATTTGACAGCTTCCCACAATGCCATTGTCACAGAGATGAAGAATATAGATGCTGGTCACACTACCTCTCATGCTACTGCTAAGGCAGAGTTTGATAAAGATTTACAAGAGGGCATAACTGATGTTACTTCTGCTATAGAAAACTCTCAGAAGCTGATCCTTGAAAAACTCCAAAGGTTAAAACCTTTCTACAAGGATGGAGTTAATTATCTCAATGCCCAAATCAGATTTCAGAAGGATGATCTAAGAGATCACATAGAAAGAAAAGTCATAAAGGGGGAGAGGGTGTTAGTCAAATCCGGCTCTGATCATGCAAAATGGATTTCCAATTCCATCAGAGCCACTCTTGGTTATCCTCCTTTATGTGATGATGATAATGTTGCAGAATCTGGGATTAATCCTGCTTATCTTGGAGGTGAGCAAGCTGAAGTAGCTCAGGTGATCTATCCTCCACCAGATTTTGATATGATACATGTAGACATACAATCAATGTATAGCCCTCCTGAGGGAATGGATAAGGTCATTATAGAGAAAGTGGTTCAGCCAGTATCTGAGGCTATACTAAAAGAATAAGAAGCTTTGCTACTCAAGGAATAAGAGACTATATTGTCTAAGAAGAGGTTCAGAGAGCAAGCTGAAAAAGGCCTAATTTTGAACAGTGGAGCCCCACTTCAAGGAACATTATCTTAACTGCGTGGAAGGATGCCAAAGATAATATTCAAGATAGAAACAAATGGTATTCTAAACTAGAATGGAGAAAGCATGAAAACAGACAAGAAGCCATAGTGCAATATAGAAGAAAGGCAAAGATGGGAAAGCTACCTCCTACTGCCCAGGAGCCTAGCAAGTACTTTCCCAAGCCTTATCATTACTTTGAGAGGCAGAAGATTAAAGCTGAAGAGCTAAAGAAGAAGGAGCTGAAAGGGAAAAAGCCTGCTGATACTGAAGATGCTGAAGCCCCTGTACAAGCCAAGATACAGTCTGGAAAGGGAATAGTGATCAAGGATGTTGAGCAAAAATAGAATAGAATTTTCTTCAGTTTAAAATTGTAATCTTTTGATTTTAAACACTTTGTAAACTTTTGTAAAATGAATATGACAAAGTTGTTAGAACAATGTGCTGTGTGATAAATCTATTTCATAATTGTTCTGTGATGATATCTGTGTATCCATGTTTTGTTTGATACATGTTTATGTATTCCTTGTTTAAATAATCATGTTTTACATCATACTGTAATTTTGTTATGTATGGTGTATATCATTGACTAAGGGTTATGACTTCTCCAAATAGGGGGAGATTGTTGGGTATATTGGTTTAAATGTACCTGATTTGAAGAAGCCTCACCCTACTCAATGATATACATCAGAATGTATTTGATGTATTTTGAGTTGCCTTGTGCAGGTTAAGTATTTGCAGGGAAAGCAGAAAAGATTCTAAGTCCATGTGTCGACACCCAGAAGGAAAGTGTCGACACTTAAGAAGACTTGTGTCGACACCTAGACAAGCAGTGTCGACACTTGGAGTAATTGTGTCGACACCAGGGATGCAGAGTCGACACCAGACAGAAAGTGTCGACACAGACAGCTTGTGTCGACACTCAATGAAGAGAAGTCTAGTGAAGCTGTGTCGACACTTAAAAGCAGTGTCGACACCCAGAGGAACTGTGTCTACATCAGAAAGTGTCGACACTTGGAAGCTGTGTCGACACTCAGCAAATTTCAGCAGAGTATAAGTATAAGTGTCGACATAATGAGGAATGTGTCGACACACAGCAGAAGACTCAACACTTGAAGAAAGTGTCGACACAAGAAAGAATGTGTCGACACTCAGCAAAAGACTCAACACTTGAAGAAAGTGTCGACACAAGAAAGAATGTGTCGACACTCAGTAGAAGACTCAATACATGAAGAATGTGTCGACACAAGGAGCAGTGTAGACACTTAGCAAAGTTCAACAAAATTCTAAGTACAAGTGTCGACACAAAGGAGATGTGTCGACACTCAGCAAAAGTCTCAACAGAAGAAGGTTGTGTCGACACGGAGAAGTGTCGACACTCAGAAAGTATCAACACAGAAGACAAGTGTCAACACCAAAAAGAAGTGTCGACACTGAACAAGTTCAACACATGAAGATTTGTTGACACAAAGGAGTTGTGTCGACACTTATAAGAATTCAACAAAGTACTGAAGAACAAGGAATTGTGTCGACACACAATATCAGTGTCGACACATGATGAAGAAGCTGTGTCGAGAAGTGAATTCTACAATACAAGGAGTTGTGTCGACACCTTGAAGACTAGTGTCGACACTTAAAGACAGACTGTCTCGACACTTTCAGACAGATACAGATATTTCAAGAACTGACTGGATGACTTGACAGCTGCCATTCCAGCCGGTCTACTGCACCTGTCAGAGTTGTCAGAAAGCTGTTAGGAACCGGATCAACCGGTCACCATGAAGAAGGCCTATAAATAGGCTTATACTGTCTACAGAAACAGATGATTTTTAGAGATTGAAAAAAAAACGTAGATCTAGCTATTCATTGAAGAATCAAGTGAAGATCTAAGTAGTTAGAGAGAGAGAGAGCTCATTCCAAGAAGACCGCCGTTGGAACCAGGCTGTGAATAAGTGTTTAGACCTAGTTCTGAATCTTAAGTTGCTGTGATTGAAGATCAGCTGCAGAGAATCAATCCTATTATGTTCTACATTCAAGAAGCTTTGAAGAAAAGCCAAGTGAGATTGTTCTCAGTAGAGTTCTTCCAAGAACTCATCAAGAACCTATCAACTCATCTCTTTTTTCTCTGAGTTGTAGGTATAATCTTTGTATTCTAAATTTCTTGTAGGATCCTTAGGGATCTGAGTTGTAAGCCTGTAATTATAAAGGCTGATTGGTAGGGCATCTGTGCCTGAGTGTAGGAGATCTATTTCTCTGATTGTAGGCCTATTGTGGCTGAGTGTAGGCTTTGTGAAGAAGCTGAGTGTAGGTCTTTGGAGAAGACTGAGTTGTAGGGCCTTGGGCCTGAGCTGTAGGAACCTGATTAAGGTTCTGAGTGTAAGATCTGAGGATCTGAGATAGTGGAGGAGTTTGACCGAATCTAGTACACTACTAGATAGGCGAAGGGGGAAAGTGGATGTACCCAAACCTTGGGGAGCCACTATAAATTTGTGTGTTCACTGTGTGCTTGATTGATTGTTGTGATTGCTGATTGACTGTTGTATAGAATTAGTTATAAATCTGTGATATAATCTGCAATCTGCCTAAAATGTTTTAAAAAGATTAAGTCACCTATTCACCCCCCCCCCCCCTCTAGGTGATTAGGTACAATTTCTTTCACACACATCGATATGTGGTTCTACGCGTCGTAAACCCAGGGTAAACCTTAAGTACTTAATTAAATAGAAAAACAAGACCTTTAATTATTTAAAAACATTTTATATCCCAATGCTCTTCAATACCGAGGGCTAAGAGCGATTAACCACTCATCGGAATGGGGATGGCTTATGAGTTTGTTGAGGCGTGAATTCTAAATTATGCGATAGCACAAAAAGAATCCTCCTAGAATCAGCCCTAACAACAAAATTGCTCAAAATTTCGAACCCATGGCCCTTACAGCAAAGTTCTATTTATATGCAAAAAATTCAGATTACACACCCTAGGTCACGGGCATATAGGGGGCATGTAGCTACTATTGCTGAGTTGATGCTGAGCATTTATTACTAGTTTGACTTTTGGGGTTGTACACGTGGAAGTCACGGGCGTGACCTGCTGTCACGGGCATGTTGGGGGGGGGGGGGGCGTGTCGGGGAGGTTTATCTAGGGAAGGAGTCGTGTCATTTAATTGCTAGCGCTGTCTTGTCTGGGATACATGGAAGTCACATGCATGTCGAATCTTGACACGGGCATGTCGGGAAGCATTGAGTGGTTGGATGTTATTGAGTGGTGATGTCGTTGAGTGGTTGGCGTCGAGTGGCGATGGCATTGAGTGGTGATGGCTTCGAGTGGCTGACGTTGAGTGGAGATGGCATTGAGTGGCGACTGGATGAATTGAATTTGACACGGGCATGTCGGGCATGTCATGGGCGTGTTCAGCAATTGTCGAACACCGATCGTCGAGTTGAGATCGACGAACATCGATCGTTGATTTGAGATCCACGAACGTCGAGGGCATGACATAGGCATGTCACGGGATGAACACGGGCGTGTCGAGCAGTTCGACGAACATCGAACATTGATCGTCGAGCTGGCGGCTACCTTCTGTTGGGTTTAAGTAACACGCCCAGGTCACGGGCATGACCAATAAGTACACGGGCGTGTACTTTGAAATTTTTGACTTTTTTTCCTAAAAATTTAGAAAACAAATAAAAGCTAAGTTAGAATAATATTTACAAAAAAGGAGTATTTTATTAAAGAAAAATAACTAAAAATAAACAAAAATGACTTAAATAACCTACGTAAAAATACATATATTTACAACTTATCAATACATCAAATACATGCTTGTGTATATCATTGAGTTGAAAGGGTTTCTTCAAATCATGTACATTGTGTCCAATGTAACCAACACGCCAAGTTCTCTAAGTGTAAGTTTTGACTATTTTTGGTAGCATTCCTTGGTCACATTATTAGTGGAGAGGGAATCGCGGTTGATCCAGCAAAGATCATTATGTTACGGGAGTGGCATGTGTTATCTTCTATGGCCGAAGTTCGGAGTTTTCTTAGGCTTGTTGGCTAGTACAGGCGCTTCGTGGAGACCAACCCCCGGATAGGGTTACCCCTCACGACCCTGACAAGGAAGGATCAGAAATTTTTATGGTCGCCAGCGTGCGTGCAAGCTTTTGAAGAATTGAAAAGTCGTTTGACCACTGCGCCAATTTTGTGCTCGCCATGTGGAACAGAGTGCTATGAGATCTACATCGACGCCTCAGTCAGCGGCATATGCTGCATTTTGCTACAACATAGGAAGGTGATAACATATAGCTCACACCAGTTGAAAGTACATGAGTGGAACTATCCAGTCCATGATTTGGAGTTAGCGGTCGAGGCTTTTGCACTGAAGCTGTGAAGGCACTACTTTTATGGTGTGAAGGACGATATCAATACATACCATAATAATCTGAAGTATTTGTTGGATCAGAAGGACTTAAATATGCATCAGCGGAGGTGGATGGAGTTCCTTGGGGATTACACCTTCAAGATACATTATGTCCCTAGCAGAGGTAATGTGGTTGGACATGCGGTAAGTTGCAGAGCTCCCACACAAGACAATTGGATACTGATGCATGACGAGCGTCTTATCTGAGATTTGGATGCCTTAGAGATCCCTTGGGTTCATAGGAGGTCTAGTACTGAAGTAGGTTTGAATTAGACAGAGGTACAGAATGACCTCGCCGACCGGATTCGGCAGGCTTCGAAGTTGGATGACAGTATGATACACTATATGGCCGAGTCTTCAGGTGGGTCAAATCCCAAGTTTACTTGTTGGAAACCCAGTTATGATTTGGGCAAGGATCACTATTAGGTTTTCTTAGAATGACCCAAAATGTATAGTCATGGGTCATAGGTGTATTTCCAGATTTGCCTCAGAAGATTTCCAAGAAATGCAGTTGTCAGAAAATCAGTTCGACGATAGTCGAACTCAGTTCAACGATAGTCGAACTCAGTTCGACGAATTATGAGTTCCTTCTCTGAACTCAAGTCGATGAACTCTGATCTCAAGCAAGAAGTTCATCTTGATGAATTCTAGCAGAGCTCGACGAACTCCGAGCTCAGGTCGACGATCGCTACGCTAAATTCAAGACAGATACCCAGCTCGATGAAATAGAAGCTAAGCTCGACGATCTGTGAGCTCAGGTCGACGAATTTTGTGCAGTTAATTCCAGGTCTATTTATTCATAGTTGGCAGATCAACTCAAGAATTAATTACAGTCAATATGGATATAGCCGTTCAAATGCTGCATTAAATGGGGCAGTTACAGAAGATTAATTCAGGATTAATTCCCAAAGCATATTCTACTCTCGGGAATGCTTCATCCATTATCAAGAGAAATGAAATTCAAATGTTGAAAAGTCGGGACAAAGACAATATAAAAGAGACAAGAAGATAGAGACAGAGATAAGTATATACAAGAAACATAGGAATATAGATACACACAGAGATACACAGAACACAGTGTGTGTAGATATACAGTGAAGGCCTTTCCTTTTACAGAGAAGGAGGAACTCTGCATCAATCAACATACTCATCAGAGTTCTTCATCTGCGCCAGGCTTCTACAAAGACACTCAATTAATATCAGTCTAAGAAGCTTGCTGGAGACATCATCAATCTGAAGGCCTATCACCCTGAAGCAAAGCTCCAGATTTCCCTGAACCATTCAACATCTCAGGGGGAGCTCTTTGCTAACATCAACATCCACTTAAGTCTTCTCTAAGACTGTTGACAGAGAAGACAACATCACTCATCCCCCCTCCTGTATAAAGGGCTATAACTTCCTTCAAAAGTTATTCCTGATTGCAAGTCACCTGATCAAAAGACTTGAGATTTGGTTTTTAAGCACCTCATCAAAAGCTCATTAATGTTAGGCACCTGATCAAAACTCTGAGTGGATTCCTACCAGGGTGGTAGAAGAGTGGATGTACCCAGGTTGGGGAACCACTATAAAACCTTGTGTCTTCTGGTTGCTTGCTCTTTCTTTATTTGCTTTGTGCTGTGATTTTTTGTTCTTATCATATAGATATAACTCTAATTAGTGCTTTGTCTTCTGGTTATTTATTTGGCTATACAGGCTAACACCTGAACCAAAATAATCTGATAGATCTTATACATATGTAGAGTTTATCATGGCACAAAATGAAGATTTTTCAAGAACCAGCCCTCCCATGTGCAATCTTGATAAGCTTACACTATGGAAGACAAGTATTAGGTTTTATATGAACTCCATTGATGAAAGCATTTTCAACTCCATCTTGTCAGGTCCAGCTCCACCTCAGGAAACATCCAGTCCCAATGCTGTTCCATCATCTCAATGGACAGATGCTCAGAAAAGGCTGAAGATTGCTGATGCACAAGCAATGAACATTCTGGCACAATCAATGTCTGATGACATTTTTCAGGAAATTGCTGAATGTTCATCTACAAAAGACATGTGAGACTCCCTCACAGTAATGGCTGCTGGATCAGCTAAAGAAAGAAATCTTAAAACTGAAACCTGGAGTGACTCTGATGTTTCATCTTGCACAACTGAAGATGAAGAAGAGGCAAGAGCAAAAGAATTTTGCCTGATGACAATAAATGCTTCCTACAACAACCTTGGTGAAGAACCGGTCTCTGATGAAGAATCAGAATGTGAATCAGAAGATCAGGTAATCTTACCCGTGATCTTTCATCAGAAGCATTTAAAACTGATTTTAAATTATTGTGTGAAGATTTGATTCAATCTGAAAAAGAAATAAAAATTCTCAAAGAGCAATTACATAATGTATCTTCTGAAAATTCAGAACTCAAAGAAGATTTGAAGAATGCTCTTGAAAAACTAAGTCTTTTAGAATCAATTAAAGAAAAAGATAAGTTAAAGGACATTGAAAAAATAACTGAAGTTTTCCCAAATCAAACTATAAGTCTTCAAAAATTTGTTGTTCAAAATAATTCGTCGAACCGAGCTCGACGAAAACAACATCATTCATCGAACAAAGCTCGACGAACTTTGAACAAAGATTTTAATCTTAACTCGTCTAAAATCTATGCTCGACGAAATAGATATAATTCGTCGAACAGAGGTCGACGAAAATGGAACAGAGAAAACAATTCCCATTGTTCTCTGAGTAGAGATCGACAATCTCAATACCATTCGTCGAACTCAGTTCGATGAAATAACCTTAATTTTTCGCACACAAAATTTCAGAGCAGGAATTTTAACTTATTTCAAAATCATAATCAACATTTTTCAAATCCTTTTACTGAATGGATAATCCCTCCTAGAAAATATCATCCACTTGGTTATCATAATCAACCTGAATCTTCTTTTATTTCAAATTATTATAAAAGAGAACCAGGACCCAAGGTAATCTGGGTTCAGAACTTCTAACATCTCTTGGTAGGACAAGACATGCCTTACCACAGTGGAGCAGTGGTATAGGACAATAATCAAAAGCTATAGTTTCAGCCAATATAGAGAATACTTTAGTGGTTGTATAATGAGAGATTATTTGAAAGTCTACAACAATAGAGAGTTATAAATTCTACTCAGATTTGGGTAAGGAATTTGGGCAAGGAAAAGTAAATAGGGAAGATTGTTTGCTTTATAAAGAGGAAACTACTTTGAAGGATGCAACAATATTTTTCTTTTATTTATTTTATTTTAAAGCACTTTTGTACATCTGCTGACAATCTTTTTAAATCAGGCAGATTATTTTTTTGCTTTGCATTTATTGGTTTTTATGTAAATAGTGTCCATACTCAAATAGGGGGAGATTGTTGGAACCCCAGTTATGATTTGGGCAAGAATCACTATTAGGTTTTATTAGAATGACCCAAAATGTATAGTCATGGGTCATAAGTGTATTTCCATATTTGCCCCAGAATATTTCCAAGAAATGCAGTTGTCAGAAAATCAGTTCGATGATAGTCGAACTGAGTTCGACGAACGTCGAACTCAGTTCAACGAATTATGAGTTCCTTCTCTGAACTCAGGTCGACGAACTCTGATCTCAAGTAAGAAGTTCAGCTCGATGAATTCCAGCAGAGCTCGACGAACTCCGAGCTCAGGTCGACGATCGCTACGCTAAATTCAAGACAGATTCCCAGCTCGATGAAATAGAAGCTAAGCTTGACGATCTACGAGCTCAGGTCGACGAATTCTGTGCAGTTAATTCTAGGCCTATTTATTCACAGTTGGCAGATCAACTCAAGAATTAATTACATTCAATATGGATATAGTCGTTCAAATGCTGCATTAAATGGAGCAGTTACAGAAGATTATTTCAGGATTAATTCCCAAAGCATATTCTACTCTCGGGAATGCTTCATCCGTTATCAAGTTAAATGAAATTCAAATGTTGAAAAGTCGGGACAGAGAAAAAATAAAAGAGGCAAGAAGATAGAGACAGAGATAAGTGTATACAAGGAACACAGGAATACAGATACACACAGAGACACACAGAACACAGTGTGTCTAGATATACAGTGAAGGACTTTCCTTTTACAGAGAAGGAGGAACTCTGCATCAATCAACATACTCATCAGAGTTCTTCATCTGCTCCAGTCTTCTACAGAGACACTTAATCAATATCAGTCTAAGAAGCTTGCTGGAGACATCATCAATCTGAAGGCCTATCACCCTAAAGCAAAGCTCCATATTTCCCTAAACCATTCAACATCTCAGGGGGAGCTCTTTGCTAACATCAACATCCATTTAAGTCTTCTCTAAGACTGTTGATAGAGAAGACAACATCACTCTTTCCCCCTCCTGTATAAAGGATTATAACCCCCTTCAAAAGTTATTCCTGGTTGCAAGTCACCTGATCAAAAGACTTGAGGTTTGGTTTTTGAGCACCTGATCAAAAGCTCATTGGTGTCAGGCACCTGATCAAAACTCTGAGTGGATTCCTACCAGGGTGGTAGAAGTGTGGATGTACCGAGGTTGGGGAACCACTATAAAAATCTTGTGTCTTCTGGTTGCTTGCTCTTTCTTTATTTTCTTTGTGCTATGATGTTCTGTTCTTGGCATATAGATATAACTCTAATTAGTGCTAGTTAAGATCTATCCCCTTACTTTCATTACCGTTGATGATGGGTTGTTGTGGAAGAACAGTCGATTGTGCGTCCCAAAGGTGGGTAAACTAAGTGAAGAATTAATGTACAAGGCTCATTATACCAAGAACTCGATTCATCCGGGGAGCACAAAATTGTATAAGGATATGAAAAAGCTATTCTGGCATCCAGGATCGAAGGACGTAGCTCTATATATGGCAAAGTGTTAGACTTGTGTCTTGGTGAAGGTCGAATGCCAAACGCCTGACAGAATTTTGAAGTCTTTGCCTATATCGGAATGTAAGTTTGACGATATATCCATGGATTTCGTGCATAGTTTGCCGAGATCGCAGAAGAGAAATGACACCATCTGGGTGATGGTTGACATTTTGACAAAAGTGTCGTCATTTATCCCAAACAGGAAGGATGATTATGTTGAGAAGCTTGCAAAGCTTTACGTGGAAAATATTGTATGACTGCACTGTGTGCCCTGTAGCATCGTGAGTGACTAAGATGGGCACTTCACATCTAATGACTGGAGGCTCATACATCAACTATTGGGTACCAAGCTGAAGTTTAGTACGACCTTTCATCCGCAAACGGATGGTCAGACCGAGAGGGTAAATAGGACGATGGAGGACATGCTTTAAATGTGTACCCTAGATTTTGGGAAGAGGTGGGAGGATCACCTGATTATGACCGAGTTCGCTTACAATAATAGCTACCAGGAAAGAATCCAAAAGACACCCTTTGAGGCACCTTATGGTAGAAAGTGATGTACACCGTTGTCGTGGCTGGAGACGGACGAATCAAAGCTATTTAAGCGGAAGGAAGTCGAGGATGTAACTTCATTTGTTCGAACAATCTGGGAGCGATTACTGATTGCTCAGGATATGTAGGATAAGTATTATAATGCCAAGCACAGAATAATCAAGTTCTCTATGGGCGATTGGGTTTCCCTGAAGATCAAACCGTTCGAGGGGGTGTCAAGGATTCGACGCTTGAAAAATCTGAGTTCGAGATACCTTGGGTTGTTTCATATTTTGGAGAATGTTGGTTAAGCCGCCTATTAGTTGAAGCTTTCAATGGAAATTAGTGGTCTGCATGACGTATTTCACATATCGATGTTGTGAAAGGCGGTACAAGAGCCTATGCAAGTGGTTGCGGTGAATTGGGTACCGATTGATGTTGGGTTGAAAACGAAGATCAAGCCCATTCACATTGAGGACGTGGAAGTTAAGCAACTTCACAATAAGTCAATCAAGATGGTCAAGGTCTACCGGGACAACTGTGGTAGAGAGGAACTCTCTTGGGAGCGGGAACAAACCATGAAGGCGGAGTTCCCTGAGTTATTTGTTTGAGGTACACAGTTTAATATTGTTACTTATTTTGTTTCATGCATGGCTTAATTTCGGGTCAAAATTGTTTAAGTGGGGGATATTTTAACTCCCCAAGTTCCAGAAAGAAGAAAAAATGATTCCTGTTAGATACTGCCCAGCGGTAGGTTGCTATCGCCGACGGTAGTTCCGTGAGAAGGGTGGCAGAACTTCCGGGAAGCTACCACCCAGTGGTAGAAATACCACTAGCGTTAGTGCGGTCTATTTAGTTGGCGAAGATTTCGAGTTGTTATTGCGTGTCGTTAATAGTTATCACGTCACAGTAGTGGAAGCAGGCATATCATAAACGACGCTAGGTACCGCGTAGCGATAGTAACCTATCACATGGCGATAGTCGGTTGTAATGACATGGCCACGTGTCGACCTATGATTGGAGGTCATGGGCGGTGGGCACGTAAATCGAGCCATCGATTCTGGTACCGCGTTGCAGAAGTAAGTTACTGCCCGATGGTAGCTCGTTTTAATGCATAGGAAATAACGTTTTTACTTCATTTTTCTTTTGAGCCCTATGTCTGAGCAGTTGGAGAAAGGAGAATTAATGTCAGTCGAAGGAGATCTCGTCTCCATTGGAGTTTCGGAGCCCCAATCTGTGAGATTAGTTCGAATCTATGGAGGCAAAGCCATTGCGGTGATTTCCATCCGGCTAGAATATCTCCCTGGCGCCGAAACGAACTTCTAGAGCCACGATCCTCTTCCTTGGAGATGTGAAGTCCTTCGTTTTGTCATATAAGGGTAGATGCTTCACGAACACGTGGAAGTAGTTCACCCAACTGGTAGATCCGTGTATCCCCGTTAGTGTTGCATTTAGATCCGGAATCAAAGTACGGAATAGGCATGTTGTGAAGCCAATCCGGACAGGATGGTCTGGATTGGTGATGTTTGTATGTTATGTATGTCAGAGAATACACCATGGTAATCGCGTAGATTTCAGAGTCGCAGGGTGTGCAGAAGTCGGTAGAGAGACTACTGGAGATGGTCCCCAGGAAAACTACCGCAGGCGGTAGCTCCCAATGAGCATTATATTGTTTGTATGGCATGTCTCGTGGATACTTGAGGGACATTATTTTGTGAGGCCTGTTTTGTGAAGACCTGGGAGCCATCATTTGGTGAGGCCTGTCTCTTGAAGACTTGGGGGCCAATGTGTGGAGCTGAGTGAAAGATAGGGCTTAGATCTGATTTACTCTAGAGGAGGGGGGGAATAGAGTAATTAAAACTTTTTGACTATTTAAAGTATTATCAGAGTAAAGTAGTGATACCAGTAGTAGTAATAGCAAAAGGGAAAATAATCTAAGCTAATCTACCACAACACAGCAAACTAATCTATCATAGCACAAAGATAGGAGGAAACTAGACGACACAAGAATTTTATAGTGGTTTCCCAACCTGGGAACATCCACTCTTCTACCACCCTGGTAGGAATCCACTAGCAGGTTTTTGATCAGGTGACTGCCACCACAAGATCTATTTACAGGGAGATCTCACAACCCTTTAAGCTTTTGATCAGGTGTTTAAAAACTAAAATAAACTTTTGAAGGGAGTTAATAAACCCTTTTCAAGAGGAGGTGAGAGATTTTATGGTGTATTCTCTTTCTCTAATCAACAGAGAAGACTAGTGGATTGCTGTTGTCAAGACTCCTTCTGAAATCACTTGAAGCCTTGCTCAGGGTGTAGGTCTTCAGCCTTGACTTGAAGTATTCCAGGAACTTCTGACTAATTCAGAGTTTGTTGTCCTTGAAAGCTCCTGGAGTTGAAGTTGAAGAAAACTCTTGATTTGTGATTGTTGTTCTTCTTCAGTCTTCAGTAAGATCAAGGAGAAAATAGGTTGTTTTCTTGCACAAAGAATTTCTGAATAACTTTCTGTGTTCTCAGTATTACTCTGTCTGTTATGTTACTGCTGAAAAGAGAAAAAATACTCTATCGAATTCTCTTTTGAATTTTGAATTCCAAAACATTAATTGCTAATTTCCTGGAGAATGAAATCGGCTGGAGAATAATGTCTTTAATGAGTTTCCCCAACTATCCCAATAATTAAGCAAGTAATTAACCTGATGAAGAACATAATTAATGCTGCCAATAACGGCTATATTCAGAGAATATGTGCATTAATTACTCAGGAAATTATTGCTGAATAATATATGGAATAAGGACAGAAATGAGGGAAAAACTCTAAGTTTGCCTGGAACAGAAATCGTCGACCTCTGAACAGATTTCGTCGACCTGAGATCCAAGTTCATCGAGCTGAGAAATCTTGTTCGTCGACCTGAGAAATCCTGTTCTTTGACCTGAGCTTAGAGAACTGCATCCCGGAAATATCTTGCCAATTCTGCGGTCCAAGTTTGTCGAGCACAGATTCTATCTTCATCGAGCTGAGTTCAGTGAAAGTAATTTAGAAAGAATTAGTTAAAGTCTGAACTCTAGACTTCGTCGACCTGAGCTCGAATATCGTCGAGCTCAACTCAGAGAATAAACTCTGAGTTTGTCAATCAGCTATCGACGATCGTCGAGCTGAGTTCGACGAACGTCAAACTCATATACAGAACTTTGTATTTCTTCTAAGTCTTCAGTCTTCTGAGGTCTTCTACTGGCTGGTCCATGTAAGTTGAACCTAATGACTTACCCTAAAACTCTAGGACTCAAAGACATTACCATGGATATACATTGTGGGTTAGACATCCTAATTAGTGAACCTAGCCCAAATCCAACTAGGGATACGACAATCTCCCCTTATTTGTGTGAGGTCACTAATAATATAAAAATAAAATGATCACAAAGCAAAATAAATATATCTGGCATAAAATTTAAATCATTCAGCAGATATGTACGTAACAGTAGCTTTGTGACAGTACAATCAAATAAAGTTCAGACATATAAAAACTAAACAAAATGTTCATTTGCTCTTCTTTTGCTTTTCCTTGTCAGCTTTGTCTTGCTCAGAGGGCTATGTGAATTTTATTTCTCTATTAGGATTGGCTGCTTCTCTTCTAGACATTGTAATGTCAGTAGCTCCAATTATGTTGAGAGAGGTAGCTCTTGGTACAACAACCTCTGGATGCAAATTCATATATGCATCTACATTCAAAAATTTGTTAGACTTTTCATACCTTTTCAGCTCTTCTCTTCTGTAGGATGACATTGTGGAGTACTGAGAAGGATCTCTACCATCAGCTTTAGCTTTGTTAATCATGGAGAGTCCAACAAGTTCTTGAAATCTGGCCAATCTTGAAGTAGTTTCTTGTTCTGGATCTATAAATGGAATTGGTGGTGATTCTGGCATTTTTGGACTTTCAGCTTTTTTAGTTTCAGATGCTTTTTGTTGAATGTCTTGCTGCTGTTGTAGTTATTGATGTCTGCTGCTGCTAGAATATCTATGTTGACTGCTTCCATGTGATCTTGAGGATCTATCTGGTTGTCTTTGATAAGTTTGAGCATATGGAGTAGATCTCTGAGAAATGTTACCTGAAGCACCAGCAGTGGGAGGAGGAGAATGAGGGCCTCTCAAGTTCCTTTGAGAAGGAGGAGGAGGAGAGTACCTTATACTCTTCTTCCTTACTTTTTGCTCATTTTTGGATAACCACATCCATGCAGGCATCCCTAGATATGGAATAATCTTTTGTAGAATGTAGTATGGAGTGTCATGTGTGGGATTAAGTTTAGGAGCAGCTTTTGGAACAACTTTTCTCTTGTTAACAGCTTTCTTCTTAGCTTTAGAACTATCAGAATCTTCAGAGTCATCATCATCATCTTCATCAGATGAACCTTGAGTATTGGCATATAAATCATCAATTGCCTCCAGAATATCCTTGGAGATTTGCTTTTCAGCTTGAGGAGCCACTGAAGGTTCTGCGAGAGCTGGTGAAGCAACAATGGTTTTAGAAACTGTCAAACTTTCTTCTGCAATGTCAGCAAGAATAATTTCATCTAGATCTGGTACAGGACTATCATCCATCTTATAGGTAGGAGGGGAGATATCCTTTTGTTCTGGGAGGAGACTAACTCAATAACATTCTCAGTCATATGTTTTTCTATGATCACTAGAGCAACAAAACTTGCCTTCAGTTGCTTGGCATCTGTAGGGCTTATTGGAGAAGAATAAGGTACATTAGCCATAGAAGGCTTTGGGCAGACTACTGGAAGATAATTCAAATGAACTGTATCAAAAGAATTTAATAAATTGAATAAACCAACTATGGGATTGACAAAGCAATCACCCGCAGTCAAAACTTCTGGCATATCTATATCTATACAAAGTATATCAACTGGTGCTGTCACAGTCTCTATAAACATATATACATCAGTCTCTGTATCTGTAGACTCATCTAACTACAAAATTTTTGTTGTTGATGCTGCTGGTGGTGAAGTTGGAACTGCTTCTTCATTGAGCATCTCCCCCTGCCTGATTTCACTGGATACTGGAACCAGGCCCCTAGAAGAAGAAGGGACAGAGGAGGCAGCAAGGATAATAGCAAAGGAAGATATGGAGGCAACAAGAGGTGTAATAGACTCTGCTATAAGTTGTCTGATCACTGGAGTGATGTGCTCCAAGATGGTGGAAAGGGAGGGAGAATCTATATCCATAAACTCTGGTGGAGTTTGAGTAGATGCAGATGGATGAGAAGAATGAGTGACATCTGGTATGATGTAATCCTGGGTGATGCAACAGGAGATGGTATTGGTGTGGGAATGTCATGTAGAGGTGAGGAAGGTGTAGATGGTAAGGAGGTGATCAGATCAAAAGTGGGGGATGACATGAATATTTCAGTATGTATGTCATGTAGATGATGTGGTAGTGGAGATGGAGGAGGAGTGATGTGTTTTGGAGATGGAAATGGTGTTGGTAGATGTATTGGTGAAGGAATTGATAAAGCAGGTGGTTGTTGAGGAGGAGGTGGTGACTGAGGAGATGGAGGAGTTCTTGGAGGAAGAGGTGTTGTTGAAGGAGGAGGTGGAATGGAATCTTCTTCAACAATAGGGTGGGGAGTGGCTGGTACAGCCCTGGTGCACTCAGAAGGTGTGGAAGAGGAGGAAGCCCTGGATGGCTTAGAGATAGTCCTCTCCCACCTTCCAAATAAGGCACAAGTCAGCCTTTTGGAAGCATTTATGAATATGGTATAGGAGACCAGTGATTCAGATGCTTTTTCCTGAAGGAATATGCTCAATACCCTTCCAAAACAAACTTCTTTCTTATTGTTTTTCTTCTTTATTAAGTCAAACAGCAGTTTTCCCCAATTAACTGCTTTCTTATTCACCAAGGCACACATTAACAAGAACTGGTGCCTGGTAATGTAGTCGTGAGCGGTATGTTTTCCCAACAAAACTTTGCCAACTACATCGGCTAAGAACTTATACTCAGAAGATAAATTTTTCTTCAAAAGTTTATTTGGGTTTTCTCTAGTATGACCCATTTTTATCAGCATATTATCATATTCATCACTATCCATTTATATATCTTCATTACCGTTCATCAAACAAAAATCTCAGTCAAAACGGTTGGGGAAAGAGAAATTGGGTTACCAGATATGGTCCCAGTCATCATATCTGCATCTGGTGTTGTGGAAGTGAACACCTATTCTCGAATCTCTGTTGCTGCGATCTCGATTCGGTTGGTCTTGAAGTTCTTCAGATACTGTTCCTCAAACAGATTTAGTATGTTTAAGAATATTTGGTCTGAATGTTGGAAGGATTCGAAATCAATGTTGAATCTCATATCAAACTTCATCGCTGCCAGGGAGTTTGCCGGAATCGCCATTTGTTCGCCTGCAAAAGAAAACAGAGAGATCAAGTGCAAGGGAACAGAAAGCGCGGGACGGAGCTCGAAGAAAACCTTGATATATGGTTTTTAGAATTTGAAGCGGCAGACTCCGTCCCACGAAATAAAATAAAATTCTTCGATCTGCGTTTGACGAAATATTTTATTGACAAAAGAGTTCGTCGATCTCAGTCAGAAGAAGTGAAAACATTTCATCGAGTTCAGTTTGACGAAAATTTTCTGAAGTAATATCATCGATCTCCGTTCGATGAATAGAACTTCACACACAAAGAGTTCATCGATCTCAGTTCGATAAATTTCTCAAGAACTTTTCTCAATTCGTCGATCTCCATTCGACGAATTATGGCAAATTCTTCGACCACAGACAGAAAATCAAATTAATGTATCTCCATTGATCATACCTAGCTAATTCATAAAGAATAGATGTTTCTTCTCATACAAGGGTTTGGTGAAGATATCTACCTTTTGTAAATTAGTAGAGACAAAGGTGAGAATATTTTTCTTTTTATCAACACACTCTATAATAAAATGATGTCTTACATCTATATGCTTAGTTCTACTATGATGCACTAGATTCTGTATAATAGAAATTGCACTTGTGCTGTCACAAAGTAGAGTTGAATTATTTAAGTTGACACCATAATCTAGGATTTGATTTTGAATCCACAATATCTGTGAACAACAACTGCCAGCTGCAATATATTCAGCTTCTGCTATTGAGGTGGACACAGATGTTTGTTTCTTGCAAAACCAAGATACTAGTCTATCACCAAGGAACTGGCATGTCCCTGATGTGCTCTTTCTATCCACTCTTCATCCAGCAAAGTGAGCATCAGAGTATCCAGTTAACTCAAACTCTGACTCAGTTGGATACTAGAGTCCTAAGTTAGGGCAACTCTTTATATATCTTAAAATCTTTTTTAAGAAAATATGGTGAGATTCTTTAGGGTTCACCTGGAACCTAGCACAAAGGCATGTAGCATACATGATCTCTGGTCTACTTGTTGTGAGATACAATAGGGACCCAACAATGGCCCTATATAGTTTCTGATTTACAGGTTTCCCATGTTCATCACAATCAATTACAGCATTAGTAGCCATGGGTTTTTCTTTGCTGAAGCATCAGCCATCCAAAACCTTTTTATTAGCTCCTTAGCATATTTAGATTGGGACAAGAAGATGCCATCAGGTATCTGCTTCACTTATATACCAAGGAAGTAGGAGAGCTCACCCATGCTACTCATTTCAAACTTTGAATGCATGAGGTTGAAGAACCTTTTGCATAGTTTGGAATCTGTAGAACCAAATATGATGTCATCTACATATATTTGTACTAATAATATTCTATCATGATGATGCTTAAAAAATAAATTCCTATCTACTATGCCTCTAGAAAATTTATGCTCTAAGAGAAAGCTAGCTAAGGTTTCTTACCAAGCTCTTGGATCTTGCTTTAAACAATAGAGAGCTTTATGCAATTTAAAAACATGAGAGGGATAAGTAGGAGAAATAAAACCTGGAGGTTGTTCTACATAAATCTCTTCTTTAAGTTCACCATTAAGGAATGCACTCTTGACATCCATCTAGTAAACCTTGAACTTTTTATTGGCTGTATAGGCTAAAAAATTCGTTATTACCTCAATCCTTGCAACTGGGGCAAATGTCTGGTCATAGTCTATGCCTTCTTCTTGTCTGTATCCTTGAGCTACTAGTCTGGCCTTATTCTTGATGATAAGACCTTGAGCATCAAGTTTGATTTTAAATACCCATTTAGTTCCAATGACTGGGTAGTCTTTTGGTCTTAGAACTAAATCCCAAACTCTGTATCTCTCAAATTTGTTGAGCTCCTCTTGCATTGCAATAATCCAGTGTGGATCTTGCTCAGCATCTTTGATGTCTTGGAGCTCAGTTTGAGATAAGAAGCAGGCATACATCATGTCTTGGTGGAGTTGATGCCTTATCTGCATACCAACTGAAATATCTCCAATCACTTGAGATACAAGGTGATCTCTAAGTGTGACAAATTCAGTAGGAGGAGTTGGTTGAGCAACAACTTGGGGAACTAATTCCTCTTGTGGAATTATGGTAGCTGTTGTTGGCTCTTCACTGATTTCAGTGTCTTCATCTTCACTGTCTTTAGCAATTTATGGAGAAGGATGGATAACTGTCACATTGGTGAGGGTCAGTTCTTCTAACTTCTCACACAAATTTGGTTCCCGTAAAGGCTCACTAGTAGAAGGAATCTTCTCCTTGTAAACCATGTTAGTTTCATCAAATGAAATATGAATTGATTCTTCCATTTTCATTGTTGATTTATTATAGACCTATAAACCTTGCTTACTTGGGAATATCCAAGAAAAATTCCAATTTTAGCCTTGGCTTCAAATTTTTAATGTGTTTCTTATTATTGTTGTGAATGTAACATAGGCAACCAAATATTTTAAAATAGTCTACTTTAGGTTTCTTCCCTTTACGTAGCTTATAAGGAGTCTTATTCTTAAGCTTGTGTATTAGACTTCTGTTTAGTACATAATTTGGTGTGCTCACAGCCTCTACACAAAAGGATAGGGGAAAATGAGCATCTGCAAGTAATGTGAATGCAGATTCAATTAGGGTTCTATGTTTCCTTTCAGCAACCCCATTTTGTTGAGGTATTCTAGGAGCTAGGAAGTAGTGCATGATACCTTCCTTCTCACAGAACTCTTGCATAAGAAGAGACTCAAACTCAGTACCATGATTACTTCTGATCAATGCAACTGGAGTAGAGTACTCAATCTATATATTCTTGAGAAAATCTGTAAGAACCTTGAAGTTATCTGACTTAGATCTCAGAAAGAATACCCAAGTGAATCTAGAGAAGTCATCTACAATCACTAAAGTATAAGATTTCCCTCCTACACTTTGTAATGTAATAGGGCCAAAAAGGTCCATATGTAGAAAGTACAATATTCTAGGTGAGTCACTATTATTTAAGGATTTAAAGCTACTTTTAGTTTGCTTGCTTAATTGACAAGCCCTGCAGAGGCTTTCCTTCTTACATGGAAAGAAGGCAATCCTTAACAAGGTTGTCCCTAGAAAGTTTGGCAATATTTTTGAGGTTGACATGTCCTAATCTCATATGTGAAAGGTCATTATTATTGCTAGTTTGATTAAATAAACAAATTTCTGTTTTGGCATATTTAATATTAACTATATAAATGTTTCCTACTCTAGTGTCAGTCAATACTACTAGGTTATCTATAAAGGTAATAATACATGAAATTTTAGTAAATGATACCTGAAACCTTTTATCACATAACTGGCTTATGGATATCAGATTGTGTTTCAGTCCACTTACATATGCTACCTTCCTGAAGGTGACAGCTTCAATTTTGACCTTTCCATAGCCTTCAGTCTGGCCATAATTGGAATCACCAAATATTACTTTGGGTCCTAACTTTGACTTATAGTTGATTAGGTTGTCCTTGTTTCGAGTCATATGTTTAGAACAGCCACTATCCAGGTACCACTGTTGCTCTATGGTGGGATAGACTTCCACCTGCAAAGAAATAGATTATTTATTCTTGACCCAGGTCACCTTGGGTCCTTCTTTCTTCACATAATTAAAATTGGATATATTTGAATATTCAGGTTGACATTTATAACCTAAAGGATGATATCTTCTATGTGGAATAATCCATTGATTAAATTGATTATATGAAGATCTTGGTTGGTTATGAGTTTTAGCAAAAATAAAATTTCTGTTAAGATGAACTGCGTTCGACGAATTCAAGTAAGTTCATCGATCTGAGTTCGATGAATGGGGATGAGTTCGTCGAACTCCACTTAGAGAATAGAAGTAGTCATTTTCTGGGCCCCAAAATCGTCAATCTCGGTTCAACGAACCATACTGGTTTCATCGATCATAGTTCAACGAATAATTATAATACATGTTTGTGTTCGGAGTTCATCGACTGGAGTTCGACGAACTGTACAAATTTTGTCGATCAGAGTTTGACGAAATATGTTGAATATTGTTATAATTAGGACTTTTCTTATTCTTTTTCTTTTTCTTATTCTTTTGTTTTAACTCAGTTTGTTTAACATTATTATTGTCATTTATTTTTTCTTTTCCTTTTTCTGAAACAAATTTTATTGGTGTTGACAATATATTTTTCTGGATTAGTGGGGGTTGGCTTGATGAAGAACCTAAGCCTAGCTTGCCATTTAACCTGGCATTCACTGGGCTTGTGATGTCCATCAACTTGATACTTCTCCCATTTATGGATTCTTCAAGTTTCCTAGCCTCAGCTAATTCAGATTTAGTGATATAATTTATTCTTGAGCTAGAGTTAATTCATCTTTTAACTTAATATTTTCAGAGACAAGGTTTTCATGATCAGTTAATTTTTCCCTAAGTGTTTTAATTTCTTTTTCAGAATTTATTAAATCTATACACAAGGATTTAAATTCAGTTTTAAAATAATCAGAATTATAATCAAAAGAAGACAATACCTGATCTGTCTCTGATTCTGATAATTCTTCATTATCTGATTGTTCATCTTCAAATTTGTTGCTTGAAGCATCAATGGCCATCAGGCAGATCTCCTTTTCCTTTGCTTCTTCTTCATCCTCACTGGAGCTAGAAGATGAAGATTCTTCTTCAGTGTCACTCCAGGTCTCAGCCACAAAGTCCTTCTCTTTTCTCTTATGTTTGCTGGAGGAAGGCTTATTATAGTGTTGTTTCCTGGTTTCTTTCTCTCATCTCCTTTCCTTCTTTTGATTCTCAGGACACTCTGAGATAAAGTGTCCTAGCTTCCTGCACCCAAAACAAATAATTTCTTTAGTAGGCATCTTGTCATACCTGGGTTTGTCATCATGCCTGGATGACTTTGTTCTGATGTCCTTTTTTGCCATTTTGTAGAATCTCTTGGCTAAGAGACTCAGGAGTTCTTCATTTGTTGTTGGAGCTTCTGTCTCTTCTAAAGCTTTGAAAGTTATGCTTTGCTCCTTCCTTGCTGTTGAAGGAGTCTTATGCTCTGTAGCTTCTTTGGACTTTATCAGTTGCTCACATGATTTGAGCTTTCCTAGGAGAGATTCTGTAGAAATCTCATTTGAGCTTCTGGCCTCCTTGATTGGCCATATTCTGGAATCCCATGAGCTAGGAAAGCACATGAGAATTTTATCATTTACTTCAGTGAGAGTGATATCCTTATCCAGAGTCTTTAGCTCATTAATGATTGAGCTCAGTCTGTTATACAAGTCATTGACAGACTCAGATTCTTCTTTCTTGAAATTTTCATACTGAGAGATAAGGTTTGATCTCTTATCCTTTCTCTCATCAGCTGAACCAGCAACTATCTGGTTTAGAGAGTCCCAGATAGCCTTGGCAAAAGTACATTCAGCCACTTTTTAGAATATGTCATCTAACGTAGTCTGAGCTAGGATATTCATGGTCTTTGCATCTTCTATCTTGGTCTTTTTCTGAGTATCTGTCCACTCAGGTGGTGGAACAACATGAGTGCTTGAAGTAGAGGTAGATGTAGCAGTTGTAGGTTGAGGAGGACCTATCAAAATAGAATTATATATGTCTTCATCAATAGAATTCATATAAAGCCTGATTCTTGCCTTCCAGATTACAAATTATTCAAGTTGCAGACTGGAGGTCTAGTGCTTGCATAATCTTTGTTCTATGCCATGCTATGCAATAAACAAAAAACCTAAGGAATCAGATCTAACAAGGATCTTTTGGTTCAAGGGTTAGCTTGCACAACCAAAGGAATACCCCTCTGATACTAAGTGAAAGATAGGGGTTAGATCTTATTTACTCTAGAGGGGGGTGAATAGAGTAATTAAAACTTTTTGACTATTTAAAATATTATCAGAGTAAAGTAGTGATACCAGTAGTAGTAATAGCAAAAGTGAAAATAATTTAAGATAATCTACCATAGCACAACAAACTAATCTATCATAACACAAAGAAAATAGGCAACCAGATAATACAAGTATTTTATAGTGGTTCCCCATCCTGGGTACATCCACTCTTCTACCACCCTGGTAGGAATCCACTAGCAGGTTTTTGATCAGGTGACTGCCACCACATGATATATTTCTAGGGAGATCTCACAACCTTTTAGGCTTTTGATTAGGTGCCCAAAAACCAAAATAAACTTTTGAAGGGAGTTAATAAACCCTTTTACAAGAGGGGGTGAGAGATTTGATGGTCTCTTCTATTTCTCTAATCAACAGAGAAGACTGGTGGATTACTGTTGTCAGGACTCCTTCTGAAATCACTTAGAGCCTTGCTCAGGATGTAGGTCTTTAGCCTTAACTTGAAGTATTCCAGGAACTTCTGACTGATTCAGAGTTTGTTGTCCTTGAAAGCTCCTGCAGTTAAAGTTGAAGAAGACTCTTGATTTGTGATTATTGTTCTTCTTCAGTCTTCAGTAAGATCAAGGAGAAAACATGTTGTTTTCTTGCATAGAGAATTTTTGAATATCTTTTTGTGTTCTCTGTATTACTCTATCTGTTGTGTTACTGCTGAAAAGGGAAAAACTCTTTTATATATTCTATGTCGAATATTCCTTTGAATATTGAATTCCAAAATATTAATTGTTGAGTTCCTGGAGAATGAAAAACGGTTGGAGAATAATATTTTTAATGAGTTTCCCCAATTATCCCAATAATTAAGCAAGTAATTAACCTGATGAAGACTATAATTAATGCTACCAATAACGGCTATATTCAGAGAATATATGCATTAATTACTCAGGAAATTATTGCTGAATAATATATGGAATAAGGACAAAAATGAGGCAAAAACTCTAAGTTTGGCTGGAACAAAAATAGTTGACCTCTGAACAGATTTCTTCGACCTAAGATCTAAGTTCGTCGAGTTGAGAAATCTTGTTCGTCGACCTGAGCCCAGAGAACTGCATTCTGGAAATATCTTGCCAATTCTGTGGTCCAAGTTCATCGAGCGCAGATTCTGTCTTCGTCGAGCTGAGTTCAGTGAAAGTAATCTGGAAAGAATTAGTTGAAGGCTGAACTCCAGACTTCGTTGACATGAGCTCGAATATTGTCGAGCTCAACTCAGAGAATAAACTCTGTGTTCGTCAATCAGCGATCGACGATCGTCGAGCTGACTTCGACGAACGTCGAACTCATATATTGAACTTTGTATTTCTTCTAAGTCTTGAGTCTTCTGAGGTCTTCTACTGGCTGGTACATGTAAGTTGAACCTAATGACTTACCCTAAAATTCTAGGACTAAAAGACATGACCCTGGCTATACATTCTGGGTCAGACATCCTAATTAGTGAACCTAGCCCAAATCCAACTAGGGATCCAACACTGAGAGCCTGTGCGGCCCAGCTTAGTCGGTTGTGAGTGCTAGCATAGGATCATAACGGGGTTATGCATCGTATAGATGGGAAAGGGGATGTAGACCAATGTCGTAGCTACCGCACCCTACGATTTGAGCACGAGAAATAGTTTAACTGTACCCAACCCTATGTCGATCGACTTGGAGTGAGTCAAAGTTTGAATCAGCTTGACTTTACCATAGCCATAGGGGCGTTGACCTTGGCTTTGTCACTAAAAGATTAAAAAGCTCAAATGATGCTGATCGTCATAAAGAACGGATGTATGACCATTGAGGTCATGTGCACTGAGAATGTGCCCTGAGAGCACAGGGCATTGGATGGTCATGTCAACGTCTACGTCAAATGGTGCATAATTTGCACGTTTTGGATGTCAATATTTATATATGTTAATGTCTGTAGGGAAGGAGCATCATGTAACACCTCCATCCATCACATGAAATATAACAGAGGGTTCGGCCAGGGCCCCACACAATATTCCACAGACAGTGAGCGGAGTTACGCATTAATACCATATTATCGTATATGCATCCTAACTCCGAGCGCATTCTAACAGAAGGAGTTTAAGTTTTAGAACCCATATACCAGAAATATCCACTACACATATAGGAATGATAACCAAATACACCAAATGTTCTGGCCTTAAGTCCTTACAACTGTTTCCTTTACAAAAAGTGATTTCATACTTCGGCACGCAGGCCAGCCACACATGAGAAACAGTAAATGTTCGACTTTTGTGCTTCGAGTGCCAGCAAATTGTATTATAAGGGACTTCAACCTGCTACTTTCCACTTTGCTCTCCAACACCTGCATTGCACGACCCACCAAAATGTGGAAAACAAAGCAATAGTCAACTTAGCTAACCAATTTATAACGACCCCACCCCTCACTCGGGGCAACGGTTCTCCTTCCCTGCAAATAGCAACATATATATCTTTTGGCAAATAATAACGTGCACTTAAGCTCCATTCGCTACAGATGCAGGCTCGATCAGCCACACACCCCGTGCGCTCTGGGCACATTCTCGGTATACCGGACTTCACGGGTCCCACCACCATCCACACTACCAGACTTGATGGTATAATTGAGCATTCTAGTCTTTCTGGCTCGGGGCCTAAGACTCTCATTAGGACAATGTCAAAAGCCAGTTACTTTAGGAGATCTTGGTCTGAACGACATAATGCGGGTACAGTTAAGCCACAGCATGTTTCTCAAATATCCATGTCAATGCAGGCGGACACATCTATCATAGCGAACGACAAGACGCGAGTCGGCCTCCCCTTGCCTGTTCGGCTCTCTAGCCTTTTTGCTGGGCACTCTAGGCTCTCAACATCAATTTCCGCTCACATGTCACCAGGACCTGAGCCTGTAATGATCACCATGGATCTCATGGCCAATAGCTGGGCTCTCCATGCTCACAGCTTCTCATGCTACACACCTTGTATCACGGATATAGGCTTCGCAACAACATTCATGCGAGCTACCATATCCACCTTAGTTGGGCTCACAAGGCTCTCAACTTCAAATAATGGCCCCAGGTCACCCGGAGACAAGCCTCATAGCTTATTGGAAGTTATCGCCGACGATAGTATTATTGCCACGCGGTAGGGAAAAAAGTAGCTTATTCCCCATTTTGGTTGTTTTCTGGGAGATCACCTCCAGTACTATCACTACAGCATGCTGCACACCCACAGACTTTGGATTCTACACATTTATCCATACATTTTATCCACTGAGTCTTCTCTATCACGCAAATCAAGTTATCTCCTATCCTGACCAACCTCTCCAGATGAGCTTCACACAACATGCCTAGTTCGTACTTCGATTACAGATTCTAAATTCAAGTTTTATCGGGGATCACAATGACCTGTCCACTGGAAACCACCCTTTTCTTCACCCTTTGGTGAGGGGTTCCATGCACGTATGCAAATTGAGGACTTAACTTGTCCAAGGAGAAAGTCATTACCCTTATCGATCGCTTAGGATCCATGCCCTTGTTCTTTGATCCAGATAGAACTGCTCATCACAGCTTCCTCTTCTCGGATCTAGCATCGACTCGTAATTCTGATCATAAGCATGCCTTGGATCGCTTCTCCTCTTAGCCTCCTGGACTTTCTTCCTCCTCTTCCCTCAAGAAGCTCAAGAACCAAGTGAGAAAGTGTGATAGATGAAAATGAGAATGAAATCTCAAATCCAGCCCTTAACAGCAAGCTACTGTTGTGCGGTATCTGCTACCGCGGCGCGGCAACAAAGGAGGTCGCCGCTTGGGCCAATTGATATCTCTTTATTGGCCAAACCAGCATCCACCAAAGTACTACATGGCAAGCTACCTCTGCTATTAACTTACTACCGCCGAGCAGTACCTTCCTGCGGCATATGCCATTTTAATAAGCTATCACTGCACATTAGCTCACTACCGCCCCGCGGTAGTCTCTCAACGATTCGTCGAAAGAGTGGAGTGTGTGGAGTGCGACGAGTGGTATCGCCATTTGATACCTTTCAACCGCAACACGGTAGATACCCAAGACGGTATTCAATATAATTCAAGGGCTAGCACCAGAGTTATCCCTATCGCCGCGTGTTAACTTTCGATCCTTCCTTTTTCAGAATTTTTGGGGCATTACAATTCTCCCCTCCTTTAAGAAATTTTTTCAAGAAATTTTATTCATTGAAAGGAAATCAGTATATACAATTACAACATGATTTTACAAAAACAACTCTGGAAATTCATCTCGCATTGTTTGCTCGCGCTTCCATTTCAATTCTTCACGGCCACAATTTTCCCAACGGACTTTGACCATCTCGATTTCTTTGTTACATAGTTATATGATCTTTGTATCCTCGATACGAATGGGTCTAACCTTCGTCGTTTGCCAACTATCGACCGATATTTGACCATCCGCAATCACTTGCGTAGGTGTGTGGAAAGCCTTCCGCAACACCAAGATGTGAAACTCATCATGCAAACCACTTAGCTCTGTCGAAAGTGCTAGTCGATAAGCATCTTCACCAACTCGTTCAATCACTTCAAATGGAACAAGGTACCTCGGAATCAGCTTTTTCAAGCTTTGAATCATGGACACACCTTTAAATGGCTTTATCTTTAGATATCCCTAATTGCCAACCGCAAACTCCACGTTTCGGTGTTTGGCATTATAGTATTTTGCCTGTCTATCTGGAGCTATCAATAACTGCTCTAGAATAGTGTGTATAATCGAATTGGAATCTTCGACCTCATTACGCTTATACAGCTTTGATTCACCAGTTTTCTCCCAAGTTAAAGGAGTACGACACTTCCTACCATATAAAGCTTCAAAGGGTACCATATGAATTCTAGCTTGAAATCTATTATTATAGGCAAACTCGATCATATAGAGATGGTCCTCGCACCTCTTACAAAAATCCAAGCCGTATATATGGACCATATCCTCCATTTTGTTGGTCCTCTCAGTCTGACCATCTGTTTGCAGATGAAAGGCCGTACTGTATTTCAGTTTAGTACCCAACAACTGATGGATTAGCCTCCAATCATTAGAGGTAAACCACCCATCTCTTTCATTGACGATGCAACGTGGCAGACCACACAACCTTACTATGTTGTCAACAAACAACTTATCCAACTTTTCAACTGAATCGTCCCTCTTATTCAGTATGAAGTGTGATACCTTTGTTAACCAGTCAACGATCACCCACACGGCATTGTTCTCGCTCTGTGATCTCGGCAACCCATGTACGAAATCCATAGAGATGTCATCGAACTTGATCACCGGAATTTACAACGACTTCAAAAAACCACCAGGTTTCTGACATTTTGCTTCTACCAAGCCGCAAGTATGGCACCTCGCCATGTAAAGAGCTATGTCCTTCTTTAAACACGTCCACTAGAACATCTTTTTCTTGTCCTTATACCTCTTTGTGCTCCCTTGGTGGATTGAGTATTTAGTAAATTATGCTTCATACATCAACTCTTCCCATATTTTACCCACATTTGGGACGCACAAACGACCGTTCTTTCACAAAAGACCATCATTCAAGGAGAACTGGGAATCTGACTGATCCGCTACATAGCGTTTCATACTCTCATTGAGTTTCGTTGCTTGTCGAATCATGTTCGTGATATCATATTTCACCTCCGTCCAGTTCAAGCACGCATTTGCTATGGTATTCTTGTCAACATAAGAAATATCTAAAGTCTCCAACTCCTAAATTAGATGCTCAACATGCACTTGTAGCCAACTTGCTTGTACTGGAGTCCTACGACTCAAGGCATCTGCGATCACATTTCCCTTCCTGGAAGTGTAATGTATCTCAAAGGTGTAGTACCCGAGGAACTCCATCCGCCTCCGTTATCGTATGTTCAGATCCTTATGATCTATTAAGTACTTAAGGCTCTTATGGTCCATGAAAATATCAATTTTCACGACATATAGGTAATAACACCACAGTTTAAGTGCAAAAATCACAACCGCCAACTCTAATTCATTTACTAAATAGTTTCACTCGTGCTCTTTCAACTTGCGTAAGCCATAAGCTATAACCTTTCCGAATTGCAGAAGAATGCAGCCTAAGCAGTTCCTTGAAGCATCACTGCATATCTCATAGCCGTCGGTACCACATGGCGAACTCAATATAGGCATCGCGGTCAAGCGACTCTTTAACTACTCAAAATCTCGTGCGCACTCTAACGTCCAAATGAACTTTTGTTATAGTTGACAGCAAGTCCATGGAAGCTCCTGACTTCTGCTATAGTAGACAACACAGGCCACTCTTGTATAGCAACGACCTTTGTCGGATCTACGGCAATACCCTCTCCACTAACCTCATGGCCAAGAAAAGCCACCGACGACAGCCAAAACTCACACTTTGAGAACTTGGCAAAGAGTTTATTCCTTCTCAGGGTATGCAAAACCAACCACAGATGTTTTGCATGCTCCTCTTCAGACCGAGAGTATACCAGTAAGTCGTCGATAAAGACAATCATAAACGGGTTCAAATACTCTCGAAAAGTCCTATGCATCAGATCCATGAATACTGATGGCACATTAGTGAGTCCAAAAGGCATCACAGTAAACTTATAATGCACATAGCGTGTAGCAAATACTGTCTAGGGAATATCACTTTCCCGAATTATCAATTGCTAATAGCCGGATTTCAAATCCAACTTCAAGTAGACAGTCAATCAAACCAGCTGATCAAATAGATCATCAATTTGAGGAATCAGATACTTGTTTGTTTCTGTCAGATTTTTTAGGCCAGGATAGTCAATGCATATATGCAAACCTCCATCCTATTTCTTCACAAAGAGCACTGGTGCACTGCACGGTGATATACTCGGACATATATATCCTTGCTCTAGCAATTCTAGCAACTGAAATTTCAGTTATGTCTTTTCCTTTGGCTCCACTCAGTATAGTGAGCGTGAAACAGGTTTTGCACCTTGCACTAGCTCAATAGAAAAGTCAATCTCTCATTGGGGTGGAAGCCTAGGGAGATCCTTAGGAAAAACATCTGCAAACTCAGATACAACCTAAATGTCACTCAAACTAGCCTTTGGCCATACCACCTCCAATAGTGTGAAAAATAATTTCGCGCCCTTCTTAACCGCCTTGACTACCTAGAGAGCAGACAACAATATCTTGCTCGATCCTCTCATACCTGCGAACGTAGTCTCATGTTCAGTGTTTTGCCCCACTGTAACAACTTCATCCATCACATGAAATATAACAGAGGGTCTGGTCGGGGCCCCATGTCATATCCCACAGACAGTCAACGATTTTACATGTTAATACCAAAGACTAAACAAATCATAACTCAGAACATTCTAGCGAAAGCTTCAGGGGTTAAAATTGGTGTAACACCCCAAAAAAAGTTGGCGGGTTGAATATCGTCGAGCGGAGCTCGACGAAAGTCATCGAGCGGAGCTTGAAGAAGATCATCAAGCGGAGTTCGATGAAACGTCAAACAGAGCTCGATTAAGAGCATCGAGTAGAGCTTGACGAAGAGCGTCGAGTGGGGCTCGACGAAGGGATATCGTCGAGCGGAGCTCGACGAAATATCGAACAGAGCTCGATGAAAATACTGTGCATATGGTGATGGCCAGCTCGATGAACTCAGCCCAGTTCGACGAAATCTATCCTGTTCGACAAATTCTGTTCGACGAAATGTTGAAATTGGATATCGCTTAGGCGGTGATTCGTGTCAGGTTGGTGTTATCTAGCAGCAGAGCGGTGCTTGGCTATTCAGCTTTATCCCAAGCCGTTGATGTGTCTTGGATGGGCAGAAATCATGTGGCTGGGGAAAACCCCGATGCATTATCTGTAGAGTATTGAAATTTGGGAAATCATTCCTCCTTTTTGTTTCTCTCTCTTTCTTCCTGAGTGCTGGAGCAAGAAGTCTCGGCTCTTAGGTGAAGTTATTAGTTGTCAACCTAAATCACCTAGAGGGGGATGAATAGATGAGTTGTGCGTCTTTTTGCGGAATATAAAATTTTGCGATCTATGCACAGAATAACAACCAAGCAATCACAGAGGACACAGAGATTTATAGTGGTTCCCCAACCTTGGGTACATCCACTTTCCACTCATCGATCTAGCAAAGCACTAGACTCGGCTACTCCACTATTATCGGATTGAAACAAATCCTACTACTCGGAACAACATTCCTACAACTCGATCCACAAAACGGATCTACACTCGGAAGATGAAAACTTCCTACAACTTGGAGAGCAAAGCTCCTACATTCGGAGAATAATCTCCTACAAGAATAGATTGAAATAGGAAATACACACAGTATCTTTTCTCAGATCTGGAAAATTTTGCTTAGGTCTTCCTTCTTGAACTTTGCGGCACAGTCAGAAAACTTTGGAAGAAGACACGGCATGATCCGATCTGAAAGTTCTTGACTCACAAGATCAGAGATAAGATGAAGAGGTTGAAGAACAATCTTGATCTGCAAGTCGACTGGTCTGAATCTCCTTGAACGAAATCCCCTGGCGATTTGAACGATGAGCAGAGGCGGCGGCTTCAGTTTAGGAAAGAGAATATCGATTCAGAATTCTTAGAATATTTCTTTAACGTGCTCCTTAGGGTTTGTCGGAATGACAAGGCCTTATATAAGATCTCTCTAACGGTCATAATTATCATTAATGATGGCCATGTGGACCAATCATATCAAGTCATTTGAAAATCACGTCAGTTAGGACTTAGCGAAATTTTTTGGAAAAATGACTGAATTACTCGAGTGAAAGAAGAACTACTCGAGTACTAAAATAGGTTCTCGAGAAGACAATATCAGACTACTCGAGAAGAAGCCCTTCAGGAAATTTTAGATCATAATTCATTATCACTCGAGTGGAATGAGGATTACTCGAGTGTTAGAAATGTTACTCGAGAGGTGGAGGTGAACTTCTCGAGAAAAATACTTAGAGAAAATTCTTGGAGATAAAACTGATTACTCAAGTACTAGATCTAGACTTCTCGAGAAGTAAGCAGACTTCTCGAGTACAGGAACTACACTACTCGAGTGGGGTAGATATTTCACAAGAACTTTCCTTCCGTCACTCGAGTCAAAGTGCTCATCTACTCGATTGGTGAACTTGACTACTCGAGTATAATACTTAGAATACTCCTGAGAGGGAAAATCTGGTAACTCGAGAAAGAGAAGAAGTCTACTCGAGTAATGGACTTGGCCACTCGAGAACTAGATTCAAATTTCTCGAGAACCGTTTCCTTTACTCGAAATCCAAACTAGACTTCATGAGTACAACTAAGGGTTCTACTCGAGTACTAGAATTCTACTCGAGTGAAACACTTAGAAAAAAACTTGGTTTATGAGGAATTTCCTTTCTTTAATGTAATCAGCAACATGTCTTTCTCCAACAATCCCAGTGCTAGAAAAATGAAGTGTATCCCAATAGAGAGGGTACACATGAGTCAACACTATGAATCACACAATGAGGGATTACATTGTATGGTCCTATGTTTGGTGACCCATTGTAGACTGACATTAGTCTACACTTGGCAGTTTAGTCCTGCAAACACATAACTCAAACAATACATCAAATACAACTTAATTCATCTTAGTTCAAAGGTGACTTCACCAAATATAGGTTATTGTGGATACAATACCTAACAATCTCCCCCTATTTATAGAAATCAGAACCCTCTACACTAAGGTGAATTATACAAACAAATAAAGAACTAGATATAAAAGAGTGAAAATAGAGTAACATGCACAAAGGTTAAAATCAAAGAGTAGATTATCAAAATTAAGGATTTATATAAATAGAATTGTCCAAAATTCATTTCTACACAATTCCCATCCACACTCTTAGAACTGTCTTCATTCTTTAGTTTGATGTTACTATTGATGTTGCTGTCTGTCCTTCTTTTCTTGTTGCCTTCTCTGATAGTTGTATGGCTTTTGGTAGTATTTAGGAGGTTTTGGAGGTGCAGCAGGATTATTCCTTCCATGCTCTCGATCATAGAATCTTCTTTTGGTCATAGATTTCTCATACAAGTCCCACTCGTGGGAGTTGTAATGATCATGTCTATTCTCATTAAAGTCCAAAACTAATTTGAGAGTGTCAAGGATCAGTGACTTTGAGGTAGGACTCCAAATTTCTACAACTTCATGAGCTTTTATTTTCTCTGCCTCTGGAATTAGAATGGACCTGCTGGCAGAAGCTCTAGCACCATACCTTCTTTTCTTTGGAATATGAATCTCTGGAGAAGGTTGAAGAAATATATCAGTTGGATCTGATTCCTAAACCTGAGTATAAGTCTCTTGAGGAGGGGCTTCAGAGCCTTCAGGTCTTGGAGAAAATGTAGGCTGAGCAACTAGAACTGGAGCTAGAGGAGCTAGAGGATTCAGATGATGAGGAATTATATTTGGATCTGCTTGAAAGTCAGGGAAGATCTGGTTGTGCATCCACACAGATGTATCATAGGTGTGAAATTTTACACTATGGATCTGATTCTACACATCAGCATGAATTTCCTTCAGCTTTTCTTCCCAGAGAGTTTGCTTGTTAGCATCTGATATCTCTATATATATTCTTTGACTAATGTCTCCCCCTTTTTGACTTCTACAGATAGTTCCTTTATGGAAGCTTCTTTGAAAGTACCCACTTCTTCATATATTTTGAAAGTGTGCTCTTGGTCCAGCTTTTCTAACTGTATCTAATTATTAGCAAGAGTAATGGATTATTCCATCACATGGCCAACACTAGTAATTATGTGGTCCAGTGCTTTTCCACCTATTTTGAAAAATTGTCTAAGCACATCAGTATTATGCTGAATTTCTATAAAGCCTCTGCTCATTTCTTTTTCAAGAGCAGTAACTTTCTGTTGAACAACCTTGAAGAAGTCATCAAAATATTTTCTCTGTTCTAGCAGCATCTATTCTATCTTACCTAGAAGATCATTGGTAGCAGGAGTTGGAGTTACAGTATGAGGAACTGGAGGAGGAAGAGGAACAATCCATGGAGTAATCTCTTCAATGATTACTGAGCTCTGAGCTCTGGTAGTGTGAATCAGAGCATCACCTTCTTCATCAATGAAGGTGGGAAAAGTGAAGTCCAAGCTCTTCAGAGGAGCTTCAGCTGGTTTTGGGGTCTGCTCTTTCTCATCAAAAATCAATATTGTCTCATCTTGCTCTTTGTCAGCAGCAAGATATTGGGGAACAGGGGATCCTAGAGATAGAGTAGGAGAGGGTGATGGTACTGGAGTTGGTTCCTTGGATGGTTCTGTAGGTTGTTCTTTTTGGAGGGGAGGAAGACTTCAGATCTTAGTTCTTCAACAATCTGGTTAATGGCTTCTGCAGTAGTGAGTATGGTTTATTGTACTTGAGCATCTGATGGAGTTTCTTCTGGAGTGGTTGGAGGGAGAGAAGCAACAGCAGGTGGAGTAGGTATTCTTTCTTCTTGAATAGAAGGAGCAGGCTCCCCCTCAGCAGCTACACAAGATGTGCCTGCAATATGAGATTGAGAGGGAGATCGAGTCCTGTCCTTTGCAACTGGATGTTCATGAGCTATAGTAGTCTGGGCAGGATTCAGCAACTTCAGTTTCCATCTCTGAATAGAAGAGATTGATACTTTCTTCATATGGTGAAGAGTTGTTCCTTTGGAGAAATCAAAAACATCTGGATTTATCTCATGCAGTAGCAGAGAGATGATCCTGGCATAATTAGGAGCCTTGATGCTCTCCCTTATTTTATTAAGAATCAACATTCCAAATTAAAATCTTTTTCTGCAGATTATGGCAGTCATGATATCAAACAGATCAAAAGAGATGTCCCTTATGGAACTTGTCTTACAAAGGAGAATCTTGCCAATGATGTCCACAAGGAATTTGCTTTCGGGTTGAGGTCTGGTCGACGAATGGAAAGAACCTCTGTTGACAGCCCACAAAAATTGGAAGCTCTGTCAGAATCTTCATGAGTTAGATTATCTTCTTCATCAACTACGGGTAGCCGAAGAAGTGTGGAGACAGAGGTCTTGGTAAGCTTGATCTTAATTCCCTTGACTTTTTTACTTAAGGACCTTGCCATTCCTTCTCACTTTGATATTTTTAAAGAATTCTTAAACTTCAGGGAAAAGTATTTTGCTGGGATGCTGGAGAACGAAGGTCAAACCGGCAGTGTTGAGAATATTTCGGAAATCATCTGAGATTTCGGTAATACCAGCGACAACGAGTTCACTACCAATCCCAATTTTGGAAAGCGGTGCCATTGTCCAGAGAGATGAGAGAAATTGATGCGGGGGAGAAGACGGCGGCGTGCTCTACGATAGTAGCGGAAGACGAAAGGACTTTCTTCTTTCTCGAGAGAGAGGGTTTTTAAAATCGTGTAGAAAATGAAATCCAATTTTTCTATATATATAAACCTAACTATCGATGATTACGGAAGAAATTAATTGAACATACCTTAGAAAATGGTCGTATAAGCTCCGGGTTCCGAATAAAGAGATTTGAACGGAATTTGAGAAATTGTCTTCCTGTTTCTCGAGTGAACCAGTAGTACTCGAGTGAGAAAATGATGGTACTCGAGTGATATCTTCATACTTCTTGAGAGGAAACTCATTACTTGAGTGGTATTACTCGAGTGACTTGCTGAGTTCTCGAATAGTCTAAAGAAGTACTCGAGTAGTCATTTTCTTACTCGAGAGATTAAGTCTGAATTTGAGAAATTTCGATTTTTGACATATCCCTTGATCTCTGAGCTATGTTGTGAGTCCTCCTTCTCTATTCTTCTTTGTTGAGCATTTCAAGTTCTGTTTTGAAGAAAGAGAACTTGGTCTCGTCTAGCGGCTTAGTGAATATGTCTGCAATCTGCCTGTCAGTTGGGACATATTGTAGATCTATGTCCCCATACTCCACATACTCCCAAATGAAGTGGTATCGCAGCTCTATGTGCTTTGTCTGGCTATGAGAGACTGGGTTGTTGAGTATTGCAATCGCACTGGAGGAGTCGTAAAACAAAGGAATGTTTTGAAACTTCACGTTGTAGTCTTCAAACTGGTTCTTTTTCCATAGCAACTATACACAACAACTTCCCGCAGAGATATACTCTGACTCGGCTGTTGAGATTGCAATACAGTAATGCTTCTTACTACTCTAGGAAATGAGCCTTCTTCCAAGGAATTGGCAAGTCCCGAAAGTGCTTTTCCTGTCATCTTTGCTACCTGCAAAATCTGCATCTGAAAAACCAATTAGTTCGCTATCATTACTTCTTGGGTACCATAAGCTAAGATTTGGTGTGCCTTTAAGGTATCTCAAATCCGCTTTGCAGCAGCGTAGTGAGATTCCTTAAAGTTCACATGAAATCTAGCACATACACATGTTGAGAACATTATGTGTGGTCTACTAGCAGTAAGATAGAGCAAGGATCCAATTATGCTTCTGTACTTGGTTTCATCAAAAGGTTTCCCTTTCTCATCCCTGTCTAGAAACACAGCTAAACCCATTGGAGTCCCCATAGAGGTTGCGTTCTCCATTCTGAATTTCTTAATTAGCTCCTTGGTGAACTTTGTCTGCGAGATGAAAATTCCATCTTCAGATTTTTTTTCACCTAAAGCCCTAAGAAATACATCAGCTCTCCCATACTGCTCATTTCAAACTTCCCTTGCATTAGTTTTGAAAATTTCTTGCAGAGGTTGTCGTCAGTAGAGCCAAAAATAATGTCGTCGACATAGATTTGCACTAGCAAAATCTTGCCTTTTATTTCCCTAAGAAATAATGTCTTATCTATCTTTCCCCTTGTGAACTTGTTCTCAAGAAGAAAGCTAGATAGAGTCTCATACCAAGCTCGAGGAGCTTGTTTCAAACCATATAATGCTTTAGATAACAGATAAACATAATCTGGAAAGTTAGAGTCAATGAAACCTAGAGGTTGTTCCACATACACCTCTTCCTTTATGTCACCATTAAGGAAAGCAGACTTCACATCCATCTGATAGACATTGAAGTCCTTAAGAGCAGCGTATGCTAGGAACAACCTGATTGCGTCCAGCCTTACCACTGGAGCATACATCTGGTCAAAGTCTATTCCTTCTTTTTGGTGATATCTTTTGGCGACGAGTCTGGCCTTGTTCTTTATGATCATTCTATCCTCGTCCATCTTGTTACTATAAACCCACTTTGTCCCGATGACATTCTTACCTTTGGGTCTTGGAACAAGTTTCCAGACTTTATAATGCTTGAACTAATTTAGTTCTTCCATTGCCATTATCCATGATGCGTCTGAGTTTGCTTGCTCAAACTTCTTCGGTTCAACCTATGAGAGAAAACTTAAATATAAATTCTCGTTAGCTATACCACTACGAGTTTTGACACCATCCTAGGGATCTCCTATAATTTGGTCCATTGGGTGATCCTTCAGATGTCTAAGCTCTAGAGTTCTTGCATCTGGAGTGTCTTCAATCATCGGAGTCACTTCATCAACTTGGACGATTTCTTCATTTGGATCATGAACCTCTACAATCGGGGTTGGAGTGGTGATCTCTATGAACTTTTAACCTTTTTCTTCAGTCGGCTCACCCAAGTTAAGTTCTTTCATCTTTGAACCCGCATCTTCATTGAACATACTAGAAGAGTTGCCTTACAAAAATATCATGCATCTTCATTGAACATACTAGAAGAGTCCTTGCAAGCTCTTCTCATCAAATACAACATGAATGGATTCTTCTACAACCAGGGTTTTTCTATTAAATATCCCGTATGTCTTACTACGGCTACTATACCCTACAAAAATACCTTCAAAACTCTTTTCGCTAAATTTGATAGTGTGATACTTGTCATTGTTAAGGACGAAGCACTTACAGTTAAAAATTCTAAAATACGAAACAGTTGGTTTCCTGCCCTTTAGAAGTTCGTAAGGTGTCTTATTGTGGTTCTTATTTATGAGTGCTCGATTTTGCATGTGGCATGCAGTGTTGATGGCTTCAGCCTAGAAGTATCCTGGTAGTGATGCATCACTCAATATGGTCCTGTAGGCCTCTATGAGTGTTCTATTACTTCTCTCAGCCACTCCGTTTTGTTGAGGAGTGCGAGGAGAGGAAAACTCATGAAAGATACCTAAGCTTTCACAGAATTCTGTCATGGCCCCAGACTTGAACTCTATTCCATTGTCACTTCTTATTTTGACTACCGAACAGTTGTATTCATTGTGGACCTACCTGACAAAATTATTAAAGATGTCAAAGGTATCTGATTTGTGTTTTAGAAAGAACACTCACGCAAAGCGTGAGTAATCATCAACAATAACCAATGTATAATCCTTACCTCCCAAACTTCTAACTTGCAGTGGACCAAACAATTCCACATGAAGTAGATGTAAACATCTATTAGAATCTTTGCCAATAATGCTTTTAAAAGTAGCCCTTGTTTGTTTTCCTTTCACACATACGTGACAAGGTCTATCTTTAACGTACTTGACATTTGGGGCAAAACGTACTAAATTAAGTGAAAATAATTTATTAATAGTTTTGAAATTAATATGTGCTAGTCTCTTATGTCATTGGACACCAAGAGACGCACTATCTTTAGCCAAAAAGCACACAAGTGTAGAAGAGTCTATACAAATAAAATTCAAACAAAATATATTTCTGCTTCGAGTGCCTCATATAATCGTTTCCATATTGTCAACCGATTTTATCAAGCACTTATCTGCATGGAATTCAACTACATATCCTTTATCGCAGAGCTGACTTATGCTTATAAGATTGTGTTCCAATCCTTCAACATAAGCAATATCTCAGAAGGATACACTACCGTTAGCCATCGTACCATTGCCTTTTGTAATTCCTCGGTCTGAACCTCCAAAGATGATCTTTGGCCCGTTCAAGACTGTAGAATAGTTCTAAAGAAGGCTTCTTGTCCCGGTCATATGCCAAGAGCATCCACTGTCCAAATACCAGATAGGAGTTTTGGTGGCTTTTGGACATATATGCAATCGTAAATAAATTTGCCTTAGGAACCCAAACACATTTGGGTCCCGGGTCTCTTGTTAGAGCACTACCCCTACGAGTATTAGCATTATGAGTGGTCTTTCTCATATTGCTAACTTGAGCAGTTATATAGTTCCTGGGATTAAACCAGCAGTCAATGGCAAAGTGACCAATTTTGCCACAGCACCAACAGTCAAACATGTTGTATATTTGCCTTAAATTCTCCTGCTTGACCTTTTGAGATGGTGGTCTAGCAGGGGAAGCAGTCTTGGAGGAAGAAGCTTCATAATGATGGCAATCACATGATTTTGAAAGTAATGGTTAGATCTGAAATACTCTAGAGGGGGGTGAATAGAGTATCTTGAAAACTTAAAAACTTTTGATATAATTAAAACAGACCTAAGATTAACTAATCTAGCACTATCACATGCACAGCAAAACCAAATATCACAAACATAGCAACCTATCTAGCACAGCCACAATAAGAACAAAAGAAAAGGTGCAACCAGATGACACAAAAATTTTATAGTGGTTCCCCAACCTGGGTACACCCACTCTTCTACGACCCTGGTAGGAATCCACTCTTCCCCAACCGATTTTATCTTTACTTTTATTTAGATTATATACACAGCAATGACACAAAACAAAGACTATGCAAGCACCAAACCTCCAGTTTGCAACCTAAATAGGTTTGTCATCTGGAAGGCAAGAATCAAATTATATATGAACTATATTGATGAAGATATCTACAATTTCATTTTGACAGGTCCTCCTCAAGCCACTGCCTCTACATCTACATCAGCCACAAGCACAAATGCAGTTCCACAACCTGAGTGGACTGAGGCTCAGAAGAAGGCCAAGGTTGCTGATGCCAAGGCAATGAACATACTGTCACAGACTATGTTAGATGATATCTTCCAAAAGGTTGCTGAATGCACTTCAGCCAAAGCCATCTGGGATTCCCTAAACCAAATGGTGGCTAGATCAGCAGATGAAAGAAAGGATAGGAGATCCAACCTCATATCCTTATATGAGAATTTCAAGAATGAGGTAGCTGAGTCAATAGCTGAAATGCATAATAGGTTAAGCTCAATCATCAATGAGCTAAAAACCTTGGACAAGGACATCACCCTCACTGAGGTGAATGACAAGATCCTAATGTGCTTTCCAAGCTCATGGGATTCAAGGATCTGGCCTATCAAAGAAGCCAGAAGCCTAAATGATATATCCACTGAATCTCTATTAGGCAAACTTAAGTCCTATGAACAGCTGATTAAATCCAGGGAGGCAGCTGAGTAGAGAACACCCCCTCCAGCATAAAAGAGCATAGCATTGCTTTCAAGGCAGCTGAAGAGACAGAGAATCCCTCAACAAATGAAGAACTCATGAGTCTTTTTGCCAAAAGATTCGATAAGATGGCAAGAAAAGATTTCAAGAGGAAGTCATCCAGACAGGATGACAAACCAAGGTATGATAAAATACCAACTAAAGAAGTGGTATGCTTTGGTTGCAGGAAAGCTGGACACTTCATCTCTGAGTGTCCAGAGAATCAGAAGAAAGAAAAGAGAAGAGAGAAAGATACCAGGAGACATCACAACAACAGACCTTCTTCCAGCAAATACAAGAAGAAGGAGAAGGGTTTTGCGGCTGAAACCTGGAGTGAGACTAAAGAAGAATGAACATCTTCTAGCTCCAGTGAAGATGAAGAAGAGGCAAGGGACAAGGAGGTTTGCCTCATGGCAATTGATGCTTCTAGGAGCCATTCAGAAGAAGAGGACTCCGACAATGAAGCAGTTTCAGATTCTGAAACTGACAAGGTATTGTCTTCTTTTGATTACAGTTCTGATTCTTTTAAATTTGAATTTAAAACAATGTGTATAGACTTAATAAACTCAAAAAAGGAGATTAAAACTTTTATAAAAAAAATTGGAAACCTAGAGAATGCCAACTCTGAAAATAATAGGTTAAAAGATGAATTAACCTTAGCTAATGAACAAAAAATAATGTTAAAAACTGAGCTTTGTGAGGCTAAACAGCTTGAGGAAACTCTTAATGGAAGAAGCCTCAAGCTGATGGACATCACAAGCACTATAAATTCTAGACTCAATTGTAAGCTATGCTTGGGTGCTTCATCAGGTTTGCCCCCCATCCTCAAGAAAAATATTCTGACTACCCTATTATATTTGTTTCTGCAAAAGGGAAAGAGAAAATAAACAATAAACCAACCTTAGATCAAATCCCAAAATCAATAAGTCAGAACAACAAAAATCAGAAAACAATTAAAAACAAGGTTCAGCAGAATTCGTTGAACTCAGATCGACGAAATGTTGCCAGTTCGTCGAACCCCACTCGACAAATGCTGAACACAAACTATAGCTATAATTATTCATCTAACTGCGATCGACGAACTCTGTATAGTTCGTCGAGCAGAGGTCGACGAACGTGGGGCACAGAAAATGAATATGTTCATTCTCTGGGCAAAGATCGATGATCTCAACCCAATTCGTCGAACTCTGGTCGACGAACTCACAGAAATTCGTCGAACCCAGAAAGATTTAACCAAAACTGTAATTTTAACAGGAACTCTAACAATTCTAGAAAAGCATTTAATCTTGTAGCTGATTGGGTTATATCACCTAGGAGATATCACCCTTTAGGATACAAATCCCAACCAGAATTTTCTGTCATTTCCAATTTTTCTTATCAACAATACAAAGGACCCAAGGTAACCTAGGTCAAGAACAACTAATTGTTTTTTATTGCATGTGAAGAGTTGTCCAGTAAATAATCAAACATGGTGCCTGGACAGTGGATACTCCAAGCATATGACTGGCAACAAGGACATCTTAACCAACTACAAGTCCAAGCTAGGACCAAAGGTAATCTTTGGTGATTCCAAATGTGTCCAGTCAGAAGGTTTTGGAGAAGTAAAGATTAAAGCTGTTACTTTCAAGAAAGTAACTTATGTCAGAGGACTCAAGCATAACCTCATCTCCATAAGTCAGTTATGTGATAAAGGTTATCAGGTACACTTCAACTCATCTTCTTGCACTATTTCTAATAAAGAAAAACAAAATGTTTTAATTGAGAATAGACAAGAAAACATATATTTAGTTGATTTTCTATCTGCCAATTCTGATATCTGCTTACTTAATATTACTAGTAATCAGAATGATTTATGGCACAAAAAGCTAGGTCATGTAAACTTTAAAAACATTGCTAGGCTATCTAAAGACAACCTTGTTAGAGGTCTACCTTCCGGTTCCTACAAGAAGGAAGGCCTTTGCAGGGCTTGTCAATTAGGCAAGCAAACTAATCTAGTTTTAAATCTGTTAATAAAAGTGATTCACCTAGGATTTTGTATTTGCTACATATGGATCTCTTTGGACCCATTATTGTACAAAACCTAAGAGCAAAATCCTACACCTTAGTTATTGTGGATGACGTCTCCAGGTTCACTTGGGTATCCTTTCTGAGATCTATGTCAGATACCTTCAAGGTTCTTAGAGATTTTCTCAGGACCATACAGATTGAGTTCTCTACTCATGTTGCATTAATCAGAAGTGATCATGGCACAGAGTTTGAGTCTCTTCTTATGCATGAGTTCTGTGAGAAGGAAGGTATCAAGCACTGTTTCTCAGCTCCTAGAACTCCTCAACAAAATGGTGTAGCCACAACTAGAAAAATGACCTTTAGCCACGGTTTTTGTCACGGCAGAAAACCGTGGCTAATAATGAAGTATTAGCCACGGTAACTAAACCATGGCAAATAAGTTAGTATTAGCCACGGATGATTGAACCGTGGCAAAAAACACTTTTTGCCACGGTTTGCCTATTTCGTGGCTAATAAGCTAGTATTAGCCATGGAAGCCTGAACCGTGGAAAAACGTCGTGGCATTTTTAGTCCCACACCGCCAATTTCAACATAAATTTTGTGTTTATATATCGCATTCCGCAATGAATGTTTGAATTAGCTGGGCTCGCAGGCGGGCGGCGAGCGGCGGGCGGCGTGAGGCGGGCGGCGGCGGCGGCGGGCAGTGGCGGCGGCAGTGGAATCTTTTTCGTTTGTTACAACACCTTTAGCCACGGAAATTCAACCGTGGCAAATAAGGAGCTTTAGCCACGGCAATGGGACCGTGGCTAATAATTGCTGAAAAGAGACCCTTTAGCCACGATTCTAAACTGTGGCTAAAAGTCATGGCTAAAACTCTTTTTGCCACGGATTCAGCATGGCTAATACTATTAGCCACGCCTGTATTGCCCACGCAAATTTCTCGTGGGTAAGCCGTGGCTAAAATGTTTTAGCCACGGTTTTGGACTTTTAGCCACGACAATCTGCCGTGGCTAAAAGTCTGTTTTCTAGTAGTGAGCTGAAAGGAAAAATAGGACACTCATTGAAGCTGCAGGTACATTGCTTTCAGATGCTTACATGCTCCTAACCTTTTGGGCAGAGGCTGTGAGCACAACAAATTATGTCCTGAACATGAGTTTAATTCACAAACTAAAAAATAGGACTCCTTATGAATTACTTCAAGGGAAGAAACCTAAAATCAACTATTTTAAAGTATTTGGATGTATATGTTATATTCACAATAACAACAAAAGATATATTAGAAAGTTTGAGGGTAAGGCTGAAGAGGGAATCTTTCTGGGATATTCCCAAGTAAGCAAAGCCTATAGGCTCTTTAATAAATCATCACTAAAAATTGAGGAATCTATTCATGTTACATTTGATGAAGCTAACATGTCTTGCAAGGAGAAAGAGATTTCTACCAATATCCCTTTGGAGGTACCTCACTTGTGTGAAAGTTTGGATGGACTAAACCTCACCCAAGAGGTTCCAACACATCCTTCTCCACAAGTAATTGAAGAAAGTGAAGATGAAGGCACTGAAGGAATTGATCTTCCCTCAACAACAAACATAATTCCACAAGAGGAATTAGCTCCTAATGTTGTTGCAAAACCAACTCCACCCACTAATTTTGTCACACTAAGGGATCACCCCAGATCTCAAGTGATTGGAGACATATCAGCAGGTGTACAGACCAGGCATCAACTCAACCAAGATTTGATGCATGCATGTTTTCTCTCTCAGGTTCAACCTCTATCCATCCATGATGTAGAGCAAGATCCCCACTGGATCATTGCAATGTAGGAGGAACTAAACCAATTTGATAGATGTAGAGTTTGGGATTTGGTTCCAAGACCCCAAGACTATCCAGTCATTGGAACCAAATGTATATACAAAAATAAATTGGATGCCCAAGGTACAATAGTGAGGAACAAGGCTAGGCTTGTTGCTCAAGGATATAGGCAAGAGGAAGGAATAAATTATGACCAAACCTTTGCACCTGTGGAAAGGTTATAGTCAATCAGAATATTCCTTGCTTATGCAGCCTTCAAGAAATTCAAGGTCTATCAAATGGATGTGAAGACTGCTTTTCTGAATGGAATATTAAAATAAGAGGTTTATATTGAACAACCTCCAGGTTTTGTCTCTCCAACTCACCCATCTTATGTTTTTAAATTGTATAAAGCTCTTTATGGTCTAAAGCAAGCTCCAAGAGCTTTGTATGAGACTTTAGCTAGCTTTTTGATAGAACATAAATTCATTAGAGGCATAGTAGATAAGACACTTTTCACTAGACATTATAAGGACCAAATTTTATTAGTACAAATTTATGTGGATGACATCATATTTGGGTCTACTGATTCCAAATTATGCAAGAGGTTCTCTGACCTCATGCATTTAAAATTTGAAATGAGTAGCATGGGTGAGCTCTCCTACTTCCTTGGTCTCCAAGTGAAGCAGCTCTCTGATGACATCTTCATCTCCCAAGCTAAATATGCAAGAGAGCTTATCAAAAAGTTTGGGATGGCTGATGCCTCAGCAAAGACAACATCAATGGCTACAAATGTTGTAATTGACTCTGATCCACATGGGAAACCTGTTGACCAGAAATTATATATGGGCATTATTGGGTCCCTACTATATCTTACAGCAAGCAGACCTGATATCATGTTTGCCACACACCTTTGTGCTAGGTTCCAAGTGAACACAAAAGAATCTCACCTAGTTTTCTTAAAAAAGATTTTGAGATATATAAAGAGTTGTCCTAGTCTAGGCCTATGGTATCCCACTGAATCAGAATTTGAGTTAACTGGATACTCAGATGCTGATTTTGCTGGATACATGGTGGACAGGAAAAGTACTTCAGGAACTTGCTAGTTCTTGGGTATGAGATTAGTGTCCTGGTTTTGTAAGAAATAGTCATCTGTGTCTATCTCAACTGCTGAGGCAGAATATATTGCAAATGGCAGTTGTTGTTCCCAGATGCTGTGGATTCAAAATCAATTACTAGACTATGGTCTCAACTTAAATAATTCAACTCTACTTTGTGATAACACAAGTGTTATAGCCATAGCACAGAATCCAGTCCATCACAGTAGGACCAAGCATATAGACAATAGGCATCATTTCATAAGACGGTGTGTAGACAAAAACAAAATTAAACTTATCTATATCTCCACTGATTTACAAATAGCTGATATATTCACCAAACCTCTGGATGAGAGAAATCACATATTCTTTATAAATCAGCTTGAATGATTAATGTAGAAGATTTGGTTTAGTTTCTGTCAGTACTCGATGAATTTTCCAGAGTTCGTAGAACGGAGCTCGGCGAACTAGGGAAAGTTCGGGAGATATTCGTCGAACGGAGGTCGACGAACTCTCTGTGAGTAAAGTTGTTTTCGTCGAACGAAGGTCTACGAATCCACTTCAGAAAACTTTCATCGAACGGAGCTCGACGAAATGTCTTCAACTCTTCAGACTGAGCTCGCTGAATTGTTTAACTCTAAATTATTTTGTCGAACCCAGATCGAAGAATGTTTTAACTTTCGTGGAACGGAGCTTGTCGATTCATATTCCTGAAAACCCTATATTTAGGTTTTCTTCGACCTCCATCCCGCGCTTTCTGTTCCCTTTGCACTTGATCGTTGTTTTTCTCTCTTGCAGGTGATTTCATGGCAATTCTAGCGGGAACCTTGGCTGCGATGAAGTTCGACACCGGATTTGATGTTGACTTTGAATCATTTCAGCATTCAGATCCGATATTTCTAAACATTCTGCAAATTCTTGAAGAGCAACAACTGAAAAATTTGATGACAGCAAGGATAAAATTATCTGGAACTGAGAAAAGAGAATGGGTTCATACATCATTAACAACAGAAGAAAATACAATGATTGGAACAATTTCGGGTAACGCTTTCTCCCTCTCTCCCGCCATATTAACTGAAATATTTGGTTTGGATAATGGAGAAGAAGAACTGGAAATAGATTCTGAAGAATATGGTATGATGTTGAGATTGATGGGTTATACTGGAGATAACCCCAATAAGTTGTTAAAGAAACATTTATCTGCAGAATACAAATTTCTGGCTGATATTGTTGGGAAAGTCTTGCTAGGCAAGCACACTGCACATGATTATATTACCAGGCATCAGTTTTTAGTCATGTGTGCAGTGGTTAACAAGAAGAAGGTGAATTGGGCACATATCATTTTTGATCTTATTAAGAAAAAATGTAATAAAAAGGAAGTGTGCTTTGGAAGAATCCTAGGGATCTTTTTGAAAGAAAAGGCTGCTGAATCACTGGTCTCCTCGACCATATTCGTTAATGCCAGCAAGAGGCTCACATGTCCCTTGTTTGGCAGGTGGGAGAGGACCATATTCAAGCCTTCCAAGGCTTAAACCTCTTCCACCCCAGCTTCTGAAAGAACAAGGGATGTTAGGGCCACTTCCCACCCTACTGAAGAGATCATCCCCACACCTCCATCCCTTCCAGCAAATCAACAACAATCACCCTCCACAGTTCCTACTCCCTCTCCTCAACCACATCCACAACTCCAACAATAACTCCAACAAGTTCATGTTCCTACTACCGCTACATTACCTGCCACCTCTCCACCACTAGACCTTACTGACTTCCCTTCCTCACCCATCCAGGAATACCATCAACCCACTCCACCTCAATCACCACAATCCCCCCCATGATATACTAGCCCCAACACCACCTTCATCTCCTCTTCCACCACACTTATCCTCCATACCATCCTTCAATCTCCTGACATCTCCTACCAATACTGCTCCTCATCTAAATCAATCCATCCAGGATGACCAAATGCATGAAGCCATCCCACAATCCTCACCAACAACTACCATCCCTCCAGATGTTTCCACCTCCACACCATCTGCCATTCCATTACTGGATCCCTCCACCATCTCATCTATCATTACTCTCATCACACCCTCCTCAAAACTCTAATAGCAGAGGCCATTACACCTCTTGCTACTTCCATTTCCTCTCTATCTGCCCAGATTTCTGCCCTTTCTGCTGCCCCCTCTTCATTTAGGGGCCTGGCTCCAGTTATTACTGAAACCAGGTAGGGGGAGATGCTTGATGAAGAAGCTGCAGCAGCTCCAGAAGTAGTAGCAGTTTCAGTTTCAGTTTCAGCAGCTCCAGCTCCAGCAGATGCAGAGGCAGCAATAGCAGAAGATACAGATACATATTTAATTTATTTAATTCAGTTTATTGAGACTGACATGGATATGGAAGATGTAGTCCTAGAAGAGTTAATTACTGCTGGTGATTTCATTTTAAATCCCACAGTAGATTTGGTTAATTTGTTAAGCATTTTTGATACTACATACTTGATATTCTTTCCAGCAGAGTATACTAAGCCATATTTGTCTATTATCCCATACACCTCTCCAATAAGCCCTAAAGTGGCTAAGCAGCTTAAGGACAACTTTGCTTCTCAAGAGGTTCCTACTTCACCTCTTCCTAAAGTTGTTTCCCCAATTGTCTCTTCCCCTTCAGTCCCAACTTTTGTAATGGATGACTCACCCTTGCCTGATCTGGATGAGTTAATCAGGGCTGACATTGAAGAAGAAATTAAGGCAACTGTAGAAAGCACTGTCACAGTTAGTTCTCCAGCCCCTCTTGAAATTTCTCTTCCAGCTCCAGCATCTACTCCAGCTCCATCCCAAGTTGAGAAACCCATTATATCTGATGAAACACTGAAAAAGCTAGATGTCTTATATGATAATCCACAGGATAGCAGTGATGATGATGATGATGAGGATGATGAGGATTCTGATGAGGATGCTAAGAAAAAGAAGAAGACAACATCTAAAAAGAGAAAAGCTCCTCCTCCTCCTGCTCTTAAGCTAAACCCAGCCAATGAGACTCCCTACTATATTCTCTAGAAGATAACTCCATATAAAGGGATGCCAGCTTGGATGTGGTTATCTAAAAATCAACAGAAAGAGAGGAAGAGAAGCAGAAGATACTCCCCTCCTCCATCTCAGAAATACAGAAAAGATCCACCTCCTCCTCCTCCTCCAGTTGCTGGTGCTTCAGGCACAACTTCCCAAAGATCTACCCAATTCCAAACATATCAGAGACATCAAGGGAGATCTTCTTCTGGAAGTAACCAGCATAGGAATTACTCTTTAGGCTAGCAACATTAATTTCAGCATCAACCACAGTAGTAGCATCAACAATAGCTATCATACCCTATAGATCAGAAAGCTGAAAGTCCTAAAAGACCATATTCTTCTCCTGTTCTTTTTGAAGATCCTGAAACAGTTAATACAGCTAGAACGGCCAGGTTCCAAGAACTTATAGGCATTTCAATGATTAACAAGGCCAAAGCTGAAGGAAAGGATCCTTCTGAGTATTCCACAATGTCTAAGTACAGGAAAGAAGAGCTTAAGAGATTTGAGAAAGTAAATAAGTTTTTCAATGTTGATGACTACATGAAGTTGCATCCAGAAGCAGTTGTCCCCAGAACCACATCTTTGAAGATTATAAGGGCTGCTGACATGACCATAACTAAAGTGCAAGCTTCTGATCCTAACAGAGAAATTGTCTTCACTAAGCCAGGACACAAGAGAGAAGAAGAAAAGCCAAAGGAAAAGAAGCAAGAGAAATATGTTTTGGTCTATTTTATTTTTGTTGTGTTTTTAAAACTGCTTTCTATTTTTGAACAAAGCTTATCTATATATATATATATCTGTTGCATGTGTTATTGATCTCTGCCAGATATATACTTTCTTGCTTTGTTTATTTTTAGTACTAGTCTGAGTCTGTAATTAGTGACCTCACCCAAATAAGGGGAGATTGTTGGATCCCTAGTTTGATTTGGGCTAGGTTCACTACGTTAGGATCATTTGACCCAACATGTATGGTCAGAGTCATAATTGTGTCCTAGAGTCTAGGCCAAGTCCTTAGAATCAACACTGCAAGGACCAACCATCAACATTGCCAGAGACTCAAGACTTAGACAGATTTCATACCAAGTAAAATGAGTTCGACGTTCGTCGAACTCAGGTCGACGATTGTCATGCTCAGCTCGACGATCTCAGAGTAAATTCTCTGAGCTGAGCTCGATGAACTTGGTGCTCAGGTCGACGACCTTTGGACACTACACTTCAACTTCTTATAGCCAGAAGCTTCTCTATTTTTCTAAGTCCAGAATCATCTCCAGTCGACGAACTCAGGATTCTCAGCTCGACGAACACCGTACACAGAAAAGGCAAAGTTTCTAGAGAATATAGTTCTGCTCTCTGCTTGACGATCTTGGAACTCAGCTCGACGAACAGAAGTCATCTGGTCAACGAACTCAACAACTCAGCTCGACGAACTGTGAACTCAGCTCGACAAACTGTGAACTCAGCTCGATGATTTCTGTTATCAGTTCGACGAATTCAGACTTAGTTATTTTCCATCCTTCTGTCCCCTTCTTACTGCAATAATTCCTGAGTAATTAATGCTCAAATATTCTCTAGAATATAACCGTTAGACAGAGCATTGATTATGGTCTTCTCCAAGATTATTGCTTGCCATTTTTCCATGGGACAGTTGGGGAAATAATTCAATGTTGTTTATTCTCAAGGCCGTCAGCATTGATTGTAGAGGATTTCAAATTTCGAAAGAGATTTTTTGACAGGAAATATAAAAGAAGATTTCTCTCCTTTCCTGACACACATAGCAGACGAGAGATAGACAGACAACATACACACAATCAGTCTGCAACAAGAAAATATCTGCTCTCTCTCTTTCTGAATTCTGATACAGCAACTCAAGAAGCCCTAGACCTGAAGATCATCAGCTATCTGAAGAAGAAGAACACCAAATCAAAATCAAGATTCTTCTGTCTTCAACACTCCAGGACACTTCAAAGGACAACTACAACTTTATCTGTCAAAGAAGTTCCTGAACAGCTGCTGATTAAGGATGAACTACTGAATGCCTATCACCCTGCAGCAAGGCTCCATCTCTCTGAACCATTCGATACCTCAGGGGGATCCTTTGCTAATATCAATATCCACAAGTCTTCTCAGTTGCATATTGAGAAAGAGAAGACAATATCATCTCTCACCCCCACTGTACTAAGGGTTATAACTCCCTTCAAAAGTTATTCCTGGTTACAAGTCACCTGATCAAAAGACTTGAGGATTGGTTTTTGAGCACCTGATCAAAAGCTCATTGGTGTCATGCACCTAATCAAAAATCTGAGTGGATTCCTACCAGGGTGGTAGAAGAGTGGATGTACCTAAGTTTAGGGGAACCACTATAAATTCTTATTTTATCTGGATTGCCCTTTTCTTTTGTTTCTTGTGTTGTGGTTGTTTATTAGGATTGCTGTTTTAATTTTGTTTCTGTACTAGATTACTTCAGAAGAAAATTTTATAAACCCTGAATACTGTATTCAGCCCCACCCCCTCTAGAGTATTCCTGATCTAACAGCTCACTTTCAAAGGCCTACACCTTGAAGAAAAGTCTCCTTCTCCTGATCATAATCTCTACACAACATAAGGGGAGCTTTTTGCTTCAACATCAATCCACTTAGTCTTCTCAGAGACTGTTGACAGAGAAGACAACATCTTTTCTTTTAGTTTATTTCATCAACTGTGTATAGGGTTTTTAACTCCCTTCAAAAGTTATCTCTTGGTTCATAAGTCACATGATCAAAAGACTTAGCTTGGTTTTTGGACACCTGATCAAAAGCTCAAAGGGTTGCTAGATCTTCCTTAGAAAATAGATCTTCTGGTGGCAGGGCACCTGATCAAAAACCTATAGTGGATTCCTACCAAGGTGGTAGAAGAGTGGATGTACACAGATTTATTGGGGAACCACTATAAATTTCCTTGTCTCGTTTGTGATTGTTATTCTTCTTATCTATATGTTGTGGTTATTCTCTCTCTATATGTATATACCACTACTTTTAATTTGCTATAAAAATAAATTAAAGTTTTTAATATACACTATTCACCCACCTCTAGTGTAAAGTAGATCTATCCCTCACTTTCAATTGGTATCAGAGGTTGGTTCTTTAGTTTTACTAGCTAACACCTGAACCATAAGATCTGATAGATTTTATTTTTACCTAGAAATTTATCATGGCACAAAATAAGGAATATTCAAGCACTATACCTCCTGTGTGCAATCTAAATAAGTTTTAACTATGGAAGGCAGTGATTAAATTATATATGAACTCTATTGATGAAGATATCTACAACTCTATTTTGACAGGTCCACCTCTACCAGTGGTAATAACTAGCACCAGTGTTGTACCACCTCTAGAATGGACAAAAGCCCGGAAGAAAGCTAAAATTATTGATGCCAAAGCAATGAACATCATATCCCAAACAATGTCACATGATATTTTCTAAAAGGTTGTTGAATGAACTTCAGCAAAAGCTATCTTGGACTCCCTCAATATAATGGTTGATGGATCTGTTGATTAGAGAAAAGACAGAAGATCACACCTTATCTCTCAATATGAGAATTTCAAAAAGGGAGAATCTGAATCAGTAGCTGAAATGTACACAAGGCTCAGTCTCATTATTAATGAACTGGAGACTTTGGAGAAGGACATCACATTGACAGAAGTCAATGATAAGATCCTTATATATTTCCCTAGCACATGGGATTCAAGGATATGGCCAATCAAAGAAGCTAGAAGCTTAAATGAGATTACAATAGAGACCTTGTTGGGGAAGCTCAAATCATATGAGCAGCTCATCAGAACAAGGGAAGATGAACAAATGACTTCAGCTACAGTAAGGAAACAGAAGAGCGTAGCTTTCCAAGAAACAGAAGAAGCAGACGTTCTTCCAAAGACTGAAGATCTTGTAGGTCTCTTGGCTAAGAGATTCTATAAAATGGCTAGAAAATACTTCAGGAGAAGATCTTCTAGAAACAATGACAAACCAAGGTATGACAAAACACCCACTAAAGAAATTGTGTGTTATGGTTTCAGGAAACCGGGACATATTCTTCCAGAATGTCCTGAGAATCAGAAGAAGGATAAGAAGAACGAGAAGGACTCCAAGAAGCACTCCATCAAACCTTCTTCTAGCAAACACAAAAAGAAGGAGAGAGGATTTGTTGCTGAAACTTGGAGTGAGTCAGAAACTGAAACTTCATCAAGCTCAAGTGAAGATGAAAAATAAGCAAAGGCTAAGGAAATCTGCTTGATGGCAATCAATGCATCATGCAGCAATTCTGAGTCTGAATAAGAATCTGAAGAAGATCAGGTAATCTCTACCCTTGACTTTACTTCAGAATAATTTAAAAAGGATTTTAAATTATTATGTAATGATTTATTACAATCTAAGAAGGAAATAAAACTTCTCAAAGAGAAATTAACTGAATTAGACAATCTATCTTCTGAAAACATAAAACTTAAAGATGATTTGAAAATTGCTTCTGAACAAATAATATCTTTAGAAATCAAACTATCTGAGGCAAAGCAGTTTGAAGAATCCCTTAATGGGAGAAGCATCAAACTGATGGACAACACAAGCAAAGTTAATGCCAGGCTAAATGGCAAACTAAGCTTGGGAGCTTCATCAACTCAACCTCATCTATTATAGAAAAATATTCTATCTACACCTGTAAAAGTTATTTCTACTAAAGAAAAAGAAGTATTACAAACAATAGATAAAGCCACTGAAATTTTACAAAAGAATAAACAAAATCAAAGTAAAACTTTTCAGAAATATTATTTTCAAAATAATTCGTCAAACCGAGCTCGATGAAATAATTATTATTCGTCGAACAGAGCTCGACAAAATATGAACACAGAACTTGAGCATAATTATTCAAATGGTGTTCGACGAAAACAATATGATTCGTCGAACTGCGATCGATGAATGTGGAACACAGAACATTAACAATATTATTCTGTGAACGGAGCTTGACGAACTCACTCCCATTCATTGAACTCGGCACGATTAACTCAATATAATTCGTCGAACCCAGCTTTTCAAAACAGAAACTTTAATTCCTTCCAAAAGTATAATCAAACTCAAAAATTTATAAATCCTTTTACTCAGTGGATTATCCTTCCTAGAAGATATCATCTGCTTGGTTATAAGGATCAACTAGAGTGCTCTTATATTTCAAATTATCTTGAAAGAAAAATAGGACCCAAGGTAACCTGGGTCAAGAACATCTAATTTTGTTCTGTACAAGAAAGGAGCTGTCCTACCATAGAGGAACAGTGGTATCTGGATAGTGGATGCTCAAAGAAAATGTCAGGAAGCAAAGCAAACCTGAGTGACATCAAAGCTAAGCTTGGACCTAAAGTCATTTTTGGAGACTCCAACTATGGACAAACAGAAGGCTATGATAATGTCAAGGTTGGAGCAGTTACCTTCAAGAAGGTAGCTTATGTGAAAGGTCTAAAGTATAACCTTATTTTCATAAGTCAATTATGTGATGAAGGTTACCAAGTATCTTTTAATAAGACTTTATGCTCTATTCTATCTCATGATAACAAAATTATTTTAACTGGAATGAGAGAAGGTAACATTTACTTAGTAAACTTTAACTCTGCAAAATCTGAAATTTGCATGTTCAATCACATAAGTAAAACAAATGAATTATGACATAAAAGATTAGGTCATATAAACCTTAGGACTATTGCTAAACTATCTAAGGACAACCTTATTAGAGGACTACCTTCTGGTTTTTACAAGAAGGAAGGACTTTGTAGGGCTTATCAATTAGGCAAACAAACTAAAAATAGCTTTAAATCCATTTCTAAAAGTGATTCACCCAGGATTCTGTATTTGCTACATATGAACCTTTTTGGACCTATTGTAGTACAAAGTTTGGGAGGAAAGTATTATACTTTAGTAATTATTGATGATTTCTATAGATTCACTTGGATGTTCTTTCTAACAAACAAGTCAGATAACTTTAAAATTCTTACAGACTTTCTTAGGAACATCAAGATTGAGTACTCTACTCAGATTGCATTGATCAGAAATGATCATGACACTAAGTTTGAATCTCTTCTGATGAAAGAATTCTGTGATAAGCAAGCTATCAGGCTTTTTTTCTACTCCTAGAACTCCTCAACAAAATGGGATAGCTGAAAGGAAAAATAGACCCTAATTGAATCTACTGGAACATTACTTGCAGATGCTCACTTACCCCTATCCTTTTGGGCAGAGGCAGTAAACACAACAAACTATATTTTTAACAGGAGTTTGATTCATAAACTAAAGGGTTAGACTACCTATGAATTACCCTATGAGTTTGAATCATAAACTCATAAGGTAAGACTCCTTTTGAGTTTGATTCATAAACTAAAGGGTAAGATTACTTAAGAATAAGAAACCTAAAGTAAACTATTTTAAAGTTTTTGGATGTAAATGTTATATTCACAATAAGGATAAGAAACATTTAAGGAAACTTGAAACCAAAGCTGCAGAAGGAACTTTCCTTACATATTCTCAAGTCAACAAGGCTTATAGGATCTTTAATAAAACTACCCTTAAAATGGAAGAATCTATGCATGTTTCTTTTGATGAAACTAATATGTTTTATAAGGAGAGAGATATCTCTACCATAGAATCTTTTTAAATACCAAATCTATGTGAGAAAATGGATGATTTAATCCTAACACAAGAGGATACATTACATCCTTCTCAACAAATTACTAAAGACAGTGATGAATAAAATTCAGAAATATATGCTAAAAATATTGTGGCTAATGAAATTCCACAAGAGGAATTAGAACCATAAGTAGTTGTTGAACCAACTCTACCTGCTGATTTTGTCACACTTAGAGATCACCCTAGATCTCAACTGATTGGAGACATATTAGCTGGTGTTCAAACAAGGCATCAATTAAATCAAGATCAGATGCATGCTTTTTTTGTTTCTCAGATTGAACCTTAATCCATCAAAGATGCAGAACAAGATCCCCGCTGGATCATTGATATGCAAGAGTAACTCAATCAGTTTGAGAGATGTAGAGTTTGGGGCTTAGTTCCAAGACCCAATGACTATCCAGCCATTGAAACCAAATGGGTTTTCAGGAATAAGTTGGATGCACAAGGAATCATTGTTAGAAATAAAGCAAGATTGATAGCTCAAGGATATTCACAGGAGGAAGGCACAGACTATGATCAGACATTTTCTCATGTTACAAGATTGGAGGTTATCAGTATCTTTCTTGCATTTGCAGCATTCAAGAGATTCAAGGTATATCAGATGGATGTGAAGAGTGCTTTTCTAAATGGAGAGCTCAAAGAGAAAGGTTTTGTAGAATAACCACCAGGTTTTATCTTTACAACTCATTCTAATCATGTTTTAGACTTAACAAAGCTTTTATGGTCTTAAACAAGCTCCAACAACTTAGTATGAGACCCTTGCTTGTTTTCTTCTATAAAATAAAATTAGTAGGGGCATAGTAGATAAAACATTATTCTTTAGACATCATAAATCTAAATTTTTGCTAGTTCAAATATATGTATATGACATAATATTTGGTTCTACTGATTCCAAATTATGCAAAAGATTTTCAGACCTAATGCATTATAAGTTTGAAATGAGTGCCATGGGTGAGCTATCCTACTTCCTTGGTTTACAAGTGAAGCAAACTCTTGATGGTATTTTTATATCCCAATCTAAATGTACTAAAGAGCTAATTAAAAGATTTGGGATGTCAGATGCCTCAGCTATGAAAACACCGATGTCCTCTAATGTTATAGTTAATAATGATGAACAGAGTAAATCTGTTGATCAGAAAACATATAGGACTATTATTGGGTCCATATTATACTTAACAGCTAGTAGACCAGACATAATGTTTGCTACCTGTATTTGTGCTAGGTTTTAAGTAAATCCTAAAGAATCACATCTAACTTTAGTAAAAAGAATTTTAAGATATATAAATGGTTGCCCTAATTTAGGACTCTGGTATCCTACTGAGTCAGAATTTGAATTAACTGGACTCTCAGATACTGACTATGCTGGATGCAGAATTGATAGAAAAAGCACATCAGGAACTTATCAGTTTCTTGGTGATAGGCTTGTGTCATAGTTTTGCAAGAAGAAAACTTCTGTGTCTACTTCAATTACTGAAGCTGAATACTTTGCAGCTGGCAGTTGTTGTTCACAGATTTTGTGGATTCAAAATCAGCTACTAGATTATGGATACAAACTAAATAATTCAACAATTTTTGTGATAATACCAGTGCAATATCAATTGCACAAAATCCAGTCCATCATAGTAGGACCAAGCATATAGAAATAAGACATCATTTTCTGAGAGATAATGTAGACAAAAATAAAATTAATCTTGTTTTCATTCCTACTGATTTACGAAGGGAAGATATTTTCACTAAACCCTTAGATCAAAAGAAACATCTTTTCTCCTTAAATCAATTAGGCATGATTAATGGAGAATAATTAATTTGATTTTTGTTTTGAGCTCGACGAATTGGACACCTTTCGTCGAACGAAGATCGATGAACTGTGAACTCTACGTGAAATATTCGTCGAACGGAGATCAACGAACTTTCTTTGAGAAACTTTCGTCGAACGGAGATCGACGAATTAGTTTCAAGTATTTTTCATCGAACGGAGCTCGACGAAATATATTTCTTTCGCAAAACTTTCATCAACTGGAGATCGACGAAATGTATTTCTTTGGAGAATTTTTCATCAAATATGGTTCGATGTTTTTTTTTGCGTCTGACGGAGTTCGCCTTTTCGACTTCTGGAAACTTATAACTAGGTTTTCATCGAACTCAATCCCGCGCTTTCTCCATTTCCTTTGCACTTCATCGCTCTATTTTGCAGGCAAATGGAGATCTCTCAGGCAATCCTCGCTGCGATGAAACTCGATGCTGGTTTCGACATCGACCTGGAATCTTTCAATCATTCAGACCAAATCTTCCGGGATATTTTACATCTCTTTGGATCTCAGAATCTGTGAACTTTCATGACCACCAGAATAAAAGTTCCAGTTGCTGAGATAAAAGAATGGGTACATACAACCAAAATTCAAGATACTTCAAGTATTATTGGATCTATTTCAGGAAATCAGGTTCCTCTCACTCCTAAAATTCTTTTGGAAGTTTTTGATTTTGTGAATGGTGAAGATGACATAGAATTATCTAGCTCTGAATTTGATGAAATGTTAGATAGGTTGGGTCATTGACAAGGAAAACCTAACCATTTACTGAAAAAGAATTTTTCAATTGAATATAAATTCTTAGCTGATGTTGTTGGTAAGATTTTGTTGGGCAAACATTCTGCTCACGATTATATAACCAGGCACCAGTTTCCCTTCATGTGTTCCTTGGTTAATCAGAAATCAGTAAATTGGGGATTTATTTTATTTAATTCAATTAAGAAAAAGATTAACAAAACAGATGTTGGTTATGGCAAAAAATTGGGGATATTCTTACAGGCTAAGTATCCTGAACTTTTGGTCTCCCAGACCATTTATATTAATGCTTCAAAAAGGCTTACTTCTTCCTTGTTTGGAAGATGGGAGAGGGTGATCCCTAAGCCATCCAGGGCTACCTCCTCCAGGACAGCTTCTGAAAGTACAAGGGCTGTTACAACCACTCTCCTAACACCCAACAGAAGTTTCTGCTCCTCGCATTTCTTCTCCCCTACCATCTTCAACACATTCTCCTAGGCAACAATCTCCACCATCTCACATACCATCTGTATCTGTAGAAATTCCACCATCAACTTCACATGATGATTCCCCTCTTCCTCAGTTACCTCTACCACCTATTATATGTAACACCCCCTATCCGTCACATAGCATATAGCAGTAGGTCCGACCGGGGCCCGACGCCATATACCACAGACAAACCAGAAGGTTACGACATGAAACCATCCTCCTAATAACCAACATCCTACACAGAGTACATTCTAGCGGAAGCAATTTAAAAGTTGCAAATTAAGAACACAGCCACAGCATGAATGTCCACTAACAATAACCCAATTGGAATGAATCTACAAATACAAAAGTACATGGCCTTATGGCCTTACAAGAGTTTACACAAATAAAAGTGTCTTCCAAACATCGTCACGCATGCCGGTCACACATGAACATAAAAGTAAACATCAGTAAAGGCCTTCGAGGGCCAGCTTTGCAATAAGGGCTTTTTGCCCGCTATTTGCCACTAGGCTCCGCAGCACCTGCAAGCAACAATCCACTGAAGCGGTGGCAAACAAAAGCAACGGTCGGCTAAAGCTGACCAAATTATAACGACCCCTCCCCCAAACTCGGGGTGGCGATGCTCCTTCCCTGCACTTTATTAACATAGCCAAACAGTATAGTGTAGAAGCACCTCATCACAGGCGTAGGCACATACGACCACACACCCCGTGCTCTCAAGGCACAATCTTGGTGAACTCGGTCAATTCTGCGGTCTCACCACCGCCCCCTTGGATGGCAAATCTCGTGAGCATTTCGATCTTTCTATCCTAAGCATAAGACCCTACATTTATGCCAACAGAGTACCATGTATTTTAGGTCTCTCTAACTGAACCACATAGAGCGGGTACGGTTTCGCCTGACCTGTTGCTCACACTGCAATGTCAATTTAAGCCATATGTGCAGGTCAAGCTTCCCCGAGTCCCAATCAGTTCACACACTTCACATAACCCGGTTATGTGCAAGTTGGCTTCCAGGCCATCATGATGGCAGAATCACGTATCTGCCCAGTTTTACGGGTGCACCTTGGAGTTAGTCCCCAAGGCTCCCTATTGCAATCTACCATGTAGAAAACCTGAAAAACAACCATCGACGCGGAGTCTTCTCCGACCATTCATGTAATGAATCATCACCGATCCATACTAACTTGTCTGGGTAGGCTTCACACACTATGCCTATGTCCGTACTTCGATTCCGGACTCTACATGCAAGACAATGGGGACTATTAATGTCTACCCGAAGGAACACCTCACACTCACCGCATACTCGCAAGAGCAGGTTTCCTATACAAAAGAAAAGAGGACTTCACATGTCCAAGATGAGAATCATTACCCTAGCATTTCTCTTCGGCGCCATGAAGATCTAGGCAGATGAAAAGCACCGCAACGGTCTCGCCTCAGTAGATCTGAACTCGGCTTGCAATTTGGGATTCTGAAGCTCCACCGGAGGTCGGAACTCTCCTCCTTCTTCTTTCTTGCTCTCCCCTCTCTCTAGAACTCTTAGAAAAAGAAAACCCAAAAAGGAATGAGGGTTTCTAACCCTATTCCCAGGTATAACCCAGCAAGGATAGCCTTGAGCCATTGGATCCCAAAATAAGGAAACGGACGGCCACGATTCGGGCTTAAAATCCAAAACCTGGGTCGAACACGGCATGTGACACGCCCGTATCCAAGGCCGTGTACCTCAATCGACGCCGAAACCGTCGCACCCAGAACAAGGCACGGGCTCACAACATGCCCGTGTCGTCCAGTACACTGTCGTATTATGGGGCGTGTTACTATATCGACACAGGACCAAAACATCCCAAAAAGAACACAAGCACTCGACACGCCCGTGTCGAATTTGACACGACCGGGTCAGATAAAACACGCCTGGGCTCCAGCCCGTGTTCCTCCCCCGACAAGGCACAACTCACAACCCGAGCTGGACACGTCCTAGGACACACCCATGTCTCAGGCCGTGTTCGTTGTCTCGACGATCGTCGACTGCAATTTCGTCGACCACGCAGTGATCGTCGAACCCGAGCATGACACGGCCCGGGGACACGCAGGCCGTGTGACCCCTACTAAGTCCCAAACTTAGATCAAAATGCTACCCATCCCTCCTTTGGGCTTCGGGGCGTTACAAATCTTTCCCTCTTAAAATAATTTCATCCCAAAATTACAGAAAAGAAAAGATATGAAAAACTTAAACGGTACCTGAGTGGAATAACTCTGGGTACTACTCAAGCATGGTCTGCTCTCGCTCCCACGAGAGCTCCTCCCGACAGCAGTTATCCCAACGAACCTTGACCATTCTGATGTCTTTGTTACTCAGTCGCTTGACTTCCGAGTCCTCAATGCGAACGGGCTTGACCTTCGTTGTCAACCCATTATCAACTGGTACTTGATCGACCGCAATCACTTGTGAAGGCTCTTGCACCACCTTTCCAACGCCGATATGTGGAATACGTCGTGTAGACCACTCAGTTCCACTGATAGCTTCAATCGATACACTGCTTCGCCAATCCGCTCAAGAACCTCAAACGGTCCAAGGTAGCTCGGGCTTAGCTTCTTCAAGCGCCGCACCCGTGAGACACCTTTTAATGGCTTAATCTTCAAGTACACCCAGTTGCCAACAGTGAACTCCACGTTCCTATGCTTGGCATTATAGTACTTAGCTTGCCGGTCTTGAGCGATTAGCAATATTTCTCGAATGGTACGTACCAACGAGGTTGCATCTTCCACTTCTTCTCGCTTGTATAGCTTTGACTCACTCGTTTCCAACCAAGACAACGACGTGCGAAATCTCCTACCATAAAGGGCCTCGAAGGGTGCCATTTGAATGCTCGCCTGGTCACTATTATTGTACGTAAATTCTACCAAGTACAGGTGATCTTCCCACTGCTTCCCGAAATACAAGACGCATATGCAAAGCATGTCTTCCATTGTCCTGTTGACTCTCTCAGTCTGACCATCTATCAGCGGATGAAAGGCTGTGCTGAAACTCAGCTTTGTTCCCAACATCTGTTGCATAAACCTCCAATCATTGGACATGAACCGCCCATCTCGATCACTCATGATGTTGTGGGGCACACCGTGAAGCCGAACAATGTTATCCACATATAATTTTGCCAATTTCTCCATAGAATCATCATTCCTATGCGGAATGAAGTGTGACACTTTCGTCAAACGATCTACGATCACCCAGATGGCATTGTTTCACTTCTGCGACCTTGGCAACCCATGCACAAAGTCCATAGTAATATCGTCAAACTTCCACTCCGGGATATGCAAGGACTTCAAGAATCCTCCAGGCTTTTAGCGCTCTGCCTTCACTAAGGCGCACGTTTGACACTTTACCGCATAAAGTGCCACATCCTTCTTAAGTCCTGGTCACCAGAACAATTTTTTCAAATCACGGTACATCTTCCTGCTCCTTGGGTGAATCGAGTACTTGGTATGATAAGCCTCGTACATCAAATCTACCCCGACATTTCCCACATTTGGGACGCACAAACGACTATCCTTCCATAACAATCCATCTACAACCTCTAATGGGGAATTTGACCCATCCAAAGCCTCTACTATGAGTTGCTTCATGTTGCTATCCATATCTATAGCCTGCCGAATCCGATCAGTCAGGTCACACTGAACTTCTGTCTAGTTCAACTGCGCTTCAGCACTAGTCTGCTTGTCAACACAAGAGATCTCCAATGCCTCCAACTCCCGAATCAACCTCTCGTCGTGGACCGACAGCTAGTTGGCCCGCGCAGGGGCCCTGTGACTCAATGCATCCGCAACTGCATTGCCTTTCCCAGGCACATAATGAATCTTGAATGTGTAGTCCCCCAGGAACTCCATCCATCTATGCTGCTGCATGTTTAGATCCTTTTGATCCAACAAGTATTTCAGGCTGAAAGTGCAGCTAGATCTGATATACTCTAGAGGTTGGGGGTGAATAAAGTATATGGTGCTTGAAAACTTTTTACAACAATTGTTGTAATCTGAGTGAATAGGGAAGCAATTATTAAATCTAATCACAGAATAACCTACAACAGAAATTAATCACAGATCCTAACTAATCATAAAATAATCATAGCCAGAAACAAAAGATAAAGACAAGAAAGCCAGAAGACACATAGAGCTATAGTGGTTCCCCTAAACTTGGGTACATCCACTCTTCTACCACCCTAGGTAGGAATCCACTGCAGGATGAGTTGATCAGGTGTCCTGGGCACCAATGAGCTTTTGATAAGGTGCTCAAAAGCCAAATCATATTTTTTTATCAGGTGTCTTGCCACCAATGAGCTTTTGACAAGGTGCTCAAAAACCAAACACAAACTTTTGAAGGGAGTTTGAGAAACCCTTTACAGAGATGGGGATGAGAGAGTTATGGAAGTCTTCTCTTTCTCAAAGTAGCTGAGAAGACTATGTGGATTTGATGTTGTCAAAGCTCCCCCTGAGTTCTTGAGATGTTCAGGAAATGAAGCTTTGTTGTAGGGTGATAGGCCTTCAGAAGTTGATCTCCAGCAAATGATGATTTCAGCAACAGCTGAAATGTTAGGTGTCTGGAGTCTTTGAAAGATGTTGGCCTTGAACACTTGAATCAAAGGTGATCTGAAGATTTTCAGATTTGTTGATCTCCTTTGGTATGTGTTCTTGTATGAATTCCTTTTTGGCTCTTTCTCTTGTGAACAATAGATGTTGAGAAAGATGTTGTCCAGAGAAGTGTAGCAGAGAATGTTCTTATTCTTCTTGTTCTATGTTGTCTATTCTGGTCTGTGTTCTGAGTGATGGAGAGATTCAAAAATCTTGTATTTTATTCTCTGGTACTGAATAGAAAATCATCCTCTGTCAAGAATAGTCGTTGGCCTGTCATTAATTGCATCCTTAATTGCAAATGTCTTCTGGAGGAAAGTCCAAAGAAACATTCCTTGATAATCCCTTGAAACTTGGTCCAGAAATAAATGAAAACGGCTAGAAAATCTTCTGAATTAATTGCTGAATAACACCTTAACTGTTCTAAATTTGAATCTTGAAAGATCCTTCATTCGTATGGGCTCTTTTATATGATAAGGTGTTATTCAGCAATTAATTCAGAAGATTCAAATCATTCATTCGTTCGTATTAGGTCATACGCTTCATAGATCCTTATCATATAAATTAGTATGGGCTCTTTTATATGATAAGTTAAATTTCCTGAAAATCCTAACTTATATATTTGTATGGGCATTTATATAAGTTAGGGTACGTTTGTGATGATAGCATAGTGGTAGTTTAGCTTATTTACTTGTTCATAGTACTGTTTCTTTACTTTCCTTTACTGCACTGCTCTTACTTATTACTTGTACCGTACTTAGAACTGCTATAATAGGATTACATTACTTATTACAACTCTAGTTAGATATTGTCACCTGCTTCCACTTTGCTACCCCTTTGTTGTCCTCCGCTTCGTCCTCCCGCTCGGTGCCTAGGAGCTGCGGGGCGAGGCGCGGAGGAAACGACTTAGTCTTTTTGACTAATGGTCGGTGACCAACTATTTTTAGGAGCCCGTGGAGATGGAGCACCAGCACGTCGAGGAGGCAGGACATGAGGAGCAGATACCGCTTCAGCAGGCTACTACCACTACTGTGCGTCCTCAGGTGGGACGAGATCTGATGTTCTAGTTTAGCTTCCGCATTTACTATTTTGAGAGAGAGTGATTTGATGTACCGGGCATAAGCCCTTTTTTACTCTTTCATTTTGTACTCTATTGTGGACTATTGTGATGTACTTTTCATTTCATTTACATGATTGTACTATGTGGCTTGTGGACTGATGGTTTTACACATTCAGTTTTACTTCTTTCTTCTCATATTGGCCTACAGGTTAAATGATCGTACTAGCCGGTAGAATCGGCGTGTTGCGGTGACGACTAACCCGTGAGTTAGTGCCACCGTAAGACGACGGTTCTGGGCATAAGACCCGGCAGCCCTCCTTGGTAAGGGGGAGGGAGGGGTCTTACAGGAGAAGGGCTGGAGATGATGATAGTGGATGGAAGTTGAAAGGTGGATGGAACTAGATAAGATGGAATTGGAGGAGGAGGAGGAGAGGCAGCAGCAGGCAAGTCATCTGCAGGGGCAGAGACTTGAGGGGAAGTGACTATTGCAGTCCTGGTGCCTGAAGGTGTGCTTGCAAAAGGCCTGCTGGGCTTGATGATCTGTCTGTCCCATTTACTAAATAGGGCACAGGACAATCTCTTTGAATCATTAATGTGGATCCCATAAGATACTAGCAATGCAGGGCAACTGTTCTGCAGAAAAAAGCCTAAAATCCTCCCAAAATTCACAAAACTCTTATTAATTTTCTTTTTAATAAGGTCAAAGAAGACCTCTCCCCAGTTCAATTGCTTCTTGTCCATTATGGCTCCCATTAAGCATAGTTGATACCTAGAAATAGTATCATGTGCTGAGTGCTTAGCCAACAAAACCTTCCCAACTACATCAGCCAAGAATCTATATTCCACAGACAGGTTTTTCTTTAGCAACTTGCTAGGGTTAGCCTCAGAGTGACCCATTCTTGCAAGTAGATCAGCAAATTCCTCTCCAGACAGATCAGTAGAATCTCTACCAGAACTTAGCTCAAAAACTTCTGTCAGAATAGTTGGAGTCAAGGGTACCTGGGTGCCAGAAATTGATCCAACTATGGTGTTTTGATCCTGGTTGTGGGCAGTGTAGACCCACTCCTTAATCTCATCATCAACAAGTTTGATCCTGGTGGTCATGATGGTAGCAAGTTTCTGCTCCTTGAATAACTCCAAAATGTCCTGGAAAACTTGATCTGTTGTGCTGAAGGACTCCATGTCAATGTCAAAGCCAGCATCGAATTTCATTGCGGCGAGAACAGCAACAGAAACTGCCATGGTTTCCTACAAAAATCAACAAACAAAATGACCAAGTGCATAAATGTTTGGAGGGAAAGAGAGTTTTTGTAGATAAATCGAAAGCGCAAAAGGAGAACGACAGCGAAAAATGAATTTTATATTAGGGTTCGACGTAGAAAAGGAAAGATCGTTGAACTCAGTTCGACGATCGGGGCTTCTAAAGGAATCTGAAGAGTCTTCAATATCGTCGATCTCCGTTCGACAATATTGGAGAGCGTCGAGCTCTGTTCGACGATCGTTCAGAGAACAAAATCGTCGAGCGTCGTTCGACGATCGCTGACCGGAAGAGATAGTTCATACTATCTGAGATGCGCTGAACTCAGGTCGACGATTTCGGAAATCGTCGATCTCCGTTCGACGATTTGGGGGAAAATCATCGAGCGTAGTTCAGAGACCAGAAAAACACTCTAGACACTAAGAAAAATCAAGATGTTTGCCTAGTCTTGGTCAATTTTTGAACTTTTAAAATCTTGGATATTATTTTAGACTTCCTCCATCTAACATTCCTAACTGATTTAGGAAGAAGGTGTGTTTCTTTTCATCCAAGGGCTTGGTGAAAATATCTCCCCTTTACAAATCAGTTGGGATATATTGCAGTTCAATTTTATTCTTTTCAACATTATCCCTTAACAAGTGATGTCTAATTTCGATGTGTTTTGTCCTACTATGGAGGACTGGATTTTGAGCTATAGAAATAGCACTGGTGTTATCACAAAAGATTTTAGATTTCTCTAAGTTGTAGCCATAGTCTAGGAGTTGGTTTTGAATCCACAAGAGTTGTGAACAACAACTGCCTACAGCCATATATTCAGCTTCAGCAGTTGAAGTTGACACAGAAGTTTGTTTCTTACAAAACCAAGAGACAAGTCTGTCACCAAGGAACTGACAAGTTCCACTGGTGCTTTTCCTGTCAATTCTGCATCCAGCATAATCAGCATCAGAAAATCCAGTTAAATCAAATGCTGAATCTTTTGGATACCAGAGACCTAGATTTGGACAACTTTTAACATACCTAAGAATCCTCTTTACTAGTGTTAGGTGTGACTCTCTAGGGCTTACTTGGAACCTAGCACATATACATGTAGCAAACATTATATCTGGTCTACTAGCTGTAAGATACAGTAAAGAGCCAATCATTGCTATATATGTTGTCTGATCAACAGGTTTCCCATGTTCATTAGCATCCAATACAACATTAGTAGGCATAGGTATTTTCATGCAAGATGCTTCAGACATACCAAATTTCTTAACCAATTCATTTGCATACTTGGTTTGAGAAATAAAGATGCCTTCAACATATTGTTTGACTTGCAATCCTAGGAAGAAGGATAGCTCACCCATGCTACTCATTTCAAATTTAGAATGCATTAGGTTGGAAAACCTTCTGCACAGTTTTGAATCAGTAGAACCAAAAATAATATCATCTACATAAATTTGTACTAGTAGGGTATGGGACTTATGGGTTCTAATGAAAAGAGTTTGGTCTACTCTACCCCTTATAAATCCATTCTCTAAAATGAAGCATGATAGGGTCTCATACCATGCTCTAGGAGCTTGCTTGAGACCATATAATGCTTTGTTCAACTTAAAAACATAATCAGGATAAGTTAGAGAGATAAAACCTGGAGGTTATCTGACATATACTTCTTCTTTGATATCTCCATTTAGAAATGCACTTTTGACATCCATCTGATATACCTTGAATCCTTTATGTGCTGCATAAGCTAAGAAGATTCTGATGGCTTCCAATCTTGCAACTGGTGCAAAAGTCTGGTCATAGTCTATGCCTTCTTCTTGAGAGTATCCTTGAGCAACTAGCCTTGCCTTATTCTTTCCAATTACTCCTTGATCATCCAGTTTGTTTCTGAACACCCACTTTGTTCCAATAATGGAGTGATCCTTAGGCTTTGGCACTAGTTCCCACACTTTGTTCCTTTCAAATTGATGCAATTCTTCTTGCATTGAAATGATCCAGTGTGGATCTTGCTCTGTATCTTGAATGGACTGAGGTTCAATTTGAGATAGGAAGCAAGTGTGCAACAGGTTTTGGTTGACCTGATTTCTGTTTTGCACACCAGCTGAGATGTCTCCAATTATTTGGGAAATTAGATGGTCTCTTGATGTTACTAAATCAACAGGGGGTGTTGATTGTTCACCAACCTGTGTTGTTGTTTCCTCTTGTGGTACAACAACTGGCTCTTCAAGTTGTTCTTCAATATGTTGAATGCTTTCTTCATCTTCACTGCTTTCCTCTTTTTGAGTAACCTGTAACTTGTTCAAGTCTTCAACAAGAGAATGTTCCTGCAAAGGTTCTATGGTAGAAGTGTTCTTCTCCTTGAAAGACATGTTAGATTCATCAAATGATATATGAACAGATTCCTCAATTTTTAGAGATGATTTATTATAAACCCTATAATCCTTACTGATCATGGAGTATCCCAGAAACACTCCTTCATCAGTTTTAGCTTGAAATTTTGTTAAATATTTCTTGTCATTATTATGTATATAACAAATGCAGCCAAAAACCCTAAAATAATCAACTTTAGGTTTCTTCCCTTTGAGTAATTCATAGGGAGTCTTTCCCTTTAGTTTATGTATCAAACTTCTATTCAGCATATAGTTGGAGGTGTTTACTGCCTCTGCCCAAAAGGATAGAGGAAGGTGAGCATCTGACAACAATGTAGTGGCAGATTCAATCTATTTTTCCTTTCAGCTACCCCATTTTGTTGAGGAGTTCTAGGAGCTGAGAAAGTATGTCTGATCCCTTCACTCTGGCAGAACTCTTGCATAAGAAGAGAATCAAACTCTGTCCCATAATCACTTCTGATCAGGGCAATGTGAGTATTAAACTCAATCTGTATGCATTTGAGAAACTCTGTCAAACACTTAAAGTTATCAGACTTCTTCCTCAAAAAGAACACCCATGTGAATCTAGAGAAGTCATCTATAACTACTAAGGTGTGAGATTTCCCTCCTAGGCTTTGTACTGTGATGGGTCCAAAAAGATCCATGTGTAACAGATACAATATTCTAGGTGAATCACTCTTATTAAGTGACTTAAAACTATTTTTAGTTTGCTTGCCTAATTGACAAGCCCTGCAGAGTCCTTCCTTCTTGTAGGGGCCAGAAGGTAGTCCTCTAACAAGGTTGTCCTTGGATAGCCTAGTAATAGTTCTAAGGTTTAAGTGTTCTAGTATCTTATGCCATAAAATATTAGGTCTACAGATAGAATTGAACAAGCAAATATCTACATCTGTTGAAAGAAAATCTACTAGATAGATATTACCTTTCCTTTTACCTGTCAACACAGTTGTGTTATCCTCTGTCTTGATTTTGCATAATGCTTTGCTGAAGGTCAACTGGTAGCCTTCATCACATAGCTAACTGATGCTTATTAAGTTATGCTTCAGTCCTTCCACATAAGCTACCTTCTTGAATGTTACTGATCCAATCTGGACTGCACCATATCCTTTAGTTTGTCCAAAGTTTGAATCACCAAAGATAACTTTGGGTCCAAGCTTGGCTTTAAAGGATGTGAGGTTGTCCTTGTTTCCTGTCATGTGCTTAGAGCACCCACTATCCAAGTACCATTGTTGGTTTGATGTTGGATAGGTCTTCATCTGCACATAAAATAATTTATTTGTTTTTGACCCAGTTTACCTTGGGCCTAGGTTGATAACCTTTAAACTCTGAAATAAAAGACATCCCAGGTTGACTCTTATAACCTTCAGGATGATATCTCCTTGGAGGTATTATCCATTCAGTATAAGGGTTAAAGATTTGGGATGAAGGACCCCTAGGATTGGATTTTAATTTGCCCTTGAAAGAGTTTCTAGAGCTCTGATCTCTGTTCGACGATCGTGGAGATACGTTCGACGATCTTGGGTCAGATCGTCGAGCTCCGTTCGACGGTCTACTATGGCAGAGTTCAGTAATTAGAGATCGTCGACCTGAGTTCGATGATTTTGCCTAAGATCGTCGATTTGCGTTCGGCGATCGTCGAGCTCCGTTCGATGATTTCTGCTGGAACTTAGTTTTCTTAGGCAGATTAGAATTTTTCCTAGCTACCTCTACAACTCCCTTTCCTTTATCAGAAATGAACTTGATTGGGGTTGTTAGAACTATAGGTTGGCTGGATGAAGCACCCAAGCCCATTGTACTATTAAATCTGGAGTTCACTCTGCTTGTGATGTCCATCAGCTTGATACTTCTCCCATTAAGGGATTCTTCAAGCTTCTTGGCCTCAGATAGCTCACCCTTCAGTGAAGCTATCTGCTCCCTACAGCACTCCAACTCTTGAGAGAGTTTGAGGTTTTCTGACTTTAAGGTATTATGTTTAGATAAATGATTTCTGAGAGAAATAATTTCCTTCTCAGATTTTAGCAGGTCTAAACATAATGCTTTAAACTCAAATTTAAAGTCCTCTGAATTGAAATCAAATGAACTGATTATCTGGTCTTCTTCAAGTTGAGTCTCTGAATCTGACTCTGAGTCTTCTTCATGTGAATTATGTTGTGAGGCATTGATTGCCATCATGCAGAACTCCTTCTCTTCTGCATCATCTTCATCATCACTGGAGCTGGATGAGGCTTCTGACTCCTCTTCAGTTTCACTCCAGGATTCAGCAACAAATCCCTTCCTTGTGTGTTTATTCTTGCTTGTGGAGGGTTTGCCATTGTTACTTTTCTTGAAGTCCTTTTCTCTTCTTCTTTCTTTCTTGTCCCTTATGTCCTTGTTTTTGTTCTCTAGACAGTCAGGTACAATGTGCCCTGGTTTCCTGCAACCAAAGCAGACAATTTCCTTATTATTTGACTTATCATACCTTGGCTTACCATGCTCCTTGTATGATCTCTTTCTGAAGTCCTTTCTGGCCATCTTGTAGAATCGTTTGGCCAACAGACTGAGCAGTTCATCATTACCTGTGACTTTGTCTTCAGGATGATCTTCAGTTGCTTTGAAGGCTATAGTCTTCTCTTTTCTTGTAGCTGGTGAGGCAGCCTTCTGCTCTTCTTCTCTGTTCTTAATGAGCAGCTCATAAGATTTGAGCTTGCCCAATAGAGCTTCTATGGGGATCTCATTTAAACTTCTGGCATCCTTGATTGGCCAGATTCTTGAATCCCAAGTGCTTGGGAAGCACATTAGAATTTTGTCATTAAGTTCAGTCAGTGAGATCTCCTTATCCAAAGTCTTGAGTTCACTGACTACCAGACTAAGTCTATTGTATATATCTCCAACTGATTCAGCTTCTCCCTTCTTGAAATTCTCATATTGAGATATGAGGTGGGATCTCCTGTCCTTTCTCTCATCAGCTGAGCCTGAGACTATTTCAGAGAGTTTATCCCAGATTTCCTTTGCTGAATTGCATTCAACCACCTTTTGAAAGATATCATCAGACATGGTCTGGGCTAAGATGTTCATAGCCTTGGCATCAACTACCTTCCATTTCTTGATATCAGCATCTGTTCCTGATGGAGGTGGAACAACATTTGTACTTGAGTTCTCTGGAGGTCTTGGGCAAACTGTCAAAACAGAATTAAAAATATCCTCGTCAACAGAATTCATGTATAATCTAATCCTTGTTTTCCAAAGTGCAAACTTGGATAGATTGCCCACTAGAGGTCTGGTGCTAGCATAATCTTTGTTTTGGGCCATGATTTGTGAAAACAAAATCTAATAATAAAATCTACAGCAAGCAGATCTAACTAGGGATCTTTGGGTTCAGGTGTTAGCCTGTGCAACCACTAAGGTGTGGTATGTTTAACCAACCTCCCTCTGATACCAATTGAAAGTGCAGCTAGATCTGATATACTCTAGAGGGGGTGAATAGAGTATATGGTGCTTGAAAACTATTTACGACAATTGTTGTAATCTGAGTGAATAGGGAAGCAATTATTAAATCTAATCACAGAATAACCTACAACAGAAATTAATCACAGATCCTAACTAATCACAAAAAAATCACTGCCAGAAACAAAAGATAAAGACAAGCAAGCCAGAAGACACAAGGAGCTATAGTGGTTCCCCTAAACTTGGGTACATCCACTCTTCTACCACCGTAGGTAGGAATCCACTGCAGGATGAGTTGATCAGGTGTCCTGGGCACCAATGAGCTTTTGATAAGGTGCTCAAAAACCAAATCAGATTTTTTGATCAGGTGTCTTGCCACCAATGAGCTTTTGACAAGGTGCTCAAAAACCAAACACAAACTTTTGAAGGGAGTTTGAGAAACCCTTTACATAGATGCGGATGAGAGAGTTATGGAAGTCTTCTCTTTCTCAAAGCAGCTGAGAAGACTATGTGGATTTGATGTTGTCAAAGCTCCCCCTGAGTTCTTGAGATGTTCAGGAAATGAAGCTTTGATGTAGGGTTAGAGGCCTTCAGAAGTTGATCTCCAGCAAATGATGATTTCAGCAACAGCTGAAATGTTAGGTGTCTAGAGTCTTTGAAAGATGTTGGCCTTGAACACTTGAATCAATGGTGATCTGAAGATTTTCAGATTTGTTGATCTCCTTTGGTGTGTGTTCTTGTATGAATTATTTTTTGGCTCTTTCTCCTGTGAACAATAGATGTTGAGAAAGATGTTGTCCAGAGAAGTGTAGCAGAGAATGTTCTTATTCTTCTTGTTCTATGTTGTCTATTCTGGTCTGTGTTCTGAGTGATGGAGAGATTCAAAAATCTTGTATTTTATTCTCTAGTACTGAATAGAAAATCATCCTCTGTCAAGAATAGTCGTTGGCCTGTCATTAATTGCATCCTTAATTGTAAATGTCTTCTGGAGGAAAGTCCAAAGAAACATTCCTTGATAATCCCTTGAAACTTGGTCCAGAAATAAATGAAAACGGCTAGAAAATCTTCTGAATTAATTGCTGAATAACTCCTTAACTATTCTGAATTTGAATCTTGAAAGATCCTTGAAGTCTTCAGAAAAACGTCGAACTGAGCTCTGCTATCGTCGAACTGAGTTCAGCGATTTGGACTTAGACTGCAACAAAAATCATCGATCTGAGCTTAAAGATCGTCGAACTGAGCTCAGAGATAGAGAACTAATACTGAGTCAAGATCGTCGAACTGAGCTTGCAGATCGTCAAATGGAGTTCGACTATTTGTTAAAGTTGAGCTCAGCGATCGTCGAATGGAGTTCGACGATCCGTCGAAGTTGGGCTAGACGATCGTCGATTGGGGTTCGACGATTCGTCGTACTGAGTTCGACGATATGACTTAGTCTCAAACTAAAAATCCTTGGTCTTGATGGCAGCTTCCAAACCTAAGTACTAACCCTTAGACTCAATTCTAATTGACCTTTAGATCTATACAGGAGGTCAAAAACAGGTTTCCTAAAGATATAGTGAACCTGACCCAAATTAGTAATAGGGTGTTCCAACACAGGTACTTGTGGTCGGTATAGATATCGACATTCACACCGTACAAGTAATGCCTCCATAGCTTCAAGGCAAAAATTACGGCCGCTAACTCCAAGTCATGGACAAGATAATTCCTCTCATGCACTTTCAGCTGTCGCGAGCCATACGCTATAACACTTCCATGATGCAGCAACACACAACCCAATCCACTGCCTGAAGCATCGTTGTAGATCACAAAGCCTTCGGTCCCACTCGGCGAACTTAGAACAGGCATCGTGGTCAACCGACTTTTTAACCCCTCAAAAGCTCGTGCGCACTCAGGTGTCCAAACAAACTTCTGCTCTTTCCTCATCAGAGTTGTAAGGGGTAACGCTATCCGCGAGAAGTTCTCCACGAAGCGCCTGTAATAGCCGGCAAGCCCCAGAAAAATCCGAACTTCCGCTACCGTAGACAGCATAGGCCACTCTCGTATAGCAATAATCTTCGCCGGATCCACTGACTATGTGACCAAGGAACGCTACTGAGGACAACCAAAACTCGCATTTGGAGAACTTGGCGTACAGTTGATTCCTCCTCAGCATCTCCAACACCAAGTGCAGATGCTTAAAGTGATCCTCCTCACTCTACGAGTACACCAATATATCGTCGATGAAGATAAATATAAAGTGGTCTAGGTACTCTCTGAAAGTCCTGTTCATCAGATCCATGAACACTGACGGAGCATTAGTCAGCCCAAACGGCATGACCGTAAACTCATAATGTCTGTATCTCATGCTAAAAGCTGTCTTGGGGATATCACTTTCCCTTATCCTCAGCTGATAATAACCAGACTTAAGATCTAATTTCGAGTACACCGATGACCCGACTAACTGATCGAATAGATGATCAATCCTTGGGATCGGGTACTTATTCTTTTTCGTTAACTTGTTCAACTCCCGATAGTCGATACAGAGATACAAACTTCCGTCCTTCTTCACAAAAAGGACCAGTGCGCTCCAAGGCGATGAACTTGGACGCACATAACCCTATTCCAACAACTCCTGAAGTTGAACCTTCAGCTCCGCCATCTCCTTAGGCGCTAACCAATAAGGAGAGTGTGACACAGGTTTTGCACCTGGCACTAGCTCGATGGTGAAATCAATCTCCCGTTGAGGAGGGGCTCCAGGAAGATCGCCAGGGAACACGTCAGGGTACTCGGATACCACTGAAATACTGTCCAACATAGGCTTAGGATTTATAACCTCCACTAACGTGAAGAACAACTCTGCACCAGCATGAACTGCCTTAACAACCTGAAGAGCAGACATCAAAGTCTTGCTCGACCCTTTCAAGCCCGCAAATGTCGTCACACGACTAGTTCCCAACTTGACCTCCTTGTGATTAAAATCTATGTATGCATACTACTCTGAGAGCCAGTCAATACCAAATATCACGTCAAACTCCACTAGCAGCAGTAACGACGCTTGCAAGTCGAACTCCTGACTCCCAATTCGAACTTTTACGCCACATACTCTATCTGCGTGCATTGAACACCCATTCGGCAAAAACACATCCAGTTTGTCCTTTGCCATCAAAGTAGGTACCCCGATGCGCAATATAAATCCTTCGAACAAAAAGGAGTGCGAAGCTCCCGTATTGAAGAGTGCTCTCGTCGGAGTATCACAAATCAAAACAAAGCCTATACAAGCAGTAATAAGGTAACACGTGCAAGGTAACAAGTATTTAAAGTTAACTTGCTATAAATTTAAACTGTACATATCACCACATCTGCTTGTATTATGGCCTCCTGCTGCCAAGATTATAGACTCTAAGTTGAGCATAATGGGATGCAGTTGACTCCACCGCCTCGCCCTTCTCCTCATAGGTTGCTCCCGACTTCCTTTTGGACTTTGGACATCCACTCCAACAGTCTCGGGCATAGTGTCCCGACTTTCCACAAGTATAGCATGCGCCCGGGGTCCGGCCCGTAGTCGCCCCAGAAGCACCGGAAGAAGGGGATGGACCCAAAGTCCTAGCCTTCTTATTGAACTTACGATACCCAGACTTTGCGGTAGTCAGCATCTTGAACTCTGTCCTCTTATCACTAGAGTTTTTCTTCGCTTGCACATTCTTCAGATCCTTCTCCAAAGACCGGGTCGTACTGACCAGGGTCAAGAAGCCCTGCATCATAGGCCCCGAGAGCAGTAGACTTAGGTCATCCCTCAGACCCTCATAGAAACGGTTTGTTCTACGCTCCTTATCGGCAAATGTAGAGCTAGCGTACCGACCCAATCGAGTAAATTCGTGGAGATACTCGTCCACGCTACTCTCTCCTTGCGTCAACTTCTGGAACTTATTCTCCATCGCGATCCTCTGCGCCGAGGGAAGGTATCTTGCCATGAATAGTCTCGAAAATTCTTCCATCGAGACGTCCGTGAGTTGCCTTCCCATCAGGTGATGTAGCTCTAAACCTTCCCACCACAGCTTTGCATCTCCATCCAACAGGAATGTAGCTATTAGGGTCATCTGCCACTCCTCTGTTTCCGTAGCTGTCAAGACTCTCTTCACTCGAGAGAGCCAATCTTCAGCTTGGGATGGGGTTCCAGTCCCCGAGAACACCGGAGGATTGAAGCCCATAACATGTTTGAGCTGCCTTTCGGTTTCTCTCCTAGGTACCAAAGGCTCTACTACTACATGCTCCACCCTTCTCGGTTCTGCCGCTTGAAGCGGTACCTGCTCCACTGCAGTGGCAGGCTACTGTATTTGCGTTGCAGGCTGGGCATTTATCATTGCGAACACCGCTTCAGCCACCAATCGTACGGTTTCTGCTGAGGGAGGTGTTGTAGGAGCATCATTAGTGTTAACCCCTCAGTCCACAATATCCTGCAAGATGCCAAGACCCCGCTTTTCAACACTCGTGGACTCAATTAGGCAGTCCGCCCAGTCCGGCTAGGTAACCAATCAGCCACCAGGGATGATCCCCAGCAGCGGACTCAAGGATCTGCCCGCTCCGTCTGCCGTTCCTTGGGATCTTTTGATTCTCTACGGCGGCAGACTTAGTGTCCCGTCCGCCCAGGCCGCCGTCCTCCAACAGGATCGCGCCTAGCAGCAGCAGAGGAAGTGTAACACCACCTATCTGTCGCATAGCATATAGCAGTAGTCCGGCCGGGGCCCGACGCCATATACTACAGACAGACCGGGTGGTTACTCATGGAAACCATCTAGCTAATCATAACGTCCGACACAGAGCATTCTAGCGGAAGCAGTTTATAAAAGTTGCAATAAAGATGCCAGCACTAAAGCATGAATGTCCACTAATACCAAAATAGGAATGTTACACATACACCAGTTCAAGCCTTAAGGCCTTACAAAATGGTTCACTTGATATTACATGATTTACAAACCATGACACGCAGGCCGGTCATACATGAATAAAAAACAATAAACACTCCAATTAGGCCTTCGAGGGCCAGCTTCGCATTTTAGGCTTTAGCACGCTATTGACTGCTTGGTCCAGTAGCACCTGCAAGCAACAAACCACCCCATGGTGGCAAAACAAGGAAACGGTCAGCAATGCTGACCAAATTATAACGATCCCTCCCCCAACTCGGGGCGGCGATGCTCCTTCCCTGCATTTCATTAGCGTAAGCGAGCAATATATATATAACCATTTCATCACAGACGTTGGCTCGCACGGCCACATGCCCCGTGCTCTCAGGGCACATTCTCTGTGAACCGGTCGATGTCACGTCAATTAAAGCCATAGACATTCCGGACTCACCACCGCCACTTTGACGGCCAAACCTATGAGCAATTTGTCTTCCCGGCATGGGTCCCGACAGTTTAAGCCATAGACCGCCGAAGACTCTCATCTATGCCAACGGCAAGTTGCACGTAACTTTAGGTCTCTTTAGCCTGAACGACATAGAAGTGAGTACGGTTCCATCTAACCCGTGCTCACGTCGCAATGACAATTTAAGGCATTTGTGCGTGTCAAACTTCTCCTGAGTCCCATTTTCGTCACACAATTTCACATGACCCGGTTATGTTCAAATTGGCTCTCAGGCCTCCAAGTTGGCAAGATCACGCATCCGCCCAGTTTTTCGGGTGCACCTTTGGGTTAATCCCCAAGGCTCCCTGTTGCAATCTACCGTGTAGAAAACCCGAAAAACAACCAATAGCACGGAGTCTTCTCCGGCATTATGCAATGCAACATCACTGATCAAGACCAACATGTCCGGATAGGCTTCACACATCATGCCTATGTCCGTTCTCGCTTACGGACTCTAAACAACGGGACTTCACATATCTACCCGAAGGAACGCATCCAACTCACCGCAAAATCGCGAGAGCGGGCTTCCTATGCAAAGAAGGAGAGCTACTCATGCTCAAGAAGAGAATCATTACCCTTGAGTTTTTCTTTGGCGCCATGGAAAAATAAACATATGTAAAGCATCGCACTAGCTTTGCCTCCGTGGATCCGGAGTCGGCTCGTGATTTGGAGCTTCGAAGCTCCTCCAATGGCCGGATCTAGCTCCTTCTTCCTTCCTTGGCTCTCCTCTCTCTCTAAGTTTTAGAAAGACAACCACTCATGAAAAGTGAGGGTTTCTAAGGCCCAATCCCGGGTATATCCCTTCAGGAACAACCCCCAGCCGTTTGATCATCAATTAAAGAAATGAACGGCTTTGATTCGGGACTGAAATGCCCAATCTGGACCGCACACGGCCTGGCACACGCCCGTGTCCAGGGCCGTGTGCCTCATTCGCCGTCAATATCGACGCGCCTGGAACAACACACGGGCATAGAACACGCCCGTGTTCGAGCTAACACGCCTGTGTTCCACTTGACACGGCTGTGTGGCCGGCCGTGTACCCCCAGCGTTTTTCCCCGAAAATAACCCGAGCACTGCACGGTTTCTAGGACACGCCCATGTCCTTGCCCGTGTCACCTCAACACGCATGGGCTCCAGGCCGTGTACACGGTCTCGACACTCGACACTTCGTCGAGCGAAGATCGTCGACCTGACGACACGGCCTTGGACACGCCTGTGTCCTAGGCCGTGTGCCTTGTCTCGACACTTCGTTGAGCAAAGTTCGTCGACTTTCGGACGAGTGTCTACACAGGTCGACATGCCCTGCGACACGCCCGTGTCGTAGGCCATGTGTCATGTCTCGACACATCGTCGAGCGAAATTCATCGACCCCCTGGGCCGATCATCGACACAGCCTTGACATGCCCTGCGACACGCCCGTGTCGCAGGCCGTGTTCTCTGCTCGACGATCGTGGACTCCAAAATCGTCGGCCTCTCGACCAAAACGTCGAACCCAGCCTGACACGCCCTGGGACACGCCCGTGTCCCAGGCCGTGTGCCTACTGCCAGAACCCAAAACTGGCCCAAAACGTCCCCCGTCGCTCTTTTGAGTTTCGGGGTGTTACAACTCTCCCCCTCTTAAAAGAATTTCGTCCACGAAATTATATAAAGGAAAGACATGTACAAAACCAAAATTTGTACCTGAGCAGAATAACTCCGGATATTCGTCAAGCATAGTCTACTCTCGCTCCCAAGAGAGCTCCTCACGACCGCAATTGTCCCACCGGACCTCGACCATCCTGATCTCTTTATTGCATAGCCGCTTGACCTCCGAGTCCTCAATCCGCACGGGCTTGACCTTTGTCGTCAACCCACTATCCACCGGCACTTGATCAACTGCGATCACTTGCGAAAGCTCTTGCACCGCCTTCCGGAGCACCGAAATATGGAATACATCATGTAAACCACTAAGCTCCACTGAGAGCTTCAACCTATAGGCTGCTTCACCCACTCGCTCCAGAACCTCAAACGGCCTAAGGTACCTCGAGCTTAGCTTTTTCATTCGCCGCACCTGCGAGACTCCCTTGAACGGCTTGATCTTTAAGTACACATAGTCGCCCACAGCGAACTCCACGTTCCTGTGCTTGGCATTATAGTACTTCGCTTGCCGGTCCTGAGCGATAAGCAACCTCTCCCGAATGGTTCTCACCAAAGAAGTAGCATCCTCGACTTCCAACTGCTTATACAACTTTGACTCACCCGTTTCTAACCAATACAACGGCGTGCGACATTTTCTACCATATAGGGCCTCGAAAGGCTCCATCTGAATACTCACTTGGTAGCTATTGTTGTATGCGAACTCCACCAAATAAAGGTGGTCTTCCCACTGCATTCTAAAATCCAAGACACATATGCGAAGCATGTCTTCCATAGTTCTATTGACCCTCTCGGTCTGCCCATCTGTTTGCGGATGGAAGGCTGTGCTGAATTTCAACTTTGTCCCAAACATTTGCTGCACGAGTCTCCAATCATTGGATGTGAACCGCCCATCTCGGTCACTCACGATGTTGCGGGGCACACCTTGAAGTCGTACTATATTATCCACATATAGTTTTGCCAACTTCTCCACCGGATCATCCTTCCTATGCGGAATAAAATGTGACACCTTCGTTAACCGATCCACGACCACCCAAATGGCGTCGTTCCCCTTTTGCGACCTTGGCAAACCATGCACAAAGTCCATAGAGATGTCGTCGAATTTCCACTCCGGAATAGGCAAGGACTTAAGAAATCCTCCCGGCTTTTGGCACTCCGCCTCACCAAGGCGCAAGTTTGGCACTTCGCTACGTACAGTGCCACATCCTTCTTCAAACCCGGCCACCAAAACAGTTTCTTCACATCGCGGTACATCTTCATGCTCCCCGGGTGAATCGAGTACTTGGTATGGTGTGCCTCGTACAACAATTCCACCCGCAAATTACCCACACTTGGGATGCGCAGACGACCGTCTTTCCAAAGTAATCCGTCCTCCACGACGAATTGGGAATTTGACCCATCCAGAGCCTCTACCATGAACTGCTTCATATGAGCATCCATATCCAAAGCATGCCGAATACGATCAGCCAGGTCATATTGGACTTCAGTCCAATTCAGAACTGCTTCGGCACTTGATTGCCTATCCACACAAACAATCTCCAACGCCTCCAACTCCCGCATCAACCGCTCATCATGCACCGATAGCCAATTGGCTTGAGCTGGGGCTCGGCGACTCAATGCGTACGCAACCGCATTCCCTTTACCAGACACGTAGTGGATCTTGAATGTATAGTCCCCCAGGAACTCCATCCATCTATGCTGCCGCATATTCAGATCCTTCTGATCAATAAGATACTTCATGCTTTTGTGATCGGTGTAGATATCAATCTTCAGACCGTACAAATAGTGTCTCCACAGCTTTAAGGCAAAAATCACGGCCGCTAACTCCAAGTCATGGACCGGATAGTTCCTTTCATGCACTTTTAGCTGTCTCGAGCCATTAGCTATTACACTTCCGTGTTGTAGTAGCACGCAACCCAAACCGCTGCCCGAAGCATCACTATAAATCTCATAGCCTTCGGTCCCACATGGCGAACTCAGCACATGCGTCGTGGTCAACCGACACTTCAACTCCTCAAAAGCTCGCGCGCACTCCGGCATCCAAACGAACTTATGCTCCTTCCTCGTCAAAGTAGTGAGAGGTAACGCTATCCGCGAGAAGTTCTCTATGAAGCGCCTATAATAACCGGCAAGCCCCAGAAAGCTCCGGACTTCCGCTACCGTAGCAAGCTCAGGCCACTCCCGTATCGCAACAATCTTCGTCGGATCCACAGCAATACCCTCTCCACTCACTATATGGCCGAGGAACGCCACTGAGGATAACCAAAACTCGAACTTCGAGAACTTGGCATACAATTGATTTCTCCTTAGCGTCTCCAAAACCAAATGAAGATGCTTGAAGTGATCTTCCTCACTTTGCGAGTACACCAAAATATCGTCGATGAAGACGATCACGAAATGGTCCAAGTACTCCCTGAAAGTCTTGTTCATCAAATCCATGAACACTGACGGCGCATTAGTCTGCCCAAACGGCATGACCGTAAACTCATAATGCACGTATCTCGTACTAAACGCTGTCTTCGGGATATCACTCTCCCTTATTCGCAGCTGATAGTACCCAGCCTTGAGATCCAACTTCGAGTACACCATCGACCCTACCAACTGATCAAATAGATCATCGATCCGGGGAATCGGGTACTTGTTCTTCTCAGTCAACTTGTTGAGCTCCCGATAATCAATACATAGCCTCAAGCTTCCGTCCTTCTTCTTAACAAAGAGGACCAGCGTGCTCCAAGGTGATGAACTCGGGCGCACATACCCTTGCTCCAACAACTCTTGCAGTTGAACTTTCAGCTCCGCCATTTCTTTAGGTGCTAGCCGATAAGGAGATCGTGACACAGGCTTTGCACCTGGCACTAGCTCAATCGTAAAATCTATCTCCCGCTGAGGCGGGGCTCCAGGAAGATCTGCGGGGAACACATCAGGGTATTCCGATACCACTGAAATACAATCCAACGCGGGCTTCAGCTTTGCAACGTCCACTAGTGTAAAGAACAGTTCTGCGCCGGCACGAACCGCCTTCACCACCTAAAGAGCAGACATCAACGTCTTGCTCGACCCCTTTAAGCCCGGAAAAGTCGTTTCACGACTTGCTCCCAGCTTGACTTCCTTGCTACCGCAATCTATATGGGCTGCTGCTCCGAGAGCCAGTCCATGCCAAATATGACGTCGAACTCCACCAACGGAAGTAAAGACGCCTGCAGATCGAACTCATGATTCTCAATATGAATCTTAACATCGCAGATCCTATCCGCTCGCATCGAATACCCATTAGGAAACAACACATCCAACTTATCCTTCGCCATCGAAGAAGGGACTCCAATGCGTGATATAAATCCCTCGGACAAGAAGGAGTGTGAAGCTCCCATATCGAAGAGTGCTCTTGCCAGATTTTCATAAATCAATACAAATCCTAAACAAGCAGTGGTAAGGTAACATGTGCATAACAAGTATTTAAAGAAATTGACTTGCTATAAATTAAACCGTACCTGTCACCACATCAGCCTATTTGATGGCCTCCTGTTGGCCAAGATTATAGACCCTTGGTTGGGCCGGAGCATAGTGGGACGCGGTCGACTCCACCGCCTTGCCCTTCTCTTCATAAGTCTCTCCCGGCCTTCTCTCGGACTTAGGACGTCCGATCCAACAGTTACGGGCAAAATGCCCCGTCTTTCCACAAGTAAAACATGCACCCGGGGTCCGACCCGTAGTCGCCCCAGAAGCACCAGAAGGAGCTGGACCCGAAGTCTTATGCTTCTTGAAAGACCTCCGATAGCCGGACTTTGAAGTAGTCGGCACTTTGAATTCAGATTTCCTATCACCCAAGCTTTTCTTTGCTTGTACATTCTTCATGTCCTTCTCCAAGGACCGGGCAGTGTTGACCAACGTTAAGAAACCTTGCGTCATCGGCCCCGAGAGTAGTAATCTCAACTCATCTCTCAAGCATTCGTAGAATCGATTCGTTTTGCGCTCCTCATCCGCGATGGTGGAGCTAGCATATCGACTCAAACGAGTGAACTCATGGAGATATTCATCCACGCTCTTCTCACCCTGAACCAACTTCAGAAATTCGTTCTCCATTGAAATCCTCTGAGTAGAAGGGAGGTATCTTGCTAAGAACAATCCCGAGAACTCTTCCATCGGGATGTCTGTAAGTTGTCTACCTCTCAAATGATGCAGCTCCAAGCCTTCCCACCATAATCTCGCTTCACCGTCCAAAAGGAACGTAGCAATGGTGGTCATTTGCCACTCCTCCGTCTTCGTTGCTGTCATGATTCTCTTCACCATGGAGAGCCAGTCTTCAGCTTGAGATGGGTTTCCCAACCCCGAGAATACAGGAGGATTAAAGCTCATAACTTGCTTAAGCTGTCTCTCGGTTGCCCTCCTTGGCACCACTGGTTCCACAACCACTTGCTCCACTCTCCTCGGCTCAGCCTCTTGAAGAGGTTCCTGCTCCATCGCAGGAGCGGGCTGCTGCGTTTGCCTTTCAGGCTGCGTATTTATCACGACCAACACCGCTTCGGCCACCAATCGTATGTTCTCACCCGATAGAGGTGTTGCAGGAGCAACATCTGGTGCACTGTTAGCCTCAGAAACTCGACGTTCCGACGGCCCAACACCACTTCTGGTCACCTATAGTGGTACAAAACACCGTTAAGCGACCAAATAAAATTACAAACAGCAATTATAGGAACACGCAGGTTCCTCAAACACGTGTATTTTCATTCCTAAGTGGACATTCATGGGTTCTTTTACTGTTATAACGATGACGCACACAATGTGCTCACCACCCCTTAAAAAGAATTCGTCCACGAATTCATCTTAAGCCCGACCAAAACCAGTAGTCTGATACCAAATTGTAACACCCCCTATCCGTCGCATAGCATATAGCAGTAGGTCCGGCTGGGGCCCGACGCCATATACTATAGACAGACCGGGTGGTTACTCATGGAATCCATCTAGCTAATCATAACGTCCTACACAGAGCATTCTAGCGGAAGTAGTTTATAAAAGTTGCAATAAAGAACCCAGTATTAAAGCATGAATGTCCACTAATACCAAAATAGGAATATTACGCATACACCAGTTCAAGCCTTAAGGCCTTACAAAATGGTTCACTTGATATTACATGATTTACAAACCACGGCACGCAGGCCGGTCATACATGAATAAAAAACAGTAAACACTCCAATTAGGCCTTCGAGGGACAGCTTCGCATTTTGGGCTTTAGCCCGCTATTGACTGCTTGGTCCAGCAGCACCTGTAAGCAACAAACCACCGCACGGTGGCAAAATAAGGCAACGGTGAGCAATGCTGACCAAATTATAACGTTCCCGCCCCCAACTCGGGGCGGCGATGCTCCTTCCCTGTATTTCATTAGCGTAAGCGAGCAATATATATAACCATTTCATCACAGACGTTGGCTCGCACGGCCACACGCCCCGTGCTCTCAGGGCACATTCTCTGTGAACCGATCGATGTCACGTCAATTAAAGCCATTGACATTTCGGACTCACCACCGCCACTTTGACGGCCAACCTATGAGAAATTTGTCTTCCCGGCATGGGTCACGACAGTTTAAGTCATAGACCTCCGAAGACTCTCATCTATGTCAATGGCAAGTGCCACGTAACTTTAGGTCTCTTTAGCCCGAACGACATAGAAGTGGGTATGGTTCCATCTAACCCGTGCTCACGTCGCAACGATAATTTAAGCCATTTGTGCTGGTCAAACTTCTCCCGAGTCCCATTTTTGTCACACAATTTCACATAACCCGGTTTTGTTCAAGTTGGCTCTCAGGCCTCCAAGTTGGCAAGATCACGCATCCGCCCAGTTTTTCGGGTGCACCTTTGGGTTAATACCCAAGGCTCCCTGTTGCAATCTACCATGTAGAAAACCTGAAAAACAACCAATAGCATGGAGTCTTCTCCGGAATTATGCAATGCAACATCACCGATCCAGACCAACATGTCCGGATAGGCTTCACACATCATGCATATGTCCGTTCTCGCTTACGGACTCTAAACAACGGGGACTTCACATATCTACCCGAAGGAACGCCTCCAACTCACCGCAAACTCGCGAGAGCGGGCTTCCTATGCAAAGAAGGAGAGCTACTCATGCTCAAGAAGAGAATCGTTACCCTTGTGTTCTTCTTTGGCGCCATGGAAAAATAAGCGGATGTAAAGCACCGCACTAGCTTTGCCTCCGTGGATCCGGAGTCAGCTCGTGATTTGGAGCTTCGAAGCTCCTCCAATGGCCGGATCTAGCTCCTTCTTCCTTCCTTGGCTCTCCTCTCTCTCTAAGTTTTAGAAAGACAACCACTCATGAAAAGTGAGGGTTTCTAAGGCCCAATCCCGGGTATATCCCTTCAGGAACAACCCCCAGCCGTTGGATCATCAATTAAAGAAATGAACGGCTTTGATTCGGGACTGAAATGCCCAATCTGGACCGCACACAGCCTGGCACACGCCCGTGTCCAGGGCCGTGTGCCTCATTCGGCGTCAAAATGGACGCGCCTGGAACAACACACGGACATCGAACACGCCCATGTTCGAGCTAACACGCCCGTGTTCCACCTGACATGGCTGTGTGGCCGACCGTGTACCCCCAGCATTTTTCCTCGAAAACAACTCGAGCAGTGCACGGGTTCTAGGACACGCCCTTGTCCTTGCTCGTGTCACCTCAACATGCCTGGGCTCCAGGCCGTGTACACGGTCTCGATACTCGACACTTCGTCGAGCGAAGATCGTCGACCTGACGACACGGCCTTGGACACACCCATGTCCTCGGCCGTGTGCCGTGTCTCGACACTTCGTCGAGCAAAGTTCGTCGACTTTCGGACGAGTGTCGATATCGGTCGACATGCCCTGCGACACTCTCGTGTCGCAGGCCATGTGCCATGTCTCGACACATCGTCGAGCAAAATTCGTCGACCCCCTGGGTCGATCATCGACACGGCCTTGACACGCCCTGCGACACGCCTGTATCGCAGGCCGTATTCTCTGCTCGACGATCGTGGACTCCAAAATCGTCGGCCTCTCGACCAAAACGCCGAACCCAGCCTGACATGCCCTGGGACATGCCCGTGTCCCAGGCTGTGTGCCTACTGCCAGAACCCAAAACTGGCGCAAAACGTCCCCCGTCGCTCTTTTGAGTTTCGGGGCGTTACAGGAAGCTCCAGCCCGCGAGCCCAGTCCGCCACTTTTGTGCGAACTAGCGTGTTCTTTTATTTTTGCTTCCCGTCACCGCTGCCCGGTTCTCCTGTACCCTAGGCAGCCGGTTATTTTAGCCCAGCTCGTTTGGGCAGGCCCCCTATCCTATAAATAGGGGGAGGTGGTGCACCCAGGGCACGCTGAAACGGACCCAGGAGCCTACTGGTTAAAGGCTGCGGACTCGAATATTGTGCCTTACGGACTCCTCCTCGCTCTGCTCTTGTCAACTTTTCCTTTCACTTGTAACCAAATCATTCTTCAATCAAGGGAAAGCCCGTCACAAGAGAGGCATTCAGGCCGCGACGGGCGAAGTCTGTTGTTACCGTGTCTCACGGCCCTGCTGTTCTTCCTGCCCTCATCCGCTTAGTAGATTACTACTCGCATTCTCTCTATTTCCCGGTGCTCGAACCGTTAGCTGGTGGTGCTCGACCCTCCCCCCCCCCCCCCCCTTGTGTTTTCGTGCATCAACAGTTAATAACACACGACCTTCAGATCCGAGTAGTGTTTTGAATTCAGCGGACAGAAATGTCAGATCGTAGAGCCCGCTCTTCAGACCGCTCCAGTTCTTCAGAGGACTCTCTTTGGGACGCAATTGAGCAAGCTCGCCTTGAGGCCGAGCAGTCCCGCCGGCAGACTGAACAGCGTCTCGACGCAATCAGCCAAGCCCTGCTCGAGCTAGCCCAGCGGCTTGCTCCTCAGGCCGCAGCAGAACCAGCGGACTCGCCAGTCTGCCAGACTCCAGCTCGCCGAAGTCCACTTCGGCAGTCGCCAGCCACTCCTCGGAATCCTGCTCAGTCCGCTGCCCCTCTGTGCCCTCAGGAGGAGCAGTTTGCTTTCAGGAATTTCTTCAGAGAAGCTGCTAGGGGCACTCCTGCCCGCCAGCTTCATTTTGCTGACCGCCAGTCCGCCGAGCCCGCGGACTACCCGGCTTCAGTCCGCCCCTTCTACCCCGCAGAGTTCGAGACCCCGTCTCCCTTCGTTGATCGAATCCAATGGGAATCGGCTCCGAACAACTTCAGGGAGCCTCGTATCCCATTCTATTCAGGAGGGACTGATCCAGTCTCTCACCTCCAAGCATTTGAGGGGGCAGTTGCTTTGAGATGCCTCTTAGATGCAATCAAGTGTAAACTCCTGATTACCACTCTCGAAGGACAGGCGAGAGAGTGGTTCTATGAGTTGCCTTCTGGCATAATCTCTTCTTTCGCAGAGCTTCGCAGCCAGTTGTTGTTGAGGTTTGCTACCTCAAGAAAGAGGAAGAATGGGCCAGCTGCCCTATTTGAAATCAAACAAAGGGACAATGAATCAGTGGCGTGATTCGTTGATCGCTTTCAGAGAGAGATCCATGGGGTATGGAACGTGAACCCCGATTATTGCAAGGTCGCCTTGATCCATGGCCTCCGGGAAGGCCCCCTGAAGTTTAAAGCAACAACCAAGGCACCTGAGACTTATAAGGAGTTGATCGCCATGGTCAACCATTTCATTGAAGGAGAAAACACCAATCCAACCTATGTCTCATCCCTGACAGCTAAGGCTGAAGTAAGGGATACCTCCGCTTCTTCCTCTTGTAGCAAGCCCCCTCGCCCAGACTTCCAGCCTCCGTCTCAAAGAGGCAGGAACTTCCGCCACAAGAAACCTTTCCTTGGCCATCAACAGTTTCATGAGCAGAGACTGTCGTTGGCCGCCACTCCCGACGTTCCATTGCAAGCTCTTCCCATCCTCCAACAAGCATCCTTGCCTGCTCCGAGACAATCTGATGCAAGCCCCATGGAGGACATTGCAGATCTAGACCTTGACGAAGTCATCCAGATCTTGCAAAGGAGATCAGAAGAAAAGAGGCAAGAGCCTCAGAAAGTGTGGAAGCCAAGGAATAATGCACAATATTGCCAGTACCACAAAGAAAAGGGCCACTTGACCGAGGACTGCAAGGCCCTTCGCATGCTGATAGAGAAGCTGCTTGCCGAGGGCAAGATTGACTTGGCCAAGAAGGAGTCTCCTTATTCTTTGAAGCCATCCACCTCGAAGGGCAAAGAAGTCACCGGAGCATACTAGGAATGTGTGGATGTAGAGGACGAAGGCCGTCTGGGGCCGATCAACATCTCGGTGGAGTGCTTCGACGCAAATGATGAAGGGTTCTGGGACGCCTCTTCTTCATCCATGGTGGAGCAGGGACCGAGTCTACTCGGAAATCGTCAATTTCAAGAGTCACCCGAGCAGAGGTGGCCTCTTCTTCTTCCGTTGCTCCTCCAAGTGAGGTTGTCACCTTTGGTCCAGCAGATCTACCCCAAACAGCCAATCCGTTTGATGATGCAGTTGTAATTCAGGCTGTGATTGGGGACTTTACAGTTGATAGAATTCTTGTTGACACAGGCAGCTCCGTCAACCTCCTGTTCAAGTCTACTTTTGAGGCCCTGAGTACTAGAAAGCCTCTGCTTTCCACTGAGGGGTCACTCTATGGTTTCTCATGAGAGAGAAAAGAAGTGGAAGGTAGCGTCATCCTGCTCGTGAAGCTTGGAGGGGCAACTAAGCAAGTGCAATTCATAGTTGTTGACGCCCCCAGCAGCTACCATGCCATCTTCGGCAGGCCCCTGTTAAACAAGTATCAAGCGGTGGTTTCCACTTACCACCTTGCCATCAAGTTCTTCGCAGATGGAAGGATGTGCTGGGTCAGGAGTGACCCAAGGAGAGCAAGGGAGTGTTACGTGCGCACTGTCAACATGGTTGAAGCCCGTCCTTCCCTTGCTCCAACAGTAGCTGCAGAAGCCTCTCCCAGTTCAGAAGCTGTTGCTGATGAAGGTGCTCACCTGGAACCTGCCCAGGTGACGCAAGGAGTCCACATTGCTGAGGGGGAGGAGAGGAAGCTCTCCATCAACTCGGAATTGCCTGAAGATCAAAAGGCCGAGCTGATTTCCTGCTTGCTGAATAATCTGGATGTCTTCGCCTGGTCAGCAGAAGACATGCTAGGAGTGGATCCTGATGTTGCATTCCACCACTCGAATGTTGATCCCGGTTGCAAGCCTATACAACAAAAGAAGAGGGACATAGCTACAAAGCTTGCAGAGCCAATAAGGGAGGAGGTTGCAAAGCTCCTCAAGGCTAATTTTGTTAAATAAATTCAATATCCCACCTGGATATCAAACGTTGTAATGGTTAAAAATCCAGGGGAAAATGGCGAATGTGTGTAGACTTTACCAAACTTAATAAAGCATGCCCTAAAGATTGCTACCCCTTACCTCGGATAGATTCTTTAGTTGATTCCGCGGTAGGGTACTCTTACATGAGTTTTTTAGATGCATTTTCTGGTTATCACCAAATAAGAATGCATAAGCCTGACGTTCCTCACACGTCGTTCATTACTAATGATGGTTGCTATTGCTACCTTGTGATGCCCTTTGGGCTTAAAAATGCCGGTGCAACCTACCAACGGATGATGGACCGTGTGTTTAACCATCAGAAGGGAAGGAACCTAGAAGTGTATGTAGATGACCTCTTGATTAAGAGCAAGTCGTTTTCGCTGCACTTGCTAGATCTAGCAGAGACGTTCGCTACTCTGCGTAGATACAAAATGAAGCTTAACCCTTTGAAATGCACTTTTAGGGCGAGTAAGGGGAAATTCCTTGATCATCTCCTTACTCCAGAAGGACTTGCCCCCAATCCAGATAAAGTGAAAGCCATTCTTGATATGCCTACCCCTCGTTCGCCTAAGGAAGTTCAGCAGTTAGGGGGAAGGCTGGCAGGTCTTGCAAGATTTCTCTCTCGGGTTGGAGATAGGAGTGCTCCCTTCTTTAAAACCCTCCGAGGAGCATCCAAGTTTGAGTGGACGGAAGAATGCTCCCAAGCTTTTGAGCAGTTGAAAATGCAACTGACCTCAACACCCCTGCTTCAGAGTCCCCGGCCAGGAGAGATTCTTTTCTTATACCTAGGGGTTGGCCCTGAGGCCGTTAGCTCTGTTCTTCTTCGGGAAGAGAGCAGGAAGCAATTCCCAATTTACTATGTTAGCCATATCCTGAAGAGTGCTGAGACACGGTATCCGATTTTGGAGAAGTTAGCCTTGGCCCTAGTCATGTCAGCTCGCAGGCTCCGTCCGTACTTTCAAGCACATTCAATTCAAGTCGTCACCGATCAACCTTTGAAGGGTGAGTTGGAGAAACCAGAGCATTCTGGCAGACTAGCTAAGTGGGCAATAGAGTTGAGTGAATTTGAAATCTCTTATGTGCCCAAGACAGCCATCAAAGCTCAAGTCCTAGAAGACTTTCTAATTGACATGCCGGAGTCCAGTTCTGATCGAGCAGAAAGGTCACCTTTGGCTTGGACCATCTATGTTGATGGTGCCTCAGGCAGAAGTTCTTCTGGAGCAGGAGTGGTTCTCATTAATCCAAATGGCGTCAAACTGGAGCAGGCCATCAAATTTTACTTTCCATTAACCAATAACCAGGCCGAGTATGAATCTTTGCTAGCAGGCTTGAGACTTGCGAGGGAACTAGGAATCGATCATGTTCATATGAAAACCGATTCTCTGGTAATGGAATTACAAGCCCTTGGTAACTTCGAAACAAGAGAGTCGATCTTGAAGAAATATATAGCTCTTGTGAAGATAGAAGTCGGCAGGTTCAAGAGCTTTACCATCGAGCACATCCCCAGAACAGAAAATGAGGAGGCAGATTTTCTTTCCAAGTATGGGATGCCTTCAGGAGGAACAACTTCCGAGCACTTGAGCCCGGTAGTGGTGGAAGGATATTTGATGCAAGTGTACCAACGTACCTCTTGGATGGACCCATTCATTCTCTATCTGTCAACGGGAGATTATCACCATTCAGTCAAAGATAAGAAAAGTTCAGAATAAAGGCAGCTCACTACTTCTTAGTGGCAGGAGTCCTCTACAGAAAATCCTTCCTCTCTACCATGGCCCGGTGTGTTTCAGAAGAAGAAGCTCCCCTTGTTTTGTAAGAAGTTCATTCAGGAGAGTGTGGAAGCCACTCGGGAGCAAGAACCCTAGAAAGACGGATCCTGCGGCAGGGTTATTTCTGGCCCACTATGAAGGGAGACTCTGAGGTCTATGCAAGAAAGTGTGTTCAATGCCAGAAGTCTGCACCACTTCAACTCCAAGCAACTCAGTCCCTCAGATCGATTGCAGCTCCTTGGCCCTTTGTGGTTTGGTGGATGGATCTCATTGGTCCTTTTCCCATGGCAAGCGGGCAACGGCATTTCATCATCGTAATGATCAACTACTTCAGCAAGTGGATCAAAGCCAAGGCATTGGCTAAGACAACTACTCACGTCGTCAAAAACTTCATTTGGGGAGAGATTGTCTGTCGGCATGGGATACCTATGGCAATAATCACTGATAATGGGCCACAATTCAACAACTCAGAGATGATAGATTTTTGCAAGCAGATCGGAACAGAGCTGCGGTTTGCATCAGTTCATCATCCCAGAAGCAATGGCCAAGTTGAAGCAGCCAACAAGTAGATCCTCAATTTGCTCAAAAAAAAGTGCAAAATCTCAAGGGCAGCTGGGCTGATCAGCTTCCATCAGTCCTCTGGTCCCTTAGGACAACGCCATCATCCGCAACTAGGGAGACTCCATTCAAACTTTCTCATGGCTCAGAGGCACTCATTCCAGTTGAGTTTGAAGTCCCGTCACCTAGAGTTCTGCTTGCAATATAAGGCGTTGAGGATTGGCTTGAGTTGAATAATGAAGAGATGAGGTTCAGCTTGGAACACATCGAGGCAATCAGAGATCAAGGAGCCATAAGGCAGGAGGAGTTCAAAAGAAGGATGGCCCGCTACTTTGATCAGAATGTAAGGATCAAACACTTCCAAGTGGGAGATCTAGTTCTAAAGAATATTGATGCTGCTGCAAGAGCTGGTTCAGTTGGAATGCTTAATACAAATTGGGTCGACCCTTTTGTTATCAAAGAAGCGTTAAAGAGTGGCGCTTACCGCTTGCAGACATACGAAGGAGAGGATATGCCACACACATGGAGCGGGGATGATCTCAAATGGTTCTATTCTTGAACTTCCTTTTTTCTACTTTGTGTATCCTCTTCAAGAGTCATTATGAACAGAAACTGCTTGCTAACGCTTCTTCAAGTGTTTTGTCTATGTAATCATAACAGATGACACCTTAAGAAAGATTTCAAAAATGGTTCTGCCCTTGAACTCTCCTTTCTTTCTTATGCTTGCTTTGCAAATACATTTTATTAATCAAAGGATTCATATTCACACTTTTTCTAGTGTTCTCTCTCTCCCAAAGACCTATAACGGTTCCCTGATACCAGGAGACATCACCGAGTTCAGCAAGACCTCCACTAGAGCTTTTGTCATTAGCATAACACCATGAAGACCACGTGTTGCGAGGAGATTTCGCACCATGTAGTGGGAGCTTGCAGGCTCTAGTGCGGTAGGATTCTGAACTTCGGATCCCGGCTAGTACCTCACCCCACCTCTGCATTATGGAGGGCAGGGTGGGTGTAGAGCTCTACCATGCCGCATTAGGGATATCGTTACGACTTTGATGATCTGATGTTGAAAGCAATGCCATGTGCACCTGCCCACTGATCATCTTAGCTTGTAACCCTCGAACACTCCATGGTACCCTCAAGCAGTGCCTGCAGGAGACCCACAGCTTAGACTGTACTCCAGGCAAGAGGGCAGGGAACCGTTCCGCCAAGTATCTTGCTCTTCGCAGGGAATATTCCTGGTGCGGACTGGTTTTCTTTATCCGCACGGTCCGCGGGTTTTATTTGGGTTGATCATATAGCCTGCGACCGGGTGAGGAAAACAATGCCATGTGCACCTGCCCACCTGGTTCGCAAGCTATAGATCATTTCTTCTATTTAGTGCAGACTGGTTTTCTCTATCCGCGTAGTCCGCCAGATTCCTTGGGTTGATTTTATAGTTTGTGACCTGGTGAGGAAAGCAATGCCATGTGCACCTGCCCACCTGGTCGTAAGTTATAGGTCATTTCTATCTTTGGCGGACTGGTTCTCTGTATCCGCTCAGTCCGACGGTTTCCTTGAGACCGCAAGCTATAGATTATTTCTATTGGCATATATACGAACTGCGAAATTATATCAGCTAAGTTCGCTGAATGGTTTTCATATATCATTTGATAAGTTAATAAAGAGAATTGCGGACTGCTACTAGAACTCAATGAAGTCCACCTGACATTGTTAGCAACCGACTATTTTCGTTTTCATTTTAAGGCGGACAATGAATGGATTGATAAGTAGAATTCCCTAATCAGCAAGACTCATTATAGATGATTTTTGTATCTCGCGGACTACAATTGAAACTCAATGGAGTCCGCCTGACAATTTCTTCTCATTCCAACGACGGACAATGATCGTCTCTAATCAGCAAGTTGAAAAGCTCAGTATGATCTATCAGCGTGTCGTGCGGACTTCTAAGTGTCACTGCGGTGAGCGTGGAAAAAGAAAGTGAAAGTGCAGCTAGATCTGATATACTCTAAAGGGGGGGTGAATAGAGTATATGGTGTTTTGAAACTTTTTACAACAATTGTTGTAATAAGAGTGAGCAGGGAAGCAGTTGAAAATCTAATCACAAAACTAAACTATACAAAAGCTAATCACAGAATAATCAAGGCCAGAAACAAACATAAAGACAAGCAAAATCAGAAGACACAAGGAAATATAGTGGTTCCCCTAAACTTGGGTACATCCACTCTTCTACCACCCTAGGTAGGAATCCACTGTAGGATGAGTTGATCAGGTGTCCTGTGCACCAATGAGCTTTTGATAAGGTGCTCAAAAATCAAATCAGATTTTTTGATCAGGTGTCTTGCCACCAATGAGCTTTTGACAAGGTGCTCAAAAACCAAACTCAAACTTTTGAAGGGAGTTTGAGAAACCCTTTACAAAGAGGGGGTAAGAGAGTGATGGAAGTCTTCTCTTTCTCAAACAACTGAGAAGACTATGTGGATTGTTGATGTCAAAGCTCCCCCTGAATCCTTGAGATCTTCAGGAGAAGAAGCTTTGCTGAGGGTGATAGGCCTTCAAAGATTGAACTCCAGCAATAGATGATTTCAGCAATGACTGAAATGTTGGATGTCTGGAGTCTTGAAATATGTTAGTCTTGAATACTTGAAAACTAAAGAGATCTGAAGATTTCAGAAAAAGGTTGATCTCCTTGGATGAGTGTTCTTGAGAATTCTTTGAGACAGAATATTTTGTTGAAGATTACTGATGTCTGTCTGTGTGTGTCTGTAATCTGTATGTCTCTCTGTAACCTTGTCTCTGAGATTCAAAAAATTCTTCTTTTTATTTCTCTAATACTGAACAAAACATTCTCTGAGAAGAATAGACGTTGGTCTGCATTAATTGCATCCTTAATTGCAAAATCTCTTCTGGAGGAAAGTCCATAGAAGTATTCCTTGAAACTTGGTCCAGAAATGAATGAAAACGGCTAGGAAATCTTCAGAATTAATTGCAGAATAACTCCTTAACTGATTTGAATTTGAATCTAGAAACATCCTTGAAGTTATCTGAAAACGTCGAACTGAGCTCTGATATCGTCGAACTGAGCTCAGCGATCTGGAAATATACAGCAGCAAAATATCGTCGATCTGAGCTCAAAGATCGTCGAACTGAGCTCAGAGATAGAAATCCAAACCTGAGTCAAGATCGTCGACCTGAGCTCACCGATCGTCGAATGGAGCTCGACGATATGATGAAGTTGAGCTTAGCGATCGTCGAACGGAGTTCGACGATCTGTCGAAGTTGAGCTAGACGATCGTCGATCGGAGTTCGACGAATCGTCGTGCTGAGCTCGACGATATGACTTGGTCTCCAGACAGAAAATCCTGGTCTTGAGGGCAGCTTCCAAACCTAGACTTCTAACCCTTAGACTCAATTCTAATTGACCTTTTGAACTATACAGGAGGTCAAGCATTGATTCCTAGAGACATAGTGATCCTGACCCAAATTAGTAATAGGGTGTTCCAACAATCTCCCCCTATTTGGGTTAGGATTACTATTTATAGGCTTTGGAAAAATTTCAATAACATACAAGCAGCAAAACAGAAAAGCAACAAGCTAGACAATTGCAGAACCACAGCGATATATATATCATCCAGATAGTAATCAGAAATCACAGAAATTGTCATCTTACATTGTCAGTTCTTTTCCTTGCCCTTAACCATTTTAATCTCTCTGTTGGGATTGAGGGCTTCCTTCTTTGATTTGGTATCATCTGCTGCACCTAAAGATGTTTGCTGTTTAAGCCTGGGAACCACTGCTTCAGGATGTAATTCCATATACCTGTCAGAATCAAAGAAGTTGCTTGATGCATATCTTTCTAGCTCTTTCTTTCTTTGTTCAGACATTGTTGAGATATTAGATGAATCTTTTCCTTGCTCTCTAGCCTTTTTGATCTGATCCAGTGCAGCTAGTTCTTTCATTCTTGCAGTCCAAGCAGCTGGATTATTCTCAGGGTCCTCAAAAGGGACTGGTGGCTCATATCTGTTAGAGGGATTGTCTTGAGCAGGCCTGGAAGACACAGTTTCTTTCAACTTGTAGGGAAAAGGACCAGATGTTGTATCAGAAGAAATTTGTCCTCCCCTGGAATATGGGTGTTTCCTGGAGTAACCTTTGGAGTAGACTTGAAGATCTCTTTGATTTCCTCTGTATCCTCCTCTCCTAGAATGAGAATCCCTGGATTGGCCTCCCCTATTATAGGATCTAGCATGAGGCTGATAGGGGGCCTAACTTCTGGCTGGGGGTTGAGCTGCAGAGCTTCCACCTGCACCTGCATCAGGAGGAGGTGGTGGAGGAGGATGAGAGTGTTGGAATTGGGAGGAATCCTTTTCATATTTTCTCTTATTTTTCATTGCCTTCAGTTGGTTCTTGGAGTACTGCATCCAGTGCTCAGTAATAGGGCAGTCATGTAGAATGTAGTATGGAATATCAGTGTTGTCTTTGACCTTGGCAGGAGGTACTCTCTTCATAGCTTTGCTCCTTGCCTTTCTTTTCCTAGCAATGGTAGCAGAAGAGTCATCAGAGTCTGTTCTGTACTCATCACTATCAGAACTCTGGTCATCATAAAGAGCATCTATTTTCTTCATTAAGTCCTTCTTGAGCTGTACAGAAGCAGATGAGGCAACAGATGGTGTATCAGCAGATGTTGAAGCAGTAACAGTAGCAGATAGAGTAGAAGCAGTAACAACAGCAGCAGCAACTATAGGCTCTGGAGAAGTGACAGCAGCAGCAATAGTCTCACTAACAACAGCAGATACAACAGCAGAGAGATCATCAGAAACTGCAGAAGGCTCAAACTCAGGTGCCTCTGACATAAGAATTTCCTTGGAAATTGGTTCAACAGAAATAACAGAAACTTCAGCAGCAGTAACAACATTTTCAGCAGCAGTAGAGGCAACAATATCAAAAGCAACAATAATGCTTTCTTCAGAAGAGGCAGCAGCATACACTGAATTGACAAAGGAGGTGATAATGCTTGGGTCACAGCAAGATAATGGCACAAGTGCCTTGGATAGATCCTCTGGAGGCTGGACAGCAATTATCTCTGGCAGACAGCTGAAATATGCAGAATCAAAATTTGACAGCAAAGACCTGAGGTCTAATGCAAAGATTGCAGCAGGAGGAACTTGTGCTTGAGGCACAGAAATAGTAGCAAGAGCAGGAGCAGAAGAAGCAGCAATAACAGCAGCAGCAACAGATAGGCTCATAGAAACATCAGCAGCAACAACAGCAGCAGGAAGACTCACTTCATAGGGCATCTCCCCCTGCCTAGATTCAGATAAGTCTGGATCAAGGCACACTACTGTAGGGGCTACCTGAGGGATTAGGGAGGAGATCCTGGTAGAGAGAGCTGCCACTGACAGGTGTAGGGGAGCCAAGGAGGTCTCCAACAGAAGAGAGAGCCTGGGGGCAAGCAGCTCATACAACCTGTCAGCAAGGGCTGGAAGGTCTACTTTCTCAAGGGTGACTGGAGCAGAGGTAGAAGATAGAGGAGCAGTTGATGGTGAGGGTAGTGGAGAGCTGGTGAAAGGTGGAAGGGATGGCTGAGGTGTTGGTAAGGTGGATATGGAGGATAGTGGGATGGAAATAGAGGGGGTGAAGGTGGGTTGGTCAATAAGTTCTTGGAGAAGGTCTTGATAGGAAGTGGAGGAGGAGGGTGGCTCAGGAGGAGAGGATGGGGAATCATCCATAAAGGAATCATCAATGAGTGTGAAGGATGGAATGGAGGGTGATGAGGTGACATCTGGTGGAGGGTAGGAGAATAATGGATGAAAGTGATCTTCTGGTGTTGGAAGTGTAGGGACTGGAGATGGTGTGGAGGTTGGAGAGGGGCTGGATATGATGATGGTGGATGGGGTTGGAAAGGTAGATGGTATGGGAAGGGTTGGAATTGGAGGAGGAGGAGGAGAGGCAACAACAGCAGGCAGGTCATCTGCAGGGGCAGAGACCTGTGGGGAAGTGACTCTTAAAGTCCTTGTGCCTGAAGGAGTGCTGGAGGAGGGCCTGCTGGGCTTACTGATTTGTCTGTCTCACTTTCCAAAGAGGGCACAAGACAGTCTCTTGGAAGCATTGATATGGATTCCAGAGGAGACCAGCAAAGCAGGGCACCTATGCTGCAGAAACACTACAATGATCCTTCCAAAGTTGACAAAACTTTTGTTGATTTTCTTCTTGATAAGGTCAAAGAAGACTTCTCCCCAGTTCAGATTTTTTCTATCTACAAGAGCTCCCATGAGGCAGAGCTAATACCTTGAAATTGTATCATGGGCAGAGTGCTTAGCCAGTAGCACTTTCCCAACAACATCTGTCAGAAATCTGTATTCCACAGAAAGGTTCCTTTTGAAGAGCTTGCTAGGGTTAGCCTCTGAATGACCCATTCTGGCAAGCAGATCAGTAGACTCCTCTCCAGACAGGTCAGCAGTATCTTCACCATTACTCAACTCAAAAACTTCTGATAGAATTGCTGGGGTTAGAGGTACCTGTGTGCCAGATATAGACCCAACAATGGTGTTGTTATCTTGATTGTGGGCAGTATAGACCCATTCCTTTATCTCATCAGATGCCAGCTTGATCCTTGTGGTCATAATGGCAGTCAGGTTCTGGTCTTTGAATAATCCCAAAATATCTTGAAAGGCCTGGTCAGTTGTGCTAAAGGATTCCATGTCAATATCGAAACCAGTATCAAAATTCATGGCAGCAAGAACAGCAACAAACACAGCCATGGGTACCTGCAAAAATTCAACAAACAAAACGACCAAGTGCAGAACTGTTTGGAGGGAAAGAGAATTCTTGCAGAGAAATCAAAAGCGCAAAGGAGAACGACGGCGAAAAAAGAATTTTATATTAGGGTTCGACGCAGAATTGGAAAGATCGTTGAACTCAGTTCGACGATCGAGGCTACGAAAGGAATCTGAAGAGACTTCAACATCGTCGATCTCCGTTCGACGATATTGGAGAGCGTCGAGCTCCGTTCGACGATCGTTTAGAGAACAAAGTCGTCGAGCGCCATTCGACGATCGTTGATCGGAAGAGATAGTTCATACTATCTGAGAAACGCAGAACTTAGTTCGACGATTTCGGAAATCGTCGATCTCCGTTCGACGATCTGGGGGAAAATCATCGAGCGCAGTTCAGAGATCAGAAAAACTCTAGACACTAAGAAAAAATCAGGATGTTTGCCTAGTCTTGGTCAATTTTTAAGCTTTCAAAATCTTGGATATTATTTAAGACTTCCTCCATCTAACATTCCTAACTGAGTTAGGAAGAAGGTGTGTTTCTTTTCATCCAAGGGCTTGGTGAAAATATCTCCCCTTTGTAAATCAGTTGGGATATAGTGTAGTTCAATTTTAGTCTTTTCAACATTATCCCTTAAGAAATGATGCCTAATCTCTATGTGTTTTGTCCTACTATGGAGGACTGGATTTTGAGCTATGGAAATAGCACTGGTGTTATCACAAAAGATTTTAGACTTCTCTAAGTTGTAGCCATAGTCTAGGAGTTGGTTTTGAATCCACAAGATTTGTGAACAACAACTGCCTGCAGCCATATATTCAGCTTCAGCAGTTGAAGTTGACACAGATGTTTGTTTCTTACAAAACCAAGAGACAAGTCTATCACCAAGGAACTGACAAGTTCCACTGGTGCTTTTCCTGTCAATTCTGTATCCAGCATAGTCAGCATCAGAGAATCCAGTTAAATCAAATGCTGAATCTTTTGGATACCAGAGACCTAGATTTGGACAACTTTTAACATACCTGAGAATCCTCTTGACTAGTGTTAGGTGTGACTCTCTAGGGCTTACTTGGAACCTAGCACGTATACATGTAGCAAACATTATATCTGGTCTACTAGCTGTAAGATACAGTAAAGAGCCAATCATTGCTCTATATGTTGTCTGATCAACAGGTTTCCCATGTTCATCAGCATCCAATACAGCATTAGTAGGCATGGGTGTTTTCAAACAAGATGCTTCAGACATACCAAATTTCTTAACCAATTCAGTTGCATACTTGGTTTGAGAAATGAAGATGCCTTCAGCATGCTGTTTGACTTGCAATCCTAGAAAGAAGGATAGCTCACTCATGCTACTCATCTCAAATTTAGAATGCATCAAGTTACAAAACCTTCTGCACAATTTGGAGTCAGTAGAACCAAAAATAATATCGTCTACATAAATCTGTACCAGTAGGGTATGGGACTTATGGGTTCTAATGAAAAGAGTTTGGTCTACTCTACCCCTTATAAAACCATTTTCCAAGAGAAAGCATGCTAGGGTCTCATACCATGCTCTAGGAGCTTGCTTGAGACCATATAATGCTTTATTTAATCTAAAAACATGATCAGGATAAGTTGGAGAGATAAAACCTGGAGGTTGTCTGACATATACTTCCTCTTTGATGTTTCCATTTAGAAAAGCACTTTTGACATCCATCTGATATACGTTGAAGCCTTTATGTGTTGCATAAGCTAAGAATATTCTGATGGCTTCTAATCTTGCAACTGGTGCAAAAGTCTGGTCGTAGTCTATTCCTTCTTCTTGAGAGTATCCCTGAGCAACTAGCCTTGCCTTGTTCCTTATGATTACTCCTTGATCATCTAGTTTGTTTCTGAATATCCATTTTGTTCCAACAATGGAATGATCCTTAGGCTTTGGCACTAGTTCCCATACTATATTTCTCTCAAATTAATGCAACTCCTCTTCCATTGCAATGATCCAGTGTGGATCTTGCTCTGCATCTTGAATGGATTGAGGTTCAATTTGAGATAGGAAGCAGGTGTGCAACAGGTTTTGGTTGACCTGATTTCTAGTCTGCGCACCAGCTGAGATGTCTCCAATTATTTGGGAAATTGGATGATCTCTGGATGTTACTAAATCAACAGAGGGTGTTGATTGTTCACCAACCTGTGTTGTTGTTTCCTCTTATGGTACAACAACTGGCTCTTCAAGTTGTTCTTCAATATGTTGAGCATTTTCTTCATCTTCACTGATTGCATCCCTTTGAGTAACCTGTAGCTTGTTCAAGTCTTCAACTAGGGAATGTTCCTGCAAGGGTTCTATGGTAGAAGAAATCTTCTCCTTGAAAGACATATTAGATTCATCAAATGATATATGAACAGATTCCTCAATTTTTAAAGATGATTTATTATAGACCCTATAAACCTTGCTGATCATGGAGTATCCCAGAAACACTCCTTCATCAGCTTTAGCTTGAAATTTTGCTAAATATTTTTTGTCATTGTTAAGAATGTAGCACATACAACCAAAGACTCTAAAATAATCAACTTTAGGTTTCTTCCCTTTGAGTAATTCATAGGGAGTCTTTCCCTTCAGTTTATGTATCAAACTTCTATTCAGCACATAGTTGGAGGTGTTCACTGCCTCTGCCCAAAAGGATAGAGGAACGTGAGCATCTGACAACAATGTAGTGGCAGATTCAATAAGGGTTCTATTTTTCTTTCAGCTACCACATTTTGTTGAGGAGTTCTAGGAGCTGAGAAAGTATGCCTGATTCCTTCACTCTGACAGAACTCTTGCATAAGAAGAGAATCAAACTCTGTCCCATGATCACTTCTGATCAGGGCAATGTGAGTATTGAACTCAATCTGTATACATTTGAGAAACTCTGTCAGACACTTAAAGTTATCAGACTTCTTCCTTAGAAAGAACACCCAAGTGAATCTAGAGAGGTCATCTACAACTACTAAAGTGTAGGATTTCCCTCCTAGGCTTTGTACTGTGATGGGTCCAAAACGTTCCATGTGTAACAGATACAAAATCCTAGGTGAATCACTCTTATTAAGTGACTTAAAGCTGTTTTTAGTTTGCTTGCCTAATTGACAAGCCCTACAGAGTCCTTCCTTCTTGTAGGGGCCAGAAGGTAGTCCTATAACAAGGTTGTCCTTGGATAGCCTAGCAATAGTTCTAAGGTTTAGGTGTCCTAGTCTCTTATGTCATAAGATATTTGGTCTACAGACATAATTAAATAAGCAAATATCTATATCAGTTGAAAGAAAATCTACTAGATAGATGTTACCTTTCCTTTTACCTGTCAACACAGTTGTGTTGTCCTCTGACTTGATTTTGCATAAGGCTTTGCTGAAGGTCACCTGGTAGCCTTCATCACACAGTTGACTGATGCTTATTAGGTTGTGCTTCAGTCCTTCCACATAAGCTACCTTTTTGAAAGTTACTGAACCAATCTGGACTGCACCATATCCTTTAGTCTGTCCAAAGTTTGAATCACCAAAGATAACTTTGGGTCCAAGCTTGGTTCTAAAGGAAGTGAGATTGTCCTTGTTCCCTGTCATGTGCTTAGAGCACCCACTATCCAAGTACCATTGCTGGTTAGGTGTTGGATAGGTCTTCTCCTGCACATAAGACAATTCATTTGTTTTTGACTCATTTTACCTTGGGCCTAGGTTGATAACCTTTAAATTCTGAAATGAAAGACATCCCAGGTTGACTCTTATATCCTTCAGGATGATATCTCCTTGGAGGTATAATCCATTCAGTATAAGGGTTAAAGATTTGGGATGAAGGACCCTTAGGATTGGATTTTGATTTGCCCTTGAAAACTTTTCCAGAGCTCTGACCTCTGTTCGACGATCTTGGAGCTGCGTTCGATGATCTTGGGTCAGATCGTCGAGCTCCGTTCGACTGTCGACTGTGGCTGAGATCAGGTACTTGAGATCGTCGAGCTGCGTTCGACGATTTTGGCTGAGATCATCGAGCTGCGTTCGGCGATCGTCGATCTCCGTTTGGCGATCGTCGATCTCCGTTCGACGATTTCTGCTGGGACTTAGTTTTCTGGGGCAGATCAGAATTTTTCCTAACAACCTCTACAACTCCCTTTCCTTTGTCAGAAATTAATTTGATTAGAGTTGTTAGGACTATGGGTTGGCTGGATGAAGCACCCAAGCCCAGTGTACTATTGAATCTGGAGTTCACTGTGCTTGTGATGTCCATCAGCTTAATGCTTCTCCCATTGAGGGATTCTTCAAGCTTCTTGGCCTTAGAGAGCTCACTTTTCAGTGAAGCTATCTGTTCCCTACAGCACTCCAACTCCTGAGAGAGTTTGAGGTTTTCTGACTTTAAAGTATTGTGTTCAGATAATTGATTTCTGAGAGAGATAATTTCTTTCTCAGACTTTAGCAGGTCTAAACGCAGTGCTTTAAATTCAGATTTAAAATCCTCTAAACTAAAATCAAAAGAGCTGATTACCTGATCTTCTTCAGGTTGAGTCTCTGAATCTGACTCTGACTCTTCTTCTTCTGAATTGTGTTGTGAGGCATTGATTGCCATCATGCAGAACTCTTTTTCTTCTGCATCATCCTCATCATCACTGGAGCTGGATGATGCTTCTGACTCTTCTTCAGTCTCACTCCAGGATTCAGCAACAAACCCTTTTCTTGTATGTTTGTTTTTGCTTGATGGGGGTTTGCCATTGCCATTCATCTTGGAATCTTTCTCCTTTCTTCTTTCTTTCTTGTCCCTTCTGTCCTTGTTTTTGTTCTTTGAACAGTCAGGAACTATGTGCCCTAGTTTCCTGCAACCAAAGCAGATAATGTCTTTATTATTGTTAATGGACTTGTCATACCTTGGCTTATCCTGCTCCTTGTATGATCTCCTTCTGAAGTCCTTTCTGGCCATCTTGTAGAATCTTTTGGCCAACAAACTAAGTAGTTCATCATTGCCTGTGACTTTGTCTTCAGGCTGATCTTCAGTTGCCTTGAAGGCTATGGTCTTCTCTTTTCTTGTGGCTGGTGAGGCAGCCTTCTGCTCTTCTTCTCTATTTTTGATGAGTAGCTCATAGGATTTGAGCTTCCCCAATAGAGCTTCAGTGGTTATCTCATTCAGACTTCTGGCATCCTTAAATGGACAGATTTTTGTATCCCAAGTGCTAGGGAAGCACATTAGAATCTTGTCATTGAGTTCAGTTAGTGAGATCTCTTTGTCCAATGTCCTGAGTTCATTGACAATTAGACTTAGCCTGTTGTACATATCTCCCACTAACTCAGTTTCTCCCTTTTTGAAATTCTCATATTGAGAGATGAGATGGGATCTCCTATCCTTTCTCTCATCAGCTGAGCCTGAGACTATTTCTGAGAGTTTGTCCCAAATTTCCTTTGCTGAATTGCATTCAGTCACCTTTTGAAATATGTCATCAGACATTGTCTGGGCCAAGATGTTCATAGCCTTGGCATCAGCTACCTTCCATCTCTTGATATCAACATCTATTCCTGATGAAGGTGGAACAACATTTGTACTAGAGTTCTCTGGAGGTCTTGGACATACTGTCAAAACAGAGTTAAAAATATCTTCGTCAATAGAATTCATGTACAGTCTGATCCTTGCTTTCCAAAGTGCAAACTTGGATAGATTGCACACTGGAGGTCTGGTGCTACCATAATCTTTGTTTTGGGCCATGATTTGTGAAAGCAAAATCTAATAATAGAATGCAAAAGAAAGAAGATCTAACTTGGGATCTTTGGGTTCAGGTGTTAGCCTGTACAATCAATCAGGTATGGTATGTTTAACCAACCTCACTTTGATACCAATTGAAAGTGCAGCTAGATCTGATATACTCTAAAGGGGGGTGAATAGAGCATATGGTGCTTTGAAACTTTTTACAACAATTGTTGTAATAAGAGTGAGCAGGGAAGCAGTTGAAAATCTAATCACAGAACTAAAATATACAAAAGCTAATCACAGAATAATCAAGGCCAGAAACAAACATAAAGACAAGCAAAACCAGAAGACACAAGGAAATATAGTGGTTCCCCTAAACTTGGGTACATCCACTCTTCTACCAACCTAGGTAGGAATCCACTGCAGGATGAGTTGATCAGGTGTCCTGTGCACCAATGAGCTTTTGATAAGGTGCTCAAAAACCAAATCAGATTTTTTGATCAGGTGTCTTGCCACCAATAAGCTTTTGACAAGGTGCTCAAAAACCAAACTCAAACTTTTGAAGGGAGTTTGAGAAACCCTTTACAGAGAGGGGGTGAGAGAGTGATGGAAGTCTTCTCTTTCTCAAACAACTGAGAAGACTATGTGGATTGTTGATGTCAAAGCTCTCCCTGAATCCTTGAGATCTTCAGGAGAAGAAGCTTTGCTGAGGGTGATAGGCCTTCAAAGATTGAACTCCAGCAATAGATGATTTCAGCAATGACTGAAATGTTGGATGTCTGGAGTCTTGAAATATGTTGGCCTTGAACACTTGAAAACTAAAGAGATCTGAAGATTTCAGAAAAAGGTTGATCTCCTTGGATGAGTGTTCTTGAGAATTCTTTGAGACAGAATATTTTGTTGAAGATTACTGATGTCTGTCTGTGTGTGTCTGTAATCTGTATGTCTCTCTGTAACCTTGTCTCTGAGATTCGAAAAATTCTTCTTTTTATTTCTCTAATACTAAACAAAACATTCTCTGAGAAGAATAGCTGTTGGTCTGCATTAATTGCATCCTTAATTGCAAAATATCTTTTGGAGGAAAGTCCATAGAAGTATTCCTTGAAACTTGGTCCAGAAATGAATGAAAATGGCTAGGAAATCTTCAGAATTAATTGCAGAATAACTCCTTAACTGATTTGAATTTGAATCTAGAAACATCCTTGAAGTTATCTGAAAACGTCGAACTGAGCTCTGCTATCGTCGAACTGAGCTCAGCGATCTGGAAATATATAGCAGCAAAATATCGTCGATCTGAGCTCAAAGATCGTTGAACTGAGCTCAGAGATAGAAATCCAAACCTGAGTATAGATCGTCGACCTGAGCTCACCAATCGTCGAATGGAGCTCGACGATATGATGAAGTTTAGCTCAGCGATCGTCGAACGGAGTTCAATGATCTGTCGAAGTTGAGCTAGACGATCGTCGATCAGAGTTCGACGAATCGTCATGCTGAGCTCGACGATATGACTTGGTCTCCAGACAGAAAATCCTGGTCTTGAGGGCAGCTTCCAAACCTATACTTCTAACCCTTAGACTCAATTCTAATTGACCTTTTGAACTATACAGGAGGTCAAGCATTGATTCCTAGAGACATAGTGATCCTGACCCAAATTAGTAATAGGGTGTTCCAACAGAAAGAACATTGCAGGAAGCACACATGCAAACATATCCTTTCTAATTTATCAAAACTTTATATATCTTTCTATCTATTCGGCGGACTACAGTCTTGAGTCCGCCCCATTTACGAAATCAAAAAAAGATAAAAATACATTAATCATCTGCAGTCTTTTGTTTCTTTTCTGGAGGTGCAGGGCTTTCGCCAACAATGTCGACTTCCGGAGAGTAGCCCCCCGAGCCGCTTCCGCTACTATCTGATTCTGTGCTTGAGGCGAACTCGCTATGCGAGCTCCTGGCCGCAGAGGAGGATGCAGAGGTGCTTAACTCGGCGGACTGATCTCCAACTCGCCGGCTTGAGCCAGTTTCGTCCGCCGTCTCCACTGCGCCTTGCCCTTCGCCTTGATCTTCTTCTTCTTCTTCTTCTTCTACTTCCTCGCCTTCTTCCTCTTCCTCAATGATGTCCTTGCCCTTTTTAGCCCGCTCCATCGCCGCGACCTGCGGTGCCAACTCAGGGAAGAGCTCCAAGAAAGGGACGCCATCCACTCCCTCCTTTGTAAAGATGCCACGGATAAGTCGCTCAATGGCGACCTCGATGGTTTCCTTCATGAAAGGGTGCATGGCGGCCTGGAAGCTGTTGTTCTCTAAGTCATAGGCGACCTGCGCAAAACAAAAGCAAACATCAGATCGATCGCGGTGGACAGCAAATTAAAGCCGCTGCGAATTCAACTCACCCCGAGCTCTTCTCTTTGCTGAACAACCTTCTTCCCCAGTCGTGCATTCCTCTCCTTTAGCGCCTTATTATCTTTTTGAAGCTGTTCATTCTGCTTTAGCAGGTCTCTGTCCATGGTGGCTACATAGTGGGTTGTCACCACACTATTCGCACCCTCCTGGGAGGTTAGCAGGGGGAGGTCGGCAGCGGGCACCTTTTTCAGGTCGCTCAGATTGCGCTTTCCATAAAGAGCGGAAATTGCAACATGGGCATGGCGGGTTAATCGCGGACTCTTCCACGAGGGGAACACGGTGGACAGGCGGACGTGCTTATTCTTGCCGTGTCAGTGGATCATGGGGTTTCCCCTAAGGTCCTTCTGGCGGTTTCCGAAGCCGCTCATCGAAAAGCTTTCGGAAGAAGAGTAATCCGCTGCGGGATCCCCTTCTTCTTTTCTCTTCCTTGTGATTTCTTGCTTCTTCTCTCTCTGTGTAGGGACAAAGCCGCTAGGCGTCTGCGGCAGGTTGGCGGGTACCGCCAAGATCGCTGCAAAAAAAGATGAGTTAACACCAAGGTCGCGGCGGATGCAAAATGCTAGTTTGCAAAAATCTTACTCTCTTCAGGCAAAACATCCGCCAAGCTCGCCAATAGCGGAATGTAATGTTCAATGTCAAGCCTGGCGTTGGCCAAGAACTCGACAATGGCGGACTGCATCGCGTCTAGCGGCACGCTCTTGAAGAAAGAGTCCGCGCGCACCTGCGGATAGGTGTGCGCGAACCCTAGGTCGCCTTCAAAGATCAAGAACCTATAGGTCCAGTTGTGGATCTTGTTGGGAAGGCCCACAACCTTCATACCTCTACAATAAAAGTATATCACCCCCTTGTAGGGGAGGCCTCCAGAAGCAGTGATTGAGCGGACAGAGAACATCTTGCGGAAGATGTTTATGGAGAAAGTGATCTTCTCAGATCGTAAGTAAGAAATGAAGCTGCAGATCGCGGCGAGTGTGTTGGGCGCGAGCTGGCCCGACACCATTCCGTAGTGCTCAAAGATCTCGGCGAGCCCCCATAGAAGCGGAAACTTGAATCCGCTATCAAAGTGGTCCACGGGAACTGCGATCTGGGTTGCGGTTGAGAAGTTCAAGCTTTCTTGATGGGCTGGGAGGCGGACAAGGATATTTGAATTCTCCATCTGTCTCTCAGCAAAGGCCTCCAAGTCAGCCTCTGTCAAGGTGCATTTCCTGTGGTCGGCAGAGTGGAAGGCGACAGCAACATCAGTTCTGGCGGACATCATTTTGCAGGTCGCAGGGTTCCTTTACTTCAACTGTTTCCTGCATAGAAGAAACCGGCAGGGCCTATTTATAGTTATAAGTTCTGACAACTTTTTGACCAGGCCGCAGAGCTCGCAATTCCAATCCGCATAGTCTGCAAAAATCAAATCATTCAGCAAAAATCAAAAAATAATGCGGACACAAACATAGATTCATAGCAAAATTCAAAGCACAGATTAAGGCAGACACAGTTTCAGTTCGCCCAGTTCGCAGTGCTTCCTGCATACATCAAACATGAGAAGCGGACACAGTATCAGTCCGCTTAGTTCGCAACATTTCCCACCTGCAGTTAGATAATGTGAAGCGGACATAGCATTAGTCCGCACAGTTCGCCATAGATCAGCAAGAATAAGCAACATAATTTGCGGATACATGATTAAGTCCGCACAGCTCGCACATAGTTCAATATACAACAGCATTGTTTAAAAAACACGAACAATTATACAAATCAAACAAAGTTCATGGCAACACGGACTCAGCGGTCCCTAGTTTCGGTTCGCGCTTGCCTTTTAGGTCTATCTCTGCACATGTGAGCGGCCTGGTCGCTCATTTGAAGAATCTCGTTGTACAAGCGGTAGATATGATGATGGATGACCTTTATAGTCCGGTGCATGTGGGCAGCCTCGCGGTCTACCCGGCTAATGGGGACCATTGGCTCTGCTGTCGGCCTCTGCTCCTCGTCCGCAACCTGTTGATCGCCCGCCGGTGCTGCGGCCTCCGGAGCAGCGCGATCTTGCAATCGCGACCTATGCTCGGCAACCTCAGCAGCCCGCTTTCCTTTCTCTTCCCTCGCTGATGCCAAATGTTTCCCCTTGTAGAAGCGGACATCGTCCGCGAGCCTCTTCTTCTTCCTATCAGACCTATCCAGTGCCCTGGAGATGCTATCGATCTGGTCTTTTAGGGCTTTCTCCCGCTCCGCGGACGCTTTCTCGCGCTCTTCCGCCTTCTTTAACTCTGCTTTCATATTCTGAACTTCAGCTTGAAATTTCTTTTCTAACTCTTTGATGATGTTCAGGCTGGGCAGCTCATCCCCTGCGGATTCCTCATGCGAGACCGCGTCAACACCAGTATTCGGTGTAACCACGATCTCGCAACTCTCAACGGAGCCCGGCAGCGACTTTCTACCTGCAAGAAAGAAAGTCAACTTCATCATTCAAAAACAGTCCGCGGCGGACTCAAAGAAAGGATGAAAGTTCACATTTGGATATAGCCGCAGCGATTTGCCCACTATCGAGAAAGACAGGCCGCCTTGCCTGCTCTTGGTCAAAAAGCCTTAACCGCTTCTTCCATTCGTGCTGGACCTTAGCTCTTTTCTCAGCAGCAGAGCTTTTCGAAACCACGATGTCCTCAGTATCAGTGATAATCTTGATTGGTCTCGACTTCCGCGGAGGCGACCTGTAAAGCCACTGACGCTTAAAATACTTAGGCGCCGGTTGAAGTTAACCTGACCGCAGTAGCTCCGCAGCAGTTCGCAGATCCTCAGCGCTCTTGTCCGCCGCGACCTGCTTCGAGGCTGCCTCCACCACAGCTACTTGAGCAGCAATTTGCTTCTTCTGCTCCTCTATCTTCTACTTCAGACTCTCCATCTCTTCTTCCTCCGCAGCGGACAAAGAAGGGAGTTCGCTACCTTTATTCCCAGTGGTTTCTGCCTCAGATTGCTGCAGTACAATCAGCAGGGATTCGTTGATTAGATCTACTCCGTTGACGTCTATAGAGTCAAGCATCTCATCCGTGGTTAAACTGACCGTGGAGAGGGAATTGTCTCCGCAAAGTTGTGCCTCCGGTGTAATCAAATCATTGTCCGGAACTTCTTTGTCGCGCGGTCTGTGCTGCAAGTCCGCTTCTCCAGTCCGCTTGGAGATATTCTTCTTTTTCATCGCGCGCAGTTTCTTCTCAACCTGCTCGGCAACGGTCGACCCATCCCTCTTCCTCTTCTTTCTTTTAGCTCTCTTCTCGGCAGAGTCCGCGGCGGCCTCTCCTAAGTCGAGCTGACTCTCGCGGATAGTCACAGGATCCACAGCTACCAATGCCTGCGAAGGCGCATTCTTGCCAGCCTCTTCTTCTGAAGTCCGCCTATCTTCCTCATCCAGGTTAACGATGGGTACCTGGGCATTAGGGGAAGATATTTCAGACTCATTATGTTTTCCAGCGGTGTCCGCCGAGGTCGCAGTTTTCTGGGAAGGGACCGAGTCCGACAGAGTCACCATCTTTTCACTTCTCAGTGGTTCAGCATCAAGTACTGCGGCGTCCTCGCGCACAGATACATCAGCGCGGTGGACTGCTTTCTCCGCAGGCTTCTGGCTGTGGGAACTTTCTCCAGTAGGGAGGACAGGATCCTTTCTTGTCGACGTCTTTATTATCTTCTTGGTCTTCATAAGCGTTGTCAGTACTGAGTCGCCTTTTGCAGTGAGACTAGAGAAGAAAGCTCTGAGCCTTGCCATGCCGGACTGCAAAGTGGAGACCGCAAGTGGTGAATAGCGCCCCGTGTCGATTGGGATTTTCAACAGTTCCACGCCCTCCAGCGATATTTATAGCGATGGCGGCATTTACGAGGCTTACGGACTCGGCGGTTAAGAAAACATTTTCGAAGTTTTCTGGAACTTAAAAATGTGCGGGGATTATGTTAACCCCTCAGTCCGCAAAATCCTGCAAGATGCCGAGACCCCCTTTTCAACACTCGCGGACGCAATTAGGCAGTCCTCCCAGTCCGGCTAAGTAACCAATCGGCCACTAGGGAAGATCCCCAGCAGCAAACTCAAGGATCTGCCCGCTCCATCCATCGTGCCTTGGGACCTTTTGATTCTCTACGGCGGCGGACTCAGTGTCCCGTCCGCCCAGGCCGCCGTCCTCCAGCAGGATCACGCCTAGTAGCAGCAGAGGAAGCTCCAGCCCGCGAGCCCAGTCCGCCCCTTCTGCGCGGACTGGCGTGTTCTTTTCTTTTTGCTTCCCGTCACCGCTGCCCGGTTCTCCTGTACCCCGGGCAGCCGGTTATTTTAGCCCAGCCCGTTTGGGCAGACCCCCTATCCTATAAATAGGGGGGAGGTGGTTCACCCAGGGCATGCTGACTCAGACCCAGGAGCCAACTTGTTAAAGGCTGCGGACTCGAATATTGTGCCTTGCGGACTCCTCCTCGCTCTGCTCTTGTCAACTATTGTAACGCCCCCACCTGTCACATGACATATAACGGTGGGTCCGGTCGGGGCCCCACGCCATATAGCACAGACAAGCAAAGGAATCACATGTGGAAATCAAAATCTATGCGTATCCTTAACTCATTCCATTCTAGCGCATCATTTTTCTTGTTAACATGAACTCAAACCAGAATGTCCACCCATATATAAATACCACATTTATATAAAAACAACACCAGGAATGTATACAACTCACACACCCTTGCCTTATGGCCTTACAAGTTCCTCTTTCACATCAATGGTTTTGTACATCGGCACGCAGGCCGGCCACACATGAAATCCAACCATGATTCTTCACATAGCCTTCAAGGACTAAGAACACCAGGCTAGCCAATCCACTTAGTCTTTCCAAACCGCAGCACCTGCAATTCATCATCCAAACCAACACAGAAAACAAAGTAACGGTCAGCATTGCTGGCCCATTATAACGACCCTACCCCCTACCCGGGGTAGTGGTTCCTTCCCTGTATACAGTGCTTCCTTTCTCATCAAGCATCAGCAAGCATCACCAAATCACATAGCTAGATCATTCTCTTTATTCCACTAACAAACACATCACATCACAAACGCTGGAGTCCACCAACGCTCCGTGCACTCAGGGCACCTTCTTGGCGTACCGTAATCCACCGTCGTACACCGCTGTCTCTCGAGGTGTTAACTTGTTGGTTGACCGGCCCTAGTCCACCAGCTCGCAGGCTGGCGACATCCCGCCCAAGCCACTCAGAGTTCCACCCTCACAGCATCACAAACAGAGCAGACCGACCCACACTATGTGGTGTAGCAAGTCGGGTTTATCTAAGCTCCCCAGGCATTGTCTACCCATCGATCCCCCTCCTAGTCCGATCGACCCACCCATGTGGTGCAGCAACCCGGGTTTAACTCGGCTCCCCAAGCATTGCCACCCATCGATCCTACCTTAACTAGATCAACCCACCCTAGTGGTGTAACAAACCGGGCGTATCTCGCACTAACCAGGCGTGCTACCAATTGATCATCTCATATCCAGGAGCTTCGCCAAAGCCTCCTCACAATCATCACATCCATACATTCATCACAACAGAAATCCGTTTTGCACATCATCAAAGCCACGGAGTCTTCTCCGGTTTACCCATGAACATCACCAATCCAGACTACCGGTCCAGATGGGCTTCACACAGTATGCCTACGCCGTACTCTATATTTCCGGCTCTAAATGCAGACACAACAAAGGAATCACTTCCGCAATCCACCTCTTGGTGGAGGATTCCAAGCACATGTACAGAGAAAGGACTTCGATGTCCAAGAAGGAGATCGTTACCCTTGAAGATCGCTTCGGCGCCATGAAGTAGCCGGATGGAAATCACCGCCTCGGCTCTGCCTTCACGAATCCGCTCTAGGATCTTCGCTCCGCACTCCGCAGCTCCTACAGCAGCTGGTAGACTCCTCCCTTCTCTCTTCCTTAGGCCTTTCTTCTCTCTCTCTCTTCCTTAGGCCTTTCTTCTCTCTTTCTCTCTCTCTCTCTCTTCCTTAGGCCTTTCTTCTCTCATTCCATTCTAGCGCAGCATTTTTCTTGTTAACATGAACTCAAACCAGAATGTCCACCCATATATAAATACCACATTTATATAAAAACAACACCAGGAATGTATACAACTCACACACCCTTGCCTTATAGCCTTACAAGTTCCTCTTTCACATCAATGGATTCGTACATCGGCACGCAGGCTGGCCACACATGAAATCCAACCATGATTCTTCACATAGCCTTCAAGGACTAAGAACACCAGGCTAGCCAATCCACTTAGTCTTTCCAAACCGCAGCACCTGCAATTCATCATCCAAACCAACACAGAAAACAAAGTAACGGTCAGCATTGCTGACCCATTATAACGACCCTACCCCCTACCCGGGGTAGTGGTTCCTTCCCTGTATACAGTGCTTCCTTTCTCATCAAGCATCAACAAGCATCACCAAATCACATAGCTAGATCATTCTCTTTATTCCACTAACAAACACATCACATCACAAACGCTGGAGTCCACCAATGCTCCGTGCACTCAGGGCACCTTCTTGGCGTACCGGAATCCACCGTCGTACACCGCTGTCTCTCGAGGTGTTAACTTGTTGGTTGACCGGCCCTAGTCCACCAGCTCGCAGGCTGGCGACATCCCGCCCAAGCCACTCAGAGGTCCACCCTCACAGCATCACAAACAGAGCAGACCGACCCACACTATGTGGTGTAGCAAGCCGGGTTTATCTAAGCTCCCCAGGCATTGTCTACCCATCGATCCCCCTCCTAGTCCGATCGACCCACCCATGTGGTGCAGCAACCCGGGTTTAACTCGGCTCCCCAAGCATTGCCACCCATCGATCCTACCTTAACTAGATCAACCCACCCTAGTGGTGTAACAAACCGGGCGTATCTCGCACTAACCAGGCGTGCTACCAATTGATCATCTCATATCCAGGAGCTTCGCCAAAGCCTCCTCACAATCATCACATCCATACATTCATCACAACAGAAATCCGTTTTGCACATCATCAAAGCCACGGAGTCTTCTCCGGTTTACCCATGAACATCACCAATCCAGACTACCGGTCCAGATGGGCTTCACACAGTATGCCTACGCCGTACTCTATATTTTCGGCTCTAAATGCAGACACAACAAAGGAATCACTTCCGCGATCCACCTCTTGGTGGAGGATTCCAAGCACATGTACAGGGAAAGGACTTCGATGTCCAAGAAGGAGATCGTTACCCTTGAAGATCGCTTCGGCGCCATGAAGTAGCCGGATGGAAATCACCGCCTCGGCTCTGCCTTCACGAATCCGCTCTCGGATCTTCGCTCCGCACTCCGCAGCTCCTACAGCAGCTGGTAGACTCCTCCCTTCTCTCTTCCTTAGGCCTTTCTTCTCTCTCTCTCTTGGAATGAAGATGAAGAAGAAGAAGAAGAGAAAAGAGGGTTTAAATCCCCTTTTTCTCGGCCTTCACAACACCTGGACAAAGCCCAGCCCTTGGATCCAGGAAGAGGGAAACAAACGGCTCAGATCTGGCCAGAAAACCCTGAACACGGCCTGACACGCCCTGTGACACGCCCGTGTCACAGGCCGTGTCCCTCTAAGCGGCAGACAACCGACTCAATCCAGCCAGTACACGCCCGTGTGACATGCCCATGTCACGGCCGTGTACCCGACACGCCCTCAGACACGCCCGTGTCTGAGGCCGTATGACTCAACGAAAATAATCCCAAAACAACCCGAGACTTCACACGGCCTGGCACACGGCCTGGCACACGCCCGTGTTCATGGCTGTGTGCACCAGGACACACCCGTGTCCCACAAACACGCCCTAACCCGAGACGTCGAGCTGAGTTCGACGCCCACTGACACGCCCTGTGACACGCCCGTGTCACAGGCCGTGTCCTCACTGGAAACTCGATACTCGACGATCGTCGCGTAACACTCGTCGAGCATACGACACGGCATTTGACACGGCCGTGTCCTGGGCCGTGTGCCCCCTCTCGACGATGTCAAGCGAAAATCGTAGACACAAAGGCCGATCGTCGACACAACCTCGACACGCCCTGCGACACGCCCGTGTCGTAGGCCGTGTCAACGGACACGCCCTGGGACACGCCCGTGTCCCAGGCCGTGTCACCCAAAAATCCTGTTTTCAGAAAATTGGCCTGTTACAACTATTCCTTTCACTTGTAACCAAATCATTCTTCAATCAAGGGAAAGCCCATCGCAAGAGAGGCATTCAGGCCGCGACGGGCGAAGTCTGTTGTTGCCGTGGCTTACGGCCCTACTGTTCTTCCTGCCCTCATCCTCTTAGTAGATTACTACTCGCAGTCTCTCTATTCCCCGGTGCTCGAACCGTTAGCTGGTGGTGCTCGACCCCCCCCCCCCCCTTGTGTTTTCGTGCATCAACAATTAGGTGCACTACTTTCCTCATAACCTGGATGTTCTGACGGCCCTGCACCACTCCTGGTCACCTATAGTCATACAAAATACCGTTAAGTTACCAAACAATATTTCAAAAAGCAATTATAGGAAGATGCAGGTTCCTCAAACACGTGTATTTTCATTCCTAAGTGGACATTCATGGGTTCTTTTGATTTTATAACGATTACGCACACACATGTGCTCACCACCCCTTAAAAGAATTCGCCCACGAATTCATTTAAGTTGACCTAAACCAGTAGTCTGATACCAAATTATAACACCCCCTATCCGTCACATAGCATGTAGTAGTAGGTCTGGTCGGGGCCCGACGACTCATACCACAGACAGACCGGAAGGTTACGAGATGAAACCATCCTCCTAATAACCATTGTCCAACATAGAGCACATTCTAGCGGAAGCAATTTAAAAGTTGCAAATTTAGAACTCAGCCACAGCATGAATGTCCACTAATAATAACCCAAATGGAATGAATGTACAAATACACAAGTACATGGCCTTATGGCCTTACAAGAGTTTACTCAAATAAAAGTGTCTTCCAAACATCAGCATGCAGGCCGGTCACACATGAACATAAAAGTAAACATCAGCAAAGGCCTTCGAGGGTCGGCTCTACAATAAGTGCTTTTTGCCCGCTATTTGCCACTAGGCTCCACAGCACCTGCAAGTAACAATCCACCGAAGCGGTGGCAAACAAAAGCAACGGTCAGCTAAAGCTAACCAAATTATAACGACCCCGCCCCCAAACTCGGGGCGGCGATGCTCCTTCCCTGCACTTTATTACCATAGCCAAACAGTATAGTGTAAAAACACCTCATCACAGGCGTAGGCACATACGACCACACATCCCGTGCTCTCAAGGCACATTCTCGATGAACCCGGTCAATTCCACGGTCTCACCACCGCCCCACTTGGACGGCAAATCTCGTGAGCATTTCGGTCTTTCTGGCCTAAGCCTTAGACCCTTCATCTATGCCAACGGCGTATACCACGTACTTTAGGTCTCTCTAGCCAAACAACATAGAGCGGGTACGGTTCCACTTGACCCGTTGCTCACACCGCAACGTCAATTTAAGACATATGCGCGGGTCAAGCTTCCCCGAGTCCGAATCCAATCACACACTTCACATAACCCGATTATGTGCAAGTTGGCTCCCAGCCATCATGATGGCAGAATCACGCATCTGCCCAGTTTTTCGGGTGCACCTTGGAGTTAGTCCCCAAGGCTCCCTGTTGCAATCTACCGTGTAGAAAACCTGAAAACAACCATCGATGCGGAGTCTTCTCCGGTCATTCATGCAATGAATCATCACCGATCCAGACCAGCTTGTCCAGCTAGGCTTCACACACCATGTTTATGTCCGTACTTCGATTTCAGACTCTACATGCAAAACAATGGGGGTTATTCATATCTACCCAAAGGAACACCTCACACTCACCGCATAATCGCGAGAGTAGGCTTCCTATGCAAAAGGAAAGAGGACTTCACATGTCCAAGATGAGAATTGAAAGAAATTGTACCTAATCACCTAGAGGGGGGGTGAATATGTGACTAAATCTTTTTAAACTTTTTAGGCAGATTGCAGATTATTTCACAGAGTTCTAACTACTTTTTCACAGCAATCAATGAGCAATCACAGAATAAAACAAGCACACAGTGAACACACAGATTTATAGTGGTTCTCCAAGGTTTGGTTACATCCACTTTCCCCCTTCGCCTATCTAGTAGTGTACTAGATTCGGCCAAACTCCACTATCTCAGATCCTCAGATCTTACACTCAAAACCTCAACCAGGTTCCTACAGCTCAGGCCCAAGGCCCTACAACTCAGTCTTCTCCAAAGACCTACACTCAGCTTCTTCACAAAGCCTACACTCAGCCACAACAGGCCTACACTCAGAGAAAAAGATCTCCTACACTCAGGCACATAGGCCCTACACTCAGCCTTTATAATTGCAGGCTTACAACTCAGATCCCTAAGGATCCTACAGGAAATTTAGAATACAAAGAATATTCCTACAACTCAGAGAAAAGAGAGACGAGTTGATAGGTTCTTGATGAGTTCTTGGAAGAACTCTGCTGAGAATAATCTCACTTGGCTTTTCTTCAAAGCTTCTTGAATGTAGAACACAATAGGATTGATTCTCTGCAGCTGATCTTCAATCACTGCAACTTAAGATTCAGAACAAGGTCTGAACCCTTCTTCTCAGCCTGGTTCCAACGGCTGACTTCTTGGAAGGAGCTCTCTCTCTCCAACTACTTAGATCTTCACTTGATTCTTCAATGAATAGCTAGATCTACTTTTTGTTTTCAATCTCTAAAAATCATCTGTTTTGTAGACAGTATAAGCCTATATATAGGCCTTCTTCATGGTGACCGGCTGGTCCGGTTCCTAACTGATTTCTGACAACTCTGACAGGTGCAGTAGACTGGCTGGAATGACAGCTGTCAAGTCATCCAGTCAGTTCTTGAAATATTTGTATCTGTCTGAAAGTGTTGAGACAGTCTGTCTTTAAGTGTCAACACTTATAGACCAAGTGTCGACACAAGTTGACTAAGTGTCTACACTATCCTTCAAGGTGTCGACACAACTCCTTGTGTTGTAGAATTCACTTCTCGACACAGCTTCTTCATCATGTGTCGACACTGATATTGTGTGTCGACACAACTCCTTATTCTTCAGTACTTTTTTGAATTCTTGTAAGTGTCGACACAACTCCTTTGTGTCGACACATCTTCATGTGTTGAACTTGTTCAGTGTCGACACTTCTTCTTGGTGTCGACACTTGTCTTCTGTGTTGATACTTTCTGAGTGTCGACACTTCTCCTTATGTCGACACATCCTTCTTTTGTTGAGACTTTTGTTGAGTGTCGACACATCTCCTTTGTGTCGACACTTGGACTTAGATTTTTGTTGAACTTTACTAAGTGTCGACACAGCCTCCTAGTGTCGACACTTTCTTCATGTATTGAGTCTTCTGCTGAGTGTCGACACATTCTTTCTTGTGTCGACACTTTCTTCAAGTGCTGAGTCTTCTGATGTGTGTCGACACATTCCTCATTATGTCGACACTTATACTTAGACTCTGCTGAAATTTGCTGAGTGTCGACACAGCTTCCAAGTGTCGACACTTTCTGATGTAGACACAGTTCCTCTGGGTGTCGACACTACTTCTAAGTGTCGACACAGCTTCACTGGACTTCTCTTCATTGAGTGTCGACACATCTGGTATGTGTCGACACTTTCTATCTGGTGTCGACTCTGCATCCCTGGTGTCGACACAAATACTCCAAGTGTCGACACTGCTTGTCTGGGTGTCGACACAAGTCTTCTTAAGTGTCGACACTTTCCCTCTGGGTGTCGACACATGGACTTAGAATCTTTTCTGCTTTCCCTGCAAATACTTAACCTGCACAAGGCAACTCAAAATACATCAAATACATTTTGATGTATATCATTGAGTGAGGTGAGGCTTCTTCAAATCAAGTACATTTAAACCAATATACCCAACAATCTCCCCCTATTTGGAGAAGTCATAACCCTTAGCCAATGATATACACCATACATAACAAAATCACAGTATGATGTAAATAGGATTATACAATCAGGGAAAACATAAACATGTATCAAACAAAACATGTGTACACAGATATCATCACAAAACAATTATGAAATAGATTTATAACACATCACATTGTTCAACTTTGTCATATTCATTAAATAATAGTTTACATAATGTTTAAAATCAAAAGATTACAACTGTAAACTAAAGATAAATCTATTCTATTTCTGCTCAACATCCTTGATCACTATTCCCTTTCTAGACTGTATCTTGGCTTATACAGGGGCTTCAGCATCTTCAGTATCAGCAGGCTTTTTCCCTTTCAGCTCCTTCTTCTTTAGCTCTTCAGCTTTAATCTTCTGCCTCTCAAAGTAATGATAAGGCTTGGGAAAGTACTTGCTAGGCTCCTGGGCAGTAGGAGGTAGCTTTCCCATCTTTGCATTTCTTCTATATTGCACTATGGCTTCTTGTCTGTTTTCATGCTTTCTCCATTCTAGTTCAGAATACCATTTGTTTCTGTCTTGAATATTATCTTTGGCAGCCTTCCATGCAGTTAAGATAATGTTCCTTGAAGTGGGGATCCACTGTTCAAAATCAGGCCTTTGTTCAGCTTGCTCTTTGAACCTCTTCTTAGACAATATAGTCGCTTGTTCCTTGAGCATCAAAGCTTCTTGTTCTTTCAATATAGCTTCTGGCACTGGCTGAATCACTTTCTCTATAATGACCTTATCCATTCCCTCAGGAGGGCTATACATTGATTGTATGTCTGCATGTATCATATCAAAATCTGGTGGAGGACAGATCACCTGAGCTACTTCAGCTTGCTCACCTCCAAGATAATCAGGATTAATCCTAGATTCTGCAACATTATCATCATCGCATAAAGGAGGATAACCAAGAGTGGCTCTGATGGAATTGAAAATCCATTTTGCATGATCAGAGCCGGCTTTGACTAACACCCTCTCCCCCTTTATGACTTCTCTTTCTATGTGATCTCTTAGATCATCCTTCTGAAATCTGATTTGGGTATTGAGATAATTGACTTCATCCTTGTAGAAAGGTTTTAACCTTTGGAGTTTTTCAAGGATCAGCTTTTGAGAGTTTTCTATAGCAGAAGTAACATCAGTTATGCCCTCTTGTAAAGCTTTATCAAACTCTGCCTTAGCAGTAGCATGAGAGGTAGTTTGACCAGCAGCTATATTCTTCATCTCTGTGACAATGGCATTGTGGGAAGCTGTCAAATTATCATTCATTCTTATTTGATTTTCCAGAATATATCCTTGCTTCAGTACAATGTCATCCACTTGAGCTTTGATTTTCTCTTGATGTGTAGCCAAGTAAACCACTGCATTCCCTCCCTTGTGGAAGCAGTCAGTCATCTCCTTCTTATTTAGATTCATCTCAAATCTAATAGACTTAATATCCTGGGCCAGATCAAACTGTAAGGACTTATGTCCCTCATCCATATATGTTTCTATTGCCTGTCTGTGCTCATCTAGCTTTATCTGCATTGCAACCATCAGAGCACTGTAATCTACAATTGGTGTTGGCTGTGGTGTAGGCTGTGGTGCTATGGTTTGCAGAGCTTTCTTATAAGTCTGGCTCCTTCTTTTAAAGACTTGAAACTTTCTCTTTTTAGCTCTTGCAGCCTCTTCATCTTCAGATGCTGATGTGCTTGCAATTTCTACCCTCTCCCTAGGTAGCTCCTCAACATCCTTTGGCTTCTCAGGCTCTTTCCTTGCAGGTTCTTCAACAAATACTACTTGCTCCCCCTCAACTTGAGCATTCTCCCCCTCAGCAGCAGCACTTTCCTTCTTAAAGTTTGTCTGATCCAAATTAAGGAAGAGATCTTCCATTGTAAATTCTTGTTGAGGAAGTGATGAAGATTCTCTTATCTCATCAGTTACTTGATGTGGTTCCACTTGATCTGCAACAGATGTGTCCTCCATGACAACATCTGGGGGTTGACTATCAATCTGAGGTTGCTGATTAATATTTTTTAATGAATCAGATAAAACATTATCCTCTATAGGGAAAACTAAGTTATTGATTTCAGTGAGTACCTCAAGTATGGTGTTTGTACCTTGCTCACTTTCTAGTGGAGTTGGCTCTTCTACTACTAGAGGCTCCCCCTAGATAGAATCCTGGTGTATGGGGCTAGCTTGAGGTAGCTCCCCCTGCCTATCTGCAACTTCTTGTACGCTGGAGACTTTTCAGCAATTCCAGTGTCTTCTTCATCAAGAGTGAAGACAACTTGCTCCTCAGAGCTGCTAGATGAATCTTGAGCCACTGGGGCTGTCTTCTTCTTCTTCTTTTGTGGAGTTATTTTCTCAGGAGTAGGTAATTCCTTTGTCAAGACCCTATCCCATCTAGAGAAGATCCTCATGTCCATCTTTCTCATGTGGTTGATCTTTGATCCAGCATCTTGACTCATTACTTCCGGTATACTACCAGCCAAGTAAAGACTTAGTATCCTACCCAAATTGGGCTTCTTCATAATCTCTTTAATCTTCTCAAAGACTACTACAGACCAATCAGTTTTCAATGTGAATATAATCCTTGTCATAAGATTGAACATATGGGCTGATACCCTGTCATGCCCTCCAAGCTTACTCAAGATCACCTTGCCAACAATTTCTGAGAGAAATTTGCCTTGGCTGTTCATCCCCTTTCTATTGAATACTGATCCAATTTTCATATTGGAATCCAGACCACACCAAGTTAATGTTTCCCTAGTTGTAGAAGCAGAAACATTCTCTTCTTCCTTAGTCCTTGGTAACTGAAGTACTTTTCTCAAACTCTTAGATGAGACCTTCACCTTTTCTCCATGAACCCTGGACTTTATCTTGAATCCTGATTCGTCTTGGGTTGCTCCATTCAGAAATTCTAATACTTCTTTCTTCCATATCTTTGTTGGCTCTGAAATAAGAAAATCTAATCCTGAGTTTGCAACTAGGGTTACTACATCCTTGATCTCCGACTATGCGTCATCAAACGCATGTCACACTAGTTCATATCCTTCATTCACGTTTTCTTCGAGCTTTGGCGTCATTAGGGTTTGAAGAATTTGAATGGAGAGAAGAGAGGTGTCGACACACAAGTTTGGTCTTGAAACTTTGGTGAGCGTGTCGACAGACAAAGGTGAAATCCTATTTATACCTTTCTAGTATTGAAGATGAAAGGGCACGCCAACTAACTTAAATTGTGTCGACACTGTTGAAAAGTGTCGACACAGACTTATAATGTCTCGACAACTATGTGTCGACACAAGTATAGTCGACAGAATATATGTGTCGACACTTGTTTATGTGTCGACACCACTTAGCTCGACACTTAGTCGAGACTTTACTTGATTAATTCTGTGTAAATTCTAAGTGTCGACACCACCTTGGTTGTGTCGACACCGACCCTGTATGTGTCGACACTAATTTTCTGAAGTGTCGACACCAACTTCCTAGATGTGTCGACACCTTTTCTATGAAGTGTCGACACCAATTCTCTGTCTCGACACAGACAACTACTATTTTACTTAGCCATTACAATAAACTTATTCTAAGTTTATCATACCTAATTCAATTTTGAACTGATTGAACTTGGTTTCTTCTAGGGGCTTAGTATATATGTCAAGTGGTTGATTATCTGTATTAACATACTCCAGTGATATATCTTCTTTTTCTACATGTTCCCTTAGAAAATGATATTTTATTTCAATATGCTTAGTTCTACTATGGGAAACAGGATTGTTTGCAATTGATATAGCACTAGTAGAATCACAAAATAGTGGTGTTCTACTTACTTGAATACAAAAATTCTCAAGCTGATGTTGTATCCATAGAAGTTGAGCACAATAACTTCCTGCAGCCACATACTCTGATTCTGCTATGGAGATAGCCACACTTGTTTGCTTCTTGCTACTCCATGATATTAGTCTTCCACCTAGGAATTGACAGGTTCCAGTTATACTCTTTCTATCTTCTTTGCAGCCTGCAAAATCTGCATCTGAATAACCTGTTAGATCAAAATCTCCATTCCTAGGGTACCAAAGGCCTAGATTAGGAGTGCCCTTTAGATATCTCAGAATCCTTTTGACTGCTATCAAATGAGACTCTTTAGGGCATGCTTGGTACCTAGCATAGACACATGTAGCATACATGATATCTGGTCTACTTGTAGTCAAATATAGAAGGGAGCCAACTATCCCTCTATACAAAGTCTCATCTACAGGTTTTCCTGCATCATCTTTGCTAAGAGACATACTTGACCCCATAGGAGTCTTCATGGTACTGGATGATTCCATACCATACTTCCTTATTAGTTCTAGGGTGAACTTAGACTGGCATATGGATAAACCATTCTCAGTCTGTCTAACTTGGAGACCCAAGAAGAACTTAAGTTCCCCCATACTGCTCATCTCAAATTGTCCTTGCATAAGTTTTGCAAACTTCCTGCAAAGACCACTTTGAGTAGACCCAAATATTATGTCATCTACATATATTTGGACTAGTATGATCTTGCCTCTGGATTCCCTAAGGAATAGAGTCTTGTCTATTTTCCCCCTTGTGAATTTATTCTCAATGAGGAAACTAGACAGGGTTTCATACCAAGCCCTAGGGGCTTGGTTTAACCCATACAATGCCTTCCTAAGTCTATAGACATAATGAGGTTGAGTTGAATCAACAAAATCTGATGGCTGTTCCACATAGACCTCTTCTTTCAGATTACCATTCAAAAAGGCTGACTTAACATCCATTTGGTATACTTTAAATCCTTGATAGGTTGCATAGGCCAGGAACATTCTTATGGCTTCCAGTCTGGCTACTGGAGCAAAGGTTTGATCAAAGTCAATACCTTCTTCCTGCCTATATCCCTTAGCAACCAGTCTAGCTTTGTTCTTGATAATCACTCCATGTTCATCCATCTTATTCCTAAAGATCCACTTGGTTCCAATTATGTTGTGGTCTCTTGGTTTAGGAACAAGCTCCCAGACTTTGCATCTCTTGAACTGATTTAGCTCTTCTTACATTGCCTCAATCCAATGAGGGTCTAGGATGGCTTCTTCAAACTTCTTTGGCTCTACTTGGGATAGAAAACTGGAGTAGAGTATGTTGGGTTTTCTCTATGAGGATGGCACAACACTTGTGCACGCAGCGGAAGAATAAAACATCAAGAAAACCCAAAAGAAATGTGATCGGGCCATGGTAGTTGAATCAAGAAGTTAACATACAACTAGGCCAAAATTACCTCGGTGGCATTGAGTCACAACTCAACGAAGATGCTCCAAGCTTCGTGTTCTTGCTGGTGGCGAGTTCTACATGAAATAATGTCCACGTTTCTGCAGAGATCCACACGAGCGGGAGAACACCGATCTCTCCGTCACACGGAAAAATCGGGAAGGACAAAGACGGCACCTTGCTTCTCCACGGACTGCTAGGTCCGCGCTAGGAAGAGCAACACCAGCGACGATCGCCGGAAAGGAGGAGGTCGACGGAGCGACAATGGCGGCAGAACCCTTCCGTCGGCGGGATTCGGAATCGGCGGAGCGAACGAACGGCGGAACACTTCCGTCGGCTTCGATTCGCTCAGCACGCATACATCTTCTTGTGTCCCGAAAAAACCCTAAGTGTCCTTTTATACCAAAGACATAAATAGACTTAGGAATATCACTATCCGCAGACCACCCAGAAAATTAGGGTTCCAGAATCGGCGAGAATCAGTCGGCGAGAATCGGCGAGAATCGGCGAGAATCACCAGCAGAATCGGCGAGAATCAGTCGGCGAGTATCACCTAGGATCGGCGAGAATCAGAGTACAATACTCGACGATTCTCGCCGAACGCGGGGTGGACCATACTCGTCGACCGTCGACCCGCGGTCGATGATACTCGACGATTCTCGTCAATCGTCGACCCGCGGTCGATGATACTCGACGATTCTCGTCGATCGTCGAACTTGGGTTGACGACACTCGTCGATCCGCGGTCGATGACTCTTACCAACCCTTTAGGGCAACATTTGCCCAACCCGACGATCCTTTAAGGCAACACTTTGCCCATAACCCCATTCAGGTCGGTGATTGGTAACCTTTACCAACACAGTCAATCATCCAACTTCTCCATATCTCTTATGTGCGACCCTGCAGGCACATATCGCGTTGGCAGTGAGATTACATGTTTGACCACTTATAGATCATCATGGTAACTCCAACAGACTCCCACTTGATCTTGAAAGCATCAAACCAAAAACCTTACAAATAATGAGCGGCATCTAGCAATGCATCATTGCTCCCCAAGCAATAAGAGTTTATAACTCATAAGCCTTTATGACTAATGTATCATCGTTGTCTTTGTCCCTTTGTCCCTTACATCCGGAAAGAACTAGAGGCATGGACCGTGTCACCCTCGTAATAGCTCAATCCAAGTTTCTTGATCCAGGACGGACTTCCAGAGAATGGTGAGTCCAATATCACATATTGACTCAACCAAGCATGGCCATGCATTTCTCAGTCCAGTTCCATCAAGGGGCCCATGGATGCAACTCCTGTCATACAGGAGGACAAATCCCATATCTGCTCACACACAAACACCCAAATGATTCGTAACATGCCCAACAACCACCCTTATCATCAACCTTTCTCAAGGAAGACTTTAGATAGCATCAAAGCACGCTCTTACTCACTTGATGAATATTGTGACTTCAGGTCAAAGGACCACAACACCATTGTCAATTGAGACCTACTCGTGACACGATTGGATGACAATCCACAGAGTAGTCTCAGGTTGGGTCTGTCCAGTACAACTTGTTCACTAACAAGTACCCACGTGATGACTTGATATCACAAAATCATGACCTGTGAGAACCGGTCATCAGTCAACGCACGTGCTAGCCTTCATGTACCACCATCACCCTTAGCTTCAATGATGATACTCGACCAGGGACCTTTTAAGAATGAAGCTTCAAATAAACCATAGGCTCTCACATTCAAGTCACGTACTTGATGTCCCATGGAAGCGAACATTCTAAGGGTATCTATTATGTTAACATGTAACTATCATATAGAAAAACCCATAATAAAAGAACTTGCCATTAATTGTAAGAGGAAAAAAAACTAGGTACAATGTTCATCATATGAACAAATAGCCAACAAAATATATGTTTACATGCAATCCACAAGATTCTCACTAGAGTTGATCATTTAGGTATCGTATACCCATCGATCTAGTATGACCATCATGCTTTCTCTACGCGAGAGGCTTTGTCAGTGGATCCGCAATATTTTCCTCAGTCGGCACTCTGCAAATGTTCACATCTCCTCGTTCGACAATCTCACGAATAAGATGAAACCGCCGAAGTATGTGCTTGGAGCGCTGATGGGATCTAGGTTCCTTAGATTGTGCAATTGCACCATTGTTATCACAGTAGAGAACTACGGGACCAACAATGCTAGGAACTACATCAAGCTCGCCGATGAATTTCCTAATCCATACAGCCTTCTTCGCCGCATTAACTGCGGCGATATACTCAGCCTCTGTTGTAGAATCAGCAACTGTCTCTTGCTTGGAACTCTTCCAGCTCACAGCTCCTCCATTCAAGCAAAACACAAAACCTGACTGAGACTTGGAGTCGTCTCTATCAGTTTGGAAGCTAGCATCCGTGTAACCACTTACAACGAGCTCTTCCTCTCCACCATACACCAAGAACACATCCTTAGTCCTTCTCAAGTACTTCAGGACATTCTTGACTGCAATCCAGTGACACTCACCGGGGTCTGACTGATACCTGCTAGTCATGCTCAAAGCAAAGGAGACGTCGGGTCGAGTACATAACATCGCGTACATGATTGATCCAATTGCTGAAGCATATGGAATCAACTTCATGTGGTCCTTATCTTCACAAGACTTTGGACACTGGTCCTTAGAGAGATTCACACCATGAGACATGGGCAAAAATCCTTTCTTGGACTCAAGCATGTTGAACCGCTTCAACATCTTTTTGATGTACGTACTCTGGGTCAAACCCAGCAACTTCTTCGATCTATCTCTATAGATCTTAATACCGAGTATATAAGTCGCTTCACCCAAATCCTTCATTGAAAAGCAGTTCCCTAGGTTGTTCTTAACAACTTTCAGGGTAGGAATGTCATTCCCAATCAATAGTATGTCATCTACATACAATATCAGGAAGACAACAATGCTCCCACAGATTCACTTGTAAACACAAGGCTCATCTTCATTCTTGATGAAACCAAACTTTTTGATTTTCTCATCAAAACGAAGATTCCAACTTCGAGAGGCCTGTTTCAGTCCATAGATGGACTTATTCAGCTTGCATATTTTAGTGGCTTCATCTAGGGATACAAAACCCTCGGGTTGTGTCATATACACTTCCTCAAGGAGGTTTCCATTAAGGAAAGCTGTTTTGACATCCATCTGCCAGATCTCATAGTCATAATACGCAGCAACAGCAAGCAATATCCTTATGGACTTTACCATGGCAACAGGGGAAAAGGTCTCATCACAGTCAATACCATGAATTTGCTTGAAACCCTTAGCCACCAGTCGCCCTTTGAATGTTTGTACATTCCCATCCATGTCGGTCTTCTTCTTGAAGACCCACTTGCACCCTATGGGTCGTACCCCTTCAGGTGGTTCCACCAAGTTCCAAACTTGGTTTGCATACATGCAGTCCATTTCGGATTTCATAGCCTCAAGCCATTTGTCGGAGTCTGGTCCATTCATAGCCTCTTGGTAGGTTGCTGGTTCATCATCATGATCCATAAGCAACACATTACCTATTTGAGACACGAGAAATCCATATCTCTCAGGCTCAAACCTCGGTCTACCAGATCTACGTAGGACTTGTGTTCCTTGAGCAGGTTCTCTAGCTACAACATCTTGTAGTCCTGTCTCAGAATCCAATTCCGGTTCATTCACTACATGTGGTTCTTGAACTTCTTCAAGCTCTACCTTTTCAGTCTTTCTTGATAAGAACTCTTTCTCCAAGAAGACACCAGTCCTTGCGACAAACACTTTGCCCTCAGACAGTAGGTAAAAGTAATACCCTTTCGTTTCCTTAGGATATCCCACCAGATAACATTTATCCGATTTGGGTTCCAGCTTGTCAGGCATTTGACGTCTCACGTATGCCTCACAACCCCAAATTTTAATGAACGACATACTAGGACGCTTCCTAGTCCATATCTCATATTGTGTCTTTAGAACCGTTTTCGTTGGAGCGCGATTCAATGTCATTGCAGCAGTCTCTAAAGCAAAACCCCAAAAGGAAACAGTCAAGTCTGCATGACTCATCATCGAACGTACCATGTCTAGCAGAGTACGATTTCTCCTCTCAGACACACCATTATGTTGTGGTGTTCTAGGTGGAGTGAGCTGTGATATAATACCACACTCTTTCAGATGATCACGGAACTCATGACTCAGGTATTCGCCACCTTGATCAGATCGGAGCGCTTTAACCCTTTTACCCAACTGGTTTTCTACTTCATTCTTGAACTCTTTGAACTTTTCAAAGGTCTCGGATTTGCACTTCATAAGATACACATATCCGTATCTACTGAAATTATCAGTAAATATAACAAAGTAGAAATACCCACCTCTAGCCATGGAACTCATGGGTCCGCATACATCACTATGTACAATACCCAAGAGATCCTTAGCCCTCTCAGTATAACTAGTGAAAGGAGCTTTAGTCATCTTGCCTAACAAACAAGATTCGCATCGCTCAAATGATTCATAATCAAATGAGTCCAAAAGTCCATCTCTATGGAGCTTGGATATGCGCTTCTCGTTGATATGGCCCAAACGACAATGCCTGAGAAATGTAGGGTTCGAGTCATTTGTTCTTAGTCTTTTATTATTTTCTACATTACAGATCAGATGGTTCAAGTTCAAAACATAAAGACCATTAAACAATTGGGCTACAGCATAACAAACATCATTCTTAAATATAGAACAACAGTTGTTCTTAATTATAAAAGAAAATCCAATCATGACCAAACATGAAATAGATATAATGTTTCTAGTTATGGTCGGAACAAAATAACAATTATCTAGTTCTATTACAAGCCCACTGGGCAAAGAAAGACGGTAAACCCCTACGGCTATAGCAGCAACTCTTGCTCCATTGCCAACGCGGAGGTCCACCTCCCCTTTACTCAGCAATCTTCTCCTTCCCAGTTCCGGCACATTTGTACAAATGTGTGAACCACATCCGGTATCCAATACCCAAGATAAAGGAGCAGAAATGTTTATCTCTATAACGAGAACATTTGAAGCGGAAGTCATACCTCCCTTCATTTTTTTGCAGACCTTCAATGTACGAAAGACAATTCCTCCTCCAATGACCAGCCTTGCCACAGTGGTGGCATTTCCCTTCCTTCACCGTGCTTTTCTTTTTCATCAGTGTAGAAGACTTGGGCTCAAGATATGGCTTAGGTCCTACCTTCGTCTTCTTAGAGCCCTTGGCCTTGCCCTTGCCCTTATGCACCATCAGTATGGGGCAGGCAGGCTTGGCCTTCTTCATATTTATTTCGGCAGTTCTCAACATGCCTAGGAGTTCGGGCAGTGTCTTGTCTATTTCATTCATGTTGTAGTTCAAGACAAACTGCTCATAACTGTCCGACAACGATTGCAGGATCAGATCTATGGCCAACTCTTGACCAAGAGGAAAACCCAGTCTTTCAAGGTTCTCTATATACCCAATCATCTTGAGTACGTGAGTCCCTACTGAGTCTCGAACTCCCATCTTGCACTGAAACAATGCTTTTGTGACGTCGAACCTCTCTTGACGAGCCTGCCCTTGAAACATTTTCTTGAGATGCTCGTCAATCTCCTTGCACCCCATGTTCTCATGTTGCTTCTGAAGCTCAGAGTTCATAGCGGCAAGCATAAGGCATTCGACATCTAAAGCATCATCAGTATGCTTCTTGTAAGCATCCTTCTCAGTACGGGAAGAGTTCCCGGTCGGCACCTTGGGGGCTTCTTCTTCCAAGACATAGAGCTTTCGCTCTTGCCTGAGAACAATTCTCAGGTTTCTGTACCAGTCCATGTAATTAGTCCGACTGAGCTTATCCTTCTCAAGGATGGCTCTCAGAGACAATGTGGAGTGTGAAACACTTGCCATGGAATTCTACAAGAGTTTATGCAGAATAAAATCAGTACCAAAATTTCAAATACAATTTATTTTAATTTGGACTTCAATTAAAACACTCCCACTATTTTATTCGAAATGATAGTCCTCACTAACAATTCGGAGAGTTCATGCGAGCTACTCTCTTAGTGGACAAGATCCGTATTTCACCAACACAATGAGTCAGCTTTGGCTTTCCTCTCACGATGCGGTTATTTAGGTAGGCAACGCTTGCCAATTGCATCCTCATGCAATTCTTGTATGGTTGGTGAATAACTCCTTACTCACATCCATCATATGGTGCATGCCAACCCTATGCCTCTAGGCACTCAACCTTTGAGGTCACCTAGTTAAGTTGGACCCGATGTCGACAGTGGGATATCACAATTATCCGCTCGCACCCTTACCAAGATAGATTAATGCACCTTGCTTTGGCAAGCCCACACTTCATCGATCGAGGCAGGAAGAGTGTCATCCATCGGAAGGCATCCGAACACTTAATATTTGATGAAGGGATTTTGATTATAGGTTAACAGTTAACCATGATGAACATTTGATCAATGTGCACATCCAAAGAAAAACAATTTTTCTAAAACCACATGCATCCCTTATGTGCACAACCTGACACCATCAACATTTGATAGAAGGAAGGGCTAAATCTGAACATCCGGAAACTTCCAAATCCTCAGATTTACATGCATTGGACAGAAGCAAAGACAACTCAACTTAAAGCAGTAGACAAGCTCATCTCTCTATGTTGGATTCAAAATCTAAAACAAACTCGAGGGATGGTTACTGCTAAGGAGACTACAATTTCTAACAATTAGAAATTTCCACGAAATCCCAGACGTTCTTGGCGGGGTACCAAGACTAAATCTAGACATTTAGAACACTTCTAAATCCCTAGGTTTACACGCACTGGAATAACAAAACTTCCAATACAACAATCATGGCCGGAACCTGGCTCTGATACCATTGTTGGGTTTTCTCTATGAGGATGGCACAACACTTGTGCACGCAGCGGAAGAATAAAACATCAAGAAAACCCAAAAGAAATGGGATCGGGCCATGGTAGTTGAATCAAGAAGTAAACATACAACTAGGCCAAAATTACCTCGGCGGTGTTGAGTCACAACTCAACGAAGATGCTCCAAGCTTCGTGTTCTTGCTGGTGGCGAGTTCTACGTGAAATAATGTCCACGTTTCTGCAGAGATCCACACGAGCGGGAGAACACCGATCTCTCCGTCGCACGGAAAAATCGGGAAGGACAAAGACGGCACCTTGCTTCTCCACGGACTGCTAGGTCCGCGCTAGGAAGAGCAACACCAGCGATGATCGCTGGAAAGGAGGAGGTCGACGGAGCGACAACGGCAGCGGAACCCTTCCGTCGGCGGGATTCGGAATTGGCAGAGCGAACGAACGGCGGAACACTTCCGTCGGCTTCGATTCGCTCAGCACGCATACATCTTCTTGTGTCCTGAAAAAACCCTAAGTGTCCTTTTATACCAAAGACATAAATAGACTTAGGAATATCACTATCCGCAGACCACCCAGAAAATTAGGGTTCCAGAATCGGCGAGAATCAGTCGGCGAGAATCGGCGAGAATCACCTAGCAGAATCGGCGAGAATCAGTCGGCGAGTATCACCTAGGATCGGCAAGAATCAGAGTACAATACTCGACGATTCTCGCCGAACGCGGGGTGGACCATACTCATCGACCGTCGACCCACGGTCGATGATACTCGACGATCCTCATCGATTGTCGACCCGCGGTCGATGATACTCGACGATTCTCGTCGATCGTCGAACTTGGGTTGACGACACTCGTCGATCCGCGGTCGATGACTCTTACCAACCCTTTAGGGCAACATTTGCCCAACCCGACGATCCTTTAAGGCAACACTTTGCCCATAACCCCATTCAGGTCGGTGATTGGTAACCTTTACCAACACAGTCAATCATCCAACTTCTCCACATCTCTTATGTGCGACCATGCAGGCTCATATCGCGTTGGCAGTGAGATTACATGTTTGACCACTTCTAGATCATCATGGTAACTCCAACAGAGTACTGCATTTAGATTTCTGCTCCTTGTTTGTACCCCTTGTCTTAGATCACCAATGATTTGATCTGCTGGATGATCTCTTAGATGTTTATTAGCTGGAGGCATCCTGGCTTCAGGTTGAACTCCTTCAGCTTCTTCAACTTGCTGGACTCCTTGGTCTTCTTCTGCATTAGGTACAGGTAGTACTCCCCCTGGACAACAGCCACTATCATCTACATGCTGACTTGCAGTAGATCTTTCTTCAATAGTGAGCTTTTCCATCTTCTTTGTCACACCTGTGGGGCTGCAAATACTTCTAGACAACTCATTGTTAACAAGTCTTACTTCCTAAAATACTATATGTACTGACTCCTCTACAACTTGAGTAGTCAAGTTGTAGACTCTATAAGCCTTACTATTGTTGTTGTACCCAACAAAGATCCTATCTTGGGATTTGGCAGCAAACTTAGTCAAGTAAGACTTTACATTGTTAAGTATAAAACACTTACAACCAAAGATCCTGAAATAGGATAGGTTTGGTTTTCTGCCTTTCACAATCTCATAGGGAGTCTTGTTGTGGCTTTTAGTAATGGTAGCCCTATTAATTACATGGCATGCAGTGTTCACTGCCTCAGCCCAGAAATATTCTGGGAGAGATGTATCACTTAAAAGGGTTTTACCAGGCTCAATCAAGGTTCTATTTTTCCTCTCAGCAATGCCATTTTGCTGAGGTGTTCTTGGTGAAGAAAACTCCTGAAATATTCCAAATTCTTCACATAGTTTTGTCATACCATCAGACTGAAATTCAGTACCATGGTCACTTCGTATTTTGACCACAGTACTGTCTAACTCATTCTGAATTTGTTTGACAAAGCTATAGAAGATACTAGGTGTTTCAGATTTTTGTCTAAGGAAAAACACCCAGGAAAACCTTGAGTAGTCATCTACAACCACAAATGTGTAGACCTTCCTGCCTAGGCTGTGAACTGGCATAGGACCAAAGAGATCCATATACAAGAGGTATAAGCACCTCACAGCATCTTTGTTTTCAATGCTACTAAAGGTGGATCTAGTCTGCTTGCCCTTTTGACAAGCTGAGCATATTCCATCTTTAATATACTTAACTTGAGGACCATTCCTCACTAACTCTTTGTTATAGAGTTGGCCAATTGTCTTGTAGTTAAGATGGGCTAGCCTCTTGTGCCATTTGACGCAATGAGAGACTTTCTCATCAGCTACAAGACACACTGGAGAACCATTGGTCTCACACATAATGTCTAGGCAATAGACATTTCTTTTTCTATTACCTGTCAAAATTATCTCTTGATCATTTGACCTCCTGATATGACAACCATCCTTAACAAATGAGATGTCATATCCTAAATCACTCAATTGACTTATACTAATAAGGTTATGTTTCAAACCTTCAACATAAGCCACTTGAGTAATAGTAATATGGGTGCTAGAAATGTTACCAAAACCCATGATGATTCCTTTTTCAGAACCACCAAAGGTGACTTTAGGACCATCCTTGATTGATGTGAAGTCCTTCAGCAATCCCCTAGTTCCAGTCATGTCCCTGGAACATCCACTGTCCAAGTACCATATTGGGGCATGGCCACTTGGACTCACCTGCAAAACAGATTAGTTGACCTTAGAACCCAAAGAATTCTTGGGTCCTCGGTGCTGGTTAGTTTGCCTGTTAACAAAGCTACCCGTAGATCTTCCAACAGGCAGTTTGCTACTCAACTTGGCACTAGAATTGTGCCAGCAGTCTATGACATAGTGGCCTACCTTGCCACAGCACCAGCACTCAAACCTATTGTACCTTTGCTTAGGTACATCCCTAGCTGTTTTATCTACAGCTGGCTTATTGAGAGCTGGGGCTTTGCCCTTAGACTTGGACTGAACAGTCCTAGCAGGTTTAGTAAACCCTAATCCAGTTTTACCTTTTTGATGAACAAATTCATCAATTAAGGGTAGAACAGACTTAGGTTTAGAAAACCTAGCAATAATGTCTCTCTCCTTCTGAAGACTAATCTCCAGACTTTTGATTTGATCATTCTTGAATGTTATAGTCCCCATCTGAATAACAGTTATGTTCTTCAGTCTGGCTATTTCATTTAACTTTTGATCAATCAGTTTCTCAAAATCAGTTGCAGCCACTTTGAGACTTGCAATCTCCTTAGCCTGACTCTTGGCCAAAGATTTGCTTTTCTTAAATGCTTGTAACAGAACTATATATTCATCAATCAACTGATGAATATCCTCTTCAGATTCAGATCCACTGGCATCACTTGATGCTGATGTAACTGAATCTGAACTAGTACTAGAAATTGAACTTAAAGAACAATTTTGTACCTTACTAGGTCCAGGCTGCTCCTGGATTTTGTCACCTTCTATTAAGGCCATCAGTCCTTGGCACTGAGTGTCCTCTTGCTCATATATAGAGTTCATTAACTGGATGAACTCCTCTTCCTCTTCTTCAGCAAACAGTCATATATATGCTTCAGCTTCTGACTCAGTTTCTGATGAAGATATGTCTGACAGGCTTTTGTCCTTCTTGGCAACAAAGGACCTTTCCTTCTTCCTCTTGAATTGAGTCTTCTTCTTATCATTAGACTCTTTCCTTTTCTCTGGACAGTCTGCAATAACATGTCCTTGTCTGTTACAGCAATAGCATACAATTTTTGATAGAGTTGCTTTGCTTGACTTGGGCTTTCTCCTGTCTTTCTTTGATGACTTTTTGTTCTGATAATAGTCATCTTTACCCTGTGAAGTGGATGGCTTTGTCCTCCACTGTTTCTTCTTTAAGAACTTCTGAAAGTGTCTTGTGAAAGCTGCAAAGTCCTCATCACTTTCACTGCTCTCAGAATTTCTACTTGCTATTTCATCTGACTCAGTCTCTGCTACCTTTGGAGGTGGAGATGGTGACTTACTTCTGTATTTTTTGGTGGCTTCTGTCTTGAATGCCACTGTTCTTTCTTTATTCTCAATTCTAGTAGTCTTCTCCTCTTCCTTCCTTACCATCAACTACATTTCATAGGATAGCAGTTTTCCAAACAAAGTTGGAGGAGGTATATCTGCTAACTTGGTCATTTCCCTAATGACACAGATCTTGGTGTCCCAATCCTTTGTTAGGGACCTCAAGAACTTATCATTTAGCTCATAATTACTGAAATCTGTTCCATAGGAAATTAACTCATTAATTATCCTATAGAATTTCTTATAGCATTCTGTTATGCTATCAGTCCTACCTTGCCTGAAACTTTCATATTCTTGGTTTAGCAAAGACTTTCTGTCTTGCCTCACTTCTTCTGAACCCTCCATATACACTATAAGAGTATTCCACATCTCTTTTGATGTCTTACAGTGTATCAAGTTCTGGAATGTAGCATCATCTATGACACTCACAATGATATTCTGAGCCCTCTTGTCCATTGTGGCTAGAATTATCTCATCTTTTGTCATTTCAGAGAAGTCCTTAGGTGTTCTCTGATTTGCATCTAAGAATGAAACCTTCATAGGCACATATGACCCTTCTTTAACTGTGATATATATTCTAGGGTCTGAGGCTTCCATAAACAGTCTCACCCTTTCCTTCTAGATGCCAAAAATTTCTTCTCAGCCTGGTTCCAACGGCTGACTTCTTGGAAGGAGCTCTCTCTCTCCAACTACTTAGATCTTCACTTGATTCTTCAATGAATAGCTAGATCTACTTTTTATTTTCAATCTCTAAAAATCATCTGTTTCTGTAGACAGTATAAGCCTATATATAGGTCTTCTTCATGGTGACCGGCTGGTCCGGTTCCTAACTGATTTCTGACAACTCTAACAGGTGCAGTAGACCGGCTGGAATGGCAGCTGTCAAGTCATCCAGTCAGTTCTTGAAATATCTGTATCTGTCTGAAAGTGTCGAGACAGTCTGTCTTTAAGTGTCGACACTTATAGACCAAGTGTCGACACAAGTTGACTAAGTGTCGACACTAGCCTTCAAAGTGTCGACACAACTCTTTGTGTTGTAGAATTCACTTCTCGACACAGCTTCTTCATCATGTGTCGACACTGATATTGTGTGTCGACACAACTCCTTGTTCTTCAGTACTTTGTTGAATTCTTGTAAGTGTCGACACAACTCCTTTGTGTCGACACATCTTCATGTGTTGAACTTGTTCAGTGTCGACACTTCTTCTTGGTGTCGACACTTGTCTTCTGTGTTGATACTTTCTGAGTGTCGACTCTTCTCCTTGTGTCGACACATCCTTCTTCTGTTGAGACTTTTGCTGAGTGTCGACACATCTCCTTTGTGTCGACACTTGGACTTAGAATTTTGTTGAACTTTGCTATGTGTCGACACAGCCTCCTAGTGTCAACACTTTCTTCATGTATTGAGTCTTCTGCTGAGTGTCGACACATTCTTTCTTGTGTCGACACTTTCTTCAAGTGCTGAGTCTTCTGCTGTGTGTCGACACATTCCTCATTATGTCGACACTTATACTTAGACTCTGCTGAAATTTGCTTAGTGTCGACACAGCTTCCAAGTGTCGATACTTTCTGATGTAGACACAGTTCCTCTGGGTGTCAACACTACTTCTAAGTGTCGACACAGCTTCACTGCACTTCTCTTCATTGAGTGTCGACACAGCCGGTATGTGTCGACACTTTCTGTCTGGTGTCGACTCTGCATCCCTAGTGTCGACACAAATACTCCAAGTGTCAACACTGCTTGTCTGGGTGTCGACACAAGTCTTCTTAAGTGTCGACACTTTCCCTCTGGGTGTCGACACATGGACTTAGAATCTTTTCTGCTTTCCCTGCAAATACTTAACCTGCACAAGGCAACTCAAAATACATCAAATACATTTTGATGTATATCATTGAGTGGGGTGAGGCTTCTTCAAATCAGGTACATTTAAACCAATGTACCCAACAAGAATCATTACCCTAGCATTTCTCTTCGGCGCCATGAAGATCTCGGCGGATGAAGATCACCATAACGGTCTCGCCTCCGTAGATTTGAACTCGGCTTGCGATTTGGGGTTCCGAAGCTCCACCGGCAGCCGGAACTCTCCTCCTTCTTCTTCCTTGCTCTCCCTCTCTCTAGAACTCTTAGAAAGAGAAAATCCAAAAAGGAATGAGGGTTTCTAACCCTATTCCCGGGTATAACCCAGCAAGGACAGCTCTGAGCCATTGGATCCCAAAATAAGGAAATGAACGGCCACGATTCGCGTATAAAATCCAATACCTGGGCCGAACACGGCTTGTGACATGACCATGTCCAAGGCTGTGTGCCTCAATCGATGTCGAAACTGGCGCACCCAGAACAGGACACGGGCTCTCACTACGCCCGTGTCAAACTTGACACGCCTGTGTCGTCCAGTACACGCCCGTGTTGCGGGGCGTGTTCCTCCATCGACATAGGACCAAAACATCCCGAAAAGTACATGGGAACTCGACACGCCCGTGTTGAATTTGACATGCCCGTGTCAGATAGAACACGCCTGGGCTTCAGCCCGTGTTCCTCCTCCGTTGAAAGAAATAGTACCTAATCACCTAGAGGGGGGTGAATATGTGACCTAAATCTTTTTAAATTTACTGGCAGAATAAATCACAGAATTCAAAGAACTTTAAACAGCAATCACAGCAATAGTCACACACAGAGAACACAAAGATTTTATAGTGGTTCCCCAAGGTCTGGGTACATCCACTTTCCCCCTTCGCCTATCTAGTAGTGTACTAGATTCGGCCAAACTTCTCCACCATTCCTCAGATCCTCAGATCTTACACTCAGAACCCCAAACAGGTTCCTACAACTCAGAGTGATCCCACTCCTACAACTCAGGCACACAACCCTACCACTCAGTCTTCACATAGACCTACACTCAGCGTTCAGCAAGTCCTACACTCAGCCCTCAACAAGGCCTACACTCAGAGAAAAGTATCTCCTACACTCAGGCACAAAGGCCCTACCACTCAGCCTTTATAATTTCAGGCTTACAACTCAGATTCCTAAGGATCTTACAAGAAATTTAAAATTACAAAGAATATAACCACAACTCTGAAAAGAGAGAAGAGTTGTCTGGTTTCTTGATGATTTCTTGGAAGACCTTTGCTGAGATCAACCTCCCTTGGCTTTCTTCAAAGCTTCTTGAATTAGAACACAGTAGGGTTGAATCTCTTTGCAGTTGATCTTCAATCACTGCTGACTTAAGAATCAGATCTCAATCTGAAACTTTCTTCACAGCCTAGTTCAACAGTTGTCTTCTTAGAAGGAGCTCTCTCTCCAACTTCTTAGATCTTCTGATCACTTCAATTGATTCTTCAATGAATTTCTTGATCAATCTTCAATGAATTTCTATCGAAGGAGAAGGGTCTTTATATAGACTTTCTCCAAGGTAACTGGTTGTTCCGGTTTCTAACAACTTTCTGACAGCTCTGACAATTGCAGTAGACCGCCTGGAATGGCAGCTATCAAGTCATCCAGTCACTTCTTGAATTTTCTGTAACTGTCTGAAAGTGTCGAGACAGTCAGTCTTTAAGTGTCGACACTGATAGACTAAGTGTCGACACAAGTAGACTAAGTGTCGACACTAGCCTTCATGGTGTCAACACAACTCCTTGTGTTGTAGAATCTGCTTCTCAACACTGATTCTTCAACATGTGTCGACACTGATCTTGTGTGTTGACACAAGTCCTTCTTCTTTGATACTTAGTTGATTTCTTGTAAGTGTCGACACAACACCTTTGTGTCGACACATCTTCTTGTGTTGATACTTGCTAAGTGTCGACACATCTCCTTGGTGTCGACACATGCCTTCTGTGTTGATACTTTTGCTGAGTGTCGACACATCTCCTTTGTGTCGATACATTCTTCATGTGTTGAGACTTTGCCTGAGTGTCGACACATCTCCTTTGTGTCGACACTTGTACTTAGACTTTGTTGAAATTTGCTGAGTGTCGACACAGCCTCCTAGTGTCGACACTTTTGATGTTGATAAAGTTCCTCTGGGTGTCGACACTGCTTCTAAGTGTCGACACATCTTCTTTGGACATTTCTTCATTGTGTGTCGACACAGCCTGTATGTGTCGACACTTTCCTTCTGGTGTCGAGTCTGCATCCCTGGTGTCGACACAATTACTCCAAGTGTCGACACAGCTTCTCTGGGTGTCGACACAAGTCTTCTTAAGTGTCGACACTTTTCTTCTGGGTGTCGACACATGGACTTAGAAACTTTTCATGCTTTCCCTGCAATTACTTAACTTGCACAACTAAACTCAAAGCACATCAAATACATCTTGATGTATATCATTGAGTGGGGTGAGGTTTCTTCAAATCAGGTACATTTATTCCAATGTACCCAACAATCTCCCCCTATTTGGAGAAGTTATAACCCTTAGTCAATGATATACACCATACATAAAAAATTCACAGTATGATGTAAAACAATATTAAATGACAGGGTAAGTACATAAACATGTATAAACAAAACATGTATACACAAATATCTCAGAACAGTAATGTAATAGATTTAACACATATCACATTGTTCTAAGAACTTTAATATTTTCATTATTCAAAAGTTTACAGAAAGTTGAATGCAACTGATTACACATAGTAAGCTTAAGAAAAATTTCTATCCTAAGGCAGCTCGAGCTCCTTGATAACTATGTCCTTTCCTGATTGTATCTTTTCTTGGACAGGAGCTTCAGAATCTTCAGCAGCAGCAGGCTTCTTCCCTTTAAGATCTTTCTTTTTCAATTCTTCAGCCTTGATCTTCTGCCTTTCAAAATAGTGAAAAGGCTTGGGAAAATACTTGCTAGGCTCATGGGCAGTATGAGGTAGCTTTCCCAATTTAGCCTTTCTTCTGTACTGTATAATGGTCTCTAGCCTATTTTCATGCTTCCTCCACTCTAGTTCAGAATACCACTTGTCTCTATCCTGTACATTGTCCTTAGCTGCCTTCCATGCAGTCAAGATGATATTCCTGGAAGTGGGGCTCCATTGTTCAAAATCAGGCCTAAGTTCAGCTTGCTCTCTGAACCTTTTCTTAGATAATTGTGCTTCTTGTTCTTTTAGCAAGGCCTCTTGTTCTTTCAGTATTGCCTCTGGCATAGGCTGAACCACTTTCTCTATGATGACATTCTGATTTCCCTCAGGAGGACTGTACATAGTCTGGATCTCTTGATGTATCATGTCAAAGTCTGGTGGAGGGTATATCACTTGAGCCACTTCAGCTTGCTCTCCTCCAAGATATGTAGGATTGATTCCAGACTCTGCCACATTGTCATCATCACATAAGGGTGGATATCCAAGGGTGTCTCTGATGGAATTTGAAATCCACTTGGCATGATCAGAGCCTGCCTTGACTAATATCCTCTCCCCCTTTATGACTTCTCTTTCAATGTGATCCCTAAGATCATCTTTCTGAAACCTTATCTGTGCATTCAGATAGTTGACTCCATCTTTATAGAAAGGTTTCAACCTTTGGAGCTAGTCAGTTATTAGCTTCTGGGAATCCTGAAGTGCAGAAGTAATAGTAGTGATACCTTCTTGTAATGCTTTATCAAATTCTGTCTTGGCTGTAGTCATGGCTGCAATATGGGCAGAAGCTATATTCTTCATTTTTGTGACTATGGCATTATGAGAAGCTGTCAAATTATCATTCATCCTTAGCTGGTTCTCCAGGACATAGCCTTGCTTCACTGTCATATCATCTACTTGTGTTTTGATCTTCTCCTGATGAGTGGCCAGATAGACTACTGCATTTCCTCCCTTGTGGAAGCCGTCAGTCATTTCTTTCTTGTTCAAATTCATTTCAAATCTGATTGACTTGATGTCTTGGGCCAAATCAAATTGCAGTGACTTATGCCCTTCATCCACATATTTTTTCAGAGCTTGCCTGTGCTCATCAAGCTTAATATGTAAAGCCACCATCAATGAACTATAGTCAGTAAATGGGGTAGGTTGTGGAACAATTGTTTGTAGGGCTTTCTTATAATTCTGGCTCCTTCTCTTAAAGACTTGGAACTTTCTCTTCTTGGCTCTCACAGCTTCTTCATCCTCTGAAGCAGATGTGCTAGCAATATCCACTCTGTCCTTAGGAGCAAAAGGTAAATCCTTGTCAGTCCTAGAAACCTGCTCAGCATCCTTTGGCACTTCAGGTTCTTTATTTGCTGTCTCCTTTTGAGACCTAACCTACTCCCCCTGAAGATCTACCTGCTCCCCCTCAACAGCTGCTTTTTCCACTTCAAAATCAGTCTGTAATAAGTCTGGGAACAGCTCTTCCAATGTAAACTCTTGTTGAGGTTGACTTTGTGAATCCCTGATCTCAGGAGCATCTAATACTTCTTTATCAGCTATTGATGTGTCCTCCATGACAACATCCTGAGGTTGACTAAGAATCTGAGGTTGCTCAAGTATGGTTTGGGTAGCTTGTTCACTCTCTAGTGGAGTTGGCTCTTCCACAAGTATAGGCTCCCCCTGGAGTGGATCCAGGTGAATTTGGCTAGCTTGTGGTAGCTCCCCCTGCCTTTCTGCATCTTCTTGTCTAGCTGGAGACTGTCCAACATTTCCAGTCTCTTCATCAGAACTAAACACCACCTGCTCTTCAGAGCTGCTAGAGGATTCTTGAGCCACAGGGGCTGTCTTCTTCTTCATTTTCTGAGGTGTGTCCTTTACTGGAGATGGTAGTTCTTTGGTCAGTACTCTATCCCACCTAGAGAAGATTCTCAAATCCATTCTCCTCATGTGGTTAATCTTAGATCCAGCTGCTTGATTCATCACCTCTGGTATACTACCAGCTAGGTATAGACTCAGTATTCTACCCAAATTGAGCTTCTTCATACTTTATTTTATCTTCTCAAACACAACTGCAGACCAATCAGTATTAAGTTTGAAGATAATCCTTTTCATCAAACTGAACATATAAGCAGAAATTCTGCCATGTCCACCAGGCTTGCTCAGTAAGACCTTGCCCACAATCTCAGATAGAAACTTGTCTTGCATATTCATTCCCTTTCTATTGAACATAGATCCTATCTTCAGGTTTGAGTCCAAACCACACCATGTCAATGCTTCTCTATTCTTAGAAGCAGAAACATCTTCTTCATCCTTAGTTCTTGGTAGTTGAAGTACCTTTCTTATACTTTTAGGAGAGACATTCACCTTTTCCCCATGAACTCTTGACTTAATCTTGAGTCCTGATTCATCTAGTGTTGCTGCATTCAGAAACTCCAGGACCTCCTTCTTCCAGATCTTGATTGGTTCTGATACAAGAAATTCTAACCCAGTCTCTTCTATTAGGGTTATCACGCCTTTGATCTCGGGTTCCGCGTCATCAAATGTGTGTCGCACGAGTTCATATCCTTCATTCACATTCTCTTCTAGCTTGGGCGCCATTAGGGTTTGAAGAAATTTGAATTTAGAGAAGAGAGATGTCGACACACAAGTTTGGTCTCGAAACTTTGGTGAGCGTGTCGACAAACAATGGCGAAAACCTATTTATACCTTTCTAGAATCGAAGATGAAAGGGCGCGTCAAAATACTTAAATTGTGTCGACACTGTTGAAAAGTGTCGACACTTACTGCAAATGTCTCGACAACAATGTGTCGACACAAGTATAGTCGACAGAATATATGTTTCGACACTTGTTTATGTGTCGACACCACTTAGCTCGACACTTAGTCGAGACTATACTAGTCTAATTCTGTGAAAATCCTAAGTGTCGACACCACCCTGGATGTGTCGACACCTACTTTTCATGTGTCGACACTAATTCTCTTAAGTGTCGACACTGACTGTCTAGATGTGTCGACACCATTTCTCTGGAATGTCGACATCATTTTACTTAGCCAATTTTTTGTAAACTAGTCTAAGTTTATCATCCCTAATTCAATTGTAAATTTATTGAATTTGGTTTCATCTAAGGGCTTCGTATACATGTCAGCTAGCTGATTATCTGTACTAATATACTCTAGTGAAATATCTCATTTTTTCACATGTTCTCTTAGAAAATGGTATTTTATTTCTATGTGATTAGTCCTACTATGGGAGACAGGATTGTTTGCAATAGAAATAACACTAGTAGAATCACAAAATAGAGGTGTTCTACTTACTTGAATACCATAATCTTCTAGCTGATGTTGAATCCATAGAAGTTGAGCACAGCAACTTCCTGCAGCAACATACTCTGATTCTGCTGTGGAGATAGCCACACTTGTTTATTTCTTGCTACTCCATGATATCAGCCTTCCACCTAGGAATTGACAGGTTCCAGTTGTACTTTTCCCATCTTCCTTACAGCCTACAAAATCTACATCTGAATAACCTATCAGTTCAAAGTCTCCATTCCTAGGGTACCAAAGGCCTAGATAAGGAGTGCCCTTAAGATATCTCAAAATTCTTTTGACTACTGTCAAATGAGATTCTTTAGGGAAAGCTTGGTACCTAGCACAGACACATGTAGCATACATGATATCTGGTCTACTTGCAGTCAAATATAGTAGGGAGCCAACTATCCCTCTATACAAAGTCTCATCTACAGGTTTCCCTGCATCATCTTTGCTTAGAGACATACTTGACCCCATAGGAGTTTTCATGGTACCGGATGATTCCATACCATACTTCCTTATCAATTCTAGGGTGAACTTGTACTGGCATATGGATAAACCATCCTCAGTCTGTATAACTTGGAGACCCAAGAAGAACTTAAGTTCTCACATACTGCTCATTTCAAATTGTCCTTGCATTAGTTTTGCAAACTTTTTGCAAAAACTATTTTCTGTAGACCCAAATATAATGTCATCCACATATATTTGGACTAGGATGATCTTGCCTCTGGATTCCGTAAGGAATAGAGTCTTGTCTATTTTCCTCCTTGTGAATTTATTCTCAATGAGGAAACTAGACAGGGTTTCATACCAAGCCCTAGAAGCTTGTTTTAACCCATACAAAGCCTTCCTAAGTCTATAGACATGATTAGGTTTAGTAGAATCTACAAAACCTGATGGCTGTTTTACATAGACTTCTTCCTTCAGATTTCCATTCAGAAAGGCTGACTTAACATTCATTATGTATACTTTAAACCCTTGATAGGTTGCATAGGCCAAGAACATCCTTATTGCCTCTAGTCTGGCTACTGGAGCAAAGGTCTGATCAAAATCAATACCTTCTTCCTGCCTATATCCTTTTGCAACCAGTCTTGCTTTGTTCTTTATAATCACTCCATGTTCATCCAACTTATTCCTAAAGATCCACTTGCTTCCTATAATGTTGTGGTCTTTTTGTTTAGGAACTAGCTCCCAGACTTTGCATCTTTTGAACTGGTTCAGCTCCTCTTGCATTGCCTCAATCCAATGAGGATCTAGGATGGCTTCTTCAAATTTCTTTGGCTCTACCTGGGATAGAAAGCTGGAGTAGAGTACTGAACTTAGATTTCTGCTCCTTGTTTGTACCCCTTGTCTGAGATCACCAATAATTTGATTGGTTGGATGATCTTTTAGATGTCTATTTGTTGGAGGCAGCTTGTCTTCAGGTTGCACACCTCCATTCTCTTCAACTTGTTGCACCCCTTGGTCTTCTTCTACATCAGGTGTATATAGTACTCCCCCTGGACAGCAGCCACTATCATCTACATACTGACTTGCAGTAGATACTTCTTCAATAGTAAGCTTGTCCATCTTCTCAGTCACACCTATGGAGCTGCAAACACTTCTAGATAATTCATTGTTAATGAGTCTAGCTTCATCAAACACTACATGTACTGACTCTTCTACAACTTGAGTAGTCAAGTTGTAGACCCTATAAGCCTTACTGTTGTTGTTGTACCCAACAAAGATCCCTTCTTGGGATTTGGCAGCAAACTTAGTTAAATAAGACTTACCATTGTTAAGTATATAGCATTTACAACCAAAGATCCTGAAATAGGATAGATTTGGTTTTCTGCCCTTCATAATCTCATAGGGGGTCTTATTGTGGCTCTTGGTGATAGTAGCCCTATTGATTACATGACATGCAGTATTAACTGCCTCAGCCCAGAAATATTCTGGGAGAGATGTGTCACTCAATAGGGTTCTACCAGCCTCTATCAAGGTTCTATTTTTCCTTTCAGCAATACCATTTTGCTGAGGTGCTCTTGGTGAGGAAAATTCCTAAAATATCCCAAACTCTTCACATAGCTTTGTCATACTATCAGACTGGAATTCAGTACCATGGTCACTTCTTATTTTGACCACTATACTGTCTAACCCATTCTGAATTTGTTTGACAAAACTATAGAAGATACTAGGTGTTTCAGATTTTTGCCTTAGGAAGAATACCCAGGAAAATCTTGAATAATCATCTACAACCACAAATGTGTAGACCTTCCTACCTAGGTTGTGAACTGGCATAGGACCAAATAAATCCATATTCAAGAGGTATAAACACCTCACAGCATCTTTGTTCTCAATGCTATTAAAGGTGGATCTAGTCTGCTTGCCCTTTTGACAAGCTGAGCATATCCCAACCTTTTTACACTTAACCTGAGGACCATTCCTCACTAACTCTTTGCTAAAGAGTTGGCCAATTGTCTTGTAGTTAAGATGAGCCAGCCTCTTGTGCCATTTAACACAATGTGAGACTTTCTCATCAGCTACAAGACAAACAGGAGAACCAATGTTCTCACACATAATGTCTAGATAATAGACATTTCTCTTCCTATAACCTGTCAAAATGATCTTTTGATCACTTGACCTACTGATATGACAACCATCTTTGACAAATGAGATGTCATATCCTAAATCACTCAGTTGACTTATACTAATTAGGTTGTGTTTCAAACCTTTAACATAAGCCACTTGAGTAATTGTAATAAGGTTGCTAGAAATGTTACCAAAGCCTTTGATGATTCCTTTTTCAGAACCACCAAAGGTGACTTTAGGACCATCCATGATTGGTGTATAGTCCTTCAGCAATCCCCTAGTTCTAGTCATGTGTCTGGAACATCCACTGTCCAAGTACCATATTGGGGCATGACCACTTGGACTTACCTGCAAAACAAATTACTTTACCTTAGAACCCAAATAATTCTTGGGTCCTTGGTGCAAGTTAGTCTTACTCTTAACAAACTACCTGTAGTTTTTCTAGCAGGCGGTTTGCTACTCACCTTGGCACTAGAATTGTGCCAACAGTCTATGACAAAGTGGCCTACATTGCCACAACACCAGCACTCAAATCTGTTGTACCTTTTTTTAGGTACAACCCTGGCTGTTTTATCTACAGCAAGCTGCTTGTTGAGTACTGGGGCTTTGCCCTTAGACTTGGACTGTACTGTCCTAGCAGGTTTAGTAAACTCCAATCCAGTTTTACCCTTGTGAGGTACAAACTCATCTATCAAAGGTAGAACAGATTTTGGTTTAGAAAACCTTGCTACTATATCTCTCTCCTTCTGATGACTAATCTCCAGATTTCTGATTTGATCATTCTTGAATGTAATAGTCCCCATCTGAATAACAGTAATGTTCTTCAGCCTGGCTATTTCATTAAGTTTCTGATCAAGCAACTTATCAAAATCTGTTGCAGCCACTTTGAGATTAGCAATCTCCTTAGCCTGACTCTTGGCCAAGGATTTACTTTTCTTTAAGGCTTGCAACACTACTCTATATTCATCAATCAACTGATGAATATCTCCTTCAGATTCAGATCCACTAACATCACTTGATGCTGATGTATCTGAATCTGACTCAGTACTAGAAATTGAACTAACGGAACAATTTTGTACCTGACTTGGTCCAGGCTGATCTTGAATTTTGTCTTTTTCTGATAAGGTCATCAGTCCCTGGCACTGATTGTCCTCATGCTCATATATTGAGTTCATTAACTGGATGAACTCATCTTCCTCTTCTTCAGTAAACAGTCCAATATAAGCTTCAGCTTCTGAATCAGTTTCTGAAGAAGACATATCAGACAGACTTTTGTCCTTCTTAGCAATAAAGGACCTTTCCTTTTTGCCCTTGATTTGAGTCTTCTTCTTATCAGTTGTCTCTTTCCTCTTCTCTGGACAGTCAGCAACAACATGTCCCTGTCTGTTACAACAATAGCAAACTATCTTTGAGGATGTAGTTTTACTTGACTTGGGCTTTCTCCTGTCATACTTTGATGACTTTTGTGAAGTGGATGGCTTAGACCTCCATTGTTTCTTCTTTAGAAACTTCTGAAAATGTCTTGTAAAAGCTGCAAAGTCCTCATCACTCTCACTGCTTTCAGAATTCCTGCTTTCTGACTCATCTGACCCAGTCTCAGCAACCTTTGGAGGTGGAGATGGAGACTTACTTTTATATTTCCTAGTGGCTTCAGTCTTGAAAGCCACAGTTCTTTCTTTGTGCTCAACTCTTGTAGTCTTCTCCTCCTCCTTCCTTACCATTAACTGCATCTCATATGATAACAGTTTTCCAAACAATGTTGGAGGAGGTATGTCTGCTAATTTGGTCATTTCCCTTATGACACAAATCTTTGTATCCCAGTATTTAGTTAGGGATCTCAAGAACTTATCATTCAATTCATAGTTGCTGAATTCACTTCCATAAGACATTAACTCATTGACAATCTATAGAATTTCTTGTAGCACTCAGTTATGCTATCAGACTTGCCTTGTCTGAAGCTTTCATACTCTTGATTCAATAAAGACTTCCTGTCCTGTCTAACTTCTTCTGAACCCTTCATATAGACTATCAGTGTATCCCACATTTCTTTAGAAGTTTTACAGTGAATCAAATTCTGAAATGTTGCATCATCTATTGCACTTACTATAATATTCTGGGCCCTCTTGTCCATAGTGGCCAGAATAATCTCATCTTTAGTCATCTCTGAATAGTCCTTAGGAGTTCTCTGATTTGCATCCAGGACAGATACTTTCATTGGCACATATGGCCCTTCTTTGACTGTGATATAGATTCTATGGTCAGAGGCTTCCATAAATAGTCTAATCCTTTTTTTCCAAATGCCAAAAATCTCCTTTCTACAGATTGGCAACTTCATGAATCCTAACTCTTTGTGGTTCTCAGTTGAACCCATTTTCTTGATTCTTGATTATGCTGATTCTGCCAACAGGAACTTTACTCAGACTGTTATGTCCTTTTTGAGTAACCTGGCTCTGATACCACTTGAAAGAAATAGTATCTAATCACCTAGAGGAGGGGTGAATAGGTGACCTAAATCTTTTTAAATTTACTGGCAGAATAAATCACAGAATTCACAGAACTTTAAACAGCAATCACAGCAATAGTCACACATAGAGAACACAGAGATTTTATAGTGATTCCCCAAGGTCTGGGTACATCCACTTTCCCCCTTCACCTATCTAGTAGTGTACTAGATTCGGCCAAACTTCTTCACTATTCCTCAGATCCTCAGATCTTACACTCAGAACCCCAAACAGGTTCCTACAACTCAGAGTGATCCCACTCCTACAACTCAGGCACACAGCCCTACCACTCAGTCTTCACATAGATCTACACTCAGCCTTCAACAAGGCCTACACTCAGAGAAAAGTATCTCCTACACTCAGGCACAAAGGCCCTACCACTCAGCCTTTATAATTTCAGGCTTACAATTCAGATCCCTAAGGATCTTACAAGAAATTTAAAATTACAAAGAATATAATCACAACTCTGAAAAGAGAGAAGAGTTGTCTGGTTTTTTGATGAGTTCTTGGAAGAACTTTGCTGAGATCAACCTCCCTTGGCTTTCTTCAAAGCTTCTTGAATTAGAACACAGTAGGGTTGAATCTCTTTGCAGTTGATCTTCAATCACTGTTGACTTAAGAATCAGATCTCAATCTGAAACTTTCTTCACAGCCTGGTTCAACAGCTGTCTTCTTAGAAGGAGCTCTCTCTCTCCAACTTCTTAGATCTTCTGATCACTTCAATTGATTCTTCAATGAATTACTTGATCAATCTTCAATGAATTTCTGTCGAAGGAGAAGAGTCTTTATATAGACTTTCTCTAAGGTAACCGGCTGTTCCGGTTTCTGATAACTTTCTGACAGCTCTGACAATTGCAGTAGACCGGCTGGAATGGCAGCTGTCAAGTCATCCAGTCACCTCTTGAATTTTCTGTAACTGTCTGAAAGTGTCGAGACAGTCAGTCTTTAAGTGTCGACACTGATAGACTAAGTGTCGACACAAGAAGACTAAGTGTCGACACTAGCCTTCATGGTGTCGACACAACTCCTTGTGTTGTAGATTCTGCTTCTCGATACTGCTTCTTCAACATGTGTCGACACTGATCCTGTGTGTCGACACAAGTCCTTATTCTTTGATACTTAGTTGATTTCTTGTAAGTGTCGACACAACACCTTTGTGTCGACACATCTTCTTGTGTTGATACTTGCTAAGTGTCGACACATCTCCTTGGTGTCGACACATGCCTTCTGTGTTGATACTTTTGCTGAGTGTCGACACATCTCCTTTGTGTCGACACATTCTTCATGTGTTGAGACTTTGCCTGAGTGTCGACATATCTCCTTTGTGTTGACACTTGTACTTAGACTTTGTTGAAATTTGCTGAGTGTCGACACAGCCTCCTAGTGTCGACACTTTTGATGTCGACAAAGTTCCTCTGGGTGTCGACACTACTTCTAAGTGTCCACACAGTTTCTCTGGACATTTCTTCATTGTGTGTCGACACAGCCTGTATGTGTCGACACTTTCCTTCTGGTGTCGAGTCTGCATCCCTGGTGTCGACACAATTACTCCAAGTGTCGACACAGCTTCTTTGGGTGTCGACACAAGTCTTCTTAAGTGTCGACACTTTTCTTCTGGGTGTCGACACATGGACTTAGAAACTTTTCATGCTTTCCCTGCAATTACTTAACCTGCACAACTAAACTCAAAGCACATCAAATACATCTTGATGTATATCATTGAGTGGGGTGAGGCTTCTTCAAATCAGGTACATTTATTCCAATGTACCCAACACCCGACACGGTACGGCTCACAACCCAAGCTGGACACGACCTGGGACACGCCCATGTCTCAAACCGTGTTCGCTGTCTCGACGATCGTCGACTGCAATTTCATCGATCACGCAGCGATCGTCGAACCCGAGCATGACACGGCCCTAGGACACGCCCATGTCCCAGGTCGTGTTACCCCTACCAAGTCCCAAACTTGGCTCAAAATGCTAACAGTCCCTCCTTTGAGCCTCGAGGCGTTACATTATATCTGAAGACATCACATCCACCTCTTTTCATCCAGAATCATCAATTCATCAGTCACCACCTCAATCTCCACTACTTTCCTCTCCTCCTCACTTCTCTCTACTACATTCATCGCCACCACCACCTCAAATGTCTCCCCCACAATCACCTATCCAGGAAATCATTCCAAACGACCCCCCCCCCCCTGTCATCCATCCATCATCCATTCCTCAAGCCTTCACAATCTGTCAAATCTTTGGAAACAGATCTTCTACCTCTTCTTCTACTCCAAATCCAACATCAACATCTACTCAGAATCCTATTGAGCTTATGTATTTGGATTTTCTTCCATTGCTTCAAACCTCATTGAATTCATCACTCCTACTCTAAAGAAACTCATAGATAAAGCAGTGGCTCCTCTTGTTGCTTTTATCTCTACTCTATCTTCTCAGCTTGCCTCCTCAAATTTTGTCCCTTCTTCTAGGGGCCTAGATTTAGGTTTTCCTGGATCTAGGCAGTGGGAGATGTTTGATGAAGAAGCTCCAGCAGTTCTAGTTGTAGCAGCAGTAGAAGCTCCAGACAGTCCAGCAGCAGTGCTTGATGTTATACAAGATATAGAAATGATTGCAGATCTTTCAGATGAAGAAGTAGCAATAATTCCATAAGTTGTTATTGTTGGTGATGCATCTATTCATCCCACAGTCAACTTATATTCTTTATTATCAGTTTTTGAAACTCTATGTAGTTATTATGCAATTTTTGAGCATGATCTTTCTAGAGCTATAGTATGTTATACTGTCCCTGTTGATCTTCCAATTTTAGAACAGCTAAGGAATAGTCTTAGAGATTTTTCTACCAATACTAATCCAGTCTTTGAGACTGTAATAGCTGATAATATAACAAATATTATAAAGCAAGTTTCTTGCACCCCCCCCCCCCCCACCCACCTTTACATGGGATGAAACTCCAATGCCCAATTTTGTTGATATTCTTTTTCAAGACATGGAACACGAAGATGATAATGTACATATACAAGTTGATACAGATATTGTTCATACACAAGCAGAAGTTCAAGTTCTTGATCAGTCTGATTTGCTTAAGCAATTAGATGATTTATATGATCTCCCTGCAGAAGAATCTGATGATGACTCCGAGTCAGATGACTCAGAAGATTCTAAATCTAAGAAAAGGAAATTAAAGAAGAAGGCTCCTGCAAAGTTTGCTCCTAAAACTTCAGTCACAACAGATATTCCTTACTATATTCTGCATGGAATACCCCTCACTCCATACCTCCCCCACTGTATGAGGTTCTCTAAGAATGAACAAAAGAACAGGAAGAAGATGAGGAGATACTCTTCACCTCCAAGATCTAGGAGAGGACTTCCTCCTCCTCCAGCAGTAGGAGCAGTAGGAAATATTTCTCATTATCAAAATCCTACTTCTTCTCATTATTCAAGATCCTCTCAAGATAGAAAGGATAGAACTTCAAGGTCAGCATCTCAAAGCAGTCAGCATCAGCAAACAAAGAAAAGTAGCCATCGGTTAAGTTCCCATCAATCAGATGAAGAGAGGCCACCATCTCCACTGTATGATCCGGAATTGGATCCAAACTTCAGAAGGAAAGGTTCAATGAGCTTATTGCTCTATCACAAATTAAGAAAGCTAGAGCAAAGGGAAAGGACACCTCTGAGTTCTCCACCATGTCCTCTTAAAGACAGAAGGAGCTTGACTGATATCAAGTGAAGAACTTGTTCAATGTGGACAAGTACATGAGCTAGCATCCAGAGGCAGTTGTGCCAAGGACTACCTCTCTTAAGATCATTGGAGCTCAGGATTTAAAGATGAGCCAAAGAGAAGATGAAGACCGTAACAGGAAATTAATGTTCACTAAACCATCTTCAGAATCTTCCTCAGATGCTCCTAAGAAAGACAGTTGATTTCTGATTTTATATCTTTAAAACTTTGTTTATGTTTTGAACTCTCAAAGCACTTTACTTTATATCTGCTGAAAGTTTAATTTCTGCTAGATATTTTCTGCTGTGTTTTTCTATTGTATATAGTATCCTCACCCAAATATGGGGAGATTGTTGGAACCTTTTTACTGATTTGGGCTAGAATCACTATCATTTGTTTAGGATGATTAGTTTGACCCAATACGTATATTCTAGGGTCATAGGTTATTCTTTACAGGGTTGCTACTTCAGAAGAACTCTAGAGAAATGTAGTAGTCTGAATGCATAATTCAGTTCGACGAAAGCAGAGCTGCGTTCGACGAACGCCGAGCTCAACTCGACGAACTCAGAGTTCTACCTCTGAGTTCAGCTCGACGAAAGTTGAGTTCCGTTCGATGAAATCTGACATCAACTCTGCAGCTCAGCTCGATGATAGCCAAACTCAGTTTGACGAATGACATATTTAGCTCGACGAAATCCAGCTCTAATCGACAATTTCCAGGTTTAGTTCGGCTAATTCCTTCCAGTGTTCAGGAAGTTATATTTATTCAGAGGCAGAATGATTTCAGGCTTAATTTCAGTCAGTTATACTCTGGTATTTAATGCTAAATATTCTTAATGAATATAGTCATTTCTGGCAGCATTAAATGTGGAATTATCACAGACTTATTATTCTAATTAATTACCCGAGCAGTTAAGGAATGGTTTTTATTCCAAATATTTGAATCTAGCCGTTACATATCCTAAGAGATTCTTCAGATGTTTCAAGGAATGTTTTTGAAAATCAAATGTTTGAATTCTTCTCAGAGAATATGTATTCAGAAAATTGCTGGTTATTAACAATGAATTTTGGGATTACTGACTGAGACATACACATAGATTTTGGATAACTTGCTTCTGACTCTCCAAGAGACAATCAATTTCACATCAGTCTAAAATTTCAACTGGAGAGAAATAATATTCTTGAAGGCCTACACCCTGAAGAAAAGTCTCCTTCTCCTGATCATAATCTCTACACAACACAGGGGAAGCTTTTTGCGTTAACATCAATCCACTTAGTTTTCTCAGAGACTGTTGACAGAGAAAACATCTTTTGTTTTAGTTTATTTCATCAACTGTGTACATGTTTTTAACTCCCTTCAAAAGTTATCTCTTGGTTCATAAGTCACCTGATCAAAAGACTTAGCTTAGTTTTGGGCACCTAATCAAAAGCTCAAAGGGTTGCTAGATCTCCCTTAGAAAATAGATCTTCTAGTGGCAGGACACATTATCAAAAACCTGCAGTAGATTCCTACTAGGGTGGTAGAAGAGTGGATGTACCCAGATTTACTAGGGAACCACTAAATTTTCTTGTGTCGTCTGTGATTGTTATTCTTCTTATTTGTGTGTTGTGGTTATTATATATATACCACTACTTTTAATCCGCTATAAAAATAAATTAAAGTTTTTAATATACATTATTCACACGCAACCTTAGGTCATTTTCTCGCTCTTCTGCGCCAAAGTCTTCTCATTTTGCTTGTTCGATTGCTCTAGGTTTTCTTCTCCCCATTTGTCCCACCAATGTTTGTTCCGACATTTCTACTATGGCTTCAAATTTACGTATGTAATCGAACTTCCTCGTCTGATTTCTTTTAGACGATCTTTCGACAATGTTCACTCTCTCACACATTGTATTAGTTTAATTTTTAACATATTTAGACTTAAAAATTCATGAAATTATTGCTCCAATTATTTTGAATTTAAATTTCCTTCTCAATATGCATTTTCAAAGATTATAATTTTTGCAAATACGTATAATAACTCAAATTATAGAGTTATAAAATAATTAAAACTATGACAACCTATTCAAACTAGAGTGACCTGCATAGGTCCGGACAGACCCATTAGTTAACTGTTTGATTTTGATTCTTGCTGAACCAAAATCGTTGACGTAACGATTCAAAATATTAAAGAACTGTTATCTTTGAATTTCAATTCACGGTCTTTGTAGAACCAAAATCTTGACAGCTCTATTGGGGACTACTGCCCACAACCCATAGTTTGCATCCCTATTTGTAATATTAACAAATGTAAGTTTTTTTAATTAATATATTCCTTTGTAAGATTATTGAATACTTTTTCATTAACAAGCAGCTGGATGATAATAAACTCTTGTTCCCAACCCTTACCTTGCCTCTGAATTAGTTGATTGGAATAGGTTGTATTTCAAAAGTTTCAAAATGAAGTATGCTATGCAGCGCAGGAAGAGTATGCTCGATCTGCTCTAGTAAATATAAACAAGTAGCAGAAAGCTTTGTTAACCAAATATTAGATCAGATCCAAAGATTACATGAACACTTCAAACTTATATGGACATAACAAGATGTAAGCATCGGATGACAAAAAGATAAATCAGCGTAAAATTTCCGCTCAACATAGTGAATATTTTGCCATAATTTAATGAAAAATACGAAAAAACAAGCACCCAAGAGCAATAATGACAAGATGGAGAGATGCCAAAACCCATTTAACTACATATATAACTAAATTTAAAGCCAAACCCAAAGTACCCAAATCCATTTTTATTTCTATCTGTAAAAGAAACCCGATGCATCCTATAAAGCCCGCATTTCCAAAGTAGTTGAATGAAGATTCTGAGAACCACCATTTGCAGAAGCTCTGGATTCACGAATTTCATCTGTGCTGCTCATTTCTTGGACGGCGGGCGGATTGACCACCGTCATCGGGGTGACTGTGTTCTCAGAGAGGCGCGCCTTCATTTCCCGGTGCTCCTGACAGATTGCGCACCAATGCAAGCAGCAGTGTGTCATGCAAGGATCGCCCGGCGAGTTCTGCCATCAAATCGCAAAACAAACACAATCACTGACATTACTGACTGCAATCTCCAACATAAGAAGAGGGTACATCAACTACTTTCCTAAGTGGAAAAAATTAATGGCATAGGCATCTTGCTGGAAAAAACCAGATTTCAAATCCTCATGGGTTACAATGAAATGCAGCTATAATATGTAGAGGAAATCAAAAGACGAGATTTACAGGCGATTAAACTTATTTTCAACCCAAAAGCTTAATCCCATGGATGAGAGCCAACTACATGAGGTATTTATACACCATATATTGTGCATTATTCGATCTGACACTAAATCAATACTCTCACTTGCCTAGAAGATACAGAACTCTGCATTGTCTAATTATTCCATCCTTAACTTCATACATTTCAAAACTAGAAGAAAGTGTGTAGATGATTGCTCAAAATTATATATAAAAAATGCTGCATTGTTTGCAGGTGAGAAAATGTGTGGGAGATCAAAAAAATACCTTCAGATGATATTTCTTCTGCAAGGACTGGCGAAATATGCCGGTATATATACCACACATCCACCAGCTGAACAACAATCCTTCCCCGATGAGAAATGAAGTTCTAGGATCGATGCCATGGAACATTGCTGTAGCAGCTGCGAGCGCAATGCCACCTTCTACACAAATGGCATGCAATGCGCATGGTTGTCGCCACGATATATCTTCTTTAATACTCTCCAAGTTACGACCAAACAGCACACAAGGGCAGAACAGCCCAGTCCAACCTATCAAAAGTCAAAAACAATTTCATTTTAATGAAAACAAATTGTGCCCCGAAAAAGTAGCAACAAACGAATGACCTTAAACAGCAGCAACTCTATCTGCCATATAAATCTCCAGAAGACAGATTATTTCATTGTTTCATTTTCAGAGTTAACAAATCTCTCTATAACACCAAAAATATGACAAACGAAAAAAATGTAGAAAGTTATACATTGAAAGTAGAAGTGAAAATATGATCAAATTGCGAACAGGAGAACGCCCACCTGAAGCTCATGCTTTCAGCAAAGAATGCTGTTCCATGTCGAACAGTGAGGCTCACCTTTACTGTTTGGGGCACTGCCATTCAGCCTGTAGTTCTCAAATCGGAGAGCCTCCGGCCCTACGTGAGTGCAATGGGACGGACCTTCGAGTGCAACAGTACAGGCCTCCAGCCCCTACGTGAGTGCAACGGGACAGGCCTTTGACCCTACGTAAGTGCAACAGCACTGGCCTCCAGCAATGCCCCTACGCGACGGCGCTCCCGGGGCTCATATATAAATATATAAAATTATATATATAATTTATACATATATAAATATATAAATTTATACATATATAAATTTATAAATATATATATAAAGACACACACGAGTGACAGTGCACGGGGGGTTCCCCAATGCCCCGTGCGATAGTACTCGGCCCGCCCCCGATTTTTATTTAGTTTTAATTAATTCCATTTTATATCATAGATACAATATTGTTATTTATATTTACATTATTGTTATTTATAAATATATTACCTAATTATATTAGGTTATTGTTATTTACATTACATTTGGTTTTTGTTATTTACATTACATTTGGTTTTTGTTATTTACATTACATTTGGTTTTTGTTATTTACATTACATTACGTTTTTGTTATTTACATTACATTACGTTTTTGTTATTTATATTACATTACGTTTTTGCTATTTACATTACATTAAGTTTTTGTTTTTTATATTTATATATTTTAAGCTCTACAAATTCAACATTTGTCAAAGCCTCGGGTGGTTAACCCCTTATAATTTCTACGGAGGTTATATGTTTGAATCCGGCGGCGTGAATTATATTTAAATATTTAATTTTTTTGCCAAAAATAGAGTCCTTTTAGTCCCACATCGCAAGATTTCATTTGTCTTCAAGAGTGCATAGAGCTTCACCGCAAATTTAATAGTGAGAGTTGTTGAAAAGCTATGAGAGTTGTTGAAAAGCTATCTCGCGGATTGTTTAACCGACATGTATGGTGGAGCCTCGGGTTGTTCCATCCCCAAAGTGTAATATTTTTCATCCTTCAAAGGATGATGAACGGTCCAAATTTATTTAACGGGCCTCAGTGTTACACTGTGAATTCTGATTGGCTCCCGATAAATCTTTGTATATATATAGTGTGAAACACTCTTTTGATGCAAGGGCATTTTGGAAAATATCAATGTTGCACTAAATGGCGATTTTCCCTTATAATATAAGATATGGTCAAGGGTCCAGTACATCGCCTTCATTAGTTCCCGATTCCTGTTGTCAACCAATGTTTTAAGCTATTGCCATCATCATGGCTAGTCATGGCAAACCACCAAGGCAGAACATCCACATGATGAATAATACTCAAGGTATTGCAGGTTTCCTACAATTTGTACTCACAATCATTATCTATCTGAATGAGTTTGATATTGGAAGAAAATTTATTGGGAGTTTCTATAATAAATGAGCAAAAGATATGTGTAGTCTCTCGGGTCGATCACGAAGTACGTCTGAATGAATTTGATATTGGTAGAATATTATTATGAGTTTCTGGAATAAATAAGCGAAAGACATGTAGTATCATAGATAAATCACGAAGTACACCAACAGATGCCAGAATTATCATCTATGAAGATAGCAAAATAATGGCATCTAGATAAACAATGGGGCGTCGCTCCAAGTACAATGGGGGGGAGTTTAACGATGGTGTTTTTCATAAATATAAGAATCACATGTAAAATTAGAAAAATAAAACTCTGGAAGCATCTTACAATAAGATTGGGAGAGGTGCATGACCAAAATGTCAATGCTAGTCGACGGAAGTAAAGGAAGAGACAACTGAGGGTAGACCTAAAATGTAAAACTCGTTCAACAGTCATCCTCTGTCAAAGATATTTTACGTCTGTCGATGATGCACCGCAAAAGAAGAGGAAAAAGTTGAGTAGTTCTGATCATGAGTGAGGCAACTAATAAAAAAAGATTAAATTGTGAACCGTGAACATGAAGTATAGTACGTAAAGGAATAGAAGTAAAGAGGTATGTCTCCAAATCCGCTAGAGAGTGGTTTTTTCATTGACAACGTCACAACAATAATAAACTTGGGCCAGACAATGGTCGTGTACTACAAGATTTTCAATGGCTAATCTAATTTGTAACCTTCACGCTCTTATCATAGTGTTTTTACCCAGTATTCTGCATATTTTCTTTGACAGTTTCTCTATTTTTTATTTGATTTTACATGATTATCATCACTATGACTGCTGCATGAAAATATTTGTTTGTGTAGAGATTGGTTCAGGTGTTGAGAATTTTCTTATTTTAGTAAAACTTAGTGCAAATTTTTTCACCCATGCCTGTGCGACTTTTGTCCACACGCGAGTATGTTCTGCTAATTAATACATAGACCTAGGCTTAAATTCCAGAGTTCTGTCACTGGGCATGCGTTTTCTTTACACATGTTGATGCATCCCGCAAAGCACCCTAGAGCATCAAAGTATTTTTTGTATTGTAGTTTTATTTTTCTACTTATTTAATTTCGTGTAATCGTCTATTTTCCAAATGATCGTTCGTTGGCTCCGTCGTTTGACCGGCCATTGAGACCATGAATAAAATGGTCCAGTATTATTAGTAGTAGGATGATAACGGCAAGCTCAAGTCATTTAAAGTAAAAATAAATTTAAAATTCAAAACGGAGACAATCAAAGAAACATATTCTGGAGATCTCGCTCTACAAAATAAATGAGGCGGATCTTATTCCTGAAATAACAAAATGATGTTTTGCCCCTTTAACAAAAGGAGTTCATTCCAAACCAAGAAGGGGAACCCGAAAAAAAGACAGAGAACGACTATTAAAACGATTACAGCGAAGGATTAAGACAATGAAAGAGAAGAGCACTCGATTGAGGATCACCTCGGTTAAAGTTGATTAAGAAATGCGAAAATGAACTTTTACTTAATAAAGCTAAAACCTTGACCGTGGAGGTTCCATAAGCGTAAACACGCTTCTCTCAAAGCCGTGCCTACCTGAGTTTAGGAAGGTTCAACCGAACTCTCGTCCGATCGGAGATCTAAAGCTCGCTTTAAGCTGTGAACCCCTCTATTGGATTTCACTCCAATCCAGGAGATTTAACGTCTGCCTCTCTCGAGGGGTGCGTGCAACTCTCTTTACTCTTGAGTGCTTACTTCAAACTATCAGCCTCTCGGCTAGCCAAGAATGAAAGCTAATGATGGAAAATATACATATTGATGATATATCTCCAAGTAGGGTTTTTAATCAAGAGTAATTCAAGGTATAACTTTAGAAAGAAAAAGTAGAGTTAAAGCATCATAATTTAATCAACTCGAACCTCGGATCATCAAGATCGAGTACAAGGAGTATTAGTTACTCATGGTGAAATGGAGAAAAGGAGATGCGTAGAAGAAAATAATGAAAACAAAGTAGAAACGAAAAAGAAAACAACACTTCTTTATTAATGGAAACAGAGATCTTACAACTTGAAAACCAGAGATTACAAGTGCATGGAAAGTAAACTACACTATCATTAACATTATGCTACAGAAAGAAGCTAGGAGCTAATACAGGGAAAGCATTAAGCTAGAGATAAGAAGAGCTAAAAATGAAGAGACATGCTTGAAAAAGTTCAAAAATACAAAGGACAGAACATCTCCCCTCAATCCCAAAAGGTGCCCGGAACCCTTGGAGATGGGCTCTATTTATAGATTTTTTTTGGGACGGGTCACGCCCCCCTGTCACGCCCGGGTCGGGCGTGACCCTGGGGCGTGACACATTCGGTGCGACTTTTTCGGACTGGAATTTAATTCTAGCGATGTAGCTGAAGTACACGCCCAAATGTCACGCCCTGGTAGGGCGTGTACTGGGGGCGTGTTCTTTGCGGCGTGACTTTATTGAGCTGAAATTGAATGTTGGAGGTGACGGGCGGTATTGCTGGAGTACACTCTCGAATGTCACGCCTTGGTAGGGCGTGTACTTGGGGCGTGTCCATTGCGGTGCGACGGTGGAGCGGGAAAAAGAGCGCGTTGTGGCGATTCCTCGGAACTTGGGGACACACCTCTGGAACACGCCCGTGTCGGATGTGACACGGGCGTGACCGAGAGCGTGTATACTAAGTTTCCAAGGAATGCAGTTTCAGACTGGTTGCATCATTCCTCTGGGTTACACGCCCTAGGTACACGCCCGGGTAGGGCGTGACCAGGGGGCGTGTCACAGCAAAATTCGGCTGAAAGCCGTAAAAACCTGCAAAAAGCAGAAAAACGCATTAGCGATAAAAATATATACAAAGGTGAATCAAAATAAGCACTTTACAAGACATGATTTGCTTTGAAATCCTGAAAATACCCTAATAAAATTGACTATAAACCGTATTATCAAATTCCCCCAAGCTTATGTTTTGTTTGTCCCCAAGCAAAGATATAAAACTAGCTAATTATAAAAAGTGACTAATACAAAAAAAATTTAATCATGCTTACACAAGTACTATGCGAAATTTCAGGTAGGGAGAATGTAAAATGTAAATCTAAAACAATTATTTCGGTATGATTTAACTTTTATAAACTTTACTTAATAAAAATAAATCATCCAGAATTTTGACGAAATTCTTTAAATAGATTTAAACAAGACAACGAAAATGAAAAAACGCATTGAGTTATTACTAGATCCAAGCAATGCATTATAATTATATCAATTAAATAACAAAAATCTAAGTTTAAATCCAAAACTAAAACTGATTTACTTTTTTCTTTTCTTAGTTGTTAAATAAAATTTAAAAAGGCGTGAATCAAAAGGACTTAATAGGACCGAAACGTTTGGTTTAAGATTATGAATAGGAGTGGAATTCAAATATAAACATGGAGGCTTAAAATCACACTAAATCAAAACAACGAGTTTCAAAAAAAAATTATTTTAAACAAAATATGTATATATTTTTTTTTTTCTTTTTCTCTTTTTTTTTGTTATTATTATTATTTTTTATTTTTATTTTTCAAAACAAATGCCATAAATATTTTTATTTTTCATTTTGAATTGGCCTGATAAGGATAAATATTTCTTTTGAGTACACTTTTTTTTTAAATATTTCTCCAAAAAAACACAAATTTCCTATCATAATCAAGAAAATATATTTGTGAAACTCAAAAAAGGTTAGCGTGATTATATAGGTTGGAAATTTTGGCTTTGGTGAAAATGATATGTGGAGCTATCAAATGAAATTGATAAAAAAGGCTCAAAAGTGGCAAACTAGTGGTGAAAAATTTTAGGTTGACAGTAAAGCTCCAACGTAAACAAAAACGGCCTAAATCATTTTCACGCTTTTTAAATTTATTTAAAACATAGATCTGAAAAATTTCAAAAAACAAGTCCGAGATAATAAAAGAAGATTGATGAAATTATCTTGAACATAAAAATAATATGTGACTTGGATCGTTCATATCTACTACGTTATTCAAAAGTTATTCTTACAAAAATTATCTAAAAACGAAAAGGAAAATAGTAGATGATGAATTTTAGGGAAAGAAAAAAAATAAAGAACGGAAAACCGTAATAGAAATGCGCGTTTTAGAAAAATATTTCACCTTAACATGCTACCGTGAATTAGAAACACAACATGACCAACATTTTATTTGTGAAATATGATTAAAAAATAATGATTAGAGAAATTATAATTAACTACGTTGTTTATAAAAAGTTTTGAGAAAAACAAAACAAAAACATGGGGTACTATTGAAATACCAAAATGCAGCTATATAGTTTTTTTTTTGGAGAAGTAAAAGATATTTACAACCTGCAAAAAGGAGGAAGTCCTCCCCCAAGCTTAAAATCTACATTGTCCGCGATGGAGAAGGAGATTGAAGAACGAGAGAAAATTAAAGTACAGAAATGAAAGACAGAATTGAAAAACAGGTACTTCCCCGGTTTTAGTTTGCATCGAAAGCTGACTGATGCCGCTCCTCCATGCTTGGGCTTTGAATCGTCGGGAAAAGTCTTTTGGTGGACTTTGTGATGGATTTAGCAGCATCGACGGCGGTGATTTTGCAAGCCGCAACTTGTGGAGCCGTCCGGGGCAAAAAGTGTAAAATAAAGAAAACAGAAAAAAGAGTTGGGTTGCCTCCCAAGAGCGTCTTTTGTTTAAAGCGTCGTTTGAGCTCGACGCATTAAAAAATATTGTCTGAACGATTATTTGTCCAAAGTAGCAAGTAACTAGACGGTGTCCAGTTAGTTTAAAGTTCGTGTAGAAGAATATTAATACAGTTTGGAATGACATCACCACATAGATAAAGTTTAAGACGCTGCCCATTCACTTTGAACTCACCCTTTTCAGGGTGCGAAATTAAAACCATGCAATACGGAAAAATTTCTTTTACTGTAAATGACCCAGACCATCGTGATTTTAGCTTTCCCGGAAAGAAACGTAATCGTGAGTTATATAAAAAAACTTGGTCGTCCGGCTTAAAGGTTTTTGGGTACCTAAGATGTTTATCGTGCAAACGCTTCGTCCGCACTTTATAAAATTTATTATTTTCATAAGCGTTAGAGCGTCACTCGTCGAGTTCGTTAAGTTGGAATTTCCTAAAATCGCCGACAGAGTGGGGATCGAAGTTAACAAATCTTAAGGCCCAAAAAACGCGGTGTTCTAATTCTACGGGCAAATGACACAATTTTCCATAAACCAACCGATATGGCGTACATCCGAGGGCGGTTTTGTATGCTGTTCGGTAGGCTCATAGAGCATCGTCTAATTTTGTTGACCAGTCTTTTCTAGATATAGAAAAAGTCTTTTCTAAAATTCTTTTTATTTCTCTATTTACTACTTCGACTTGTCCGTTAGTTTTGGGGTGGTAGGCAGTGGAAAGCTTATGAGTAACGCCATATTTAGTTAGGATTTTTGAAAATTGCGCGCTACAGAAATGGAAACCCCTATCACTAACGATGGCGAGCGCCGTACCGAAGCGAGAAAATAATTTTTTTAGGAAATTAACTACGACTCGGGCGTCATTCGTAGGAAGAGCTTGGGCTTCGGCCCAACGCGAAACATAATCAACGGCAACTAAAATGTACTTATTCCCGAAACTAGAAGGAAAAGGGCCGACAAAATCAATCCCCCAGAGGTCGAAAACTTCGCACTCTAGGAAATAATTTTGTGGCATTTCATTTTTATTCGAAATATTTCCCGACCGTTGGCAACTATCACACCTACTCACAAAGGCATGTGCGTCTTTAAACAGGCTATGTCAATAAAAACCCGCGTTTAACACTTTGTGAGCGGTGCGAGCAACTTGATAGTGCCCCCATGTCGGTCATTCATGCAAATGTTTAATAATATTTAATCCTTTTTCATAAGAAACACACCTCCTTATCATTTGATCGGCACAAATTCTGAAAAGATGTGGGTCCTCCCAAAAATAGTTCTTCAGCTCAAAAAAGAATTTCTTCTTTTGCTGAGATGAAAACTTTTTTGGGAGCACACGAGCCACTAGATAGTTGGCAATGCGGGCAAACCAAGGAGAAGCAGATGTGTTAATTATGAACAGCTTCTCATCGGGGAAATAGTCATTAAAAGAATTTTCGTCTAATTTTTCTGTAAACGGGTTGTCTAGGCGCGAAAGGTGGTCGGCGGCCAAGTTCTCGGCTCCTCGCTTATCACGAATCACTAAGTCAAACTCCTGGAGGAGTAAGACCCAGCGAATCAAGCGCGGTTTGGCATCCGTTTTGGAAAGAAGATATTTGAGGGCCGAGTGGTCCGTAAAAACAATAATTTTTGAAAGAGTAATATAAGGACGAAATTTATCAAAAGCGAATACTACGGCTAGGAGCTCCTCGGCCGTGGTGTAATTTTCTTGTGCAGATGTGAGTGTCTTACTAGCGTAATAGATAGGGTGGAAGTTTTTAGATATGCGTTGGCCTAAAACGGCTCCCACAGCATAACTACTCGCATCGCACATTATCTTAAATGGAAATTCTCACACTGGAGCTATCACGATTGGGGCATTAACTAATTTTTCTTTTATTAAATTGAAGGCAGCTAGACAGAGGTCATCAAAGATGAATGAGGCGTCTTTTTCTAAGAGATGTGTAAGGGGCTTGGTGATTTTGGAAAAGTCCTTTATGAAGCTGCGGTAGAAACCCGCGTGACCTAGAAAACTTCTTATAGCTTTTATGTTCGTAGGCGGCGACAGCTTCTCGATAACTTCTATTTTCGCAACGTCTACTTCAATACCTCTTGCAGAAATTTTATGTCCCAAAACTAACCCTTCCCTCACCATAAAATGACATTTTTCCCAATTTAAGGCGAGGTTAGTTTCTTCGCATCGCTCTACGACTTTTTCAAGGTTCTCTAAGCAACTATCGTAAGAATCACCGAACACGGAGAAATCGTCTATGAAAACTTCCATGATGCTTTCTATGTACTTGTCAAAGATAGCGAGCATACATCGCTGGAATGTAGCTGGCGCATTGCACAATCCAAACGGCATTCTTCGGTAGGCGAAGGTGCCGAAGGGACAAGTAAACGTAGTTTTCTTCGGGTCCTCGGGAGAGATAGGGATTTGAAAATACCCCGAGAGGCCATCGAGAAAACAATAAAAGCTATGTCCGGAAAGTCGTTCTAAAATCTGATCGATGAATGGCAAGGGGAAGCGATACTTGCGGGTGGCGTCATTTAGCTTATGGTAATCTATACACATTCGCCAACCGGTCACCGTCCGTGTTGGGATTAATTCATTATTCTCATTACTTATTACCGTTATCCCTCCCTTCTTTGGTACTACCTGAACAGGGCTAACCCACTTACTGTCTGATATAGGATAGATAATTCTGGCATCTAACAACTTCATAACCTCCCACTTAACTACTTCTTTCATGTTTGGGTTTATACGGCGCTGAGGTTGGATAGAGTTACGCGAATTATCTTCCATTAATATTTTGTGGGTACAGAAAGATGGGCTTATGCCCTTGATATCAGAAATCTGTCAAGCAAGGGCTCGGCGATGCTTACATAAAATTAAAAGGAGTTTATCATTTTGCGAATCCGTAAGATAGGCTGAAACTATGACGGGCGGCTTAGAATCCTTTTCTAAGAAAACGTATTTAAGGTGCTCTGGTAGTTCTTTCAGTTCCAGGGTAGGGGGGTCTTCATATGACATTTTTGAAATCTGATCTTTTTCAAAAACAATATGTTCATAAAATTTTTCTTTGTACGGTAATTTGAAAGGGGTGGGGCTAGCGGCGAAGGCGGCTTCTCGCAGCGATTTAGTTGGAGGAGTAGACGAGGAACAAAAATCAAAAAATTCGTTTTCAAAATCAGAGAGGTGAGAGGAGGACTCTTCACTTAAATGTAGTGATTCAGTTGGAGCAGTATAAGAAAGAAAACTAGAAAATTCTTTTTCGAAATCAGAGAGGTGAGAGGAGGACTCTTCACTTATGACATTTACAAAGAAACATGAGTCATCATTGGCTATGGTGTTTTTCATCGAGCGGGTGATAGAGAAAGTTACTTCATCGTCGCCTACTCGAAGGAAGAGCTTACCATTGCTTACATCAATGATAGCTCGGGAGGTGGCAAGGAAGGGTCGGCCAAGGATCAGGGGAACCTCGACGTCTTTTTCGATGTCCAATATGACAAAGTCCACCGGGAAAATGAACTTGTCGACTTTTACTAGGACGTCCTCCACTATACCTAACGGGTATTTGACGGATCTGTCGGCGAGCTGGATACTCATGCGTGTGGGGTTGAGACTACCAATTCCCAACTTTCGAAACAACGAGAGGGGCATAAGATTAATACTCGCACCTAGGTCTGCTAATACGTTCTTGACAAAAAGATCACCAAAGATACATGGGATAGAAAAACTACCCGGGTCACTGATTTTCTTCGGTAGTCCGTTTGTCAAGACCGCCGAACACACGACATTTAACGTGACATGCGAAAGATTCTCTAACTTCTTTTTGTTGGTCAGGAGGTCCTTAAGATACTTAGCGTACTTCGGCATCTGGGATATGGCTTCGTGGAAAGGCAGATTTATGTGGATTTGTTTAAACATTTCCAAGAAACGGGTGTATTGATCGTCCTGACGTTGTTTATTAAGTTCGGAAAGGTATGCTGGGGTTGCATTATTTTTAAAAGTGGGTGGTAAAGAGTTCTTTTTCTAAAATAGGGTTGATAACTTCTTCAGCAGAGGGTGGAGTTTTTAAAATGGGAGCGGAGTTTTGATTTTTTTAAAAAGGAGCGGAGCTTGCCTCAGGCTCTTCACTTACCATGCCAGGAACTTGCTTCCCACTCCGAAGAGTTATAGCTTTTGCTTGCTCTCTCGGGTTGGGCTCGGTATTGGAAGGAAGAGACCCCGAGGGCCGCTCAGAAATTATTTTAGCGAGCTGTCCTACTTGATTTTCCAAATTTTTGACGCTTCCAGTCAAGGTTCTTATCGTAGCGTCATTAGCATTCATGTATTTTGAAAACATTTCCTCCAAACTTGGAGATTTTGGAAAACTTTGAGGAGGTGGTGGTGGTGCAAAAAAATCGATTTGTGGTGGCGGGCGCACAGCATTCGATGGATTACTCCATGAAAAATTCGGGTGATTTCTTAAAGCAGGATTATAATTATTCGGAAAAGTAAAACTAGGAGGATGAAGATTCGCAACAGAAAAATTATTAAAAGTGTTTCTAGGTGGATTATTTACATAATCCAAATGTTCGGGGGAAGGAGTTGCAGATTCCCATACTTGAGGGGCGGAGGCTGCAGTCATCTCCGTAATTTTTTTGTTTAATATTTCAACTTGCAGAGCGAGCTGGGAGACGTTGTCCACTTCAAAGATACCTGCAGGTTTGTTTGGGCGGGACCTAGGCACATTCCACTGGTAAGTGTTCATGGCCATGTACTCAAACAACTCAAGAGCAGCTTCCGGGGTCTTATGGTTTAAAGTACCGCCAGAAGCTGCATCTATCATTTGTTTTGTGCTTTGATTTAGCCCATTATAGAACGTCTGCACCTGCAACCATACAGGCAGAGCGTGATGTGGGCATCGTCTTAATAATTCTTTGAATCTTTCCCAAGTTTCATATAGGGTTTCGGAGTCTATTTGTCCATAAGCAGAAATGTCGTTCCTAAGTTTTGCGGTGTTAGCTGACGGAAAATAATTCGCCAAAAATTTTTTAGTTAATTGATTCCAGGTTGTGATGCTATTTTTAGGTAGAGTGTTCAGCCACTGCTTAGACTTAGTTCTAAGGGAGAAAGGAAATAATCTTAGCCTAATAGCATCATTTGTGACACCATTTATCTTGAAGGTGTCACAAATCTCAAGAAAGCTGGCTATGTGTGCGTTCGGATCTTCATCTTGAAGCCCGTCAAATTGCACATACTGCTGCACCATTTGAATTATGCTAGGCTTCAGTTCGAAATTATTGTTTGCTATTGCAGGGCGAACTATATTAGATTCTGTACCCTCGAGATTCGGTCGTGCATAATAGGACATAGGCCTTTGCACGGCTTCCTCCACGTTGGGTTCTTCCATTCTTAAAGTAGAAAATGACTCGGAATCCTCAACCGGCACTTGGGTAGTAGGGCCTTGAAATCGCGATCTTCTCTGAAGAGTACGCTCAATTTCGTGGTCCAGGTCCAAAATAACCGACGGACTCCCGCGGGTCATACACTAGAAGAAGAGAAGAGAAGAAAGATGAATAAAATAAAGTAGAAAAAGAGAGCTAATGATGTTTTTTTTTTGAAATAGATTTTTTTATGTTTTAACTCCAGAACTTCCCAAGGGCTACCCGGTGAAGGGTTCGCAAGGTACTAGACAAGATAGTGGCATTTAGAGTCACTTTGCCCTTTTCGAGAGAGTTAGGTGGTGTAGAAAAATTTGTGATGTGGGTTTCTATTAAAAGCGGTACTTAATAATTTTAAGAAGCAGTGTGAGAAAGAGAAGTGATAAAATTAATAGATTCGTGTTTTCAAATTATTAACAGAAGTTGCTTCCCCGGCAACGGCGCCAAAAACTTGGTGTCTACTGATATTCGCAAGGAGAAAAAAAAACCAAACTAACAATCCAACAAGGCAAGTATACCTATCGAAATGCAGCTAGGGGACACAAGTGTCGTATTAAAATCTGGGAACTGTTAATTAATCTTACTCACACGAAAACAATTATCTTATCGAAGAATGTTTTAGGATTTAAGAGATTACTAAAATGCGATTGAGGAGAGAAGTATTATGCTAAAAAAGAAAAGCTTGCGGTTAAATAGAGAGCTATTAAAATGATTACAGCGAAGGATTAAGACAATGAAAGAGAAGAGCACTCGATTGAGGATCACCTCGGTTAAAGTTGATTAAGAAATACGAAAATGAACTTTTACTTAATAAAGCTAAAACCTTGACCGTGGAGGTTCCATTAGCGTAAACACGCTTCTCTCAAAGTCGTGCCTACCTGAGTTTAGGAAGGTTCAACCGAACTTTCGTCCGATCGGAGATCTAAATCTCGCTTTAAGCTGTGAACCCCTCTATTGGATTTCACTCCAATCCAGGAGATTTAACGTTTGCCTCTCTCGAGTGGTGCGTGCAACTCTCTTTACTCTTGAGTGCTTACTTCAAACTATCAGCCTCTCGGCTAGCCAAGAATGAAAGCTAATGATGGAAAATATACATATTCATGATATATCTCCAAGTAGGATTTTTAATCAAGAGTAATTCAAGGTATAACTTTAGAAAGAAAAAGTAGAGTTAAAGCATCATAACTTAATCAACTCGAACCTCGGATCATCAAGATCAAGTACAAGGAGGATTAGTTACTCATGGTGAAATGAAGAAAAGGAGATGCGTAGAAGAAAATAATGAAAACAAAGTAGAAACGAAAAAGAAAACAACACTTCTTTATTAATGGAAACAGGGATCTTACAACTTGAAAACCAGAGATTACAAGTACATGAAAAGTAAACTACACTATCATTAACATTATGCTACAGAAAGAAGCTAGGAGCTAATACAGGGAAAGCATTAAGCTAGAGATAAGAAGAGCTAAAAATGAAAAGACATGCTTGAAAAAGTTCAAAAATACAAAGGACAGAACCTCTCCCCTCAATCCCAAAAGGTGCCATGAACCCTTGGAGATGGGCTCTATTTATAGATTTTTTTGGGTCGGGTCACGCCCCCCTGTCACACCCGGGTCGGGCGTGACCCTGGGGCGTGACACATTCGGTGCGACTTTTTCGGGCTGGAATTTAATTCTGGCGATGTAGCAGAAGTACACGCCCAAATGTCACGCCCTGGTAGGGCGTGTACCGGGGGCGTGTTCTTTATGGCGTGACTTTGTTGAGCTGAAATTGAATGCTGCAGGTGACGGGCGGTATTGCTGGAGTACACGCCCGAATGTCACGCCTTGGTAGGGTGTGTACCTGGGGCGTGTCCATTGCGGTGCGACGGTGGAGCGGGAAAAAGAGCGCGTTGTGGCGATTCCTCGGAACTTGGGGACACGCCTCTGGAACACGCCCGTGTCGGATGTGGCACGGGCGTGACCGAGAGCGTGTATACTAAGTTTCCATGGAATGCAGTTTCGGACTGGTTGCTTCATTCCTCTGGGTTACACGCCCTAGGTACACGCCCGGGTAGGGCGTGACCTGGGGGCGTGTCACAGCAAAATTCGGCCGAAAGTCGAAAAAACCTGCAAAAAGCAGAAAAACGCATTAGCGACAAAAATATATACAAAGGTGAATCAAAATAAGCACTTTACAAGACATGATTTGCTTTGAAACCCTGAAAATACCCTTATAAAATTGATTATAAACCGTATTATCAAACCCTAATTCCGATCTACATCAGTTTGGTATCAGAGGTTTTGATTCACCCTTACCGTGGATCGGTCGATCCAGCGAATTAAATTTTCTATATTAAAAAAAGAGATTTTAAATTTTTATTTTTATTTATTGTCTTTCTAAAAATTTTAAAAAAAATAAAAACAAAAAATTTGTTTTTCTTAAATAATTTTTTTTCTCCCACTCGGGAAAGCTCTCTGAAAAATAAAATTTTACATCAATCTATTTTCAAATTTTTCGATGGAAAAACGGGTCGATCAGTTAGAAAACAGCGTAGGAGATTTGACCCGACGCATGAGTGATTTGATGAAAACCGTCGAGACGCTCACCGCCGGAATGGGTAGTGTCACACATATCATGAACAAACTGCGCACTTCAATTAATAATATTGAAGGCACCTTGCACGCCAGCCGCACACCTGCCCCGTTGGCCGAAAACGACCCTGATCACAGGCCTCGGGAACTTGCACACCCCCATCCGGAAGCACACAACGAACCATGTCACCAACCCCGTTGGGATGTGGGAATCAAGCTGGATTTGTGTGATAGGATGAATCGTTACTTAGTTTGGAAGCAATTGCCTCCAGCTAGGCAAGTTGAGTATGTCACGCTTAGACTTAAAGGATCCGCAATAGTTTGGTGGGGACAATTAGAACGATCTAGGTTCAATTTAGGTATGTCCACGATCACAACATGGAACGACTTCAAAACTCAACTGCGTAAGAGATACGTTCCGTCTGATTACATGCAAACCCTGTATCGTTGGTTTCATAATTTACGTCAAGACATTATCAATCGATGAGTACACAAACGAGTTCCGAATCTTTCAGTCTCGCCTCGACCTCCGAGAGGACGATGACATGACCGTTTCCCGTTATCCGAACGGGTTACGCTACTCGATTCGAGATCAGTTGGAACTCCTTGATTACAAGGATTTTGGCGAGGCTACGAGTCGCGCACGTAGAGTAGAGGCACTGCAGAAACGAACATCTGGGAATAAGACTACTGACAAGTCCCACCTGACTCACACTTTCACTCGTGTCGGGTCCTCTCGACCGGTAGCGTCCACGAACAGTGCTCCCTGCCCCTCCCAACAAGGGCAAGGAGATTGTAGGCACTAGACCTCAGCCTGGGACATTTAGATGTTTTAAGTGCATGGAGTCGGGACATAAGTCTTCCGAGTGTCCGCGACATCACTTCGTCGTCATCGTCGATTCTGAGAGTGGATCAGAACCTGAGTATGGGGTCTTTCTTAGTGACTCCCAGACTGACCCGACCCCTGGGGTTGAGTTAGAAAGTGAGTACGAAGTTGGGGGAGAACAACCTGAGCAGTTAGTGTGTGTTCTCCAACATAGTCTCCTAACTCCAAAGACCCCTATTGACGACGAGTGGTTGAGAAACAACATCTTTCGTACCACCGCACGTATACACGGGCAGTTCTGTTCCATCATTATAGACATTGGTAGTATGGAGAACTTTGTTTCTCAACGCATGGTTGAAAAGCTGAAATTAAAAACGCAGCCATTAGGAAAATCATATAGTCTGTCATGGGTCAGTAGTAGCACTACCATTCTTATCACGCACCAGTGTCTCGTAAAGTTTTCCATAGCCAGTACATATCAGGACGTTGTATGATGTCATGTAGCTACTATCGAGGTATGTCACATCTTGCAGGGACGACCTTGCCAGTATGATAGGCACGTAGTTCATGATGGTGTGAAGAACTCTCACTCCTTCGAGCGCAATGATCGCAAGGTCGATCTTCTCTCCCAGAAAAATGGCCTTGTTCCCAGAGCCCCAAAGAGGACTTCACCCCCTTCTATCACCGTCTCCGCGATATCCTTCCCCTCTGTCACCATGTTACTGACTGGGGCCCAATTCCAGGCGGAGATGAAGGATAGTGATGTCGTCTATATGTTATCTAGTATCGATACAACCCCCGCTACATTAGACATTCCTAGTACGGTGTGTCCCCTCATAGATGAGTCCTCTGAGATCATGTCGGAGGAGCTTCCCGATCAGCTATCTCCGATGAGAGACATACAACACTCATAGACCTCATCACAGGAGTTAGCTTACCTCATTTACCCCACTATCGCATGAGTCCGAAAGAGCATGAGGAGCTACATAGGCAGGTGACCGATCTGATTTCGAAGGGTCATGTCAGGGAGAGTATGAGTCCGTGTGTCATCCCCGCACTCCTAGATCCTAAGAAAGATGGGACATTGCGTATGTGTGTGGATAGTCGAGCGATAAATAAAATTACAATCAAAAATCGCTTTTTGATTCCCCGATTGGATGACATGCTAGATATGCTTAGTGAATCCCGAGAATTTTCAAAGATTGATTTAAAAAGTGGATACCACCAGATTAGAATTCGATCTGGGGACAAATGGAAGACTACGTTTAAAACTAAGGATTGTACGAGTGGCCAGTGATATCTTTTGGGCCATTCAATGCTCTCGGTACGTTTATGCGAGTGATGAATCAAGTGCTTAGGCCACTCATAGGAATTTGTGTAGTATAATTTGACGATATTTTGATTTATAGCACTGATCAGGATCAGCACATGATTCATCTTAGACAGGTCTTAGATATATTACGTGAAAATAAATTATATATAAATTTGAAGAAATGCATGTTTTTTGACAGACAGTCTGACCTTATTAAAATATATCGTTTCTTCTGAGGGCATTAGAGTTGATAGAGAGAAGATCAAGGCGATAGAATCATGGTCTAGCCCTAGGACGATTACTGAGGCTCGAGGATTTAATGGGCTAGCCTCCTTTTATCGACGATTTATTTTAAACTTTAGTACTTTTGTAGCACATGTGACTGATTGTCTGAAAAAGGGATTGTTTATTTGGACTGAGGCTGAGCTTGCGTTTATTTTGGTTAAAGAGAGACTCACGAGTGCACATGTATTAGCACTGCCTGATTTTGAGAAAATTTTTGAGGTTCACTGTGACGCAACGATCGTAGACATTGGCGCAGTTTTGAGTCAGGAGGGTCGACCCATCACATTCTTTAGTGAGAAGTTGAATGAGGCAAAGACTAGATATTCCACTTACGACTTAGAGTTTACGTTATCGTTCAGGCTCTCCGACATTGGAGACACTACCTGATTCAGCGTGTCATGCCAAGTGGGATGCTTACCTGCAGGAGTTCACATTTCACTTAAAGCACAAACCCGATGTCGCGAACCGCGTAGCTGACGCACTTAGCCGTCGTACCCATTTATTAGTCACCCTGCAGTCGTGCATTACTGATTTCGATTCACAGCGCAACCTATACGCCACTGATCCGTTCTTTCACGATATTTGGAGCTCATGCCAGCACAGTGGGACTGATCCCACCACACGGTATGTCGTGAGTGAGGGTTATCTATTTAGGGGCATACGCCTTTGCATTTGCGAAGGGCCACTTCGAGAGACATTACTTACAGAGCTCCACTTGTCTAGGTTAGGTGGACACGTTAGCCAATCTAAATTACTCGATCTCGCCAGCGCACGTTATTATTGGCCAAATATGAAGCGTGATGTCACCGAATTCATTAGGCACTGCACCACCTGTCAGCCGTATAAGGGACACACACAAAACACTGGACTATACACCCCCTTACCGATACCTGAGCGGCCATGGGATGACATCTCGATGGACTTCGTAGAAGGACTTCCTCGCACTAAGAGGAAGGTCGACTCTATTTTGTAATCGTAGACCGATTTTCGAAAATGGCACATTTCATTCCGTGTAGAAAAACTTCTAGTGTTGTACACGTCGCCGAGCTATTTTTAAGGAAAGCGTTACACTACACGGAATTCCTAGATCGTTCACTTCTGATAGGGACACTCGTTTTATGGGATATTTTTGGAAGACATTGGGGGCCCGACTAGGTAGAAACTCGAATTTAGCAGCGCATATCACCCTCAGACCGATGGGCAGACTGAGATCGTTAATAGGAGATTTGGGGACCTACTTAGGTGTTTGACGGGGGAAAATCCGAAGCAATGGGATCTTATACTGTCGCAAGCTGAATTTGCATTCAATAATTCTACTAATCGCTCCACTGCTAAATCTCCTTTCGAGATTGTTTACCGTTTCCCAATATCTCATTTACTTGATCGCCACTCTTCCAACTCATGAACGTATTTCTTTTGATGCGCAATCCCATGTTGATTATTTAAAAGAACTGCATAAATATATTACTAATAAATTGCGAGCAACTACTGAAAAATGTAAATCCATGGTTGATCGTCATCGCCGGGAGTTATACTTTTCAGAAGGAGATTGGGTGTTTGCTTATTTTAGGAAGCAAAGATTCATTCCGGGTACATAGCACAAGTTACAGCAGCGGAAGTTTGGTCCTTTCCGAGTCCGGAAGCGCATCGGGGAGAATGCATATCTCCGAGATTTTCCAGTTGAATTTGGTACTTCGCCAATATTCAACATGGCTGATCTGACGCCTTTCTATGGAGACCCGCCTAATACCAGCCCGAGCCCACCGACGGCAGCCCCAGAGATCCCACCAGACTTAGCTCCAGTACAGACACCCAGCACTGAGGAGATAGATCAAGTTCTTGATGTTCGAGAGTTTTGTACTCGCCACGGGACATATAAGCGCTACTTGGTCTCCTGGCAGGGACGGGACATCACAGACAGTTCATGGATCAGCACAAACGAGCTACGACACCGCCGCCTAGATCTATCTGTTGCTACTCTTTGCGAAGTCTCGCCGAGGTCGAGCCTTTTCAAATCCGGGGGAGTTGATGCATCCCGCAAAGCACCCTAAAGCATCAAAGTATTTTCTTTATTGTAGTTTTATTTTTCAACTCATTTTATTTCGTGTAATCATCTATTTTCCAAATGATCGTTCGTTGTCTCCGTGGTTTGACCGGCCATTGAGACCATGAATAAAATGGTCTGGTATTATTAATAGTAGGATAATAACGACAAGCCCAAGTCATTTAAAGTAAAAATAAATTTAAAATTCAAAACGGAGACAATCAAAGAAACATATTCTGGAGATCTCGCTCTACAAAATAAATAAGGTGGATCTTATTCCTAAAATAACAAAATGATGCTTTGCCCCTTTTACAAAAGGAGTTCATTCCAAACCAAGAAGGGGAACCCAGAAAAAAGGCAGAGAACGACTATTCATCGTTCTCTGCCATTCTCGGACACGACGCCTTGCTTCAACCGTGCCTCACCACCGCCGGACAACGCCAGCTCCCGCGACAGCCGCTCCTTCTATTGTTTCACATGCTCGTCCCAGGCCACATCGACGGGACTGTCAGTCGTTTCTTCCCGCACTGCGACGGATGACATCGCCTCCTCAAACCCACTCCAGCATCGTCGCCTCCAACGACCTCGATCTCGTCGGGCGCCGTCGACCATGGCAATCCTCTTCGGCGTCCCGGTTTCGTGCAACCTCGTCGGCCTGGTGTCTTCCCCGGTCGATTAAACCTGTCGACCCCGAGTCCAGAAGAACTCCAGTCCGTGTGTGTCAAAGAATTAGGAGGGAACAGCCCCGCCGCCAGTACTTGGTATATCCTCTCCTCCGTCCATTAGTATAAATTTAAGCTTTACTTAAAACAATTCGGGCTTGTCATTGTGTTCTTTTACCGCTAATGTCATTTAATTCCATGTGTTATTATTTGCAATTCGGCTTGTGGTCGTGTAGATTTCGCGGAGGACGTGGAACCCTAAAGCGCGTAAGAGTTCCACTCGAACGAAATTAGCGAACTTCTCAAATCTCAGAGCGACGACGTTGAAAATACGCACGCGAAAAGTCGATTTGGCCGCTCGGCCCTCGTCTTTCTTAAATTCCAACCCTAATTTTCTACTTTCATTTAAAAGTAATGTTTTTTAAAAAAATCAAAATCAAGTAAATTTCCAAAAATCTAATTTTATTTATAATAAAATAAATATTTTGGCTATAAAGTATTAAATATTTTGAAACCCTCATTCAGATCTACATAACATGCCCGTGTGCATACTGTCCATTGCTCATGCATGCTCTTTGCCCCAAAATCCAAGTTTTGTTTTTGGGTGTGCATTTTTGCCAGGCATGCCCGTGCATGCACTGTGTGTGGTCATGCGTTGTCACTTCCTGAAAATTTAGTGTTTCGTCGTTGGGCGAGCATTTTGTTTGCGCACGCCCGTGTGCACGCACATGGCCATTCGCTGGTATGTTTCCCTACTTGGTATTTTCTTCACACACGCCCCGCGTGCATTTTTCTGAACAAGTGTGTGTGTGTGTATTTTCCTGACGATATTTATGTGTGTTAGGGCTTCATTTCGTGGATCTGAAAATGGTGGCTCTCTCTGACATGTGACGTCACCTCCCGTTCACCCCTAGCTTCACTTTCAAGCATTCACAAGCCCTCTCAAGTCGATTTCAAGCTTTTTCTTCATTTGCAAGTGTTTTTCATAGTGATTGAAGGTGCTAGTTGTAATTTTTGAAGTATTTGAGAAAGGTGTTCGTGACACGGAAAATTGGAAGCTGACCCAAGTGAAGATGGGCAATAGGAGATTGGTGACAGCTCCTCCTTTACCCTGAACAACAGTCGTGAAAGAGTATTTGGAGGGCGGAGGACCAATCTGTGCTTCTTTCTCTTCACGGAAGAGATTCTTGTTCTTTTCTTCTAGTGGATGACAGATTACACAGGCTTTTATTGTGTGTGAGTATATTTCTTTTGATGATTGTTGTAAGGAACTAGAGTTTGTGAGATGAAGATTGATTCTAAACTATCATCAAGCTCATTTTTCATGAACCCTAGTGTTGAAGATGGATTTTTCATGGTTGTTTAAGCATTCTTAGATTTCTTCAGCTCTTGTTTACAATTAGAAATCACCAAACTAATTGATTTGTCTTAACTTGTTAACGACATCAAAGTCGTAAGATAATACCATTCCGAGCTCCCTATGGAGACGATAAATCCTTGAGTGAATCACTCACAGCTTTATTACTTGCGGTCGGTACTCATCGTGCATCAAGTTTTTGGTGTCGATGCCAAGGAGCACAGAACATCTTAGGAGGTATTTCGATTGAGATATATGGCATGATTATGTTGGTTCTCTAGTTTTTTGTTTTATTATTATTACTTGGTTTTTTAATTTTTTTACACCCTTTTCTAGAGAAAGGTTTTCGGTTTTTAATTATTGCATTGGTTGCTACTTCAGTTAATGCAAAGCGGGGATGGGGAAATTCTACCCCATGGCACCAAAATAGGACTCTGAGAAGGATAAGGAGAGGAGTCGGCATTATGGCTGATAATGAGGATAGGATCCACATTGAGGAGAATGCTCAACACCCCCCCCCCCCCCCCCCCGGAGGACGATGCGAGAATATTCACTCTCGGATGTGGGGAGTGTCTCCTATTATTCAACCGGCGATTGCCAACCACACAGTTGAGGTAAAACCAGCTATCATCCAAATGATACAGAGCACCGTCCAATTCTCTGGTCTCCACCTTGAAGACTCACAATTGCATATTGATAGTTTTTTGGGAAATTTGTGACACTTTTCGGTATAATGGTGTTACCAGTGATGCGGCGAGGCTTGATCTATTTATATTCTCTCTACGAGACCGTGCTAAGCAGTGGTTGTTATCCCTTGCCCCTGGGGCAATTGATTTGCGGGACACATTGCAAAGGAAACTCTTGGGAAAGTATTTCCCTGCTGAGAGGTTTATGCAGGTGAGGAACGAAATTACAACATTCAGGCAATTTGATCAAGAGACATTAACAGAAGCTTGTGAAAGATTCAAAGGCTTGTTGAGAAAGTGTCCCGAACACAGGATCGAGACGTGTTTACAAGTATAAATGTTCAGTTGTTGGAGGGCTATTAATGGGAAAACACTAGAAGAAGCACTTAAAGAAAGAAGGCAGGGCAATCACTGCTCTTGCTGCTCAAACGAGCATGATGAGCAAGAAGCTTAGGGCCTGTTTGGCTAAGCTGTGGCGGTGCAGGAAGCAGTGGTGGGAAACAGTGGTGCAGGAATCAGCTGTTTTGCAGTGGTGGAAAAATTTATGAAACTGTTTGGAAAACTGTATTTGCAGTGTTGTGTGAAACAGTGGTGCAGAATTAAACAGAGATAGTAATAATTAAACAACTCGTAGACTTTACAAAATCTAAAAATAAATAAACTATTTGCTCGACATTAATTTTATTTAATTATAAAAGTAAATATATTAATATTGATAGGTTTCCCCAAAATATGAACGGACAAGCCATATATTGTTTTACCGATCTTGTCCGACTCGACGCTACAATTCCTAACGGACGTCAAGACGCACGTATGCGCACTCGATTCACTCAAGACGCACGTATTTTCTTATTCTTTCTTTTTTAAAAAAAACATTGTTTAAATAAAAAGCTCGCAAGCCAGCCCGCGAGCTCATGAACAGTGATCCGACTCGGGGTTACAACGATCCGATTTTCAAGCGGGACGACCATCAACATTAATAATAAAATATTAATATATATTAATTAAAACGTTAATACATAAATCATTTAATTATAAAATTTAATTATGATTAATTAAATGTTAATATTTAAATTAATTAACGTTTATAATTGGACGTTGATATCTGCATCGCAGTTTTGGCTAGTCGCAGTACACTTTCTTCTAATTTTTCGCCCTTTTTGGAAATACGCCTTGTACATGCAATGGGCACAATCTCACACAATTTCAATGTCGTTCGATCTTTCAAAGGACATCAGAACGCACAAATTCGTGCTCGAGTCGTAGCCGAGCTAGGATATATATTATTAACGTTAATAATATATTAATTTTGTCACTCACATAATATATTATTAATTTATTAATTATATATATTAATTATATATATTAATTATAATATATTAATTATAATATATTAATTATATAATTTTAATATAATATATTAATTATATATATATTAAATTAAAATATTAATTTTTTTTAAAAAAATTGCAGCGCTGCAGCCGAAAAGGCTGCAGCGCTGCAGCAGCGGGCGGTGGCAAGAAATCTTGCCACCGCCCGCACACCATTCCTGTTTGGCGGGGCGGCAGCAAAATCAGCGGTATGCCGCTGTGCTGCCGCTCCGCCAAACAGGCCCTTAATAAGTTAAGTGCCGCCACCAGCTGTTTTAGCTATTTCTTGTAAGCATTGTGGTGCACCTGGGCATTATTCCTATGAGTGCAGTGCTTCATTTCCATCTTCCTCCTCTGCACCTAAAGACGTAGAACTAGTATATTATGTTGGGAACCAATAGCATGGTAACTTTCAGTAAATAAGTTATAACCCTGACTGGAGGAACCACCCTTCTCCTAGATGCACGGAGTTACGGCGGAGGAGAACGACTAAACGAGCGAAGGTGCGCCGCGACTACTTGATGGGTTTATTCTCAGAGGCCAAAGACGACTGATAAGACAAACTAAGGGTGAGGATGTGACTCCTCATTTATCTCTTTTTGAATTATTTGCAAATTTTGTCGTTGTGCGAGGGTTATTTATATCCCCTTTCTTGTACCTTTATTTTCATATTGGAGGTTTGGACTTGGAATTGGATCCTAGGGCTGTCAAGAGGAAATCCTCTCTAGTATTTTGCTAAGTAATTACATCATACTCCGCCCTCGCCTCCCTGCAAGCCACACTCCAGCGCCTGGACAACCACAAGACCCGGGCCTTCAGCCACCCCCAACAGCTATCACCAACCTTTATGTTGGACCCCAGTTAGGATTTGAGTAAGAAACACTATTAGGAATACTAGATTGACCCAACATGTATAGTCATGGGTCATAGGACCTTTTTCCAGAACATGTCATTCAGAAAGTTTCTCCAGAATTGCTGAAAGAAGTCCAAGAAATGCAGTTAAGACAAAGGAAGAAAATCAGATCGACGATCGTCGAACGCAGTTCGACGAACGGCGATCTTCGGTCGACGAATTCTGAATTGCTTCTCTGAAACTCAGGTCGACGATCTCAAGACTCAAGCAAGGCTGTGTCGACACCATCACAGCAACTGTGTTGACACTCAACAGTTCTCTCAGCTCGACGAACACAGAAACTGAGCTCGACGAATTGCAAGCTCCGGTCGACGAACGCAGGCAAGATATTCAGCTCGACGAATCTAGCTGAGTTCGACGAATGTCGAACTCAGGTCGACGATTGATGAACTCGACGAATGCTCAGGTCGACGATTTCTGTGGAATCAGTAACAATTGGCAGAATTTATTGAGGATTAATTGCAGTCAACATTCCCAGTGAAAATAGGCGTTCTAACGGACAGTTACATAGGAATTAAATGAGGATCAATTTCCAAAGCATTTTCTCCTCTCGGGAATGTTTCTTCCGCCATCAAGTCTACGGAATTCAAATACAGGGAAGAAGATAGAGAACATGACACTGACAGACAAGGAAGAATCAAACAAAAAATAGCAAGAGATACAGAAAGTGAAGAACACACAGAAAGGGCAACATCACTGAAGCAACTAGCAGCCCTAGACTAGAGGAGACAGCAATCATTAGAAGAAGAAGAACATACATTCATATCAAGAGTCTTCTTCTTCCTTCATCTCTACAGGACAACTTCAAGGACAACAAACCTCTTATCAGTCAGAAGTTCCTGAAGATTTCTCTGGTCCAGGCCTGAAGATTAAAGGTCTATCACCCTGAAGCAAAACTCCAGTTTTCCCTGAACCATTCTACATCTCAAGGGGAGCAAATCTGCTAACATCGTATATCCACAAGTCTTCTCTCTGATTGTTGACAGAGAAGACACCATCACTCTTTTCCCCCTCCTGTATAAAGGATTGTCATCTCCCTTCAAAAGTGATTCCTGATTGCAAGTCTCCTTTCAAAATACTTGAGGTTTGGTTTTTGGGGACCTGATCAAAACTTATTGGTGTCAGACACCTGATCAAAAACCTGAGTGGACTCCTACCAGGGTGGTAGAAGAGTGGACTACCCAGATTTGGGGAACCATTATAAAATCCTTGTGTCTTCTGGGTTGCTTGATTTCTTTCTGCATTTCTTATTTTTGTGTTGTGATAGTTATAACTCTAATTAGTCTTTTGTTAAGATCTATCTTCTTTCAATTGGTATCAGAGCGAGGTTGGTTAAAACACTACACCTTAGTGGTTGTACAGGCTAACACCTGAACCACAAAGATCCTGTGATAGATCTTAAATATCTTTAGAGTTATCATGACACAAATTACAAATTTTTCAAGCACCAGACTGCCCATGTGCAATCTAGATAACTTTGCACTATGGAAGACAAGGATTAGATTTTTTTATGGACTTCATTGATGAAAACATCTTTAAATCTATTTTGTCAGGTCCAGCTCCACCTCAACAAAAAACAAGTCTAGATGTTGTTCCATCATCTCAATGGACAGATGCCCAGAAAAGGATGAAGATTGCTGATGCACAAGCAATGAACATTCTGGCACAATCAATGTCTGATGACATTTTTGAAGAACTTGCTGAATGTTCATCTGCAAAAGAGATGTGAGACTCCATCACAGCAATGGTTGCGGAATCAGAAAGAATAATTGAAGCTGAATCCTGGAGTGATGAAGAAGAAGCAAGAGCAAAAGAATTTTGCCTAATGGCAATCGATGCTTCTCGCAGGAGCTATGTTGCAGAATCTGAAGAATCAGAGTGTGAATCAAATGAAGAGGATCGGACTATTTCTTTCCTTGACTCTTCTTCAGCTGCACTTAACACTGATCTCCCATTATCACATGAAAATCTTCAGAAAATCTTAGTTCAAAATATTTCGTCGAACGGAGATCGACGACATCAATACTATTCGTCGAACTCAGATCGACGAACTATGAACAAAGATTTTGTTTTGAACTATTCAGGACTCTGTGCTCGACGAAACAAACTTAATTCGTCGAACAGAGATCGACGAAAATGGATCACAGAAAACAGTTATTATCATTCTGTGAACAGAGATCAACGATCTCAATATCATTCGTCGAACTCAGATCGACGAAAATATTTTTCGTCGAACTCAGATTTTCAAAACAGAGAGTTTGTTTATTATTTTATTTCTGATTATTTTAAAAAAAAGAACCTGGACCCAAGTTGATCTAGGTCCAGAACTCCTAACATCTCCTTGCAGGAAAAGAATTCAGTCCAGCAAATATACAGGATATCAATGGCTGAATAGTTTGTGCAAGGCTATGCAATATAGGGGGAGATTGTTTGCTTTACCACGGAGGAATAGCGGCTATGCATATAGGGGGAGATGCCTGTAAATGAAGCTGCAGAAATACCAGCAGTAGCAACAGTTTGTGGGAATTGTAGCAGCAGCAGCAACAACAGATTATAATGCTACAGATTTGGGCAAGGATCAACAGCAGCTGTATCATCAGCAACAGCAACAGTAGTAGTCCTTGATCCAGATTTCGGGGGATATTGTATTTAATTGTCTTGTATTTTACTTATATTTATGTAAATAGTGTCCTTACCCAAATAGGGGGAGATTGTTGGAACCCCAGTTAGGATTTGAGTAAGGAACACTATTAGGAATACTAGATTGACCCAACATGTATAGTCATGGGTCATAGGACCTTTTTCCAGAACAGGTCATTCAGAAGGTTTCTCCAGAATTGCTGAAAGAAGTCCAAGAAATGCAGTTAAGACAAAGGCAGAAAATCAGATCGACGAACGGCGATCTCCGGTCGACGAATTCTGAATTGCTTCTCTGAAACTCAGGTCGACGATCTCAAGACTCAAGCAAGGCTGTGTCGACACCATCACAGCAACTGTGTCGACACTCAACAGTTCTCTCAGCTCGACGAACATAGAAACTGAGCTCGACGAATTGCAAGCTCCGGTCGACGAACGCAGGCAAGATATTCAGCTCGACGAATCTAGCTGAGTTCGACGAACGTCGAACTCAGGTCGACGATTGATGAACTCGACGAATGCTCAGGTCGACGATTTCTGTGGAATCAGTAACAGTTGGCAGAATTTATTGAGGATTAATTGCAGTCAACATTCCCAGTGAAAATAGTCATTCTAACGGACAGTTACAGAGGAATTAAGTGAGGATCAATTTCCAAAGCATCTTCTCCTCTCGGGAATGTTTCTTCCGCCATCAAGTCTACGGAATTCAAATACAGGGAAGAAGATAGAGAACATAACACTGACAGATAAGGAAGAATCAAACAAAAAATAGCAAGAGATACAGAAAGTGAAGAACACACAGAAAGGGCAACATCACTGAAGCAACTAGCAGCCCTACACCAGAGGAGACAGCAATCATAAAAAGAAGAAGAAGAACATCCATTCATATCAAGAGTCTTCTTCTTCCTTCATCTCTACAGGATAACTTCAAGGACAACAAACCTCTTATCAGTCAGAAGTTCCTGAAGATTTCTCTGGTCCAGGCCTGAAGATTGAAGGCCTATCACCCTGAAGCAGAGCTCCAGTTTTCCCTGAACCATTCTACATCTCAGGGGGAGCAAATCTGCTTACATCATATATCCACAAGTCTTCTCTCTGATTGTTGATAGAGAAGACACCATCACTCTTTTCCCCCTCCTGTATAAAGGGTTGTCATCTCCCTTCAAAAGTGATTCCTGGTTGCAAGTCTCCTTCCAAAATACTTAAGGTTTGGTTTTTGGGGACCTGATCAAAACCAATTGGTGTCAGACACCTGATCAACAACCTGAGTGGATTCCTACCAGGGTGGTAGAAGAGTGCATTACCCAGATTTGGGGAACCACTATAAAATCCTTGTGTCTTCTGGGTTGCTTGATTTCTTTCTGCATTTCTTATTTTTGTGATGTGATAGTTATAACTCTAATTAGTCTTTTGTTAAGATCTATCTTCTTTCACTTTACCACTTCCGGCTCCTTGGACCACCCCACACTGCTACCGGTCCCCTCTTTAGTGGCCGCCCTTGTCACCACCCATGTTTCTCGAACCCCTAGAGGTTCCTCATTTCAATGGCTCATATCCTCTTGGGTGGATTGCCAAGGCTGAGCACTTCTTTGACATTCAGGCCCCACCGGGTCGCCAGAAGGTCTCCCTGATGCCCCTAGCAATGAAGGGCTCTGCATTGCATTGGGTTCGTTGTTTACGCAATTCCTCCCCGCTCCTCTCATGGGCAGACCTCAAGGTAGCGTTAGTCAAACGCTACGATCGCCGTTATTCTGGTAATGTCGTGAAGAGCTTGTGCGCTCCCTGTCATTCGTCTTTGGTGGATCAGTACATCGACGAATTCATTGAGTTGTTCAACTATGTGTCCGACCTTCCGCCAGATCACTACATGGGCTTCTTCCTCCAAGTTCTCCAGCTCTACATCCGCTCCCGCCTGTGCACTCACCACCCTTCCAACATTTTAGACGCCATGGAGATCGCTCGCTTGGGGGAGGCAAACTTTTCAGTCCAGTCCACCGATCAACCTCATTGGACCCCCACCACAGTTAGCTCCTCACTGCGTGTTTTCTTTCTTCCAACCAGAAACCCGTGGCAGCTTGTAGCCGCACCACTTCCCCGGGTTTACATTCCGGATTGTCGCAGCCTCCTGAGCCACACTGACCACCGGATCACAATATCTATCGACCTTGGAATACAATGAGTTGTGCAATAAGGGCTCATGCTTTATATGCAAGCAAGCCTATTTGTCGAGCCATGACTACCCGCTCAAAGAGTTGTGTATCTTGATGTATGATGATGATGATGATGAAATCACGGCAACCTACTTCGATGCCTTAGTTCTGGAGGACCCACTACCGACTGACCCGACAGAGCTTGGTCGGCCCTAGTTGGACCTGCCGCACTTGTCTCTCGCAGGCATCTCTCTGCACTATAAAGCTTCAGGGGTTTTTGAGGAACCCCTGTGGTACTCTTGATCGAACGTGGCGCAAGCCACAACGTGTCGTTGGACCTCGTGACTTGTCTCCAGCTCCCCACCGATACGAGTGCGGCCTTTGTCGTCTGCCTGCGGGATGGTCGGCGGTCCAAGACAGGAGGCCTCTATCATGGTCTTCCATTTTTCGCGGGAACCTACAGTACGACCGCAGATTTTTACGTTTTTTCCCTGGGCGGTATGGACACGATCCTTGGTACTGCATAGCTCCAGACAATTGGTGATATTCGCCACTATTGGAATACCATTAGGATGACTTTCCAGTGGGCTGACCGACCTTGCACACTTGTGAAGGATGCTTCCTTACAGCGCCTTGTCATCTCTGCACGCGCGGCTCAGCGCACGACTTCTGCAGATTTCCAGGCTATGATGTGGCACCTCACCCCGACAGACCAGCTCGTACTGTCGGCCTTCCGCACTGCCCCCCAAGCTCTCCTTCCTCTTGGATAAGTTTGTGGATGTCATCACTCACGTTGTGGTCCTACCACCAAACCGTCCCCCCGATCACTTTATTCCACTCCAGGAGGGCATCGAAGCGATCTCAGTTCTCCCTTACCGATATAGTCTATCCAGAAAGATGAGATCGAGCGTCTCATGTCTGATATGTTGTCATCCAGAATTATACGTCTCAGTGCTAGCCCCTTTTCCAGCACAGTCCTTTTTATGTACAAGAAAGACGTCAGTTGGCGCTTTTGCATGTGTTATCGAGCGCTCAACAAAGTCATTGGGCCCGATAAACACCCCACACCAGTTATCCAAGAGCTTTAGGACGAGTTGAGCAGCGCCACCATTTTCTCCAAGCTCAATCTCCGGTCTGAATACCATCAAATCTGGGTGTGTTCTTCGGATGTTCACAAGACTGTTCCGTACTCAAAAAAGGCACTACGAGTTTCTGGTAATGCCCTTCAGCCTAATCAACGGCCGAGCTACTTTTCAGGTGAGTATGAACGACATCTTTCACACGGTACTTAATAAGTTTGTCAAGGTGTTCTTCGATGATATTCCTGGCAGGACTATTTGCACCATCTGGAGCTTACTTTGGCCACACAGCGACAACACTCGCTAGTCGCAAACCTAAAGAAATGTGCATTCGGCCACACGAGATCTCATACCTAGGCCATAAAGTGTCGGCTCGGGGAGTGACCATGGATCCAGACAAGGTCTGGGTAATTGCGCAGTAGCCGCAACCTCGTACAATGCGGGATGTCCGAGCATTCCTGGGTCTGACTAGTAATTTCTGTCAATTCATCCATGGCTACGACACCTTGGCCCTGCCTCTCACACGGCATGTTCGCAAGTCCACCGATGTCGCCTTCCATTGTCCCCCGGAGGCAGCGAACCACAACCTGAGCTCGACGAACTTTGACATTCACAGCGCTCTCAGCGCTTTTTGCCTTAGTCAATTTTCTCTTGCTTTATCCTTTTTTGCGTTGGGCTGAGCTCGACAATCTGTAACTTGAGCTCGACGAACTTTGATCTACGTTCGACGAATTTTGCATCCTGAGGTCTTAAGCTTATGCTGAGTTGAGCTCGACGATCAGCAAGTTGAGTTTGACGAACTCTGAGCTGAGTTCGACGAAATTTGTATCTTGAGTTCTTAAGCTTATGCTGAGTTAAGCTCGGCAATCAGCGAGTTGAGTTCGACAAACTCTGAGCTAGTTCGACGAAATTTGAGTTTACTCCCCAACTCATTTTTCTTTACTTGTCCAATCATGTACTACCTGCATGCATGAACTAAAGTACACATCAAATACAGTATGTGTGTATGTCATTGACCTGTTTGACTTCTTACAAATCTGGGATATTGCTATCAATAGACCCAACAAGAAACTACAAGGGAATATGTTTGATCCTAGGTTCCTCAAACCAACTTAAAAAACCCTAAATCCTAATAAAGCGTAAATGAAAATATAAACTCTCAGTAAGAAAGAAACAACCAAACATTCAGGGACTTATGACAAAAGATCCACAACAAACTACTGTGTTTTTGTAGGAGGGAATATGGTACCATAGAAAAGTAAAAAAACATGTCATTCATAGATCTAGTGTTGATGTTGATTATAAAGTTATGGCCTAAACTACATGTGAGCTAATTTGTATTAAGCAACTACTGAAGGAATATATGTATAGACACACAAACACATATAGAGGGAGGCACACACATATAATTACACTATACTATAAGGGAATATAAATATCTTCAGCTATGTCGCACTTTCAAAATTAGACCTAAGAAAAAAAAAGTCAACTCAAATAATGCCCCTCCATTTGAATACGATTCAAAACTGTTGATTTTTTGTTCTCAAACCCACGCCCCGATCCACTATCCACGAAGCTCGTGCCCTCTCCCCTCATACCTAAATACCCAGTTCTCTCCCCTCTCAAAAAGTCTACGAGCCATCTCAAATATGGCACACTCCTCCGTTGGGGCACTCCAATCGCACCTCGCTCCCGTCCGACTCGCGCCCCACCGGTTAGTCCCCGCATCCTCCCTGGAATCTTCATCGCAGAAGGTCACAATTGACACCGCAGAAGATCTATGATTGATGTTGTTGAAGCTTCTCCGATTTCTCCAACGCTTGACAACGAAGTATCTCCACTGCAACTCAAGCCTCTCGATATTGAGAAGGCGTCCAAGTTTGTCCAAAGTTCACTAAAGCCTCTAATGCTCGTCCCATCGGTTCGTTCTTCTTTTTGCCGCACCTCTTTTTTTCTATATTTCTCTCCACTGGGTTGGCTACTAGTTAGGGGATTTATTCAGGTAGCGTTTGGTTAAACTTTTCGTCTGCGGTGCGGCCCGAATGCACCGTGATTTTGGTTAAAAGCAGCATTTGGTTGCACTTATACCCAAAACTGCATTTAATAAATTCCACGGTTCTCTGTTTATAGCCAGACGCAACTATTTTTTTGTGTTCAACCGTAGACGCCCCCGCTTCTCCCGTAACCCTATCCGTGGCGCTCCCGATCCCATTCTTCTTCCAGGCAGCGCCTGATCCTTCTTCTTCTAGGCTGTAACAGCGCATGATTTAATTAAACAAAGAAAAAGTTTTAATTTAAAAATGACGGCAATTTTGAAATTTTTCACCAAATCACCTCTATTTCTTCTAAACCTAACCCCCCAACCCGTATCTCTTGTAACCCGTCGGTCAGGCCCTCGCCCTCCTCTTATTCCAGATCCTGCCTCTAGCCCGTCTCCCGCAAGCCACAGTGACGACTGTTCCGCCTCCCGATCTTGTCGTTCCCGCATTATGTGCCTCCTCCTGCCATGCTCGACCTTCCCTTCTCCTTCTCAAGGGTCGACAGCCTACTTTCCTCCTTGAGGTCGACGACAGCAAGCCGCAACATGAGCCTCTTCTCCTTCTTCGTTCAACTAAGGGTCGGCAGCCCTTCTCCTTCATCCTATAGGGCCGACAACAGCCGGTCTCCTTCCTTTAGGCCGACAGTTCCTTCTCTCCTCCAAAGGGCCAGCAACCTTATTTTTTCTTCCTCCTCTTCTTGTTCTTGACAGGGTATTGAGAAAGGGGTGCCTAGGGTTTCCTTCCCTCTCCTCTTTGGGCTCAGATTTGGTTCTTAATGGTAAGAATTACTCACATTTCCCTCTATTCAGATTTGCCCTAATTTTCCTTGAAACTATTCGTGCTTTAATTTTGTATATTATGTGAATCTAAGTTTGTACCATCTTGTAATCATCTAACTTCGTGGTTTGTTCTTGATTTTCGGCGCCGCTCATAGGATTAATTGGTTGGATCTCTCAACATCGCCTCTCCGAATTAGGGTTTCCCCAAGCCTACTCATCGTCAAGTCTCCGTTTTTGCGTGCTAATCTCTTCTCCCCTCACATTTGAGGGAGGTAAATCTCTAAACCCCTCTTTTATTTAAGTTTTGCGATAAATAAATGGTATGTGCTATCTTATGGATTCTATCATGTCAAATTATCAAATATCGTCTGTGATTGTTCCTGAACAGGTCCAATTAGGGTTTCTAAATTTACTCGCGCCGTTTAGTCGTCGTCGTCATTTTCTACTTCAGCCTTGAGGCAATTAGAGATTTCTCTCTCTTGCAATCATTGAACTTAAATGAATGTATGTTCTTATGATTTTACGACTTCACTTTGGAATATATGATTCGATAAATAAATTTAGAACTTGAATATCTAATTTGACAAACTAATTGTTTGAGGTTTAATATATTTAAAATGACATCAGTTAGTGTGAGGAGGTGATTTAATAGGATTCTCACTTGATGAAATTTTGACTCATTTGATGAATAATTCGAAGAATAATATATTTTTGATTAATTTGAGAACTAATAGGTTTTTGAGCACGAGCATTAATTAATTTGAATAATAACTGTTAAGATTCCTTGCTAACGATTAAATGATTGATATTTTATATCATGCTCGTATCTTACACACATTATTACTTTAAAGATATTTATGTCTAAAAATGATTTAATCTATATGAGTATTTGTTATCCCAGAATCGATGCATATCAACTTACGCCTGTGATTTACTTGAAAAATCTTATTGTTAGTGGAACCTTAACCTCTTGAACCCCCAAAATATAAAGCTCACTATCTAGTTTCTTTTGTATCACCGAATCTTGTTTCTCATGACAGTCTAGTTGCAAGACCCGAGCAAAGTCTGTTCTTGATTTGATCATTCCCTTTAAATAAATTTGTTCCTGCTAGAATCACTAAAGTTTGAATCATTTAACTCAATAATATCTTAAGCAATCATTGAAATTTAGTGTTTAATTGGTGTGAATTCTTGCTTGCATAGTCACAGCAAGAAGAAATATTTCTAATAAGACTTTTTTTTGAACTTGAGTGTGAACCATGTGCACCCACTATAAAACACATACACTCTTCAATGATTACAGTTTATGATACCGCATGAACCATTATATGTTATACTCCGGAATAGTTTAATAATTTAACTTGTTTTTGTTTGACTTATTTACTTGTTTATCTTATTAGTTTTGCTTCATGAAAAATGGTACACATACATTTATATTTCTCTTACTAGTTTTGTACTTTATCTTGCTTATGTTATCAATATTCTGAGGCTTTTGCTTCTTGTTTTGGACTTGCCTTAGCATTCGTGCCTACGTCGTCTGCTTCCTGAGCACGATCTGCGCCAAACTTCAGTTTCTGTGTTTACATTTCATTTCCTTTACTATCAGACATTGTTTTTATGTAATAATTATAGTCAGTAAATCATAGACAACTGCTAGACTAAATAATATATGTACTAGAATTTGACATAATTTGCATGTCCATATCTTTGAAATCTTCATTGCATGAAAAATTGTATTGGCAACTTGAATCATGAATTTATTAAAATACATGCGTATTTAACTTTTTACTGTTATAATTTAGAGCTTCCGCATAAAAACAACTATTTTCCCTCAAAAATAATTATTTTAAATTAATTATTAGTATCTCTGCTCCTGCCTTACAGGCCTGGATTTTCTTTCCGCCCATGTCTGTGGCATCACGACTCGCCCAAAAGCGCGCTCTGACTTTTGTTGAGACGGGTCGTGATACAGGCAGCGACCTTCTTCTTCCAGGCAACGACCTTCCGAAAATCAAGGTGTTCTCTTCCCAAAACCTAGGCGTCGTTCTTCGTCTTCCTGAAACCCCCATCTGGTTTATATTTATGCGATCTCATGATTTCTGCTCTGATTTCTCCGATGATTTCTTCGATCATTTTTTACCTACGATGTTTTTTGCTCAGATTTCTTCGATGGTTTTTTTCTTCGTTGATTTCCAAGATCTGGTTTCAGCAATCGTTTTTAACTTTGATGATTTCTGATCTCTAATTTCTTATTTTTTAGATACTAGAAAAGTGTGGTATTCTGATCTCCCTGCAATATTGTCCCGGAGGTATTCTGATGTAGGGTAGGCTATCTATTATGCAACCTAGGTTGACTCTAGTGAGTGGACACGTGAATGCTATGATGAGATGCACAAAACCCGTTAGGCAATTATTTCAAACAATGATTCACAACCACACATAATTAAATTAGGCAACAATGATTCTTTTAGGGCAATTAAGCAAGGCTTTCCTCCAAGCGGAGGGCCAAATTAAGCGCGCTGCGAATAGTTCCTTCCTGCAATCAACACTTTCACGGGCAAAATTCCACAACAAAATATTTTATGCAAGCACAAACTATCTCAAACAATAATCAAAACTGAGAACTAGAAATCCATACAACAAACAACTCACAAACATAAGGGATGTCCGTGGCGGGAGAGATCCGGCGGTTTCGGGAATAGATCCGGGTTGGTGAATCGAAACGGTGGTTGTCCACGGTGGAAGATGGGTGCGGAGGGTTGGAAACGGGTAGATCCGGTAATATTATGACGGATCCGGGTTACGGAGGGGAAATATGTAAGTGGAGGGTAGATCGGTGAAGGGTAGCGCTAGATCAAAGTAGATCTAGGGTTTTCGGGGCGGTTGGAAGTGGATCCACGAAGGGGAGAAGAAATGAGGGGGCGGGTGAACAGTAACGGCGGGATGAACAGTACCAGCGGATGAACAGTGCGCATGAACAGTTCCGGCGGTGAACAGTACGGGTGAACAGTAATTCCTGGGTTTCTGGACAGCGGTAGGGTTGGGATTTGGGGGCTATAGGGGTTGCGGATGAGGGTTTCGGAGGGGAAAAAGAAGGTTATGGATGGGTAGTACCTTGGGGATGAAGTTCAACCGCTAGGAGTCAACACCTAGGGCTCCACGGCGTCGGCACCGTGGCGTGATCGCGGAGGTCCGGGAATCTCTTCTCCAAAACCAGCAATGAGTCTCTCCAAGCCTCTAACACTCCTATTTATAATATTCTAACATTAGGGCAACCCGGATTCGACGGCTATGATTGGCCGACGAGTCCTCGTGCCAAACATAAGCAAATGAAAGTAAAAATAACAAAGTTATATATCAAAAAGATTCGCGGCACGCATCCGGACGCATCCGCGGGGTCGGATCGTCCCTCCGCTCAAGTCTTCCGGCGAGAATATACGAAAGTGGGCCCCGCCTTGTTACGGGCCGATGGTCCCCCATCAACTCCCCCCGACTGAAAAGAATTCATCTCCGATGAATGGAGAGAATCATACTGTCGTCGAAGCCCAGGGGCGAGTCGGTCCAACTCTGTAGGTAGAATCCATGTGTCATCAGAGGCCGAGCGGCCTCGCCAACGAACCAAGTAGCGGCATGACAGTCCCGTGGTGGAAGGGACGTACTCATGGGTGATGATATCTGTAATACTCTCAGTAGACTGCGCTCGTGAAATGGATCCCGGTACGATCAGCGGTGCATGCGGTGTCACCATAGATGATGGACTCCCAAGGGTGCGGGTAGGAGGAGACAAGGTCAGAGGTGGAGGCGAGTGGGCCGAAGCTGTCGCTGGTGGCGGGGTGGAAGGGTGGTGATCATTCCGACTCGGGTCCGAATATTCACGAGGTTCATAATACGGAGTCAAGTCCTCAATATTGAATACCGGATGGATGCCCATACTTGCGGGGATATTAAGTTCGTAGGCATTTGTCCCGATCCGCCTAATGATCGAGTAGGGACCGATTCGCTTAGCGCTTAATTTTTTGGCAGGCCCTGGTGGGAGCCTTTCCGCCCGGATTCGGACCATTACTTGCTCACCTTCGTGGAAAACCTGTTCTCGCCTGCTTAAATCTGCATGGGTTTTATAGCTGTCATTACTTGAAATAATTTGCCGACGGACTGACTCATGTAACTCATGCAAGTGACGTGCAAAAGACTCGGCGGACTCGCTAGGACGGGCCTCTAATGGGTAAGGAAGGAGGTCAATGGGCTTCTTGGGCTCATACCCTAATACTACGTGAAATGGGCTCAACCCGGTTGACCTATTGACCGAACTATTGTAGGCGAACTCCGCGACAGGAAGGACAGAGTCCCAACTAGCCACATGTTCGCCAACGAGACACCTAAGCAAGTTCCCTAGACTACGGTTCACCACCTCAGTCTGTCCGTCCGTCTGGGGGTGATAGGCAGATGAAAACTTCAAGGTAGTACCCGTTTTGTACCAGAGGGTCTTCCAAAAGTAGCTCACGAATCTAACATCTCTGTCGGAGACTATGGATTTTGGTAGGCCATGTAGTCTAAAGACATCCCGAATAAAAATGGAAGCAACACGTGATGCGTCGGCGGTCCTAGAGCAAGCGATGAAGTGCGTCATCTTGGAGAAACGGTCAACTACGACAAAAATGGAGTCGTGCTTTCGAACCGTGCGTGGCAGTCCGAGTACGAAGTCCATACTAATATCCTCCCAGGGTCTAAGTGGGACCGGCAAGGGCGTATATAGTCCCGTGTTTTGTTTAGTTCCCTTCGCCGTCTGACACATGCGGCAATGTCGAACAACTCTAGCCACGTCCCTCTTTAGACCTGGCCAATAAAATCTATCCTCTACGATAGCTATGGACTTATCCCTGCCAAAATGCCCGGCGGCTCCGCCCGCATGAAGCTCCCAAATCAGATAGTCCCGGTATGAAGTGCTTGGGATGCACATGTGGGAACCCCGGTAAAGGTAACCTTCCCAAATCTGGAAGCCATCGACAGGTTCGGGTGGGTCTCGGGATAAGGCTGCGTATATCTCGCCGAAGTCAGGACATCCAGGATAGTCAAGAATGATCTGCTCAAGTCCGTCCACATGGGCTCTCAGGGTCTGCAAGAGGGTGACCCGCCGACTCAACGCATCAGCGGGCTTGTTCTCAACACCGGCGCGATGTTTGAGAACATAGTGGAAATCCTGAAGGTACTCAACCCACTTCGCATGCTTATGTCCCAACTTCTTCTGTGAGTCTAAGTATCGGAGCGCCTGGTGGTCAGAGTAGAGAACGAACTCCCGGGGAAGGAGGTAGTGTCTCCAGTATCGCAAGGACTGAACGATCGCATAGAACTCTCTATCGTAATTGGAATACTTCTGCTTGGCGTCATTTAACTTTTCGCTGAAGTAGGAGACCGGGTGTCCCTCCTGGCTCAACACACCGCCGATCCCAATTCCAGAAGCATCACACGCAACTTCAAAAGCCTTACCAAAGTCAGGGAGTCGTAAGACGGGTGCTGTGGTCAATTTCTCCTTAATCTCTTCAAACGCTCGAGTGGCTGCAGGGGTCCACTGAAATTCGCCTTTCTTCAAACAGCTAGTGAACGGGGCCATAATTGAGCTAAAGCCACGAACAAATCGCCTATAGAAGGTAGCTAGCCCATGAAAGCTGCGAGCCTCGTGAAGGGTCGTGGGCAGTGGCCACTCACGGATGGACTTAACCTTCTCAGGGTCGACTGACACTCCTGTGGATGACACGATAAACCCCAAGAACTGTACCGACTCGGCGTAGAACGAGCACTTCTTTAGATTCACAAAAAGCTTCTCCTGACGGAGGGTCTCAAAAAGTAGCCTCAAGTGCGCTAGGTGGTCACCATGGGTCTGACTGTAGATCAGAATATCATCAAAATATACAACGAGGAATTTGCCCATGTAAGGCCGTAAGATCTGTGTCATAAACCTCATGAACGTGCTCGGGGCGTTGGACAGCCCAAACGGCATGACCAACCACTCATACAGGCCATCCTTAGTCTTAAAGGCCGTCTTCCACTCATCGCCCTCCCGTACTCGGATCTGGTGGTACCCACTCCGCAGATCGATCTTGGAAAAGAGTTGGGCACCAGACATAGTATCTAATAGGTCATCCAGACGAGGGATAGGGAACCGATACTTCACCGTAATCTTATTGATGGCACGACTATCGATGCACATGCGCCAGCTACCATCCTTCTTAGGAGTAAGAAGGGCGGGAACGGCACAAGGACTCAGGCTCTCCCGAATGAACTGCTTCCGAAGAAGCTCGTCAACCTGCCGCTTGAGCTCGGTGTGCTCATCCGGATTCATACGATAGTGCGGTAGATTTGGGAGAGAAGCTCCCGGGACTAGGTCGATAGCGTGCTGGATATCTCGCAAAGGTGGGAGTTCATCAGGTAACTCCTCCGGCAAGATGTCGGTGAACTCGTCAAGTAGGGTCTGGATCTCAGGGAGAAGATGCGGGGTCACTATCGGACTCTCAGAAGCCATAGTAGCGGCAACAATGTAAAATATCCCGGCATCCCTGCTCTCCCGCAAGAACTCACTACACCGCAGGAGATGTAGCGGTCGCGACGATATGGTGCTCGGGGGGGGCTCAATCGGGCCCTTAGATTTCTCCTTGGGTCGGGTTGGGGACAACGTGATCTTCTTGCCTTTATCGAAGAATGTGTAAGTATTCGACCGACCGTAGCTCGTGACATCACGGTCGTATAACCAAGGTCGACCCAATAACACGTGGGCAACGTCCATAGGAATGACGTCACACCACACGTTATCCTCAAATGTAGCAAGCCGAATAGGAATGAGGCACCGCTGCGTCACCTGGATGGCGGTCTTGTCTACCCAAATGACTCGATACGGGTGGGGGTGGGGCTCCGCCTTCACTTGCATACGCTCTAAACCTTTCTGGGCCACAATATTGACACAACTCCCACTATCAATGGCTAGTTTGCAGGGTCCGCCTGCACTAGGAAAATACGTGTAGAAGATAGTGGTACGGCGCCAATCCTCGTCCGTACGGGGGGTATGTAGGAGACGCCGAACTACTCCCATCTCTAGGGATCTCTCAGCCTCACTCTCCCATCCCTCCTCGATCGTAGCTTCGACCTCCTCGGTAACATCCTCGGACCCTTCTAGGCCTAGCTCTTCCTCTCCCTCGACTAGCAGATTTCGTGTGGGGCAATGTGCCGCCACATGTCCTCTGCCGGCGCATCTAAAGCACTGGATACCCCCGGGCCTCTGACCCTCCGTGGCGATGGCCTTGCCCTTCATGTCAGTGGTGATCCGTGGGGGTGGGGTGGTCGTGGTGGTCTGGAAAGGTGTGGGCCTCTTGAATGTCGAGGAATCAGTGTGCGAGGGGAACTGCCTCGTACTTGACGTACGGAGATACTGCTCGTACTCTAAGGCGAGCTGGAATATCTGATCAACCGTCTCGAGGCGATGGGGGATTAACTCTCTCCGGAGCTCTGAGCGAAGGCCAGCCTTAAATCGCGATGCAGTGGCAATGGGCTCTTCTGAAATATCACTCCTAACGACCAACTCATCGAATCGAGCCATGTACTCCGCTACCGAGAGCGTTCCCTGACGTAGGTTCTGCAGCTGATCCAGCAACTGATCACGGTATGAGGCGGGGAGATATTTATCTTTCAGTCTCTCCTTCATCTCATCCCATCGGGAGATGGGATAATAGCCTTCCCTCTCGACAGCTCTCTCCACACTAATCCAAAATACTTTGGCTTGCCCAACCAACTTCATCTTCGCGAAACGGACACAACGCTCATCTCTCATGTCGTACCAGTCAAAATAGTGATCCATGTCTAGGATCCAATCACTAAAGGCCTTCGGATCCAAGCGGCCGTCGAACGATGGGGCGTCGAGGCGAATCCGACGGGTGATGTCGAAGGCATGGCCACCTCTCCGGGGGTCGGGGTAGTCCCCTGGATAATCATCGTGGTCGTAGTCAAACCTTCGTCGATCTGGCGGGTAATACTCCTCCCGGTGCTGGTCGCGGCGACCAGGTAGAGGCACCCGGTCCCTAAGGTCCGGTTGCGGCTGACGGGGCACACGATAATCCTCACGTGGCGGCGCGTGCCTATCACGTGCTGGCTCAGGGTTTCGCCTTGCCGGTGGGGCTGGGGCCCGTAGGGAATGTCACGGCGACGGCGGTCCCCTGGTGGTTGGCCCACTCTTGGGTGTTGGTCGGGACGTGGTGAAACATCAAGGTCGTCCTCCAAAGGATCGTCACGATGTGTAGGCGTGTCCCTAGTGTTCTCTAAGTGGTCCAGTCGTATGTTTACCTCGGCAAGGTCCTGTCGCACGTCGTTAAACTGGGCGCCTAATGCGTCAAAACGATCTAAGATAAGGCGCTGGAACTCAGCAAACGCGGTGCCCGAATTTGAGCTTCCCGCACGGTCGTCAGTTACTTGTGGTTCAGTCATGCTAGTCCTAAATGTCCTACCACTACGGAGCATGCAAGTGGCCTAACCTGGCTCTGATACCAATTGATGTAGGGTAGGCTATCTATTATGCAACCTAGGTTGACTCTAGTGAGTGGACACGTGAATGCTATGATGAGATGCACAAAACCCGTTAGGCAATTATTTCAAACAATGATTCACAACCACACATAATTAAATTAGGCAACAATGATTCTTTTAGGGCAATTAAGCAAGGCTTTCCTCCAAGCGGAGGGCCAAATTAAGCGCGCTGCGAATAGTTCCTTCCTGCAATCAACACTTTCACGGGCAAAATTCCACAACAAAATATTTTATGCAAGCACAAACTATCTCAAACAATAATCAAAACTGAGAACCAGAAATCCATACAACAAACAACTCACAAACATAAGGGATGTCCGAGGCGGGAGAGATCCGGCGGTTTCGGGAATAGATCCGGGTTGGTGAATCGAAACGGTGGTTGTCCACGGTGGAAGATGGGTGCGGAGGGTTGGAAACGGGTAGATCCGGTAATATTATGACGGATCCGGGTTACGGAGGGGAAATATGTAAGTGGAGGGTAGATCGGTGAAGGGTAGCGCTAGATCAAAGTAGATCTAGGGTTTTCGGGGCGGTTGGAAGTGGATCCACGAAGGGGAGAAGAAATGAGGGGGCGGGTGAACAGTAACAGGCGGGATGAACAGTACCAGCGGATGAACAGTGCGCATGAACAGTTCCGGCGGTGAACATTACGGTGAACAGTAATTCCTGGGTTTCTGGACAGCGGTAGGGTTGGGATTTGGGGGCTATAGGGGTTGCGGATGAGGGTTTCGGAGGGGGAAAAAGAAGGTTATGGATGGGTAGTACCTTGGGGATGAAGTTCCACCGCTAGGAGTCAACACCTAGGGCTCCACGGCGTCGGCACCGTGGCGTGATCGCGGAGGTCCGGGAATCTCTTCTCCAAAACCAGCAATGAGTCTCTCCAAGCCTCTAACACTCCTATTTATAATATTCTAACATTAGGGCAACCCGGATTCGACGGCTATGATTGGCCGACGAGTCCTCGTGCCAAACATAAGCAAATGAAAGTAAAAATAACAAAGTTATATATCAAAAAGATTCGCGGCACGCATCCGGACGCATCCGCGGGGTCGGATCGTCCCTCCGCTCAAGTCTTCCGGCGAGAATATACGAAAGTGGGCCCCGCCTTGTTACGGGCCGATGGTCCCCCATCATATTCCCTTTCTCCTGAGATAATATTCTTTATAATGATAAACTATAATCACTTCCTATGGTTTCACATTCTTATGAGACTGGTATCAGAACTCATCAAGTTCATATGCTAAAAAATCCTTAATTAACTTTTTTGTGCATATCCTGAAAGCATGAACCTGCAAATTTGATTGTTTGATATTTTGGTTGCCCAAAGTGATGTAATTGTCTCATCACTTTTGGTTGCCCAAAGTGTTAATACCCATCAGTGTTTATTACTGATGATTACCCATCAGTAATAAGAATACCCATCAGTGTTTATTACTGATGCTAAATGCTAATTGAATACCCATCAGTGCTAAGTGATGTGTGATAATTTGTAACTTCTGAGAATATAAGATTTTTTGATATTTTTGATTGTGATGAATGTGTAATATTGTTGATTAATTGTGTTTCTTTGTGATATTTGTTTTATAACACCTAACATGAAGCCAAAATAAGAGTTGCTTGATAAAATTATGAAAAGAGTTTTTAAAATCAATACCAATAAGTGTTTATTTTATATTTGCAATATTAGTTTGTTCATTTTAATGCATTCTTTGGAGGAAAAGTGTGGATTTCAGAGAACAAGAAGGACTGCATCCAGAGAAGTCCTAACATTGTGGGTATACATATTGTCGCATAAAGAATCAATGAGAAAAACATGCGAGCGCTTTCAACACTCAACAGAAACAATTAGCAGATTTTTTCTCGTAATCTTCGGGCGTTGTTGCAGTTAGCGACGGAGTGATTCAGCCATTAGATAGGTCTTTCAGTAGCACTCTACCAGAGATTCTATATGACAGACGTTACATGCCTTTTTTTAAAGATTGTGTTGGAGCAATAGAAGTTACACATGTTGACGCGTGTATACCAGTTGGAAATGAAGTACTCTATATTGGGAGACGTGGTAGTCCAACTCAAAATGTCATGCCTGCTTGTGATTTTAATATGTGTTTCTCTTTCGTTATGCCTGTTTGGGAGGAATCAGCACACGATAGGCGAAAGCAGCATTTTCAATTTTGTCATAAGTGATCCCCATTATAACTTCCCTCATCCACCTCTAGCTAATGATTAAATTTTTTTTTATATATGTAGTACTAATAAAATTTTTGGTTGTTAAATAATTTTTAGTAATTTTCAGTAAAATATTACTTGTTCAATTATGACTATCCTTTACAAAGAGGTTACTTGAAACCGTATCAAGATACACGACATCATCAACCAGACTTTGCTCGTGGTGGTTGTCGAGCAGGACGTCAAGAGATGTTCAATCATGCACAGTCATCAGTTATAAGTGTGATAGAGTGATCATTCGGGGTTTGGAAGAAGTGGGTCATACTGCGGGACATGTCAAACTATAACTTTGACAAACAAGTAGATATTGTGATCGCCACGATCACTTTGCATAATTTCATTCGTCGGCACCCTTTGCATGTGGATATTGATTTTCGTAAATGCGAGCAAGGTGGTCAAGATCATGGGATGGTCTCGCAAAGGCGGCAAGAAACATGCTCTGACACTACAGGTGGTGTAGAAAAGATGATCGCACTACGTGATATTATAGCAGACCAGTTGGATGAAACTAGGACATAGACAGAAATGGCGGGGTACTTGTTCCAAAAAAATGTCTGAATAAAACATTATTTTTTGTGTTTGGTGTTATGTTGTCAAAAAAAAATGTTTTTCTCATGTATTTCATGGCTCTGGTAATTAAGTTATGGAAAAAAAATCACTCAAACTTCGTTTTGTTTCCAAACAATATTTCCAAAACTCCGTTTTGAATATTCTATTTCACCCAAATAGTTTTTTAACAAAACTTCGTTTTTCAGAATCAACACTTTTTCTATCAGCAGTTTTTCATCAGCATCTTTCCATCAGCAACAGCTCAACCAAACAGAGCCTCAACTGCTTCCTTTCAAGATTGCGTTATTCCTCCAATTTCCCTTCTCTACTTCATTTCAACTGTGGACTAAATCTTTTAACAAAACTAAATAGAACTCTTTCCTTCAAACCGTTAAAAGTACTGAGTAGAGAAGATTTAGGTCCTAGACCCTTTTGTCCTCATGCAATATAGGCTTGGGAATATAAAATGTATTCTTAGCAACTAAAAAAAATGTTGCGGCCAACATTCACCATAATATTAAAATCGATGCTAACAAATCTAGTGTGGCCTAAGAAGCGTTTCATCTCAATCCCTGTAATGAAAATGCTAAAAAACTTGATATTATGAATTAAGAAGAAAGTGAGATTATGAAATAAAGATAAATCTATTAAAAATGGAAGGAAGGATAGAGACATTGAAACTATTACAAAGTGAGATTATGGAATAATGTGCGATGATAAAATAATGCGACATGTTTTAGAGAGGATGTCTCATTTATCTGAGAGGAAACAGTAAAACTGTTAGGGGAAGACTAGGGGAGAAGACAACTAGAGAGATCTAGGAGACTAAGGGAGAAAGTTAGGGTTTGAGGAGGAAGGAAGAACTAACCTGATAACACTCTTCATGACCCCCCAAAGGGGGCTGCCCGGATATATATATATCCGGGCATGGAGGGCCGGCCGGCCCCTCCCAAGGGGGCTGAACCGGGTGGGTTCAGCCCCTGGCCGGCCGGTTCACTGGGGGGGCTGAACCGGAAGGTTCAGCCCCGTTGTGTAGCGCGTCCTTGCTCCTCCGAACATAGTGGCGACCCGTAAAGCGTAACGGGGGCGTAACATTCCCCTCCCCATCAAGAGCCAACTTGTCCGCAAGTGGGTAATCCGGGTAGAGCTCCTTGAAATCGAAGAAGTCGACCCAAGAGTTGTGTGCGGACGGTAAATGCTTCCATTGGACCAAGAGCTCGGGCCGGTACTCCGTGCCCCGAATCTTCCACCTGTGCCGTAAGATATCCTCTGGAAGCGGACGCAGCTCGCCCGCAAGCGTCACCTCAGGTAAGAAAGAGCTTGGCTGAACATGCGGACCCAACTTCCGCTTAAGCAAGGAGACGTGGAAGGTAGGATGGATGCGGGAACCCGCCGGCAAAGCCAACGTATACGCCACCGGCCCCACCCTGCTGATGATCCGAAAGGGGCCGTAGTAGCGCGGAGAAAGCTTATGATTGCCCCGACGAGCCACAGACAACTGCCGGTAGGGCTGGAGCTTGAGAAAAACTTCATCGCCCACGGCGAACTCCCGCTCCGTGCGGTGTTTGTCCGCCTGGGACTTCATGCGGTCCTGTGCCACGCGGAGGTTCTCCCGAAGAGTGAGTAACACACGATCCCGATCCCACAGAGCCCGGTCAACCGCCGGAAGGGCAGTGCTGCCGGGTTCATAGCTGGCCAAGGTCGGCGGAGGCCGTCCGTAAACCACCTCAAACGGAGTCATCTTGCTGGCTGAATGATAGGATGTATTGTAACAGTACTCGGCCCAGTGTAACCAGTCCGGCCAACTCCGAGGCTCATCCATCACAAAGCAACGGAGGTAAGTCTCGACACCCCGATTGAGGACCTCCGTCTGACCATCTGACTGCGGATGATTGGCCGTGCTGAAGTGTAAGCGGGTACCCTGCAACCGGAATAGCTCCCGCCAGAACCCACTGACGAAGGTGGGGTCACGATCCGAAATAATGGCCCGAGGGAGACCATGTAGTCTAACAATCTCACGAGCAAAGAGGGCGGCCACAGAATCCCCGGAATACGGATGGCTGAGGGCCAGAAAATGACCATACTTGGAGAGCTTATCGACGACCACCAGAATGACGGACTTGCCTTTCGACTTAGGCAGACCATCAATAAAGTCCATGGAAACCGTGTCCCAGACAAGCTGTGGAATATCCAATGGCACGAGGAGACCGGCAGGAGAAGTAGTCTCATATTTCTGCCGCTGGCAGATGTCACAGTGGCGAATAAACTGCTGTATATCCCGTCGCATGCCGGCCCAAAACACGTTTGCGCGCGCCCGCTGGAGGGTCCGGAGCACCCCCGCATGTCCTCCTGTGGGAGACGAGTGGAATTCATGCATCAGAACCGTCTTCCAAGCCGAATCCGCGGGGACGACCACCCGTCCCCGATAGTAGAGCCGGCCGTTACACAAGTGATAGCCGGGAGGGCCCGTCTCGCCCCGCTGTAAAGAGTCCACCAACGGCCGAAGCGTGTCCGACCGCAACACCTCTTCCTGAATATCCGCCAAAGAGTCAACCAGGGGCCCGGAAATATTGGAGAGAACAGCCTCGGGGAGACGAGAGAGGGCATCGGCGACCACATTCTCGGTGCCGCGGCGATAGACAATCTCGTAGTCGTATCCCAGAAGCTTTGTAACCCATTTTTGCTGGAGAGGCGAAGAGACCCGTTGGTCCAGAAAGTGCTTCAGACTCTGGTGGTCCGTCTTGATCTTAAAGTGCCTGCCCAACAAGTATGGCCGCCAGACCGCCACTGCGTGGATGATAGCCAACAGCTCCTTCTCGTAGGCCGAGAGACCCAATGTACGAGGAGCGAGGGCCTTACTATAAAAGGCTATGGGCCGTCCTGCCTGCATCAAAACCGCCCCGATGCCAACCCCCGATGCATCCGTCTCCAAAACGAACTCCTTCGTGAAATCAGGTAACGCAAGCACTGGTGTGGAAGTCATCGCTCGTTTGAGAGCCTGGAAGGCCTCCTCGGTATCCTCATTCCAAGCAAAAGAATCTTTCTGCAACAGCTGGGTCAAAGGTCGGGCTATCTTCCCATAATCCTGGACAAATCGTCGGTAGTAACCGGTGAGGCCCAAAAAACCCCGCAAAGCTCGGACTGTCACCGGCCGCGGCCAAGACTGCATACTCTGAATCTTCCGTGGATCTGCTCGAACGCCCTGACCGGAAACCAAATGGCCCAAATACTCCACCTCCTCCTGCCCGAAGGAGCACTTGGAACGATTGGCATAAAGATTGTGTTGGCGAAGTCTGGCCAGGACCTGGCCCACGTGGCTCACGTGGTCATCCCAAGTGGCGCTGTAGATAAGGATATCGTCAAAGAACACCAGGACAAACTGGCGCAGGAAATTTCTGAATATCTCATTCATGTTTGCCTGAAACGTCGCAGGACCGCCAGTCAGTCCATTCGCCATAACCAAAAACTCATAGTGGCCATCATGCGTCCGGAACGCCGTCTTATGAACATCCTCCGGAGCCATCAAAATCTGGTAGTAGCCGGAACGAAGATCCAGCTTGGTAAATCGTTGTGCCCCATGCAGTTCATCCAGTAACTCTTCGATGTGGGGAATCGGAAAATTATCTTTGACAGTAACGCCGTTCAGGGCCCGGTAATCCACGCAAAATCGCCACGAGCCGTCTTTTTTCTTGACCAAAATAATAGGAGCTGAGAAGGAACTAGTACTTGGCCGAATGATGCCGGCCTCCAGCATCGCGCGGACACTCCGCTCAATTTCCGCCTTCTGCACGTGTGGGTAACGGTACGGCCGAACATTCGTCGGCTCAGCATCCGCCTTGAGCGGAATACGGTGGTCACGAAACCTCGGCGGTGGCAAGGTACGCGGCTCCTGAAAAACATCAGCATAATCTGTCAGAAGTAACTGTAACTGAACCGGTACCTCAGAAGGCGTGGAATCGCCAGCCTGGACCTCCCGAAGGACGGCCATCAATTGTCCCTCCTCGCTTAAGCGCTGCAAACTGCGAACCGAAACCTCTTTCACAGGAGACAACATGATTCCTTGTAAGCAAAACTGCTTTTCCCCGTGCCCAAACTCCATCGTCATATGTTTCCAATCAAACGTCACCCGCTGTAACTGGCGCAGCCACTGAACTCCCAGCACCATGTCCGATCCCCGGATAGGTAACAAGTAGACGTCAGTCTTGCCCACATACTCACGGATACGCATTTCCACTCCCCGCAGCACCCCCTCGCACTGCAACCTGCTGCCATCCGCCACCATAACGTGAAAGGCAGCTCCTCGGTCAATCACGTGCCCCAGCCGTCGTGCCACATCAGGATGTATGAAGTTGTGAGTGCTTCCACTGTCCACCAGAATGGTAACTCTCTCTTGGGCAATCCGGCCCGCCAGCCGCAAAGTAAGCGGGGGAGCGCAACCCTCAAGAGCATGTATAGACACCCCGAACTCCGTCTCCTCCAAATCCACATCCACCTCCAACTCCTCTACCGACGCCTGCTCGTCGCCGTCCTGCTGCAACATGAACACCTGTAGCTTCTGACACTTATGGTCGGGCACAAACTTCTCATCGCAATTAAAGCAGAGGCCCTTCTCTTTCCGAGCGGCCAACTCGCTCCAAGACAACCGAGTCACCGTCGGTTTGTTACCCGCAGGTTGCTCCCGGCGTGCCGCCGTGGCCGGGACCGCAGATGGCCTACTCACGAGCCGCGCCCGCTGCCTGTTAAACCTCTCCTCCTGGATTCGTGCCAAGGTAATGGCGTGATTCAAGGAACGGGGCATGAGCGCCTGTACCTCGTCTCGAATGTGCTCCTTGAGGCCAGATATGAAGCAACTGTATAGAGTCCTTTCCGGCCATTGAACCCGATTTGCTAATTTCTCAAATTCCGTGCGATACTCCATCACGGACCCCTTTTGGCGCAACTTCTGAAGGAGGGCCTCAACGTTCTCATACTCCAGTGGACCAAAACGGGCCGTGAATCCATCCACAAACTCCCCCCAAGGCACGTACTCCCGCCCGCGCAGGAACCACTGCGTCCATTGGAAGGCGTCGTCCTTCAAATGGAAGGACGCTAGCTGCACCCACTGACCTTCCGGCACCTCCTGGTATTGGAAAAATAATTCTGCTTTTTGGATCCACTCCAAGGTGTCACCGCCCTCGAACTCCGGGAAGTACATCCGAGTGAACCCGGGAGTTAAACGTTGTCCCCCTTGACCTCCTTCCCGCCGTGCGGGCTCCCTTTGCTCGAAACCGCCGTAGCCTTGATGCGGAACTGCTCCCCAAGGAGGGGGTTGTGGCTGGCCGCCCCATCCTTGGCCAAAACCGGCCACCCCCGGTGCCCCAAATCCACGAGGAGGAGGGAGAAGCCCTCCCCTTGGCTGTCCCGCCACATCAGGTGGCCGGCGGAACCCACCGCGGCCCAGTCCGGCCTCGCCGAACCCGCCTCCTGCGAACCCGGGCGGAATCGGCCCCGCACCGCCTCCCTGGACCGCCGCCGAACCCCCTGCTGTCCCGTACGCCCCATAGCCCGGGTCGCCGGAACCTGCTGCGCCGTTTCCCGGCGGAAACGAACCCGCCAGGCCACCGTACGGGGCCGCCGAACCCGCGCCGGGGGCGATTCCGCCCGTGCCGCCCAATTCCGCGCCCGATCCGGCGGAATCCTCACTGGCCGGTCCTTTTCCCTTCAACAGCGCCTTCAACTCCTCCATCCGGGCCTCCATGGCCGCCATCGAATCCGTGAGGCCCACCACACTCTCCTCTAGGGTTTCAATCCGCGAGGACTCCTCTTGATTGCGCGTGTTCACCATCGGAAGGAACGAAATCCTCTGATACCAAATGTTAGGGGAAGACTAGGGGAGAAGACAACTAGAGAGATCTAGGAGACTAAGGGAGAAAGTTAGGGTTTGAGGAGGAAGGAAGAACTAACCTGATAACACTCTTCATGACCCCCCAAAGGGGGCTGCCCGGATATATATATATCCGGGCATGGAGGGGCCGGCCGGCCCCTCCCAAGGGGGCTGAACCGGGTGGGTTCAGCCCCTGGCCGGCCGGTTCACTGGGCGGGGGCTGAACCGGAAGGTTCAGCCCCGTTGTGTAGCGCGTCCTTGCTCCTCCGAACATAGTGGCGACCCGTAAAGCGTAACGGGGGCGTAACAAAAACACTTTCAAGACAACTCATGAGCTTATCCTCCATTCTTCCTCCCATATTTCTGTCTATTCACCATTTTAAATGGCAACTTATGGAACTAAACGATCAATTAAACTCAAATACACATAATAGATGATCACATTCCACTTGCACAATTTGCAATTGCATTTTTCGGGGCATCATGGAAAAATTAGATATAGAGATGATCACATTAAACGATCAATTAAACTCAGATGCACATAATAGATGATCACATTAAATAATCAATTAAACTCAGATACACATAATAGATGATCACATTCTACTTGCGCCCCACTGGCTAGTCCCGATCCTAGCTGGAATTTTCTCGCAGAAGGTCACGATTGACACCGCAGAGGTTCTGTGATTGACGTTGTTGAAGCTTCTCTCATTTATCCTTCTACGCTTGACGATGAAGCATCTCCAATGCAACTCAAGCCTCTAGATAAAGAGAAGGAGTCCAAGTTTGTTCAAAGTTCACTAAGGCCTCCAATTCTTGTCCCATCGGTTCGTTCTTCTTTTTATAGCACCTCTTTTTTTCTTATGTTTCTTTGCACTGGATTGGCTACCAGTTAGGGGAATTACTCAGTTGCTTCTTCCTTTCAATTGTGGACTAAATATTTCAACAAAACTAAATTTAAATTTCAACAGCATGTGGAATAAATAAGTCTTTCCTTCAAATTGTTTAAAGTATTGAGTAAAGAAGATTTAGGTCCTCGACCCTTTTGTTACCATGGAATATAGGCTTAGGAATATAAAATGTATTCTTAGCACTAAAATAAAAATACTTCGGCCAACATTCACCATAATATTAAAATCGATGCTATCAAATCTATTGTGGCCGCAGAAGCGTTTCAACTCAATCCTTGTACTGAAAATGCTAAAAACTTGATATTATGAATTAAGAATAAAATGAGATTATGGAATAAAGATAAATCTATTAAAAATGGAAGGAAGGCCAGAGATATTGAATCTATTACAACGTGAGATTATGGAATAAAGTGAGATAATAAAATAATATGACATGTTCTCAAGAGGATGTCTCATTTATCTAAGAGAAGATAGTAAAACACTTTCAAGACACAACTCATGAGCTTATCTTCCATTCTGTTGCCCATATTTTTGTCTGATTCTCCATTTTAAATAGCAATCCTATAGAATTAAACGATCAACTAAACTCAGATACACATAATATATGATCACATTCCACTTGTACAATTTGTAGTGGCTTTTTTCAGGGCATCGTGGAAAATCCATATAATATTGCTTTGATGGTTATGAAGTTTATACTTGGTTCATGGAACAAAAATAATGTCAGGAAACACATTTGGTTTTCTTTTTTTTCTTTTTTTGATTGCTACAGTTATCATGTTATATCTTATTAAAATATCATCATTCTCACAAGCCTAATATTAACTATACTTTGAGTTTTTGTTGAAGAGGTATAATTTTTTATATTTTAATAGCTCTGAGTTGGTTCAGTGGATTGCTATTAATTTGTTCCACGGATCATCTTGTCGGATTTTTTGCAGCTTTATAAGGCTAACATGGAGACTGTTGGTGGCGGCATATGCACATAGTTCTTCGTCTCCTTGATTCTCAGGTGACTTCGTGCTTTGTGGTGCGACTATTGATGTGCTTTAGCAGCAAGGAGATTATGTAATTAGAGTAAAGTTTATGTTCAATTTAAGTTGAATCTTTGCTCTTTTTCCTCAATTTTTTTCCTTTATTTTGATTTCTGGAAATTCTCTTTATTCTCAAATATTTTGCTCCCAATTCTCTATTTCTTCATTTATATGTTGATGAGTTTTATATTAAGCTTTGATGCCATCAATAAAAATGCTAATTTGTTTTTCTTTCCTGCCGCTGATACCCTTCCCCCAAACCGAGGACTATCCCCAGGTTCTTCCTCCTCAGCAATGGGGTTGGAAATCATATTTCCTCCTCAAATTACTATAATAACAAATGACAATTTTCAAATGCACTGGGATGTTTAAGGTGGAATCTAATTACGTCAAACATAAGAGTTATTTTATTGTAGACCTTTTTTGTTATGCAACGCAATGCAGATTAAGCTGTTGAGGACTCAAACAATATAACTTTCAAGTGTTTGATGACATATTTCAGGTGCATCTTTCTTTTTGTTTATTTGGAAACATCCAAGTTTTATTAAACAACATAATCCTTAATCCTATAGAATTTGTTGATAATTCACAACAATATTTTCTCAATGTTTCCATTATTTTGATAGCTAGAAATTTTCTTTACTCTCAAATATTTTGCTCCCAGTTCTCTATTTCTTCGTTTATATGTTGATGATGGGGTATCTATTAGAGAAATAATTTGAAGGTTCTAATGATTTTTTTCCTTTAAATTTCTCAATGTTCTATTCTAACAAAGCATATATAGTGTTTTAATCAGTTCACTAATTGCTTGTGAGTAGTCGCGCACGGGCGAAACCCGTTAGCAAACCACATACATAATTATCATAATGCAATTAAATCAACTTTCAGCTAGATAGTTAAATGCAATTCATAATTATCATTTGATAGATAATTAGTTATAGAAAACTTGAAATTAATTAATTATTCATCACATTGTTGAACAAATGTTACGTATTAGAGAAATATAACACCATGTCAATACCACTGAAGTCTCAACTGAGTATTTCATAAAAATTCCCTAAAAGCAAAACATATATAGATCTTCAGTTACAAAAAAGAACGAAACAGTGTGGGAGTATCTTACAGCTATCAGGATCCTCAGCACAACCAAAAATTCCAGTTGTCCAGGGTTCATCAGCTGGAGGTTCATAGCTTTCTGGAAGAGGTTGCCCGCATTCATTACATTTACGAACTTCCAACTGATGCAAGATCACCAGTTAAGTTTAAAGTAATATCAAAATCAAAAGGTTCCAATCAAATAAAAACACCAAAAATGAAGATTCAGATGCAAAGCGGCAATACACCAATCCTAACGCCAAAATTGCACCTCGCAAACCCCCAATTTCGAGAAGATTGAAATTTTTTTGGCGCATAAAGTAAAATCCGAGTATAAAAGGGTGGAAACAAAACGAAGTAACGGACCTGAGGAATCCTAACTGGCTGATTGAGCTCTCCTGGGCGGATCTCCTCGATCGGCGAATCGTGCTCCTTCGTTAGCTTCACATAGCGCGAAGCAGCTTGGTTGTCCGACATTCTTGGCGGACTACGAGGCGACCAGAACTAGAGCGGTCAACAAAATGGTAGAGAAGTTTGGGCAGCTTCCTTGATAGATCGTTAGAGAATTTCAATCTTTGAGATCCAGACGATGAAGAAGACTCGGGGTCAGATCTTGAGAAAACCCACGGGCGCGTGACGGGAGTAGAGGGACAGAGACCTCCTTGCCCTAGCTTCGGGTCAAGACTGACAACGGCAACTGTGCCCAGGTGCTACTTTATGTAACCTACGAATGAAAACCGATAATGTTCAAGGCATAAAATTTGATTGAATATTTTTAATTTAATATTATTTATGATCGTTTTATAACAAAATTATTTTTGGCTATTACTAAATATTGATGTTGCAGGTTATCCGGTCTTTTCAGTCTGGAAAAATCGGATCGCCTTATCTTGGAATAAAGGCTGAGCATATTATTCAAAAATCGAAAGTCACTTGAAACTCGCTCAAAAATTGAGCCGAATCAAAATCTGTTAAAATTGATTCTACTCAATTTGAGTCGTTTCAATTTGACTATTTCGAGTCAAGTTCTCTTAAGTCCTGAATAGCTCAAAATATGATTCGAATCAAATCAAATTAATTAAAATTATTATGTATTTATTAATATATTTTAATTAAAAATTAAAAAAAAAATTAAAACTAAATAAAAAAATAAATGTTTAAAGTTTTTCATTTGCTAAATGTATAGGCTGCCCAATTTAATTTTGAGTCAATTAAAAAAAAGTGAAAAATTGTTCAATTTCAAGCTGACTCGGTTCGATTTCGAGCCGTCTCAGAATCGAATCATTTCGAGTCGAGCTGACTCGATTTCGAGTCGAGTTCGGGTCGAAAATTTCGATTTTGAGCCGAGCTGAGTCAAATGTAACAACCGCATACGTTCATATAGTATATACTAGAAGGTCCGGCCGGGGCCCCACAGCATATACGACAAAACAGGCGGTGAAGTTACGGAGTGATACCAGAGTTGCGCATCCTAACACATATGCATGTTAGCGGAAGCCTAGAACACCTACTTGAACGCCACCCTGAATATCCACCATATAAAATAGGAATGTCAGCAAATACAAAGTCAGGTGCCCTTATGGCCTTACAAGTCTCTTTACAACTATGGCTTTGAACATTGGCGCGCAGTCCGGCCACATATAAATAAAACACAGCATTTGCTTTGCCTTCACGGGCTAGCGGCAGCAGCAGCAACAGCAACAGTAGGGCCTTCACCCTTTACGTGTCCCGCTTGATTCTCCAGCACCTGTGCAAGGACATTCCACCAAACGGTTCCAAACAAGGCAATGGTCAGCATTCAGCTGACCAATTTTATAACGACCCTACCTCTTTCCCGGGGCAGTGGTATTTCTTCCCTGCAGGCATAACATTTCACAGGCAGATATATATATATATATATATTCATACATTATGCTCTCATGCACATACATTCCATCACAACCGTCAACCGCGCGGCCCGACAATCCGTGCACTCAGGGCACATTCTTCGTGTACCGGCGAACCAGTTGCCCACCACCGTATCAGGGTCGCGACCCAACGGTAAAACATTGAGCATTTACTACATGGCGTGGAGCTGGAGATTATAGTCTTAGTGAACCGGGCTTGACCCGTAGCCCCCCATTGTATCACGGCGCACAGGCCTAAGACTCTCGCTATGCGCTCTAACATACCGCACTTTTTGGTCTCACGTCGGACGGACATAACACAGGTCGGATCATCCACCCCTCCCCCCCCCCCCCCTGTTGCTCAAATCGTCTTGTCATCACCGAGCACAGCGTACTCGCGGCTTAATAAAAGGCGCGAGTCGGTTTCACCTTACCTGTTTGGCATAAAGCCTGGGTGTTTTCCTGGGCACACTAGTACTTGCAGTTCCACCCATTGTGTATCACAACATCAGAGAGTCTTTCCTGGACGTCCAATCCAGTACTTCCTGCTACTCCCTTTCGCATGTACAACCCCACAAATATCACAAGTATCAAATGTGTTTTCCCGGCTTACCACGCCAGTACTTCCTACTACTTCCCTTCATAGGTACCACATATGAACATCAAGCATTACAAAAGAGTATTTCATGGACTTCCGATCCAGTACTTCATGCTACTCCCTTTCACATGTATAACCCAATAGCACAAGCATCATAAGGTTATTTTCCTGGACTACCACTCCAGTACTTCATGTGCCTTCCTTTCACAGGTGCAACCCTTCGACTCCTAACTACAGGTTTATCACGGAGTCTTCTCCGGTGCGTATATGCAACATCACAAATCCAGACCAACCTGTCCAGATGAGCTTCACACAGCATGCATATTCCGTACTCCATTTCCGGATCTATATGCCAACTTAGTTGGCATTCCAAGAATCAACCCAAAGGACTCCCATAACAAGCCACCCTCTGGTGGGGGAATCATATGCACATGCCAAAAAGGAAGCCTTCACATGACTATGAAGAAAAGTCGTTACCCTTGAACACCGTTTCGGCGTCATGAGCTCCTAGCTGGCTGGAAAGAATCACAACGGCTTTTCCTCCACAACGCTAGCCTCGGATCTCTTGTCGGAACCCCGTAGCACCACTGGTGGCCAGCTCCTCTTCCTCCTCCTCCTCCTTCATCTCTTTCTCTCTCTAGGAGTTTAGAAAGATGAAGGCCAAAATGAAAATGAGAACTTCCTTCTCATCCACGGCCTTAAGGAAGTAGGGAGGCACCTCAGCCCTTGGATCACAGTTGAAGAAATGGACGGCCACGATTTTGCCACAAAAGGCTATTTTTGCCTGACACGGCCTGTGACACGCCCGTGTCACAGGCCGTGTACCTCAAGCGGTGCTCAACCGACTTATCCAGCTCAGTACACGCCCATGTGACACGCCCGTGTCACGGGCCGTGTCACCTGACATGCCTTCAGACACACCCGTGTCTGGGGCCGTGTACATCAGGCTGCACAAAATCGAGATCAACCCGAGAGGGACACGGCCAGTGACACGCCTATGTCACAGGCCGTGTGCCCATACACGACACTAGACACGCCCCAGCTCAATTTCGTCGAGCTGAAGTTCGTCGACCTGCATAGGACACGCTCTGTGACACGCCCGTGTCACAGGCCGTGTACTCTGCACTCGACAATCGTCGACCGAAATTTCATCGAACACTTGTCGACTGCTCAACCGAGCAGGACACGCCCTGGGACAGGCCCGTGTCCCAGGCCGTGTCACCCAAACTTTTCCCAACTCTGGAATTTGGGGTGTTACAACCCTCCCCTCCTTACAAAAATTTTGTCCCCGAAATTTGCACACAGGAAGGAGATCAATACACGAATTTCATTCCATAATCGTTTAGTACAACGCGACACACACTGCATAACAGTTACATAAAGAGCTCGGGAAATTCAGCTCACATGGTCTGCTCTTGCTCCCATGTGAGTTCTTCACGGCCGCAATTGTCCCACCGGACTTTGACCATCCTGACCGTCTTGTTCTGCAACTGTTTATCGGCGCAATCCTCGATTCGAATGGGCTAAACTTTCGTCGTTAGCCCATACTCCATCGGCACACGATCATTCTCGATCACCTGAGTTGGATCGTTAACGTCCGTCCAAAGCACAGGGATGTGACACACATCCTGGAATCCACCCAAGTCTGTCGAAAGAGCTAGCCGAGATGTAGCTTCTCCAACTCGGACCAAGGTAGCGTGCACCCAAGTTTTTCAGACGTCGAATCCTGGATACGCCTTTGAAGGGTTTGATCGTCAAGTATACTCAGTCGCCTTCCGTAAACTCCACGTTGTGGTACTTGGCGTTGTAGGATTTCTCTTGACGCTCTTGGGCTATCAGTAGCCTTGCACAAGTAGTGCGTATCGTCGAGCTCGCTTCCTCGATGTCTTTCTAAATATACACTCTGACTTCGCCTTCTTTTATCCAGGATAACGGTGTACGTCACTTCCAACCCTACATAGCTTCATACGGTGCCATAGCGATTCTCGCTTGGTAGCTCTTATTGTAGGCAAACTCCACCATATAGAGATGATCTTCTCATCTCGTCCCAAAGTCCAGGGCGTACATACGGAGCATATTTTCCATAGTCCTATTGGTTCTCTCAGTTTGGCCATCCTTTTGGAGATGTAAGGTCGTACTGAATGTCAACTTTATGCCCACAGCTGATGGATTAACCTCCAATCAGTTGATGTGAACCGTACATCACACTCATTTTCGATGCTCAGCTCTGAGGAACATCGTGTGGCCGTACACTCTGCTCAACATAACATTCTGCCAAACTTTTCACGGAATTGTCCCATTTGTTCGGAAGTAAGTATGCCACTCTCGTCCACCGGTCTACAATCACGCAGACTGAATCAGTCTCGTGTTGACATCTCGGCAACTCATGCATGAAATCCATTTTGAAATCATAGCGAACTTTCATTCCGGAATCGGCAACGAGTTCAAGAAATCGCCAGGCTTCTAGCATTCCGCTGTCACCAACACACAAGTTTGGCATGTAGCTAATATGCTATCTTCGTTCATGTCTCTGAACATCTTTGTGCTCCCAGGGTGACTGGAATACTCCATATGCTCTTCCCTCAACTTACCCAAATTTGGGATGCACAACCGGTCCTCTTTCCGCAAAGACCGTTGTCTCAGGTGCCTTTTCCATCTGCCCCAACTTTAGCATAGCATTGGAGACTTTCATCCAGTTTCGTTGCTTGTCGAACCCTGTCCGCAAGGTCATGTTGTACCTCCGTCCAGTTCAAACATGCACCGGATGTAGCATTCTTGTCAACACAAGAAAGGCCTAACGTTTCCAACTATTGGATTAGCCGTTCATGGTGCCTTTGTAGCCACTTTACCCTTGATAGAATTCTCCAACTCAGGGTATCAACGACTACATTTCTCTTCCCGGGAGTATAATGCCTTTCAAAGGTGTCGTCCCTAAGGAACTCCGCACACCTTCGTTGTTGTATTTACAGGTTTCGGCTCTTGTGGTCCGTATAGATCTCCACTTTCACATCATAAAGATAATGCTGCTATAACTTTAGAGCAAACATCACCGCTGCTAACTCTAAGTCATGGCTGGGGTGCAATTGGCGTGAGCCATAAACAACTACTTTCCCATTTTGTAGAAGAACGCGGCCTAAGCCGCTTTCTGAAGCATCACGAGAGTTCTCACATTCGTCGATACCACATGGCGACGTCAAACCAGGCGCCGTGGTTAGTCGACTCTTGCGTTCCTTCAAAGTTCGCGCGCACTCTGGCGGCTAACCGACCTTCTGATCCTTTCTCGTCAGTGTGGTCAAAGGCAAAGCAATCCGTGAGAGGTTTGCAATACACCATCGATAGTAGCCTGTCAGTTCAAGGAAACTTCTGACTTCGGCCACTGAAGACAACAACGACCACTTCTGTATGGCTCCTCTTTATTTTTGACGGATCCACTGCTATGCCTTCTCTCCTTACCACATAGTCCAGAAAAGTCACCGACGATAGCCAAAACTCACACTTCGAGACCTTGGCATCGAGTTTATTACTTTGCAAAGTCTACAACACTAATTGTACGTGGTTTTCGTGATCAGCGTCAGATTAAGAGGAGAGTACCTCAAAAGATCAGTAATGCACACGATCACAAACAAGTCCAGGTACTCTTGGCACGTTTGGTGCATCAGGTCCATGAACAACGAGGGCGCATTGCACAGCTCAAACGACATTACCGTGAATTCATAATGAACATATCGTGTGCCAAATGCGGTCTGGGGAAGGTCGTCTTCCCGCATGCTTCACGGGTACTCCTTAGATTTCCCATCCAACATGGAGTAGACGGTTGATCCCACCAGCTAATCGACCAATTTGTGGAATCGGCTGCTTCCTCGTTTCTTGCAGCTTAGTCAATTCAAGATAATCAATAGATACTCGCAAATCACCGTCTTTCCTTTTTATAAGAAGAATATGTGTGCTCCAAGGTGACATACTTTGGCATATACATCCCTGCGCCAGCAACCCTTGCAATTGGATTTTCAACTCAGCCATTCCTTTGGCGTGACGTGATACAGCGAGCGGGCCACGGGTTTCGTACCTGGGACCAATAGAACAGAAATCGATCTCTCGCTGGGGTGGTTGCCCAGGAAGATCCTTAGGAAACACAACACATCCACAAGCTCCCATATCGCCAGCGCAAATGCGTCCAAACACAATTCCCGATGTCCAAGTTGCACCGCCGCAGTGCAACCTTGTTGCAAACCATTCATTCGGTAAGAACATCCATCCATGATCAAAAATGCTCTCACCAGTGAATTCCAAATCACATCACACACACAAAATACATACACAGTATATAATTAGAAAAGCAAGCAACAATTTTATCACTTGTGCCAACTTCACTATGCTTAATAGCCACGAGTAAAGGCGTAGGAGTGCTCCTGGGATGCAAAGGACTTCACCACTGCTTTTCCTGTTTCCATATAAGACGCTCCTATAATGTGTTCAACCATTTGTCAACCATTCCTGACAATGATGGGCGAAATTGTCCCCATGTAATAGAAAATCAACTGTCTATTCGTATTCACGACTACCATACAAACACGTTTATTCCACACATATATGTATTGTACGCATATAGCACAAATGTAGCAGTGGAAACTGCCAAGCAACACTGCTTATTGTATCGACAACACCTGCCTAATCCACAAGTACATGAGTAGCACAGTTATTTATATACATCAAGTCGACAGTTCCTCCTTATCTAAGAGTCACTTCGGCAGTCTCGGGATTTATGTCCTGCTTCACCACATACGTAACACTTGTATTGCTTCTTTGGCTGCTGAGCACCATCCCAACAGTCTCGGACAATATGTCATTTCTCGCCACAAGTATAACAAGTGCGAGTCTCACGTCTCTGCCTCTTGCGGTGAGCAGACTTTCCAACCCTTGGAGCTCTCACTTCCCTGATCACAGACATTTGCTAGGCTCCCGCAGGCATTTGCTGGGCTCTTGTCAAGGTTATTTCCAATAGTCTAGCTGACTCCACCAATGGTTGGAATCCCAATAGCTTAGGACCCATCAACAAGAAACGAAGTTCCTGACGGAGCCCCTCATAAAACCGATTGATCTTCGTCTCCTTGGTTTCAAACACAAACTCTGGTTGTTGTCTCATTACAACAAATGCGTGAAAATACTCCTCAACTGTGTCCTCTCCTTGGCTTAAGCACACGTTCACCGACGAAGCAGATGTGTTTCCCCTGGCCGACTGCTCACTTACACTGACCGGCATAGAACGCATGATTGGGTCAGAGGGTTGCACCTGTCCCTCATGGTAAGCCTTGAGCATTGCAAAAACCACATCAGAAATCAGTCGAGCCGTCTCTCTCGATGGAGGAGATGTTGGTACCATAGTTGATGTCATGCTTCCCATCGAATGGTGGGTTTCCTGCTGCCACGCCGTCGCACTAGTCACCTACAGTCGTAAAATACACAAGTAAGTAGCAAACATATTGCCAAAAGCAATACCAGGAATGCACAGGTTCCCCAAACAGGTGGCTTTGCATGCATTCTTAAGTGGACATTCAAGAGTTCAATCGTGTTAACGCGGTTTGCACGGACACGTGCTTGCCACCCCACAAAAGAATTCAACCATGAATTCGAAAGGGAAAGACCGAGACAGCTGATACCAAAAATGTAACAACCCCATCCGTTCATATAGTATATACTAGAAGGTTCGGCCGGAGCCCCACAACATATACCTCAAAACAGGCAGTGAAGATACAGAGTGATACCAGAGTTGCGCATCCTAACACATATGCATGCTAGCGGAAGCCTAGAACACCTAACTTGACCGCCACCCTGAATGTCCACCATATAAATCAGGAATGTCAGCAAATACAAAGTCAGGTGGCCTTATGGCCTTACAAGTCTCTTTACAACTATGGCCTTGAACATTGGCGCGCAGGCCAGCCACATATAAATAAAACCCAGCATTTGCTTCGCCTTCACGGGCTAGCGGCAGCAGCAGCAACATTAACAGCATGGCCTACAGCCTTTATGTGTCCCGCTTGGTTCTCCAGCACCTGTGCAAGGACATTCCACCCAACGGTGGCAAACAAGACAACGATCAACATTCAGCTGACCAATTTTATAACGACCATACCACTTTTCCGGGGAAGTGGTATTTCTTCCCTGCAGGCATAGCATTTCACAGGCAGATATATATATATTCATACATTATGCTCTCACGCACATACATTCCATCACAACCGTCAGCCACGAGGCCAGACAGTCCGTGCACTCAGCGCACATTCTTAGTGTACCGGCGAACCAGTTGCCCACCGCCGTATCAGGGTCGCGACCCAATGGTAAAACATTGAGCATTTACTCCATGGCGTGCAGTCAGAGATTATAGTCTTAGTGAACCGGGCTTGACCCGTAGCCCCCCATTGTATCACGGCATGCATGCCTAAGACTCTCGCTATGCGCTCCAACAGACCGCACTTTCTGGTCTCACGTAAGACAGACATAACACAGGTCGGATCATCCACCCCCTGTTGCTCAAATCGCCTTGCCATCACCGAGCACAGCGTACTCGCTGCTAAATAAAAGGCGCGGGTCGGTTTCACCTTACCTGTTTGGCATAAAGCCTGTGTGTTTTCCTGGGCACACCAGTACTTGCAGTTCCACCCATTGCGTATCACAACATCAGAGGGTCTTTCCTGGACGTACAATCCAGTACTTCCTGCTACTCCCTTTCGTAGGTACAACCACACAAATATCACAAGTATCAAAGGTATTTTCCTGGCTTACCACGCTAGTAATTCCTGCTACTCCCCTTCACAGGTACCACCCATGAACATCAAGCATTACAAAAGGGTATTTCCTGGACTGCTGATCCAGTACTTCCTGCTACTCCCTTTTACAACTATAACCCAATAACACAAGCATCACAAGGGTATTTTCCTAGACTATCACTCCAGTACTTCCTGCGACTTCCTTTCACAGGTGCAACCCTTCGACTCCTAACTACACATTTATCACTGAGTCTTCTCCGGTGCGTATATGCAACATCACCAATCCAGACCAACCTGTCCAGATGGGCTTCACACAGCATGCCTATTCCGTACTCCATTTTCGGATCTATATGCCAACTTAGTGGGGATTCCAAGAATCAACCCAAAGGACTCCCATAACAAGCCACCCTATGATGGGGGAATCATATGCATATGCCAAAAAGGAAGCCTTCACATGGCTAGGAAGAAAAGTCGTTACCCTTGAAAACTGTTTCGGTGCCATGAGCTCCTAGCTGGCTGAAAAGAATCACAACGACTTTTCCTCCACAACGCTAGCTTCGGATCTCTTGCCGGAACCCCGTAGCACCACCGGTGGCCAGCTCCTCTTCCTCCTCCTCCTTCTTCCTCTCTTTCTCTCTCTAGGAGATTAGAAAGATGAAGGCCAAAATGAAAATGAGAACTTCCTTCTCATCCACGACCTTAAGGAAGTAGGGAGGCACCTCAGCCCTTGGATCACAGCTGAAGAAATGGACGGCCCCGATTTTGCTACAAAAGGTTATTCTTGCCTGACACGGCCTGTGACACGCCCGTGTCATAGGCCGTGTACCTCAAGCGGTGCTCAACCAACTTATCTAGTTCAGTACACGCCCATGTGACACACCCGTGTCACAGTACGTGTCACCTGACATGCCTTCAGACACGCCCGTGTCTGGGGCCGTGTACATCAGGCTGCATAAAATCGAGATCAACACGAGGGGGACACGGCCAGTGACACGCCCGTGTCACAGGCCGTGTGCCCATACATGACACTAGACACACCCTAGCTCAATTTCGTCGAGCTGAAGTTCGTCTACCCGCAGAGGACACGCCCTGTGACATGCCCGTGTCACAGGCTGTGTACTATGCACTCGACAATCATCAACCAAAATTTCGTCGAACACTTTCCGACTACTCACCCGAGCAGGACACGCCCTGGGACACGCTCGTGTCCCAGGCCGTGTCACCCAAACTTTTCCCAACTCTGGAATTTGGGGTGTTACACCAAAATCGCTCGAACTCGACTCGATATCAGTCCTACTCAGAATTGGACCTGTTAAAATTTGATATAGTGGAAGACGGGAAACCAGACGTATGAACACTCAAACTATCTGAGCCCAAATAAACAAGATGCAAAACAGAAGAGCAAGAATTTGTAATATAATAAACTTCTTTACACTGCGAGACATACATGTCGAGACATGATTCGTCGATGTATCCAAAGAAAACAAAAACAAACAAGGCAAAACTCAAATCGCGCCGACTCAATGAGTAGCCGCCAGAACTACTGCTGTACTACGGAGTCCGCTGAGACCGGCAGGTCGCCAAACCGCAAACCACGCCGCGCGGACTACCCGTTATTCCAATGCGAGCTCTACTCGCCGATCAGCAAGCCTGATGCAGGATAATGGGTCCGACAGATTAAACTACGCGCACTTGGGTTCGACAATTAAAATAGGATGCGAAGCGAGCAATATTTCTCTAAAAAATATACTACCAGTGAGTTATCCAACTAGTGACACAAAATTTAACAATGTACATGCAAAGGGACGCTACCCCTTTTATAGATTAAACAAGGGCTAAAGGCTAATGTTCGCTCAAGCGAATAGGACTTTTCAGATCCGGACAATTAGCAATTCAAATTAGATTTACCCGCAAGCATTCACAAAACCAACACGAGAGGATCCAAACTAAAATAGTGATTTTAAAGAAGTCCAAAATCATTCCAAAATTAATTTAAAAATGAGGTTAACCAAATCACTTGAACTCGAGCGAAAATCAAGGATAATGAATCCGATTTCTATAAGCGTTCACAAGATCTACCCGATCCAAATTGTACGAAAATATTCTGATAATTTTAAAGCTTGAAATTTAGATTATATTAAAGCACTATTTCAATATAAATCAGAACTAATTACTAGCCTTCAATTCCACTAAAACCTCACAAATATTTTAGAAGAATTCACACAAGAGAAGTTTAGAAATTCATTACCAAAATCCCAAGAAAATTCGTCCACAAGATGAGTGGAGGAACCACACACGACGGTGGTTGATTCTATTTCCACGCAAATCCATGGATCTGCACCGGCCGATGAAGATGCGAGCCGTTTTCCTTTGCAAAGCCTTGGAGAGGGAGAAACCTTGAAGGACAATATATATAGAAAGAGGAGAGAGGAAATGTGGTGGCCGAAATCTTCCAAGGTGGTGGAGGAATAGGGGCTGGTCGGTTTTGTTGTTTAAGGAGGATGTTTGCTTAGGTTGGTTGGTGGATTGGGATGGCCGAGAGGTGGAAAGTGAGGGAGAGGGTGGTGGCTAGGGAAAAACCTAGGTTGGCTGAATTTTCAAGAGGGAAGGAGGGTGGCCAAAATTGTACTTGGAGAGGAAGGAGAGGTGGTCGGGTTTTCTAATGGGATGAGGAGGCGAGGGAGATCTTGAGGAGGTAGAGGAGGAGAGGAGCCCAAGAGTTGAGAGGGAGAGGGGGGGGGGGGGGTGGCCGGCGGCCAAGAGAGAGAGAGAGGAGAGGGAGAGGGGAGCCGAAGTTCTCAAGATAGGAGGGGGAAAAATCAATTTGATTTCTAGGGTTTAATTTTTTCATTCAACATTACAAATCTCTTCATAACTTGGTCTATATATAGGCTACACCACTCAATCTCCTCCATTTAAATAAAATAAACCTATGATGGTTATATGCACTCATCATAACATGAAATACAATAATACAATAGGAAATTGCATAAAAATGAAATGCATAGAATTAGATGCTTAAAATAAAAATTGCTTACTATATCTTTCACTATTATAAGCGAAAAGTTGTCTTTGGTGAAACATTAAAAAATATCAATTATGCCCTCATTTTTAAATTTTAATGAATTGACATATATTATAATGTATTTCAAAGAAATTAAAATACCATGTCCATTCAACTAATTACAATATCAAAAAATTAGAAGTAATGATGAAAATCCATTTAAATTCAAAAAAAATTTAGTAGAGCCCCTACACCTACTATGGTAGGTTGTCATTAGGCATGTCAGCGGTCTATTCAAGAAAGATTGTCATTAGTCATATTAGTGGTAGGTGGTGACATTAAATCAATCAACTTTATTAAGGTCAAAATTAATATTTTTAGGTCAAAATGTATATTGTTTTACAAAATAAAAATTGTAATATTTATGTATATTTTTTACGGTCATTTGAGTACTCATATGTATATGTTGCGAGCGAAACCCGTCTTGATGGGGCGGGCGAAACCCATTGTCGTCGGTCGGGTTTCGCCCCCATCCATTTCCTGGATGCAGCCGAAGGCCGTTCGAGAGCATCGAGTCGGGGCGGGCGAAGCCCGCTGTCGCCAGCCGGGTACTGTCGTGCCTGGTCGTAGGGGCGAAGCCCCGTACATGTCGGACACTCGTATAATTATAAATATTTAATTTATAATTATATATTTTTATTTGATGGCAATGGACATCGAGCAAAACATGTAGCGGCGGCGGCGTTGGCGAAGAACATCGTGGTAGAATCCCATCCTCAAGTTTGCGGCAACGTTCGTCCCAATCAACGAACTCTCTATGTCGGGGATCAGCGGCCGCATCGGCAACGTCGCCATCAATCCTCCCCCACTCAAAATTACTCATCACCGATGACTGGCCCGTTAGGGGGAAACAGTCGAAAGCAGCAACAACATGAGACAAATCTGGCCCCGCTATCCATGTCGTAGTAGCATGAACATCCTATAGCAATGAGCACATGTCGGACAGAGAAACAACAAAACTCTCGAGGAAACTCGAAAGAGTGTCAAGCAAAAGAAAAAGAACTTGAATCTTACCATCTGGTTCACGAGCCAAGGAGTCCACATGGAAAATAGACATGGTAGAACTAACACTCCCCAACCCAAGAGAATATTTAGTGGGAGATATAAACGACAGAGAAAGCTATTCAGGTGGAAAAGAGACGTAGAGTAAAAAGTTCGGAAACTTGAAATAAAGTGAAACACTCTGTGCTTTATAAAAATCCGAAAGAAAAGAATGAAATCTGAAGTTCTTCATATCCCTGTATGGGTCTGCATTCCTACGTATTAAATTATTAATGGAGCAAAAGGCATCCGCTCGGGGACTGACCAGACTAAACCCAAATCACTAATTCTAGCGTAGGATGGTCTCGGAATGGAGTGGAAGTGCGTCCGACATAAATTTAAATGAGACACTAACATCCTAGATACATGTAAGAGGAGGTCATAAATAAGCGTAGGAAAAGTGTGTGCCACTGGATTGGAAAAATAATTATGGCGTGATAAGACTAAATCTAAGGGCACAATCTCCATGAAGTCAGAAGCAGTCGAGGACAAGACCATAGATGGACACGTAGAAAATTTAACTATCAAAAGTGACGCGTAGTCAGATCTACGTTGTGCAGTAAAAAAACCAAATACCAGTGCGCTCAACTTATTAATATATAAATGCTGAGAAAACGCCAATGTAGGAACTAATAGAGTGGGTGTGACACAAAAACTCAGACTATGACTACCAGATCCATGACCTAATAAGTTATCTAATGTAGGCAAATAAACAAGAGGAAGGGTCGGTAAATTCAATCCTGGGATAAAATCCAAATCAGTATAATTTTCACCCAACGGTGACGACATCAAGGAACTCTCATCCGGATATACAACAAGAGACTCATCCAAAAGTACCCTTCCCTCAGATGGTAACTCATCCACAATAATACCATGGAAATCCTCACTCTCAGGCTCCTCAAATGAATCAGATACAATCTCAGTGGGTGTAATCATAGACTCTATCACAATGGGTATCGTAGCCTCGAGAGGGCAATCAATACTCGGGTAATCAAACTCAACACTAGCAGAGCATGTAATAGGCAACGAGATACTCTCACAAATCGAAATTACATCATCTTCCAAATCACTAGGTATCTCATCTATGTCAGAATCGTCGGCACTATTAAAAGTTCTTATTTTCAAGGTAGCTAGCAACCTAGAGGGGGTGAATAGGTTTGTCTATATCTTTTGATTTCTTTTTTTCTTCTTTAGTTACTATGTGATTGAGAGCTTTTTATGATCCTGCAAACAGAAAACAAACACAAAAAAGCACACAAGTATTTTATAGTGGTTCCACAAAATTATGGGTACATCCACTCTCCTCCCACCTTACTAATACCTCAACCATGAAGGCCTACACACAGTGATACAAGTATCATCAACCTCAGGCAATTAAGCCCTATTTATCAGTGAGTAAAACTCACCTACCTCAGATCCCAGCAGGATCCTACACTCAAAGAGGAGCCCTCTCCTACAGCTCAGGCAAATTTGTCCTACCTCAGGCGCAAGGCCCTACAGCTCAGATCCAGAAGTATCCTACAATAAGAAATAATTTAATTAACTTTGGTACAAAGAATTTTCTCTGTATCAACCACTAAAGCTGAGAATTTCTGCTCCATCTCTCCCCACAACAAAGAAAACTTTGTTGGAGTAACTCAGAAGCTTACTCCTGAACTTGTTGTAGAAGACTAAAGATCTGTTGATCTTTACTCTTCAAGAAGCTAACTGAACCTGCCTCATGCTGAAGGTTCTTCTTTCTTCAGAACTATATCTGATCCTGCTGTGGCAGGTGGAGACGCCACAGCTATCTGAACTTTTCTTTCTGGAGTGCTTCAAGCTTTTTACATGTAGCAATGGAGAGGAAGATGAAGTCCGCTGCTAACTTTTGAAGTTGATGAAGCCCTAAAAGTTATCTTGTGTCTTAGCCTATCTCCTCCTTTTGTAGTCCACAGATCAACGGCTCTTATAGAGCAGTGCGCCCCACCTGCAGCTTCCAGCTGCATCTTGATTTAACGCCTATATGTAGTACAATAGGCTTGCGGCACCTTTTGTCGTGTATTGTGGCTTTGCCAATAACAATTTGAATATGGTTGACTTTTTGACATGCTGACATCAACACCTGAAGACTTATTCAAAATTCAAGCATCAGTGGTATAGGCGTTGAGTGAATGAGTTTCACTCAACGCCAAATCAATTAGACAGATTTACTGTCTCTTGGGGTTGAGTGAGTTACCTTCACTCAACGCCAAACTACTTAGAATAAAAATTTGTTTTTAGGCATTGAGTTATTCATCTTCGCTCAACGCCAACTTGTTTTCTCAGCTTTCTGCTACTTGTCGTTGAGTGAGTGAGCATCACTCAATATTAAATATCTTAGACAAAATACTGTCTACACTAGGCGTTGACAGCGTTGAGTGAGTAATGCACACTCAATGCTTTTTGCCTTAACAGTTTCTGCAACCTATTCTGCATGTAAGGCGTTGAGAGAATTGAGTGAGCATGCCTCACTCAACGCTTTCTGCCTTAGCCATTTCTGCTTCTTCAGCATCTTAAGCGTTGACAGCGTTGAGTAAGAATGCCTCACTCAATGCTTTTTGGTTTAACAAATTATGTGTTATGGCGTTGAGAGCGTTGAGTGACCATGCCTCACTCAATGATTTCTACCTTAGCCAAATTTTTGTATTCTTTAAAAATGTTGGCTTTGACTGACTGAGTGTTACTCAACACTTAAGAGGCTATGGCGTAGAGTGAATTACCTTCACTCAACACCTGCAGACTTAGCCACTTTTCTACTTCTTACCCCTTAGGCATTGACTGTCTCAGCCAGCCACACTTAACTCTGAACTGAGTTCGACGAATGCTGAACTGAGTCCAACGAACAGTGAGCTCAGCTCAATGAACTCTAAACTTAGTTCGACGAATTTAGACTTAGCCAAATTTCTCAAACTCTGAGCTTAGTTCGACGAACGATTTGCTCAGCTCGACGAACTCTGAACTTAGTTTGACGAATTTAGACTTAGCCAGATTTTTTGAACTCTGAGCTTAGTTCGACGAACCATTTTCTCAGCTCGACAAACTCTGAACTTAGTTCGACAAATTTGGACTTAGCCAAATTTCTCAAACCATATCTTAGGTGAGAGTTTTCCTGACATAGCCACTTAGGCTACCTGTCCCATCACTGTCATCTACTGATATATATATATATATATCATTGACAAGATTGACTTCCTCAAATCTAGGATATTGTGGGCAATGGACCCAACAATCTCCCCTTATTTGAGGAAGTCAAAACTCTTAAGTAAGTGAGTCAATGACATACGCAGTACCATGCAACAATAAATATAAAAAACTATATAATTGAGAAATGATCTATAGTTACCCCACTTCCCAACTTGCAGAGTGGAACATTACTACACATGCTTCCCGTGAATTGTTGATAGCATACTAGAACATTAATCTGATCATCTGATCATCTTTTTCTCCCCCTTTTGACTTCAGCAAATAGTTGGTAGGACTCATCTGATCATCTTATCATCTTCTCCCCCTCAATTAGACAATAGATAATTGTTGGAGTTGTGCTGGACATGCTCCCCCTCAATTAGAGAACCTTCATTTCTTTAAAGAACAACTCCATCTGTAGAATACCAAATTGCTTGCAAACAAATGAGGATCAACCAAAGCTATACTAAGTTTAACATACCCAACTCAAATTTGAAGGTGTTAAATTTAGCTTTATCTAGTGGCTTGGTGAATATGTCAGCCACTTGCTTGTCTGCTAGAACAAACTCAAGGGTGATGTCTTCACATTCCACATGCTCTCTAATGAAATGATATCCAATCTCTATGTGCTTAGTCCTGCTATGAGAGACAGGATTCCTAGCAATTGAGATTGCACTAGTAGAATTACAGAATATAGGAGTTCTACTTATCTAGAGGTTGTAGTCTTGAAGCTGGTGCTGGATCCACAATAACTGAGCACATCAGCTACCTGCTGAGATGTACTCTGACTCTACAGTTGATATTGCAACACTGGTTTGTTTCTTGCAGCTCCAAGATACCAGTCTCCCTCCAAAAAACTGACAGGTGCCAGATGTGCTCTTCCTGTCCTCTTTGCAGCCTGTAAAATCTGCATCTGAATAGTCTGTTAGTTCAAACTCCCCATTCCTAGGGTACCATAGGCCAAGATCTGGAGTGCCCTTAAGATACCTCAAGATTCTCTTAGCAGCAGAGTAGTGAGATTCTTTAGGGCAAGCCTGATACCTAGCACAAATACATGTATCATACATTACGTATGACCTACTTGCAGTCAGATACAGAAGGGAGCCAATTATCTCTCTATATAAAGTTTCATCAATAGATTTCCCTGTCGCATGTTTGCTTACAAGCATACTTGACCCAACGAGAGTTCTCATAGTGGAGGAGTTCTCCATGCCAAATTTCTTTATTAACTCCCAAGTGAACTTAGATTTGGATATGGAGAAGCCATCATCAGTCTGTCTTACTTGGAGGCCCAAGAAGAACTTAAGTTCACCCATGCTGCTCATCTCAAACTTCCCCTGCATAAGTTTAACAAACTTTTTGTAGAGGTTGTCATTAGTAGATCCAAAGATAATGTCATCTACATAGATCTGAACTACGATGATCTTATCCTTAGATTCCATTATGAATATGGTATTGTCTATTTTCTCCCTTGAGAATTTGCTCTCAATAAGGAAACTAAACAAAGTCTCATACCATGCTCTAGGGGCTTGCTTCAGCCCATATAGAGCTTTCCTAAGTCTATAAACATAATCAGGTGAGTTAGGAACTACAAAACCTGGAGGATGCTCAATATAAACTTCCTCTTTTAAGTCACTATTCAGGAAGGTTGACTTCACATCCATATGGTAGACCTTGAATCCCTTGTGTGCAACATATGCAAGGAACATACTGATGGCCTCCAATCTTGCTACAGGGGCAACAGTTTGATCAAAGTCAATGCCTTCTTCTTGCTTGTAACCCTTATCCATTAGTCTGGCTTTGTTCTTTATTATAATGTCATTTTCATTAAACTTATTTCTGTAGATCCACTTGACTCCAATGACATTATGTCCGTGTGGTCTGAGAACCAGCTTTCAGACCTTGCACCTCTTGAACTTGTTCAGTTCCTCCTGCATAGCTCCAATCCAATGTTGGTCTATGTTGGCTTCTTCAAACTTCTTGGGCTCCACTTGGGATAGAAAGCTTGAATATATTGTAGTATTTTGACTTCTGCTCCTTGTTATTACTCCTCACCTTGCCTCACCAATTATCTGGTGTGCTGGATGATCCCTTATGTGTCCGACTACTAGTTGTAGTCTTCTTCATCAACAAGTTCGGCTTCAGGTACAGCCTCTTGTTGATCTTCATCCACTCCCGGTGTACCTGGTAGATCTTTTGGAGTATCCACTTCATCTTGTATAACTGGTGATGCTTCCTTAATGGTCAGTTTGTCCATCAACTGTTCTGTACCTGTAGTACTATAAGAGGAGCTTGGTAGCTCCCTGTTAATCATAGTAGACTCATCAAAGTCTACATAAACTGATTCTTCTACAACTTGGATTTTAAAGTTGTAGATCCTATAGGCTTTGCTATGATTGTTGTACCTAACAAAAATTTCATCAAAGTATTTGGAAGCAAACTTAGTCACATAGGACTTTCCATTATGAAGTATATAACACTTACTACTAAAGCTTCTGAGATAACTCAGGTTTGGTTTTCTGCCTTTCAAGATCTCATAGGGAGTCTTCTTGTGGCTTTTGGTGATAGAGGCCATATTGAGGACATGACATGCAGTATTTATTGCCTTAGCCCAGAAATATTCTGGGAGAGATGTGTCACTCAACAGTGTTCTACCAGCATCTATGAGAGTCCTATTTTTCCTCTCAACAATCCCATTTTGCTGTGGTGTCCTAGGTGAAGAGAATTCTTGATGAATCTCATATTCTTCACAGAATCTTGTCATGATATCAGACTGTAATTCAGTCTCATGGTCACTTCTGATTTTGACAACAGAGCTGTTTAACTCATTCTGAATTTGCTTGACAAACTTAGTGAAGATATCAAGGGTTTCATTCTTTCTCTTTAGGAAGAATACCCAAGCAAACCTGAAAAAGTCATCAACCACCACAAGAGTGTAGACCTTCCTACCAAGACTATGAACTGGCATATGACCAAACAAGTCTATATGCAGGAGGTATAAGCACCTCACAGAATCTTTAGCCCCAATGCTCTGAAGGAGGCTTTTGTCAGCTTGCCCTTTTGGCAAGCAGAGCAAATGCCCTCTTTAGAGCACTTCATATTGGGACCATTCCTAACTAGCTCTTGACCAAAGAGCTTACCAATAGTCTTGTAATTCAAATAAGCTAGCCTCTTGTGCCACTAGACATAGTAGGAGACTTTCTCATTTGCCACTAGATAGATATGAGAATTTGTATCTAGACATAAAAAGTTTAAGTAATAAACATTCCCACTCCTAGTGCCTGTCAAGACGACCACTTGGTCACTTGACTCCTAATTAGGCACTCATCCTTGTGGAAGACAATAACATAGCCAAGATCAGAAAGCTGGCTTATGCTTATAAGATTGTGTTGCAACCCTTCAACATAAGCCACCTTGGTGATGGTGACTATGTCATTGGTGATCTTATCATATCCCTTGGTTACACCTCTATCTGGACCACCAAAGATGACTTTGGGTCCATCTTTTACTGGAGTAAACTCCTTTAAGTTGTTACTTGTTCCAGTCATGTGTTTGGAACAACCACTGTCCAAGTAACATATAGTGGTATGACAACTTGGACTAACATGCAATACACAATTTACTTTATCTTAGGACACAAATATCTATTGGGTCCTAGGTGCACATTAGTATCAAACTGAACATGTCTACCAGCAGAGTTTTTGACTGGTGGACTGACCCTAGCTCTGGCCACATTGGGATTGTGCCAGCAATCAATGGCAAAATGCCTTATCTTACAACAACACCAACAGTCATGTATATTATATCTTCTCTTCTGTGTAGGTCATGCAACTTGATTAGCAGCAGTCCTAACACGAGGAAGATGTGTTGTAGCCCTTTTCGGATTTCTTTCAACTAGAATTTGACTGAAGGTAAGTCTTCTAGTTGGCTTGTTTGGTCTACTCTGAGTGCTATCAGCAACAAGCTTATTTTCAGAAAGCATGCTTTTGATGGTATCAGAGATGCCCAATTCAGCCTGACTGTTAGACTTGCCCTTAGTCTGACCCTTAGTTGTCAGATTCAGAGTCTTGTCTGCAGTAACATTCTTCAGTATAGGTGCTGAAGCACTAAAAACAAATGGTCCTGGTTGGTCCATCTGAAATTTCTCATGGGTAGCCTCAAAGGCACTCACCTGGCTAGAGCTTTCACCATGGCAGTGAACATCTTTGTTCACCCTGGATGAACAACCCTTCTCCTAGTGACCACAGGATCTTTCCTGCTCATACCTGTTAGAAGGTAACAAAACTTTTCTAAAAAGAATTGGAGGCTTGGAAGCAATAGGCAGAGGTGGAGCTAGAGCTTTTCCCTTCCTTTTGGAAGGAGCAACTCTTGTGCTTCCCTTGAATCCCAACTCATTCTTACCCTTTTTAGAGGAGAAAGTGTCTATCAAGGGTAGTACTGTACTTGGCTTAGAATAGCTAGCCACTATTCTTTTCTCGTTCTCAATTTTATCTTCAAGCTCCCTGATGAGACCGTTCTTGATCTTGATGGAGGCTATCTGGATGTCCAAGTGGGACTTCAGTTGGCTTATTTCCCTAGCTTTCTGATCCAGTAGATTAGCTGTTACAGTTAGCTGGGCAACTACAAGCTTAAGAGATGAAATCTCTTTATCTTGCTTCTTAGATAACTTCTTGACCTTCTTAAAGGCATTCAGAAGTTCTTCATACTTGTCAATCAGTTTATTGACATCTCCTTCAGATTCAGAATCTTCTTCACCACTGGGTGATGAGTCTTCTGAGCAAGGACTGGTCTCATACTCATATAGAGAAGCAGAATTAGGTAATGAATGTTCCTTACTTTGACCAGGCTGATCCTGACTACCCTCTTTATCTGTCATTTCCATCAGCCCTCTGTAGCTATGGGCATCTTCATACTCCTCTAAGTCACTATTTGATAGTGTCGGAGGGGCCCTGATTCCTATCCTCACTAGAGGATTAACTTCTTATGCTGCAATAGCTTTATCTTTAGTAGTAGCAAAAACTAGCCCAATGTAGGCTTCCTCTTCTTCAGACTCAGATGATGATGAGTCTGTCCAACTCTTTTTCTTCTTGGAAATGAAGTACTTCTCTTTCTTTCCTTTGTATTGGTGTTGCTTCTTATCCTCAGCCTCCTTCCTCTTCTCTGGGCAGTCAGCTAGCATATGCCCAGGCTTGTTGTAACAATAGCAAACTACTTTAACGAAGTTATATTTATTAGGTTTGGAACCATACTTGTCAGTCTTGGACTGATTCTTCTTGTGATGAGTGGAGTTGGAAGACCTCTTCTTCTAATGCTTCTTCTTCATCAGCCTCTGGAGTTGCCTGGAGAATGCTGCAAAGTCTTCATTAGACATACTGTTATCTAATGCCTCTAAGTTTGAGCTATCTGACTCAGTTGGTCTTCTTGGTGGAGAGGGAATCCTCTCATTGCCCTTCCTTGTTCTTTCTGCTCTAAAGGCCAAAAACTTTTCCTTGGCCATGGATTTGCTCGTGGCCTCCACCTCCTTCCTGGCAGCTAGCTGCATCTCATAGCAGAACAACTTTCCAAATAATATTTGGGGAGGAGTATCAGCAAGCTTAGCTACCTCTCTTATATCACAGATCTTAGTATCCCAGTCTCTAGTGAGAGATCTGAGAAATTTGTCATTTATTTCATAATTATTGAAGACCCTCAAATAAGTCTTCAACTTATTTATGATTCTGAAGAATCTTTCATAACAAGTAGTTATGTTCTCCTTTGGGTTTTTCCTGAAAGCCTCATACTCTTGGTTAAGCAGAGACTTCCTATCATCCCTTACCTCTTCAGTCCCCTCCATGTAGACCATAAGTGTATCCTACATCTCTTTGTAGGTCTTACAGTGAACTAGATTCAGAAAGGTTGAGTCATCAACAACATTGGCAATAATATTCTATGCTCTCTTGTCCAGTCCAGCAAGGATGATTTCATCCTTGGTCATCTCAGAGTATGTCTTAGGAGTCAGGTCATTAGAGTTCAGAATAGAGACCTTCATAGGGATGTAAGGTCCCTCCTTAACTATTACAAAAATCCTTTGATCATAGGCTTCCATGAATAGCCTCACCCTCTCATTTCATATTCCAAAATACTCCTTCCTACAGATGAGAAGTTTCATGGAACTCAGCTCTCTCTAGCTGTCTCCAGAGCCCATGATCACTTAACTGTAGCTATCTTTGGAGATCACTCAGATTATTAAATCCTTTTTTAGTAACCTCTCTCTGATACCACTTGAAAGTTCTTATTTTCAAGGTAGATAGCAACCTAGAGGGGGGGGGGGGGGGTGAATAGGTTTATTTAGGTTTATTTTTTTCTTTTTTCTTCTTCTTTAGTTACTATGTGATTGGGAGCTTTTTATGATCTTGCAAACAGAAAACAAACACAAAAAGCACACAAGTATTTTATAGTGGTTCCCCAAAATTATGGGTACATCCACTCTCCTCCCACCTTGCTAACGTCCTATTAGTCAAGGCACTTCTCCAAATCTATGCTCCAAGGAGCTTACACCTCAGATCCCTCAGGATCTCCTAGTCTCCTCTAAGACTAACACCTCAGCCACAAAGACCCACACTCAGTGATATAAGTATCACCTACCTCAGGCAATTAAGCCCTACTTCTTAGTGAGTAAAATTCACCTACCTCAGATCCCAGCAGGATCGTACACTTAGAGAGGAGACATGTCCTACAACTCAGGAAAACTTGCCATACCTCAGACCCAAGGCCCTACAACTTTAATCCAAAAGGATCCTACAACAAGAAATAATTTAATTAACTTTGACACAGAGAAATTTCTCTATTTCAACAACTAAAGCTGAGAATTTCTGCTCTATCTCTCCCCACAGCAGAGAAAACTTTGCTGGAGGAACTCAAAAGCTTACTCCTGAACTTGCTGTAGAAGATTAAGGATCTGTTGATCTTGAGTCTTCAAGCAACTAACTGAACCTTCCTCAGGCTGAAGGTTCTTCTTTCTTCAGAACTATATCTGATCATGTTGTGCTAGATGGAGACGTCAAAACTATCTGAACTTTTCTTTCTGGAGTGCTTCAAGCTTTTTACATGTAGTAATGGCGAGGAAGATAAAGTCGGCTGCTAACTTTTGAAGTTTATGAAGCCCTAAAAGTTATCTTGTGTGTTGGCCCATCTACTCCTTTTGTAGTCCGCTGATCAATGGATCTTAGAAAGCAGTGGGCCCCACCTATAGCTTCCTACTACATCTTGCTTTAACGCCAATCTATCGTACAGTAGGCTTGCGACACCTTTTGTCATGTACTGTGGCTTTGTCGCAAATAATTTGAATATGGTTGACTTTTTGACATGCTGACATAAGCACCTGAAGACTTAGTCAAAATGCAAACATCAGTAGTATAGGCGTTGAGTGAATGAGATTCACTCAATGCCAAATCTCTTAAACAGATTTACAGTCTCTTGGCGTTGAGTGAGTTACCTTCACTCAACGCCAAACTACTTAGAATAAAAATTGTTTCTAGGCGTTGAGTGATTCAGCTTCACTCAATGCCAACTTGTTTTCTCAGCTTTCTACTGCTTGACATTGAGTGAGTGAGCATCACTCAATGCCAAATATCTTAGACAAAAATCTGTCTTCACTCGGCGTTGGCAACGTTGAGTGAGTAATGCACACTCAAAGCTTTTTATCTTAACAGTTTCCGCAGCCTATTCTGCATGTAAGGCGTTGAGAGTGTTGAGTGAGCATGCCTCACTCAACGCTTTCTGCCTTAGCCATTTCTGCTTCTTCAACATCTTAAGCGTTGATAGCATTGAGTGAGCATGCCTACTCAATGCCTTTTGGTTTAACAAATTCTGTGTTATGGCATTGAGAGCGTTGAGTGACCACGCCTCACTCAACGCTTCCTGTCACAACCCGCGTTTTTCACTGCCTTAAAAGAAATATCAGAGTAATGAAAAATGCGCTTCATGATGCCACGTCAGCAGGGGATAACTGCGGACGCACATACAAAACTCCTACTTATCACATAAAGAAAGGTTTTTAAGTTATTTAGAGACAATTTCAGTTTTAGTTAAGCAGTTAGCCGTATCCCTCGGCTTAGTGGCTCATATAGTCCACGATAAAAGTTGTTAAACGCTGTGGAAATTACTTCTTTTACAAAGTTAGACATCCTACATGAGTAAAAAAGGTCCCCAGAGGACAACTCATGGTATGCAAGTTCTAGGTTTATAATAGAAGTAAAAGTAGCTTTTTACGGTCGTTAAATGCAGTGATTTAGCATTTTAAAACAAGCAATGCATGAAGTAATAATAGTAGTTTTATACTTCAAAATAACTATCATGCAATCCTATCATAAACCATCCCAGAGAGCAATTAATCAAATAATCAGAAAGGGAACAAACTAGCAGCTAGCAAAAGTATCCACAATCATCCATCATGTGGGTGTCAACAATCTGACACGAACCCACATAAATAAAAAATATGTCTGAACTAGGAAAAGAAAACTACAACAACAAACTACCTCGCAATGACGAGGTAAAAACCACAGCCAACACTGCTGCTCAAGAATTCCAAAACCAGCTCCACTACCAGCTATAGATCTGAACCTGAGGCATTCCAAAGATAGAACAACTCAACAAGAATGTACATGTGATGACAGAAAAGTAAGCCAAAGTAAACAAAGTTCAAGGGGTACCAACCCAAGACCAAAAGAAATACTGAAATAAAGTACAACAGTAAGGTACAAAAAATAAACTCAGAAAGGAACACTTACGTGAATCGTCACGTACAACAAAAGTATCCCAGATGCATAAGGCTATAAGGGAAAAATCACGATTAAAATCATCAGGAAGAATAGCAAAACTCTATTAGCCACCTATGGTCAACTCCACAAAAAACAACACGGGCGAGATGGTCAACTCATCTAGACACACCCCACAGACATATTATTCGTCTAGTTGCGGAGGAGACTGGATACTCCACCATACACCGCAAATGCCCAAATACCCGGTAGAATTCCACAAGCTACTAATAAAGGGATTAAACGTTGTGGCGGTGGATTCACCCACTAATAAGACCCGCAACGAAGAAAAACGATGAGCATCACATGCAATAATGACCCGGGTTTAGAGCTCAAAGGCCCACCACAACCCTTCCTGGGCCTGGCGGCTTGTCACGCCCCACGACATCGCTACAAAGAAAACCATGATAAAAATCTCAAGACTTGACACATCGGATTCTACTAAACATATCTAGATTTGAAACGGTTGATCAACCTTTAGGAAGGATTTACAATCATAGATAAACTCTAACACATCCTACATATTAGTTAAGGAACGGTTAAAAGAGCAAGATTCAACCACATCATCAAAACATATGCCACTTTACATGGTTAGATTAGCAAAATCAAGAACATGAAAATACAAGTAAATTCAAACAAAGGATTTAGACAACACTATAATCAACAAGTTATTAATGATAATGACAAAAGAGAACTTAGAAATTTCAGTGGGTCGGGAGAAAGAAGGGAAGAGGGGAGAAACCATCAGTTACCTTGGTTTTGCAGGAGAAGACCTCCAAATCACACCACGACGTAGATCGGGACTAAGGAAGACGGGGGAAGTCGAAATCTAAACAAAAACGGCCGAAATAAAGGTTAGGGCCAAAAACCCTAACGAGAAAAAACTCAAGAAATGGGGAAGATTTTACCACAATGGCATAGCTCTCGTTGAGAGCTTTCCAGATCTATATTTGGTTGAAGATTTCGAGCACCGGAGCGCCGTCGGCGGCCACCAGAAGATTCACGAATGGGCGTTCCCTCTCTCTCGATCACGCTTCTCTCTCGATCACGCTTCTCTGGTCCGGGAAGAAGGAAGAAAATCGGCCTAAGGAGGAGAAGAAGAAGTTTATCTTATTTATATATATGTGTATATATATAATATCAAAATAAATAGCATATTGGATCATTACACTTAATGAGATAGTCAAGGGTCGGCTGAACTGGAATTCTCGGGACGAAGCAAGGATTTCTCGAGAGCAGCTGGATTTCTCGAGGAGGGCCAGATTTCTCGAGAGCAAGATTGGATCACTCGAGAACAAGATGGGTACTTTCTCCAGAACAAGGTGAAGCTTTTTAGAGAACAAGGTGAAGCTTTCTTGAGAACATGCAGAAAAGTACTCGGGAACAGGACAAGACGCTTCTCGAGAATAACATGCCTTCTCGAGAAACACCTCTCGAGAACAATAGGACTTCTCGAGTACTAAAATGGACTTCTCAAGAACCAGGAGGACAGTTCTCAAGTAAAAGTAAAATTTCTCGAGAACAGGAAGAAGATTTCTCATGAACTTCAGGACTTCTCGGGAACAAAAATGAAGGACTTCCCGAGAATCAAGGTGGAGTTCTCGAGTACAGAAGGTGATTTCTCGAGAACCGAAGAAGGGAATCTCTCGAGAACAGAAGAAGCAATTCTCGGGAATAAAATAGGGCATCTCGAGAACACAAAGGCATTCTCGGGAACAGAACAACATTTCTTGAGAAGAAATATACACTTCACGCGAACAATACCCGACCTCTCGAGAAATGAGGCTGATCATCACGAGAAGAAGGCAAGAAAATTCCAAAAACTCAGATTCGACTAACATTCTGGGATAAATCACTGAATCTACGGATTTAGCAGCGAAGACAACACTAGAATCCGACGCACCATTCTTGAGACACTATCATCAAATGCTTACACAAGCAAAAATCATCACAAAGATCCAAACACGCGACGAGACTCCAAAATGCTCGGATCGCAATAAAACTGAACAAGTCCAAAAGCTCAAAACTTCATCCTTTTAATCATGAAAACATTCAATCCAATCACAATCCCAAAATCCGGTCAAACAGACCCAACCGACACGAAAACACACAAACGGTGAAGCACCGTCAACAAAACATAAAAGGGGTAACTCCCTGACGTCATAATTATGGCGACACCAAATCAAATAATAACATCGGAAAATCGGGGGTGTTACAGTCACACCCCTTAAAAAGAAGTTTCGTCCCGAAACTTATCACAACTTTAAAACCAAATCAAAACAAAAAACCAAATACCACCAAAAACATGAAGACATACAAGAACTAATGGAAAAGATGCGGATGAGATTCTCTTATCGCCGACTCCAATTCCCACGTCGCGCTCTCGACGTCTTGATTTCGCTAGAGAACTTTAACCATGTGGATGATATTTATTTGCAACACTCGATCTTGAGAATCCAAAATACAGACAGGTTCTTCCACGTACTTAAGGTTGGGCTGAATCTGGGGATCCGAGTCAAGGACTTGACCATCACTACGAACACACTTCCACAACTGGCTCACATGGAACACATCATGGACACAAGGGAAGGTAGCAGGCAACTCCAGCATATAAGCTGACGCTCCGATGCGCTCCAGAATCTGAAAAGATCCCACGTACCTGGGGTCTAACTTGTGGTTCCTTCCAAATCTTTTAGTTCCAGACATTGAAGAGACTTTCAGAAAAACCAAGTCCCCGATGGAGAACACCAGATCAACCCTTCGTCGATTAGCATATTTCTCATAACGTTCTTGTGCTACATGGAGCTTCTCCCGAATAAGGTTCACAACACATTCATCTCTTCAAGAGCTTCCAGACCTAGTAACGGTATCTCACCAAACTCAGCTCAAAACAAAGGAGTCTTACAATGCCTCCCATATAAGGCCTCAAACTGGGCCATCTGCAGACTCTCTTGATAACTATTATTATATGCAAATTCCATGAGTCTGAGGCGTTCATCCCAAGCACCACCGTGATCCAAAATATAACACGTGATCATTTCTTTCACGATCTAATTTACCCTTTTCGTCTGACCATTCGTCTGCAGATGATAGTCGGTGGAATACCTCAAATCGATACCCAACCGCTCCTGTAAACTCTTCCAAAAGAGAGATGTAAATCTAGAGTCTCAATCCGATACAATGATGACAAGCACTCCATGTAATCTGATGACCTCATCAAGATATAACTTAGCTATCTTCTTTAGAGAATACCCAAACGTAAGGGAACAAAGTGAGCACACTTAGTCAATCTATTAGTTATCGCCCAAACAGAGTCGTGCCCACTGGGAGATTTCGGTAAACCGGTGATGAAATCCATCAAAATACTCTCCCACTTCCAACTTGGAATTTTAAGTGGTGTCAATGTACATCCAGGCCTTCTATGGTCAGCCTTAACATGCTAACACGTATAACATTCTGACACAAACTTTGCTATATCATTCTTCATTCCTGACCACCAAACAATTTGCTTTAGATCTTTATACATTTTAGTGGAACCAGAATGTTAGGCAATACTAGAACCTTGAGCTTCATTACAAATCTTAGCCCGAATATCATCAAAAGTTGGGATACAAAATCTATCCCGATATTTCAGAGTATCAAACTCGTCCAAAGAGAAATCAGGTAGCTCTCCCTTCTCAGTTCTATTCCGGAGATGCAACAAATCCGGGTCATCCTTCTGGTGCGCTCTAGTAAGGGAGATCCAAGAGGGCTCTTCTGTTTCCAAACTAGCAGGCACAATACTACTCCCAACTTCAATGTTCATCAACAAAATTTCTTCCACCAAGGACTGTATAGATAGATTAAAAATTTTGGCAGTCTTTCTACACAAAGCATCAGCTAATACGTTAGCCTTTCTTGGATGATAAAGAATCTCCACTTCATAATCGGCCACATATTCTAACCACCCATGATGGCGCAGATTTAGCTCCTTCCGAGTGAAGACGCACTTCAAACTCTCATGGTCTGTATAGATCTTGCACAACGCGTCATACAACAAATGTCTCCAAAGATTCAGCGCATAAATTACAGCAGCAAACTCTAAATCATGTGTAGGATAGTTTCTTTCATGAATTTTTAATTGCCTTGACCCATACGCGATCACTTTTCCTTCTTCCATTAAATCACAACTCAGTCCAATGTGTGATGCATCCACATACACAACGTACTCAACTCCTTCAGTAGGCAAGGTTAAAAATAAAGCAGTACACAATTTCTTCTTCAACTCTTGGAAAACTTCTTTACACTTATCGTTCCAAATAAACGCGATGATCTTCTGGGTAAGTCTAGTTAGAGGAGCAGACAACACTGAAAACCCTTCTACGAATCTTCTATAATAGTCATCCAGGCCTAAGAAGCTCCTAATCTCCTTATGTGTAGAAGGTCTCTCCCATTCCATCACAACAGAAATCTTGGTAGGGTCTACGGAAATACCGTCCTTCCTCACAACATGACCCAGAAAGGACACCTGAGGTAGCCAAAACTTACACTTGCTCAACTTCGCAAATAACTTATGCTCCCTCGGGGTCGACAAAACCAGCCGCAAATATTGGGAATGCTCCTCAACACTGTGACAATACACAAGGACGTCATCTATGAACATAATCACAAAACGGTCTAAGAAATCCTTTAACACTCTATTCATTAAATCCATGAAATCAGAGGGTGCATTGGTCAAACCGAAGGACATCAGCAAAAACTCAAAATGTCCATGTTGCGAACGGAAAGCAGTCCTTGGAATATCTGCCTTACGAATTCTCAATTGGTGGTAGCCTGAATGAATATCGATCTTTGAAAATACCGAGCTACCACACAACTAATCGAACAAATCATCAATCCTCAGCAAGCGATATCTATTCTTAATGGTCACCTTATTCAATTCTCTATAATCGATGCAAAGCCTTATCAATCCATCCTTTTTCTTTACAAATAATACAGGAGCACCCCACGGAGAAGAACTCGGTCTAATAAATACACACTGCAGTAACTAATCGAGCTGAGTACTTAACTCATCCAACTCACGCGGAGCCATACGGTACAGTGCCTTGGCAACATGACGAGTACCTGGCTCGAGGTCTATCACAAACTCTACCTCTCTCACAGGAGGAAGTCCTGGAAGACTATGAGGAAAAACATATGGAAACTCTCGCACCACCGAGATATCCTCAAGATGTGGTGTAACAAAAGCTGTTTCCAAAGCAGAAATAGAAACCAAATATGCCTCACAACCAAACTCTAAAGCACGACAGGCACGTACCACAGAGATAATAGGGGAAACCTTATCCTGAAAACCATAAATGCTCATAGGTTGGCTATTGTCCATCTCAAAGTCCAGTCGCTTTGCCTTGCACTAGATGACCACATCATACTTGGAAAGCCAGTCCATGCCCAAAATCACATCAAAGTCCACTAGATCCAAAACCATCAGATCCGCAAAGGCTAGGAAATCACCTAGACAAATAGGGAATCTCTGAATCCCTTGATTTGATATCACCAAATTTCTCGAGGGAAGCTTGATGTTGAAGGAGTCTCCTAATAGATCCACGTTGAAATAAAGTCTATCTATGAAACTCCGCACCACAAAGGAATGGGTGGCACCCGAATCGAAAAGAACGCACACCCACCTATTCTTCACCTTTAACTCCCCTAAAACGTAACATACATAACTAAACGAACGAAAACTAGGGTAAGCAATGAAGATTAAAAGCTAGTCGGAAAGCTAAACTGTTATCACTCGGGTAGAGGTCTGAGCTTCCTCCCTGGTCACCACATTAAGCTTTCCTTTCCCTCTGTCCTAGTTTGGTGGCGACGGTAGAACCCAAAGCAGGGCAGGCTACAGTGGGGACTGAGCTTGGGGTCATGAAGACTTCAGGTGCCCCTTCTGCCCGCATTAGAAGAAAGTCTTTTCCTTCAACCAGCAACGACTCACGTCATGTCCCTTCCTTGTACAGAACGTGCACACCAGATCTCCCTTAGGTGCATCTTGGATGGAGAGCACCTACTGCTGCTTCAGGGTGGCAGTCCTTTTGAAACATCTTTCGTAAGGTTGGCCAGATCGACCACAGAAGCTATATATATCTCTACTTTTCTTCTTCGAAGAAGGGATGATGTCCTAGAGCTTCCATCCTCATCACCATTCCTCTTCTCTTTTCTTGCCGCGACACCACAATTTTTGTCGTTTTCGATCGCCTCAACCTTCAGAGCGGCTTCCACTCCCTCAGCATAGATTTCAGCTCTATAAGCGGATGCCAGCTATTGTACATCGCTTCTTAGTCTGAAAGTGTAGCTAGATCTGATATACTCTAGAGGGGGGGGGGGTGAATAGAGTATATGGTGCTTTAGCACTTTTTACAACAATTGTTGTAATATGAGTGAGCAGGGAAGCAGTTAAAAATCTAATCACAGAACTAAACTATACAAAAGCTAATCACAGAATAATCAAGGCCAGAAACAAAAAAAAAGACAAGCAAAACCAGAAGACACAAGGAAATATAGTGGTTCCCCTAAACTTGGGTACATCCACTCTTCTACCACCCTAGGTAGGAATCCACTGCAGGATGAGTTGATCAGGTGTCCTGACACCAATGAGCTTTTGATAAGGTGCTCAAAAACCAAAGCAGATTTTTTGATCAGGTGTCTTGCCACCAATGAGCTTTTGACAAGGTGCTCAAAAACCAGGCTCAAACTTTTGAAGGGAGTTTGAGAAACCCTTTACAGAGAGGGGGTGAGAGAGTGATGGCAGTCTTCTCTTTCTCAGATCAGCTGAGAAGACTATGTGGATTGATGGTGTCAAAGCTCCCCCTGAGTCCTTGAGATCTTCAGGAAAAGGAACTTTGCTATAGGGTGATAGGCCTTCAAAAGTTGAACTCCAACAATAGATGATTTCAGCAATAACTGAAATGTTGGATGTCTGGAGTCTTGAAAGGTGTTAGCCTTGAACACTTGAAAACTAGAGAGATCTGAAGATTTCAGAAAGAGTTGATCTCCTTGGATGTGTGTTCTTGAGAATTCTTTGAGACAGAATATTTTGTTGAAGATTACTGATGTCTGTCTTTGTGTGTCTGTATATCTGTCTTGGAGATTCAAAAAAAAATTCTTCTTTCTTTTTTTCTTCACTGGTACTGAATGGAACAACATTCTCTAAGAAGAATAGCAGTTGGTCTGCATTAATTGCATCCTTAATTGCAAACTGTCTTCTGGAGGAAAGTCCATAGAATAATTCCTTGAAGATCACTTGAAACTTGGTCCAGAAATAAATGAAAACAGCTAGGAAATCTTCAGAATTAATTGCAGAATAACTCCTTAACTGATTTGAATTTGAATCTAGAAATATCCTTGAAGTTATCTGAAAACGTCGAACTGAGCTCTGCTATCGTCGAACTGAGCTCAGCGATATGGAAGGATACAACAGCAAAATATCGTCGATCTGAGCTCGAAGATCGTCAAACTGAGCTCAGAGATAGAGATCCAAACTGAGTCAAGATCGTCGAACTGAGCTCACCGATCGTCGAATGGAGCTCGACGATATGATGAAGTTGAGCTCAGCGATCGTCGAAAGGAGTTCGACGATCTGTCGAAGTTGAGCTAAACGATCGTCGATCGGAGTTCGACGAATCGTCGTGCTGAGCTCGACGATATGACTTGGTCTCCAAACAGAAAATCCTGGTCTTGAGGGCAGCTTCCAAACCTAGACTTCTAACCCTTAGACTCAATTCTAATTGACCTATAGAACTATACAAGAGGTCAAGCATTTGTTTCCTAGAGACATAGTGATCCTGACCCAAATTAGTAATATGGTGTTCCAACAATCTCCCCCTATTTGGGTTAGGATTTCTATTTACAGGCTTTGGAAAATTTCAAATAACAACATACAAGCAGCAATACAGAAAGACAAAAAGAAAAACTGGACAAGCAGAACCACAGAGATATATGTATATATATCATCTCAGATAATCAGAAATCACAGAGATTGTCACCTTACATTGTAATTTCTTTTCCTTGCCCTTAATAAGTTTGATTTCTCTGTTGGGATTGAGGGCTTCCTTCTTTGATCTGGTATCATCTGCTGCACCTAAGGATGTTTGCTGTTTAAGCATGGGAACTACAGCTTCAGGATGCAATTCCATGTATCTATCTGAATCAAAAAATTTGCTTGATGCATATCTTTCTAGCTCTTTCTTTCTCTGTTCTGACATTGTAGATATGTTGGAAGAATCTTTTCCTTGCTCTCTAGCCTTTTTGATCTGATCCAGTGCAGCAAGTTCCTTCATTCTTGCAGTCCAAGCAGCTGGATTATTCTCAGGGTCCTCAAAAGGTACTGGTGGCTGATATCTGTTTGAAGGATTGTCTTGAGGAGGCCTGGATGACACAGTCTCTTTCAGCTTATAGGGAAAAGGACTAGATGTGGTATCAGTTGAAATTTGTCCTCCCCTGGAATATGGGTGTTGCCTTGAGTAACCTTTGGAATAGACCTGGAGATCTCTTTGATTACCTCTGTATCCTCCTCTCCTGGATTGAGAACCCCTGGATTGGCCTCCCCTATTATAGGATCTAGCATGAGGCTGATAGGGGGCCTGACTTCTGGCAGGGGGTTGAGCTGTAGAACTTCCACCTGCACCTATATCAGGAGGAGGTGGTGGAGGAGGATGAGAGTGTTGGAATTGTGAGGAGCCCTTTTCATATTTTCTCTTCTTTTTCATTGCTTTCAGCTGATTCTTAGAGTACTACATCCAGTGCTCAGTAATAGGGCAGTCATGAAGAATGTAGTATGGAATATCATTGTTATCTTTGACCTTGGCAGGATGTACTCTCTTCATGCCTTTGCTCCTTGCCTTTCTTTTCCTGGCAATGGTAGCAGAAGAGTCATCAGAGTCTGTTCTATACTCATCACTTTCAGAACACTAGTCATCATAAAGGGCATCTATTTTCTTCATCAATTCCTTCTTGAGCTGAACAGAAGCAGATGAGGCAACAGAGGGTGTAGCAGCAGGTGTTGAAGTAGTGACAGCAGCAGATATTGAAGGTGTTGCAATGGGAGTAGAAGCAGTAACAGCAGCAGCAGCAGCAACAGGTTCTGGAGAAGTAACAGCAGTAGCAACAGTTTCACTAACAACAGCATCAACAGTAGGAATATCATCAGAAACTGCAGAAGGCTCAAACTCAGGTGCCTCTGACATAAGAGTTTCCTTAGAGATTGGCTCAACAGCCATAATAGAAATATCAGCAGCAGTAACAGAAAGTTCAGCAGCAGTAGAGGCAACAACATCAGAAGCAACAACAATACTTTCATCAGAAGAAGCAGCAGCATATACTAAGTGAACAAAAGAGGTGCTGATGCTTGCAGCAGGAGAATGGCACAAGTGCCTTGGATAGATCCTTTGGAGGCTGGACAGCAACTGGCTCTGGCAGACAGCTGAAATAAAACTGATCAAAGTTTGATAGCAAAGACCTGAGGTCTATTGCAAAGACTGCAGTAGGAGGGATGAGATCTTGGGACACAGCAGCAGCAGCAAGAACAGGAGCTGAAGAAGCAGCAATAGCAGCAGCAGCAGCAGACAGGCTTATAGACACAGCAGCAACAGCAGCAGCAGGAAGACTCACTTCATAGGGCATCTCCCCCTGCCTAGATTCAGACAAGGCTGGATCAAGGCACACTGCTGTAGTGGCTGCCTGAGGGAATAGAGATGAGAGCTTGACAGAGAGAGCTGCCACTGACAGGTGTAATGGAGCCAAGGTGGTCTCCAGAAGAAAAGATAGCCTGGGGGCTAGCAGTTCATACAACTTGTCAGCAAGGGCTGGAATGTCCACTTGCTCAAGGGTGACTGGAGCAAAGGTAGAAGATGGAGGAGCAGCTGAGGGTGAGGGTAGTGGAGAGCTGGTGAATGGTGGAAGGGATGGCTGAGGTGTGGGTAAGGTGGATATGGAGGACAGTGGGATGGAGATAGATGGGGTGAATGAGGGTTGGTCAATAATTTCCTGTAGAAGGTCTTGATAGGAAGTGGAGGAGGAGGGTAGCTCAGGAGGAGAGGATGGAGAGTCATCCATAAAGGAATCGTCAATGAGGGTGAAGGATGGAATGGAGGGTGATGAAGTGGCATCTGGTTGAGGGTAAGAGAATAGTGGATGGAATTGTTCTTCTGATGTTGGAAGTGTAGGTACTGGAGATGGTGTGGATGTTGGAGAGGGGCTGGAGATGATGATGGTGGATGGAGTTTGAATGGTAGATGGTATGGGAAGGGATGGAATTGGAGGAGGAGGAGGAGAAACAACAGCAGGCAGGTCATCTGCGGGGGCAGAGACTTGTGGGGAAGTGACTCTGAGAGTCCTTGTGCCTGAAGGAGTGCTGGAGGAGGGCCTGCTGGGCTTGCTGATTTGTTTGTCCCATTTTCCAAAGAGGGCACAAGACAGTCTCTTGGAAGCATTGATATGGATTCCAGAGAAGACCAGCAAAGCAGGGCACCTGTGCTGCAGAAACACCCCAATAACCCTTCCAAAGTTGGCAAAACTTTTGTTGATTTTCTTCTTGATAAGGTCAAAGAAGACTTCTCCCCAATTCAATTTTTTTCTGTCTACAAGGGCTCCCATGAGGCAGAGCTGATACCTTGAGATTGTATCATGGGCAGAGTGCTTAACCAGTAGCACTTTCCCAACAACATCTGCCAAGAATCTGTATTCCACAGATAGGTTCTTTTTCAAGAGCTTGCTAGGGTTGGCCTCAGAATGACCCATTCTGGCAAGCAGGTCAGTATACTCTTCTCCAGACAAGTCAGCAGAATTTTCACCATTCCTCAACTCAAAAACCTCTGATAAGATTGTTGGGGTTAGAGGTACCTGTGTGCCAGATATTGACCCAACAATGGTGGAGTTGTCTTGGTTGTGGGCAGTGTAGACCCATTCCTTGATCTCATCAAATGCGAGCTTGATCCTTGTGGTCATAATTGCAGTCAGGTTCTTCTCCTTGAATAGCCCCAAAATATCTTGAAAGACCTGGTCGGTTGTGCTGAAGGATTCCATGTCAATGTCAAAGCCATCATCAAACTTCATGGCAGCAAGAACAGCAACAGACACAGCCATGGGTACCTGCAAAACTTCAACAAACAAAACGACCAAGAGCAGAACTGTTTGGAGGGAAAGAAAATTCTTGCAGAGAAATCGAAAGCGCAAAGGAGAACGGCGGCGAAAAATGAATTTTATATTAGGGTTCGACGCAGAATTGGAAAGATCGTTGAACTCAGTTCGACGATCGAGGCTTCTAAAGGAATCTGAAGAGTCTTCAACATCGTCGATCTCCGTTCGACGATATTGTAGAGCGTCGAGCTCTGTTCGACGATCATTCAGAGAACAAAATCATCGAACGCCGTTTGACGATCTGGGGGAAATCGTCGAGCGCAGTTCAGAGATCAGAAAAACTCTAGACACTAAGAAAAATCAGGATGTTTGCCTAGTCTTGGTCAATTTTTAAGCTTTCAAAATCTTGGATATTATTTAAGACTTCCTCCATCTAACATTCCTAACTGATTTAGGAAGAAGGTGTGTTTCTTTTCATCCAAGGGCTTGGTGAAAATATCTCCCCTTTGTAAATCAGTTGGGATATATTGTAGTTCAAGTTTATTCTTTTCAACATTATCCCTTAAGAAATGATGCCTAATCTCTATGTGTTTTGTCCTACTATGAAGGACTGGATTTTGAGCTATAAAAATAGCACTGGTGTTGTCACAAAAGATTTTAGACTTCTCTAAGTTGTAGCCATAGTCTAGGAGTTGGTTTTGAATCCACAAGATTTGTGAACAACAACTGCCTGCAGCCATATATTCAGCTTCAGCAGTTGAAGTTGACACAGAAGTTTGTTTCTTACAAAACCAAGAGACAAGTCTGTCACCAAGGAACTGACAAGTTCCACTGGTGCTTTTCCTGTCAATTCTACATCCAGCATAATCAGCATCAGAGAATCCAGTTAAATCAAATGCTGAATCTTTTGGATACTAGAGACCTAGATTTGGACAACTTTTAACATACCTGAGAATCCTCTTTACTAGTGTTAGGTGTGACTCTCTAGGGCTTACTTGGAATCTAGCACATATACATGTAGCAAACATTATATCCGGTCTACTAGCTGTAAGATACAGTAAAGAGCCAATCATTGCTCTATATATTGTCTGATCAACAGGTTTCCCATGTTCATCAGCATCCAATACAGTATTAGTAGGCATGAGTGTTTTCATACAAGATGCTTCAGACATGCCAAATTTCTTAACCAATTCATTTGCATATTTGGTTTGAGAAATAAAGATGCTTAAGCATGCTGCATGACTTGCAATCCTAGGAAGAAGGATAGCTCACCCATGCTACTCATCTCAAATTTAGAATGCATTAGGTTGGAAAACCTTTTGCACAATTTGGAGTCAGTAGAACCAAAAATAATATCGTCTACATAAATCTGTACTAGTAGGGTATGAGACTTATGGGTTCTAATGAAAAGAGTTTGGTCTACTCTACCCCTTATAAAACCATTTTCCAAAATAAAGCATGCTAGGGTCTCATACCATGCTCTAGGAGCTTGCTTGAGACTATATAATGCTTTATTCAGTCTAAAAACATAATCAGGATAAGTTGGAGAGATAAAACCTGGAGGTTGTCTGACATATACTTCCTCTTTGATGTCTCCATTTAGAAATGCACTTTTGACATCCATCTGATATACCTTGAAGCCTTTATGTGCTGCATAAGCTAAGAATATTCTGATGGCTTCCAATCTTGCAACTGGTGCAAAGGTATGGTCGTAGTCTATTCCTTCTTCTTGAGAATATCCCTGAGCAACTAGCCTTACCTTGTTTCTTACAATTACTCCTTGATCATCCAGTTTGTTTCTGAATACCCACTTTGTTCCAACAATGGAGTGATACTTAGGATTTGGCACTAGTTCCCATACTTTGTTCCTCTCAAATTGATGCAACTCCTCTTGCATTGCAATGATCCAGTATGGATCTTGCTCTGCATCTTGAATGGACTGAGGTTCAATTTGAGATAGGAAGCAGGTGTGCAATAGGTTTTGGTTGACCTGATTTCTGGTTTGCACACCAGCTGAGATGTCTCCAATTATTTAGGAAATTGGATGGTCTCTTGATGTTACTAAATCAACAGGGGGTGTTGATTGTTCACCAACCTGTGTTGTTGTTTCCTCTTGTGGTACAACAACTGGTTCTTCAAGTTGTTCTTCAATATGTTGAGCACTTTCTTCATCTTCACTGCTTTCATCCTCTTGGGTAACCTGTAGCTTGTTCAGGTCTTCAACTAGAGAATGTTCCTGCAAGGGTTCTATGGTAGAAGAGATCTTCTCCTTGAAAGACATGTTAGATTTATCAAATGATATATGAATAGATTCCTCAATTTTTAAAGATGATTTATTATAGACCCTATAAGCCTTGCTGATCATGGAGTATCCCAGAAACACTCCTTCATCAGCTTTAGCTTGAAACTTTGCTAAATATTTCTTGTCATTATTATGTATGTAGCAAATTCAACCAAAGACTCTGAAATAATCAACTTTAGGTTTCTTCCCTTTGAGTAATTCATAGGGAGTCTTTCCCTTCAGTTTATGTATCAGACTTCTATTCAGCACATAGTTGGAGGTGTTCACTGCCTCTGCCCAAAAGGATAGAGGAAGGTGAGCATCTGACAACAATGTAGTGACAGATTCAATAAGGGTTCTATTTTTCCTTTCAGCTACCCCATTTTGTTGAGGAGTTCTAGGAGCTGAGAAAGTATGCCTGATCCCTTCACTCTGACAGAACTCTTGCATAAGAAGAGAATCAAACTCTGTCCCATGATCACTTCTGATCAGGGCAATGTGAGTATTGAACACAATCTGTATACATTTGAGAAACTCTGTCAGACACTTAAAGTTATCAGACTTCTTCCTTAGAAAGAACACCCAAGTGAATCTAGAGAAGTCATCTACAACTACCAAAGTGTAGGATTTCCCACCTAGGCTTTGTACTGTGATGGGTCCAAAAAGATCCATGTGTAACAGATACAATATCCTAGGTGAATCACTCTTATTAAGTGACTTAAAGCTATTTTTAGTTTGCTTGCCTAATTGACAAGCCCTGCAGAGTCCTTCCTTCTTGTAGGGGCCAGAAGGTAGTCCTCTAACAAGGTTGTTCTTGGATAGCCTAGCAATAGTTCTAAGGTTTAGGTGTCCTATTCTCTTATGCCATAAAATATTTGGTCTACAGACAGAATTAAACAGGCAAATATCTACATTAGTTGAAAGAAAATCTACTAGATAGATGTTACCTTTCCTTTTACCTGTCAACACAGTTGTGTTGTCCTCTGACTTGATTTTGCATAATGCTTTGCAGAAGGTCACCTGGTAGCCTTCATCACACAGCTGACTGATGCTTATTAAGTTGTGCTTCAGTCCTTCCACATAAGCTACCTTTTTGAAAGTTACTGATCCAATCTGGAATGCACCATATCCTTTAGTCTGTCCAAAGTTTGAATCACCAAAGATAACTTTGGGTCCAAGCTTGGCTCTAAAGGATGTGAGGTTGTCCTTGTTCCCTGTCATGTGCTTAAAGCACCCACTATCCAAGTACCATTGCTGGTTAGATGTTGGATAGGTCTTCACCTGCACATAAGACAATTCATTTGTTTTTGACCCAATTTACCTTGGGCCTAGGTTGATAACCTTTAAATTCTGAAATGAAAGACATCCCAGGTTGACTTTTATATCCTTCAGGATGATATCTCCTTGGAGGTAAAATCCATTCAGTATAAGGGTTAAAGATTTGGGATGAAGGACCCTTAGGATTGGATTTTGATTTGCCCTTGAAAAACTTTCCAGAGCTCTGACCTCTGTTCGACGATCTTGGAGCTGCGTTTGACGATCTTGGGTCAGATCGTCGAGCTCTGTTCGACGGTCGACTATGGCTGAGTTCAGGTACTTGAGATCGTCGACTTGAGTTCGACGATCTTGCCTGAGATCGTCGATCTGCGTTCGGCGATCGTCAATCTCCGTTTGGCGATCGTCGATCTCCGTTTGGCGATCGTCGATCTCCGTTTGGCGATCGTCGATCTCCGTTCGACGATTTCAGCTGGGACTTAGTTTTCTGAGGCAGATCAGAATTTTTCCTAGCAACCTCTACAACTCCCTTTCCTTTATCAGAAATGAATTTGATTGGAGTTGTTAGAACTATGGGTTGGCTGGATGAAGCACCTAAGCCTAGTGTACTATTGAATCTAGAGTTCACTGTGCTTGTGATGTCCATCAGCTTGATACTTCTCCCATTGAGGGATTCTTCAAGCTTCTTGGCCTCAGACAGCTCACTTTTCAGTGAAGCTATCTGCTCCCTACAGCACTCCAACTCCTGAGAGAGTTTGAGGTTTTCTGACTGTAAATTACTATGTTCAGATAAATGATTTCTGAGAGAGATAATTTCTTTCTCAGATTTTAGCAGATCTAAACACAATGCTTTAAATTCAGATTTAAAGTCCTCTGACTTAAAATCAAAAGAACTGATTACCTGATCTTCTTCAGGTTGAGTCTCTGAATCTGATTCTGATTCTTCTTCTTCTGAATTGTGCTGTGAGGCATTGATTGCCATCATGCAGAACTCTTTCTCTTCTGCATCATCCTCATCATCACTAGAGCTGGATGAGGCTTCTGACTCCTCTTCAGTCTCACTCCAGGATTCAACAACAAACCCCTTTCTTGTATGTTTGTTTTTGCTTGATGAGGGTTTGTCATTGCCATTCCTTTTGGAGTCTTTCTCCTTTCTTCTTTCTTTCCTGTCCCTTCTGTCGTTGTTTTTGTTCTCTGGACAGTCAGGAACTATGTGCCCTGGTTTCCTGCAACCAAAGCAAATAATTTCTTTGTTATTATTAATGGACTTGTCATACCTTGGCTTGGCATGCTCCTTATATGATCTCCTTCTGAAGTCCTTTCTGGCCATCTTATAAAATCTTTTGGCCAACAGACTGAGCAGTTCATCATTGCCTGTGGCTTTGTCTTCAGCCTGATCTTCAGTTGCCTTGAAGGCTATGATCTTCTCTTTTCTTGTGGCTGGTGAGGCAGCCTTCTGTTCTTCTTCTCTATTTTTGATGAGTAGCTCATAAGATTTGAGCTTACCCAATAGAACTTCAGTGATGATCTCATTCAGACTTCTGGCATCCTTAATTGGCCAGATTCTTGAATCCCAAGTGCTGGGGAAGCACATTAGAATCTTGTCATTAAGTTTAGTTAGTGAGATCTCTTTGTCCAATGTCCTGAGTTCATTGACAATTAGACTGAGCCTGTTGTACATGTCTCCCACTGATTCAGTTTCTCCCTTCTTGAAATTCTCATATTGAGATATATGGTGGGATCTCCTATCCTTTCTCTCGTCAGCTGAGCCTGAGACTATTTCTGAGAGTTTGTCCCAAATTTCCTTTGCTGAATTGCATTCAGCCACTTTTTGAAATATGTCATCAGACATTGTCTGGGCTAAGATGTTCATAGCCTTGACATCAGCTACCTTCCATCTCTTGATGTCAGCATCTGTCCCTGAAGGAGGTGGAACAGCATTTGTACTGGAGTTCTCTGGAGGTCCTGGACATACTGTCAAAACAGAGTTAAAAATATCTTCGTCAATAGAATTCATGTATAGTCTGATCCTTGCTTTCCAAAGTCCAAACTTGGATAGATTGCACACTGGAGGTCTGGTGCTAGCATAATCTTTGTTTTGGGCCATGATTTGTGAAAACAAAATCTAATAATAAACTACAAAAGAAAAACAGATCTAACTTGGGATCTTTGGGTTCAGGTGTTAGCCTGTGCAACCACCAAGGTGTGGTATGTCTAACCAACCTGCCTCTGATACCAATTGAAAGTGCAGCTAGATCTGATATACTCTAGAGGGGGGTGAATAGAGTATATGGTGCTTTAGCACTTTTTACAACAATTGTTGTAATATGAGTGAGCAGGGAAGCAGTTAAAAATCTAATCACAGAACTAAACTATACAAAAGCTAATCACAGAATAATCAAGGCCAGAAACAAAAAAAATAAAGACAAGCAAAACCAGAAGACACAAGGAAATATAGTGGTTCCCCTAAACTTGGGTACATCCACTCTTCTACCACCCTAGGTAGGAATCCACTGCAGGATGAGTTGATCAGGTGTCCTGGCACCAATGAGCTTTTGATAAGGTGCTCAAAAACCAAAGCAGATTTTTTGATCAGGTGTCTTGCCACCAATGAGCTTTTGACAAGGTGCTCAAAAACCAGGCTCAAACTTTTGAAGGGAGTTTGAGAAACCCTTTACAGAGAGGGGGTGAGAGAGTGATGGCAGTCTTCTCTTTCTCAGATCAGCTGAGAAGACTATGTTGATTGATGGTGTCAAAGCTCCCCCTGAGTCCTTGAGATCTTCAGGAAAAGGAACTTTGTTGTAGGGTGATATGCCTTCAAAAGTTGAACTCCAGCAATAGATGATTTCAGCAATAACTGAAATGTTGGATGTCTGGAGTCTTGAAAGGTGTTAGCCTTGAACACTTGAAAACTAGAGAGATCTGAAGATTTCAGAAAGAGTTGATCTCCTTGGATGTGTGTTCTTGAGAATTCTTTGAGACAGAATATTTTGTTGAAGATTACTGATATCTGTCTTTGTGTGCCTGTATATCTGTCTTGGAGATTCAAAAAAAATTCTTCTCTTTTTTTTTCTTCACTGGTACTGAATGGAACAACATTCTCTAAGAAGAATAGCCGTTCGTCTGCATTAATTGCATCCTTAATTGCAAAACTGTCTTCTGGAGGAAAGTCCATAGAATAATTCCTTGAAGATCCCTTGAAACTTGGTACAGAAATAAATGAAAACGGCTAGGAAATCTTCAGAATTAATTGCAGAATAACTCCTTAACTGATTTGAATTTGAATCTAGAAATATCCTTGAAGTTATCTGAAAACGTCGAACTGAGCTCTGCTATCGTCGAACTGAGCTCAGCGATAAGGAAGGATACATCAGCAAAATATCGTCGATCTGAGCTCGAAGATCGTCGAACTGAGCTCAGAGATAGAGATCCAAAGCTGAGTCAAGATCGTCGAACTGAGCTCACCGATCGTCGAATGGAGCTCGACGATATGATGAAGTTGAGCTCAACGATCGTCGAAAGGAGTTCGACGATCTGTCGAAGTTGATCTAGACGATCGTCGATCGGAGTTCGACGAATCGTCGTGCTGAGCTCGACGATATGACTTGGTCTCCAAACAAAAAATCCTGGTCTTGAGGGCAGCTTCCAAACCTAGACTTCTAACCCTTAGACTCAATTCTAATTGACCTATAGAACTATACAGGAGGTCAAGCATTTGTTTCCTAGAGACATAGTGATCCTGACCCAAATTAGTAATAGGGTGTTCCAACATAGTCCTTCGAGAAAGCGCTTCACTCTTCCTCCCTCTGAAGATACCATATTAGGAGCAAATCTGCTCAACTTACTAAACTCAGACTCATATTCGCTCACCGTGAGCTGTCTCTGCTTCAGATGCAGGAAATTATTCATCAGACGGTCCTGCTCGACCGAGGGTAGAAACTTCTTAAGCATCATCTTCTTGAAGGACTCCCAAGAGCATCCTTCCTTCAAATTTCCTTTTCCCGAATCCACCAGCTCTTTGCTAGGCCTTTTAGCTGGTAGGACGCAATCATTACCTTCTGGGCTTCAGCAATCCCCGAATACGAGAATATTTCTTCGATAACGATGATCCAATCATCTAAAACCATAAAGTCGGCACTCCCGTCATAAGTGGGAGGTCCCAATCGCTGGAAATGCGATATAAAATTCATCTCTGGTGGTAGCGTCACAGGCGGCAATAGAGGAGGAGGAGTAATGGGTACGGCTTGACCAGCGATAGAATCTTGCGCTAAGCGTTGTTGCGCGGGAGCGGCAGACAAAAAGGACTGAATCTGCGATTGCATCGCATCTAACTGTCTCGACAGAGCCTCGTTACTCTCACGTAAACTCTCGATAACCGCATCACTTTGCGGACCAGACGACTCACCCTCCGACTGGGGAGTTGACCTCATCGCAGGACGTCTAGCCGACATTTCTAGAAATGTAACGAACGACTCATCAAAAATCCTAGATTACAGCTAGGCCACACAACTAGTTTAGACCATACTTAAAGACACTTGCTTATGCAGCAAACTTGCTCTGGGATTTTATAATGATGTTATGTCCTACTTAGGATGATATCCTCTCATCCTATTTACTCATATGCCTATGATATGAATGTATGAATTCTAATTTCAGTTTAGAAAAATCATGTGTGTACATGTGCCATCATGTAAACCTTAACTTAGCACACATGCTTATGCAATGATATGCTATGTATGTAGTGTTATGAATTCTAAAAAAAGCCTTAATATATATATGAGCGGCATACACATGAAATGTTATGCATCCCATACTACATAACATCACATGCAATGAGAAAATAAAACGTGCTAATGGGCACCCATGTGATGGTGGTTATGCATCCCATACTACATAACCGTCACATGTTGCCTCCTATGGTGGATCCATATACAAACACATATTATGCATCACATACTACATATAATGCCCCGTATACTTCTTATCATGCTATGAGTGTAGTGACTATGCTTTAGTTAAGACGTATTGATGACACATTGGTGTGTGTATGCGAATGAATGAAGGGAAACAAACTATACGAGATTGGCTGGTTCAACCAACTTGTCAAACCAACCTCCCTCTGATACTAACTGTCACAACCCGCATTTTTCACTGCCTTAAAAGAATTATCAGAGTAATGGAAAATGCGCTTCATGATGCCATGTCAGCATGGAATAACTGCGGACGCACAAGCAAAACTCATACTTATTATATAAAGAAAGGTCTTTAAGTTATTTAGAGACAAATTCAGTTTTAATTAATCAGTTAGCCGTATCCTTCGGCTTAGTGGCTCATCTAATCCACGAGAAAAGTAGTTAAACGCTGCGAAAAATACTTCTTTTACAAGGTTAGACATCCTACATGAGTAAAAAGGGTCCCCAGAGGACAACTCATGGTATGCAAGTTCTAAGTTTATAATAGAAGTAAAAGTAATTTTTACAGTCGTTAAATGTAGTGATTTTACATTTTAAAACATGCAATGCATGAAGTAATAATAGGAGTTTTTATACTTGAAAATACTATCAAGCAATCCTAGCATAAAACATCATAGAGAGCAAGAAATCAAATAATCAGAAAGGGAACAAACTAGCAGCTAGCAAAAGTATCCACAATCATCCATCCTGTGGGCGTCAACAATCTGATACGAACACACATAAAACAAAAATATGTCTGAACTAGGAAAAGAAAACTACAACAACAAACTACCTCGCAAGGACGAGGTAAAAACCACAACCAACACTTCTGCTCAAGAACTCCAAAACCAGCTCCACTACCAGCTATAGCTCTGAACCTGAGGCATTCCAAAGACAGAACACCTCAGCAAGAAAGTACAAGTGATGGCAGGATAGTAAGTCAAAGTAAACAAAGGTCAAGGGGTACCAACCCAAGACCAAAAGAAATACCGAAATAAAGTACAGCAGTAAGATACAAAAAATAAACTCAGAAAGGAACACTTACGTGAATCTTCACGTACAACAAAAGTACCCCAGATGCACAAGGCTATAAGGGAAAAATCACAATTAAAATCATCAGAAAGAATAACAAAACTCTAGTAGGCACTTGTGGACAACTCCACCAAAAATAACACGGGCGAGGCGGTCAACTCATCTGGACACACCCCACAGACATATTATCCGTCTAATTGTGGGGGAGAGTGGATACTCCACCATACACCGCAAATGCCCAAACATACGGTAGAGTTCCACAAGGTACTAATAGAGGGATCAAACGTTGCGACGGTGGATTCACCCACTAATAACACCCACAACAAAGAATAACCATGACCGTCACTTACAATAACGACTCGGGTTTAGAGCTCAGAGGCCCACCATAACCCTTCCTGGGCCTAGCGGCTTGTCTCGCCCCACGACATCGCTACGAAGGATACCATGATATAAATCTCAAGACTTGGCACATCAGATTCTAGTAAACATATCTAGATTTGAAATGGTTGATCAACCTTTAGGAAGGATTTACAATCCTAGATAAACTCTAACACATCCTACATATTAGTTAAGGAATGGTTAAAAGAGCAAGATTCAACCACATCATCAAAATATATGCTACTTTACATGGTTATATTATCAGAATCAAGAACATGAAAATACAAGTAGATTAAAACAAAGGATTTAGACAGCACTATAATCAGCAAGTTATTAATTATAATGACAAAAAAGAAGCTAGAAATTTCAGCGAGTCGGGAGATAGAAGGGAAGAGGGGAGAAACCATCACTTGCCTTGGTTTTGCCAGAGAATACCTCCAAATCGCACCACAGCGTAGATCGGGACTAAGGAAGATGGGGAAAGTCAAAATCTGAACAAAAATGGCTGAAATAGAGGTTAGGGCCAAAAACCCTAACGAGAAAAACTCAGGAAATGGGGAAGATTTTACCACGATGGCATAGCTCTCGTTGAGAGCTTTCTGGATCTATATTTGGTTGAAGATTTAGAGCACCGGAGCACCGTCGGCGACCACCAGAAGATTCATGAACGAGCGTTCTCTCTCTCTCGCTCACGCCTCCCTGGTCAAAGAAGAAGGAAGATAATCGACCTAAGGAGGAGAAGAAGAAGTTTATCCTATATATATATAATATCAAAATAAATAGCATATTGGATCATTACACTTAAAGAGATAGTCAAGGGTCGGCTGAACCAGAATTCTCGGGACGAAGAAGGATTTCTCGAGAGCAGCTGGATTTCTTGAGAAGGGCTGGATTTCTCGAGAGCAAGATTGGATCACTCGAGAACAAGATGAGGAATTTCTCGAGAACAAGGTGAAGCTTTCTCGAGAACATGGTGAAGCTTTCTCGATAACAGGAAGAAAAGTACTCGGGAACAGGACAAGACGCCTCTCGAGAATAACATGCCTTCTCGAGAAACACCTCTCGAGAACAACAGGACTTCTCGAGTACTAACTTGGACTTCTCGAGAATCAGGAGGACAGTTCTCGAGCACAAGTAAAATTTCTCGATAACAGGAAGAAGATTTCTCGAGGACTTCGGGACTTCTCAAGAACAAAAATGAAGGACTTCCGGAGAATCATGGTGGAGTTCTCGAGTACAGAAACAGATTTCTCGAGAACCGAAGAAGGGCAATCTCTCGAGAACAGCAGAAGCAATTCTCGGGAACAAAATTAGACATCTCGAGAACACCAAGGCCTTCTCGGGAACAGAACAAAATTTCTCGAGAAGAAATATACACTTCACGGGAACAATACCCGACCTCTCGAGAAATGAGGCTGATCATCACGAGAACAGGGCAGGAAAATTCCAGAAACTAAGATTCGACTAACATTCTGGGATAAATCGTTGACTCTACGAATTTAACAGCGAAGACAACATTAGAATCTGATGCACCATTCTTGAGACACTATCATCAAATGCTTACACAAGCAAAAATCATCACAAAGATCCAAACACGCGCCGAGACTCTAAAATGCTCGGATCATAATAAAACTGGACAAGTACAAAACCTCAAAACTTCATCCTTTCAATCAAGGAAAATATTCAATCCAATCAAAATCCCAAAATCTGGTCAAACAGACCCAACAGACACGAAAACGCACAAACCCATTTCCTAACGGTGGAGTAACATCCACGGAATCTCGGACAATGGGTCTAACATGCTCCCATTTCCTAACAGTGGATGGAGGCACACAACATATAGTTGTACTAGTCTGGGGATAGGTTTTAACTTGAGGGCTAAGGTCAATCCTATCATCAGATACGGGTCTAGTGCCCTAGCATAATGTAGCCACTTCATCAAACATCCACGCGGGAGCGTCCTGATCGGTGAGGAGGCTCTTCATGATTGGCAAATATATAGGGGACCCAATATGTCTTTCCTCATTGAGCCAGAAGGTCTGGGCTCGACACACTAACTGCTTGCACGCCACTGGGACGTTGTGGAGGTCCCACAGACAAAGACACTCGAAATAATATTCTATCCCAACAACTCAATTAAGGAAGATCTGAGGACCTCCCAACCCATCGTAGGTGGGTGCAACATTTCTAGACGTCCTATAAACGTCAACTTCCCACTCAAGGCGACGGTCCAGATGATAGTGGGGTTGCCTAGGGGGTGGTGGTGTCGCTTGGTTAGCCTTTAGTTGCCTAAGCAAGTCACTAATCTCATCCATGATAGGTGAATGAACTGGTTTCCTAACATTCGACATGGATCTAGAAGATTTTAATCGGAAAACGTTAACGTCATAGGCCATTTTCTAGTGGTGACGGGACAAAAAGTTCTACTCGAATCTGTTACACAGGCATTGAAATAATGACTCTGATCCTATAAAATTATAACAGATGGAATTGTTCCCGCTAACTAACTAAGACAATAAATATATAATTTTGATTTTCTTGCTGAAAATAAATAGGAGATTATTAAATAATTTTTTATGATTTTTTTTGCAGAAAAATAAAAATTTAGGCCGCTATTTGCATACCAAAAATAAAAATTTATTTTTTTATTACTTTGGCAATGAACCGTGCAAGTGCGTGTCGGCGTACTAATAAAAGGGGGGGGGGGTGCCAATTAGGAAATTGACGTGAACCTCTCTCTGATATCAAATTGATGCAGGCCAATGAGTCTGGCGGATTAAACTACGCGCACTTGTGTTCGATAATTAAAATAGGATGAGAAGCGAGCAATATTTCTCAAAAAATATACTACCGGTGAGTTATCCAACTAGCGGCACAAAATTTAACAACGCACACGCAAAGGGACGCTACCCCTTTTATAGATTAAACAAGGGCTAAATGCCAATGTTCGCTCAAGCGAATAGGAACTACCCGATTCGGACAATTAGCAATTCAAATTAGATTTACCCGCAAGCATTCGCAAAACCAACACGAGAGCATCAAGACTAAAATAGTGATTTTAAAGAAGTCCAAAATCAATCCCAAATTAATTTAAAAATGAGGTTAACCAAATCACTTGAACTCGACCGGAAATCAAGGATAATGAATCGGATTTCTCCAAACGTTCATGAGATCTACCCGATCCAAATTGTACGAAAATATTCGGATAATTTTAATGCTTGAAATTTTGATTCTATTAAAGCACTATTTCAATATAAATCAGAACTAATTACTAGCCTTCAATTCCACCAAAACCTCACAAATATTTTAGAAGAATTCACACAAGAGATGTTTAGAAATTTGTTACCCAAATCCCAAGAAAATCTGTCCATAAGATGAGTTGAAGAATCACACACAACGGTGGTTGATTCTATTTCCATGCAAATCCACGGATCCGCACCGGACGATGAAGACGCAAGTCCTTTTCCTTTGCAAACCCTAGGAGGGGGAGAAACTTTGAAGGATATATGGAAAGAGGAGAGAGGAAAGGTGGTGGCCAAAATCTTTCAAGGTGGTTGAGGAATAGGGGCAGGTTGGTTTTGGTGTTTAAGGAGGATGTTTGCTCTGGTTGGGTTGTGGAGGGGGATGGCTGAGAGGTGGAAAGGGAGAGAGAGGGTGGCGGCTAGGGAAAAACTTAGGTTGGCCGAATTTTCAAGAGGGAATGAGAGTGGCCAAAATTGTCCTTGGAGAGGTGGTCGGGTTTTCTTATGGGATGAGGAGAGGGAGATCTTGAGTAGGGAGAGGAGGAGAGGAGGTTGAGAGTTGAGAGGGAGAAGGGGGGGGGGGGGGGTGGGGTGGCCGGCGGTCAAGGGAGAGGAGATGGAGAGGGGAGCCGATATTCTCAAGAGAGGAAGGGGAAAAATCAATTTGATTTCTAGGGTTTAATTTTTTCATTCAACATTACAAATCTCTTCATAACATGGTCTATATATAGGCTACACCACTCAATCTCCTCCATTCAAATAAAATAAACCTATGATGGTTATATGCACCCATCATAACATGAAATATAACAATACAATAGGAAATTGCATAAAAATGAAATGCATAGAATAAAATGCCTAAAATAAAAATTGCTTACTATATATAATTATAAATATTTAATTTATAATTATATATTTTTATTTGATGGCGGTGGACGTCGAGCAAAACATGTAGCGGCGGCGGCGTTGGCGTTGGTGAAGAACATCGTGGTAGAATCCCATCCTCGAGCTTGCGGCAACGTTCATCCCAATCAACGAACTCTCTATGTCAGCAATCAACGACCGCATCAGCAACGTCGCCATCAATCCTTTAATTTATAATTATATATTTTTATTTGATGGCGGTAGACGTCGAGCAAAACATGTAGCTGCGTTGGGGTTGGCGAAGAATATTGTGGTAGAATCCCATCGTCGAGCTTGCGATAACGTTCATCCCAATCAACAAACTCTCTTTGTCGGGGATCAATGGCTGCATCGGCAACGTCTCCATCAAAGCCACCTAATCGTAAAGTCGCTTAGCCGCCTTACCGAACGATCTGCTGCTACCGAACTAAACATGCCTCCCAAAGCAGGACATCTTATTGAACCGGGAAACTAGTTGTAGAAGAGAGACCGTGTAACAACTTCATCCGTTCATATAGTATATAATAGAAGGTCCGGCCGGGGCCCTACACCATATACCACAAAACAGGCGGCGAAGTCACGGGTTGATATCAGAGTTGCGCATCCTAACTCATAGCATTCTAGCGGAAACTTTTAACATAGATATTGAACTCCAACCATGAATGTCCATTAATATAAACACCGACATTTATATAGGAATGCACATCAAATACAAGATCGTTTGGCCTTATGGCCTTACAGTTGCTCTTTACAAGAGTGGATTCCAAACATCGGCGCGCAGGCCGGCCACACATGAACAAAACATAATATTTTTCAGCTTAGCCTTTACGGGCTAGCAGCAGCAGCAGCAGGGATTTCATCTTTTATATGTCCCGCTCGGTTCTCCAGCACCTGTATAAGGACAGTCCACCCAACGGTGGCAAACAAGGCAACAGTCATCATTCACCTGACCAATTTATAACGACCCTATCCCTTACCCAGGGCAGTGGTGTTCCTTCCCTTCAGGAGTAGTCATTCATATGTAGATATATAAATATCACACATTATGCTCTCACGCATAAACATTCCATCACAACCGTCAGCCACGCGGCCAGACGATTCGTGCACTCCAGGCACATTCTTGGTGTACCGGCAAACCAGGGTCCCACCACCATTCTAGGTCCAACACCTGACGGTAAAATTGAGCATTTAGTCTTTCCGGCGTGCAGGCCTAAGACTCTCATTATGCGCTCCAACTGACCGCACTCTCAGGTCTTCAAGTCGGACGGACATAACACGGGTACGGATCAGTCACCCCCCTGTTGCTCAAGTCGCCTTTCCATAACCGAGTACCAATGTACCCGAGGCTAAATCTAAGGCACGGGTCGGTTTCACCTTTCTTGTTCGGCATGAAGCCTTTTTAAGAGCTCTTCAAGCTCATAATAGCCACACTGTCCACCAAGGACTGGCTTCACACTATCCCCAATGTCCACCAAGGACAGGCTTCACATTCATTAAGGGAAGTTTATGCTAACGTCCTTCATGATCGACTAGCGGGTTCCGTATAACTCACTTTCTGCACTCAACTCCACCCAAACCCTGCAGCTTCCTGCAGTGTCAGAAACACTGGTATTTCAAAGTATACAACACTCACACTTGTGGGTATTTTCCTGGGCTTCCACACAAGTACTTCCTGCTACTACCATTCACAGGCACAACCCATCAAGCATCACAGACATCACAAGGGTATTTCCTGGACTACCACTCCAGTACTTCCTGCTACTGCACTTCATAGGTCCAACCCATCAACTCCATAAACTATACGTTTAACCATGGAGTCTTCTCCGGTGTGCAAATGCAACATCACCAATCCAGACCAACCTGTCCAGATGGGCTTCACACAACATGCCTATTCCGTACTCAATTTCCGGATTTATATGCCAAACTAGTGGGGATTCCAAGAATCAACCCAAGGGAATCCCTTAGCAATCCACCCTCTGGTGGGGGAAACCCATGCACATGCCAAAAAGGAGGTCTTCACATGTCCAAGAAGGAAGATCGTTATCCTTGACAATCACTTTGGAGCCATGGAATTCTAGCCGGCTGGAAAACACCGCAGCGGCCTTGCCTCCACAACGCTAGGCTCGGATCTCGAATCGGAACTCAGCAACTCCTGTAACGTCCCGGTTTAGAGCTCAGAGGCTACCACACCCAACCATGGGACGCATAGCGTGTCTCGCCCCAAGGCCCGTTACAGGGCTGCAGCCCAATACACCCCAACGCCTCTCCGTCCTGTTTCTCAGCACAGTGCATTGTTGGCGCTAGGTATCAAACCCATAACCCTTGATAACACTATCTTCCACCAGAGCTCATCACCAACTGAGCTGCAGCTCAATGGTCCCGGTTTTTCTGTGATTGTTTAATCATTATTTTGCGTTACGTTGATGCATTTCCAGCCTTTGTCATTGTTAGAGCATGGTATTAGCTCTTGAGGAGTTCTTAGTGGCTTGTTTTGTAGCATGTTTGCATGGTTCCCCAGCTAGCTGGAGTCTGTTTTGGTGACTCGGTAGAGCCTCTTAGGGAATGCTTGTGTTTTGGCTTCGGGAGATGTTAGCCCGAGTTTTGATCGTCAGATGTTATTCTCGACTTCACCGTTGTTTTCATAGCATGAGTGTTTAACTACAGTGTGAGCTTCATTGAATTCCGAGATCGTTTATTTTTCGCATCAGTGGTCGGTTTTGCTTGGCTAAAAAAAAATCTAATTCCTCTTTCTACCCCTTCTACCTGGTTACAACTATCCCCCAAGCTAGGCTAATTAACAACTACAACTCTACCACCAGCCACTACCTGGACACAAGACCAACAACCAGGAGAGAGTGGATGCAGCAGCCTAGCTTCTACTTCCAGGAAAAATTGAAAACAAACATAGATGAAAGAAGCTTGGCAAGGGCAAAGAGCAGCACTTGCCTCAACCTTCAGGACACAGCAGCAGTCCTTCCAAACTCGAGCATCAGCGGCAAGATCGGCCACAAAAACAACAAACCTGAAGCTAAGATGGAAAGAAAACTGAGCAACTTGAAAACCCTAGCTTCTAAGACAGCTCTAGAGCAAGCAAAACTTACCTAAGGAGGAAGATTTAGGCGAGAGCAGCTCAAATCTGCCTTTACCTGAGAAATCCGGACTCTAAACCTCCAGAAATCACCGGCCGGAGCTCCAGCACCTCCGTCGCCCGATTCCTTCTGCTGGAAGCTTCCCGTCGGGTTTGGGGAAGAGGAATAGGGATAAGCTAAAATAACAACTAGCAACGAGGCAAGCATATGATAAAATAACCTAAGCATAGGTTGCATATACCTCAGCAACAGGCTCAGCAAACCATTTTCACCAATGGCTGATTATATATTTAACCCTTGGTTATTTAGCATTAGATTGCATATATCTCAGCAAGCTCAGCTAAATTAATACTCAGCCCCTATAATATTATAATATTATTATCATAACAGCACTATCTAACTATGATAAAATAATCGGCCACTAGCAACAAAGCATATAATATAATATAAGCCTCTGATATTATATAAGTGTAGTCGGCCACTTAGCTAAAACTTATCATATATAATCAGCTGCTTGAGCTCCAGCACTCAAGCTTAAACACACACACAAATATATATATATATATATATATATATATATATATATATATATATATATATATATATATATATATATATATATATATATATATATCAAGCCAAATCCCAAGCTAAAAATCCCCAAGCTAAAAATCATATATATATATATATATATATATATATATATATATATATATATATATATATATATATATATATATGTGTGTGTGTGTGTGTGTGTGTGTGTGTGTGTGTGTTTAAGCTTGAGTGCTGGAGCTCAAGCAGCTGATTATATATGATAAGTTTTAGCTAAGTGGCCGACTATACTTATATAATATCAGTGGTTTATATTATATTATATGCTTTGTTGCTAGTGGCCGATTATTTTATCATAGTTAGATAGTGCTGTTATGATAATAATATTATAATATTATAGGGGCTGAGTATTAATTTAGCTGAGCTTGCTGAGATATATGCAATCTAATGCTAAATAACCAAGGGTTAAATATATAATCAGCCATTGGTGAAAATGGTTTGCTGAGCCTGTTGCTGAGGTATATGCAATCTATGCTTAGGTTATTTTATCATATGCTTGCCTCGTTGCTAGTTGTTATTTTAGCTTATCCCTATTCCTCTTCCCCAAACCCGACGGGAAGCTTCCAGCAGAAGGAATCGGGCGACGGAGGTGCTGGAGCTCCGGCCGGCGATTTCTGGAGGTTTAGAGTCCAGATTTCTCAGGTAAAGGCAGATTTGAGCTGCTCTCGCCTAAATCTTCCTCCTTAGGTAAGTTTTGCTTGCTCTAGAGCTGTCTTAGAAGCTAGGGTTTTCAAGTTGCTCAGTTTTCTTTCCATCTTAGCTTCAGGTTTGTTGTTTTTGTGGCCGATCTTGCCGCTGATGCTCGAGTTTGGAAGGACTGCTGCTGTGTCCTGAAGGTTGAGGCAAGTGCTGCTCTTTGCCCTTGCCAAGCTTCTTTCATCTATGTTTGTTTTCAATTTTTCCTGGAAGTAGAAGCTAGGCTGCTGCAGCCTCTGTCCCGAGCTAGGTCTGCCAGATTTCAATTTTTTTTCTCTCTCTCCTGGTTGCTGGTCTTGTGTCCAGGTAGTGGCTGGTGGAAGAGTTGTAGTTGTTAATTAGCCTAGCTTGGGGGATAGCTGTAACCAGGTAGAAGGGGTAGAAAGAGGAATTAGATTTTTTTTAGTCAAGTCTTAGCTCTCTGGATAGCAGGCGTTGAGTGTTAGCTTAGGGCACAATTTCAGTTTTTGAGGTTGGATGGGTTTATTTCGGGTTGTTGATGTTTCTTTGCTGGTTTTGAAGGTCGAGTCATGAATTATGGCAGGTGGTTTTGTTTGATGGCTCTGTTAGGGGTGGAGTGGTGTAGTGCCTTGGTCACCACCATTTTGGCCCCGGGATGGGCTGTTTGGTTTGGTGTGTTGCCACCATTTTGGACCTGGGATGGGCTGGTTGTTTTGGTGTGTTGTCACCATTTTGGCCCCGGTTTGGGCTGGTTGTGTTGGTGTGTTGGACCTTAGGGCTGCCACCGTTGAACCCTTGAGTATTTATGGGTCTGGTTGTTTGGATAAGGACTGTTTTTGGTCACCAACCCAGACCCATGGATTTACCACTGCTAATGATTCACTAGTTAGGACTGTTAGTTCGTTTCTATAAAGTTGTTATTTTGGCATATGCTTTCCTTGTTGCTGCTGCAGGTTTTTAGCAGGACATGTTTATTTCTCGCACTTGGTGCGTTTTGATCTTGCCTTGGGCATTGTTTTACCCTTGTTGTATTGTTCATTTTACCTTTGCTCTTTTGATAGCACTTGTTGTGGGGTTGGTAAGACCCTCTTTTATTACTTATGAATCTAATGCTCCACTTATTTTCATTTTATTCTTGCTGAGGTATTTTTTCTTTGAATGCCTCAGGTTCAGGTTGTGGCCGATTGAGCGGCTAGTGTTCTGGTGGAGCTTGCTTGTGGCCTCTGGGTAGCCGAGTTTGCTGCTCCTCGATTTGGTGAGGTAGTTTTCTTCTTTCTGTATAGACATACATACTCACTAGTGGGTTCGTGTCAGGTTGTTGACGCCCACTGGTGACTTGCTTGTGATGCTTGATATGAACTGAGAACTGCTATTTTTGCCTTTTTGGAGGTTGTTTACTTGCTTCTGGGAATTTTTTATGCTAGGTTGCATGTTTGGTATTTTTAAATCCAAAAAGCATTACTATATGTACCTCATGCACGTCATGTTTATAAAACTAAAGCATTACTTTCCCAAGTAACGAAAAAAAGCTATTTTTCTTATACTATGATAAATCTAGAGTCCTACATTCCATGAGTTGTTCTTCGGGGACGTTTACACTCATGTAGGATGTAAAATCAACTTAACCAAAGTATTTTCCGCTGCGTATAAATATAAATTTAATTGTGGACTAGCTAATCCACTATGCCAAGGGATACGACCATCAAACTTAACTGGTTTTCTTTCATATTAAATTATGATTTTATCCAAAGAATTAGAGTCTGGGGTTTTTCCTGAGCCTGTGCAGTTATCCCCTGCACGACATGGCATCATGCCACGTATTTTCTCTTGCTCTGTTATGATTTGATTGTTGGGAAAATGCGGGTCGTGACAGCTCCACCGGTGGCCGGCTCCTCCTCCTCCTCCTCCTTGCTCTCCCTTCTCTCTAGCTTTCTTATAAAGAGAGTGGCCAAGTGAATAATGAGGATTCTCTTCTCATTATCGGCCTTAAGGAAGGAGGTAGAAGCCTGCGCCATCAGATCCCAGCTGAAGAAAATGGACGGCCATGATTTTGCCACAAAAGTCTAATTTTTGCCCGACACGGCCTGTGACACGCCCGTGTACCTTAAGCGGCACACAACCGACTCATCCAGAACAGTACACGGCCATGTGACACGCCCGTGTCACAGGCCGTGTACACTGACACGCCTTCAGACATGCTCGTGTCTGTGGTTGTGTACTTCAGGCTGCACACAACCCATTCAACCCGAGCGGGACACGGCCAGTGACACGCCTGTGTTACAGGCTGTGTACCCCAAGACACACCCGTATCCTGCCCGTGTTCACCAGGCCTCAATGCCCTAGGCACATCCAGAAAAGGACACGGCCATGTGACACGCCCGTGTCACAGGCCGTGTGCCCTTATACGGCTGTAAGCACGCCTACAGCTTAACTTCGTCGAACGAAGTTTGTCAACTAGAGGAGGACACGGCATCCGACACGCCCGTGTTGGAGGGCGTGTTCCCTCTCCAAAAATTTCGTCGAGCTCATTTTCGTCAACCACTTGCCGGGCTACTCACCTGAGCAGGACACGCCCTGGGACACGCCCGTGTCCCAGGCCGTGTCACCAAACTTGAACCCAACTTGGGATTTGGGGTGTTACAACCCTCCCCTCCTTATAAGAAATTTCGTCCACGAAATTTGCGCACAGTAAGGAAATCTAAAACAAGATGTTATAACATCACCAAAGTTGAATACACCTTGACACGCACTGCATAATAGTTTACACAAACAGCTCGAGAAACTCAGCTCGCATGGTCTGCTCTCGCTCCCATGTTAGCTCCTCATGGCCACAATTATCCCACCAGACTTTGACCATCCCGATTGTCTTGTTTTGCAACTATTTATCGGCATGATCCTCGATCCGAATGGGCCTAACGTTCGTCGTTAGCCCATACTCTACCGGCACACGATCATTCTCGATCACTTGAGCTGGATCTTTGACGGCTTTCTGAAGCACTGATGAGTCCACATTTTACACTGATTTTTGGACTAATCTGGGCTAGTTTTATCGTCTTAGCACTACACTTGAGAGCCTTTATTGCTTATTTGTGCTTATGTACCTATTTCACGATTAAGTGCACTGTAGGCCCGCTTCTGTGTGCTTTATGTGTTTCCATTTTGTTGTTATTCTTTAGAACTATCTCGGGGATGTGGTGTGCACGTTCTGGTGGCTTTTCTGCCCCTTCTGCTGGTACAGTGGTCATGTGCGTGCTCCGGAACTGCTCGGGAGACTCCGACGATGCATGAATACTGCGCACGACCACTAGACTTACTGCGCACGACCACTGGTCGTGCGCCACTGTTCGTGCGCATTACACCCCCGTTTTCATAACCCTGTCTCGGTAATCGCACAAGCACTGGCCATAGTGCGCACGACCACTGGTCGTGCGCCACTGCTCGTGCGCTTATATGCTGATGCTTCTTGTCCAGGTTGCGGGTTTATTTGGAAAAGCCGTACGATCATCGACCTACAGTGCGCACGACCACTGGTCGTGCGCCACTGATCGTGTGAACTGCTTCTGCTGCCTCCGTATATAAGGCCCTGCTCCGCATTTTAGGTCAACGCCTATCATTTGCTGCGATCAGAGAGTGTGCGGGAATCACCTTTTCACTTCTCCAGCTGCTCCATCACTTCCACCTTCGTCGGGAAGCCATTTCCAATTACTCCGAAGCTTTTCAACACTCCGGCGAAGCCCTCGGCCATTGATGACTTCAACTCCAAACTTTCCTGCAGAGTTGATGAAGTAGATAACCTAGAGAACGGACTTAAAGGCCTTCGAGGTGACAGATCGTTGGTACCGGAAGCCTCCTTGGACTGAGCCCGGAAGCGGATTGACAACTCGCTACTCCGACCACGACCCGCAGTGGATCTTCATTCTCTTTTGCTTTACTCCTCTTCCCCTTCCTCTGTGTTATGAATGTTTTGAGCAGTGTAACGAACATTTTCATCCCTGAACATCAAGTTTATTTTCTAGTTAATGAAATGTTAGTCTCTTCTTATGCTTGTGAGTTCTGTCTGTGAATGCGCCTCGCTCACCCCACATCCACTTCATTCCTGTACCTTGTCTGATTGCAATCCACACAAGAACGCTGCAATCCATTAGCTTCCCTTCCACTCGCCCAACTGAAGTTCGGCATCGCGGCCGACAAACCCACTTCACCTTGCGAAGCGGTGCCGTCGACCCGCATAGCTTTTACTAGTTCAGTAGATCAAACATCCACAATCTCCCTAGTCCGCTATTTACTTTTTGTTCTATTTTAACTCTCATAACGATATTCTTGGTACTGTTGCCGTTCTACGCTAATTGCATTCCTCAAGAGACCGACACTCGGGGATTTATTCCCAAAAACTTTATTACTTGTGCGACCGGTGCGCTTTCCGAATTACACGCATCAAGTTTTTGGTGCCGTTGCCGGGGAATGCAACTGTAGAGCGACTTCGGATGACTTCCAATATTGTTATAAGAGTTAGTATTGTTTTGTTTTGACTGCTGTTTCCTTCTAGTGTGTAGTGTTTGCCACAGTGAATGCAAGGCCGAGCTGCAAGAGATTTTGTCACCTACGACCCAGAGATCGAACGTACTCTCTTAGCACGAAGACGCGCCGCAACCATCATTTTTGCCCCAATGGGAGACCAGCTGAATATTGATGCAGGCAACCGAGTTGGAGGGATACCACATGTCGACAGAAATGACGACGAAAATGAAGTGAATCCTCCCCAGGTCCGCACCATGAGGGATTATACTACACCCACTGTCGGGAGTATATACCCCGGTTTCGGACCTGCTATCACCAATCCTCATTTCGAGATTAAACCAGCTATTCTGAATATTATTCGGAACAACGCTCAGTTCTCCGGAATGGCCACTGAAGACGCCCATCTTAACCTTACAGAATTCTCCGAAATCTGCGCCACGTTCCGCTACGCTGGAATCCTAGATGAAACAGTCAAGCTCCGCCTCTTCCCTTTTTCATTAAGGGACAAAGCCAAGACATGGCTTCACTCCCTTCCACCTGGAACAGCCCCCACCTGGGAGGCTTTGACTACCAAATTTCTAGCTAAGTTCCATCCAGTGGATTGGATCGTGAGCATGAGGCGCGCAATAGCCAACTTCCGACAAGCCGATCAAGAAAGTTTAGCCGAAGTTTGGGAGCGTTTTAATGAGCTGCTGAGGAAGTGCCCTAATCATGGATTCCAAACGTGGAATCTCGTCGAAAGTTTCTACTTTGCTATTGATCCCCACCACCGAGCCATGATCGATGCTGCCTCCGGAGGAACCATCATGAATCTTGCTCCAGATGATGCTCTGAAAGTCTTACAAGACACCGCAACCCACAATGCGTACTGGACCGCTGGAAGAAACATCCCACGAAGCACCAGTGGAGTGTTTGCCTTGGATATCCCCAAGCCTTCTCCTGCCATCCCAGTGATGGCAATCTCATGTCAAGGGTGCGAAAGCACCGATCATCATAGCTTCGAATGCTTAGGAGTTGAGGTACAAGACGAATCTTTGTTTTTGAATGAATCCGTTAATTTTGTTGCCAATCAAAACAGGGGAGTGCCTTACGGGAATACTTACAACCCGGGGGTGAGAAATCACCCCAACTTTTCTTGGAATCCTAACACATCTGGTTAAATATGGCAACCGGGGCAGCATCAAAACGATGCATATGCTTCAGGTAGCCAACCGCGGCCACCTCAACCGAATTATTCCCAAGGGCCCCCATCGTTAAGAAAAATTCTTTGGAAGAGATGTTCGAGAAGTTTGTTGAGATTTCCCAGACCAACATGACAAATCAGGCCGCCTCGATGCGCAAACTGGAGGCACAATTGGGCCATTTGGCTCAAGTGGTTTCCGAGCGCACCCAAGGCACCTTACCGAGCAACACTGAAAAGAACCCCCATGAACAGGGAAAGCGCCTTGGGGAGGACACTTCGGGAAACGCAACGAACTTGTCATTAATTGTAAAATCAATAACATCGACACTCCAGCATTATGCGATTTCGGGGCGTCCAGCAACATACTCACTTTGCAAGATGCTGCAAAGATGCAGTTACAAGTTGACATTGAAAATCGGAAATTGCTTATCTTAGCTAATGGCAATCTGGTTGATACGGAGGGCGGTGTGCGGGACGTTGAAATCGAGATTAACGGCACCAGTATCACCACTGACTTTCAGGTTTTGGGACCACAGGACAATAACTCCATTCCTATATTAGGAGTCCCATTCCTAACAGCCAGTGGCACATCCCTCGACTTTTCCAAAGGCCGTGTCACTTGGCCAAACGAAGAGTCCACCCTCGATAAAAGATCCATACATTTTTCTTCCATCCCAAATAACATTTCTCTGAGTGTCACAGATGTCAAGCTGGATTCAGGTCTCCCCGCATTGGAAGCACATCTGGAGGAGACGCCAAAGAACGGACTCCCTCAGGAAGTCGATGAGAAGCAAGAGCTACTGGTCCACGAAGGGATCAATTGCACCAAAGCCACGACTGCCTTTCTACTGCCATCCAACTCTGTTGTTGAGCATGACGAACTAAGTTTTATTCGGGAGAAATCCCTGGACAATAATTTGTATATTTCTATTAAACGATCTGTAACTTGGGCAAATCCGGTTGCCGTCACGGTGCCGGATAGGCCGCCACCAACCACGACACAAGGAAACCCCACATCCTACCTTCATTGGAAGTCTCCCACGGTGGAGAAACTGAAAGAGGCCAAGCGTTTACGCGAAGAGCGCTACGCTGTCTTCCGGTGCGCGAAAGAGTGCACTCGCAGTAATGGGACAATGCCTACCCCGAATGCAAAAAGACACTCTACTGTTCTCTCGCATCCCATCGGAGAGACTTACCATAAATCTGCGTATAGCTGATTGTGCCATCCTCTTTCCTCTTTCCATCCTCTTTCTTGCTACTTGTTGAATGCTGGTTGCTCTATTTTTAATTTTGTTTCCTTTTGCTACTACCAAAAACTCTCTATTTGAACTGCTAATACATGTATTTGGTCCACCTTAAGGACGGTAAACAAAAGGGCTTTCGGGAGACAACCCAAGTTGGACCGTTCGGTCCTATACTGTGTTTTGAGTTCGGTTTATTTCTTCATATATATATATATGTGTGTCCAGATTTTGTTTGGCTTGCATCCTTTAATCGCAGGTGCAGGAATATTTGAGGCGCGGCAACTTGGCCGCACTTGGACATCTCATTGCACGACTGGTATGCTCAATTTTGAGCATAGGTACTTCCTACCCTAGCTATTTATCCTATTTGGAATGCTTATTTTTACTCGTTGTCAACTTTAAGTCTGGGGGGGAGTATGTCTGTGGTCACTACACCGCACTTTCTGTTGCATTCCAGTTTCTTATTTACTTATTTCTTGCTTTTTGTTGCACACACTGAATCACCCACACGAGTGCGCCCTTACCCATGCGCACAACCCGAGTTAAATTTATTGCTTTTGTGTAAACTTTAAAATAGTGGTACTGGCTTAGGATTTCAGGATTGAGTAGTTCGAAACTCATGCAGTGCTTCTAATCGAATACTCATGGTTTGTGTAGAGTTAGGATAGAACTAATTTTTCTTTATGCTCGTAGATTTATTCTTTTCTGCTCACGTAAATATTGTTTGTACTGCTCAAAATCTGAATCTGGGATAATCGAACGATAGTGTAGGAATGTGTGTAGCCGCCATTAGACTCGTATTGCTCGAGTTGGGGGGAAGGATCATCTTTCTCGGTGGCTAAGAACTTGCCCTAAGCTACTCTCGAAGCATTGGTGCACGGTTAGTTAAGCGTGAGCATGACGTAGGCCTTCTTTTTAGCTAGTTTGAGCCTTGTTTAGCCATTCCTACCTGTTAACCATTGCATGCCAAATTTGTGCCTACCCTTCCTTTGATCCAGCTCCACTCACTTTCACCAAGGCCTGAAGCTAAACCCACCTTCACAATCAAATGATTGAGCTGATTTGTATTTACTGTTTTGCCGAGGTTGTGATTAGTGGACATTGTTTTGGGGGGGTGCTGATTTTATTCCCGTTTGGATTGCTTCGTTTGGGGATCGCTAGCGCAGAAAAGAAAACAACAGTTTACGAAAATAAAAAGCTAATTCGCGCAATAAAAAAAATATATTTATATGAAAAATTGCATTGAGATTTCGATCCCCATCCTCTTTTTTTTTGAATTTGGTCGGGTTCAGCCGTGTTCACACCCGGATTTCAAGCTAAGTCTGGGGGCGTGTGCCCCATTCTTTTCTAAGTGGCTGTTTTGGTTTGGGTTGTTTTCGCTCGCATTGGTTGCATAGAGCCTTCATGTTTATCTTTGACCACCAAGCCGTCGCCTAAGCCCCATTTCCTCCTACAAGTCCTACTGATTCACGCTTGAGTCTAACCCGGGCCGTGGAGAGAGTGTGAACGTGCAAGCGTATGGTCCCCAACATTGGTGGATTCCTTTGGAGGTGATCCTGAGTCCCGAACTTTGGCAATGCTCACCTTAGTGGCCTGCCTACTTTCTTCCTGCACATGATCGCACGATTCTCTAGAATTCTAATTTTGAGCAATTACAATATTTATTTACGTCTGTCGAATAGTTTAAACTACGTTGTATAATTAAAAAGTTTTTCTATTATATCTTCTATACTCATGATATATTTGATTTCTCGTCTTACTTCTTTTTGAAGTTTCTGAGCCAGTTAGCTATCTTCAAGTCCATGGAGTAATGATTTGCTCGGGACGTGCAAATGGTTAAGTCTGGGGGTGTGATGAGTCCACATTTTACACTGATTTTTGGACTCATCTGGGCTAGTTTTATCGTCTTAGCACTACACTTGAGAGTCTTTATTGCTTATTTGTGCTTATGTACCTATTTCACGATTAAGTGCACTGTAGGCCCGCTTCTGTGTGCTTTCTGTGTTTCCATTTTGTTGTTATTCTTTAGCCCTATCTCGGGGATGTGGTCTGCACGTTCTGGTGGCCTTTCTGCCCCTTCTGCTGGTACAGTGGTCGTGTGCGTGCTCCGGAACTGCTCGGGAGACTCCGACGATGCAGGAATACTGCGCACGTCCACTGGACTTACTGCGCACGACCACTGGTCGTGCGCCACTGTTCGTGCGCATTACACCCCCGTTTTCATAACACTGTCTCGGTAATCACACGAGCACTGGCCATAGTGCGCACGACCACTGGTCGTGCGCCACTGCTCGTGCGCTTATATGCTGATGCTTCTTGTCCAGGTTGCAGGTTTATTTGGAAAAGCCGCACGATCATCGACCTACAGTGCGCACGACCACTGGTCGTGCGCCACTAATCGTGCGCACTGCTTCTGCTGCCTCCGTATATAAGGCCCTGCTCCGCGTTTTAGGTCAACGCCTGTCATTTGATGCGATCGGAGAGTGCGCGGGAATCGCCTTTTCACTTCTCCAGCTGCTCCATCACTTCCACCTTCGTCGGGAAGCCATTTCCAATTACTCCGAAGCTTTTCAACACTCCGGCGAAGCCCTCGGCCATTGATGACTTCAACTCCAAGCTTTCCTGCAGAGTTGGTGAAGTAGATAACCTAGAGAACGGACTTAAAGGCCTTCGAGGTGACAGATCGTTGGTGCCGGAAGCCTCCTTGGACTGAGCCCGGAAGCGGATTGACAACTCGCTACTCCGGCCACGACCCGCGGTGGATCTTCATTCTCTTTTGGTTTACTCCTCTTCCCCTTCCTCTGTGTTATGAATGTTTTGAGCAGTGTAACGAACATTTTCATCCCTGAACATCAAGTTTATTTTCTAGTTAATGAAATGTTAGTCTCTTCTTATGCTTGTGAGTTCTGTCTGTGAATGCGCCTCGCTCACCCCACATCCACTTCATTCCTGTGCCTTGTCCGATTGCAATCCACACAAGAATGCTGCAATCCTTTAGCTTCCCTTCCACTTGCCCAACTGAAGTTCGGCATCGCGGCCGACAAACCCACTTCACCTTGCGAAGCGGTGCCGTCGACCCGCATAGCTTTTACTAGTTCAGTAGATCAAACATCCACAATCTCCCTAGTCCGCTATTTCCTTTTTGTTCTATTTTTAACTCTCATAACGATATTCTAGGTACTGTTGCCGTTCTACACTAATTGTATTCCTCAAGAGACCGACACTCGGGGATTTATTCCCAAAAACATTATTACTTGTGCGACCGGTGCGCTTGCCGAATTACACGCATCAAGCACCGAGATGTGAAACACATTATGTAATCCACCCAAGTCTGATGAAAGAGCTAGCCGATATGCACCTTCCCCAATTCACTCCACCACTTCAAACAGACCAAGATATCTCGGACTCAACGTTTTCAGACGCCGAATCCTGGACACGCCTTTGAAGGGTTTGATCTTCAAATAAACCCAATCGCCTACCACAAACTCCACGTTCCGGTGCTTGGCATTGTATATTTTGCTTGACGATCCTGGGCTATCAGTAGCCCCTCCCGAATAGCGTGTATCGTCGAGTTAGCTTCTTTGACTTCTTTACGGCTATATAGTTTGGATTCGCCTGCTTCCGCCCTAGCTAATGGTGTACGACACTTCCGACCATACAAAGCTTCAAACAGTGCCATACTGATGCTCGCTTGATAGCTGTTGTTGTAGGAAAATTCCACCATATAGAGATGATCTTCACATCTCTTCCCAAAGTCCAGGGCGCACATTCAGAGCATATCCTCCATAGTTCTGTTGGTCCTTTCAGTTTGGCCATCCGTTTGGGGATGAAAGGTCATACTGAATGTCAACTTCATGCCCATCACGATCGCTCACGATGCTATGAGGAACACCATGTATCCATACAATCTGTTCAACATAAAGTTTTGCCAAACTTTCCGCTGAATCGTCCCGCTTATTCGGAAGGAAGTGCGCCACTTCCGTCAACCGGTCTACAGTCACCCAGATTGAATCATTCTCGCATTGAGAACTTGGCAACCCGTGCACAAAATCCATTGAAATATCATCGAACTTCCATTCCGGAATCGACAATGACTTCAAGAAACCACCAGGCTTCTGGCATTCTGCTTTCACCAAAGCAAACGTTTGGCATTTAGCCACATAATGAGCGATATCTTTCTTTAGTCCTGACCACCAGAATAACTTTTTTAATGTCTCTGAACATCTTTGTGCTCCCATGGTGAATTGAGTACTTGGTAAAGAGAGCTTCGTATATCAACTCTTCTCGCAACTTACCCATACTCGGGACGCACAACCGGCCCTCTTTCCGCAAAAGTCCGTCATCCCAGGAGAATTGGCCATCTCACACATCTTTTGCATAGCATTGGAGACTTTCATCCAGCTCCATTGCTCGTCGAATCCTGTCCGGCAGGTCATATTGTACCTCCGTCCAGTTCAAACATGCATCGACTGTGGAATTCTTCTCAACACAAGAAATCTCTAACGCTTCCAACTCCTGGATCAGACGCTCATCGTGCATCTGCAACCAATTTTCCCTCGATGAAGACTTCCGACTCAAGGCATCAGCGACCACATTTCCCTTCCTGGGAGTATAATGAATCTCAAAGGTGTAGTCCCCACGGAACTCCAGCCACCTTCGTTGTCGCATATTTAGATCCTTCTGCTCCAACAAGTACTTTAGGCTCTTATGGACCGTAAATATATCCACTTTTACGCCATAATGATAATGCTGCCATAACTTCAGTGCAAAGATGACCGCCGCCAACTCTAAGTCGTGGACGGGATAATTTCGTTCATGCACTTTCAACTGGCGAGAGCCATAAGCAATCACTTTTCCAAACTGCAGAACAATGCAGTCTAAGCCGCTCCCTGAAGCATCACTATAGATCTCATATCCGTCGGTACCACATGGCGATGTCAACCAGGCGTCGTGGTCAAACGACTCTTTAGCTCTTCAAAATCTCGCGCGCACTCCGGCGTCCAAATGAACTTCTGATCCCTTCTCGTCAGTGTGGTCAGAGGCAAAACAATCCGTGAGAAGTTTTCAACAAACCGTCTGTAGTAGCCTGTCAGTCCAAGGAAACTCCTGACTTCGGCCACTGAAGACAACACCGACCACTCCTGTATGGCTCTTATCTTTGACGGATCCACTGCTATGCACTCTCTACTTACCACATGTCCAAGAAAAGCCACCGACTATAGCCAAAACTCGCACTTCGAGAACTTGACATAGAGCTTATTCCTCCGCAAAGTATGCAACACCAACCACAAGTGGTTTGCGTGATCAGCTTCAGATTGAGAGTATACCAAGATATCATCAATGAATACGATCACAAAAAGATCTAAGTACTCTCGGAACGTTCAGTGCATCAGGTCCATAAACACCGATGGCGCATTGCACAACCCAAACGACATCACTGTGAACTCATAATGACCGTAGCGTGTTCCAAATGCGGTCTTGGGAATGTCACCTTCCCGAATCATCAACTGGTAATATCCAGATTTTAAATCCAATTTGGAATAGACGGTTGACCCCACCAGCTGATCGAACAATTCATCTATTTGTGGAATCAGATACTTGTTCTTCTCTGTCAGCTTATTCAATTCGCAGTAGTCAATAGACAACCGCAAACCACCGTCCTTATTTTTCACAAACAGAACAGGTGCGCTCCAAGGTGACATGCTTGGGCGTATATATCCCTGCTCCAGCAACTCTTGTAATTGGAGTTTTAACTCAGCCATTTCCTTTGGTGCGACGCGATATGGCGAGCGGTCCACAAGTTTCGCACCTGGCACCAACTCAATCGTGAAGTCGATCTCACGCTGGGCTGGTAGCCCAGGAAGATCCTTAGGAAACACATCCGCAAACTCCGATACAACCGGAACATCACACACATTGGTCTTTGGCTCAACAGCCTGAATCAACGTGAAGTATAACTTCGTGCCCTTCCAAACATCATTGACGACTTGGAGTGCAGACATCAGGGTCCTGCTCACTCCTCGCATATCAGTGAACTTTGTCTCATGCTTGGTATTCTGGCCCAGTGTGATCTCTTTGGCATTACAATCAGTAAAGGCATGCTGCTCTGCGAGCCAGTCCATACCAAAAATCACATCAAATTCCGATATCGGCAGTACAGATGTAGTCAAACAGAAATCCTGACTTCCAATTTGAACCGCCACATCGCAAGCCCTATCCGCAAGCATCAAAAACCATTCAGTAACAACACCCTCACGCTCTCTATCTTCACATGACTAGGCACTCCAATTCTAGCTATGAAGACCTTAGACAAAAATGATTGCGAAGCACCCGTATCAAACAGTGCTCTCGCCAGCGTGTTCTGAATCATAACAAAGCCTGTGGCAATCACATCACACAAAAGTCACAAACAAAGCATGCAATATGCAAAACAATGTAATAACTTAAATCGTACCTGTGACAACGTCACTTTGCTTTTTGGACTACTGCAGGCCAAGGTTGTAGACTCGGGGCTGCGCTTGGGATGCAGAGGACTCCACCACTGCCTCTCTCTTCTCAGCATAAGACGCTCCCGCCTTCTTTTCTCCCTTTAGCGGACCAAACCGACAGTCACGGGCTATATGCCCCACTCTTCCACAAGTAAAGCAAGTACGAGTCTCTGGCCTCGAAGTGGCCCCCGACGTTGCATCCGATGCAACCATAGAAGGATCTTGTCCAGAAGATTTGGACCTCTTGCCCCACTTATTTTTATAATACGATTTGCCAGGTCGGGGCGCTTTGAACTCAGGCTTTATCACAGCCAAGGCCCTCTTTCCTTGCACCCTCTTCATGTCCTTCTCTAGCGCGCACGCAGTATCAACCAATGCCTGGAACCCTTGGTTCACTAAACTCGAAAGCAGGAATCACAACTCATCCCGTAATACTTCATAGAACCTATTGGTTTTCCGCTGCTCATCGGCGAAGATGGAGCCCACATACTGTCCCAACCGTGTGAACTCATGCAGGTACGTCTCCACACTACCTTCTCCTTGCATTAGCCGTTGGAACTCATTTTCCATGGCAATGCGATGTGGCGCTGGTAGGTGCTTTGCCAGAAATAGTCGCGAGAACTCCTCAATCGACACTTGTGTTAACTACCTGCCCGGTAAGTGGTGTAACTCTATCTCGTCACACCATAGCCGAGCCTCTCCTTCCAATAAGATGGTGGCCAAGGCGACCTTCTGATCTTCCTCTGTCCTGATCGCCGTCATTATCCGCTTGACGTGCGACAACCAATCCTCTGCCTGCGTAGGAGATCCCACACCCGTAAACGTAGGCGGATTGAAGCCCATGAACTGCTTCAGCTGCCTTTCAGCTACTCGAGGATCCACAGCTGCAACAGGTTCTGGCCTCGCCGCAACATGTTCTGTCACCACTGCTGGCTACGCTTGCCTTTACGCCTGCCCAGTAGACTGTGCTTGAATCATCACAAATAGGGCCTCAGCAACTAAGCAGATAGTTTCTGCAGAAGGGGGAGGTGTAGGCACCTCAGCTGGTGTCGTACTCTCATCAAAATGCTGGGATTCTGACTGCCCAGCACCACTACGAGTCACCTATAGGTGAACAAGACACACACATTAGTGAACACACACAAGCAATCACAACAAGATAGGAATGCGCAGGTTCCTCAAACACATGTATTTGCATTCCTAAGTGGACATTAAAAGTTCATTAGTGGTAACACGATTCACACTTACACGTGCTCGCCACCCCACAAAAGAATTCGACCACGAATTTGAAAGGGAAAGACTCTGACACCTGATACCAAAAATGTAACAACTCCATCCGTTCATATAATATAAAATAGAAGGTCCGGCCGGGGCCCTACACCATATACTACAAAACAGGCGGCGAAGTCACGGGTTGATATCAGAGTTGCGCATCCTAACTCATAGCATTCTAGCGGAAGCTTTTAACATAAATATTGAACTCCAACCATGAATGTACACTAATATAAACACCCACATTTATATAGGAATGTACATCAAATACAAGATCGGTTGGCCTTATGGCCATACAGTTGCTCTTTACAAGAGTGGATTCCAAACATCGGCGTGTAGGCTGGCAACACATGAACAAAATATAATATTTTCAGCTGAGTCTTTAAGGGCTAGTAGCAACAACAACAACCACAACATGGATTTCAGCCTTTATATGTCCTGCTCGGCTCTCCAGCACCTGTACAAGGACAGTCCACCCAACGGTGGCAAACAAGGCAACGGTCAGCATTCAGGTGACCAATTTATAACGACTCTACCCCTTACCCGGGGCAGTGGTATTCCTTCCCTGCAGGCATAGTCATTCATATATAGATATATAGATATCACACTTTGTGCTCTCATGCACAAATATTCCATCACAACCGTCAGCCACGAGGCCCGACAATTCGTTCACTCCGGGCACATTCTTGGTGTACCGACGAACCAGGTTCCCACCACCGTTCCAGGTCTAACACCCGATGGTAAAATTGAGCATTTAGTCTTTCTGGCGCGCATGCCTAAGACTCTCATTATACGCTCCAACTGACTACACTTTCAGGTCTTCAAGTCGGACGTACATAACGCATGTACGGATCAGCCACCCCCGTTGCTCAAGTCGCCTTGCCATTACCGAGTACCAATGTACCTGAGGCTAAATCTAAGGCGCAGGTCGGTTTCACTTTTCCTGTTCGGCACGAAGCCTTTTTAAGAGCTCATCAAGCTCACAATAGCCACACTGTCCACCAAGGACTGTCTTCACACTAGCCCCAATGTACACTAAGGACAGGCTTCACATTCATCAAGGGGAGTTTATGCTAGCATCCTTCATGATCGACTAGCGGGTTCTGCAGAACTCACTTTCTGCACCCAACTCCACCCAAACCCTGTAGCCTCATGCAGTGCCAGAAACACTAGTCTTTCAAAGTATAAAACACTCACACTTGTGGGTATTTTCCTGGGCTTCCACACCAGTACTTCCTGCTACTACCTTTCACAGGCATAACCCATTAAGCATCACAAGCATCACAAGGGTATTTCCTAGGCTACCACTCCAGTACTTCCTGCTACTACCCTTCACAGGTTCAACCCATTGACTCCATAAAGTACAAGTTTAACCACAGAGTCTTCTCCGGTGTGCAAATGCAACATCACCAATCCAGACCAACCTGTCTAGATGGGCTTCACACAACAAGCCTATTCCGTACTCCATTTCTGGATCTATATGCCAAACTAGTGGGGATTCCAAGAATCAACCCAAGGGAATCCCTTAACAATCCACCCTCTAGTGGGGGAAACCCATGCACATGCCAAAAAGGAGGACTTCACATGTCCAAGAAGGAAGATCGCTACCCTTGACGATCGCTTTGGAGCCATGGAATTCTAGCCGGATGGAAAACACCGCAGCGGCCTTGCCTCCACAACGCTAGCCTCGGATCTCGAATCGGAACTCAGCAGCTCTACCGGTGGCCGGCTCCTTTCCTCCTCCTCCTCCCCCTCCTCCTTGCTCTCCCTTCTCTCTAGCTTTCTTAGAAAGGGAGTGTCTAAGTGAATAATGAGGATTCTCTTCTCATTCTCGGCCTTAAGGAAGGAGGGAGAATCCTGGGCCATCATATCCCAGCTGAAGAAAAATGGACGGCCATGATTTTTCCACAAAAGTCTAATTTTTGCCCGACACGGCCTGTGACACGCCCGTGCCACAGGCCGTATACCTTAAGAGGCACACAATCGAGTCATCCAGAACAGTACACGGCCATATGACACGCCTGTGTCACAGACCGTGTACACTAACACGCCTTCAGACACGCCCGTGTCTGTGGTCATTTACTTCAGGCTGCACACAACCCATTCAACCCGAGCGGGACACGCCAGTGACTCGCCCGTGTCACAGGCCGTGTACCCCAAGACACACCCGTGTCCTGCCCGTGTTCCCCATGCCTCAATGCCCTAGGCACATCCAGAAAAGGACACGTCCATGTGACACGGCCGTATCACAGGCTGTGTGCCCTTACACGCTTGCAGACACGCCTGCAGCTTGACTTCGTCGAACGAAGTTCGTCGACCAGAGGAGGAAACGGCCTCCGACACGCTCGTGTTGGAGGGCGTGTTCCCTCTCCAAAAATTTCATCGAGCGCATTTTCGTCAACCACTCGCCGGGCTACTCACCCGAGCAGGACACGCCCTGGGACACGTCCGTGTCCCAGGTCGTGTCACCCAACTTGAACCCAACTCGGGATTTGGGGTGTTACAGACGGCCTAGCTGTAACCCACGACCTGCTGTAAACTGTTGGTTGTTATCCGCAGAGTTCGCACTGTCCCTAACCGCAGTCAGAACCAAGTCTCTGGCTTCCAGCACTATCCGTACAACCTGCACAGCATAAACCGGTCAACCTCCTCAAACCGCGTGGATACAAAATCCAGTCCGCAGTAACTATCCGCAAGTTCACTTACTATTCATTCATCTTCATAATTGATGTGATAGGGGGGTCCTATTTATATGCACGATGAGGAGTGTGGTCACCGCCCTAGCCGATAAAAAAATCGCCCCATCTCGAAGCAAACACCAAGTGTATCCTCTAGCCGCGAATACACAACCTGTCCGTCATGACCTGCGAGATAGCCAACTCTCCAAGTAACATCACCAAGGCTAAATAGCCATCCAACTGCCTTTTCACCATTAGCTAAGCCAGGACCAAGACAGTAACCCGCATATACAGCAGAAACAACCTATCCACATATCAGCAGACACAGCCTTAGTCCGCACTCCCCGCGGACATATTTCCAGTCCACGGGCTCCGAGCCCGCAGCAAAGGCACCAAGCTGACAACTGCCGGACTCGGCAGAGAAGGAATACAGTCTGCATGCCCAGGTAGACACTGCTCCGGTCCGCGCGCCTTGCGGACACAGCTCCATTCTGCATTCACCAAGCTCGCAACCAATCATAAGACAACTGCTGCCGAGCTTGGCGGACTGATAAGCAATCCGTCCTTAACTGCGTGATCTCCCCGGATTGACCCAACATGGACTTGGTTCAGAACAAACCAAGTCCACACCACCGGCCACAAGGGCCAGTCCGTACTTACTGGCGGACACAGGCACCAGTCCGCTCTAACCGGCGAACCCTGCGACTTCCGCCAGCCACACGACCAGAGCTAGACCAAGGCATCTGCCATGCCGGTCTGCCGAGATCCAGCCCAGTCCGCATCTTGACGGTTTCCACATATAGTGAAGCTATCCGCCCAGTTACCTTATGGGAACAAACTGAATGTTGTACGTAAGACGGCCTGGCTGACCGCCACCTCTGTCCGTACAGACCGCGCGAACAGACCGCTCAGGCCACCAAGGAACAAGCCGACTGCAACAACTCTGCCGACCTGGCTAATCGCCGGTCCTATCTGCATAGACGGCGCAGACAGGTCAGACAGGTTGCCCAGACCGCACAGACAGCGCGGACAGCTCACCCACTTTCACTTCACCATTTTCAACACTCCCCCTTGAAGTGAGAAGTGGTGAAACCTCAGCAGTTCTCGTAACCTCGCACATGGTCCCTCTGATAGCGCCATCGAGAAGATATCCAAGACATAGTCCTCGCCCCGCTTATCCTGGACCATAAAGGATCCCTCTAGCATCTCCCGAAGGGAGCCATGCTTCCCTCTGTCTTCTTCTTCAGCTTTGACCTCCACTTGTACGTCACAGGATTATCACCAATGATCTTGGGTTTAAGATGCTAAGCCCTGACTCCTCTGAGGGTAGTCACCTCCTCAAACTTGGCATCATCCACCTCCTTGACTCCAGTGGTGTCATCACAGCTAGAAGGTACTCGCTCGACCTAAGGGCATGTAAGAAAACATGAGACCAAGCTCACCTCATTTCCTCCATTATATGGAGCTGGTGGGTTGATGATCCCCTTCGACCTCTAAAGACCCTGATCATGGCTAACCACCTCCGCTGCTCCTTCTGAACCAGCTCCATTCCGGGGCAAACCCTGAATAATGCTCACCTTGCTTCCTGAATAAGAAGCCACCGTACAGGAACCAGAAGTACCTGGAGCAACGCTCCCCCTGCTTCCTGAACCAGAAGTCTCCGCTCTTGAACAAGAACTGCATGGAACATTGCTCCGCTTGCTTCTTGAACCAGAAGCCTCCGTATTGGAACCAGAAGAACTTTGAGCAACACTCCCCCTGCTTCCTGAACCAGACGTCTTTTCACCGGAGCTAGAAACACCTGGAGCTACTGGTGACACATGCAGCTCCATCTAAACCTTAATAGTAGCCTCCTTCTGCCCAACGTCTGACCTGCTTTCCTCTAGCTCCATACATGAGCTACCCCAATACGACGTCAGCTCATCAAAGACAACTTCTCTCGACACGATGAAGCTCTTCGTCGCAGGATCCATACACCTCCATGTTCTCTTCTACTCATCATACTCAACGAAGACTAGCTGCATCTTGAGAGCATCCAGAACGTGTACATAGCAGGTAGAACCAAACACCCGAAAATGTTTCACACTGGGCTTTACCCAGAACATCACCTCAAACAGAGTCTTGATGATGACTGGACTCAAAGGCATCTGATTGATGACATGAGCCGCGCAGGCCATCCCTTCCTACCAAAAGGCCTTAGGAATGCCTTTGCACTGAAGCCAACACTTGCAAGTCTCCATCAAAAGATGGATCATCCGATCTGCAACACCACCTTGTTGTGAAATATGTCCATGAGAGAGCTCCCTTCGAATCCCATGCTTCGTGCAAAAGTTCGAGAACACGGTTGAGCCGAACTCACCTCCGTTCCCCGTTCTCAACTTCTTGATCTGCATGCCAAGCTGGCTCTCCATAAGCTTCTTGAACTACACAAACAAGTGGAACATGTTCGACTTATCATTCATGAAGTATACCAAAGTATACCTCGTATAGTCATCAACCAATATCAGCATGTACCTGCTGCCTCCAAAACTGGCGGTGACAGTCGGTCCCACCAGATCACCATGGACAACCTCCAATGGTGCTTTACATCTAGACCGCGCCTTATCAAACGTAAAGCGATAAGCTTCACCGTATTGACATCCCACACAAGCTTGACTGTCGCCGTAGGATGACAATCTAGGCAAGCCACTCACAAGGCCTCTCACCGCCATTGCTTTCAGCTTGTCCATCCCATCACGGCTAGAAGTAACACTCCTTTCTTGCTGATCAGAAGTTGAGGGACCAACCTCAGCAACTAACTTCATCTCCTTGTTGAACAACCCATCAAGGGAAGTCCAAATCTCCGTTGCTGACCGATATCCGCTGATGTGGTCCAAGAGCTCCGATGAGATCACCTACTTTAGAACAACCTCCACTTTCGCTTTTGTCTTCTTCCAAGTTCTCACCTCTTTAGCATTGCTAGTGACAGCAGTAACCTCTTGCCTTTCTGCTCCGCAAAGGACCTCTCAAAGGTCCTCACAAAGAAGATAGGTTTTCATACATGACTTCCACTTATCAAAGTTAGTCCATGTAAGAAGCTGCATTCCAAGATCTTTTGCCAAATCACCTTTCATTGCACTTAACTCTGGTTCACTTAGACTCACAGAAACACTGAAACAAACTGCCGGTTGATACAATGCTCAAGCCTCAGTTCTCTCTGATACCATGTTAAAATTTGATATAGCGGAAGACGGGAAACCAGGAGTAGGAACACTCAACTTATCCAAGCCCAAATAAACCAGATGCAAAATAGAAGAGCAAGAATCTGATACTATAATAAACATCTTTACACCGCGAGACATACATGACGTGACATGATTCGTCTATGTATCCAAAGGAAGCAAAAATAAATATGGCAAAACTCAAACCGCGCAGATTCAATGAGTAGCCGCCGGAACTACTGCTGCACTACAAAGTCCACTGAGACTAGCAGGTCGCCAAACCGCAAAACACGCCGCACGGACTACCCGTTATTCCAATGCAAGATCTACTCACAGATCAGCAAGCCGCCTAACCGCAAGGCTGCCTAGCTGCCTGACCGCACGATCTGCTGCTGCCTAATTGAATAGGCTGCCCGAAGTAGGACAGCTTATTGAACTAGGAAACTAGTTGTAGAAGAGAGACCGCCTAGCCGCAACCCGCAACCTGCTGTAAACCACTGGTTGCTATCCGCAGAGTCCGCACTATCCCTGACTACAGTCAGAACCAAGTCCCTGGATTCCAGCGCTATCCGCACAACCTGCATAGCACAAATCGGTCAACCTCCTCAAACTGCGCAAATACAAAATCCAGTCTGCAATAACTATCCGTAAGTTCACTTACTGTTCATTCATCTTCATAATTGATGTGACAGGGGGTTCTATTTATAGGCACGATGAGGAGTGTGGTCACTGCCCTAGCCGATAAGAAAATCGCCCCATCTCGCAGCAAGCACCAAGTGTATCCGCTAGCCGCGGATACACAACCAGTCTGCCGCGACCTACGCGATAGCCAGCTCGCCAAGTAACATCACCAAGGCCGGATAGCCATCCATCCACCTTGTCGCCAATTGCCAAGCCATACCAAGACTGAAACCTGCAGACACTGTGGAAACAACCTGTCCGCATATCAGCGGACACAGTCTTAGTCCGTACGCCCTACAGACACATTTCTAGTCCGCGCACTCCGATCCCGCAGCTATGACCCCATGCTGACAACTGTCGGACTCGGCGGACAAGGAATACAGTATGCATGCCCAGGAGGACACTGCTCAAGTCCGCACGCCTCATGGACACAGCTCCAGTCCGCATTCACCAAGCTCGCAACCAATCATAAGACAACGACTGTCGAGCTTGGCAGACTAAGAAGCAGTCCGTCCTTAACCGCGTGATCTCCTCGGACTGATCCAACATAGACTTGTTTCAGAACCAACCAAGTCCACACCACCAGCCACAAGGGCCAGTTCGTACTTAATGGTAGACACATGCACCAGTCCGCCAATCCTAGAGAACTCCATCACCTTTCCGCTCTAACTAGCAAACCCTGCGACTTCCGCCAGCCGCACCACGAGAGTTAGACCAAGGCATCTGCCATGCCGGTATGCCGAGCTCCAGCCCAGTCCGCATCTTGCCGGACTCCGCGGATAGTGAAGCTGTCTGCCCGGTGAACTTCTGAGAACAAATTGTTGTCTGTGCATAAGTCGGTCTGGCTGGCCTCCACCTCTATCCGCACAGATCGTGCGAATAGACCACCCAGGCCGCCAAGGAACAAGCCTACTACAACAACTCTGCCGACCTGGCTATCCGCCAATACTGTTAGTATAGACCGTGCATACAGGTTGCCCAAGTCGCCCAATCACCCACTTTCACTTCACCATTTTCAACAAGGCCGAGCTCACAATAGTCAAAGTAAATGATAGTAAATGACACGAGACCTTTTTAACGTGGAAAACCCGAAAATGGTGAAAAAGCACGTGGTTGAATTTGTGTCGAACCAAAATTCACTAGTTCCTTTGAGTTTGCATGAATTGAGATTTGATCTTAGAGGGCGACATCGTGTTTCTTTGTTTTAATTGCAAAGTACAAAAATAAGGGAATGAAACTAAGTCTTTGGAGCCTCGATAGAAGGGCTTCGGCCTGAGAAATTTGAATAAGTCTTCGGAGCCTCAATGGAAGCGCTTTTGCCTTGGAAATTTGGCTGTCCACGGGACCTCGATGGAATTGTTCTTTCCTGGAAATTTGACTAAGTCTACGGAACCTTGGTGGAAGTGTTCCGACTGGGAAAATCTCTAAGCCCACAGAGCCTTTGCGCGATAAGAGGAGCTGAGTGAATTCCTAAGCGGAGGATCGGCCTAAGTCCACGATCTTGCCCGAAAAACTCATAGATCTTTCTTGCCTCTAGAGTTACTTGTCTTTAAATGAAGACTTGGGGTCATATTTATAGTTTACTGGAGGGATACGTCGGTAATTGTGTAACAAACTCCCCAACACGCAGCTCGAAAGGACGGCCATTGGTAACCCCATCATTCAACTCAAAAAGGTTCAATCTCAACAGGTCTGCAGATCATTTGCCCAAACGCTTGTCCAGGCCAACCAGCGGGTTGTTGGAGGTTGGAGCATCCCTTTATTGAGGGAAAGTCATGTTAAGTTGGCAGCTTGGGGACTTCCCAGGTGGTCACCCATCCCATGACTACTCCAGCTCGAGACTATGAAGTACTTTCACTTCTCATGACCAATTGAGCCGTAGCACAATTGGTGACGAGGATTAGTTTTAAGGCTCCTTATCAAGAAGGTCTCGGGTTCGATCTCGGCTGACCTCAATAATGTGCTGATGCCGAGAAACAGGCGCAGAGAGGGTTTGAGGTTCATGGTCTGCAAACCTGTTGAGGCTGAACCCTTTCAGGCTTGATGTTGGGGGTGCTGGCGGTCGTCCTTTCGAGGTGTGAGCTAGGGAGGCCGTTACAAAAAAGTGCACTTTTTTTGTAATGGCCTCCCCAACATGTAACTCGAAAGGACGACCGTTGACACCCCCAAATTCCAACTTGAAAGGGTTCAACCTCAACAGTTCTGCAGACCATGCACCTCAACTCTTCTCTAGGCCCACCGATGGGTTGTTGGATCCCACAGCCTCCCTTCTATGAGAGAAAGTAAAGTTAAGCAGGCAGTATGAGAACTTCCAGGAGGTCACCTATCCCAAAACTACTTCAGCCCAAGCACGCTTAACTATGAAGTACTTTACTTCTCATCACCAATTAAGTTGCAGCTCAAGTGGTTTGAAGGCTCCTTATTTGGAGGTCTCGGGTTCGATCCTGACCAACCTAAACAATACGTCGATGCTGAGAAACGGGCATAAAGAGGCTCTGGGGTGCTTAGTCTGCAGACTTGTTGAGGCTGAAACCTTCAAGCAGGATGCTGAGGGTGTCTACAGTCGTCCTTTCGAGCCATGTGCTGGGGAGACCATTACAAAAAGTGCACTTTTCTATAACGGTCTCCCCAACACTTGGCTCTAAAGGATGACTGTTGGCACCCCCAGCATCTAGCTTAAAAGGGTTCAGCCTCAACTGGTCTACAGACAATACACCCCAAATCCTCTCTATGTCTGTTTCTCGACATTAGCGCATTGTTGAGTTCGGTCGGGATCGAACCTGAGACCTCCTTGATAAGGAGCCTTCAAACAACTCCTCTTCACAAATTAAGCTGCAACTCAATTGGTTATGAGGAGTGGTTTGAAGGCTCCTAATCAAGGAGGTCTCAGGTTCAATCCCAGCCAACATCAACAATGAGCCATAACATGCACTTTTTGGTATTGGTCGCCCCAGCACATGGCTCGAAAGGGCGACCGCTAGCACCCCCAGCATCTAGCGTATTGCTTTTGTCACCACCTTTACATGGTCACTTGAGTTTTTTGCGTGACATGTTGAGCTTCCGACTTCCCTAGCCGGAAACGCTTTCAGCGAGGAGCGACCACGTGACGCGCGTTTAGTAGACATCGAGTGGAGTGCACAGTTCCCAAATCATTGCTTGTCAGCACCCATGCGAGGCTGATTTAGTGTCGTGACATGCATTGCGCCATCCTGGGAGTATCTAACGCTTTTATGTTCCTAGTTTGTCGTGCGATTTTGTTGGAGATTGTCGTCGGGTGTTAGTGGAAAGTTCTTATTTTTAGGCATGATGAGGGATTACGCTTGCCCTCCTTGCCATGATGGTGTGGATGGACTTGGAGGTCCATTTATTTTGGGTGGTGGAGACATTGGTTCGTGCATGCTTTGAGAGGAGAAGTGACCTTGCTTACGTTTTCCTTAAAAGGACCAGAGTCATACAGCGGTGGAAAAGAACCTTTGCTCGATCGATCGTTGGGAGGACATGAGTCCGTCTAGATAAAGGTGGAGCTACTGGAGGAAGGGAAGGCTCGATTGATTGTGGAGATGAAGGGCATCGAGGTTATGCGAGCAGCCGAGTTGGCAAAATGAGATGGATCTGTCCCATATTGCAGAAGAGGCCCGCACTAGGATGATAATGATTAGGATTTGTGAGCGTGATGCTGCGTATCGCTTGGGTTTTGGCATGAGGTTTTGGGATGCTCTGAGGTTACCAAAGAGTGGTGATCTGGGCGTGGAGTATGCTAGTTTTCTATAAGAGACATAACAATGAGATAGAGTGCATATAAAGAATAAGAGTTAGAAGCTAATATCAGGTCGTAGGTTACACATGCGCTCCACCTATCTACGTGTTCTACAAGCTCCCCATATCTATGTGCACGCATTGTTAACATGCTCCCCTACATGTGACCCTTCCTAACCATTCCTAACCCGTGACTCATACTCATGAACAATCTATTCTCCCCCTTCGATAATATCAAACATGAGCGGGCAAGGCCAACTAGACATGCGAGATGAAAAAGTAGATATGATGATCATTATACAAACAACAGATAATGCACACATAAAATACGTTTAGACATGATAAACATAGGGGTGACCCAAAATGCAATGCAAATCAGAGAATATGAAACACATGGGTCATAAAATGGAGTAGAGTACACAAACATAGATAAAACAATTATTAGAGTTAATGTGAATTGGACAACACATACCAAATTAAGCCCACAATGAGTAGGAATACAATGCTATGAGAGTTATAAATCTAATCAAATTGTCAACATTGTAAACATCACGAGTGTAAATCATGTGCTAGTATGTATTGAGCTAAAAACAAAAAGTGTAGTTTTAGTCCAATGCTTATGCGTAGAAGCGTTAAATAAGGCAATGATGTGTAAGTGTAGCATCAACAGAGAGAAAACATCAAGTAGAAATAGCATATGTTACATGTTTTATCTCGATCTTTTAAAATGCAAACACAAGAGAAATATAGTGAATGATCACGTCACATATCTATCCATGTCATACCAAAATTTGAGCTAGGGGCACTAAGCTTAAGTTTGGGTCTATGCACAAGATTGAAATGACTCTTTGAACCAAGGTTCTCATCCTCACAATGCTCATAGAGACTTATCAGGAGGAATGAGTAGTGTTTGGGGGGGGGGGGGGGGGTCCTTGACATGACATTTGATAGCTTGCAAAGTTTTGTGTTTTGTTTGCTTTGAACTATCACTTTTATATATTTTTTGAGTTCAAAGAGCCCCTAGTCAATCGAAATCTATCCACCTAGATAGATACACTTTAACTTGTATACATAAGACCTTAGCACTAGAGATTTGGACCACAGTTTTAATCTTTATATAAGCACGTATGTATCGTGACATTGATTATTCAAAGTATTTCTAACGTGTTAAGGTACAATGTCACGAGTTTTAGCATGTAAATCTAGCATTTGTCATGAGTGCTTCGTCTAGGGATGTGTGGAACGTGTGAAGTCATTCCCATATCTAAATCCCCACACATACTTAGAGGCATAATCAACAAGCACTAACTCTTCTTGTCGCACTCAATAGCTAAGCACCTATAAAATCAGAACACTATGACCGGAGGACAATGTTTACATAGATTAAAAGTCCGAACTAAAACATTGTACGTACGCGTTATGGTCTAAGTCAAAGTCATGTGATCCCAATAGCATTATAAATCAACAGCAGTTTTTTCGGGTTTTCTATATAAATTTTTTTTATTTTCTTTTCGAAGCAACACAAAAATATAAAAATGTTACACAAAAAACAAATGCATGTTTTTTTTGGTTTTTTTAAAGAACAAACAGACACGAAAGAAACGAAGTAACAGTACATAAGAAAAACAAAACTATAACTACGACGAAAGATCCAAAACACCCAGCTCGAGTCGTAATAACGAGAAACACGCATGTGGGAGTGGTTTTGTGAAAATGTTAGCTAATTGGTCGTCTGTTCCAATGAAGCTCACTCGCACATTTTCCTTTTTAATATGTTCTCGAATGAAATGGTGACGTACATCTATATGTTTTGACCTTGAATGATGCACCAGATTGTTCGTCAATTCTATAGCACTCTCGTTGTCGCACCGAAGATTCACATTCCTAAAGACTGTGCCAAAGTCCTCCAACGTTTGCGATATCCACAGTGCTTGTGCGCAACAACTTCCTAAGGCAATATATTTTGCTTCAGTGGTTGAAAGTGCAACTGAGTTTTGTTTTCGACTTAACCAGGAAACTAATGCAGGGCCTAGGAAGTGACACGTACTACTTGTTCTCTTGCAATCAAGTGAACATCGAACATAGTCACAGATTGAGTACCAGCAAAGTGTGAAATTAGTGGTGTATGGGTACCAGAGGCCAACGTTTTGCGTGCCAATCAGATATCTAAAAATGTGCTTTACGGCTTGTAGGGTCCATTGCCCACAATGTCCAAGATTTGAGGAAGTCAATCTTGTTAATGATATATATATAATTGTAGTTGACAATGATGAGATAGATAGCCTAAGAAGTCCACATGCATTGAGTGAAGTCAACTCACTCAACACCATACAACAAAATGCTGTGAGTCAGGCTAATACAGTCAAAGTCTAAAGAAAAATGAGCTTAAAAATGGCTAAGGCCATAGGCGTTGAGTGTAGCTCACTAACTCAACGCCTTAGCTTCATAATTACTGAATAGCTGAGCTTAGAGTTCATCGAACTAAGTTCTGCGTTCATCGAGGTGAACTTTCACTTATTCGTCGAGCTGAGCTAACAGTTTGTCAAACTGAACTCTAAATTCGTCAAACTGAGTTATTACTTATTCTTCGAGCTGAGCTCAAAGTTCGTCAAACCGTGTTCTAAGTTCGTCGAGCTCAAACTAAATTCTGAAACAGATAATCTGGCTAAGGCAAAAAGTGTTGAGTGAGGCGTGGTCACTCAACGCTCTCAACGCCATGATTCAGATTTAGGTAAAGCAAAAAAAGCATTGAGTGAGGCATGCTCACTCAATGCTCTCAACGCCTATGATATTGATGAAGCAGAAATGGCTAGGGCAAAAAGCGTTGAGCGAGGCATGTTCACTCAACGCTCTCAATGCATAAATTATAGAATGTGGGGCACAAGACGTTGAGTGAAGTATGTTCACTCAACGCTCTCAACGTCATGCATGTAGAAGAGGCTGCAGAAAGGGTTAAGGTAAAAAAGCGTTGAGTGTGCATTACTCACTCAACGCTGTCAATGCCTAGATAGACAGATTTATCTAAGTACTTTAGCATTGAGTGAAGCTCATTCACTCAACGCCTATTCTACTGATGCTCGATTTTGGCTAAGTCCATAGGTGCTGACGTCAGCAAAATCGACAAAATCAACCAAATTCAAATTGTGAGCAGCAAAGCCAAAGTACACGACAAAATGCGTTGCAGGCCTACTGTATGACATATAGGCATTAAAGCAAGGCACAGCTAGAAGCTGTAGGTGGGACCCACTGATCTCTAAGAGTTGTTGATCAGCGAACTACAAAAGGATGATATAGGACAAGACACAAGATAACCTTTAGGGCATCATTTATTTCAAAAAGTTAGCAGACGACTTCATCTTCTTCGCCATTGCTGCATGCAAAAAGCTTGAAGCTCTCTTGCAAGAAAAAGTTCAGATAGCTGTGCAGTCTCCATCAGCCGCAGTATAATCAAAAATAGTTCTGAAGAAAGAAGAACCTTCAGCCTTCGACAAGTTCAGTAAGCTACTTGAAGACTCAAGATCAACTGATCTTTAGCCTTCTACAACAAGTTCAGAAGTCAGCTTCTGAGTTCCTCCAACAAAACTTTTCTCTACTGTGAGGAGAGTTAGAGCAGAAATTTCTTTGCTCTAATTATTGACACATCGAAATTTCTCTGTGTCAAAGTTATTTAAAATATTTCTTGTTGTAGGATCCTTTTGGATCTGAGTTGTAGGGCCTTGGGCCTGAGGTAAGGAAAATTTGCCTTAGCTATAGGAGAGGGCTCCTCTCTAAGTGTAGGATCTACTGGGATCTGAGGTAGGTGAGTTTTACTCACTGAGAAGTAGGGCAATATTGCCTGAGCTATAGGAGAGTGAATCTCTCTGAGTTGTAGGAGCAAGTTTGCTCTAAGGTAGGGCTATCCTCCATAGCCTGAGTGGTAGGACTTAATTGCCTGAGGTAGGTGATACTTGTATCGCTGAGTGTAGGCCTTTGTGGCTGAGGTGTAGGTCTTGGAGAAGACTAGGAGATCCTGAGGTATCTGAGGTGTAAGCTCACTAGAGCATAGCTTTGGAGAAGTTCCTTGACTAATAAGAATTTTGCAAGGTGGGAGGAGAGTGGATTTACCCATAATTTTGGGGAACCACTATAAAAATACTTGTGTGCTTTTCTATGTTTGTTTTCTATTTGCAGGTTCTCAAAAAGCTCTCATCTATTCAATCACATAATAACTCAAGAAGAAACAAAAAGAAATTCAAAAGACTTAGATAAACCTATTCACCCCCATCTAGGTTGCTAGCTACCTTGAAAATAAGAACTTTCACGACATTCAAGTGTGACTCCTTAGGGTTGGCTTGATATCTAGTGCAAATACACACCGCGAATGTGATATCGGGCCTAGAGAAACTCAAATATAGCAATGACCATATCATACCTCTAAACATGGTTTGATCAACCGAAATTCCACTCTCATCCTTCCATAATTTGAGAGACGCACTCATAGGAGTTTTGACTTGTTTTAGATTCTCAAACCCAAAACGCACAAGCATATCTTTGATATGTGACTGAGAGATCCTGAGGGATCTGAGGTATATGTCGAGCAACCACCCGGTTTCATGAATACCGCCTACCCAAACCACATATACAATTTGGTGAAGGCTTTGTACGGACTGTAGCAGGAACCCCGTGCTTGGTATGATAGGCTCACCACCTTTCTCTTATATCAAGGCTTTAGGATGGGTAGTGCAGACACCACTTTATTCATAAAGAACGACCAGTCAGATCTAATTATACTACAAATCTACGTGGATGATATCACTTTTGGGGCTACGAATGAAAAGTTGTGTGAAAAAATTGTCACCTTAATGAAATCTGAATTCGAAATGAGCCTAGTAGGAGAACTTACGTATTTCTTAGGATTTCAGATTTCTCAATGCAAAGACGGTATTTTTATAAGTCAATCAAAATATATCAAAGATATGCTTGTGCATTTTGGGTATGAGAATCTAAAACAAGTCAAAACTCCTATGAATGCGTTTCTCAAATTAGGGAAGGATGAGAGTGGAATTTCAGTTGATCAAACCATGTTTAGATGTATGATAGGGTCATTGCTATATTTGAGTGTCTATAGGCCCGATATCACATTTGCGTTGTGTAGTTGCGCTAGATATCAAGCTGGCCCTAAGGAGTCTCACTTGAAAGCCGTGAAAGTTCTTATTTTCAAGGTAGCTAGCAACCTAGGGGGGGGGGGTGAATATGTTTATCTAGGTCTTTTGAATTTATTTTTGTTTCATCTCGAGTTATTATGTGATTGAATAGATGAGAGTTTTTTAAGAACCCGCAACTAGAAAACAAATACAGAAAAGCACACAAGTGTTTTTATAGTGGTTCCCCAAAATTATGGGTACATCCACTCTCCTCTCACCTTGCTAACTTCCTGTTAGTTAAGGCACTTCTCCAAAGCTATGCTCCAAGGGGCTTACACCTCAGATCCCTCAGGATCTCCTAGTCTCCTCCAAGACTTACACCTCAGCCACAAAGGCCTACACTCAGCGATACAAGTATCACCTACCTCAGGCAATTAAGCCCTACCACTCAGGCTATGGAGGATAGCCCTACCTCAGAGCAAGCTTGCTCCTACAACTCAGAGAGATTCACTCTCCTACAGCTCAGGCAATATTTCCCTACTTCTTAGTGAATAAAAATCACCTACCTCAGATCATAGTAGGATCCTACACTCAGAAAGGAGCCTTCTCCTACAGTTAAGCTAAATTTGTCGTACCTCAGTCCCAAGTCCCTACAACTCAGAGCCAGAAGGATACTACAATAAGAAATAATTTAAATAACTTTGACATAGAGAAATTTCTGTGTGTTAACAACTAGAGCAGAGAAATTTCTGCTCTAATTCTCCTCACAGTAGAGAAAAAATTTGTTGGAGGAACTCAGAAGCTGACTTTTGAACTTGCTGTAGAAGGCTAAAGATCTGTTGATTGAGTCTTCAAGCAGCTTACTGAACCTGCCAAAGGCTGAAGTTTTTTCTTTCTTCATAACTATTTTTGATTCTGCAGTGGCTGATGGAGTCTGCATAACTATCTGAACTTTTCTTGCAGGAGAGCTTCAAGCTTTTTGCATGCAGCAATGACAAAGAAGATGAAGTCGGCTGCTAACGTTTTGAAATAGATGATGCCCTAAAAGTTATCTTGTGTCTTGGCCTATCTCATCCTTTTGTAGTACGCTGATCAACGGCTCTTAGAGATCAGTGGGTCCCACCTGCAGCTTGAAGCTGCTCCTTGCTTTAACGCCTATCTGTCGTAAAGTAGGCCTGCATCACATTTTGTCATATACTGTGGCTTTGCTGCTCATAATTTGAATATGGTTGTCTTTGTCGATTTTGCTGACATCAGCACCTGTGGACTTAGACAAAATCGAGCATCAGTAGAATAGGCGTTGTGTGAATAAGCTTCACTAAAAACCAAAGTACTTAGACAAATATGTTTACTAAGCGTTGACAGCATTGAGTGAGTAATGCACGCTCAACAATTTTTGCCTTAAACCTTTCTGCAGCCTCTTCTACATGCATAACATTGAGAGAGTTGAGTGAACATACTTCACTCAATGCCTTGTTCCTTAACCACATTCTACAATTTAGGTGTTAAGAGCGTTGAGTGAACATGCCTCACTCAATGCTTTCTGTCTTAGCCATTTCTGCTTCTTCAGCATCTTAAGAGTTGAGAGCGTTGAGTGAGCATGCCTCACTCAACACTTTTTTTCGCTTTAACTAAATCTGAATCATGATGTTGAGAGCGTTGACTGACCACTCCTCACACAATGCTTTCTGCCTTAGCCAGATTATCTATTTTAGAATTCAGTTTGAGCTCGATGAACTTAGAACACAGTTCGACGAACTTTGAGCACATCTCGACGAATAAGTAATAGCTTAGTTCGATGAATTTAGAGTTTAGTTAGACGAACTCTGAGCTCAGCTCGACGAATAAGTGAAAGTTCAACTCGACGAAGTCAAAACTTAGTTCGACGAACTTTGAGCTCAGCTATTCAACAATTATGAATCTAAGGTATTGAGTGAGTGAGCTACACTCAATGCCTATGGACTTAGCCATTTTTCATCTCATTTTTCTTTAGGCTTTGACTGTATTAGTCTGACTCATAAACTTTTGGTGTATGACATTGAGTGAGTTGACTTCACTCAACGCATGTGGACTTCTTAGGCTATCTATCCCATCACTATCAACTACAATTATATGTATATCATTGACAAGATTGACTTCCTCAAATCTAGAACATTGTGGGCAATGGACCCAACAATCTCCCCCTATTTGAGAAAGTCAAAACTCTTAAGCAAGTGAGTGAGTTGACTTACACACTACTATGCAGCAATAAGAATAAAAACTATAATATCTATTGTTACCACACTCTCTTACCTGCTGGCATATTTAAACCTGATCATCTGATCATCATCTCTGATCATCTTTTCCTTCACCTTTTTGACTTCAGGAAATAGCAGGTAGGACTCTTATCATCTACTCCCCCACAATTAGGCAGCAGTGAACTGTTGGAGTTGTGTTGTACATGCTCCCCCTCAATTGGAGAATCTTCATTTCTTTAAAGAACAAATCCATCTGCAAAATAACAAATAGCTTGCAACCAGATGAGGTGCAACTGAAGCTATACTAAGTTTAATATACCCAACTCAAATTTGAAGGTGTTAAACTTGGATTCATCTAGTGGCTTAGTGAATATGTCAGGCACTTGCTTGTCTGTTGGAACAAATTCAAGGGTGATGTCTTCACATTCCACATGCTCTCTAATGAAATGATATCTAATCTCTATATGCTTAGTCCTGCTATGGGAGACATGATTCTTAACAATTCAGATTGCACTAGTAGAATCACAAAATAGAGGAGTTCTACTTATCTGGAGGTTGTAGTCTTGAAGCTGGTGCTGGATCCACAGCAACTGAGCACAGAAGCTACCTGCTGAGATGTACTCTGACTCTGTACTTGATATTGCAACACTGGTTTGTTTCTTGCAACTCCAAGATACTAGTCTCCCTCCCAAGAACTGACAGGTGCTAGATTTGCTCTTCCTGTCCTATTTGCAGCCTGCAAAGTCAGTATCTGAATTGCCTTTTAGTTCAAACTCCCCATTCCTAGGGTATCATAGGACAAGATCTGGAGTCCCCTTAAGATACCTCAAAATTCTCTTAGCTGCAGAGTAGTGAGATTCTTTAGGGCAAGACCGATACCTTGCACAAACACATATAGCATACATGATGTCTGACCTACTTACAGTCATATATAGAAGGGGGGCAATTATCCCTCTATACAAAGTTTCATCAACTGGTTTAGTTTTCTCATCTTTGCCTACAGGTATACATGACCCCCATGGGAGTTCTCATGGTAGAGGAGTTCTCCATGCCAAATTTCTTTATCAACTCCCTAGTGAATTTAGACTGGGATATGGACAGACCATCATCAGTATGTCTTACTTGGAGGCCCAAGAAGAACATAAGTTCACCCATACTGCTCATCTCAAACTTCCCTACATATTTTTAGCAAACTTTTGGTAGAGGTTGTAATCAATAGATCCAAAGATATCGGTCTACTGACAAGTTACTGAACCTTCCAAAGGCTGAAGGTTTTTCTTTCTTCAGAACTATTTTTGATTCTGCAGTGGCTGATGGAGACTGCATAGCTATCTGAACTTTTTCTTGCAGGAGAGCTTCGAGCTTTTTTCATGCGGCAATGACAAAGAAGATGAAGTCGGCTGCTAACGTTTTGAAATAGATGATGCCCTAAAAGTTATCTTGTGTCTTGGCCTATCTCATCCTTTTGTAGTTCGCTGATCAACGACTCTTAGAGATCAGTGGGTCCCACCTGCAGCTTGAAGCTGCTCCTTGCTTTAACGCCTATCTGTCGTAAAGTAGGCCTGCGTCGTATTTTGTCATATACTGTGGCTTTGATGCTCACAATTTGAATATGGTTGTCTTTGTCGATTTTGCTGACATCAGCACCCGTGGACTAAGACAAAATCGAGCATCAGTAGAATAGGCGTTGTGTGAATGAGCTTCACTAAAAACCAAAGTACTTAGACAAATATGTTTATCTAGGCGTTGACATCATTGAGTGAGTAATGCACACTCAACACTTTTTGCCTTAAACCTTTTTGCAGCCTCTTCTACATGCATAATATTGAGAGAGTTGAGTGAACATACTTCACTCAATGTCTTGTTCCTTAATCACATTCTACAATTTAGGTGTTAAGAGTGTTGAGTGAACATGCCTCACTCAATACTTTCTGTCTTAGCCATTTCTGCTTCTTCAGCATCTTAAGCGTTGAGAGCGTTGAGTGAGCATGCCTCACTCAACGCTTTTTTTCGCTTTAACTAAATTTGAATCATGATGTTGAGAGCGTTGAGTGATCACGCCTCACTCAACGCTTTCTGCCTTAGCCAGATTATCTATTTTAGAATTCAGTTTGAGCTCGATGAACTTAGAACACAGTTCAACGAACTTTGAGCACAGCTCGACGAATAAGTAATAGCTCAGTTCGATGAATTTAGAGTTCAGTTTGACGAACTCTGAGCTCAGCTCAAGGAATAAGTGAAAGTTCAAATCGACGAAGTCAAAACTTAGTTTGACGAACTTTGAGCTCAGCTATTCAGCAATTATGAAGCTAAGGCATTGAGTGAGTGAGCTACACTCATGCCTATGGAATTAGCCATTTTCATCTCATTTTTCTTTAGGCTTTGACTGTATTAGCCTGACTCATAGCCTTTTGGTGTATGACATTGAGTGAGTTGACTTCACTCAACGCATGTGGACTTCTTAGGCTATCTATCCCATCACTATCAACTACAATTATATGTATATCATTGACAAGAATGACTTCCTCAAATCTAAAACATTGTGGGCAATGGACCCAACAATCTCCCCCTATTTGAGAAAGTCAAAACTCTTAAGCAAGTGAGTGAGTTGACTTACACACTACTATGAATCAATAAGAATAAAAACTATAATATCTATTGTTACCACACTCTCATGTCTGCTTCCATACTTGAACCTGATCATCTGATCATCATCTCTGATCATCTTTTCCTCTCCCTTTTTGACTTCAGCAAATAGCAGGTAGGACTCTTATCATCTACTAACCCACAATTAGGCAGCAGTGAACTGTTGGAGTTGTGTTGGACATGCTCCCCCTCAATTGGAGAATCTTCATTTCTTTAAAGAACAAATCCATCTGCAAAATAACAAATAGCTTGCAACCAGATGAGGTGCAACTAAATCTATACTAAGTTTAATATACCCAACTCAAATTTGAAGGTGTTAAACTTGGCTTCATCTAGTGTCTTAGTGAATATGTCAGCCACTTGCTTGTCTGTTGGAACAAATTCAAGGGTGATGTCTTCACATTCCACATACTCCCTAATGAAATGATATCTAATCTCTATATGTTTAGTCCTGCTATGGGAGACATGATTCTTAACAATTCAGATTGCGCTACTAGAATCACAAAATAGAGGAGTTCTACTTATCTGGAGGTTGTAGTCTTGAAGCTAGTGCTGGATCCACATCAACTGAGCACAACAGCTACCTGCTGAGATGTACTCTGACTCTGTAGTTGATATTGCAACACTGGTTTGTTTCTTGCAGCTCCAAGATACTAGTCTCCCTCCCAAGAACTGATAGGTGCTAGATTTGCTCTTCCTGTCCTCTTTGCAGCCTGCAAAGTCAGTATCTGAATTGACTTTTTGTTCAAACTCCCCATTCCTAGGGTATCATTGGCCAAGATCTAGAGTGCCCTTAAGATACCTCAAAATTCTCTTAGCTGCAGAGTAGTGAGATTCTTTAGGGCAAGACTGATAACTTGGACAAACACATGTAGCATACATGATGTCTGGCCTACTTGCAGTCAGATATAGAAGGGAGGCAATTATCCCTCTATACAAAGTTTCATCAACAGGTTTACCTGTCTCATCTTTGCCTACAGGTATACTTGACCCCCATGGGAGTTCTCATGGTAGATGAGTTCTCCATGCCAAATTTCTTTATCAACTCTCTAGTGAACTTAGACTGGGATATGGACAAGTCATCATCAGTCTATGTTGGAACCCTTGTTTGGATTTGTGCTTGGTTCACTCTTAGGATGTTTTGACCCCCATGTATAGCCTGGGTCATTGTCTAGTCTTAGTTAGATCCTTTTAGGTCAGGATTGTGCAGACCAGCTTTGCAGTGGACTCAGACTTAGATTCAGAACAATTCTGTGGATTACCTACATCAGTTCGACTATAGTCGAACTCAGCTCGACGATCGCGAACTCAAATCGACGATCGTCGAACTCAGCTCGACGATCGTCGATCTCCCATCGATGATCTCAGAGTTCTCTACTCTGAAGTGAGCTCGACGATCTACGAGCTCAGGTCGACGATCTCGTGCTTCTCAGCAGTTTTCTCAGATCTACGATAGTTGTTCTCAGGTCTTTCTCCTGCTGCTGGTGTGTTGACACCGAGACCGGGTGGTTTCTGCTTCTTTTGGTCATGCCTTTTGGTCGCAGTCCTTTTCCTGCTGCTGGTGTGTTGACACAGAGACCATACAGTTTATTTCTCTGTTCTCGCGGGTTTGCTTCCTGCTTGTCTATGCGGTTTGATTGCTTGACCGTGTAGCTTATCCTTCCTCTTCATGGACACTCCATCTTCTGCTACTTTCTCCTCCCCTATCGCTCTTGCTTCTCCTATTCTGTCTACTTTTGGTAATTTAGGTACTGTGTCCAAGCTTACTGGTCCAAACTATCCTGACTGGAGTGTATATTTTGTCTTTCTTTTACGCTCTCAGCATAAGCGCTCTCATTTGACTAATGACCCCCTCAAGTTGGCTCACCCTCTTATGATGATTGGGATGTGTCTGATGTCATGGTTTGTACTTGGATGGCTAACAGTTTGTCTGATGAATGTCTTCCTATCATCAGACATGATCAGACGGTCAAAGCTGCCTGGAATCATCTTGATGCTCTATATTACAAGGGGGCTCAAATTTCACGCATCTATACTCTTTATGCATATCTCTTTACTCGTCATGTTATGACTCCTACTGCTACTTATCAGGAGGTCCAGAGTCTTGGGACTGAACATCTTCAACATCGCCATTTTTTACTGATCTTGCTGAGAAACACAAAAATTTTAAAGAGCTTCGTGTGATTTGCTACTTGCTTCGTCTTCCAGACTCCTATGACTTGATTCGTCAATAGATTCTCGGAGATGCGGACACTCTGACTCTCAATGCTACTACTGCCCGTATTTCTGCTGTTACTACTATACTATAACGTCCTATGCTTCCCACTCCCTCTCCTGATCTTCTTGCTCATCCTGCCCGTCATGATAATTCTGGTGGTCGGGGTGGTCGTACTGGTGGCTGTGGTTATTCAAAGTTTCTCTATTCTCATTGTGGCAAGACTGGCCACTTGATTGATCGTTTTTGGGTCAAACAACCACATCGTCGTCCTGCTTCTGTTGATTCTGCCAAGAAGTTTACTACTTCTCTTGCTACTTCTGGTGCTGCTCAGTTGGATATCATGGGTAGGTGTCTTATCGAATCTGGTGCTACCAATCATATGACAGGGAATTCACGCCTTTTTTCTTCTCTTACTCCGAGTAACCAATTTCATCCTGTTCTTATTGCTGATGGTTCTCCATCCCCGGTTCACGGGTCTGGCACTGTGGATGTTACTCCTTCTCTTCAGCTTCAGGACACTCTCTATATCCCCAACTTTCTATGCAATCTTCTTTCTGTTACTGCTGTTTGTAAGCAGTTGGGTTGTGAAGTGTTATTTACCGCATCTACTTGTGCTTTTTTGGTTCCTCAGTCCAAGGAGACTGTGGCGACTGGGACTGAGAGTGGCGGCTTGTTCTATCTTGATACTTCTTCTGCCTTTTCTGCCTCCTTTCATTGCTTTAGTGGTATCTTCGGCTTGGACATCCTCCTCCTTGACACCTTTATCAGCTTCTGCTTGCTTTACCTCGGGGGATTCTTCTCTTCACTGTGAAGCTTGTTAGTTTGGGAAACATCATCATTCTACTTTTCCTGCACGCAATGGACGTAGTTCATCTCATCCGTTTGATATTGTACATTCTGATATATGGGGCCCTGCTCCTATGCAAACTATTGTAGGGGTAGCTTATATTTTGTGACATTTATTGATGATTTTTTCCATTGTACATGGTTATATTTGTTGTGCGAACGATCTGAACTTTATTCTATTTTCACTGCTTTTTACAATGAGATTCATACATAGTTTGATACTTCTATTAAAGTTCTTAGATTTGATAATGCTAAGGAATATCTTAGTCATCAATTTAGATCATTTTGTATGAATCATGGTATCGTTCATCAAACCACTTGCCCTTATATATCGCAACAAAATGATGTTGCTGAACGAAAGAATCGTCGTCTGCTAGATGTGGCTCGGAGTCTTCTTACTCATATGCATGTTCCCAAGACTTATTGGGGGCATGCAGTTTTTCTCTTTCATTTTCTTATTAATTGTGTTCCATCCCATGTTATCGGTGGGAAGACTCCCTTTTCTATCCTGCATCCTGATGTGAACCCTTTTCCTTTGTCTTCTTGTATCTTTGGGTGCACTTCGTTTGTTCATTCTCCTTCTTCTGGTCGTGACAAACTGTCACCACACTCAAAAAAATGTATCTTTCTGGGCTATTGTATGACTAAAAAAGGATACATGTGTTATGATCCTGTTCTCTACAGGCAGTACGTTTCTGCCGATCTCACTTTCTTTGAGAATGTTCCCTTCTTTTCCACTTTCTCTATTCTTTCTTCTTCTGATGATTCGGTTTCTTTTCCTCTTATTTCTGCACCTTGTCCCGAGCCTACTATTCCTTCTTCTTCTAATGACTCTCCTGCTCTTCCTGATTCCTCTGTTAAGCTACTGCACATGGTTCCAAGTTTACTTGCCTCTCCTTTAAATGGACCTAAGCAAGTAGACGTGACTGATCTTGATCTTCCAATTTATCTCAGGAAATGTGTTCGTTCGTGCACTCAGCACCCTCTTACCGGTGTGGTGTCTTAAAACAGTCTGTCTCCTAGGGCGCAGAGTTTTGAATTTGCTCACTCGTCCAATGTTCTTCCTGCATCCTATGGTGATGCTATGATTATCCCACAATGGAAAGTTGTTATGGATGAGGAGATGAGGACTCTAACTGAATGGGGGTACTTGCTCCCTTGTTCCCACTCCTCCTAGTGCTGATGTGGTTGGTTGTCGTTGGGTCTTTGTTATCAAGTACATTTGATCATTACAAAGCCAGTCTTGTGGCCAAAGGATTTACGCAAACTTATGGTGTGGATTTCTTTGATACATTCTCTCTTATTGCCTAGATTACTACGATCTATGTTCTCTTTTCTGTGGCTGTGAATAGAGATTGGGAAATATCTCAGTTGGATGTCAAGAATGCCTCTCTTTATGGGGATTTGAACGAGACAGTTTATACGGAGCAACCTCGTAGGTATGTTGCTCAGGGGGAGTCTCAGGTTTGTAAGTTGAAGAAAGCCATCTATGCTCTTAAGCAGAGTCCAAGAGGCTCGTTTGAAAAGTTTAATGATGTTATTTATGTTACTAGATTTTTTCAAAGTGCTGCAGATCACTTTTGTTTATTCGGAAGACATCATATGGGCTGGTAATTCTTGCGGTGTATTTGGATGATATCCTTCTTACTGTGGATGATAGGAAAGGCATTAATATGATAAAGGAGCATTTGCTCCAGCATTTTGTTACATAGGATATGGGGTCTCCTAAGTACTTTCTGGGGATTGAGATATCTCGAAAACCTGGTTCTATTTTTCTTTCACAGAGGAAGTATGCTCTGTATCTTTTATAATAGACAGGTCTTCTTGGAGCTAAACCTGCATGGTCTCCTATGGCTGTTGGCGATGAAAAATGCTGGAATGAGTTCCTCTCCTCTCCTTGAAGATATCACCAGGTACAGACGTCTTGTTGGTAAACTCATCTATCTGACTGTAACAAGACCAGACATTTGCTATGCTATTGGAAAAGTAAGTCAGTTTATGCAAGCGCCTAGGCAGTGTCATATGTAGTCATCTTAGAAGATTCTTGAGTACGTGAAAGGTGCACCAGGGAAAGGGCTCTTATTCAAAAAAAGGATCATTTAAAAGGAGAGGCTTATTCTGACGCAAGCTATACAGATGATAAGGGTGATAGGAAATCAACATCTAGTTTTTGCACCTTCGTTGGAGGAAATCTAGTAAGTTGGAAGAGCAAGAAGCAGGCTGTAGTTGTCAGATCCAGTGCAGAAGTAGAGTATAGAAGCATGGTTTTGACTACTTGTGAGCTAAATTGGCTTCAGACTCTCTTACTGGATCTGGGAGAGTTTTATGATCACCCCCTACCGTTATTCTGTGACAATAAAGCAGCTATATACATTTCGAAGAATCTGGTCTTTCATGAGAGAACAAAGCATATCGAGGTTGATTGCCACTTTATTAGAGAAGAGATTCTGAACAATCAGATATGTACTATGTTCATTACTTCTGATAAAGAGCTGCCATATTTCTTCAAGAAACCGGTTACTTTGTTGACGGAAGTTTGTTACAAGCTGGGCATGGTTGACATATATGCTCCAGCTTAAGGGGGAGTGTTGGAACTCTGTTCGGGCGATTAGATGTTCTAGCCTTAGCGGTCTGTCCGGTCGGCCTTATGATATTTTAGCACAGCAGGCTGTTGGGCTGGATGGCCAGTGGACTAGTGTGAGACCACAAATATTCTTTGGTTTATTGATGAGTCCAAGTTATATACATATTTTTGGACTCATCTGAGCTAGTTTTCTCGTTGGTGCACTGCAATTTAGATCCTTAATTGTTCATATTTGTTATTATGTCCATTGAATGTGAAGTGCACTTTTGGCCCATTTTCAATGTGATTCCGTAGTTATTATACTTTTGCCCTACTTGGTGTTTTTCTGTGTCTGAAGAATGTGGAATGCCCATTTCGGTGGCTCTTCTGTTTTTGCTGCAGGTACAAAGATTGTGTGTGTGTTCCGGGATTGTTTGGGAATGTTCTTTGCCTAAGGGACACTGATCGTGCATTTTTACATGCGCGCGGTCAGTGGACTCCTTAGCGCACGACCACTGGTCGTGCGCGGTCAGTTCATTGAGCCCCAAACAGTACAGGAATACTGTGCAGGATCATTAGATATATAGCGCACGACCACTGGTTGTGAGCCACTGATCGTGCGCACTATTCTACATTTTTCAAGTTCTGTCTGGGGCAATCGCACGATCATTATACATAGTGCGCATGACCTCTGGTCATGCGCCACTGCTCATGCTCGTTTATTCTATTTTTCTGGAGTTCTGCCAGTGCTAATCGAACGATCATGGGATCCAGTGCGCACGACCTCTGGTTGTGAGCCACTGAACGTGCGGTCTGATTTTCTGCTGCCGTATTTAAACACATGCTCCGTGAATTAGGGCAACACTTTTCATTTTCTGCCCCGCTGCTTCATGCGAAGAGATGTTTTTCACCCCCACAGGTCCTCCACTCATCTTCACCCTCCCGGAAGCTTTCTCCAGTGATCTAAAGCCATCTTCAACCCTTCGAAGAGTTTTCGGCCACTAGAAGTGTGCAACAGAGATCTTACGGTACTACTCATTTGGGCAAAGAGGGAGAAAAGATTGAAGGAAATGGAAGAAGACGAAGGAATACAAGTGGATTGACAACCCATTTACCTCCGGACGCAACCAACGGTCTAAGCCGAGAAGTGGACTGACAACCCACCATTCTGGCCAAGAACCACAACTAGGCTTTCCCCCAATCAGTTTATTCTAATTCTTCTCATAGTGAAGTGTATTCTTAAGCTTGTAATGAACCTGAACTTACTTTTATTTGTCTATTAATGAAGTTTGCTTGGGATAGTTACGTATTCTTTGTTAGGTGTGAAGCACTCGCCTCCATTCACATCCACTCCACTCGCGCAATAGAACCCCTCTAGAAAAGGCTAGTTTTGGTAGTTAAAGAGGTGATTGCGACCCTCACTCTCTGCACGTGTGTTCATTCCATCCGCTTGCTCTCCGTCCATTCGCCTCACGAAGCACGACATAGCAGCCTGCACTAGTTCCATCCACCAAGCAAAGCGGTGCTTACGACCCACATTAGTTCTCTTTTTGTTTTGTTAGCATTAGGAATCGAAAACCAACCTCCTTTATTTTTTCGTTTAACTCTTAGTAATGATCTTTTTGCGACGCTATCACGATACCCAACCTGCATTCCCTCGAGATCGACATTCGGGGAAGCTATCCCAAAATAATTACTTGACAGCGATCGATGCACTTGCCAACGCATCAAGTTTTTGGCGTCGTTGCCGGGGAGTGCAAGCGAGAGTGATTTGAGTTGTTTATGAGGTCGTTGATATGTGATTACGAAATTTTGTTATTTAATTTTTTTGGCAACTATCCGATGGTTGCAAGGGAGTAGCTGTTGGAATTAACTTTCATTTATCTGTGATCATATGGATTGCTTTGAGATTTCTGCAGATTTAGTCGAATTTGTGTCTCACGGAAGATCCTTCCATGGAGTCTCAGAGGATGATGCTCTTGATCATCTGCAGTACTTTCGTGAAGTTTGCAACACACTTAATTAAGAAAAGGAGAAGTCGGACTGGGTCAAGAAGCGATTATTCACATTTTCACTTGTTAGAAAGGCAAGGATATGATATCGTGAATTCCTAACTGACCCGATTGTGTCATGGAACAGGGTTTAAGAAGAGTTTTTAAAGAAATTCTACCCCCGCGAGCAACTATGGGAGTTGCACAACGAGCTGCTTCTATTTTCGCAACGGGATGGAGAACAACTAATAGAAGCCTGGGAGAGATATCAAAAATTGCAAAAATTCTGTTTTGGGAATAGTCCGTCTGAAGCAGCACAACTTAAAATGTTCTACTTTGGGGTTTCGACTCAGTACAGACACTACTTTGATTTAGCGGTAGGAGGATCCTTGTTCAGTAAGAGCTGTGCCGAAGCATGAGAGATAATTGACAGAATATCGCAGACCAGTGAAATGTGGCGCACATCTGTGGAGAAATTTAAGGAGGTCAGTTCGATCGGAGTAGAGAATAGTGGGAAGGAAGAACCCTCTGAATAATTCACCGAAGAGAAATTCTGCAAATTCACCGAATGCATTCTGCAATGCTTGGAAGCTCAGAGTGAGGCATTCCAGAAATTTCAATCTATGGTGGCTAGTGTTATAGCCGCCATCACCGCGATTTTACAGTGGTCCACTAAAACTGTGAATGCCATTCAACTTCGGAGTGGAAAGTCAACCGCAATTAGTAAGCCTCAGTTGGAGTCATCAGAAAGGCAATATAAGGAACCCATTGAACGACCGAATGCCGAAGATCGTAATAAGACTCAACCTTCAGATGTTGTAACTCCAGTTGCAGAAATGATTTACCCCCCTTTTCCTCATCGATTAAAGGACAGGAGGAAGGAAAAACAATTTGTGAAATTCCAAGAAATGATGAAAGGAGTGCAGGTGAACATTCCGCTAGTTGACGCTCTTTTCCAAATTCCGTAGTATACAAAATATCTAAAGGATCTGCTAGCGCAGACAAAACGATTGGAGAGTGTTAATGTGCTTTCAACTGTGGGAGATGGAGTCGTCTTTTCTATGGAGCATTGGACCATGAAGTTAAAGGATCCATGGACTTGCATGATTCCTTGCACGATTGGGAATTCCGGTTGTCATCGTGAATTATGTGATTCTTGGGCCTCTATCAATTTGATGCCACTCCACCTCTTTTTGGAACTGGGAACGGGAACTATAAAGAATACCAACATTACATTTTAGTTAGCTGACCGATAAAGGAAGAAGACCATGGGAATTGTTGAGGATCTCACCGTTACAGTTAATGGATTGGTTTTCCTGGCTGACTTCATCGTTATAGACATCTCTCCAGATTACGTAGCACCTCTTATTCTGGGAAGGCCATTCCTAGCCACGACACGAGTGATCATTGATGCCGAGAAGGGTATGCTAACGTTTCTCGTCGGAAATTCCATAACCACATTCAATATATATAAAGCCGCGAGGAAGGATTTCTAAGAGGAGAAGGAAGATATATAATTCATTAGCAGCATTATCCATGAACCCCTTCCTCTATTATCAGCCGACGACTTTGAGGAGTTTTAGTGCGACATAGATGGAATGGAAATCAATCAGATTGAACACTACCCAAATCAAATTCCTGAGAGTATATCTGCTGAACATCATCAATCTCACCCATACTTTCCTCTAAAAACTCTTCCACCGACATTAAAGTATGTATTTTTGGGAGAAAAACAGACATACTGGTAATAATTTCAGCGTTTCTTTCTCCTGAGGAAGAGGATCTTCTTGGTAGTGTTCTACGGTCATATAAAAGGGTTTTCAGATGGAACATACAAGATCTGAAAGGCATTAGCCCAATTTTCTCCATGCACAAAATCCTGTTAGATGAAAGCATCAAGCCTTATTCACAACCACAACAACGGTTGAACCCTAAGATGCAAGAGGTAGTGCAAAAAGAAGTGATCAAGTTATTGGATGCTGGAATCATCTACCCCATCAACGACAGCAAATGGGTAAGTCATATTCATGTAGTGCCAAAAAGGGTGGAATCACGGTGGTAGAAAATGAACCCAGCAAACTGCTCCATACCAGGACGATCACCGGATGGAGAGTGTGTATTGATTACACGAAGCTCAACGAGGCTATGCGCAAAGACCATTTCCCACTCCAGTTCATTGATCAAATGTTGGAAAGGCTTGCCAGAAAGAAATATTATAGCTTCCTTGACGGATACTCAGGGTACAACAAAATTCTCATCGACCCTGAGGATCAAGAAAAAACAACATTCACCTGCCCTGCAGGTACATTCGCATTAAAGAAGATGACTTTTGGAATGTGCAATGATCCTACGATCTTTCAACGATGCATGTTGGCTATCTTCCACAACATGGTTGGGAAGTTTTTAGAAGTTTTTATGGACGACTTTACTCTTTTTGGTGCAGATCTTGATGCGTGTTTGGAGAACCTCGCAACCGTTCTGAAACGTTGTGAAGACACCAATCTGGTGATGAATTGGGAGAAATGTCATTTCATGGCAGAGAAGGGTATAGTCCTTGGACATGAAGTGTCAAGCATGTGTATGGCGGTGGATCAAGCTAAAGTTGAAGTCATCAAGAAACTGCCTCCTCCAATTTCTATGAAATGGATCCGTAGCTTATTAGGGCATGCCGGATTTTACCGGTGCTTCATTAAATACTTATCCTGTATCGCGACACCGCTGATCAATCTTCTTGGTAAGGATGTGTCATTCAAATTTGACCAAAATTGCTTGCAAGCTTTTTGCAAATTGAAGAGCTGCTTGACAAGTGCCCCAGTTCTCACATCCTCGGATTAGGCATTACCATTCGAATTGATGTGCGACCCGAGTGATTTTGCTGTCGGAGCAGTCTTGGGACAGAGGAAGAATAAGGTTTTCCACACAATTTATTATGCAAGTCATACTTTGAATGATGCTCAACATAACTACACCACTACTGAGAAAGATCTATTAGCAGTGGTTTTCGCATTGGAGAAATTTCACAACTACCTTGTGATATCGAAAGTAGTGGGGTACACCGATCATGCCGCTCTTAAGTACCTCATACAAAAAAAGGATGCAAAGCCACGACTCATCTGATGGATTTTAATGATGCAAGAGTACAAGTTGGAAGTGTGGGACAAGATGGGAGTTAAGAATGTTATTGTGGACCATCTATCACGGTTGGAAATGCATGACACTTCACAACATGGAGACTCTATAGTTTCCGACTCATTTCCCGATGAGACTCTTTTCTCTTCAACAACGGAACATGGTAAGGCTCCCTGGTTTTCTGACTTGGCTAACTTCCTCGCATGCGGAAAACTGCCTCCCAATCTGTACTTCCAGAAGAAGAAAATGTTTCTCTCGGATGCTAAGTACTACTTCTGGGATGATTTGCTGTTGTTCCGCACTTGTGCTGATGGCATCATCAGAAGTTGTGTCACAGAATCTGAACACGAAATGATTCTTCAACACTGTCAGAATCGTGAGGCAGGTGGCCACATGGGAGTGGCTAGGACATCACATAAGGTTCTACAATGTGGGTTCTACTGGTCAACTCTGTTCAGAGATGCTTACATTCATGTCAAGGAAAGCAATGAATGTCAATGGGCTGGGAATATCTCCAGAAAAAGATGAAATGCCCCTTAACAATATGTTATTCTGTGAGCCTTTTGATATTTGGGGTATTGATTTTATGGGTGCCTTTCCTCCATCGTTTGGAAAAAAATATATTCTCGTGGTAGTTGATTATGTATCGAAATGTGTGGAAGCTGAAGCAGTAGCCGCCAATGATGGCCGCACCATGCTGCAATTCTTACATAAGCACATTTTTACAAGATTTGGGGCCACACACTGTATCATCTCGGATGGTGGAAGCCATTTCTGCAACCGGCAGTTCTCTACTCTCTTGAAGCGATTTGGAGTTCATAAAAGGGTTTTTTTGGACTATCATCCACAAACATGTGGACAAGTGGAAGTTTATAATAGGGAATTGAAAAGGATTGTAGAAAAGTCTATTCTTGGGAATAGAAGGGATTGGGCGAAGAGACTAGATGAAGCATTATGGGCATACATGACTGCTTATAAAACCCCTATTGGAATGTCCCCATAACAGCTTGTTTTTGTCAAATCATGTCACCTGTCGGTGGAATTAGAACACAAGGCTCTATGGGCGACCAAACTTCTGAATATGGATCTCACCATAGTTGCGAAAGAGAGGTTGACAAAACTAAATGAACAAGATGAATTCAGGTTACTCGCTTATGAGAACGCGAATAATTACAAGGGGCGAACTAAGAGATGGCATGACCGACATATAGTACCTAAGGATTTCAAGGTTGGAGACAAGGTCCTATTATACAACTTTCGCTTGAAACTATTTATTGGCAAGTTGAATTCACGATGGAGAGGACCTTTCATAGTGAGTGGAGTGTCACCGTTTGGAGCGTTTGAAGTTAATGGTGAAAAGCTAGGGACAATCAAGGTTAATGGACAAAGGGTGAAACACTATGTTCAAGGGGAGACTGTAGATCAAGGGCAAGTTATGGACTTAGAGAACACTGCCGAAGATGTCACTTGAATCATATTATCAATTATTTAGTTCAAATAATCTGTTTTGTAATATAAACTAAATCTTATTTTTTTATTGAGATCACATTATAATACAATATTCAGTCTACCTTAAGGATAGTAAAGAAAAGGGGCTTATGGGAGACAACCCAAGTAGGAACACTTGGTCCTATTTTGTGTGATGTGTTTCTTTTTATATGTGTATTTCTATTTTCTTGTTTTGCGTGGAATCTCTAATTCGCAGGTGTTGGAAATTTTTGAAGCGCAGCAGACCAGCTACTATCAGACAACCTCGCAGCACGACTGGTATGCTCAATTTTGAGCATAGGTACTTCTTACCCCGAACTCTTTATATTATTTGGAATGTTTAGTTTTATGAGTTGTCACATTGAAGTCTGGGGGGAGAGCATGCCTATTTTCACTACATGAGCACACATTTTATAGCATACCAGTTGTTATTTATTTATTTCAAAATCACTGCAGCGCATAATGAATCACCCACTTGAGGGCGATTTTATCCACGCGCGTGGCTTGAGTCAAATGCATTGCTTGTGTGTAAACTTTAAAATAGTGGTGCTGACTTGGGATTTTAGGATAAAGAAGAGTGAAACTCGTGTAGTGCTTCTAATCGAGTACTCATGGTCTGTGTAGAAATAGTATAGATTTAATTTTTCTTTATGCTCGTATATTTATACCTTTTCTACAGATGTAAATATTATTTGTACTACTCAAAAATATTGAATCTGGTGAAATCAAACGGTAGTGTAGGGATGTGTGTAGCTGTCACTAGACTCGTTTTGCTTGAGTCGGGTAGAAGGATCATCTTTCTCGGTGGCTAAGAACTTGCCCTCAAGCAACTCACAAAGCATTGGTTCATGGTTAGTCAAGCGTGAGCGTGACGTAGGCCATCAATTTGGCTAGTTTGAGCCTTTTTACCTTGTCCTAGCTGCTCACCGTTGCAAGCCAAGTTTGTGTCTACTCCTCCTTTGATTCAGCTCCACCTTCATTCACCAAAGTCTAAAGACAATCCTCCTATCGTAACGAAATCCATGAGCTCTAGTGAATTTAATATTTTGATGAGGTGTGATGTGTGGAATTCTAGTGATGTGGTAGATGAATACAAAAAAGTTTACTTGCTAAAAAATTTGGGGATTGCAAAAGAAAAAGAAAAATAATAAGGAGAGAATTGAAAGAGAAAATCTAAAAAGAATTAAAATGAGAAATGGAATCCCCATCTTGTTTATCATGATATTGTTCGGGTTAGGCCGTGTAGACACCCGATTTTCAAGCTAAGTCTGGGGGTGTGTCACACTTGCAATTCTGAGGGGCTGTATTGGGTTAGCTTGTTGTTTGCTTGCTTGGGTTTTGTGTAGCCTCCATGTTTATCTTTGACTACCAAACCTTAGCCTAAGTAATATGATTATCCTAAAGTCCTACGGATTCACGCTTGAGACGAGCTAGTGATGTGGAGAGAGTGTGAACGGGCAAGCTTATGGTCCCCACATTGATGGATTTCTTTGGAGGTGATCCTAAGCCCCGGTCTTTGGCAATGCTCACCTGAGTGGCCTGCCTACTTTTTTCCTACATATGACCAACGATTCTCCAGAATTCCAATTTTGAGTAGACACAATATTTGTTTACACCTGTCGAAAAGTATAAATTTGTAGTATAATTAAAAAGTTTATCTATTCTATTTTCTATGCCCATGATATATTTGATTTCTCTCAATACTGTATTTGAAAATTACAAAGCCAGCTAACTAATTTTTATTCCACGGAGTGATGATTTGCTCGGGACGAGCAAATGTTTAAGTCTGCGGGTGTGATGAGTCCAAGTTATATAGATATTTTTGGACTCATCTGGGCTAGTTTTCTCGTTGATGCACTACCCTTTAGAGCCATAATTGTTCATATTTGTTATTATGTCCATTCCATGTTAAGTGCACTTTTGGCCCATTTTTAGTGTGATTCTGTTGTTATTATACTTTTTCCCTACTTGGTGTTTTTCTATGTCTGGCGAATGTGAAATGCCCATTTTGGTGGCTCTTCTGTTTTTGATACAGATACAAAGGTCGTGTGTGTGTTTCAGGATTGTTTGGGAATGTTTTTCGCCTAAGGCCACTGACTGTGAGTTTTTTTCACGCGCACGATCAGTGGACTCCTTAGAGCACGACCGCTGGTCATGCACTGTCAGTTCATCGAGCCCCAAACAGTACAGGAATACTGCGCACGATCATTGGATTTATAGCGCATGACCATTGGTTTGAGCCACTAGTCATGCGCACCATTCTCCATTTTTCCAAGTTCTGTCTGGGGAAATCACACGATCATTGGACATAGTGCGCATGACCTCTGGTCGTGCGCCACTGATCATGCACGTTTATTCCATTTTTCTGGAGTTCTGCCAGTGCTAATCGCACGATCATGGGATCTAGTGCGCACAACCTCTGGTCGTGCGCCACTAATCGTGTGTTCTGATTTTCTGCAGCCGTATTTAAACCCCCATAGGTCCTCCACTCTTCTCCACCCTCCGGGAAGCTTTCTCCGGTGATCCAAAGCCATCTTCAACACTTCGGATAGTTTTCAGCCACCAGCAGTGTGCAACAGATATCTTTCTGTACTACTCATTTGGGCAAAGTGGGAGAAAAGATTGAAGGAAAGGGAAGAAGACAGAGGAAGACAAGTGGATTGACAACCCATTTACCTTCGGACGCAAACAACAGTCTGAGCCGAGAAGTGGACTGACAACCCACCATTCCGGCCAAGAACTACGACTATGTTTTCCCCCCATCTGTTTATTCTACCTCTTCTCATAGTGAATATGTATTCTTAAGCTTGTAATGAACCTGAACTTACTTTTATATGTCAATGAATGAAGTTTTCTTTGGATAATTACATATTCTTTGTTAGCTGTGATGCACTCGCATCCATTCACATCGACTCCACTCGCGCACTAGAACCACTCTAGCAAAGGCTAGTGTTGGTAGTTGAAGACGTGATTGCGACCCTCACTCTCCGCACGTATGTTCATTCAATCTGCTTGATCTCCGTCCATTCGCCTCACGAAGCATGGCATAATGGCCTATATTAGTTCCATCCACCAAGCAAAGTGGTGCTTACGACCCACATTAGTTATCGTTTTGTTTTGTTAGCATTAGGAATCGAAAACCAACCTCCTTTGTTGTTTCGTTTAACTCTTAGTAACGATCTTTCTGCGACGCTATCACGATACCCAACCTACATTCCCTCGAGATCGACATTCGGGGAAGCTATTCCCAAAATTATTACTTGACAGCGACTGGTGGACTTGCCGATGCATCATTTATTACTCGCAGTGGTCTGGATGATAGGTCACAACGGTCTGGTGAAACTGCAGCAGCATATATGAAGATGCAACAGTGATCTGTCAGTAGTTACAACTATGTTTTAAGTATTAACCGCAGCGGTCTTATGAAATCGCAGCGGTCTGATTGTAGCCGCTACTGTGCGTGATGTTTTGTCGCAACTGCGGCTCGATGGCAGCCCGCAGTTTGTTGTCAGGATGATTGCAGAAGCTCCGGTTTGATGGGTGGCTGCACTGCGGTCTAGTGGAAAAATACAGTTGCAGCCTGACGACTTGTATGGCGGTCTATCATGGATTGTGGCGGTTTCTTCTAGTGTCCGCAAGATGTATTATTATAATTTATGTAGTGTGTAGTTTGTGTATGTCAAATCGCACAACCCTCCCGACTTAAGTTTAGTCCTACATTGTGTATTGTACTCTCTCACCTCTCCAATTTTCTATAAATATGGGGGCATACTTATGCATTACTTACATTTTGGAGCAATAAAATTTGTGATTTATTTACCTATTGTCTGTTTTCTCTCATTTATCACTACTAGTAGTTTGAAGCTTTCAAGACAAACCACAAAAACACACAACTAGAATTTATAGTGGTTCCCCCAATTATGGATACATCCACTCTCCTCCCACCTTTCTAACTTTTGTTAGACAAGGCATTTATCCAAAAACACAGCTCCAAAGAGATTACCACACAGATCTCGCAGGATCTCTCAGTCTCCTCTAAGACTTACAACTCAGGCACAAGTCCCTACAACTCAGTGATCCAAATATCACCTAACTCAGGCCAAAGGTCCTACCACTCAGGCTGGGAGGACAACCTTACCTCAAATACATAAAGGATCTTACCTCAGAGAGAATGACTCTCCTACAGCTCAGGAACAAGGCCCGTCCTCAGATCCAAATTGGGATCCTACACTCAGACCCAAAGGTCCTACACTTAGAGATTATGACTCTCATACATATCAGGCAGAACTGCCCTACCTTAGGCTCACAATCCATACAGCTCAGATCCAAAATGATCCTACCTCAGACCCCAAGGTCCTACACTCAGATCCAAAACTTGGATCCTACACTCAGGCATATCTGCCCTACGACAGGCACAAAGGACTTACAACTCAGATCCAAATAGATCCTATAGAGGTGAAATAGATTGTGTTACTTTTGACATAAAGAAATTTCTCTGTGTCTGCTCCATGAGCTGAGTTATCTCAGCTCAAACTAACTTCACAACAGCTAGAATAATGTCTTCAGTAAATGGCTTCCTCTGCTGAAAGTAACTCAGAAATGTTTCTGAACATTGCTGAAGAAGACAAGATTTTCTAGGTCCCGAGTTCTTCAAACAGCTAACTTGAACCTGTAGAAAACTAAAGGCTCTGCTCTCTTTCTTTATCAAAATAATATCTGGACATGCTGTAGCAGATTAAAATGCTATAACTATCTTGAATGAACTTTTAGTTCAGCTGGATTGACTTCAAGCTTTTGGCTCGGTAGTTATGGCAAGGAAGATGAAGTCCAGCCGCAACTTTTGAAAAGAATGAAACCCTAAAAGTTAAGTTCAACTCCGAGAAGCTGTCCCTTTTATCTTCTGCCGATTAACGGCTCCAAGAAGCAGTGGGTACTACCTACAGTTGACAGCTGCACCTTGCTTTAATGGAAGAAGATGTACAGTAGGCTTCTGACGCTATTTGTCGTGTTCTGTAGCTTTCCAGCAAGTAATATGAACAATGTTGACTTCTGTTGACTTTGGCTGACGTCGTCAGTTATGGACTTAGTCAATTTCTCAGATCTACTCCACGCGCTGAGAGCGTTGAGTGAATGAGTTTCACTCAATGCTTTTTGCCTTAGAGTATTCTTCAACCCTTTCTACATCCTTGGCATTGAGAGCGTTGAGTGAATAAGCTTCACTCAATACTTCCGTACTTAGAATAATTTTGCTCTATATGAAGTCATTAAGTGTGTTGACTTCAATCAACGCTTTCTACTTCTATCTCAACTTTTGACTAGGCGTTGAGTGAACTGGCTTCACTCAATGCAGATGGACTTGGTCAAATTCTACTTTCTTCTCAGTCTCTGACTGCAACAACATGACTCAATGATTCTATCACCTGGCATTGAGTGAACTAACTTCAATCAACACTTTTGGAATTGGTATCTTTTTCTTTGGCAGAATCTTTGTGGCTTTGACAAAATGAGATTTACTCAATGAATAAGTTGTATGGCGTTGAGTGAGGTGACATCACTCAAAGCCTGTGAACTTAGTCGAATTTTCTGCTTGTTGATGCTTAGCCTTTGACTGTCCACACCTGACTCAGCGCTTTTTGGCATATGACGTTGAGTGAACTGGATTCACTCAACGCTTGTGGACTTAGTAGAATTTCTTGCTTGCCAACACCTTTCCTTGACTTCTAGCGTTGAGTGAGCTTGCTTCACTGAATGCCTGTGGACTTGGACATATTTTTGTCTTGTTCACCTCTTTACTTTGTGACCACCTGTCACACCACTTGGAATAGCTATCCCATCAATGTTACAAGGACTAACCTGCATGCATGAACTTGAACATACATCAAATATAACTTCTTGTATATCATTGACATGATTTGCTTCTTCAAATCTAGGACATTGGGGGCAATGGACACAACAATCTGCCCCTATTTGAAAAAGTCAAAACCCTAAATCAAAATCCCGAGTCAATGATATACACTTACATATGAAGCAATAAGACAATAACTTAGAAAGTATATAACAAGAGAATAAGTTATAGTTACCACACTTCCTTGCATGCAGGGTGAACATCATCACACCTGTTCCCCTTGAATTTTTGCTACTTGGCCTTGATCATTTTGATACCATTTATATCCTTCTCACATATCGTACTCTAGTATTTGATACCACTTTCCATAACTTATATCCTTCTCCTCCCCCCTTTTGACTTCTGTAAATAGTCAGGAAGGCCCTGATTATCTGCTCCCCCTTTTTGAGTATAGCTAATCAACCCTTGCAGCAATTAAACCACTTGAGAGTGTTGGAGGTGTGATGCTCCTTCTCTACAAAATACCATTTGAATCTACCTTTGCAAGTGCTGGACCTGCTCCCACTCAACTGAAGCATCCATTTTCATATTTCCTGGTAGACATTCTAGTCTACAGCAGTAGGGATACCACTTGATAAATTTGCAAAACTTGATACCAATTAAGGCATACCACTTTGAAAAGTCTTCATTATACCAAAGGTCTTTTACACCTGCAAGAAATAGTATAACCTGTAACAAGGAAACAACATGGGGAGCAACTGAAGCTATACCACGTTCAACATACATAATTCAAACTTGAAGGTGTTTAACTTAGGTTCATATAGTGGCTTAATGAAGATGTCAGCCACTTGCTTGTCTATAGGGATAAATTAAAGGTTGATATCTTCAAATTCCACATGCTCCCTAATGAAATGATATCTGATCTCAATGTGCTTAGTCCTGCTATGAGAGACATGATTCCTAGCAAGTGAGATTGCACTAGTAGTATCACAATAAAAAGACTTTTACTTATCTAAAGGTTATAGTCCTGGAGCTAATGTTGAACCCACAACAACTGAGCACAATAGCTACCTACTGAGATGTACTCTGACTCTGTAGCTGATATTGCAACACTTGATTGCTTCATGCTGCTCCAAGACACTAGTCTTCCTCCTAGGAATTGACATGTGCCAAAAGTGCTCTTCATGTCCTCTTTGCAGCCTGCAAAAACTGCATTTGAATAACTTGTTAGATCAAACTCCCCATTTCTAGGGTACCATAGGCCAAGATCTAGTGTGCCCATAAGATACGTCTAAATCGACTTAGCAGCAGAGTAGCGAGATTCTTTAGGGTTAGCCTAATACCTATCACAAACACATATAGTATACATGATGTCTAGCCTACTTGCAGTAAGATATAGAAGGGAGCCAATTTTCTCTGTATAAAAAGTTTCATCAATAGGTTTCCCTTCCTCATCTTTGACTAAGGGCATACTTGACCCAACGGGAGTTTTCATGGTGGAGGAATTCTCCATACCAAACTTCTTTATTAACTCCCTAGTGAACTTAGATTGGGATATGAATAAGTCATCATCAGTATGTCTAACTTGGAGACCCAAGAAAAACTTAAGTTCACCCATACTGTTCATCTCAAACTTCTGTTGCATAAGTTTGACAAACTTCCTACAAAGGTTGTCATCAGTAGATCCAAAGATGATATCATCTACATAGATCTAGACAAGGATGATCTTACACTTAGATTCCTTAGAAATAGGGTCTTGTCTATCTTCCCCCTTGAGAATTTGCTCTCAATGAGGAAGCTAGATAAAGTCACATACCATGCTCTAGAGACTTTGCTTTAGCCCATATAGAGCTTTCATAAGTCTATAAAAGGAATTAGCAGAGTTAGGAACAACAAAACCTGTAGGATTTTTCAACATACACATCTTCCTTTAAGTAGCCATTCAGGAAGGCTGAGTTCACATCCATCTGGTAGACATTGTATCCCTTGTGTGCATCATATGCAAGGAATAGTCTGATGGCCTCCAATCTTGCTATAGTGGCAAAGGTTTGATCAATGTCAATACCTTCTTCTTGCTTGTACCCCTTAACTACTAGACTCGCTTTTTCTTGATTATAATGCTATTTTCATCAAGCTTATTCATGTAGATCCACTTGACTAGAATGACATTATGTTCTTATTGTCTGGGAACCAACTTCCAGACCTTACATCTCTTGAACTGGTTCAGTTACTCTTGCATTGCAACAATCCAGAACTGATCTATGTCGGCCTCTTCAATTTTCTTGGGCTCAACCTATGACAGGAAACTGGCATAATGTAACGCCCCCATCCGTCGAATAGCATATGACAGAAGGTCCGTCCGGGGCCCGACGCAATATACCACTGACAAGAAAGGAGGTTACATATTGTTGTTTGCCAATCTCAAGTTCAAGTAGAAAATGCATCCTACCACAGAGCATTCTAGCGGAAACATTTTATAATTTAGGAACCCATACATAATAAGGATGTCCACTATACAAAAGGAAGGACATATATAGATAATACAACACATGTTTTGGTCGTAGCCTTATTACAACTGTTTCAGTTCATAAAAGTGACTTCATACATCAGCACGCAGGACGGACACACATGAAACAATAAAGTTTGCCTTTTGGGCCTTCAAGGGCCGGCCAATTGCAGCATATGGGCTTCAGCCCGCTACTTCCCGCTTGACCCTCCAGCACCTGCACAAAAGGGCCCACCAAAACGTGGCAAACAAAGCAACGGTCAGCATTTTGCTGACCCACTTATAGCGATCCCACCCCTTATTTGGGGCGGCATTTCTCCATACCTGCAAACAAGGCATATCATATATATATGGCAACAACAAGGTGCGTTAAGGCACCATTCACCACAGACGTTGGCCCAACAACCACACGCCCCGTGCACACATGACACATTTTCGGTGTACCGTGCTCCCTCGTATAACACCACCGTTTAGAGGTCCATGACATAACGGTAACTTTGTCATTCAGAGTTAATTAACTTGACGACTAGGTCGTTCAGAGGTACTTAACTTGACGACCGACTTCCCATTCAGAGGTACTTAACTTGACGACCCAGTCGTTCAAAGGTACTTAACTTGATGACACAGTAGTTGGCCTTCGTGGCTCAACGCATCACAAGCTACACGGCTTTGTCCATTTTCGGGCTGGCATCCACCACAGGCCAGACAACTTAAGCACACAACCTACATACAATGACCCCCATGTCTCTTAAAGACAGGCCTCACAACATTCCAGCTCACTGGGAGCTTTCTGGGTGTTTTCCTGGAAATGCTTCCAGTACTTTGATGCAGCATCCGGCACACCCCTAGACCCTGGATTTCACACGTACTTCACACGCATATCCACGAAGTCTTCTCCGACACACAAATTAAACATCACCAATCCATACCAAATTGTCCAGATGGGCTTCTCACAGCATGCATATTCCATACTCTACATTTTCGGATATAAATGCAGGAATATATGGGGATCAAACCGATCTACCCACTGGAATCCACCTTTTTTCCACCTTTTGGTGAGGGGATCCATGCAAATATGCATATTAAGGACTTCACTTGTCTAGGAGAAAATTCATTACCCTTGACGATCTCTTCGGAGCCATGACCGTGATCTAAGATTCATATTGAATTGATTGCCTCAACTTCCTCGCCACGGATCTCGCGTCGACTCGCTATTCAAATCACAAGCAAATCTTGGATCAACCCTCACACAAGCTCCTGGACGTGCCTCATCTTCTCTCTCTAGAAGTACAACAAAGAAAAGATAAGAGAAGATGAGAATAAATCTTTAGTCCATACTTGTATAAAAGCTACCTCCACACGGTAACTACTACCACCGTGCTGTAACAAAGGCGGTAATCGTGAAAGTGAGGGATAGATCTGTATAAACTCTAGAGGGGGGGGGAGGTGAATATAGTATTTTAAAAACTTGATTAGTTTTGTATTATGAAATTAAAATAAATGATAGCTATATGTATAGAGAGAAAATAAAAACAAAACAATCATAGCACAACATAAATAAACAATAGAGCAAACCAGATGACACAAGAAATTTATAGTGGTTCCCCTAAACTTGGGTACATCCACTCTTCTACCACACTGCTAGGAATCCACTACATGTTTTTGATTAGGTGCCCTGCCACCACAGGTTGTTTCTCATGCGCCATGTCACCACAAGATCTATTGCAAGGGAGATCTCACAACCCTTTGAGCTTTTGATCAGGAGCCCAAAAATCAAACCAAGTCTTTTGATCAGGAGACTTGACAACCAAAGGGGTTAACTTTTGAAGGGAGTTATAACCATATACATAGTTGGAAAAAGAAAATTGATGATGTTCTTCTCTATCAACAGTCTAAGAGAAGACTAGTGGATTTGATCTTGTCAAAGCTCCCCCTGAGATGTTGAATTGTTCAGGAAGATGAGAGCTTTGCTCAGGGTGTAGGCCTTCAACTTTTAGAAGATCTTCAGAAGCTTTCTGGACTGATATTGAATAGTTGACCCTTGAAAAGCTCTGAAGTTGATGGTGAAGAGCTCTGTGAGATTTTCTGTATATCTCTGTGTAAATTCTCTTGTAAATCCTTTCTTATTCTGGCTGAAGAGAAAAATTTTCTTTTTATATCCTGAAGGATTTCTGCCATTTGAATTTGAAAAATAATTCCTCAAGTTAATGCTGAAATCCGGGGAGTTGAACGACTAGAATATGTCTTGAATGTATTTCCTCAACTATCTCAGTAAATAAGTCAAGTAATTAATCTATGAAATCCTTAATTAATGCTGTCAAGCAACGTCTATATTCTTGAGAATATGATCATTAATTATCAGAGAATTACTGCCTTAGAATAATCCAAACTGAAAACAAGATGAAAGAAAATGCCAAACTGGCACTTAGAAAAATCGTCGAACTCAGGACAGATTTCGTCGACCTGAACTTCAAGTTCATCGAGCTAAGAAATTGTCTTCGTCGAGCTGAGCTCAGAGAAAGTTGGTATGGAGAATAGACTGTCAAAGCTGAGCTCCAATTTCATCGACCTGAGATAGAATTTCGTCGACCAGAGAACTTGAGAGAAGAGGGAAGATCGTCGACCTGAGATCCAAGTTCGTCGAGCTCAGCTCAGAGTAGAGATACTGAGTTCATCGATCTGCGATCGATGATCATCAAGCTGAGTTCGAAGAACTTCGCACTGATTCTCTTAACTCTTAAAGAATGCATTTCTTCTATTTCTGAATCTTTGATTTCTTCTGAGGGCTCGATCTGAGTTTGTCTAACCTAGTCAAACTGACATAGACCTTAGAACTAACAATTTGACCCTAGGCTATACATGGAGGGTCAATAACCTAATAGTGAACCTAGCCCAAATCCAAACTAGGGATCCAACAAACCGTTTTACCCAGTTGGCGCTGCTATCATAGCTAGCGCCTGCGGTAACACTATAGCACATGACAGTAAACCATTCGACGTTCATCGAGCGATTAACGCGGTACGGTACTTTTACCGCCGGGCGTTAGCGCTCTCGACGATTGTCATTCGACTTTTGTTGATCGGTTAGCATGGCGCGGTAACTTCTACCACCTGGCGTTAGCACTCTCGACGATTGTTCGACGGCGTCGAGTACTCGAAAGCTTTGAGTTGTTACCGCGGCGTGATAACTCCTACCGCCTGACGTTAGCGCTCTCGATGACTTTTCGACAGTGTCAAGTACTCGAAAGAGTTGAGTGGTCAAATCGCTGAGTGGTCAAAACATTGAGTGGCCACTGCAGCGTGATAGCTTCACAGTACCCAACCCGAGCGCTAAGTTTTTTAAATCACTGAGCTACCGGCTGCGGTAAGACTATCGCTGTGCGGTAGCTCCCAATGACCACTACTATTTTGGGTGTTACAATCCGCCCCACCTTACAAAAATTTCATCCCGAAATTTGCATACGACACCAAATAGCAACCCGTAACAAATAATTTCTACTCAACAAAACAAATGTTACACATTTTAGTTTAACAACTCAGGATATTCCACACGCCTGGTCTGCTCCCGCTCCGATGTCAGTTCTTCACGGCCATAGTCGTCCCACCGGACCTTGACCATCCCGATCGTCTTGTTTCGCAGCTGCTTAATTGCTTTATCCTTGATTCGAATGAGCCTAACCTTCGTCGTTAGGCCAGATTCGACCGGTACGCGATCATTCACAATCACATGAGCTGGATCCTTCAAGGCTTTTCGAAGCACTGATATGTGAAACACATCATACAACCCACTCAATTCTGCCAAAAGTGCTAGCCGATAGGCATCTTCTACAACTCGTTCCACGACTTCAAATGGGCCAAGATACCTTGGACTCAGCTTTTTCAAGCGGCGAATCCTAGACACGCCTTTAAATGGCTTAATTTTCAAATATACCCATTCACCGAATGCAAACTTTACGTTTCGGTGCTTTGCGCTATAATACTTTGCATGCCGGTCTTGGGCTATCAATAGCCTCTCCCGAATAGAGCGTATTGTCGAATTAGCCTCTTTTACATCCTTACGCTTGTAAAACTTAGATTCGCCTGTTTCCGCCCAAGCTAACGGTGTGTGGCACTTCCTTCCATACAAAGCTTCAAAAGGCTCCATATTTAAACTCGCTTGATAACTATTAATGTAGACGAACTCTACTATATAGAGATGATCTTCTCAACTCTTCTCAAAAACCAAGGCGCACATTCGGAGCATGTCCTCCATCGTTCTGTTGGTCCTCTCAGTTTGGCCATCCGTTTGTGGATGAAAGGCCATACTAAATTGTAATTTTGTCCCCAATAACTGATGGATTAGCCTCCGATCATTTGAAGTGAAGCGCCCGTCGTGATCACTTATGATGCTACGAGGAACACCGTGTAATCCTACTATTTGCTCGACATAGAGTTAAGCCAAAATTTCCACTGAATCGTCCCTCGTGCTCGGAATGAAGTGAGCTACTTTAGTCAACCGGTCTACGATCACCCAAACCGAATCATTACCACGTTGAGATCTCGGCAAACCGTGCACGAAATCCATGTAAACATCATCAAACTTCCACTCTGGTATAAGTAGCGACTTCAGGAAATCTCCGGGCTTCTGGCACTCAGCTTTTACCAGGCACAAGTCTAACATTTTGACAAATAATGGGCTATATCTTTTTTTATGCCCGGCCACCAAAACAACTTTTTCATGTCCTTGTACATCTTTGTGTTCCCTTGGTGAATTGAGTACTTTGTAAAGTGAGCTTCATACATCAATTCTTCCCTTAATTTAACCATACTCGGGACGCACAAAGGGCCACCTTTTCGCAAAAGGTCATCATCCCAGGAGAATTGGCCATTTGACCCATCCACTGCATAGCGTTGTAGACTTTCGTAAAGTTCCGTTGCTCGCCGAATCCTATCCGCAAGTTCGTATTGTACCTCTATCCAATTCAGGCATGCATTCGCAGTAGCATTCTTGTCCACACAAGAAATGTCTAAGGCCTCCAACTCCTGGATTAGATGCTCATCATGCATCTGCAACCAATTTTCCCTTATAGGTGTCCAACGACTCAAGGCATCTGCGACGACATTTCCCTTCCCTGGAGTATAATGAATCTGAAAGGTGTAGTCCCCAAGAAACTCCATCCACCTACGTTGTCCCATATTGAAATCCTTTTGATCCAATAAATACTATTGCTCTTATGGTCCATGAAGATGTCGACCTTCATGACATATAAATAATGATGGCACAGTTTAAGTGCAAAAATCACCGCCGCCAACTCCAAGTCGTGGACGAGATAGTTTTGCTCATGCACTTTCAACTGGCATGAGTCATAAGCAATCACCTTTCCAAATTGAAGAAGAACGCAGCCTAAGCCGCTTCCTGATGCATCACTATAAATTTCAAAGCTATCTAAACCACATGTCGACATAAAGATTGGCGTCATGGTCAAGCAACTCTTAAACTCTTCAAAAGCTTGCACGCACTTTGGCATCCATACGAACTTCTGATCCTTCCTCGTTAGTATGGTCAGAGGCAAGGCGGTTAGCGAGAAATTCTCTACGAAGCGCCTGTAATTACCAGCCAGTCCAATGAAAATCCTGACTTTATCGACAGAAGACAACGCCGGCCACTCTCGTATCACAGCGATCTTTGCAGGATCCGCCGCAATGCCCTCTCCACTAACCACATGACCAAGAAAGGCCACTGATGACAACCAGAACTCGCACTTTGAGAATTTGGCATATAGTTTGTTTCTTCTCAGGGCATGCAACACCATATGTAATTGTTTCGCATGATCCTTTGCAGACTAAGAGTACACTAGAGTGTCATCAATGAAGACGATGATAAATAAATCCAAGTACTCCCTAAAAGTTCGGTGCATTACATCTATGAATACTGATGGCGTATTTGTTAGCCCATATGGCAAGACAGTGAACTCGTAATGACCGTAGCATGTCCCAAATGCTGTCTTGGGAATGTCACATTCCTGAATCTTCAACTGATAATAGCCCAATTTCAAGTCTAACTTCAAGTAAATAGTTGATCCCACTAGGTGATCGAACAAGTCATCAATCTATGGAATCGGGTACTTGTTCTTTTCCGTCAGCTTATTCAACACTTGATAGTCAATAAATAGCCGCAAGTTGCCGCACTTCGTTTTCACAAATTGGACCGGAGCGCTCCAAGGTGACATACTTGGGGGTATAAAACATTGCTCCAGCAACTCTTGCAACTAAACCTTTAGTTCTGCCATCTCCTTTGGCGCAACACAATATGGCGAGCGGGCCACGGGTTTCGCACCTTGCACCAACTTAATCGAGAAGTCAATCTCCCGCTAGGGCGATAACCCCAGAAGATCCTTAGGAAACACATTATCGTACACCGATATAATAGGAACATTACTCACACTGGGCGTCGGCTCAACAGCCTCCAACAGTGTGAAGAACAATTTCGCACCCTTCCGAACTGCCTTTACCACTTGAATAGCAGAAATAAATGTCTTGCTTGACCCTTGCATACCAACGAACTTAGTCTCTCATTTGGTGTTCTGCCCCAGTGTGACCTCCTTAGAGTTGCAATCTATATAGGCATGCTGCTCCGAGAGGCATTCCATACCAAAGATTATATCAAACTCTGATGTCGGGAGCACAAATGCTTCCAAATCAAAAGCTCGACTTCCTATCTTCACCTCAACACAACAAGCTCGATCCACGAGCATCAATCACCTGTTAGGAAGCAGCATATTCACCCAATCTGTCGGGGTAAATGTCGGCACTCCAATATGACCCACAAAGTCTTCCGACAGAAAAGAATGAGAAGTGCACGTATCAAACAGTGCTCTCGTCAGACAGTCCAATATCAGGACAAAGCCTGTTATGACGTCACTCTGTTTTATGGCCTCCTATTGGGCAATACTATAAACTCGGGGTTGCGCCTGAGATGCAGTTGATTCCACCACTACTTTGCCCTTCTCAGCATACGACTCACACAACTTTTTCTCCCCTTTTGGAGGGCCACTCCAACAGTCTCGAGCAAAATGACTCACCTTTCCACATGTGTAACATGTGGGCGGACCTCTCCCAGATGTTGCTCCAGACGCAGGAGAAGTAGGTGCCGGCGCAGAAGTTTTAGGCTTCTTTTTCCACCGCCGAAATCCAGATTTTGTCGACCCAGGTACTTTAAACTCTGTCTTTTTTCCCGCCAAGTCATTCTTCCGCGGCACACATTTCATGTCCAGCTCAAGGGAACTGGCCGTATTGACCAAGATAATAAAACCCTGCGTCATTAGTCCTGAGAGAAGCAACCGCAAGTCATCTCTCTGCCCTTCATAGAATCAATTTGTTTTTTGTTCCTCATCTGCAAACGTAAACCCTGCATATCTTCCCAATCTCGTGAACTCGTGCAAGTAGTCGTCCACCGACCTCTCTCCCTGAGTTAGCCTTTGAAACTGGTTCTCCATCGCAATCCATTCTGTCGATGTAACATACATTGCCAGAAAACATCTTGAGAACTCCTCCATTGAGATCTCATTCAATGGCCGACCAGCAAACTGGTGCAGCTCCAACTCATCCCACCAAAGTCTTGCCTCACCATCCAGCAAGAAGGTAGTCACGGTGACTTGTTCCCACTCTTCCGTTTCAGTTACCGTCAGGACTCTCTTTATCCTTGAGAGCCAGTCTTTGGCTTGTGTAGGGGTTCCAGTACCCATAAACACAGGGGGATTGAAACTCATCACATGTTTCAATTGTTTCTCCATTGCTCGCCTTGCGGCCACTGGCTCAACGGCCACTTGTCTCACCGCTACGTGTTCCACTACGCCAACCGGTTCCTAAACCACCTCAGGAATATGAGGTTGTCTCCGACCTCCAGGTTGCACATTCATCATTGCGAACACGGCTTCAATAACCAACCGTATAGTTTCTGTTAGTTCTATTGATCCCAATATCCCAGATTTGTAAGTAGTCAAACGGGTCAATGGCGTACACACATAATGTATTTGATGAGTGATCTAGTTCTTGCATGCAGGTAGTCCATGACTGGACAGGTGAAGAAAAATGAGTTTGATAGTAAACTCAAAATTCGTCGAGCTCAGCTCGAAATTCGTCGAGCTCAGCTCGAAGTTTGTCGAGCTCAGCTCGAAGTTCGTCGAGCTCAGTTTATAGTTCGTTCAGATCAGCTCAACACTTGTCAAGCTAAAGCCAGAGAAAAATTGACTATGGAAAAAAGCGCTGAGACCGCCAAAAATATTAGAGTTCGTCGAGCTCAGCCCACAGATCGTCGAATGCAGCTAAAGCCCGAAAATCTGAATAAGGGAAAATATGCTGAGACAACCGAGATAGTTGAGAAGTAAGCACTGAGAACGCTGAGAAGAAAGCGTTGAGACCACAGAGAGGAAAACAGCTGAGATAACTGAGAAGAATGTGTCAGCTTAACCGCTGAGACAAAACTACCTGGATTTCTCTAAGTCCAGAAGTATTGCATGAAGCAGGTTCACTCAACGCTTCCAATGAAGAAGGAAGCGGTGATACAGTTAAGAGGAAAACCACTGAGACAGAAGATAGTCTCAGCTATGAAGCAAAACCCGCTGAGACCACTATAAAGATACCGCTGAGACAGAAACTTGTCTCAACTAATAAGAAGAAAGTGTTGAGACAAAGGTCTGTCACAGCTGTTAATAAGAAACACCTGAGACCGTTGGAACAGATTCGCTGAGATAAAGCCAGGGAAAATTCACAAGTCCAAAAGCGCTGAGAGCCAAGGCAGATGGCGTTGAGTGACTTAACATCACTCAACGCTTATTGGAATTCTGGAATATTTTCTAAGTCCAGATGTTGATGACCACTGCTGACGTCATCAATGTCAAAGTTGTAGGAAGCCGTTGCGGGAAAGCTGCTGTAGAGCTGAAAGCTGCTTTCTCCTTTTTTTGATGGAGGTGGCGCTCACCAGTCCTTGGTGGGTCCACATACAATTTTACCATTGATTCAAATCAACACATATAAAAAGGAAAAATAAATGGGACTAGGGTAAACGAACACACAGAAAACAAACACAGAAAACAATAAGAAAACTAGTGGCGGCTGGACATCTTCTTCTCCACTAAGCTTGAAAGCTCAAGTCCAGCAGAAAAAGCCTAAAGGCAAAGGAAATTAGCTGAAGCTCTTCAAGCTCAGCAAGATAGTTCTCTCCAGAACAGAGAAGCTGATTCATCTCTTCAACAAGCGGATAACTGTTCATTTGTGCAGCAGAAAAGTGTTAGTTGTAGAGGAAGACTAATTCCTTCTACAACAAGTGGGCTGGACTGATATCTGCTCAGTCCAGCAAAGTTGACTCAGAGATTTTTCTTTGAGTCAGTTGTTTTATTTTTATTAAACATTCTATTTTATTTCCTGTAGGATTCAGTTTATCTGAATCTAAGTGTAGGGAACATTGTGCCTGAGATAAGTGACTAATTAGTCACTGAGGTAGGTACCCTGTGGGGGTACTGAGGTAGGATCCAAGTGAGGATCTGAGCTGTAGGGCTTAACTGCCTGAGCTAGGAGATTGTTGCTCTCTGAGGTAGGATCCAAGTATGAATTTGAGGTAACGCTGTCCTCCCAGCCTGAGTGTAGGGTCTTGTGCCTGAGGTAGGTGACTGGAGAGTCACTGAGCTGTAGGTGACAAGTGTGTCACTGAGTTGTAGGCCTTGAAGGAGGCTGAACTATAGGTACCTGTAAGGGTACTGAGTTGAAGGAGTGTTGCAGCACTCTGAGAGTATGGCTGTGTGCCTGAAGCTGTAGGGCTGAAAATCCTGAGTTGTAGGCCTTAGAAATAAGGCTGAGGAAGGTTATTAGTGGATCACTGAGCTGTAAGAGTTCTATAGCGCTCTGAGGTAGGAACCCTTATGGTACTGAGTTTGGATTCTGTGAAGAATCTGTGTATAAGGCTGAGGTCCTGAGTTGTAAGCTCTGAGGAGCATATTGGTGGAGTTTGTGTGGAGTCCAACAAATAAGTTGGATAGGTGGGAGTGAAGTGGATATACCCAATTGGGAAACCACTATAAATCTTTGTGTTTATTGTGTGCTTGTTTTTATTTGTTATTGTAGGATCTAAGGACAAGCTCTAGTTATAATAACTTGAAATCTGCAAAAGAATCAATAAAACTTCAAAGACATATTCACCCCCCTCTAGGTGATTAGCTAACCTTCAGTTAAGCAACTTTCAAGTGATAGCAGAGGGAGGTTACTCAAAAAGGATTTAACAATATGATTATACCTCCAAGGTTATCTATAAAATAAAGAATGGGGTCTGTTGTAAACTACAAGTAATTGGTAGCCATGAAGTTACTATTCTGCAAAAAGGAAGGGTTTGGGCTTTGGAAGGAAAGGGTCAAGCTATTCATAGAAGCTGTTGACCGTAGGATCTACATCACAGTCAAAGAGTGACCTTTCATCCCTATGAAGATCTCAGTTATGGATGTCAACATCCAGACTCACAATTCTTATGAAGAAATGAATAAAGATGAGCACCTACTTGCTTCCATGGACAAGAGAGATCAAAATATCATTGCCAGTACAGTAGATGATTCTACATTCCAGAATCTGGTGGACTGCAAGACCTCTAAGGAGATGTGGGACACCCTAGTTATGTTCATGGAGAGTTCAGAAGAGGTGAGCGATGACAGAAAATTCATGCTCAACCAGGAGTATGAGGCCTTCAGACAAGGAAAGTCTGAGGGCATTGCTGAATGTTTTGAAAGATTTTTCAGAATTGTTAATGAACTGAGAATATATGGAAGGGTCTTCAACACCTATGAGCTGAATGACAAATTTCTCAGGTCCCTCATAAAGGATTGAGACACAAAGATTTGTGCCATCAGGGAGAAGGGCAAGCTAGCTGACACTCCACCTCCAACCCTATTTGGAAAGCTACTGTCTTATGAGATGCAGCTAGAAGCAAGGAATGAAGAAGAAGAGAAGAGAAGTAAGTCACAGAGCAAGGAGAAATCTGTGGCTTTCAAAGTCGATGCTTCAACCAGGAGCAGAAGGAAGATCTCTCTATTCAGGAGAACTGCTGAGCCAAAATCTGAGAACTCAAGGTCCAACTCCTATGACAGTCATACATCTGATGAGGACCATGCTGCCTTCTTTAGGCAATTTTAGAAATTCATGAAGAAGGGGCATTGGAAGAAGAGAAGGTCATCCTCCTCCTCTCAGCATAGAAGGAAATCCTCTAAGGAGTATAGGTATGCTCCAAACTCTAATAAACAATCTTCCTCTAATATTATTTATTTCTGCTGCGGCAAACCTGGGCATGTAGTTGCTGACTGCCCAGTGAAGAGGAAAGAAGGAGTGAAGAAGCACCACAAGGGAACGAAGAAAGAGAAGTCCCTTGTGGCCAAGAAGGAAAAGACATGGTCTGACTCCTCCTCCGGGTCAGATAGTGAAGAAGAAGAAGCCTGCATTGGGCTAATAGCTGTTGCTAAACAAGAACCTGAAGAATACCTTGCTGCTAGAATAGGGATCAGGGCCCCTATATCTCACTCAGATAGTTACTCGGAGGTGGATGAAGATGAAGAAGAAGATGCTCAATGCCTTGGATTGATGGCAATGATATATGAAGAAAGCAGCCAGGACCTGCCTGGTCAGACTCAGGTAAATGCTAAATCACAATCTTTTATATCAATTCATTACGCTGGCTCAGTCTTTAAAGCTCAATCATCAAGAGATGAAGGTGATTCAGACTCTGAGGATGATGTCAACTCCATAATTGCCAAGTATGGAGAACTTCTTGAGGCATTCAAGAAGTGCAAGCTACTTGACAAGAGATAGGCAAAATAGCTTCTTATTCTTAAAAGCAAGTGTGAAGACCAAGAAAAATCCCTCACTGACATGGCTGCTCAAGCAGCCCAGCTAGAGAAGATCATTGACAGTGAGTCTGTGGTATGAGTCTCAAATAAGAAACTTATCCAGAAACTTGAAAATGATCTCATAAAAGAGAAATTGCTAGTGACCAAATTTTCTAAGCCAAACACTGTGCCGCCCTTAATTGACACCCAGCTTACCCAAGCTGCTAAGAAAGGGTTGGGATTTAAGGGACCTGCTAGACCTTCCAATCCAAAATGAAAGGGAAAAGGGAAGGCACCAGTTGTGCCTCTAGCCTCATTTCCTCATATTCCTTTTCATAGAGTGTTATTGCCTTTAACAGGTATGACCATGAAAGCTATTATGGTCACCGGGAGAATGCCAGATCCACTGGTATGGACCAATGTGGCCCAAGCCAAGGTGTAAGATACAACCATGTGAGTTCCTTCAAGGCTTCCCATGAAGAAATTAAAATGGCTCATCCTCGACCATTTGTTTTTGGTGCCTGTCACGACCCGCATTTTCTCCGTATTCAAAAATACATCAGAGTAGAGAAACTACGCGTCGAGATGCCACGCTATGCAGGGGACAACTGCAGACGCTCAGGAAACTCGTCCTCACATTTACTTCAAGTAAAAGATTTATAACTTTTAGTAAAAAACAATGCATATAAATTAATGGAGTTAATGACCGTGTCCCTCGGTCGGGTGGACTACTAGTCCATAGGTGAGAAACTATATATATTTTACGCGGCGGAAAATACTGAGTTAGCTCATTTGTTAACCTACGTGAGAGTGAGGGTGCGGTATCATAAAATGATGATGTGACTTCTACATTTACTATATATATAGAAATCTTTTGTACGCTTAGAAGTAGTGGCTTTAGTAGTTGAAGTCATGCCATGCCAATATTCCAGAATGCAGTTTTGTATACTTTAAAATAACTAAATGCACCCTAACATAAATCCTTCCCAGAGAGCAAGAACAATCAGATAAAGAGTAACAGCAGTAACAACAGTAAGTAGCCCATCACAGAAAAGTCAAGACTATGGGCGTCAACAACTGACACGAACCCATAGAAAAACAAAGAAATCTGGCAAGTCTAAACAAGACAACTACCTCAAGCTCAGAGGTGGAATCAAACGGCCGCAGAAACCAGCAGCACCAGAAGCCCAACACTGATAGCTAAACCTGCTACAGCTCTGATTCTGAGGCATTCAAAAGAAGAACACCTCAGAAGCAAGTTACAAGAAGTGCAAGAGTAAAAGCAGACTACACAAATCTCAAAGTGAACGAAAATGAAAAGCGACTGCAACAAAACGGTCATCAGAGTAAAAGTAAGCAACAGTAAAACTAGCCGAGCAAGAAGGCTCAACACAATATCAAGACAGAACAAACACCAGCAACAGAAGTTCAATCTTTCATTAATAATTACTATGCCGAGGGAGAAACCCCAACGCGCACATCCTACCTGAGCATTAAGCACTATGCCGAGGGAGGACCCCAACGCGCACAGTTCATCTGAGCATTAAACACTATGCTGAGGGAGGACCCCAACGCGTACAGTTCATCTGAGTATTAAACACTATGCCGAGGGAGGACCCCAATGCGCACAGTTCATCTGAGTATAAGGCACTATGCCGAGGGAGGACCCCAACGCGCACAATCCATCTGTGTTTCTTTAGTTACATAATTGTACAAGCAGGGTTCATTTGTTTTTTTATTCATCATAAACTCAAGGGATAACCAACAAAGTGGACTGCACAAGAGCATTTCAAGGTACAACAAGTGAAGTTTAATAAGAAAAACGAACAAGATGACTCGATGGTTATAACAGCACGACAACCAATTTGTTTACAACCGAAACAATCTCAAACAAGTGTAGAAAGAGAGCAAAAATTTAGAATTAAGAACAAGAGGGAGAGCAAGAACACCACTTGCCTCGATTTACCAGAAAAACTCTCCAAATCTCCACACGTCGCGATAGGAGCCGAAATTTGGACGAAAATGTCCGAAATAACAGTTAGGGCCGAAAACCCTAACAAGAAAATCTCGAGAAACGGGGAAGAAATTACCACGAGGGAGCAGCTCTCGACGAGAGCTTTCCAGATCTACGATCGGTTGGAAATTCCGAGCACCGGAGCTCCATCGGTGGTCACCGGAAGAAGCACGGACGGACAACCTTCTCCTCACACACCCTCTGGAACGGAAGGCAGGAGAAATACTGGGTCGGCTTAAAGATTAAGAAGAAGCAGAAAGTATAAATACGCAACAGCAAAAAAGGCCGGGTTCAACAAAACCGGCCCGGCGGTGTCGACACAACTGTGTCGACACCCGACGGCAGTGTCGACACCCGGCGGCAGTGTCGACACAGCCGTGTCGACACCCGACGGCATTGTCGACACAGCCGTGTCGACACCCGACGGCACAGCGGTGTCGACACAGCTGTGTCGACACCCGACGGCACAGCGGTGTCGACACAACTGTGTCGACACCCGACGACACAGCGCTGTCGACACAACTGTGTCGACACCAGACGACACAGCGCTGTCGACACAACTATGTCGACACCCGACGACACAGTGCTGTCGACACAACTGCGTCGACACCCGACGACACAGCGGTGTCGACACAACTGCGTCGACACCCGACGACACAGCGGTGTCGACACAACTGTGTCGACACCCGACGACACAGCGGTGTCGACACCCGACGACACAGCGGTGTCGACACAACTGTGTCGACACCCGACGACACAGCGGTGTCGACACAACTGTGTCGACACCCGACGACACAGCGGTGTCGACACAACTGTGTCGACACCTGACGACACAGTGGTGTCTACAAAACTGTGTCGACACCGGATGGCACAGTGGTGTCGACACAACTGTGTCGACACCCGACGGCTTAGCTCAGCGGTGTCGACACAACCGTGTCGACACCAGACCGCTCAGCTCGACGATCGTCGAACAAAAGGAAAAACTTCATTCGACGAATTCTGATCGAAAATCGTCGAACGTAGAAAGCAGGGCCTGGTCGACGAACTCAACACCCATAATCGCTAGACCTATAGCGAGCTCCGCTCGATGCTTCGTCGAGCTCAGCACGACAATCGGCTCGACGATCGTCGACCTCCAAACAACGCCCAGAGAAACTAACAATCGTCGAGCTCCACTCGACGATCGTCGAACTCCAAGTAGCGCCCAGAAAGGAAAAGCAATCGTCGAGCTCCGCTCGACGATCGTCGAACCCAAACAATGACCAAAAAGGAAAAGCGATCGTCGAGCTCCGCTCGACGATCGTCGAAACCAGATAGCGACCAGAAAGGAAAAGCGATCGCCGAGCTCCGCTCGACTATCGTCGAACCCAGACAACACCCAGAGAATAAAATAAAATAAAATCAAACATAAAAAGGTTGGTTCGATGAAATCCCAAGTCTTAAGAAGGACTTCCTGAGAATCAAATCAAGCAGTCAATAATATAGCAATTATCGTGTTCAGATAGTTGAACAAGGAACTATGAGATCAAAACAAAGGCTCAAACGTGCCGAATTAAATGAAACTCACGCTGTAGGCGAAAACTGCAGCTACGGACACAACGACGAAGTCAAAACCAAAATCCTACGAGTCATTCCCGAGACATAAACTGCCAAAACATGCGGCGAACAAAAACAAAGCCCAAAACTTCGATCGCATGTCGAGACTCCAAAAACGCTCGGGTTGTGACGAAACTGGACGAGCAAGACAAAAATCAATCAATTAAGTTTTCCAAATGTGAAATTTTTCGTTTCCGCAAAAGATTCATGAATTCAGCCGACTGAATCGAAAAGACGCGAAAACACACTATCGGTGACGCGCCATCAACTGCACGCTAAAGTAACGCCCTTACGTCATTATGACGTCAACAAGAGAAGTAAATAATGCCGAAAAAACAGGGGCGTTACAATCACCCCTCCAAAAAGGAAGTTTCGTCCCGAAACTTGGAACACGAACGAAATAAGAGGACAGAGAACGAGACAAGATAGAAGAATTCTTGAAACTAGAATACTAACCAGGGAGACTAGGAGAACAGCTGAGGATGAGATTCTCTCATCACGGATTCCAATTCCCAAGTTGCACCTCTTGCATCCTGATTTCGCCAGAGAACCTTAACCATTGGAATTATTTTCTTTCTTAGCACACGGTCTTGCGTCTCCAGAATACAGACAGGTTCTTCAACATACGAGAGATTAGACAACAACTGGGGTACTGATTCAAGGACATGCCGATCACTACGGACACACTTTCGCAACTGGCTCACGTAAAACACGTCGTGAACACCAGGGAAAGAATCAGACAACTCTAGTCTATAGACAGAAACTCCAATGCGCTCCAGAATCTGAAAAGGCCCCACATACCTAGGATCTAGTTTATGGTTTCTTCCAAATCTTTTAACACCCGACATCGGAGAGACCTTCAGAAACACCATGTCCCCAACTGCAAACTCCAGATCAACTCTGCGCTGGTTTGCATACTTCTCGTATCGCTCCTGAGCTAACCTCAGTTTTTTATGAATATGCATTACTGAAGTACTCATATCCTCCAGCACTTCCGGTCCGAGCAACGGCTTCTCGCCAACTTCTGCCCAAAACAGGGGAGTTCGACAATGCCTTCCATATAAAGCTTTAAAGGGCGTCATCTGCAAACTTTCCTGATAACTATTATTGTACGCAAACTTCATCAATCCGAGGCGTTTATCCCAAGCCCCACCATGGTCTAGAATATAACATATAATCATATCCTCCAAGATCTGGTTCACTCTCTCCGTCTGACCATTTGTCTGAGGATGATAGGCAGTAGAATACCTAAGGTCAGTACCTAGAGCTCCTTGTAAGCTTTGCCAGAAACGAGACATGAATCGGGAGTCTCAGTCTGACATAATACTCGTAGGTACACCATGAAGTCTGATAACTTCGTTCAGATAAAGCTCAGCTATCTTTTCCATGGAATAACTAACCTTGAAAGGCACAAAGTGGGCACACTTGGTTAGTTTGTCCACATTAACCCACACTACATCATGCCCTCGGGGAGATTTAGGCAAACCGGTAATGAAATCCATGGATAGACTCTCCCATTTCCAACTCAGTATATCTAAGGGCGTTAACTTACCACCCGGCCTTCTGTGATCAGCCTTGACATGTTGGCAAGTATAACATTCTGATACAAATCTTGCAATGTCATTCTTCATGCCTGACCACCAAACAATCTTGCTTCAGATCTCTGTACATTTTCGTGGAGCCAGGATGATATGCCACACTGGAACCATGCGCTTCACTGCATATTTTTGATCGGATGTCCCCAACAGCAGGAATAAAGTATCTGCCACGGTACTTTAGGGTACCCACGTCGTCAATTGTAAAGTCAGGTAATTCCTTTTTTTCAGTTCTACTGCGGAGGTGCTGCAAGTCGGGATCGTCCTTCTGATGTAGCCTAGTGAGAGTAATCCACAAAGGCTCAACCACCTCTAGGCTAATCGGCAAAGCGCTATTCCCTACGGTTATGTCCATGAGCAAGAACTCTTCAACAAGGGATTGCACCGAGAGGTTCAAGATGTGTGCGGGCTTCCGGCTCAACGCATCTGCTAGAACATTAGCCTTGTCGGGATGATAAAGGATATCGACTTCGTAGTCTGCAACATACTCTAACCATCGACGCTGGCGCAAATTCAGTTCCTTCTGAGTGAAGACATATTACAAACTTTTGTGGTCCGAATAAATTTTGCACGACACTCCATATAGAAGATGTCTCCACAACTTCAAGGCATAAATGACGGCAGCAAATTCCAGGTCGTGCGTAGGGTAATTCTTTTCATGCACCTTCAATTGTCTTGATCCATACACAATCACTTTGTCGTCCTACATCAACACGCAACCGAGTCCAACTCGCGAGGCGTCCACATAAACAACATACTCCACTCCTTCCACTGGCAATGCCAATATGGGAGCAGAACACAAACGCCTCTTGAGCTCTTGAAAAGCTTCCTCACAGGCATCACTCCAAACAAAAGTTGCGCTCTTTTACGTAAGCCTGGTCAACAATGCAGAGAGAATAGAGAATCCTTCCACAAATCTTCTGTAGTAACCTGCCAACCCTAAGAAGCTCCTTATCTCCTTAGGCAATGTAGGTCTCTTCCAATCCAAGACCGCAACTATCTTTGCAGGATCCACTGAGATACCATCCTTACTTACAATGTGTCCTAGGAATGACACCTGAGATATCCAGAACTCACACTTGCTAAGCTTCGCATACAGCTTGTGCTCCCTCAGAGTAGACAAGACCAAGCACAAGTGCAAGGCGTGCTCATCTGCATTTCTAGAATATACTAGGACATCATCAATGAATACTACCACGAACTTATCCAGAAAATCTTTGAACACCCTGTTCATCATGTCCATAAAAGCTGACGGTGCATTCGTTAATCCAAATGACATTACCAGAAATTCAAAGTGAGCATAATGAGAATGAAAAGCGGTTCGTGGAATGTCTGACTCCCGGATTCTCAACTGATGGTAACCTAAACGGAGGTCAATCTTCGAGAACACGGAGCTACCCCGCAACTGATCAAACAAATCATCGATCCCAGGCAACAGATATCTGTTCTTAATTGTCACCTTGTTTAGCTCTCGATAATCAATGCATAGCCTCATCGTTCAATCCTTTTTCTTCACGAAGAGCACTGGTGCACCCCAGGGGGAAGAACTGGGTCTAATAAAGCCGCACTGCAATAACTCATGCAGTTGAGTACGCAGCTCCTCTAACTCACGCGGCGTCATGAGGTACGGTGCCTTTGCAATAGGGCGAGTGCCTGGCTCGAGGTCTATAACAAACTCCACCTCTCTCTCAGGAGGAAGTCTAGGAAGGCTAACTGGAAAAACATCGGGAAACTCACACACCACAGAAACAACCTCTACCCGAGGCTCAACCGGTGCAGCTCCCAGAACAGAAATGGAGACAAGAAAAGAATCACAACCAGACTCTAGAAATTTGCGAGCACGTACCGCAGAAATGATCGGAGATTCCTGACGCGGCAAACCATACACACTCATGGGCTGGCCATTGCTACCTTTGAAATCCAAGTGCTTATGCTTGCACTGAATGACGACATCATAGTTGGACAACCAATCCATGCCCAAAATCACGTCAAAGTCTACCAGATCTAGCACCTTCAGATCCGCAAATGCTAGAAATCCGCCTAGGGAGATGGGGCATTTTTGGATACCCTAGCTTGACCTCACCAACTCTCCTGAAGGAAATTTGACATTAATGGAGGTGTCTAACTGGTCGAGAGCCCAGCGATGTCGGTCTACAAAACTCCTTGCCACAAAAGAATGAGTAGCACCCGATTTGAACAAAACGCGCGCCCACTTATTCTTCACCTTAATTTCACCTAAACACATAGCGCGCGCAACTAATATGCGGAAACCATAAATCTACTAAAAGAAATTACTAGCCGAGTCAGAGACTAACCTGCGATCACTTGAGTCGAAGATTGGGCTTCCTCCTTGGTCAGCACATTCAACTTTCCTTTTCCCTTGTCCACGAGAGGCGGGGGCGGCGGTAAAGTCTGCAACGGAACTGCATGCAGCGCAGGCTGGCTCTGCGGGCAATTAGCCCTCATGTGCCCCTTTTGGCCACAGAGATAACATGCTCAAGCCTTCCTGCAACAACGGGCCACGTCATGCCCACTCCTCTGACAATATGAACAGACAGGACCCCCTTTGGGAGCATCCTGGATCGCATGCACCTGAGACAGCTTCTGCGCATCCAGTCTCTTAAAGCACTTATCAAAAGGGTGCCATGGCTTACCATAGAAGCTACACGCCTCTCTTCTATCCTTCTTCGATGTAGGGCCAGATGCCCTAGCACTTCCTCCACTGTCAGATTTCTTCTTGTCCTTCTTTGCAAGTGATCCCTGATTCTTCGCATTTTCTATCGCCTCAACCTTTAAGGCAGCTTCGACTACTTCTGCAAAGATCTCAAACTTGTATGCGCTAACCAACTGCTGGATGTCATACCTCAGACCACCCAGAAAACGCTTCACTCTGCCTTCTTCAGATGCTATCAGATCTGGGGAGAAACGACTGAGCTTGCCAAACTCGACCTCGTACTCACCAACAGTGAGTTGCCTCTGCTTCAGGTGTAAAAAGTTATTCATTAGGCGGTCTCGCTCGACCGATGGTAGGAACTTCTTCAGTAACATACTCTTGAACGATTCCCATGAGCACCCATCAGAAAGGTTCACTTTTTCTCTGATCCACCAACTCTTCGCAAGACCCTTGAGCTGATATGCCGCAATCATCACCTTTTGATCGGGATAAACGCCAGAGTAGGAAAACAATTCTTCCATGGCAATAATCCAGTCATCCAATGCCATGAAGTCTGCCCTACCGTCATAAGAAGGAGATCCTAATCGCTGGAAGTGAGAAATGAAATTCATCTCAGGCGGCAGCGTGACTGGGGGAACTAGAGCAGCAGGGGGAGTAGGAACAGCTTGGTCCACAGCAGGGCCCTGTGCTCTAGTCTGCTGCCCGGCGACGACAGCCAACAATGATTGTATCTGGGACTGCATTTCCACGATCTGCCTTGCCAGGGTCTCATTACTTTGCCTCAGCGCTTCGATCGCCGCTTCTCTCTACGCACCAGAAGACTCACCCTCTGACTGGGGAGTCAACCTCATCGCAACGCGCTTAGGCGGCATTCTACAGAACAAAGAGATATCTAGTCAGACTTTGCCTAAGACATCACAAACTGGGAAAATATTCCCTAAACACACTGTTTCGGGTTCATATTTAACTGATACGAACAAAAGACTTATCAGGGACCTAGCTTAAGACACTGAAGCTAGAAAACTTGAATACCTTGACACAGATCAGATCAGGAACGAACAAACTCAGATCAGATCGGAAAAGAACCGATACTTGCTCTTGTTGTTACCTTGCTCTGGGAAATCATAAAATGATGTTATGCTTCTAACTTGTTCCTATAATATGAATGCATGAATGTATAAATTTCATCTCAAATCATGGGTGTACATATGTCATCATGCATATCTTTAACTTGGCACATGTGCTTATGCAATGATATGTTATGTATGCAGTGCTATGCATTATAAAAAAAGTCTTAGTGCATGGTATGAGCGGCGTACACATACAATATTATGCATCCCAAACTACATAATATTGTATGTAACGAAGAAAAGAAAATACGCTAATGGGCATCCATGTGATGATGGTTATGCATCTCATACTACATAACTGTCACATGTTGTCACCTATGGTGGATCCATATACAAACATATATTATGCATCTCATACTACATAATATGCCATGTATACTTCTTATCATGCTATGAGTGTAGTGTTCGTGCTTCTATCAAAATCTACTGATGACATATTGGTGTGTGTATGCAATGTAATGATACGATTAGAGTTTTGCTTAAGGGAAAGTTGTTCGACTGACTTGTCAAACCAACCAACCCTCTTGCAAAACCTGGCTCTGATACCAACTGTCACGACCCGCATTTTCTCCGTATTCGAAAATACGTCAGAGTAGAGAAACTACGCGCCGTGATGCCATGCCATACAGGGGACAACTGCAGACGCTCAGGCAACCCGTCCTCACATTTACTTCAAGTAAAAGATTTATAACTTTTAGTAAAAAAACAATGCATATAAATTAATGAAGTTAATGATCGTGTCCCTCGATCGGGTGGACTACTAGTCCGTAGGTGAGAATATATATATATTACGCGGCGGAAAATACTGAGTTAGCTCATTTGTTAACCTACGTGAGAGCGAGGGTGCAGTATCATAAAATGATGATGTGACTTCTACATTTACTATATATATATAAATCTTTTGTACGCTTAAAAGTAGTGGCTTTAGTAGTTGAAGTCATGTCATGCCAATATTCCAGAATGCAGTTTTGTATATTTTAAAATAACTAAATGCACCCTAACATAAATCCTTCCTAGAGAGCAAGAACAATCAGATAAAGAGTAACAGCAGTAACAACAGTAAGTAGCCCATCACAGAAAAGTCAAGACTATGGGCGCCAACAACTGACACGAACCCATAGAAAAACAAAGAAATCTGGCAAGTCTAAACAAGACAACTACCTCAAGATCAGAGGTGGAATCAAACGGCCGCAGAAACCAGCAGCACCAGAAGCCCAACACTGATATCTAAACCTGCTACAGCTCTGATTCTGAGGAATTCAAAAGAAGAACACCTCAGAAGCAAGTTACAAGAAGTGCAAGAGTAAAAGCAGACTACACAAATCTCAAAGTGAAGGAAAATGAAAAGCGACTGCAACAAAATGGTCAGCAGAGTAAAAGTAAGCAACAGTAAAACTAGCCAAGCAAGAAGGCTCAACACAATATCAAGACAGAACAAACACCAGCAACAGAAGTTCAATCTTTCATTAATAATTACTATGCCGAGGGAGAAACTCCAACGCGCACATCCTACCTGAGCATTAAGCACTATGCCGAGGGAGGACCCCAACGCACACAGTTCATCTGAGCATTAAACACTATGCCGAGGGAGGACCCCAACGCGCACAGTTCATCTGAGTATTAAACACTATGCCGAGGGAGGACCCCAATGCGCACAGTTCATCTGAATATAAGGCACTATGCCGAGGGAGGACCCCAACGCGCACAGTCCATCTGTGTTTCTTTAGTTACATGATTGTACAAGCAGGGTTCATTTGTTTTTTATTCATCATAAACTCAAGGGATAACCAACAAAGTGGACTGCACAAGAGCATTTCAAGGTACAACAAGTGAAGTTTAATAAGAAAAACGAACAAGATGACTCGGTGGTTATAACAACACGACAACCAATTTGTTTACAAGCGAAACAAATCTCAAACAAGTGTAGAAAGAGGGCAAAAATTTAGAATCAAGAACAAGAGGGAGAGCAAGAACACCACTTGCCTCGATTTACCAGAAACACTCTCCAAATCTCCACACGTCGCGATAGGAGCCGAAATCTGGACGAAAATGTCCGAAATAACGGTTAGGGCCGAAAACCTTTCAAGAAAATCTCGAGAAACGGGGAAGCAATTACCATGAGGGCGCAGCTCTCGATGAGAGCTTTCCAGATCTACGATCGGTTGGAAATTCCGAGCACCAGAGCTCCGTCGGTGGTCACCGGAAGAAGCACGGACGGACAACCTTCTCCTCACACGCCACTCTGGAACGGAAGGTAGGAGAAATACTAGGTCGACTTAAAGATTAAGAAGAAGCAGAAAGTATAAATACTCAACAGCAGAAAAGACCGGGTTCAACAAAACCGGCCCGGCGGTGTCGACACAACTGTGTCGACACCCGACGGCAGTGTCGACACCCGACGGCAGTGTCGACACCCGACGGCAGTGTCGACACCCGACAGCAGTGTCGACACAGCTGTGTCGACACCCGACATCACAACGGTGTCGACACAACTGTGTCGACACCCGACGGCACAGCGGTTTCGACACAACTGTGTCGACACCCGACGACACAGCAGTGTCGACACAACTGTGTCGACACCCGATGGCACAGCAGTGTCGACACAACTATGTCGACACCCGATGACACAGCGGTGTCGACACAACTGTGTCGACACCCGACGGCTCAGCTCAGCGGTGTCGACACAACCGTGTCGACACCAGACCGCTCAGCTCGACGATCGTCAAACAAAAGGAAAAACTCCATTCGACGAATTCTGATCGAAAATCGTCGAACACAGAAAGCAGGGCCTGGTCGACGAACTCAACGCCCAGAACCGCTAGACCTACAGCGAGCTCCGCTCGACGCTTCGTCGAGCTCAGCACGACAATCGTCGAGCTGCTCGACGATCGTCGACCTCCAAACAACGCCCAGATAAAATAACAATCGTCGAGCTCCGCTCGACGATCGTCGAACTCCAAGCAGCGCCCAGAAAGGAAAAGCAATCGTCGAGCTCCGCTCGACGATCGTCGAACCCAGACAGCGACCAGAAAGGAAAAGTGATCGTCGAGCTCCGCTCGACGATCGTCGAACCCAGGCAATGACCAGAAAGGAAAAGCTTCATCGAACCCAGACAGCACCCAGAGAATTAAATAAAATAAAATCAAACATAAAAAGGTTGGTTCGACGAAATCCCAAGCCTTAAGAAGGACTTCCCGAGAATCAAATCAAGTAGTCAATAATATAGCAATTATCATGTTCAGATAGTTGAACAAGGAACTATGAGATCAAAACAAAGGCTCAAACGCACCGAATTAAACGAAACTCACACTGTAGGCGAAAACTGCAGTTACGGACACAACGACGAAGTCAAAACCAAAATCCTACGAGTCATTCCCGAGACATAAACCGCCAAAATATGCGGCGAACAAAAACAAAACCCAAAACTTCGATCGCGCGCCGAGACTCCAAAAATGCTCGGGTTGTGACGAAACTGGACGAGCAAGACAAAAATCAATCAATTAAGTTTTCCAAATATGAAATTTTCCATTTCCGCCAAAGATTCATGAATTCAGCCGACTGAATCGAAAAGACGCAAAAATGCACTATCGGCGACGCGCCATCAACTGCACGCTAAAGTAACGCCCTTACGTCATTATGACGTCAACAAGAGGAGTAAATTATGCTGAAAAAAACAAGGGCGTTACAGTGCCCTAGCCCCAAAACTCAAAGATAATGCTGTTGTAGTGAATCAAATTCATCCAGCAAATGTAGTCACTCAAGGTGAGTATTCTAGCATGGATGGAATGGCTATCTTAGATGGTATCAGATGCATGTTAGCTGAAAAGAGACATGCAGCTGGTGGTTCTCAGAAAGGACCAAAACAACCAGCTAAAAGACTATACTTCAGTCAAACGGCTGCTGAAAGAAGATAGAAGTATAGAGCAGCACATCTCCCCACTATTCAGGAAGCAGTACAGCCAAATACTGGTCCCAAACAGAAAAGGAGATACAATATCTATGAGTGCTGGTGTTGTGGAAAAGTGGGTCACTATGTTGTAGATTGCTGGCACAATCCTTCAGTGTCTAGAGATTGCCAACCCGTTAGGAATTCTGTAGAAAGGCATGGATATTTTCAGACTATGTGAACCTATGACCCAACAGAAATTGGGGTCCTAAGGTAAGGTGATTTGTATTCTTTTAAGGTTAGTTTAAGTACCAATTTCCCTAAATGGTACTTGGATAGTGGATGTTTCAGGCACATGACTGGAACAAAGGAGCTATTGAAGGAGTTCACTCCAGTAAATAATGGACCCAAGGTCATCTTTGGAGGCTCTGACAAGGTGATAACCAGAGGTATGGTAATATCTCAAATGGAATAATCACCATCACAAAGGTGGCTTATGTGGAGGGGTTTCAACACAACCTCATAAGCATAAGTCAACTATGTGATCTTGTTTATGACATTTTCTTCCACAAGGATAAGTGTCACATCAAGAGGTTAAGTGACCAATGTGTTATCTTAACAGGCACTAGGAGTGGGAATGTTTATTGCTTAAACTTTTCTTGCTTAGATAATAGTTCACCTATATGACTAGTTGCAGATGAGAAAGTCTCATATTGTGTCCAATGGCACAAGAGACTGGCTCATTTGAATTATAAGACCATTGGTCAGCTCTTCAGTGATGAGCTTGTTAGGAATGGTCTCAAAATAAAATGCTACATGGAGGGTATCTATGCTGCTTGCCAAAAGGGTAAGAAGACTAAGACCTCTTTCAAGAGCATTGGGGCTAAGGACTCAGTGAGATGCTTGTATCTCCTGCATATGGACTTGTTTGGTCCTATGCCTATTCATAGTCTAGGTAGGAAGGTTTACGCCCTTGTGGTGGTTGATGACTATTCCAGGTTTATTTCGATGTTATTCTTTAGAAGAAAGGATGAAACCCTTACAATCTTCATGAATTTTGTCAGGCAAATTTAGAATGAGCTTGCATGCTCTGTGGTCAAAATGAGAAGTGACAATGGAACTGAATTTCAGTCTGCTACCATAACTACATTCTGTGAAGAGCAAGAGATTCATCAAGAATTTTCCTCTTCAAGAACACCCCGGCAAAATGGGATAGCTAAGAGAAAAAATTGGACTCTTATAGAAGCTGGTAGAACATTATTGAGTGACACTTCTTTCCCTGAATATTTCTGGGCAGAGGTAGTTAATACTGTATGTCCCGTGCTCAATAGGGCTTCTATCACCAAAGGCCACAAGAAGACTCTTTATGAGATCTGGAAGGGCATAAAACAAAACATATCCTATTTCAGGATCTTTGGTTGCAAGTGTTTCATCCTGAACAATAGTAAGTCAAAAGTGACTAAGTTTGCTGCCAAATCCCATGAAAGGATCTTTGTCGGGTACATCAATAATAGTAGGGCATATAGTGTCTATAACTTGATAAATCAAGTTGTAGAAGAATCTGTCCATGTAGTGTTTGATGAGTCATGCATGATTGATAGTGAGTTGTCAAGCTCTTTGCCTAGATCTACATATACATAAGTAATGATGGAAAAGCTCTCCATCAAAGATAAATACCCAGCTATGCAAGAAGAATGTGAAGAGTGATGCTATCCAGAGGAAGCACATGATATTCAAGCTGGAAATGAAGACCAACCTGTTGAAGAAAATATTAATCAACAGGAAGCAGTCAGGATGCCTCCAACAGTCAGATATCTGAGAGATCATCCTCCAGATCATATAATAGGTGAGGCTAGCCAAGGTGTACAGACCAGAAGCAGGTGCATCAACACAGCTCTTTATTCAAGCTTCCTGTCACAAGAAGAGCTCAAGAAATTTGAAGAAGCTAATCAAGACCAATTCTGGATTGGTGCAATGCAAGAAGAATTGAACCATCTCAAAAGGTGCAAGGTCTGGAAGCTAGTTCCCAGACTAGATGGACACAATGTCATTGGAGTCAAGTGGATTTTCAGAAATAAACTTGATGAAAATGACATTGTAATAAAGAATAAAGCTAGACTTGTGTCCAAAGGTTATAGACAGGAAGAGGGGATTGATTATGATCAAACTTTTTCCCCAGTTGTAAGGTTGGAAGCATTTAGACTGTTCCTTGCATTTACAGCCTTCCAGGAATTCAAGGTATTCTAGATGGATGTCAAGTCAGCCTTCCTGAATGGAGACTTAAAGGAAGAGATTTATGTAGAGCAGCCTCCAGGTTTTATAGACTCTAACTCTCCTACTGCTGTATATAGACTTAGGAAAGCTCTTTATAGGCTCAAGCAAGCACCAAGAGCATGGTATGAGACATTGTCTACCTTCCTTATTGAGAACAAATTCTCAAGGGGGAAGATAGACAAGACCCTATTCCTAAGATAATCTAAGGGCAAGATCATCCTAGTGCAGATTTTTGTTGATGACATAATAGTTGGCTCTACTGATGACAACCTCTGTAGGAAGTTTGCAAAACTTATGCAGGGGAAGTTTGAGATGAGTAGTATGGGTGAACTGAAAATTTTCTTGGGACTCCAAGTAAAACAGACTGATGATGGTCTATCCATATCCCAATCAAAGTTCAGTAGGGAGATAATCAAGAAATATGGCATGGATAATGCTTCCACCATAAGATCTCTCATGAGCTAAAGTATGTCTTTAGGCAAAGATGATCCAGGGAAGCCTGTTGATCAAACTCTGTATAGAGGTATAGTTGGCTCCCTTCTCTACCTCACTACAAGTAGGTCTGACATTATATATGCAACATGTGTCCATGCTAGGTATCAGGCCTGCCCTAAAGAGTCTCACTACACTAATATGAAAAGAATCTTGAGATATCTTAAGGGCACCCCATATCTTGGCCTATGGTACCCCAGGAATGTGGAATTTGAACTAACAGGCTATTCGGATGCAGATTTTGCAGGGTGGAAGGAGGACAGGAAGAGCACTTCAGGCTCCTGTCAATTTCTAGGTTGAAGGCTTGTCTCTTAGACCAGCAAGAAACAAATAAGTGTTGCAATATAAATAGAAGAGTCAGAGTATATTTCAGCTGGAAGCTGCTGTGATCAGTTGTTATGGATCCAACATCAACTTCAGGACTACAATATTCAGATAATTAGAACTCCACTTTTTGTGATTCTACTCATGCAATTTCTATAGCTTGGAATCCTGTCTCCCATAGTAGGACTAAGCATATATAAATTAGGTATCATTTTATTAGAGAACATGTGGAAAGGGAAGACATCTCCCTTGAGTTTGTCTCCATAGACAAGCAAGTGACTGATATCTTCACTAAACCACTAGAGGAAGCCAAGTTCAACCCCTTCAAATTTGAATTAGGTATGTTGAATCTTGTATAGCTTTAAGTCTCTCTTCTACCATATACTACACTGTCCATTTTGCAGGTAGTACAAGCTCTTCCTCCAGATACTAAAAATGGTGTGCAATTATTGTGGGGGAGCTAGCCCAACAGCTGAACAAGATTCAGTTACAGTGAGAAAATCTACTCCATACAGATGGGGGAGAAAAACCCCTCAGTATGCTCCCTATTGCAGAAGTCAAAAATGGGGAGGATAGAAGTTAAGGGTTGAGAAGAACAGACAATTGAAATAGTAAGGATGATATCATGTCAAGGGGAGTAAGTAATTCTCCACACGCTGGAGAAATATGGTAACATTTCCACACTCTACTAATGTTAAATTTTGTCTATGATGAACATGTTGTGTTGTCAATGACCTGTATTGTTTTGACTTCTTCAAATAGGGGGAGATTGTTGGGTCTATTGATCCCAATATCCATGATTTGTAAGAAGTCAAACGAGTCAATGACATAGACACATAATGTATTTGATGAGTGCTCTAGTTCTTGCATGCAGGTAGTCCATGATCGGACAAGTGAAGAAAAATGAGTTTGGTAGTAAACTCAAAATTCGTCGAGCTCAGCTCGAAGTACGTCGAGCTCAGTTTACAGTTCATCGAGCTCAGCTCAACAATTGTCAAGCAAAAGCCAGAGAAAATTGATTAAGGCAAAAAGCGTTGAGACCGCCGAGAAGATCAGAGTTCGTCGAGCTCAGACCACAGATCGTCGAATGCAGCAAAAGCCAGAAAATCTGACTAAGGCAAAAAGTACTGCAACAACTGAGATAGCCGAGAAGTAAGCGCTGAGACCGCTGATAAGAAAGCGTTGAGACCGCTGAGAGGAAAACAACTGAGACAACTGAGAAGAATGTGTCAGCTTAACCGCTGAGACAAAACTAGCTAGATTTCTATAAGTCCAGAAGCGTTGAGTGAAGCAGGTTCACTCAACGCTTATAATGAAGAAGGAAGCACTTTGACAGTTAAGAGAAAAACCGTTAAGACAGAAGATAGTCTCAGCTGTAAAGCAAAAAATGATGAGACCGCTATGAAGAAACCACTGAGACAGAAACTTGACTCAGCTAATAAGAAGAAAGAGTTGAGATAAAGGCCTATCACAGCTGTTAATAAAAAATAGCTGAGACAGATCCGCTGAGACAAAGCCAGGGAAAATTCACAAGTCCAGAAGCGCTGAGAGCCAAGACAGATGACATCGAGTGACTTAACATCACTCAACGCTTAATGGAATTCTGGAATATTTTCTAAGTCCAGATGTTGATGACGACTGCAGATGTCTTTAAAGTCAAAGTTGTAGGAAGCCGATGCGGGAAAGCTGCTGTAGCGCCGAAAGCTGCTTTGTCCGTTTCTGATGGAGGTGGCTCTAACCAGTCCTTTGTGGGCCCACATAAAATTGTACTGTTGATTCAAATCAATGCATATAAAAAGGAAAAAGAAAAGGGACTATGGTAAACAAACACACGAAGAACAAACGCAAAAAATAAAAAGAAAACTAGTGGCGGCTCGACATCCCCTTCTTCTCCAATAAGCTTGAAAGCTCAAGTCCAGCAGAAAAAGCCTAAAGGCAAAGGAAGTTAGCTGAAGCTCTTCAAGCTCAGCAAAATAATTCTCTCCAAAACAGAGAAGCTGATTCATCTCTTCAGCAAGTGGATAGCTGTTCATCTGTGAAGTGGAAATGTGTTAGCTGTAGAAGAAGACTAATTCCTTCTACAGCAAGTGTGTTGGACTGATATCTGCTCAGTCTAGTAAAGTTGACTCAGAGATTTTTCTCTGAGTTAGTTGTTTTTTTTATTAAACATTCAGTTTTTTTCCTGTAGGATTCAGTTTATCTGAATCTGAGTGTAGGGCACTTTGTGCCTGAGGTAGGTGACTAATTATTCACTAAGGTAGGTACCTTGTGGGGGTATTGAGGTAGGATCCAAGTGAGGATCTTAGTTGTAGGGCTTAATTGCCTGAGGTAGGAGAGTGTTGCTCTCTGAAGTAGGATCCAAGTGTGGATCTGAGGTAGGGCTGTCCTCTCAGCCTGAGTGTAGGGCCTTGTTCCTGAGGTAGGTGACTGGAGAGTCACTATGCTGTAAGTGATAAGTGTGTCATTGAGTTGTAGGCCTTGGCAAAGGCTGAACTGTAGGTACCTATAAGGGTAGTGAGTTGTAGGAGTGTTGCAGCACTCTGAGAGTAGGGATGTGTGCCTGAAGCTGTAGGTCTGAAGAGCCCGAGTTGCAGGCCTTAGAAATAAGGCTAAGGTAGATGATCATTGGATCACTGAGCTGTAGGAGCTCTATAGGGCTCTAAGGTAGGAACCCTTGTGGTTCTGAGTTTGGATTCTGTGAAGAATCTGTGTATAAGGCTGTGGGCCTGAGTTGTAAGCTCTAAGTAGCATATTGGTGGAGTTTGTGCCGAGTCCAACAAATAAGTTGGATAGGTGGGAGGGAAGTGGATGTACCCAATTGGGGAACCACTATAAATCTTTGTGTTTGTCGTGTGCTTGTTTTTCATTGTTATTTTAGGATCAAAGGACAAGCTCTAGTTAGAATAACTTGAAATCCACAAAAGAATCAATAACACTTCAAAGAGCTATTGTAACACCCCAAATCCCAAAATTGGGTTCAGGCTGGGCAACACGGCCTGGGACACGGGCGTGTCCCAAGCCGTGTCCTACTCTGTATGGTTGAGCAGTCTGTCGAGTGCTCGACGAAATGCACTCGAGGAGTTCTCGGGAGGGAACATGGCCTGCAATACTGGCATGTATGAGGTCGTGTCCTCCTCTGGGTCGACGAACTCCACTCGACGAAATGCACTCGATGCCTTGTGAGAGGTGAGTGATACGGGTGTGTCACATGACACACGGCTGGTGATACGGGCGTGTCACATGGTCGTCTCCTTCCCTGGATTTGGCCAAGGCAATGAGGTCTGGTGAACACGGGCGGGACACGAGCGTGTCCCAAGCCGTGTAAGGGCGTCCTATGAAACAGGCGTGTCACATGGTCGTGTCCTGTTCGGATTAAGTCGGTTATGTGCCGCTTAAGGTACACGGCCTGTGACACGGGCATGTCACAGGCCGTGTTTAGCCCAAATTAGACATTTTTAGGGCGATTTGTGGCCGTTCATTTCCTTCATCTAGGATCTAATGGCCCAGGCTTCTCCATGCTATTTTAAAACCAAGAATTGAGAAGATAATTCTCATTTAGCTTTGGCTATTCTCTTTCTAAAAGAGATAGAGAGAAGGGAGAGCAAGAAGGAGGAAAAAGGATCTGACCGACGGTGGAGCTTCCGAGTTCCGAATCGAGATCCGAGGCCAGATTTGTTGAGGCAAGGCCGCTGCGGTGCTTTCTAACTGGCTAGATTTTCATGGATCCAAAGAGGTCGTCAAGGGTAACGATCTTCCTTCTTGGACATGTGAAGTCCTTCTTTTCAGCATGTGCATGGATTTCCCCCACCAGAGGGTGGATTGCGGAGGTATTTCCCTTGGGTTGATTATTGGAATCCCCAAATAGTCTTGCATACAGATCCGAAAATGTGTAGTACGGAATAGACATGCTGTGTGAAGTCCATCTGGACAGGTTGGTCTGGATTGGTGATGTTTCATTTGCACACCAGAGAAGACTCCGCGGTTAAATGTGATATTTGTGAAGTCGATGGGTTGGACCTGTGAAGGGTAGTAGTAGGAAGTACTGGAGTGGTAGTACAGGAAAATTCCATTGTGATGCTTGTGTTGTGTGCTATGGCAAGACCAGTTTTCTGGCACTGCAGGATGATGCAGGGTTTGGGCGGATTTGGGTGCAGAAAGAGAGTTTCTGCTGAACCCGCTAAGCAATCGGGAAGGACACTAGCATGAACTCCCCTTTTTATTATGAAGCCAGTCCTTGGTGGACAGTGTGGTTATTGTGAAGCCAGTCCTTGGTGGACAGTATGGCTATTAGGAGCTGTGAGCTCTTAAGAAGGCTTCATGCCAAACAGGAAAGGTGAAACCGACCCGTGGCTTAAATTTGGCCTCAAGTACGTTGGTATTCGTGATGGCAAGGCAACTGAGCAACGAGGGGTGACTGATCTGTACCTGCGTTATGTCCGTCCGACTTGGAGACCTGAAAGTGGGGTCAGTTGGAGCGCATAATGAGAGTCTTAGGCATGTGCACCGTTAAGACTAAATGCTCAATTTTACCGTCAAGTTTCGGACCTGAAATGGTGGTGGGACCCTGGTTCACTGGTACACGAAGAATGTGCCCTCAGTGCACGGATCGTCGGGCCGCGTGGCTGACGGTTGTGATGTATTGTTTGTGCGTGAGAGCACAAGCTGTGATATATCTGCCTATGAATTGCTATGCCTGCAGGGAAGGAATACCACTGCCCCGAGAAAGGGGTAGGGTTATTATAAATTGGACAGCTGAATGCTGACCGTTGCCTTATTTGACACAGTTTGGTGGGCTGTCTCTGTGCAGGTGCTGGAGAGCCGAGCGGGAAATATAAGGGTTGAAGCCCCTACTACTGCTGGCCCGCGAAGGCTAAGCATAGAATGTTGTGTTTTGTCCATGTGTGGTCGGCCTGTGCGCCGATGTTTGGAATCCACACTTGTAAAGCGTAACTGTAAGGCTATAAAGCCAAACGTTAATGTATTTCTTGTACATTCCTATATAAATGTGGTTGTTTATATTAGTGGTCATTCCTGGTTGGAGTTCAGTATTATTGTTAAAAGATTCCGCTAGAATGCTCTGTGTTAGGATGCGATTATGAATTGTTATTAACTTATAACCTCGCCGCCTGTTCTGTGGCATATGTTGTGGGGCCCCGACCGGACCTTCTATTATATGCTATATGAACGGATGGAGTCATTACAATTTTGGTAGCAGAGGCAGGTTTCGATCATGGGACCTATGGGTTATGGGACCACCTCGCTTCCGCTGCGCCACTTTGCGATCCTGGGACCTGTGGGTTATCAGCTTGTCTCGGTCTTCCTCTTTCGAATTCGTGGTTGAATTCTTTTGTGGGGTGGAGAGCACGTGTAAGTGCGACCCGCTATAATATTAATGAACTCAAGAATATCCACTAAGGAATGCAAATACACCTATTTGGGGAACCTGCGCGTTCCTATTTTGTTGATTATTGCTTGTGCAAGGTCGCTAATATGTGTCTTGTCCACCAATAGGTGACTCGTAGTGGTGCTCGGCAGTCTGAGCCCCAGCATTCTGATGAGAGTACGACACCAGCTGAGGTACCTACACCTCGCCCTTCTACGGAAACCGTCCGCTTAGTTGCTGAGGCACTATTTGCAATGTTTCAAGCAAGCCTACTGGGCAGGTGCAAGGGCAAGCGCTGCCGGCATTGAGGCCAGAACGGGTTGGTGTAAGGCCAGAACCTGTTGAGGCTGTTGATCCTCGGGCAGCTGAATGGCAGTTTAAGCAGTTCATTAGCTTCAATCCTCTTACGTTTACGGGTGTGGGTTCCCTAACGCAGACAGAGGATTGGTTGTCATGCGTCAAGAGTATATTGTCGGCGATCAGGATGGAGGAAGATCAGAAGGTCACCTTGACCACCTTCTTATTGGAAGGAGAGGCTCGGCTATGGTGGGACGAGATCGAGTTACAATACTTAACGGGCAGGCAGTTAACACAAGTCTCGATTGAGGAGTTCTCACGACTATTCCTAGCAAATCACCTACCAGCGGCACAACGCATCGCCATAGAAAATGAGTTCCAACGGCTAACGCAAGGAGAAAGTAGTGTTGATACTTACCTGCATGAGTTCACAAGGTTGGGACTTTATGTGGGCTCTATCTTCGCCGATGAGCAAAGGAAAACCAATAGGTTCTACGAAGGATTGCGGGATGAGTTGCGATTCCTACTCTCGAGTTCGATAAACCAAGGGTTTCAGGCGTTGGTCGATACTGCTTGTGCGCTGGAGAAAGATATGAAGCGGGAACAAGGAAAAAGGGCCTTTGCTGTGACAAAGCCAGAGTTCAAAGAGCCCCATCCTAGAAAATCGTACTATCAAAAGAAATGGGGCAAGAGGTCTAAGCCTTCTGGGCAAACTCCTTCAACAGTGGTGTCAGGAGCAACGTCGAAGCAGGAGTCTCGTACCTGCTTTACTTGTGGTAGAGTGGGTCATATAGCCTGTGACTGTCGCGCTGGTCCACCAAAGGGTGAAAAGAAGACAGGAGCGTCTTATGCTGAAAAGGGAAAGGTAGTGGTGGAGTCCTTTGCATCCCAAGCGCAGCCCCGAGTCTATAATCATGTCCAGCAGGAGGCCATAAATCAAAGTGACGTCGTCACAGGTACGATTTAAGTTATTAATTGCTTTTCTGATTGCATACTTTGTGTGTAGCTTGTGTATGATGTGTTTGCCACATACTTTGTTATGATTCGGAACACGCTGGAGAGAACACTATTTGATATAGGTGCTTCGCATTCATTTCTGTCGAAGGACTTTGTAGCTCGAATTGGAGTACCGAGTCATGTGACGACAGATCGTGTAAAGGTGTTATTACCGAATGGATGTATGATGCTTGCGGATAGGGCTTGCGATGTGGAAGTGCAAATAGGAAGTCGGGATTTTTGTTTGAATGCATCTGTGATGCCGATATCGGAGTTTGATGTGATCTTTGGTATGGACTAGCTCTCGGAGCAACGTGCATTTATTAATTGTAATTCAAAAGAGATCATACTGAGCCAGAATACCGAGCTTGAGACAAAGTTCGCTGGTATGCGAGGGGTGAGTGGGACCCTTATGTCTGCACTCCAAGTCGTCAATGCTGTTCGGAAGGGCGCGAAGTTATTCTTCACGCTTATTCAGGCCGTCGAGCCAAAGGCCAGTGTGAGTGATGTTCTGATTGTATCAGAGTTTGCTGATGTGTTTCCTAAGGATCTTCCTGGGCTACCACCCCAACGGGAGATCGACTTCACTATTGAGTTGGTTCTATGTACGAAACCTGTGGCCCGCTCGCCATATCACGTAGCGCCAAAGAAAATGGCTGAATTGAAAGTCCAATTGCAAGAGTTGTTGGAATATGGGTACATACACCCAATTATGTCACCTTGGAGCGCACCTGTTCTTTTTATGAAAAAGAAGGACGGTGGTTTGCGGTTATATATTGACTATCGTGAATTGAATAAGTTGATAGAGAAGAATAAGTATCTGATTCCACGGATAGATAAATTGTTCGATCAGCTAATTGGATCAATCGTCTATTCCAAATTGGATTTGAAATCTAGATATCACCAATTGAGGATTCGGGAAGGTGACATTCCCAAAACAGCATTTGCAACACGATATGGTCATTATGAGTTCATTGTAATGCCGTTTGGGCTATGTAATGCGCCATCGGTGGTCATGGACCTAATGCACCGAACGTTCCAAGAGTACTTGGATCTGTTTGTGATTGTATTCATTGATGATATCTTGGTGTACTCTCAGTTTAAAGCTGATCATGCAAACCATTTGTGGTTGGTGTTGCATACCATGCGGAGGAATAAGCTCTATGTCAAGTTCTCAAAATGTGAGTTTTGGCTGTCGTCGGTGGCTTTTCTTGGCCATGTGGTAAGTGGAGAGGGCTTAGCAGTGGATCAGTCAAAGATAAAAGTCATACAAGAGTGGCCGGTGTTGTCTTTTGTGGCTGAGGTCAGGAGTTTCCTTGGACTGGCAGGCTACTATAGACGTTTTGTTGACAACTTCTCACGGATCGCTTTGCCTCTTACCACATTAATGCGAAAAGATCAGAAGTTTGTTTGGATGCCAGAATGCGTGCAAGCTTTTGAAGAGCTAAAGAGTCTTTTGACCATGGCGCCTGTTTTAACATCGCCATGTACTACAGACGACTATGAGATCTATAGTGATGCAACAGAGAGCGGCTTAAGCTGCGTTCTTCTGCAGTTTGGAAATGTGATTGCTTATGGCTCACGCCAGTGGAAAGTGCATGAACGAAATTATCCTGTCCATGACTTGGAGTTGGCGGCGGTGATCTTGGCGCTTAAATTGTGGCGACATTATCTCTATGACGTAAAAGTGGATATCTTTACGGATCATAAGAGCATAAAGTACTTGTTGGATCAGAAGGATCTGAATATGCGACAACGAAGGTGGATGAAGTTCCTTGGGGACTACACCTTTGATATTCATTATACTTCCGGGAAAGAAAACGTGGTCGCTGATGCCTTGAGTCATAGGACTCCATCAAGGGCAAATTGGTTGCAGATACATGATGAGCGTCTGATCCAAGAGTTGGAAGCGTTAGAGATTTCTTGTGTTGACAAGAATTCCAAAGCCGGTGTTTACTTGAACTGGACGGAGGTACAATATGACCTTACGGACAGGGTTCGATGAGCAACAGAGCTGGATAAAAGTTTCCAACGCTATGCAAAGGATGGGCTAGATGGACAATTCTCCTGGGATGATGGCCTTTTGCAGAAAGAAGGTCGTCTGTGCGTCCCGAGTACGAGTAAGTTGAGAGAAGAATTGATGTATGAAGCTCACTTTACAAAATACTCAATTAACCCTGGGAGCACAAAGATGTTCAAGGACATGAAAAAGTTATTCTGGTGGCCAGGAATAAAGAAAGACATAGATCATTATGTGCCTAAATGTCAAACTTGTGTCTTGGTAAAAGCGGAATGCCAGAAGCACGGAGGTTTCTTGAAGTCATTACCTATTCCGGAATGGAAGTTTGATGACATTTTAATGGATTTCGTGCACGGGATGCCGAGGTCTCAACATGGGAATGATTCAATCTGGTGATTGTAGACCGGTTGACTAAAGTGACTCACTTCCTTTCGAACAAGCAGGACGATTCAGTGGAAAGTTTAGCAAAACTCTATGTGGAGCAGATTGTACGATTGCATGGTGTTCCCTGTAGCATCGTGAGTGACCGGGATGGGCGATTCACATCGAATGATTGGAGGCTAATCCATCAATTGTTGGGAACAAAGTTAACGTTCAGTACGGCCTTTCATGCACAAACGGATGGCCAGACTGAGAGGACCAACAGAACAATGGAGGATATACTCCAAATGTGCGCCCTAGATTTTGGTAAGAGATGGGAAGATCATCTCTATATGGTGGAGTTTGCCTACAACAATAGCTACCAAGCGAGTATCGGCATGGCACCGTTTGAAGCTTTGTATGGTCGTAAATGTCATACACCGTTAGCTTGGGCAGAAACAGACGAATCCAAACTATATAGGCATAAAGAAGTCGAAGAATCTAACTCGACGATACGCTCTATTCGGGAGAGGCTACTGATAGCCCGGGATCGTCAAGAAAAATACTACAACGCCAAGCATCGGAACGTAGAGTTTGCGGTGGGCGATTGGGTATATTTGAATATTAAACCCTTCAAAGGTGTGTCCAGGATTCGACGTTTGAAAAAGTTAAGTCTGAGATATCTTGGTCTGTTTGGAGTGGTGGAGCGAATTGGAGAAGCCGCCTATTGGCTAGCTCTTTCGGCAGAATTGAGTGGATTACATGATGTGTTCCACATATCTGTACTTTGGAAAGCCGTCAAAGATCCAGCTCAAGTGATTGAGAACGATCATGTGCCGGTTGAGTATGGGCTAATGAAGAAGGTTAGGCCCATTCGGATCGAGGATAGAGCCGATAAATAGATGCGTAACAAGACAATCGGGATGGTCAAGGTCTGATTGGATAACTATGGCCATGAGGAGCTAACATGGGAGCGAAAGTAGACCATGCGAGCTGTTTGTTTAACTGTTGTACAATACATATCTTGTTGTAATGTAACCCCTAAATTCCAGAGTTGGGAAAAAATGGGGTGACACGGCCTGGGACACGGGCGTGTCCTAGGGCGTGTCCTGCTCGGGTGAGCAGTCGAGGAGCGTTCGATGAAAATCCATTCGACGAAGATTGAGGGCACACGCCTTCTGACACAGGCATGTTAGAGGCCGTGTCCTCTGCGGGTCGACGAACTTTAGCACGACGAAATTGAGCTGGGGCGTGTCTAGTGTCATGTATGGGCACATGACCTGGGACACGGGCATGTCACAGGACGTGTCCTTTTCGGGATGTGCCCAAGGCATTGAGGCCTGGTGAACACGGGCAGGACACGGCTGTGTCTTAGGGTACACGGCCTGTGACACGGGCATGTCACTGGCCGTGTCCCCCTCGGGTTGATCTCGATTTTGTGAAGCCTGATGGACACGACCCCAGACACGGGCATGTTGGAAGGCATGTCAGGTGACACGGCCCATGATACAGGCGTGTCACATGGGCGTGTACTGGACTGGATAAGTCGGTTGAGCACCGCTTGAGGTACACGGCTTGGGAAACGGGCGTGTCACAGGCCGTGTTAGGCAAAAAATATGATTTTGTGGCAAAATCGTGGCTGTCCATTTCTTCAGCTGTAATCCAGTGGCTGAGCTTCCTCCCTGTGTCCTTAAGGCCGGGAAATGAGTTGGAAAAACTCATTTGAGCTTTGGCCTTCATATTTCTAAAATCCTAGAGAGAGAAAGAGAGGAAGAAGGAGGAGGAGGAATAGGAGTTAGCCACTGGTGGTGCTGCGGAGTTCCGACAAGAGATCCGAGGCCAGCGTTGCGGAGGAAAAGCTATTGCGGTTCTTTCCAGCCAGCTAGGAGCTCATGGCGCCGAAGCGATCTTCGAAGGTAACGGCTTTTCTTTCTAGCCATGTGAAGGCTTCCTTTTTGGCATGTGCATAAGATTCTCCCACCAGAGGGTGGCTTGTTGTGGGAGTCCTTTGGGTTGATTCATGAAATCCCCAATCATTTGGCATTTAGATCCGAAAAAGGAGTACGGAATAGGCATGTTGTGTGAAGCCCATCTGGACAGGTTGGTCTGGATTGGTGATGTTGCATATACGCACCGGAGAAGACTACGTGATAAATGTGTAATTTAGGAGCCGATGGGTTAAACCTGTGAAAGGCAGTAGCAGGAAGTACTGGAGTGGTAGTTCAGGAAAATACCCTTGTGATGCTTGTGCTATTGGGTTATACCTATGAAGGGGAGTAGCAGGAAGTACTGGATTGGTAGTCCAGGAAATACCCATTGTAATGCTTGATGTTCATGGGTGGTACCTGTGAAGGGGAGTAGCAGGAAATACTGGCGTGGTAAGTCAGGAAAATACCCTTGACATTTGTGATAATTGTGGGGTTGTACCTGTGAAGGGAGTAACAAGAAGTACTGGTGTGCCCAGAAAAGACACTCTAATGTTGTGATACGAATGGGTATGATAGTAAGTACTGGTGTGCCCAAGAAAACACACAGGATTTATGCCAAACAGGTAAGGTGAAACCGACCCGCGCCTTTGATTTAGTCGCAAGTATGACGTACTCGGTGATGGCAAGGCGATTTGAGCAACGGGGGGTGGATGATCGGACCTGCGTTATGTCCGTCCGACGTGACACCTGAAAGTGCGGTCTGTTGGAGCGTATAGCAAGAGTCTTAGGCCTGCGCGCCGTGATAGATTGGGGGCTACAGGCCAATCTCGGTTCACCAAGTCTATAATCTCCGGCTGCACGCCATGGTGAAAATGCTCAATGTTTTACCATTGGGTTGCGACCCTGATACGGTGGTGGGCAACTGGTTCGCCGGTACACTAAGAATCTGCCCTGAGTGCATGGATCGTCGGGCCGCGTGGATGACGGTTGTGATGGCATGTATGTGCGTGAGAGAGCAATGTATGATATACATATTTGCCTGTGAAATGCTATGCCTGCAGGGAAGAAATACTACCCCCCAAAAAAGGGGTGAGCTCATTATAATTTGGTCAGCTGAATGCTGACCGTTTCTTGTTTGCCACCGTTGGGTGGGCTGTCCCTATGCAGGTGCTGGAGAGCCAAGAGGGACGCATAAAGGCTGAAGTTTCTGCTGCTACTACTGCTACTGCTAGCCCTCGAAGGCTAAATGATAATGCTATGTTTGATTATACGTGGCTGGCCTGCGCGCCAATGTTTGAGGTCACTGTTGTGTAAAGCCCTGTAAGGCCTTAAGGCCAGTTGACTTTGTATTTGCTACGATTCCTGTTTATATAAATATGGAGGTTATGTATGGGGGACATTCTTGTGTGTGAGTTCAGCTTCGTGGTATAGGCTTCCGCTAGAATGAAATGAGTTAGGATGCACAACTCTAGTATCACTACGTGACTTCCCCACCTGTTTTATAGTATATGTTGTGGGGCCCTGGCCGGACCTTCTAGTATATACATGTGAACGGATGGAGTCGTTACATGTAACATACAATTTGATGTTATAACATTTTGACTGCTGTTTTCCTTACTGTGTGCAAATTTTGGGATGAAATATCTTATAAGAAGGGGAGGGTTGTAGCACCCCAAATCCCAAAATCGGGTTCAGGCTGGGCAACACAGCCTGGGACACGGGCGTGTCCCAAGCCGTGTCATGCTCTGTATGGTTGAGCAGCCTGTAGAGTGCTTGACGAAATACACTCGAGGAGTTCTCGAGAGGGAACACGGCCTGCGACACGGGCGTGTCGGTGGCCGTGTTCTCCTCTGGGTCAACGAACTCCACTCGAAGAAACGCACTCGACGCCTCGCGAGAGGTGAGTGACACGGGCGTGTCACATGACACACCGCCGGTGACACGGGCGTGTCACATGGCCGTGTCCTTCTCTGGATTTGGCCAAGGCAATGAGGCCTGGTGAACACGGGCGGGACACAGGCGTGTCCTAAGCCGTGTCAGGGCACACAGCCTGTAACACGGGCGTGTCACATGGTCGTGTCCTGTTCGGGTTAAGTCGGTTGTGTGCCGCTTAAGGTACACGGCCTGTGACACGGACGTGTCACACGCCGTGTTCAGCCAAAATTAGACATTTTTAGGGCTATTTGTGGTCGTTCATTTCCCTCATCTGGGATCTAATGGCCCAGGCTTCTCCCTGCTGTTTTAAAACCAAGAATTGAGAAGATAATTCTCATTTAGCTTTGGCTATTCTCTTTCTAAAAGAGATAGAGAGAAGGGAGAGCAAGGAGGAGGAGGATAAAGGATCCGGCTACCGGTTGAGCTTCCGAGTTTCGAATCTAGATCCAAGGACAGATTTGTGGAGGCAAGGTCGCTGCGGTGCTTTCCAACCAACTAGATTTCCATGGCTCCAAAGAGGTCATCAAGGGTAACGATCTTCCTTCTTGGACATGTGAAGTCCTTTTTAGCATGTGCATGGATTTCCCCCACCAGAGGGTGGATTGGGGAGGGATTTCCCTTGGGTTGGCTCTTGGAATCCCCAATAGTCTTGCCTATAGATCCGGAAATGTATAGTACGGAATAGACATGCTGTGTGAAGCCCATCTGGACAGGTTGGTCTGGATTGGTGATGTTTCATTTTCACACCGGAGAAGACTCCGCAGTTAAACGTGTTGTTTGTGGAGTCGATGGGTCGGACCTGTGAAGGGTAGTAGCAGGAAGTACTGGATGGGTAGTCCAGGAAAATACCCTTGTGATGCTTGTGCTGTGTGCTATGGAAAGACCAATTTTCTGGAACTACAGGATGCTGCAGGGTTTGGGAGGAGTTGGGTGCAGAAAGAGAGTTTCTACTGAACCCGCTAAGCGATCGCGAAGGACGCTAGCATGAACTCCCCTTTTGATTGTGAAGCCAGTCCTTGGTGGACATTGTGCCTCTTGTGATGCCAGTCCTTGGTGGACAGTATGGCTATTAGGAGCTATGAGCTCTTAATAAGGCTTTATGGCGAACAGGAAAGGTGAAACCGACCCGCGCCTTAGATTGGGCCTCGAGTACGTTGGTATTTATGATGGCAAGGCGACTGAGCAACGGGGGGTGGCCGATCCGTACCTGCGTTATGTCCATCCGACTTGGAGACCTGAAAGTGTGGTCAGTTGGAGCGCATAATGAGAGTCTTAGGCCTGCGCGCCGTTAAGACTAAATGCTCAATTTTACCATCGGGTTTCAGACCTGAAAAGGTGGTGGAACCCTGGTTCGCCGGTACACCAAGAATGTGCCCGGAGTGCACGGATCGTCGGGCCGCGTGGCTGACGGTTGTGATGTATTGTTTGTGCGTGAGAGCACAATGTGTGATATATCTGCCTATGAATTGCTATGCCTGCAGGGAAGGAATACCACTGCCCCGAGAAAGGGGTAGGGTTGTTATAAATTGGTCAGCTGAATGCTGACCGTTGCCTTGTTTGCCACCGTTTGGTGGGCTGTCTCTATGCAAGTGCTGGAGAGTCGAGCGAGAAATATAAGTGTTGAAGTCCCTGCTGCTGGCTCGCGAAGGCTAAGCAAAGAATGTTATGTTTTGTTCATGTGTGGTCGGCCTGCGCGCCGATGTTTGGAATCCATACTTGTAAAGCGTAACTGTAAGGCCATAAGACCAAACATTAATGTATTTGTTGTACATTCCTATATAAATGTGGTTTTTTATATTAGTGGGCATTCCTGGTTGGAGTTCAATATTATTGTTAAAAGCTTCCGCTAGAATGCTCTGTGTTAGGATGCGATTATGAATATATATTAACTTATAACCTTGCCGCATGTTTTGTGGCATATGCTGTGTGGCCCCGGCCGGACCTTCTATTATATGCTATATGAACGGATAGAGTCGTTACACCTATTCACCCCCCTCTAGGTGACTCGCTAACCTTCAGTTAAGCAAATTTTAGTTTCCGCAAAAGGAGTTGTTGGCACCTCATTTGGTGCACTACTCTCCACTCAGCGCTGGGGTTCTTGTTGCCCCGCACCACTTCTAGTTGGCTACAATGTTAAACACACAAATAAGCAACTACAAATATTGCCAAAAGCAATCACATGAACATACCAGTTCCACAAACATGTGTATTTTCATTTCTAAGTGGACATTCATGGGTTCATTAGTATTATAACAGTAGCGCACATACACGTGCTCACCACCCTTAAAAGAATTCGACCACGAATTCCAAGAAGAAAGACCGAGAACGGAGTCTGATACCAAGTTTGTAACGCCCCCATCCGTCAAATAGCATATGACAGAAGGTCCTGCCGGGGCCCGACGACATATACCACTGACAGGCAAGGAGGTTACATATTGTTGTTTGCCAAACTCAAGTTCAAGTATAAAATGAGTCCTACCACAGAGCATTCTAGCGAAAGCATTTTATAATTTAGGAACCCATACACAATAAGGATGTCCACTATACAAAAGGAATGACATATATAGATAATACAACACATATTTTGGTCGTAGAATTATTACAACTGTTTCAGTTCATAAAAGTGACTTCATACATCGGCACGCAGGACAACCACACATGAAATAGTAAAGTTCGCCTTTTGGGCCTTCAAGGGCCAGCCAATTGCATCACATGGGCTTCAGCCCACTACTTCCCACTTGACTCTCCAGGACCTGCACAAAAGGGCCCACCAAAACGTTGCAAACAAAGCAACGATCGGCATTTTGCTGACCCATTTATAGCGATCCTACCCCTTATTCGGGGCCGCATTTCTCCATCCCTGTAAACAAGGCATAACATATATATAAGGCAATAACAACGTGCGTTTAGGCACAATTCACCACAGATGTTGGCCCAACGACCACATACCCCATGCAAACAAGGCACATTTTCGGTGTACTGGCCTCCCCCGTATAACACCACCGTTCAGAGGTCCATGACTTAACGATAACATTGTCATTCAGAGGTACTTAACTTGACGACTACGCCATTTATAGGTACTTAACTTGACGACTGACTGCCCATTCATAGGTACTTAACTTGACGACCCAGTCGTTTAGAGGTACTTAACTTGATGGCACGGTAGTTGGCCTTCACGGCTCAATGCATCACAAGCCACATGGCTTTGTCCCCTTTCGGGCTGACACCAACCCCAGGCTAGGCAACTTAAGCACACAACATACATACAACTGCCCCCAGGTCTCTTAAAGATAGGCCTCACAACATTCCAGCTCACTGGGAGCTTTCTGGGTGTTTTCCTGGAAATGCTTCCAGTACTTTGATGCAGCATCATGCACACCCCTAGACCCCGGATTTCACACGTACTTCACACGCATATCCACGGTTTCTTCTCTGGCACACAAATTAAACATCACTAATCCAGACCAACTTGTCCAGATGGGCTTCTCATAGTATGCCTATTCCGTACTTTACATTTCCAGATCTAAATGCTAGAATATATGGGGATCAAACTGATCTACCCACTGGAATCCACCGTTTTTCCACCTTTTAGTGAGGGTATCCATGCAAATATGCATATTGAGGACTTCACTTGTCCAGGAGAAAATTTGTCACCCTTGACGATCTCTTCGGAGCCATGACCGTGATCTAAGATCCGAATGAAATTGATTGCCACAACTTCCTCGCCGCAGATCTCGCATCGACTCGCGATTCCAATCACAAGCAAGCCTTGTATAAACCCTCACACAAGCTTCTGGACGTGCCTCCTCTTCTCTCTCTAGAAGTACAACAAAGAAAGGATTAGAGAAGATGAGAATAAGTCTCAAGTCCATACTTATACAAAAGCTACCGCCGTGTGGTAACTACTACTGCCACACAGCAACAAAGGTGGTAACCGCTTTACCCAGTCAGAGCTGCTATTAGAGCTAGCGCCTGCGGTAACACTGTAGCGTCTGGCGTTAAACCATTCGACGTTCGTCGAGCGATTAACGCGGTGCGGTACTTCTACCGCTTGGCATTAGCGCAATCGATGATTGTCGTTCGACTTTCGTCGATCGGTTAGCACAGCGCGGTAACTTCTACCTCCTAGCATTAGCACTCTCGATGATTGTTCGACAACGTCGAGTACTTGAAAGTGTTGAGTGGCTACCATAGCGTGATAACTCCTACCGCCTGGCGTTAGCGCTCTCGACAATTTTTTGACAACGTCGAGTACTCAAAAACATTGAGTGGTCAAAACATTGAGTGGCTACCGCGGCGCGATAGCTTCACGGTACCCAACCCGAGGGCTAAGTCTTTTAAATCACTAAGCTATCGCATGCGGTAAGACTATCGCTGCGCGGTAGCCCCCAATAACCACTACTTTTTGGGGTATTACACATGCATAGTTGTATTAAGGCTCTTACTTCTTGCCATCACTCCAATGTTTGCATCACCAATGATGTGGTATCCTGGATGATCTCTTTGATTCCTGATTGCTGGAGGCAATCTTCTTTCAGCAACAGCTTCAGGAGCAGCTTCTTGCTGATCTTCATCCACATCAACTATTTCTGGTAGATCTTCTGGAATATCCACTTTATCTTGGATAACTAGAGCTGCTTCCTTGATGGTTAGCTTGTCCATCATCTGATCTATAACTGCAGCACTAGAAGCAGAGCTTGACAGCTCATTGTTAATCATACTTGACTCATCAAAGACAACATGTACTGACTCTTCTACAACTTGGCTTTTCAAGTTGTAGATCTTATATGCTTTACTATGACTGTTGTACCCAACCAAAATACCATCAAAGGACTTAGCAGCAAACTTAGTGAAAGTCTTAATTAACAAGGTAGCTAACAAGCTAGAGGGAGTGAATAGGTTTTTTGTTTTTAATTATTATCTTTTTACTTAGTGTGAAATTAGTGGGCAGTTTTAAAGCTTACAAGAATAAACTACAAAAGGACACACTGAGCACACACAGATTTTATAGTGGTTACCCAAATTATGGGTACATCCACTCTCCTCCCACCTTTCTAACTTCTTGTTAGACAAGTCACTTCTCCAAAAACTCAACACCAAAGAGCTTACACCTCAGATCTCGTAGGATCTCTTAGTCTTCTCCAAGACTTACAACTCAGGAACAAGGCCCTACCTTAGAGCAAACTTGCTCCTACAACTCAGTGATCAAATGATCACCTACCTCAGACTTGAACTCAAGTCCTACAACTCAGGCTATGGAGGATAGCCCTACCTCAGATCCACAAGGTATCCTACCTCAGAGAGACTGACTCTCAAATAGCTCAGGAAAATCTACCCTACCTCAGATCCAAATCTGGATCCTACACTCAAACCCAAAGGTCCTACACTAAGAGAGTATGGCTCTCCTATAACTCAGGAAAAACTGCCCTACATCTCAGATCCAAAAGGATCGTATCTCAGATGCAAAGGACCTACACTTAAATCCAAAACTTAGATCCTACACTCAGGCAAATCTGCCCTACCTCAGGCTCAAGAGCCTTACAACTCAGATCCAAAAGGTTCCTACAGAAATAAAATAGTTTGTGTTACTATTAAAAAAGAGAAATTTCTCTGTGTCTGCCCCCTTGATCTAAGTTATTTCAGCTATTACTCTCTTCAGAGCAGCAGGAGAAATGTCTTCAGTAAATAGCTGCCTCTACTGGAAGTAACTCAGAACTGTTTCCGAACTTTGCAGATGAATACTGGAGCTTTTCTAGGTCTCAAGTTCTTCAACCATCTAACTAGAACCTGTAGAAAACTGGAGTCTCTGCTTTCTTTCTTTCTCAAAAGTAATATCTGAACTTGCTATAGTAGATGAGAATGCTACAGCTAACTTAAATGATCTTTTAATTCAGTTGAATTAACTTCAAGCTCCTTACACAGTAGTAATGGTGAAGAATAAGAAGTGCCACCACAACTTGCAAAAAGAATGAAACACTAAAATTTAAGTTCATCTCATCGAGCCTGTCATTTTTTTTCTTCCACAGATTAACGGCTCTGAGAAGAAGTAGGGACCACCTACAGATGACAACCACACCTTGCTTTAACGAAAGAAGATGTATAGTAGGCTTCCGACGCCATTTGTCATATTTTGTAGCTTTCCCGCAAGAAATTTGAACTGTGTTGAGTTTCTTTCACTTTGGCTGACATCATCAGTTATGGACTTAGCCAATTTCTTATATCCACTCCTGACGTTGAGAGCGTTGAGTTAATAGGCTTCACTCAACGCTTTTTGCCTTATCGTATTCTGCAGCCCTTTCTGCATCCTTGGCGTTGAGAGCGTTGAGTGAATGTTCTTCACTCAACTCCATTTGCCTTAGTTCTGAACTATGCCAACTGCTGAGGCGTTGAGTGAACTGGATTCACTCAACATTTCTATACTCACAATAATTTCTTATGTTTGAAGGCGTTGAGTGAGTTGTCTTTACTCAACGCTTTCTTCTTCTGCCTTACTTTTGACTAGATGTTGAGTAAACAAGCATCCCTCAATTCTTTTGTACTTTGTCAAATCTTGGACTGTCATCTGGATTTTAGTTCTTGAGCTTGTCTTAATGCTATCTGTCATATGACACTGAGTGAAGAGGCTTCACTCAATGCTTTTATACTTAGATAGATTTTCATTGGCAGATACCATATGGATTTGACAAACTGAGCTTTACTCGACAAATTTGTCGTATGGCGTTGAGTGAGTTGACATCACTCAATGCTTGTGGACTTAGTTGAATTTTTTGCCAGCTGATGCTTAGTTTTTGACTGTGCACACCTGATTCAGCGCTTTAGCTCATCTAGCGTTGAGTGGGTTGTCCTCACATAATGCTTCTGGACTTAACTAGAATATTGCTCTTTGTCAGCTTGCTCCTTGACATCTGGCATTGATAAAATTGGCTTCACTCAACGCATGCGAACTTAACTGTATTTCTGCTTCCTAATGCTGAGGCTTTGACTAACTCATCTTTACTCAGCGTCTTTTGAGATATGGCATTGAGTGAGCTGTACTCACTCAATGCCCGTGGACTTAGGCAAATTCCTGCTAATCCAGCATCTTCCTTTGGTTCTACCTGTCCAATCACTATGCCAAGGGCTAACCTGCATGCATTAACTTAAGCATACATTAAATACAACTTTGTGTATATCATTGACATGATTGACTTCTACAAATTTAGTACAATGTGGGAAATGGACCCAACAATCTGCCCCAATTTGAAGAAGTCAAAACCCTTATTAAAAATCCTGAGTCAATGACATATACTAACGTATGCAGCAATAAGACATTAACTTGTAAAACATATAACAAGAGAACAAGTTATATTTACCATGCTTCCTTGCCTGTGGGGTGAACATCATCACACTTGCTCCCCTTGCACTGTTACTACATCGTATTTGATACCACTCATAGATCTGATACCACTTCCTTTGACTTATACACTTTCCCCCCTTGGCATCCTTCTCCTCTCGCTTTTGACTTCTGTAAATAGTCAAGGAGGTGCGGATCTGCTTAGAGATTCTTCTCCTCCTATCTGATTATAGATTATACCATTGGTGCAGCTGCTAGCTTCCTCTCTTAATGAGGTTGAATCTTCACCAGTAATTGTTGGACTTGCTCCCTCTCAATAGAAGCATCTTTTATCAATATATTCATGATAAACATCTTGGTCTTCATACCACTAAAGATCTTCATCACCTGCAATAAGAATACCTGCTGCAACACAAATATCTTAGCGAGAAACTAAAGTTTCACCAAGTTCAACATACCCAGTTCAAACTTGGAGGTGTTGAACTTAGCATCATCTAGTGGCTTAGTTAAGATGTCATCCACTTGCTTGTCTCTTGAAACAAACTCAAGACAGATATCTTCCCTTTCTATATGTTCCCAAATAAAATGATACCCAAATTCTATGTGCTTAGTCCTGCTGTGTGAGACAGGATTCTAAGCAATAGAAATAGCACTAGTAGAATGACAACAAAGAGGAGTTCCACATATCTGAAGATTATAATCCTTGAGCTGATGTTGTATCCACAACAACTGAGCATATTAGCTACCTGCTGAAATGTACTCTGACTCTATAGTTAAGATTACCACACTTGTTTGCTTCTTGCTGCACCAAGACATTAGTCTCCCTCCCAAGAATTTACAGGTGTCAGAAGTGCTCTTCCTGTCCTCTTTACAGCCTGCAAAATCTGCATCTGAATAACATGTTAGTTCAAACTCCCCATTTCTAAGGTACCATAGGCCAAGATTTGGTGTGCCCTTCAGATACCTCAAAATCCGCTTAGCTGCAGAGTAGTGAGATTCTTTAGGGCAAATCTGATACCTAACACAAACACATGTAGCATATATGATGTCTGGCCTACTAGCAGTAAGATATATAAGGGAGCCAATTATCCCCCCCCCCTATACAAAGTTTCATCAACAGGTTTCCCTGCCTCATCTTTGCCTATAGACATACTTGACTCTATGAGAGTTTTCATGATAGAGGAATTCTCCATACCAAACTTTTTAATTAACTCCCTAGTGAACTTAAACTGATATATGGACAAGCCATCATCAGTGTGTCTAACTTGGAGACCTAAGAAGAACTTATGTTCACCCATACTGCTCATCTCAATCTTTCCTTGCATAAGTTTAGCAAACTTTCTACAAAGGTTATCATCGATATATCCGAAGATGATGTCATCTACATAGATTTGGACTAAGATGATCTTACCCTTAAATTCACATAGGAATAGTGTCTTGTCAATCTTCCCCCTTGATAATTTATTCTCAATGAGGAAGCTAGACAAAGTCTCATACCATGCTATGGGGGATTGCTTTAGCCCATATAGAACTTTCCTAAGTCTATAAATAGAATCAGGAGAGTTAGGAACAACAAAACCTAGAGGCTGTTCAACATAGACTTCTTCATTTAAGTCACCATTCAGGAAGGCTGACATCACATCCATTTAGTAGACTTTGAATCCCTTGTGTGTAGCATTTGCAAGGAACGGTCTGATGGCATCCAATCTTATATGGGCAAAGGTTGGATCAAAGTCAATACTTTCTTCTTGCATGTACCCCTTAGCTACTAGCCTTTCTTTATTCTTGATTATAATGTCATATTCATCAAACTTATTCCTGTAGATCCACTTGACTCCAATCATATTATGTCCTTATAGTCTGGGAACCAGCTTCCAAACCTTTCATCTCTTGAACTGGTCTCGTTCCTCTTGCATAGCAATAATCCAGAACTGATCTATGATGGCCTCTTAAAATTTCTTGGGCTGAACCTGTGACAGGAAACTGTCATACATAGCTGTAGTTAGGCGCTTGCTTCTTGTAACAACTCCATAGTTTGTATCATCAATAATCTAGTGTCTTGGATGGTCTCTTAGATGCCTGATTGTTGGAGGTAATCTTAGTTCACCAACATATTTAGGAGCAGCTTCTTGCTGATCTTCATTCACTCTATGTGTTCCTGGTAGTTCTTCTAGAATGTCCACTATGTCTTGGATATCTGGAGCTGCTTCCTTAATGGTCATCTTGTCCATCATTAGTTCTATACCTGTAGTACAAGAAGTTGAGCTTGGCAGCTCCCTGTTAATCATCCCAGACTCATCAAAGACAACATGCACATACACTTCTACAACTTGGCTTTTCAAGTTGTATATCCTATAGGCTTTACTGTGATTGTTGTACCTAATAAAAATCACATCAAAGGACTTGGCAGCAAACTTAGTCACATAGGACTTCCCATTGTGAAGTACACAGCATTTACTACCAAAGATTCTGAGATAGCTCAGATTTGGTTTTCTGCACTTCAAGATTTCATAGGGAGTCTTCTTGTGGCTCTTGGTGATAGTGTCTCTGTTAAGGACATGACATGCAACATTCACTACCTTAGCCCATAAATATTCTGGGAGAGATGTTTCACTCAACAAAGTTCTTCCAGCCTCTATGAGAGTTCTATTTTTCTACTCAACAATCTCATTTTACTCGGGAGTTATTGGAGAAGAAAATTCTTGATGAATCCCTTGCTCTTAACAGAACTTTGTCATGCATTCAGATTGGAATTCAGTCCGATGGTCACTTCTGATTTTGACCACAGTACTGTTAAACTCATTCTGAATTTGCCTTACAAACTTGATGACGATTTCAAGGGTTTCATTCTTTTTCTTGAGAAATAACACCCAAGCAAATCTAGAATAGTCATCAACCACTACAAGAGTGTAGACTTTCCTACGAAGACTATGAACTGCATAGGAACAAATAAATCCATATGCAAGAGGTATAAACACCTCATAGAGTCTTTTGTCACAATGCCTTTGAAGGAAGCTTTGGTCTGCTTGCCATTTTGGCATGCAGAGCAAATGCTCTCCTTGGTGCATTTCTCATTAGGACCATTGATAACTAGCTCTTGACTAAAGAGCTTGCCAATAGTCTTGTAATTTAAGTGAGCTAGTCTCTTGTGTCATTGGACACAATATGAGACTTTCTCATTTTCCACTAGACAAATAAGAGAGTTTGAATCTAGAAACAAAAAGTTTAAACAATAAACATTTTCACTCCTAGTGCCTATTAAGATGACCTCTTGATCACTTGACCTCTTAATCAAGCACTCATCCATGTGGAAGACAATAACATAGCCAAGATCAAAGAGTTGGCTTATCCTTGTATGGTTGTGTTTCAACCCTTCAATATTAGCCACTTTTGTTACAATGACTATACCATTGGTAATCTTACCATAGCCTCTTGTCACTCCTCTATCTGAACCACCAAAGATAACCTTGGGTCCATCTTTCACTGTGGTGAACCCCTTTAAGTTGCTCCTTGTCCTAGTCATGTGCCTGGAACAACCACTATCCAAGTACCATATAGGGGTATGGCCACCTGAACTAACCAGCATACACAATTTACCTTAACTTAGGACCCCACTATTTATTGGGTCCTAGGTCCATGTTAGTCTGAAAAGACCTTGTCTACCAGCATTAATTTTGACTGGTGGACTAACTACTGCTCTCGGCACTCTAGGATTATGCTGACAGTCTATAACATAGTGGCCCACTCTGCCATAGCACCAGCATTCATAAATGTTGTATCTACTTTTCTATGAAGGCCCTGCAGTAGGGTTAACTGCTGTCTTACAGAAGGAAGAGGTGCAACAGCCTTTTTCTGACTCCTTTCAGCATGGATTTGTCTGAAGGTAAGTTTTCTGGCAGGCTCATTTGGCTTGCTCTAAGTGCCATCTGCAACAATTTTTTTTCTTCAGAAAGCATGCTCTTAATACCATCAAAAACAACCAAATCAGGCTTGCCAACATCCTGACCCTTGGTTTCATCCAATGCAAATAGATTCTGAGCCTTGGCTGCAGCCACATTCTTGACTGTGGGGGCTGGAGCACCAAAAACAAATAGTCCATGATGAGCCATTTTGAATTTCTTCATGAGCAGCCTTAAATGCACTCACCCTGTTATATCTTCCACCATGGCGGTGAACATCTTTGTTCACACAAGTGGACCTACCATTCTTCCAGTGACCATAGGTGCTTTCTAGGTAATACCTGTTATAAGGTAACAACACTTTCCTAAAATGAATGTGAGGCTTGGAAGCAAGAGGATGAGCTGGAACTGGAGCTTTTGCCCTTCCCTTTGGAAGGAGCAGCTCTAGTGCTTCCCATGAATCCCAACCCCTTCTTACCTTCTGAGAGGAGAAGGAGTTTATCAAGGGCAACACAATACTTGTCTTAGAATAACCAGCCACTAATCTTTTCTCCCTCCCTAGACTCTCTTCAAGATCCCTAATGAGACTATTCTTGCTCTTGATGGCCCCCATTTGGATGTCTGAAAGGGTCTTCAATTGGCTGAGTTCCCTCATTGTCTGATTCATCACAGATGCTGTTTCAGCATGTTGGGAAATAGCTAGCTATAGGGAGGAGATATCCTTAGCATGCTTCTTTACCAGCTTCTTGCTCTTTTTAAAGGCATCCAAAAGTTCACTATATCTGTCAATCAATTGATTGACACCACCTTCTGAATCAGAATCATCTTCACCATAGGATGAAGAAGGTTTTGTACAGGGACCTATCTCATACCTAGACTTAGAGGAATAACGAGATAGAGAATGTACCTTGCTTGGATCAGGCTGATACTGGCTGGATTCCTTGTCAGTCATTGCCATCAGCCCATAGTAGATGTAAGAATCTTTATCGTCCTCATCCACCACTGTGTCACTATGTAAGTGTGACAGAGGGGCCCTGATACCTATCCTTACTAGAGGATAGTCTTCATTTACTGCTACATCTTCACTTTCAGCAGCAACAACAACCAGTCCAATATAGGCTTCTTCCTCTTCTAACTCTGATGAGGAAGAGTCTGTCCAGCTCTTCTCTTTCTTAGTAATGAAGGACTTCTCCTTCTTTCCCTTGTTCTGGTGCTTTTCTTCTCACCAGCCTCCTTCCTCTTTATAGGGCAATCATCTATCACGTGCCCTGGTTTGCTTCAATAGTAGCAGACAACTTTAGAGGAATTTAATTTACCAGATTTAGAACAATACCTGTCAGCCTTGGATTGATTCTTTTTGTGATAAGAAGAGATAGAAAGTATGCTCTTCCACTATTTCTTCATTATCTTCTGAAACTGACTGGAGAAAAAAACAAAATCCTCATTAGACATACTACTGTCTGATGTATCTGACTCTGAGCTATCTGAATCATGTGGTCTTCTTGGAGGAGAGGGAATCATCTCCTTACTCTTTTTGATGGTGTATGCTTTGAAGGCCAAGAACTTCTCCTTGGTTTGGGATCTGCTGGTGGGCTCCTCATCTTTCCTAGTGGGCTCCTCATCTTTCCTGGCAGCCCGCTGCATCTTATAAGACAACAACTTCCCAAACAATGTTTGAGGAGGATTATTAGCATGCTTGACCACCTCTCTTATGTCACAGATCTTAGTATCCCAGTCTCTAATGAGAGATCTTAGGAACTTGTCTTTTATTTCATAATGACTGAAGACCCTCTTATAGGTCCTCAGCTTATTTATGATCCTGAAGAGTCTTTCATAGCAAATAGTTATGTTCTCTTTCAGTACTTGCCTGAAAGCCTCATACTCCTGGTTGAGCATGGACTTCCTATGATATCTTACCTCTACAGTACTCTCCATGTAGACCATAAGAGTATCCCACATTTCTTTGGAGATCTGGCAGTCGATCAAGTTCTGGAAGGTTGAATCATCTATGGCACTGACAATGATATTTTGTGACCTCTTATCCAATGCAGGCAAGATGACCTCATCCTTAGTCATCTTTGAATATGTATTAGATGTCTGGATATTGGCATCCAGAGTAGAGTCCTTCATAGGGAAGTAGGGTCCCACCTTGACTGTCACAAAGATCCTTGGGTCAGAGGCTTCCATAAATAGCCTGGCCCGTTCTTTCTAGATTCCAAAATTCTCCTTCCCGCAAATGGGGAGTTTCATGAAACCTAGCTCCTAATGGTTCTATCCAGAACCCATAAGTATATAACTGTAGCTACCCTAGGAGATCACTCAGACTATTAAATTATTTCTAAGCAACCTCCCTCTGATACCACTTGAAAATCTTAGTTTACAAGATAGTTAGCAACCTAGAGGGGGTTTTCTGATTTTAATTATTATATTTTTACTTAGTGTGAAATTAGTGGGCAGTTTTAAAGCTTTCAAGAATAAACCACAAAAGCACAGATAGAGCACACACAAATCTTATTGTGGTTCCCCAAATTATGGGTACATCCACTCTCCTCGCACATTTCTAACTTCTTGTTAGACAAGGCACTTCTCCAAAAACTCAACTCCAAAAAGCTTACACCTCAGATCCTATAGGATCTCTCAGTCTCCTCCAAAACTTACAACTCAGGCACAAGGCCCTACCTTAGAGCAAACTTGCTCCTACAACTTAGTGATCAAATGATCTCCTCCTACCTCAGACTTGAACTCAAGTCCTATAGCTCAGGCTATGTATGATATCCTTACCTCAAAACCAGAAGGGATCCTACCTCAGAGAGAATGACACTCCTATATCTCAGGAAAATCTGCCCTACCTCAGATCCAAATCTGGAACCTACACTCAGACCCAAAGGACTTCCACTCAGGGAGTACGACTCTCCTACAACTCAGGCAAAACTGCCCTACAGCTCAGATCCAAAAGAATCCTACCTCAGGCCCAAAAGTCCTACACTCAGATCCAAAACTTGGATCCTACACTTAGACAAATCTGCCCTACCTCAGGCTCAAGAACCTTACAACTCAGATCAAAAAGGATCCTACATAAACAAAATAGTTTGTGTTACTATTGACATAGAGAAATTTCTTTGTGTCTGCCCCCTTGAGCTAAGTTATTTCAGCACTAACTATCTTCATAGCAGTAGGTGAAATGTCTTTAGTAAATAGTTGCCACTGCTAGAAGTAACACAAAACTGTTTCTAAACTTTGTTGATGAAGACTGGAGCTTTGCTAGGTCTCAAGTTATTCAACCAGCTAACCAGAACCTACAGAAAACTGGAGTCTCTGCTCTCATTCTTTCTCAAAAGTAATACCTGAACTTGCTGTTGCAGACGAGAACGCTATAGATAACTTGAATGAACTTTTAGTTCAGCTGAATTAACTTCAAGCTCCTTGCACAACAGTAATGGCGAAGAAGAAGAAGTCTAACCGCAACTTGCAAAAAAACGAAATCCTAAAAGTTAATTTCATCTCATCGAGCCTGTCCCTTTTTATCTTCCTCCGATTAACGACTCCAAGAAGTAGTGGGGACCACCTGCAGATGACAGCTGCACCTTCCTTTAACGGAAGAAGATATACAAAAGGCTTTCAGCACCATTTGTCGTGTTCTGTAGCTCTCCCACAAGTAACTTGAACTGTGTTAATTTTCGTTGACTTTGGCTGACGTCATAAGTTATGTACTTTGCCAATTTCTCAGATCCACTCCAGGCATTGAGAGCATTGAGTGAATATGCTTCACTCAACGCTTTTTGCCTTAGTGTATTCTGCAGCCCTTTCTGCATCCTTGGTGTTGTGAGCATTGAGTGAATGGTTTTCACTCAACGCCATTTTCATAGTTCTAAATTCTGCTAACTGCTGAGGCAATGAGTGAACTAGCTTCACTCAATGCTTCTATACTTACAATAATTTCTTCTATCTGAAGGCGTTGAGTGAGTTATCTTCACTCAATTCTTTCTGCTTCTACCTTAGTTTTGACTAGGCGTTTAGTAAACTGGCTTCACACAATGTTTTTGTACTTAGTCAAATCTTGCTGTGTCTTCTGGCTTTGAGTGTTTGAGCTTGTCTCAACACTATCTGTCATATGATATTGAAGAGGTTTCACTCAACGCTTTTATACTTAGACAAATTTAATTGGCTGATACCCTGAGGCTTTCACAAACTGAGCTTTACTCGACGAATTTATCGTATGGCATTGAGTGAGTTGACATCACTCAACGCCTATGTACTTAGTTGAATTTTTTGCTAGCTGATGCTTAGGCTTTGACTGTCCACACTTGACTCAGTGCTTTTGCTCATCTGACATTGAGTGAGCTGCCCTCACTCAATGATTCTATATTTAACCAAAATCTTTCTCTTTACAAGCTTGCTCCTTGACATCTAGCGTTGAGAGAATTGACATCACTCAACGCCTGTGGACTTAGATGTATTTTTTGCTTCCCAATGTCGAGGCTTTGACTGACTTAGCTTTACTCAGCGCTTTTGAGATATGGCATTGAGTGAGCTGTCCTCACTCAACACCTGTGGACTTGGGCAAATTCCTGCCAATCCAGCATCTTCCATTGGGTCTACCTGTCCAATCACTATGCCAAGGACTAACCTGCATGCATTAACTTAACCATACATCAAATACAAGTTTTTCTATATCATTGACATGATTTACTTCCACAATCTGGTACATTGTGGGCAATGGACCCAACAATCACCCCATATTTGAAGAAATCAAAACCATCATTCAAAATACTGAGTTAATGACATACACTAACATATGTAGCAATAAGACATTAACTTAGAAAACATATAACAAGAGAACAACTTATAGTTACTACACTTCTTTGCCTGCAGGGTGAACATCATCACACCTGCTTTTGCTGAATTGCAGCAACCTGGTATCTGATACAACTCATAGATCTGATACCACTTTCCATGACATATATGCATTTCCTCCCCCTTGGCTACCTTCTTCTCCCCCTTTTTGAGATCTATAAATAGTTAGAGAGGTGCTGATCTGCTTAGAGATTCTTCTCCCAATATATGATTACAGATTATACCATTGGAGTAGCTGCTAGCTTCCTCTATTAGTGAGGTTGAATCTTCACCTACAGCTGCTGGACTTGCTCCCCCTCAGTAGAATAATATTCTATCAATATGTTCATGATAGACTTCTTAGTCTTCATACTACCCAAGGTCTTCATCACCTGCAAGAAGAATAACTCCTGCAACACAAATATCACAAGGAGAATCTGAAGCTATACCCAGTTCAACATACCCAGTTCAAAATTGAAGGTTTTGAACTTAGCTTCATCTAGTGGCTTAGTGAAGATGTCAGCCACTTGCTTGTTTGTTGAAACAAACTCAAGACAGATATCTTCCTTTCCACATGCTTCCTATTATAATGATACCTAATTTCTATGTGCTTTGTCCTGCTATGTGAGATAGGATTCCTAGCAATAGAAATAGCACAAGTAGAATCACAAAAGAGAGGAGTTCCACTTATCTAAAGATTATAATGTTGGGCATGATGTTGTATCCATAGCAACTGAGCACAATAGTAACCTGCTAAAATGTACTCTGACTCTGTAGTTGAGATTGTCACACTTGTTTGCTTCTTACTGCTCCAAGACACTAGTCTCCCTCCAATGAGTTTTCAAGTGCCAGAAGTGCGATGCCTGTCCTCTTTGCAGCCTACAAAATCTGCATCAGAATATCATGTTAGTTCAAACTCCCCATTTCTAGGGTACCATAGGACAAGATCTAGTATGCCCTTCAGATACCTAAAAATCCACTTAGCATCAGAGTAGTGAGATTCTTTTGGGCAATCTTGATACATAGCACAAACACATATAGAATACATGATGTATGTCCTACTAGTAGTAAGATATAGAAGTGAGTCAATTATCCCACTATACAAAATTTTATCAACTTATTTCCCTGCCTCATCTTTATCTATGGGCATACTTGACACAATGGGAGTTTTCATGGGGGAGGAATTCTCCATATCATACTTTTTATTAACTCCCTGGTGAACTTAGACTTGGATATGGACAAGCCATCATCAGTCTGTCTAACTTGGAGACCCAAGAAGAACTTAAGTTGACCCATATAGCTCATCTCAAACTTCCCTTGCATAAGTTTGGCAAACTTTCTACAAAGGTTGTCATCAGTAGATCCAAAGATGATGTCATCTACATAGGTCTGGACTAGGATGATCTTACACTTAGATTCCATTAGGAATATGGTCTTGTTTATCTTCCATCTTGAGAATTTGTTCTCAATGAGGACAATAGACAAAGTCTCATACCATGCTCTGCGGGCTTGCTTTAGCCCATATAGAAATTTCCTAAGACTATAAATAGAATCAGTAGAGTTAGGAACAACAAAACCTGGAGGTTGTTCAACATAGACTTCTTCATTTAAGTCACCATTCAGGAAGGCTAACTTTACATCCATCTGGTAGACTTTGAATCCCATGTGTGCAGCATATGTAATGAACAGTCTGATGACCTCCAATCTTACTACAGGGCAAAGGTTTGATCAAAGTCAATACCTTCTTCTTGCTTGTAGCCCTTAGATACTAGCCTTGCTTTGTTCTTGATTATAATGCCATTTTATCAAGCTTATTCATGTAGATCCACTTGAATCTAATGGCATTATGTCCTTGTGGTTTGGGAACAAGCTTCCAGACCTTGCATCTCTTGAACAGGTTCAGTTCCTCTTGCGTAGTAATAATACAGAACTGAACTATTTTGGCCACTTTAAATTTCTTGGGCTCAATCTATGACAGGAAACTGTCATACATAGCTGTTTTTAGGCTCTAGCTTCTTGTCACTACTCCATGTTTTGCATCACCAATAATGTGGTGTCTTGGATGATCTCTTACATGACTGATTGCTGGAGGCAATCTTCTTTGAGCAACAGCTTCAGGAGGAGCTTCTTGCTGATCTTCATTCACTCCAAGTTTTCCTGGTAGTTCTTCTGGAATGTCCACTGTCTTGGATATCTAGAGCTGCTCCTTGATGGTCAGCTTGTCCATCATCTATTTTTGTACCTGTAGTACTAGAAGAGGAGCTTGGCAGCTCCCTATTAATCATGCTAGACTCATCAAAGACAATATGCACACACTCTTCTACTACTTGGCTTTTCAAGTTGTATATCCTATAGGCTTTACTATGATTGTTGACCCAAGAAAAATCCAATCAAAGGACTTGGCAGCAAACATAGTCATATAGGACTTCACATTGTGAAGCACATAGTATTTACTACAAAAGATTCTGAGATCGCCCAGATTTAGTTTTCTGCCCTTCAAGATTTCATAGAGAGTCTTCTTGTGGCTTTTTGTAATAGAGGCTCTATTTAGGACATGACATGCAGTATTCACTACCTCAACACAGAAATATTTTGGGAGAGATGAGTCACTCAACAAATTTCTTCCAACTTCTATGAGTGTTTTTTTCCTCTCAACAATCCTATTTTGCTGGGAATTTCTTGGAGAAGAATATTCTTGATGAATCCCTTTCTCTTAACAGAACTTTGTCATGCTTTCAAACTGGAATTCAGTCCCATGATCACTTCTATTTTTGACAATAGTACTGTTAAACTCATTACAAATTTGCTTGACAAAATTGATTAAGATTTCAAGGGTTTCATTCTTTTTCTTGACGAAGAACACCCAAGCAAATATGTAATAGTCATCAACCACTACATGAGTGTATACTTTCCTACTAAGACTATAAACTATCATAGGAACAAACAAGACCATATGTAAGAGGTATAAACACTTCACAGAGTCTTTCGTCCTAATGCCTTTGAAGGAATCTTTGGTCTGCTTGCCCTTTTAGCATGCAGAGCAAATGCTCTCCTTGGTGCATTTCTCATTAGGACCATTCCTAACTAGCTCTCGACTAACGTGCTTGCCAATAGTCTTGTAAATCAAGTGAGCTAGCCTCTTCTGCCATTAGACACAATATGAGACTTTCTCATTTGCCACTAGACAAATAGGAGAGTTTGAATCTAGACACAAAAAGTTTAAACAATAATCATTTCCACTCCTAGTGTCTGTCAAGATAACCTCTTGGTCACTTGACCTCTTAATCAGGCACTCATCGTTGTGGAAGACAATGACATAGCCCAGATCAGATAGTTGGCTTATGCTTATAAGGTTGTGTTGCAACCCTTCAACATAAGCCACTTCTATGATAGTGACTATGTCATTGGTAATCTTACAATAACCTCTTGTCACTCCTCTATCTGAACCACCAAAGATAACCTTGGGTCCATCTTTCACTGGAGTGAAGTCCTTTAAGTTGTTTCTTGTCCCAGTAATGTGTCTGGAACAACCACTGTCCAAGAATAGTATACGGGTATGTCCACCTGAACTAAACTGCATAATACAATTTACCATACCTTAGGACCCCAATATCTATTGGGTCCTAGGTGCATGTTAGTCTGAAAAAGACCTTGTCTACCGGCATCATTTTTGACTGGTGGATTAACTACAGCTCTCGGCACTCTAGGATTGTGTCAGCAGTCAATAACATAGTGGCCAACTCTGCCACAACACCAACATTCATAAATGTTGTACCTTCTTTTCTGTGAAGGCCCTACAGTTGGGTTAACTGCTGTCTAAATAGAAGGAAGAGGTGCAACAGCCTTTTTCTGATTCCTTTCAGCAAGGATTTGTATGAAGTTAAGTTTTCTAGCAGGCTTTTTTGGCTTTCTCTAAGTTCCATCAAAAAAAATTTTCTTTTTCAGAAAGCATGCTCTTAATAGCATCAGAAACAAGCATATCAGGCTTGCTAATAGACTGACCCTTAATTTGATCCTATGCTGATAGATTCTGATCCTTGGCTGCAACCACATTATTGAGTGTGGGGTCTAGCGTACCAAAAACCTATGGTCAATGATGGGTCATTTGAATTTCTTCATGAACAACCTTCAAGGCACTCACCCTACTATATCTTCCAACATGGTTGTGAACATCTTTGTTCACACCAGTGGATATACCATTCTTCTAGTGATTATAGGTGCTTTCTATGTCATACCTATTAGAAGGTAACAACACTTCCTAAAAGGAATGGGAGGCTTGGAAGAAAGTGGTTGAGCTGGAGCTTCTCCCTTCCCTTTGGAAGGAGCTGCTCTAGTGTTTCCCTTGAATCTCAACCCCTTCTTACCCTTCTGAGAGGAGAATGAGTCTATCATGGGCAACACAGTACTTGGCCTAGAATAACTAGCCACTAATCTTTTCTCCCTCCCTAGACTCTCTTCAAGATCCCTAATGTTGGAACCCCTGTTTTGATTTGGGCTAGGTTCACTTCTTAGGTTGTGTTGACCCATGATGTATAGTTAGGGTCGCTAGTTTTTCTTTCTAATTTTTAGGCCAGTCCACCAAGTGTCAACTTCATGGACCTGTCTAATGTGGACTTCAGATTCAAGACTTAGACGTTTTTCAGTTGTCTGGAAATTAGTCCAACGTTCATCGAACTCAGCCCGATGAACTTAGAGCTTAATTCGATGATATTCATCAGAAGGATATGTTCTATGGTCGACATTTTCTTCCAGACTGGTTCTCAGTTCGAATAATTCTGTTTGTTCAAGTTCTGTGGTCGACGATCTTTGAGTGCAGAATAGATTCTCAGGTCGACGTTCTTGGAGCACAGAATCAGTTGTTTATATTCAGTGTTTTGCTTTGCAGAGTTCAGGTCGACGAACAGGATTTCTTAGGTCGACGTTCTCTGAGTGCAGGTCGACGAAAATTGTGCTCTGGTCGACGAATTTTGTAAGCTGTCTGTTCTTTGTTTTTTCCTTATCTGTTCCCTTATTACTATTATTCTAAGTCATAAATTCCCTGAGTAATCAATGCTTATATTCCCTATGGATATAGTTGTTCCTGGCAGCATTGATTATGGTATACATCGAAGATTTATTTGACATATTTCTCGGGACAGTTAGGGAAACCAATAATTACAGTCATGCTAGCCGTTTTCTTTCCCAGTTTTCCAGCAAGGCATTAATTGCAGTGATTCAAATTTCAAAGGAAGATTGGTTGTCTCAGAGAATATACAGAGAATAATATTTTTAAGAAAAGGATACACAGACTGGGAATAGCAACATAATTCTCTCGGAGCAAAAATTGCAGAGAGATATTCTTAGCAAGAGCAGAAAACTACACAGCAGCTTGAAATCGACATCTCACACTTTGCTTTCAAGAAGATTGAAGAAGAACAACACAAATTGATCAAGATTCTTCATCATCTCCTCCTTCCAGTATTTTGCTGAGACAATATAGATTCATTTGTCTAAAGTTCTTGGATCTGTTTTTCACAAGCTGAAGACCTACTCACTCCTGGACAAAGCTTCTCAATCCTGAAGAACTCTATATCTCAGGGGGAGCTTGGACAAGATCTGGAATCCACACAAAGTCTTCTCAAAGTGCTTTTGAGAAAAGAGAAGAATAACATCACTTTCTTTCCCATCCCACTATACAGGGTTTTAACTCTCTTCAAAAGTTAACCTGGTTCATAAGTCACCTTCCAAAAGACTTGAGTTTGGTTTTTGGGCACCTGATCAAAAGCTCAAAGGGTTGCAATATCCCCCTTCATATAGATATTGTGGTGGCAGTCACTTGATCAAAACTTATAGTGGATTCCTACCAGGGTGGTAGAAGAGTAGATGTACCCAGTTGGGGAACCACTATAAAATTCTTGTGTTGTCTATGTGTTTGCTGTTTTCCTTTTTGTCTTGTGTTGTGGTAGCTTAGTGTTGATTGTCTTTGCTTCTCTTAGCTATTATTATATCACCTATTTGATCACTTGACTTTATAATTGTAAAAGGTTGCAAAAGAATTTTAACTAACCCTATTCACCCCCCCCCCCCTCTAGAGTTAACCAGAGATTACACTCTGTTTTCTTTCAATTGGTATCAGAGCGAGGTTAGTCATTTTTATTTTAACAGGCTAACACCTGGACTAACCAAGATCCTAAGATAATCTCTGATTAAATCTTGTTCCTTTTACACTTTATATCATGTCACAAAATAAGGATTATGCAAGCACCAGACCTCCAGTGTGCAACTTGAATAAGTTTGCCATCTGGAAGGCAAGAATAAAATTTTATATGAACTCTATTGATAAAGACATATTCAATTCAATTTTGACAGGACCACCAACTCCAGTGGCTTCCACGCCATCCACTTCAACAAATCTGGGTGCTGTTCCACCTCAGATTGGACAGATGCACAAAAGAAAGCCAAGATTGTAGATGCCAGAGCCATTAATATCCTAGCTCAGACTATGTCTGATGATATTTTTCAAAAGGTGGCTGAGTGCACTTCAGCAAAAGCCATCTGGGATTCTCTAAATCAAATGGTGGCTGGATCTGTTGATGAGAGAAATGATAGGAGATCCAATCTCATCTCACAATACTCCATCTAAGGAAATTGTCTGTTTTGGATGCAGGAACCTGGGCACTTCATCTTAGAATGTCCAAAAACTCAGAAGAAGGACTAGAGAAGAGAAAATGATTCCAGAAGAACACATAATAACAAGCCCTCCAACAATAAATACAAGAGGAAGGAGAAAGGGTTTGTTGCAGAAACTTGGAGTGATATTGAGGAAGAGACATCATCCTCCAGCTCCAGTGATGTTGAAGAAGAAGAGAAGGCAAAGGAAGTTTGCCTAATCGCAATAGATAATTGCAGCAGTCAGTTAGAGGATGAAGCTTCAGAAGATGAAAGGTCTCTATCTGCAGATGATCAGGTAATTACATCCTATGATTTTGAATCAGAAGAATTTAAAACTGAATTTAAAAATCTGTGCTTAGATCTAATAGGCTCTGAGAAGGAAATCAAACTTCTCAGAGAAAGTTTAACTGAACAAGATAAGTACATTGCTGAAAATGCTAGACTAATAGATGAACTTACCTTAGCAAATGAACAAATTGCTTTCTTAAAAATTGAATTAAGCAAAGCCAAGAAATTAAAAGAATCACTTAATGGTAGAAGTTTAAAACTATTAGACATAACTAGTACTTTAAACACTATGGCAAATAACAGTAAACTAGGACTAGATGCATCATCTAGTAAACCACCAATAATCCAGAAGAATCATTTATCTAAACCTGTAAATTTCATTTCAGATAAGGGTAAGAAGAATACTGAACAAGTAAACAAAGTAAATGATGTCTTAAAACAATTGGAACTCAAGCAAAAATCTAAGAACAAGAAGAAAAATAACTACAACAATGTTCAACAGATTTCGTCGAACTCAGATCGCCGAAATATGTACCGTTCGTCGACCTCAGAACGACGAACTACGAACGCCAACTATAATAATAGTTATTCTTCGATCCACGATCGACGAAACCATTCCGGTTCGTCGACCAGAGGTCGACGATATTGGTACCATGAGAATGAATACTTTCATTCTTCGAGCAGAGATCGAAGATCTTATCCCAATTCGTCGAACACAGGTCGACGAACGTACCAAAGTTCGTCGATCCCAGATCATTATTATAAAAACTCTAACTCTAACAGGAACTTTAATAAAGATCTTAACCAACCTAGGGAGAATATCAACCCATTCACCCAATGGATAATTCCTCCCAGAATATTTCATCACTTAGGGTATAAAAGCCAACCTGAATGTTCTTACATTTCCAGTTTTTCTTATGAAAAGAAACAAGGACCCAAGGTGACCTGGGTCAAGAACATCTAACTTATTTTCTTGCAGGTGAAGAACTATCTTATCACTCAAAATAAGTGGTATCTGGATAGTGGGTGCTCAAAGCACATGACTGGATGCACGGACAACCTAATCAATTTCAAGGCAAAGCTGGGTCCAAGAGTGATCTTTGGAGGTTCCAGTTTTGGAAAAACTGAAGGCTATGGAGACTTCAACAGTGGAGCTGTCACTTTCAGAAAAGTGGCATATGTAAATGGTCTTAAATATAACCTAATATCCATAAGTCAATTATGTGATGCAGGTTATCAGGTTTGCTTTACTAATTCCAAATGTATTATTTCTTCAAATAACCAAACTGTTTTAACATGTTGTAGACAAGGGAATATATACCTAGTAAACTTTAACTATGCTAGTTCAGAACTATATTTATTCAATCAAGTTAGTAATAACAATATTCTTTGGCATAAGAGACTAGGTCATGTTAACCTTAAGAAGATCTCTAAGCTATCTAGGGACAACCTTGTCAGAGGATTGCCTTCTGGCCCCTACAAGAAGGAAAGCCTATGCAAGGCTTGTCAAGAAGGCATGCAAACTAAAAATAGCTTTAAGCCAATTAATAAGAGTGACTCACCTAAGATTCTGTACTTGCTACATATGGATCTTTTTGGACCCATTGCTGTACAAAACTTAGGAGGGAAGTCTTACATTTTAGTTATTCTAGATGACTTCTCTAGATTCTCTTGGGTGTTCTTCTTGAGAAACAAGTCAGGTAACTTTAAAGTCCTTACAGACTTTCTTAAGAGCATAAGGATTGAGTATTCTACTCCAGTTGCATTGATCAGAAGTGATCATGGTACTGAGTTTGAATCTCTTCCCATGCAAAGATTCTGTGAGGAGGAAGGTATCATGCATTGTTTCTCTGCTGCTAGAACTTCTCAACAAAATGGGGTAACAGAACCCTCATTGAATCTGCAGGAATATTGCTTGCAGATGCACATATGCCCCTATACTTTTGGGCAGAGGCTGTGAGCACAACAAACTATGTGCTGAATAGAAGTTTGATACACAAACTTAAGGGTAAGACCCCTATGAATTACTCAAAGGAAAGAAACCTAAAATTGATTACTTTAGAATTTTTGGGTGTAGATGTTTCATTCATAACAATAACTAGAAACACATTAGAAAATTTGAAGCTAAATCTACAAAGGTAATTTTTCTTGGATATTCCCAAGTTAGCAAGACTAATAGGGTTTTCAATAAATCATCCTTTAAAATGGAAGAATCTGTACATATTTCTTTTGATGAAGATAAGATGTATTATAAGGAGAAGGACTCTTCTACCTCAGATCTTTTGCAGGTATCTCACTTGTGGGAGAAATTAGGAGAATTAAACCTTACACAAAAGTTCATATCACATTCTCCTCCACAAGTTGATGAAGACAGTGAAGAAGAATTTTTGGAAGTGGTTGAACCTCTTTCAACAGCAGACATTATTCCACAAGAGGAATCAACTCCAAATGTTGTTGCTAAACCAACTCCACCCACTAACCTTGTCACACTAAGGGATCACCCTAGATCTCAAGTGATTGGGGACATGTTAGTAGGTGTACATACAAGACATTAAATCAACCAAGATGTGATGCATGCCTGTTTCCTCTCTCAAGTTGAGCCTCAATCCATAAATGATGCAGAGCAAGATCCCCAATGGATTATTACAATGCAAGGGGAGCACAATCAATTTGAGAGATGCAGAGTTTGAGACTTGGTTCCAAGGCCCAAAGGCTATCCAGTAATTGGAACCAAGTGGGTATTCAGAAACAAACTTGATACCCAAGGTGTAATTGTGAGAAACAAGGCTATGCTTGTTGCTCAAGGTTATATGCAAGAGGAAGGTATTGACTATGATCAAACCTTTGCTCCTGTTGTATGGCTAGAAGCAATCAGGATTTTTATTGCTTATGCTGCTTTCAAGAAGTTTAAAGTATACCAGATGGATGTAAAGACTGCTTTCCTGAATGGAGAACTAAAGGAAGAGGTTTATGTTGAACAACCCCCAGGTTTTATCTCTTTTACTCATCCCTCATATGTTTTTAAATTGCATAAAGCTCTCTATGGTGTAAAGTAAGCTCCAAGAGCTTTGTATGAGACCTTAGCTAGCTTCTTGATAGAGCACAAGTTCTTTAGAGGCATGGTAGATATGACCCTTTTTACTAAGATGCATCATGATAAAATTTTGATAGTACAAATATATGTAGATGACATCATTTTTGGTTCTACAGATCCCAAACTATGCAAGAGATTCTCTGATCTAATGCATTCAAAGTTTGAGATGAGTAGCATGAGAGAGCTATCATACTTCCTTGGCTTACAAGTGAAGCAATCCCCTGATGGCATATTCATATCCCAATCTAAATATGCAAATGAGCTATTAAGAAATTTCAGATGGCTGATGCCTCCTCTATCAAAACTCCCATGACTGCTAATGTTGTGATTGACTTTGATGAACATGGAAAACCAGTTGATCAGACCAAGTATAAGGCCATTGTTGGATCCCTACTCTATCTCACAGCAAGTAGACCAGACATCATGTTTGCTACATGCCTTTGTGCTAGGTTCCAAGTGAACCCTAAGGAATCTCATCTTATTTTCATTAAAAGAATTTTGAGATATATAAAGGGTTGCCCTAATCTAGGACTATAATATCCAATAGAGTCAGTATTTGAGCTTACTGGATTTTCTGATGCTGACTATGCTGGATGTAGAGTAGACAGGAAAAGCACATCAGGAACATGCATGTTCCTAGGTGATAGGGTTATGTCTTAATTTTGTAAAAGCAAACATCAGTGTCCACTTCAACTGCAGAGGCTGAATACATTGCAGCTGGCAGTTGTTGTTCACAAATTTTGTGGATACAAAACAAACTACTGGATTATGGATACAACTTAAATAATTCAACTAGATTTTGTAATAATACTAGTGCAATTTCTATTGCACATAATCCAGTGCATCATAGTAGGACAAAACATATAGATATAAGACATCATTCCATAAGAGACTGTGTGGACAAACAGAAAATTAACCTTGAATTTATCTCCACTGATTTGCAAAGGGCAAATATTTTCACCAAGCCCTTGGATGAATCTAAACATTTGTTCTTTCTGAATCAGTTAGGAATGATAGATGAAAAGGCTTAATTTTAAATATGTCTTTAGTGTAAATGATCTGGAAACAATTCGTAGACCTGAGATCGACGATTTGCAAACTTATCGTTGGGAGTTCGTCGACCGGAGATCGACGAAATCTTTGTGTGAAGTCAGTTTCGTCGACCTGAGATCGACGATCCTGTTTCAGGAAATATTTCTGAGGACAACGAAATATCTCCATATCTTCAGTCTGAGATCGACGAATTTATCTCTTCATGAAATTTTTCGTCGACCTGAGATCGAAGAATTTTCTTTTCGCAGGACGAAACTTGTCGTTTCACATTCTGAAAAACCTTATAACCAGGTTTTCTTCGAGCTCAATCCAGCGCATTCAGTTCTCTTGCACTTGATCTCTCTCTCTTTCTCTGTTGCATGTGATCATGGCGATTCCAGCAAGCGCTCTCGCAGCAATGAAATTCGACATGGGTTTTGACATCGACTTCGAGTCGTTTCAACTCTCAAATCAAATCTTTCTTGATATTCTAAAGCCGTTTGAAGATCTACAGTTAAAGAATTTGATGACTACAAGGATAAAGGTTGCGGCGACTGAAATTCGAGAATGGGTCTACACTCTATCGACTCCAGATGTTAATACATTGATTGGAACAATCTCGGGTAATGCTGTTTCACTTACGCATGTTGTTTTAACTGAAATTTTTGGTTTATCGAATGGAGAAGAGGACTTAGAAATTGATTCTGCTGAGTTTGATGAAATGCTGAATCGAATGGGTTATTCTGGTGACAACCCTAACAAATTGTTGAAGAAACATCTATCTGCAGATTATAAGTTTCTGGCAGATGTTGTGGGAAAAGTTTTGCTGGGCAAACACACCGCTCATGATTACATAACTAGACAATAGTTCCTTGTGATGAGTGCAGTAGCAAACAAGAAGGCCATGAACTGGGCCAAAATTATGTTTGAATTAATTAAGAAGAAAAACTCAAAGAAAGAGGTGTGCTTTGGAAGGATTTGGGAATCTTCCTTCAAGCCAAGGCTGCTGAATGCCTGGTCTCCCCGACCATATTCATAAATGCCTCCAAGAGGCTTACCTGCGCCTTGTTTGGCAGGTGGGAGAGGAACATTCCTAAGCCATCCAGGGCTTCCTCTTCCAAAACTTCTGAGGGTACAAGGGCTGATCCAGCCACTCCCCACCCTGCTGAAGATGTTCCACCTCCACATCCACCACCTCCAGCTTCCCCAATTCATCTCTCTTCACCAGTTCATACCTCAGCCCAAACTCCTACACCTCCATCATCTCCAGTGCATCATCCACAAACTCATATTCACTCTCCAACACCAACTCTATCACAACATGGTACCCACCCTCATCTCCTCTACCACAACATCTAGCTAACATTCCCCTTTCCAACCCTCTCTCCCTACCATCTTTGATCTACTGTCATCCCCCATTCATAGTCCATCTTCACCAGATGAGCAAATGCCAGATTCTCTACCTTCTCCTCCAGCATCATCTTCCATCCACCCTTCTGTATCCACTGAGACACCTCCTGAGTTCATACAATTGGACCCCTCTTTCATTCCACCTCTTCTAGAAATTCTCACTCCTCTCATCAGAAACCTCATAGTAGAGACCATTTCACCTCTTGCTTCTTTTATCTCATCTCTTGCTGCTCAAATTTCTGCCCTCTTTGTCCCTCCTTCTTCAGTCAGGGGCCTGGCTCTAGATCTTACTGAACCCAGGAAGGGGGAGATACTCCATAAAGAAGTAGCTCCAGCTCTAGCAGAAGCAGCAGAAGCAGCATCATAAGCAGCAACAGACTTAGTTATCTCTACTGATTCAATTGATTTTATTGATTCTGATATAGACATGGATGAGACATATATAGCTAAAATAAATACTGTTGGTGATTATATTATCAATCCCACAGTAGATATTTTGAGTTTGTTAAATATTTTTAATTCAGTTCATTTTAACTTTCTTCCAGAAAATAGCCTAAAGCCTTCTATGGCTATAGTTCCTTTCACTTCTCCAATAAGCCCCAAAGTTGCCATGCAACTCAAGTCCAGCATTGCAAGTATAGAGGCTCTAGTTATTCCATCTCCACCAAGAGCAGATTCTCTCATTGTTTCATCCTCTCCCAAAGCCATCTCTCCTCCAACATTCAAGATGGATGATAGTCTCATGCCAGATCTAGATGAGATCATGATGGCAGACATAGAACAAGAGAACCTATTAGTTGCTGAAAAAGCTACAGAATCAGTTGTTCTACCTCCAGCTCCTCCTCAAGCTGAAAAGTTGTTAATATCTGCAAAAGCTCTAAAAGAAATCAATGTCTTATATGATAATCCTCAGTGATCTTCTGATGATGAAGATGAGGAAGATAATTCTGATGATGAAACAAAGTCTAAGAAGAAAGTTTCCAAGAAAAGAAAGGTTGTTCCTCAAGCTGCACTAAAACCTAATCCCACTCATGATACCCCATATTATATTCTGCAAAATATCACTTCTTATAATGGTATGCCAGCTTGGATGTGGATGTCAAAGAATGAACAGAAAGCCAAGAATAAAAGCAGGAGATACTCTCCTCCTCCTCATTCTCAAAGATACAGGAAAGATCCACCTCCTCCTCCTCCACCTGTTGCTGGTGCTTCAGGCAGTTACTCTCAGAGGTCTACCACATATTCTCAAACATACCAAAGACATCATGGTAGATCCTCTTCACATTTTGGAAGCAGCCAGCAGAGGTATCCTTCAAGCAGGCAACATCAACAACAACAGCAACATCTACAGCAAGCTTCTGGACATCAAAAAGCTGACAGTCCAGAGAGGCCTGACTCTCCTCTTATTCCATTTGAGGATGCTGAAACAGCTACTACTGCTAGAATGGCCAGGTTCCAAGAACTAGTTGGATTATCTATGATAAACAAGGCTAAATCTGAAGGAAAAGATCCCTCACAGTATTCAACAATGTCCAAGTACAGGAAAGAGGAATTAAACAGGTATGCAAAATCAAATAAGTTCTTTAATTAGATGATTATATGCAGTAACATCCAGAGGCTGTTGTGCCAAGGGCCACATCTCTCAACATCATTGGAGCTGCTGATATGACTATGACAAAGATTCAAGCAGCTAATCCTAACAGGGAGATCAAATTTACCCAGACTGGTGTCAAAGAAAAGGAGGATAAGCAAAAGGAGACAATGAAGAAGAAGAAATAAGTATAAGCTATTCAGTTTTATGTATGTCTTAAACTATTTATTCACAGACACAAAGCTACATTGTATATATATTTGTTGCATGTTTTAAATTTTTCTGCCAGATATACTTTTCTTTTGCTTTATGAATACTTTTTGTTTGTATTAGTGACCTCACCCAAATAGGGGGAGATTGTTGGGACCCCTGTTTTGATTTGGGCTAGGTTCACTTCTTAGGTTGTGTTAACCCATGATGTATAGTTAGGGTCACTAGTTTTTCTTTCTAAGTTTTAGGCTAGTCCCCCAAGTGTCAACTTCATGGACCTGCCTGATGTGGACTTCAGATTCAAGACTTAGAAGTTTTTCAGTTGTCTGGAAATTAGTTCAACGTTCGTCGAACTCAGCCCGACGAACTTAGAGCTCAGTTCGACGATATTCATCAAAAGGATATGTTCTGTGGTCGACGTTTTCTTCCAGACTGGTTCTCAGTTCGACTAATTCTGTTTGTTCAAGTTCTGTGGTCGACGAACTTTGAGTGCAGAACAGATTCTCAGGTCGACGTTCTTGGAGCACAGAATTAGTTGTTTATATTCAGTGTTTTGCTTCGCAGAGCTCAGGTCGACGAACATGATTTCTCAGGTCGACATTCTCTGAGTGCAGGTTGACAAAAACTGTTCTCTAATCGACGAATTCTGTAAGCTATCTATTCTTTGTTCTTTCCTTATTTGTTCCCTCTTTATTATTATTCTAAGTCATAAATTCCCTGAGTAATCAATGCTTATATTCCCTATGGATATAGCCGTTCCTGACAGCATTGATTATGTTATTCATCAGAGGATTTATTTGACATATTTCTCGGGACAGTTAGCGAAACGAATAATGTCAGTCAAGCTAGCCGTTTTCTTTCCAAGTTTCCTAGCAAGGCATTAATTGCAGTGATTCAAATTTCGAAGGAAGATTAGTTGTCACAGAGTATATACAGAGAATAATATTTTAAGAAAAGGATACATAGACTGGGAATAACAACATAATTCTCTCAGAGCAAAAATTGCAGAGAGATATTCTTAGCCAGAGTAGAAAACTACACAGCAGCTTGAAATCGACATCTCTCACTTTGCTCTCAAGAAGATTGAAGAAGAACAACATAATTTGATCAAGAGTCTTCTTCATCTCCTCCTTCCAGGATTTTGCTGGGACAATATAGATTCATTTGTCTAAAGTTCTTGGATTTGTTTTTCACAAGCTGAAGACCTACTCACTCCTGGATATAGCTTCTCAATCCTGAACAACTCTACATCTCAGGGGGAGCTTTGACAAGATCTGGAATTCACACAAAGTCTTCTCAAAGTTCTTTTGAGAAAAGAGAAGACTAACATCACTTTCTTTCTCATCCCACTGTACAGGGTTTTAACTCCCTTCAAAAGTTAACCCGGTTCATAAGTCACCTTCCAAAAGACTTGAGTTTGGTTTTTGGGCACCTGATCAAAAGCTCAAAGGGTTGCAATATCTCCCTTCAAATAGATATTGTGGTGGCAGTCACCTGATCAAAACCTGTAGTGGATTCCTACCAGTGTGGTAGAAGAGTGGATGTACCCAGTTGGGGAACCACTATAAAATTCTTGTGTTGTCTGTGTGTTTGTTGTTTTTCTTTTTGTCTTGTGTTGTGGTAGCTTAGTGTTGCTTGTCTTTGCTTCTCTTAGCTATTATTATATCACCTATTTTATCACTTGACTTTATAATTGTAAAAGGCTGCAAAAGAATTTTAACTAACTTTATTCACCCCCCCCCCCTCTAGAGTTAACCATAGATTACTCTCCCTTTTCTTTCAATTGGTATCAAAGTGAGGTTAGTCATTTTTATTTTAACAGGCTAACACCTAGACTAACCAAGATCCTAAGATAATCTTTGATTAAATCTTGTTCCTTTTACACTTTAAATCATGTCACAAAAAAAGGATTATGCAAGCACCAGACCTCTAGTGTGCAACTTGAATAAGTTTGCCATCTGGAAGGCAAGAATAAAAATTTATATGAACTTTATTGATGAAGACATATTCAATTCAATTTTGACAGGACCACCAACTCCAGTGGCTTCCACCCCATCCAGTTCAACAAATCTGAGTGCTATTCCACCTCCAGATTGGACAGATGCACAAAAGAAAGTCAAGATTGCAGATGCCAGAGCCATGAATATCCTAGCTCAGACTATGTCTGATGATATTTTTCAAAAGGTGGCTGAGTGCACTTCAGCCAAAGCCATTTGGGATTCTCTAAATCAGATGGTGGCTGGATCTGCTGATGAGAGAAAGGATAGGAGATCCAATCTCATCTCACAATATGAGAACTTCAAGAAGGGTGAAGCTGAGTCAGTGAGTGATATGTACAACAGGCTTAGCTCAATCATCAATGAGCTAAAGACCTTGGACAAGGACATCACTCTGACAGAAGTTAATGATAAAATCCTTATGTGTTTTCCTAGCACATGAGATTCAAGAATCTGGCCAATCAGAGAAGCCAGAAGCATGACAGAAATCTCTACTGAATCACTTCTTGGAAAGCTAAAATCCTATGAACAATTAATGAAGACCAGAGAAGCAGCAGCTGAACAGAAGACTCTAACACCTATTAGGAAGGAGCACAATATTGCATTCAAGGCTGCTGATGAGTCTGAAGGGACTCCAGTCAATGAAGAGCTAATGAGCCTCTTTGCCAAAAGATTCTTCAACATGGCAAAGAAGGACTTCAGAAGAAAGTCATCAAGGCAAGATGATATGACAAGGTATGACAAGACTCCATCTAAGGAAATTGTCTGTTTTGGATGCAAGAAACCTGGACAATTAATCTTAGAATGTCCAGAAACTTAGAAGAAGGATATGAGAAGAGAAAAGGATTCCATAAGAACACATCATAGCAATCCCTCCTCCAGCAAACACAAGAGGAAGGAGAAAGGGTTTGTTGCAGAAACCTGGAGTGATACTGAGGAAGAGACATCATCCTCCAGCTCCAGTGATGATGAAGAAGAAGAGAAGGCAAAGGAAGTTTACCTAATGGCAATAGATAATTCTAGCAGTCAGTCAGAGGATGAAGCTTCAGAAGATGAAAGATCTCTATCTGCAGAGGATCAGGTAATTGCATACTATAAAATTCTTGTGTTGTCTGTGTGTTTGTTATTTTCCTTTTTGTCTTGTACTGTGGTAGCTTAGTGTTTCTTGTCTTTGCTTCTCTTTGCTATTATTATATCACCTATTTTATCACTTGACTTTATAATTATAAAAGGCTGCAAAAGAATTTTAACTAACTCTATTCACCCCCCCCCCCCCCCTCTAGAGTTAACCAGAGATTACTCTCCTTTTTCTTTCACCTAATGAGACTATTCTTGCTCTTGATGGACCCCATCTGGATATCTGAAAGGGTCTTCAATTGGCTATGTTACCTCATTGTCTGATTCAGCACAAAAGCTTATAGCTAGCTCTAGGGAGGAGATCTCCTTAGCTTGAATCTTTACCAGCTTCTTGCTCTTTTTAAAGGCGTCCATAAGTTCTCCATCTTTGTTAATCAATTGATTGACATCACCTTCTAAATCAGAATCATCTTCACCACGGGATGAAGAAGGTTCTGTACAGGGACTACTCTCATACATAGACTCAGAGGAAGAATGAGATAGAGAATGTACCTTGCTTGGACTAGTCTGATCCTAGCTGGATTCCTCATCAATCATTTCCATCAGCAAATAGTACCTTGTTGGAAACCTTTTACTGATTTGGGCCAAGATCACTATCATTTATTTAGGATGATTAGTTTGTCCTCCTTGCAGCCTCCAAAATCTGCATCTGAATAGCCAGTTAGTTCAAATTCCCCATTCCTGGGGTACCATAGGCCAAGATCTGGGGTGCCCTTAAGATATCTCAAGATTTTCTTTACAGCAGTATAGTGAGACTCTTTAGGGCATGCCTGATACCTAGCACAGACACATGTTGCATACATAATGTCAGGCCTACTTGTTGTGATGTAGAGAATGGAGCCAACTATACCTCTTTACAGAGTTTGATCAACAGTCTTCCCTGGATCATCTTTTGCCTACATGCATACTTGAGCTCATAGGAGTTCTAATGGTGGAAGCATTCTTCATGCCATATTTCTTGATTATCTCCCTGGTGAATTTTGACTGGGATATGGATAGACCATCATCAGTTTGTTTTACTTGGAGTCCCAAGAAAACTTCAATTCACTCATGTTACTCATCTCAAACTTCCCCTGCATAAGTTTTGCAAACTTCCTACAGAGGTTGTCATCAGTAGAGCCAAATATTATGTCATCAACATAAATCTAGACTAGGATGATCTTGCCCTTAGATTCCCTTAGGAATAAGATCTTGTCTATCTTCCCCCTTAAGAATTTGTTCTCAATGAGGAAAGTAGATAATGTCTCATATCATGCTTTTGGGGCTTGCTTAAGCTCATAAAGAGCTTTCCTAAGTCTATATATAGTAGTAGGGGAGTTAGAGTCAATAAAACCTGGAGGCTGCTCTACATAAACTTCTTCCTTCAAGTCTCCATTCAGGAAGACTGACTTGACATCCATATGGAATACCTTGAATCCCTGGAAGGCTGCAAATACAAGAAATAGTCTGATTGCTTCCAACCTTGCAACCGCGGCAAAGGTTTGATCATAATCAATCTCTTCTTCCTGTCTGTACCCTTTGGCCACCAGTCTGACTTTATTCTTGATTACAATGCCATTTTCAACAAGTTTATTTCTGAAAATCCACTTGACTCCAATGACATTGAGTCCATTTGGTCTGGGAACCAGCTTTCAGACCTTGCGCCTTTTGAACTGGTTCAGTTCTTCCTGCATGACACAAATCCAGAATGGGTCTTGATTTGTTTCTTCAAATTTCTTGGGCTCTTCTTGTGACAGGAAGCTGGAGTAGAGTGTTGTGTTGAGACTCATGCTTCTGGGCTGTACACCTTGGCTAGCCTCACCTATTATCTGCTCTGGAGGATGATTTCTAAGATATTTGACTGCAGGGGGAAGTCTGACTGCTTCCTGCTGATTATCATTTTCTGCAGCAGGTTGGTCTTCATTTCCAGCTTGACTGCCCTGTGCTTCCTCTGGACAGCATCCCTCACTACAATCTTCTTGCAAAGCTGGGTCTTTATCTTTGATGGAGAGCTTTTCTATCATGATTTTTGTTCCTGCAGATCCAGGCAAGAAGCTTGATAGCCCACTGCCAATCATGCATGACTCATCAAATACAACATGGACAGACTCTTCTACAACTTGATTTGTCAAGTTATAGACTCTATATGCTCTACTATTGTTGTTGTACCCAACAAATATCCCCTCATGGGATTTGACAGCAAACTTAGTCATTTTTGACTTACCATTGTGCAGGATGAAACACTTGCAACCAAAAATCCTGAAGTAGGAAATGTTTGGTTTACTGCCCTTCAAGATCTCATAGGGAGTCTTCTTGTGGCTTTTGGTGATAGAAGCCCTATTGAGCATATGACATGCAGTGTTAACTGCCTCAGCCCAGAAATATTCAGGGAGAGAAGTGTCACTCAATAGTGTTCTCCCAGCTTCTATGAGAGTCCTGTTTTTCCTCTCAGCTAGCCCATTTTGCTGGGGTGTTCTTGGAGAGGAGAACTCTTGATGAATCTCTTGCTCTTCACAGAATATAGTCAAAGCAGCAGACTGAAATTCAGTTTCATGGTCACTTCTCATTCTGACCACAGAGCATGCAAGCTCATTCTGAATTTGCCTGACAAAATTTGTGAAGATCTCAAGGGTTTCATCCTTTCTTCTAAGGAAGAACACCCAAGTAAACCTGGAATACTCATCAACCAGCACAAGGGTGTAGACCTTCCTACCTACACTATGAACAGGCATAAGACCAAACAAGTCCATATGCAGGAGATACAAGCATCTCACAGAGTCATTGGCCTCAATGCTCTTGAAAGAGGCTTTTGTCTGCTTACCCTTTTGGCAAGCAACATAGATACCCTCCTTGGAGCATTTCATTTTGAGATCATTCCTAACAAGCTCATCACTGAAGAGCTGACCAATGGTCTTATATTTTAAATAAGTCAGTATCTTATGCCACTGGACACAGTATTAGACTTTCTCATCTGCAACTAGGCATATATGGGAACAATTATCTAAGCAGGAAAAATTCAAGCAATAAACATTCTCACTCCTAGTATCAATTAAGATGACACTTTGGTCACTTAACCTCTTGATGTGACACTTATCCTTGTGGAAGAAGATGTCATAACCAACATCACATAGTTGGCTTATGTTTATGAGGTTGTGTTGCAACCCCTCCACATAAGCCACTTTTGTGATATTACCATAGCCTCTTGTTATTCCCTTGTCTGAGCCTCCAAAAATGACCTTGGGTCCATTCTTTACTGGAGTGTACTCCTTCAATAGCTCATTTGTTCCAGTCATGTGTCTGGAACATCCACTGTCCAAGTACCATTTATGGGATTTGGTACTTAAACTAACCTGAAAATAATGCAAGTTACATTACCTTAGGACCCTAATTTCTATTGGGTCCTAGGTTCACATTAGCCTTGAAATAACCATGCCTTCCTGTAGGATTCCTAACAGGTTGGCAACTATGGACACTGAGGGATTGTGCTAGCAATCTACAGCATATTGGCCCAATTTGCCGCAACACTAGTGTCACAACCCGCATTTTTCTCCGAAATTTAAGGAGTATCAGAGTAGAAGAAAACGCGCGTTGTGATGCCACGTCGGACAGGGGATAACTGTCGACGCTCAGGCAACCACCAACTACTAAGACTATGAAAGTTCAAAAGCTTTAATGATGAGAAAATCAATTATTTTTTTTTGAGGCCGTATCCCTCGGCTTCGTGGATCAACTACTCCACCCTTCAAAATTATACTTATACGTAGCGGAAAATACTTTATTCATTTTTTTGACACCCTAAGAGAATGTTTAAGCGTCCCCAGGGGACGCCTAAGGCTATGCAAGACCCTAGATTTAATTTATATATTATACATAGGAAATACCCTTTTTACGTGGTTTGAAAATAGTGATTAAGCTTTTTAGAAAGGAAAACATGTTGTCTATGTTCTTGATATAATAATTATTTTATTTTATAGGTTTTAAAGTAACTAGCAACCTAGCATAAATCATCCCAGAAGCAAGTTTAATAAACTCCAATACAGGAAAAAATCTAGTAGTATAAGCAAGGTACAAAGTATCTAAAAGAGAAACCACCAGTGGGCGCCAACAACTGACACGAACCCACTGGTGAGTAGGCATGTCTGTACTACAAGTCTAAAGAAACTACCTCCCAGGAGTGAGGAAAAGAGACTCAGCAGCAGCTATAACACTAGCAAACTCCAAAAGAAAACCTAGCCGCATAGTCGGCTATGACCCTGAACCTGAGGCATTCAAAGAAAAGAACGCCTCAGCAAAGCAATATATGTATATGAAAATGAAACAGTAGTAAACAGAAGAAGTGCAACAGGTAAGGGCTAAAGTAAGCAAGTGAAGGAAAGAAAATACTCGCCATAAGTGAGTAAAAAGGAGTGCACCAAGTGCACGGGTGAAGTCAAGTATCACAAATCTCTGCAAGAAGGATTAGCAAAATAATAAATCCAGGTATAAAGCTAGAGCAGAAAGAGTCACCTAGTGCTGGAGATGGACAAAAATCAGCAACAAGGGCCTAGGCTGGCGGCAACGGTCCAACCAAGTCTATCAGGCCTAAATATCTCAAGGTGTTGTGGTGGTGGCATCAGTCCAACTCAACCAAACAACCCATATCGTCTTAATAAGACAAGAAGTAGCACAAGGGTGGCGGCATCGGTCCGACCCACCTCAAAATCAAATCCTACTCCAGCACTGAGTGACTCGTGAAAACCCTTACTAGTAGTTCCACGAACCACCAAGAAGTCACACTGAACCCTACACGCTCTAGAGCAACCCACAACACAAAAAAAACAAACCTCCTTGATTGACTATCGGGGGAAAGAACTTTAACCTTGCGTGTTAGGTCACACATTTGAGTCTCACTAATTGTTATTTAGTACCCTTTTTTTATCTAAGTTGCTACCTCTAACCATATTTGTCATCGTTTGCAGGGCTTGGCCGCAGTTGTATTGCTAATACTAATACCTCTAATTTCACCGAACTCTTCCAATGGAGGGGTATGCTCTAATCTTCATTATTTTCTGCAAAAAAAAACATATTTGTCTTTAATCTTGTGTGGTCTATAGCATTTTTGATGAAGCCCGCATCAAGAGCATAACTGGAAAATCAAGTAAAAGGGCTAAACCCTTTCTTATCACCATTTACGCACTCAAGGGGGGTTTAAACAAGAACAAAAAAAACGTAATCCTTAACGGAATCCGGGCACGACCCCAAGCCCTAAAAATACAGCATGTAAGTCGATGAATTATTAGATATATGACTAAATCCAACACTCCTAACCGCAAAGTCTCAACATACTAAAGCATTTAAGAAATTTTCGGCCAAGGCATGGGTGAGCAACAAATCTCAAAGTTTCAAACTTGGATGAGCAAGGAATTAATCTGAAGTTTAGCAAAAAGAGAACAAGGGCACCATAATGAAATTTCTATGATAAGGGTGAAGGGTGCACTTGCCTTGCCTTGCTTTTGGGGAAAAAACAACAAGGAAAAAATTCGGCCAAGACTCACTTCCAAACCGCCGGCCGCGAGCAACAATCGAAGGGGAAACCTGGGAAGAAAAACTCCATCAAAGCACGAACGAACCAGAACCCTCGACACCCGATCGAAAAAAAAACGATGGTGAAATCCAAAAAGAACTACATCGGAACGATGGTCACGGCTAGAGGAGCACGGATCCGGCCTCAAACCACGCTTTCAAGCAGATCTGGGCGGAGAATCGGCGGTCGGAGCATCCCCGGGCTTCCGCCTGTTCTTCCGCTCGGGTTCTGAAAGTCGCCGTCGGGTTGGGGGGGGGGGGGGGGGGTAAAGGAATTTCTAACCTAATGAAGACTCTCATAATACATATATATATATATATATATATATATATATATATATATATATATATATATATATATATATATATATATCCATATACTTATATATTTATATATATATATTTATATAAGCCCTAAGAAAACTCCATATAAACCCTAACCTAACTTAGTTGGCCTAAGCGTAAAAACAGCCCCTAATCGACCCTATTAACTAAACACCAAGTAGTCCACTATAATTAACATCTCATATAACTTAACACTTATATGCACATTAATACTCTCACTTACACACACACACACATAAATATATATATACATACCAACACACCTCTACATGCATATATACATACTAACACATGAACGTAGGCACGCACACGCAAATTATTAAAACCTTGCACGTCTACAACACGCGCTATGCCGTAAATGCGCAAACATGAAAATATGCTCACATAAATGACGACCCGCTAACTAGCGACCGTCAAAATGGCGCGAAACTTAACGCTCTCGGATTCCGAACAAATCCGCACCATAGCTAAACACTCGGGCTATGAAAACATCGGCGAAGTCGGACACAACCTCCGACGACCACATACTTGGGCAAACCTCGCCCGAAGCCAAAGTACAGGGATTCCCTAAGAGGCTCAGCCAGGCCTCCAAAACAGACGCCGGCTAGCTGGGGAAACCGTACAACAGGCTATAACCTCTAATAACACCTAACGAGGTACTCTAACAATGGCACGAGCCGGGAATGCGCCAACGTAACGCCAAACGAGGGTTTAAATAATTGCCGAAAAATTCGGGGGCGTTACAGTCACTCCCCCTAAAAGAAAGTTTCGTCCCGAAACTTTACGCACACTACTTCTACTAAAGAGAAAAGTAACAATATAAAAGTTACTAGAAATAAAACATACCCAACAAATCAGGAGAACAGGCGAGGGTAAGCCTCCCTCATAGCCGACTCTAGCTCCCAAGTCGCACTTTCCAAATCTTGATTCTTACAAAGAACCTTCACCATCGGGATAGACTTTGTCCGCAGCACCCGATCCTGAGTATCCAAGATGCGGACCGACATCTCGACATAAGAGAGGTTAGGCTCCAACTAGGGCACGGCATCCAAAACTTGCCCACTGCTCCGCACACACTTCCGCAGCTGGCTTACATGAAAGACATTATGCACGCCTGGGAAGTTGGTGGGTAGATCCAACCGATATGCTGCCACACCAATACGCTCCAAAATTCTGAATGGGCCCACATACCTCGGATCCAGCTTATGGTTCTTGCTGAACCTCTTCACTCCAACCATCGGAGATACCTTCAAGAACACCAAATCCTCTACCGAAAGTTCTAAATCGGACCTACGCCGGTTGGCGTTATTCTCATATCTCTCCTGAGCTAACCGAAGCTTTTCCCGAATGAGCTTCACAGCAACCTCCATTTCCTCTAGAGCATCAGGACCCAACAAAGGCCTCTCACCGGCCTCAGTCCAAAACAACGGAGTTCTGCAGCGCCTCCCATACAATGCCTCGAAGGGAGCCATTTGCAAGCTCTCTTGGTAACTGTTATTGTAGGCAAACTCCATGAGCCGCAAACGCTCATCCCATGCTCCACCGTGGTCTAGAATGTAGCACCTGATCATATCCTCCACAATCCGGTTCACACGCTCGGTTTGCCCATTTGTCTGAGGGAGGTAAGCGGTAGAATATCTCAAGTCTGTACCCAAACCCTCATGCAAACTCTTCCAGAAACGGGAAGTAAATCTGGAGTCTCGGTCTGAAATGATGCTCACGGGAACTCCATGCAATCAGATGACTTCGCTCAAATACAACTCTGCTATCTTCTTCATCGGGTAGTCGATCTTATAAGGCACGAAGTGCGCACACTTCGTCAATCGGTCCACGATCACCCAAACTGAGTCAAATCCTCTTGGAGATCTTGGTAAGCCCGTAATGAAATCCATGGAGATACTTTCCCACTTCCAAGTCGGGATTTCCAAAGGAGTCAGCTTTCCACCAGGCCTCCCATGATCGGCCTTCACCCGCTTGCAAGTGTAACATTCAGAAACATACCGAGCTATATCCCCTTTCATACCTTGCCACCAGGCGATCTGCTTCAAATCATGATACATCTTTGTGGATCCTGGGTGGTAAGCAACACTGGATCCATGAGCCTCTTTGCATACCATACTCCTGATGTCTCCAACCGCGGGGATGCAAAACCTGTCGCGGTACTTCAAGGTACCCGAATCGTCGATGGAGAAATCCGGCAACTCACCTCTCTCAACCCTGAGGTACAGGTGTAACAAATCTGGATCATCCTTCTGGTGCAACCTGGTGAGCGAAATCCAAGATGGCTCTGCCACTGCCAAACTGCTTTGCAAATCACAGCCTCCCACAGAGATGTCCATCAACAAGAACTCCTCCACTAAACGGTCCGCCATGAGGTTGAAGATCTTCCCTGTCTTGCGGCTCAGGGCGTCGGCCACCACATTGGCCTTGCCTGGATGGTACTGGATCTCCACGTCATAATCGGCCACAAACTCTAGCCACCGCCGCTGGCGCAGATTCAGCTCCTTCTGAGTAAACACGTACTTCAGGCTCTTATGATCTGTGAAAATCTTGCACTGGGCCCCATAGAGTAGATGCCTCCACAGCTTCAACGCAAAAATCACCGCCGCAAACTCGAGGTCATGCGTAGGGTAATTCCACTCGTGAGTCTTCATCTGCCGCGACCCATACGCGATCACCTTCCCCTCTTGCATCAACACGCCTCCGAGCCCAACATGCGAGGCATCCACATAAACAACATAGTCCTTGCCCTCCGTAGGCAATGTCAAAACAGGAGCAGTGCACAATCTCCTCTTTAGCTCCAGAAAGGCCTCCTCGCACTACTCGCTCCAGATGAACGCTGCATGCTTCTGCGTCAGCTTAGTTAAGGGCGCTGCCAAGGTAGAAAAGCCCTCAACAAACCGTCTATAATAGCCGGCCAACCCCAAGAAACTCCTAATCTCCTTGGGTGTGCTCGGCCTATGCCAATCCATCACTGCAGAAATCTTCACCGGGTCCACTGAAATGCCATCTTTGTTCACCACATGACCCAGGAAGGACACCTGAGGCAACCAGAACTCACATTTGCTCAACTTGGCGTACAACTGATGATCTCTCAAGGCAGATAACACCAACCGCAAGTGCTGATCATGCTATGCAGCATTCCGTGAGTAAATCAGAACGTCGTCTATGAATACGACCACAAACTTGTCCAGAAAATCTTTGAACACCCTGTTCATCATGTCCATGAATGCTGATGGTGCGTTGGTAAACCCAAAAGACATAACTAGGAATTCGAAATGTCCATGCCTCGATCGAAACGCCGTCCGTGGAATGTCCGACTCCCGGATCCTGAGCTGATGATATCCTGATCGAAGGTCAATCTTGGAGAACACAGAGCTACCACGCAACTGATCGAATAAGTCGTCGATTCTGGGCAAGGGGTACCTGTTCTTGATGGTGACTTTGTTCAACTCCCTATAGTCGATGCAAAGGCGCATCAAACCATCTTTCTTCTTCACAAAAAGAACGGGTGCACCCCAGGGCGACGAGCTCTGCCTTATGAAACCCTTCTCCATTAACTCATCCAGCTGGGTACACAGCTCCTCCAGCTCTCGCGGGGCCATCCGGTACGGCGCCTTAGCAATAGGGCGCGTACCCGGCTCCAAATCAATCACGAACTCGACATCTCTGGCAGGGGGAAGACCGGGAAGGTCACTAGGAAACACATTCGAAAACTCACGGACAACAGGAATCTCATCCAACAGCGGCACACTGCTAACAGTCCCCAACACCGAGACTAAGCAAGCAAAACAATCAGAACTGAATAACCTCTGAGCACATACCACGGAAATCGCCGGAGAGGCCTGGCGCGGATCGCCATAAATACTCCCAGGCTGACTGTTGTCCTTCTTGAAATCTAAGCGCTTACCCCTGCACTGGATCACTGCATCGTATCTGGACAACCAATCCATACCCAGGATGACATCGAAATCTTCCAAGTCTATAACCTTCAGATCTGCCTTGGCTGGGAAATCTCCCAACATAATGGGACAATCCAGAATGCCCTGATCTGATATCACGGAATCACCCGAGGGGAATTTGACGCAAAAGGCATCACCGACACGATCAAGAACCAGCTGGCACCGCTCTACAAAGGCCCTAGCCACAAATGTGTGGGTAGCACCTGAGTCAAAGAGAACGCGCGCCCAGCGGTTCTTTGCCTTAAAACTCCCTATATAAATATCAACGGGGAAATTGCACAGTCAATAAAGAAAACAAAAGCCAGACTAATCTGCAAAAGAAGTAAAAGACTAGCGAGAAGGTTTACCTGAAATGACTTGCGTCGAAGTTTGAGCCTCCGCTGAAGATATCACGTTCAGCTTCCCTTTGCCTCTATCCATAGACTGAGGGGGTGGCAACGCCTGAAGAGGAACTGGTCGGGGCACAGACTGGAGCTGCGGGCATCGGGCCTTGGTATGACCTTTCTGTCCGCACTGATAGCAGACCTTGTCCTTCAACCAGCAACGAGCAACATCGTGCCCCTCTTTCTTGCACAAAGTACACACCACATTCTGCCTGGGAGCTCCCTGAATAGCATGCACGTGCTCCTTTTGCGCCGCCGCCCTCTTGAAACACCTCTCAGCAGGATGGCCCGACCGGCCACAAAAACTACAAACCTCCTTGCTCCTCTTCCCCGAAGGAGCACCGGGCACTTGGGGGCTCTTTGCTTCAGCAGCTTTCCTCTTCTCATTCCTTGCATGATGTCCTCTTTGCTTCGCGTTTTCGATGGCCTCTACCTTCAAAGCGGCCTCCACTGCCCCAGCATAACTCACCGCTCCATGAGCCACCGCTAGCTGTTGTACATCGCTCCGCATGCCACCGAGGAAACGCTTTGCTCTATCCTCCTCTGAGCTCACCAAACTAGGGGCAAAGCGACTGTGTTTGCTGAACTCAATCTCATACTCGCTGACTGAGAGCTGCCTCTGCTTCAGATGCAAGAAATCATTCATCAGCCTGTCTCGCTCCACTGACGGTAGAAATTTCCGCATCAAGATCTCCTTGAAGGAAGCCCAAGTGCTTCCTCCTACCATTCCCTCCTTTTCCCTCATCCACCAGCTCTTCGCTAACCCCTTCAGTTGATAGGCGGCCAGCACCACCTTCTGATCATCAAACACTCCTGAGTAGTGAAACATCTCTTCTATGGTAATCAACCAGTCATCCAATATCATGAACTCCGCCTTACCATCGTAGGTAGGGGGACGCAGTCGCTGGAACTGAGTGATGAAAGCCATCTCCGGGGGCACCACCACTAGAGGCACCAAAGGGGCTGGGGGTGCAGGAGGTGCGGGAACAGCTAAACCCGCAGCAGGGTCCTGCGCTCTCGGGGCTAGTCCTGCCACCACAGATAACAGGGACTGGATCTGAGACTGAACGTCCACCATCTGCCTCGATAGAGCCTCATTGCTCTGCCTCAGACTTTCCATAACTGTACCGTTTTGAGTACCAGAAGACCCGCCCTCAGATTGGGGAGTCGATCTCGCCACTCTACGCTTAGGCGCCATCCTAAAAAGATCAACAAACAAACATCAGAACCTATTTCAACTACTAGGACAAAACAACAGGTACAGACAAACCTACATAAGTACTTGCTTTCACTGCCAACTTGCTCTGGGGTTTTTTTTATATGTATATATATATTTATACAGGGGAAATAATGTCGTGCTTAACCTAAGATGGTTCACCACCATCACACTAACTCTTGTGCCTAATTCGAGCATGCATGAATTTATAATCTTTTTGACTCAAAACCATGTGTGTACATATGTCACCATGCAAGTCTTTAGCTTGGCACGTTGTGCTTATGCAATGTTATGCTATGCATGATTGTGCTATGCATTCTAAAAAAAGGCCCTAATACATGTTATGAGCGGCGTACACATGAAAATGTTATGCATCTCATACTACATAACATTTTCATGCAACGAAAAAGAAAACATGCTAGTCGCATTCATGTGGTGAGGTTATGCATCCCATACTACATAACCCTCACATGTTGCCTCCTATGGTGGATCCATATACGAACACATATTATGCATCCCATACTACATAATATGTCCCGTATACTTCATGTTATGCTATGAGTGTAGTGTTCGTGCTTCAGCCAAGACGCGCTGATGACATATCGGTGTGTGTATGACATGATGCTAAACTTCTAATACCTAAAAGGAAAGGTTGCCCGACAAATTGTCAAGCAACCTCCCTCTGATACCAACTGTCACAACCCGCATTTTTCTCCGAAATTTAAGGAGTATCAGAGTAGAAGAAAACGCGCGTTGTGATGCCACGTCGGACAGGGGATAACTGTCGACGCTCAGGCAACCACCAACTACTAAGACTATGAAAGTTCAAAAGCTTTAATGATGAGAAAATCAATTATTTTTTGAGGCCGTATCCCTCGGCTTCGTGGATCAACTAGTCCACCCTTCAAAATTATACTTATACGTAGCGGAAAATACTTTATTCATTTTTTTGACACCCTAAGAGAATGTTTAAGCGTCCCCAGGGGACGCCTAAGGCTATGCAAGACCCTAGATTTAATTTATATATTATACATAGGAAATACCCTTTTTACGTGTTTTGAAAATAGTGATTAAGCTTTTTAGAAAGGAAAACATGTTGTCTATGTTCTTGATATAATAATTATTTTCTTTTATAGGTTTTAAAGTAACTAGCAACCTAGCATAAATCATCTCAGAAGCAAGTTTAATAAACTCCAATACAGGAAAAAAATCTAGCAGTATAAGCAAGGTACAAAGTATCTAAAAGAGAAACCACCAGTGGGCGCCAACAACTGACACGAACCCACTGGTGAGTAGGCATGTCTGTACTACAAGTCTAAAGAAACTACCTCCCAGGAGTGAGGAAAAGAGACTCAGCAGCAGCTATAACACTAGCAAACTCCAGAAGAAAACCTAGTCGCACAGTCGGCTATGACCCTGAACCTGAGGCATTCAAAGAAAAGAACGCCTCAGCAAAGCAATATATGTATATGAAAATGAAACAGTAGTAAAAAGAAGAAGTGCAACAGGTAAGGGCTAAAGTAAGCAAGTGAAGGAAAGAAAATACTCGTCATAAGTGAGTAAAAAGGAGTGCACCAAGTGCACGGATGAAGTCAAGTATCACAAATCTCTGCAAGAAGAATTAGCAAAATAATAAATCCAGGTATAAGGCTAGAGCAGAAAGAGTCACCTAGTGCTGGAGATGGACAAAAATCAGCAACAAGGGCCTAGGCTGGCGGCAACGGTCCAACCAAGTCTATCAGGCCTAAATATCTCAAGGTGTTGTGGTGGTGGCATCAGTCCAACTCAACCAAACAACCCATATCGTCTTAATAAGACAAGAAGTAACACAAGGGTGGCGGCATCGGTCCGACCCACCTCAAAATCACATCCTACTCCAGCACTGAGTGACTCGGGAAAACCCTTACTAGTAGTTCCACGAACCACCAAGAAGTCACACTGAACCCTACACGCTCTAGAGCAACCCACAACACAAAAAAAACAAACCTCCTTGATTGACTATCGGGGGAAAGAACTTTAACCTTGCGTGTTAGGTCACACATTTGAGTCTCACTAATTGTTATTTAGTACCCTTTTTTTTATCTAAGTTGCTACCTCTAACATAATTTGTCATCGTTTGCAGGGCTTGGCCGCGGTTGTATTGCTAATACTAATACCTCTAATTTCACCGAACTCTTCCAATGGAGGGGTATGCTCTAATCTTAATTATTTACTGCAAAAAAAAACATATTGTCTTTAATCTTGTGTGGTCTATAGCATTTTTGATGAAGCCCGCATCAAGAGCATAACTGGAAAATCAAGTAAAAGGGCTAAACCCTTTCCTATCACCATTTACGCACTCAAGGGGGGTTTAAACAAGAACAAAAAAAACGTAATCCTTAACGGAATCCGGGCACGACCCCAAGCCCTAAAAATACAGCATGTAAGTCGATGAATTATTAGATATATGACTAAATCCAACACTCCTAACCGCAAAGTCTCAACATACTAAAGCATTTAAGAAATTTTCGGCCAAGGCATGGGTGAGCAACAAATCTCAAAGTTTCAAACTTGGATGAGCAAGGAATAAATCTGAAGTTTAGCAAAAAGAAAACAAGGGCACCATAATGAAATTTCTATGATAAGGGTGAAGGGTGCACTTGCCTTGCCTTGCTTTTGGGGAAAACACAACAAGGAAAAAATTCGGCCAAGACTCACTTCCAAACCGCCGGCCGCGAGCAACAATCGAAGGGGAAACCTGGGAAGAAAAACTCCATCAAAGCACGAACGAACCAGAACCCTCGACACCCGATCGAAAAAAAAACGATGGTGAAATCCAAAAAGAACTACCTCGGAACGATGGTCACGGCTAGAGGAGCACGGATCCGGCCTCAAACCACGCTTTCAAGCAGATCTGGGCGGTGAATCGGCGGTCGGAGCAGCCCCGGGCTTCCGCCTGTTCTTTCGCTCGGGTTCTGAAAGTCGCCGTCGGGTTGGGGGGGAAAAGGAATTTCTAACCTAATGAAGACTCTCATAATACATATATATATATCCATATACTTATATATATATATATATATATATATATATATATATATATATATATATATATATATATATATATATATATATATTTATATAAACCCTAAGAAAACTCCATATAAACCCTAACCTAACTTAGTTGGCCTAAGCGTAAAAACAACCCCTAATCGACCCTATTAACTAAACACCTAGTCCACTATAATTAACATCTCATATAACTTAACATTTATATGCACATTAATACTCTCACTTACACACACACACATAAATATATATATATATACATACCAACACACCTCTACATGCATATATACATACTAACACATGAACGTAGGCACGCACACGCAAATTATTAAAACCTTGCACGTCTACAACACGCGCTATGCCATAAATGCGCAAACATGAAAATATGCTCACATAAATGACGACCCGCTAACTAGCGACCGTCAAAATGGCGCAAAACTTAACGCTCTCGGATTCCGAACAAATCCGCACCGTAGCTAAACACTCGGGCTATGAAAACATCGGCGAAGTCGGACACAACCTCCGACGACCACATACTTGGGCAAACCTCGCCCGAAGCCAAAGTACAGGGATTCCCTAAGAGGCTCAGCCGGGCCTCCAAACAGACGCCGGCTAGCTGGGGAAACCGTACAACAGGCTATAACCTCTAATAACACCTAACGAGGTACTCTAACAACGGCACGAGCCGGGAATGCGCCAACGTAACGCCAAACGAGGGTTTAAATAATTGCCGAAAAATTCGGGGGCGTTACAAATAGCACTCATAGATATTATATCTCCTTTTCTGTTTAGGACCAGAATTTGGTTGTACTGATTCCTGAACAGTGGGAAGATGTGCTGCACTATACTTCTGTCTTCTTTCAGCAGCAATTTGACTGAAGGATAGTATTTCAGCTAGTTGTGTTGGTCTTCTCTGAGAAGCACCAGCTACATGTCTCTTTTCAGCTAACATGCATCTGATAGCATCTAAGATTTCCATTCCAGCCTAGCCAGAAGACACACCTTGAGTCACAACTTTTGCTGGATGATTTAGATTTTTAGCAGCAGCAATATCTTTGAGTTTTGGAGCTGTGGCATCAAAATAAATGGTACAGAATTGGCCATTTGGATTTCCTCATAGGCAGCCTTAAAGGCTTTCACATGGTTGTACCTTCCACCATAGCTGGGGCCATATTGGTCCATACCAGTGGATCTGTTGTTCTCCCAGTGACCATAACAACTTTCATGGTCATACCTGTTATAAGGCAACAATACTCTTTGAAAAGGAATTTGAGGTAGTGAGGCTAGAGGCACAACAGGTGTCTTCCCTTTTCCCTTTCCTCTAGGATTGGAAGGTCTAGTAGGTCCCTTAAATCCCAACTCTTTCTTACCAGTTTGGGTAAGGTGGGTATCAATTAAGGATAGCACAGTGCTTGACTTAGAAAATTTTATCACCAACAATTTCTTATTTAAGAGATCATTTTCAAGTTTCTGGATAAGTTTCTCATTTGAGACTCTTACCACAGACTCACTGTCAATGATTTCCTTGAGCTGGCCTGCATGTGCAGCCATGTCAGTGAGGGTCTTTTCTTGGTCCTCACACTTGCTTTTGAGACTAAAAATCTATTTTGCCTGCCTCTTTGTAAGAAGCTTGCACTTCTTGAAAGCCTCAAGAAGTTCTCCATACATGACAATTATGGAGTTTACATCATCCTCAGAGTCTGAATCCCCTTCATCTCTTGATGATTGAGCTTCAGAGACAGAGTCAGCCTCATGACTAGAAATAAAAGAATGGCGTTTAGAATGTACCTGAGACTGACCAGGCTGATCCTGCCTGCTTTCTTCATCTGTCATTGTCATTAGCCCATGGCACTGAGCATCTCCTTCTTCATCTTCATCCACCTCCCAGTCACTCTCTGGGGTTGACAGAGGGGCTCTGAACCCTATTCTAGCAGCAAGGAACTCTTCAAGTTCCTCTTCAGCAACAACAATAAGCCCAATGTAGGCTTCATCTTCTTCACTGTCTGACTCAGAGGAAGAGTCAGACCAGGTCTTCTCCTTCTTGGCCACTAGGGACTTCTCTTTCTTCTTTTCCTTGTGGTGCTTCTTCACTCTTTCTTCTCTCCTCTTTACTGGGCAGTCAGCAATTACATGCCCAGGTTTGCTGCAGTAAAAACAAATAATGTTAGAGGAAGATTGTTTATTAGAGTTAGGAGCATACATGTCCTCCTTAGAGGATTTCCTTCTGTGCTGAGAGAAGGAAGAAGGCCTTCTGTTCTTTCAATGCCTCTTCTTCATGAATTTCTGAAACTGCCTAGAGAAGGCAGCAAGTTCTTCATCAGATATATGGTTGTCAGATGAGCATGACCTGGAGCTCTCAGATTCTGACACAATAGTTCTCCTTACTGGAGAGATCTTCCTTCTGCTCTTGGTTGAGGCTTCAGCTTTGAAGGCCACATATTTCTCCTTGATCTGTGACTTGTTGCCCTTTCTATTCTTCCTTCCTTACAGCAAGCTGCATCTCATAGGACAGAAGCTTTTCAAACAGGGTTGGAGGTGATTTGTCAGCTAGCCTCCCCATCTCCCTGATGGCACAGATCTTTGTGTCTCAATCCTTGGTGAGGGACCTGAGATATTTGTCATTCAGCTCATAGGTGCTGAACACTCTTCCATAAGTTCTCAGTTCATTAACAGTTCTGAAAAATCATTCAAAACTTTCAGCAATGCTCTTAGATTTTCCTTGTCTGGAGGCCTCATACTCCTGGTTGAGCATGGATTTCTTGTCATCCCTCACCTCTTCTGAACCCTCCATGAACACCACTAGGGTGTCCCACATCTCCTTGGAGGTCTTGCAGTGCACCAGATTCTGGAATGTAGAATCATCTGCTGCACTAGCAATGATATTTTGAGCTCTCTTGCCCATGGAGGCAAGGAGGAGCTCATCCTTGTTCATTTCTGCATATGATTTAAGAGTCTGGATGTTAGCATAGAGAACTGAGATCTTCATGGGGATGAAGGGTCCCTCTTTGACTGTGATGTAGATCCTAGGGTCAGAAGCTTCCATGAACATCCTGACCCTTTCCTTCCAAATCCCAAACCCCTCCTTTCTGCAGATTGGCAACTTTATGACTCCTAATTCCTTGTAGTTTACACTAGACCCCATTTCTAATCTTTTAACTAACCTTGGAGGTATACTCAGATTGTTAAATCATTTTTGAGTGAACCTCCCTCTGATACCACTTGAAAGTTATTTAATTGAAGGTTAGCTAATCACCTAGGGGGGGTGAATAAGTCTTTGAGTTTTATACTTCTTTTGTTGTTTTCTTACTACACTATCTAGAGTTTGTCCTTATGTCTTGCAATAAGAAAGTAAAACAAACACACACAGCAAGCACACAAGTATTTATAGTGGTTCCTCAATTGGGTACATCCACTTTCCCTCTCACCTTTCCAACTTACTTGTTGGACAAGGCACAGACTCCAGCACTATGCTCTTTAGAGCTTACACCTCAGGCCCACATCCTTACTCTCAGTGTGCAGCAGGACACCTACACTCAGTACCCCTACAGGTACCTACAGCTCAGCCTCCTCCAAGGCCTACAACTCAGTGACAAATTTGTCACTTACAGCTCAGTGGTTCTACAGCCACCTACCTCAGGCAAAAAGCCCTACACTCAGGCTGGGAGGACAGCCCTACCTCAGATCCACACTTGGATCCTACCACAGAGAGATAAACTCTCCAGCCTCGAGCAATTAAGCCTTCCAGCAACTCAGATCCACTTGGATCTTACCATAGAGAGATAAACTCTCCAGCCTCAGGAAATTAAGCCTTCCAGCAACTCAGATCCACTTGGATCCTACCATAGAGAGATAAACTCTCCAGCCTCAGGCTATTAAGCCTTCCAGCAACTCAGATCCAGGAAACCTGAATCTTACAGTAAAATGGTTACAAGTTTTAAGATGAAAAAGAAAACAAAAATAACTCAGAGATTAAATCTTTGAGTTTGTTCTGCTGGACTGAGCAGATATCAGTCCAGCTAACTTGTTGTAGAAGGGATGAGTCTTCTTCTACAGTTATATTCTCTCTTGATGCACAGGTGAGCAGCTATCTGTTGTTGAGTGGATCAACCAGCTTGCTTTGTTCTTGAGAGAACCAACTTGCTGAGCAGGAAGTGCTCCAGCTATCCTTTCTTGCCTTCAGGCTATCCTGGCTGGACTTCAGCTTGCAAGCATGATCAGAAGTAAAAATGTCCAGCCACCTCTTTTAGTTTTTCTCTTTTTGTTCCTTTTGTTTGTTTTCGTTAACCCTAATCCTTTTTTTGTTTTCCTTTTTATATGCGTTGATTTGAATCAACGACACCATCGAATGTGGGCCCACCAAGGATTGGTGAACGTCACCTTCATCAAAAAGAGACAATACATCTTTCGGTGCTGTAGCAGCTTTCTCGCAATGGCTCCCTGCAATTTTGACTTTGATGACGTCAGCAATGGTCATCAACATCTGGACTTAGAAAAAATTCTAGAATCTCATCAAGCATTGAGTGATGTTGAGACACTCAACTCCATCAACCTTGGCTCTCAGCAGTTCTGGACTTAGAATATTTTCTGGCTTTGTCACAGCGATTTTGTCTCAGCGGTCTCAACGGTCTCAGCGGTTTTCCATCATTAGCTGAGATAAGTCTTTTTCTCAGCACTTTCCTCTTATCTGTTGTCTCAGCGGTTCTTGTACTTTAACTGTCTCAGCAGTTTTTCATTTATCAGCTGAGACAATTCTTTGTTTCAGCGCTTTCCTCTCATTAGAAGCGTTGAGTGAACCTGCTTCACTCAACGCTTCTGGACTTATAAAAATTTCAGCTAATTTTGTTCTCAGCTATTTACCTCTTGACTGTCTCAGCGCTTCCTACTTTATTTAAAAGCATTGAGTGAGCTTGCTTCACTCAACGCTTCTGGACTTAGAAAGTTTCCAGCTAACTTTGTCTCTGCTGTCTCAACTATCTCAACGTCATCTTCTCAGTTGTCTCAGCTGTCTCAGTGTCATCTTCTCAGATGTCTCACCTGTCTCAGCGGTCTCAACACCTTCTTCTCAGCGGTCTCAACGCTTTTTCCTTAGACAGATTTTCTAGCTTTAGCTTGACAAGCTTTGAGCTGAGCTCGACGAACCACAACCTGAGCTCAACGAACTTTGACATTCACAGCGCTCTCAGCGCTTTTTTCCTTAGTCAATTTTCTCTTGCTTTATCCTTTTTTGCGTTGGGCTGAGCTCGACAATCAGTAACTTGAGCTCGACGAACTTTGATCTACGTTCGACGAATTTTGCATCCTGAGGTCTTAAGCTTATGCTGAGTTGAGCTCGACGATCAGCAAGCTGAGTTCGACGAACTCTGAGCAGAGTTCGACAAAATTTGTATCCTGAGTTCTTAAGCTTATGCTGAGTTGAGCTCGGCAATCAGTGAGCTGAGTTCGACGAACTCTGAGCTGAGTTCGACGAAATTTGAGTTTACTCCCCAACTTATTTTTCTTTACTTGTCCAATCATGTACTACCTGCATGCATGAACTAAAGTACACACCAAATACAATATGTATGTATGTCATTGACCTGTTTGACTTCTTACAAATCTGGGATATTGGGATCAATAGACCCAACAAGAAACTATAAGGGAATATGTTCGATACTAGGTTCCTAAAACCAACTTAAAAGAACCCTAAATCCTAATAAAGCGTAAATGAAAATATAAACTCAGTAAGAAAGAAACAACCAAACATTCAGGGACTTATGACTAAAGATCCACAACAAACTACTGTGTTTTTGTAGGAGGGAATATGGTATCATAGAAAAGTAAAAAAGCATGTCATTGATAGATCTAGTGTTGATGTTGATTATAAAGTTATGGCCTAAACTACATGTGAGCTAATTTGTATTAAGCAACTACTGAAGGAATATATGTATAGACACACAACACACATATAGAGGGAGGCACACACATAATTACATTGTACTATAAGGGAATATACATATCTTTAGCTATGTCGCACTTCCAAAATTAGACCTAAGAAAAAAAGTCAACTCAAATAATGCCCCTTCATTTGAATACGATTCAAAATTGCTGATTTTTTGTTCTCAAACCCACGCCCCGATCCACTATCCACGAAGCTCGTGCCCTCTCCCCTCATACCTAAATACCCAGTTCTCTCCCCTCTCAAAAAGTCTACGAGCCATCTCAAATATGGCACACTCCTCTATTGGGGCACTCCAATCGCACCTCGCTCCCGTCCGACTCGCGCCCCAACGGTTAGTCCCCGCATCCTCCCTGGAATCTTCATCGCAGAAGGTCACAATTGACACTGCAGAAGATCTATGATTGATGTTGTTGAAGCTTCTCTGATTTCTCCAACGCTTGACAACGAAGTATCTCCACTGCAACTCAAGCCTCTCGATATTGAGAAGGCGTCCAAGTTTGTCCAAAGTTCACTAAAGCCTCTAATGCTCGTCCCATCGGTTCGTTCTACTTTTTGTCGCACCTCTTTTTTTCTATATTTCTTTCCACTGGGTTGGCTACTAGTTAGGGGATTTATTCAGGTAGCGTTTGGTTAAACTTTTCGTCTGCGGTGCAGCCCGAATGCACCGTGATTTTGGTTAAAAGCAGCATTTGGTTGCACTTATACCCAAAACAACATTTAATAAATTCCACGGTTCTCTGTTTATAGCCAGACGCAACTATTTTTTTGTGTTCAACCATAGACGCCCCCGCTTCTCCCGTAACCCTATCTGTGGCGCTCCCGATCCCATTCTTCTTCCAGGCAGTGCCTGATCCTTCTTCTTCTAGGCTGTAACAGCGCATGATTTAATTAAACAAAGAAAAAGTTTTAATTTAAAAATGATGGCAATTTTGAAATTTTTCACCAAATCACCTCTATTTCTTCTAAACCTAACCCCCCAACCCGTATCTCTCGTAACCCGTCGGTCAGGCCCTCGCCCTCCTCTTATTCCAGATCCTTCCTCTAGCCCGTCTCCCGCAAGCCACAATGACGACTGTTCCGCCTCCCGATCTTGTTGTTCCCGCCTTCTGTGCCTCCTCCTGCCATGGTCGACCTTCCCTTCTCCTTCTCAAGGGTCGACATCCTACTTTCCTCCTTGAGGTCGACGACAGCAAGCCGCAACATGAGCCTCTTCTCCTTCTTCGTTCAATTAAGGGTCGGCAGCCCTTCTCCTTCATCCTATAGGGCCGACAACAACCAGTCTCCTTCCTTCAGGTCGGCAGTTCCTTCTCTCCTCCAAAGGGCCAGCAACCTTATTTTTTCTTCCTCCTCTTCTTGTTCTTGACAGGGTATTGATAAAGGGGTGCCTAGGGTTTCCTTCCCTCTCCTCTTTGGGCTCAGATTTGGTTCTTAATGGTAAGAATTACTCACATTTCCCTCTATTCAGATTTGCCCTAATTTTCCTTGAAACTATTCGTGCTTTAATTTTGTATATTATGTGAATCTAAGTTTGTACCATCTTGTAATCATCTAACTTTGTGGTTTGTTCTTGATTTTTGGCGCCGCTCATAGGATTAATTGGTTGGATCTCTCCAAATCGCCTCTCCGAATTAGGGTTTCCCCAAGCCTAATCGTCGTCAAGTCTCCGTTTTTGCGTGGTAATCTCTTCTCCCCTCACATTTGAGGGAGGTAAATCTCTAAACCCATCTTTTGTTTAAGTTTTGCGATAAATAAATGGTCTGTGCTATCTTATGGATTCTATCATGCCAAATTATCAAATATCGTCTGTGATTGTTCTTGAACAGGTCCAATTAGGGTTTCTAAATTTACTTGCATCGTTTAGCCGCCGCCGTCATTTTCTAATTCAACCTTGAGGCAAGTAGAGATTTCTCTCTCTTGCAATCATTGAACTTAAATGAATGTCTGTTCTTATGATTTTACGACTTCACTTTGGAATATATGATTCGATAAATAAATTTAGAACTTGAATATCTAATTTGACAAACTAATTGTTTGAAGTTTAATATATTTAAAATGACATAAGTTAGTGTGAGAAGGTGATTTAATAGGATTCTCACTTGATGAAATTTTGACTCATTTGATGAATAATTCGAAAAATAGTATATTTTTGATTAATTTGAGAACTAATAGGTTTTTGAGCACGAACATTAATTAATTTGAATAATAACTGTTAAGATTCCTTGCTAGCGATTAAATGATTGATATTTTATATCATGCTCGTATCTTACACACATTTTTACTTTAAAGATATTTGTGTCTAAAAATGATTTAATCTAGATAAGTATTTGTTATCACAGAATCGATGCATATCAACTTACGCTTGTGATTTACTTGAAAAATCTTATTGTTAGTGGAACCTTAACCTCTTGAACCCCCAAAATATAAAGCTCACTATCTAATTTCTTTTGTATCACCGAATTTTGTTTCTCATGACAGTCTAGTTGCAAGACCCGAGTAAAGTCTGTTCTTGATCTGATCATTCCCTTTAAATAAATATGTTCCTGCTAGAATCACTAAAGTATGAATCATTTAACTCAATAATATCATAAGAAATCATTGAAATTTAGTGTTTAATTGGTGTAAATTCTTGCTTGCATAGTCACAGCAAGAAGAAATATTTCTAATAAGACTTGTTTCTGAACTTGAGTGTGAACCATGTGCACCCACTATAAAACACATACACTCTTCAATGATTAGAACTTATGATACCGCATGAATCATTATATGTTATACTCCGGAATAGTCTAATAATTTAACTTGTTTTTGTTTGACTTATTTACTTGTTTATTTTATTAGTTTTGCTTCATGAAAACTGGTACACATACATTTATGTTTCCCTTACTAGTTTTGTACTTTATCTTGCTTATGTTATCAATATTCTGAGGCTTTTGCTTCTTGTTTTGGACTTGCCTTAACATTCGTGTCTGCGTCGTCTGCTTCCTGAGCACGATCTGCGCCATGCTTCAGTTTTTGTGTTTACATTTCATTTCCTTTACTGTCATACATTATTTTTATGTAATAATTATAGTCAGTAAATCATTGACAACTGCTAGACTAAATAATATATGTACTAGAATTTGACATAATTTGCATGTCCATATCTTTGAAATCTTCATTGCATGAAAAATTGTATTAGCAACTTGAATCATGAATTTATTAAAATACATGCGTATTTAACTTTTTACTGTTATAATTTAGAGCTTCCGCATAAAAACAACTATTTTCCCTCAAAAATAATTATTTTAAACTAATAATTAGTATCTCTGCTCCTGCCTTACAGGCCTGGATTTTCTTTCCGCCCATGTCTGTGGCATCACGACTCGCCCAAAAGCGCGCTCTGACTTTTGTTGAGACGGGTCGTGATACAGGCAGCGACCTTCTTCTTCCAGGCAACGACCTTCCGAAAATCAAGGTGTTCTCTTCCCAAAACCTAGGCGTCGTTCTTCGTCTTCCTGAAACCCCCATCTGGTTTGTATTTATGCGATCTCATGATTTCTGCTCTGATTTCTCCGATGATTTCTTCGATCTTTTTTTACCTACGATGTTTTTTGCTCAGATTTCTTCGATGGTTTTTTTCTTCGTTGATTTCCAAGATCTGGTTTCAGCAATCATTTTTAACTTTGATGATTTCTGATCTCTAATTTCTTATTTTTTAGATACTAGAAAAGTGTGGTATTCTGATCTCCCTGCAATATTGTCCTGGAGGTATTCCCTTTCTCCTGAGATAATATTCTTTATAATGATAAACTATAATCACTTCCTATGGTTTCACATTCTTATGAGACTGGTATCAGAACTCATCAAGTTCATATGCTAAAAAATCCTTAATTAACTTTTTTGTGCATATCCTGAAAGCATGAACCTGCAAATTTGATTGTTTGATATTTTGGTTGCCCAAAGTGATGTAATTGTCTCATCACTTTTGGTTGCCCAAAGTGTTAATACCCATCGGTGTTTATTACTGATGATTACCCATCAGTAATAAGAATACCCATCAGTGTTTATTACTGATGCTAAATGCTAATTGAATACCCATCAGTGCAAAGTGATGTGTGATAATTTGTAACTTCTGAGAATATAAGATTTTTTGATATTTTTGATTGTGATGAATGTGTAATATTGTTGATTAATTGTGTTTCTTTGTGATATTTGTTTTATAACACCTAACATGAAGCCAAAATAAGAGTTGCTTGATAAAATTATGAAAAAAGTTTTTAAAATCAATACCAATAAGTGTTTATTTTATATTTGCAATATTAGTTTGTTCATTTTAATGCATTCTTTGGAGGAAAAGTGTGGATTTCAGAGAACAAGAAGGACTGCATCCAGAGAAGTCCTAGCATTGTGGGTATACATATTGTCGCATAAAGAATCAATGAGAAAAACATGCGAGCGCTTTCAACACTCAACAGAAACAATTAGCAGATTTTTTCTCGTAATCTTCGTGCGTTGTTGCAGTTAGCGACAGAGTGATTCAGCCATTAGATAGGTCTTTCGGTAGCACTCTACCAGAGATTCTATATGACAGACGTTACATGCCTTTTTTTAAAGACTGTGTTGGAGCAATAGAAGTTACACATGTTGACGTGTGTATACCAGTTGGAAATGAAGTACCCTATATTGGAAGACGTGGTAGTCCAACTCAAAATGTCATGCATGTTTGTGATTTTAATATGTGTTTCACTTTCGTTATGCCTGTTTGGGAGGAATCAGCACACGATAGGCGAAAGCAACATTTTCAATTTTGTCATAAGTGATCAACATTATAACTTCCCTCATCCACCTCTAGATAATGATTAAATTTTTTTATCTATGTAGTACTAATAAAATTTTTGGTTGTTAAATAATTTTTAATAATTTTCATAAAAATATTACTTGTTCAATTATGGCTATCCTTTACAAAGAGGTTACTTGAAACCGTATCAAGATACACGACATCATCAACCAGACTTTGCTCGTGGTGGTTGTCGAGCAGAAGGACGTCAAGAGATGTTCAATCATGCACAGTCATCGGTTATAAATGTGATAGAGTGATCATTCGGGGTTTGGAAGAAGTGGGTCATACTGCGGGACATGTCAAACTATAACTTTGACAAACAAGTAGATATTGTGATCGCCACGATCACTTTGCATAATTTCATTCGTCGGCACCCTTTGCATGTGGATATTGATTTCCGTAAATGAGAGCAAGGTGGTCAAGATCATGGGATGGCCTCGCAAAGGCGGCAAGAAACATGCTCTGACACTACAGATGGTGTAGAAAAGATGATCGCACTACGTGATATTATAGCAGACCAGTTGTATGAAACTAGGACAAAGACAGAAATGGCGAGGTACTTGTTCCAAAAAAATGTCTGAATAAAACATTATTTTTTGTGTTTGGTGTTATGTTGTCAAAAAAAATGTTTTTCTCATGTATTTCATGGCGCTGGTAATTAAGTTATGGAAAAAAAATCACTCAAACTTTGTTTTGTTTCCAAACAATATTTCCAAAATTCCGTTTTGAAAATTCCATTTCACCCAAATAGTTTTTTAACAAAACTTCATTTTTCAGAATCAGCACTTTTTCTATCAGCAGTTTTTCATCAGCATCTTTCCATCAGCAACAACCCAACCAAACAGAGCCTCAACTGCTTCCTTTCAAGCTTGCGTTATTCCTCCAATTTCCCTTCTCTACTTCATTTCAACTGTGGACTAAATTTTTTAACAAAACTAAATAGAACTCTTTCCTTCAAACCGTTAAAAGTATTGAGTAGAGAAGATTTAGGTCCTAAACCCTTTTGTCCTCATGCAATATAGGCTTGGGAATATAAAATGTATTCTTAGCAACTAAAAAAAATGCTACGGCCAACATTCACCATAATATTAAAATCGATGCTAACAAATCTAGTGTGGCCTAAGAAGCGTTTCATCTCAATCCCTGTAATGAAAATACTAAAAAACTTGATATTATGAATTAAGAAGAAAGTGAGATTATGAAATAAAGATAAATCTATTAAAAATGGAAGGAAGGATAGAGACATTGAAACTATTACAAAGTGAGATTATGGAATAATGTGAGATGATAAAATAATGCGACATGTTTTAGAGAGGATGTCTCATTTATCTGAGAGGAAACAGTAAAACACTTTCAAGACTACTCATGAGCTTATCCTCCATTCGTCCTCCCATATTTCTGTCGATTCACCATTTTAAATGGCAACTTATGGAAGTAAACGATCAATTAAACTCAAATACACATAATAGATGATCACATTCCACTTGCACAATTTGTAGTTGCATTTTTCGGGGAATCATGGAAAAATTAGATATCGAGATGATCACATTAAACGATCAATTAAACTCAGATGCACATAATAGATGATCACATTAAATAATCAATTAAACTCAGATACACATAATAGATGATCACATTCTACTTGCGCCCCACTGGCTAGTCCCGATCCTAGCTGGAATCTTCTCGCAGAAGGTCACGATTGACACCGCAGAGGTTCTGTGATTGACGTTGTTGAAGCTTCTCTCATTTCTCCTTCTACGCTTGACGATGAAGCATCTCCAATGCAACTCAAGCCTCTAGATAAAGAGGAGTCCAAGTTTGTTCAAATTTCACTAAGGCCTCCAATTCTTGTCCCATCGGTTCGTTCTTCTCTTTATAGCACCTCTTTTTTCTTATGTTTCTTTGCACTGGATTGGCTACCAGTTAGGGGAATTACTCAGCTGCTTCTTCCTTTCAATTGTGGACTAAATATTTCAACAAAATTAAATTTAAATTTCAACAACATGTGGAATAAATAAGTCTTTCCTTCAAATTGTTTAAAGTATTGAGTAAAGAAGATTTAGGTCCTCGACCCTTTTGTTACCATGGAATATAGGCTTAGGAATATAAAATGTATTCTTAGCACTAAAATAAAAATACTTCGGCCAACATTCACCATAATATTAAAATCGATGCTATCAAATCCATTGTGGCCGCAGAAGCGTTTCAACTCAATCCTTGTAATGAAAATGCTAAAAACTTGATATTATGAATTAAGAATAAAATGAGATTATGGAATAAACATAAATCTATTAAAAATGGAAGGAAGGCCAGAGATATTGAATCTATTACAAAGTGAGATTATGGAATAAAGTGAGATAATAAAATAATATGACATGTTCTCAAGAGGATGTCGCATTTATCTAAGAGGAGATAGTAAAACACTTTCAAGACAACTCATGAGCTTATCTTCCATTTCGCTGCCCATATTTTTGTCTGATTCTCCATTTTAAATAGCAATCCTATAGAATTAAACGATCAACTAAACTCAGATACACATAATATATGATCACATTCCACTTGTACAATTTGTAGTGGCTTTTTTCAGGGCATCGTGGAAAATCCATATAATATTGCTTTGATGGTTATGAAGTTTATACTTGTTTCATGGAACAAAAATAGTGTCAGGAAACACATTTGGTTTTCTTTTTTTGATTGCTATAGTTATCATGTTATATCTTATTAAAATATCATCATTCTCACAAGCCTAATATTAACTATACTTTGAGTTTTTGTTGAAGAGGTATAATTTTTTATATTTTAATAGCTCTGAGTTGGTTCAGTGGATTGCTATTAATTTGTTCCACGGATCATCTTGTCGGATTTTTTGCAGCTTTATAAGCCTAACATGGAGACTGTTGGTGGCGGCATATGCACATAGTTCTTCGTCTCCTTGATTCTCAGGTGACTTCGTGCTTTGTGGTGCGACTATTGATGTGCTTTAGCAACAAGGAGATTATGTAATTAGAGTAAATTTTATGTTCAATTTAAGTTGAATCTTTGCTCTTTTTCCTCAATTTTTTTCCTTTATTTTGATTTCTGGAAATTTTCTTTATACTCAAATATTTTGCTCCCAATTCTCTATTTCTTCATTTATATGTTGATGATGAGTTTTATATTAAGCTTTGATGCTATCAATAAAAATGCTAATTTGTTTTTCTTTCCTGCCGCTGATACCCTTCCCCCAAACTGAGGACTATCCCCAGGTTCTTCCTCCTCAGCAATGGGGTTGGAAATCATATTTTCTCCTCAAATTACTATAATAACAAATGACAATTTTCAAATGCACTGGGATGTTTAAGGTGGAATCTAATTACGTCAAACATAAGAGTTATTTTATTGTAGACCTTTTTGTTATGCAACGCAATGCAGATTAAGCTGTTGAGGACTCAAACAATATAACTTTCACGTGTTTGATGACATATTTCATGTGCATCTTTCTTTTTGTTTATTTGGAAACATCCAAGTTTTATTAAACAACATAATCCTTAATCCTATAGAGTTTGTTGATAATTCACAACAATATTTTCTCAATGTTTCCATTATTTTGATTGCTAGAAATTTTCTTTACTCTCAAATATTTTGCTGCCAGTTCTCTATTTCTTCGTTTATATGTTGATGATGGGGTATCTATTAGAGAAAAAATTTGAAGGTTCTAATGATTTTTTTCCTTTAAATTTCTCAATGTTCTATTCTAACAAAGCATATATAGTGTTTTAATCAGTTCCCTAATTGCTCGTGAGTAGTCGCGCACGGGCGAAGCCCGTTAGCAAACTACATACATAATTATCATAATGCAATTAAATTAACTTTCAGCTAGATAGTTAAATGCAATTCATAATTATCATTTGATAGATAATTAGTTATAGAAAACTTGAAATTAATTAATTATTCATCACATTGTTGAACAAATGTTACGTATTAGAGACATATAACACCATGTCAATACCACTGAAGTCTCAACGAGTATTTCATAAAAATTCCCTAAAAGAAAAACATATATAGATCTTCAGTTACAAAAAAGAAAGAAACAGTGTGGGAGTATCTTACAGCTATCAGGATCATCAGCACAACCAAAAATTCCAGTTGTCCAGGGTTCATCAGCTGGAGGTTCATAGCTTTCTGGAAGAGGTTGCCCGCATTCATTACATTTACGGACTTCCAACTGATGCAAGATCACCAGTTAAGTTTAAAGTAATATCAAAATCAAAAGGTTCCAATCAAATAAAAACACCAAAAATGAAGATTCAGATGCAAAGCGGCAATACACCAATCCTAACGCCAAAATTGCACCTCGCAAACCCCCAATTTCGAGAAGATTGAAATTTTTTGGCGCATAAAGTAAAATCTGAGTATAAAAGGGTGGAAACAAAACGAAGTAACGGACCTGAGGAATCCTAACTGGCTGATTGAGCTCTCCTGGGCGGATCTCCTCGATCGGCGAATCGTGCTCCTTCGTTAGCTTCACATAGCGCGAAGCAGCTTGGTTGTCCGACATTCTTGGCGGACTCCGAGGCGACCAGAACTAGAGCGGTCAACAAAATGGTAGAGAAGTTTGGGCAGCTTCCTTGATAGATCCTTAGAGAATTTCAAACTTTGAGATCCAGACGATGAAGAAGACTCGGGGTCACATCTTGAGAAAACCCACAGGCGCGTGACGGGAGTAGAGAGACAGAGACCTCCTTGGCCCTAGCTTCGGGTCAAGACTGACAACGGCAACTGTGCCCAGGTGCTACTTTATCTAACCTACGAATGAAAACCGATAATGTTCAAGGCATAAAATTTGATTGAATATTTTTAATTTAATATTATTTATGAGCGTTTTATAAGAAAATTATTTTTGGCTATTATTAAATATTGATGTTGCGCGTCATCTGGTCTTTTTCAGTCTGGAGAAATCGGACCGTCTTAGCTCGGAATAAAGGCTGAGCATATTATTCAAAAATCGAAAGTCACTTGAAACTCCCTCAAAAATTGAGCTGAATCAAAATCTGTTAAAATTGATTTTACTCAATTTGAGTCGTTTCAATTTAACTATTTCGAGTCAAGTTCTAGTAAGTCCTGAATCGCACAAAATATGATTCGAATCAAATCAAATTAATTAAAATTATTATGTATTTATTAATATATTCTTAATTAAAAATTAAAAAAAAAAACTAAATAAAAAAAATAAATGTTTTAAGTTTATCATTTGCTAAATGTATAGGCCGCCCAATTTAATTTTGAGTCAATTAAGAAAAAAGTGAAAATTATTCAATTTCAAGCCGACTCAGTTCGATTTCGAGTCGTCTCGGAATCGAATCATTTCGAGTCGAGCCGACTCGATTTCGAGTCGAGCTCGGGTCGAAAATTTCGATTTCGAGCCGAGCCGAGTCAAATGTAACAACCACATCCGTTCATATAGTATATACTAGAAGGTCCGACCGGGGCCCCACAACATATACCACAAAACAGGCGGTGAAGTTACGGAGTGATACCAGAGTTGCGCATCCTAACACATATGCATGCTAGCGGTAGCCTAGAACACCTAACTTGAATGACACCATGAATGTCCACCATATAAAACAGGAATGTCAGCAAATACAAAGTCAGGTGGCCTTATGGCCTTACAAGTCTCTTTACAACTGTGGCTTTGAACATTGGCGCGCATGTCAGCCACATATTAATAAAACACAGCATTTGCTTCGCCTTCACGGGCTAGCGGCGGCAGCAACAACAACAACAACAGTAGGGCCTTCAGCCTTTACGTGTCCCGCTTGGTTCTCCAGCACCTGTGCAAGGACATTCCACCTAACGGTGGCAAACAAGGCAACGATCAGCATTCAGCTGACCAATTTTATTACGACTCTACCCCTTTCCCGGTGCAGTGGTATTTCTTCCCTGCAGGCATAACATTTCATAGGCAGATATATATATTCATACATTATGCTCTCACGCACATACATTCCATCACAACTGTCAGCCACGCGGCCCGACAGTCCGTTCACTCAGGGCACATTCTTGGTGTACCGGCGAACCAGTTGTCCACCACCGTATCAGGGTCGCGACCCAACGGTAAAACATTGAGCATTTACTCCATGTCGTGGAGCTGGAGATTATAGTCTTAGTGAACCGGGTTTGGCCCGTAGACCCCCATTATATCACGGCGCACAGGCCTAAGACTCTCGTTATGCGCTCCAACAGACCGCACTTTTTGGTCTCACGTCGGACGGACATAACACAGGTCGGATCATCCACCCCTCCCACCCCCCGGTTGCTCAATCGTCTTGTCATTACCGAGCACAACGTACTCGCGGCTAAATAAAAGACGCGGGTCGGTTTCACCTTACCTGTTTGGCATAAAGCCTGGGTGTTTTCCTGGGCACACTAGTACTTGCAGTTCCACCCATTGCGTATCACAACATCAGAGGGTCTTTCCTGGACGTCCAATCCAGTACTTCCTGCTACTCCCTTTCGCAGGTACAACCCCACAAATATCACAAGTATCAAAGGTGTTTTCCCGGCTTACCACGCCAGTACTTCCTGCTACTTCCCTTCACATGTACCACCCATGAACATCAAGCATTACAAAAGGGTATTTCCTGGACTTCCGATCCAGTACTTCCTGCTACTCCCTTTCACAGGTATAACCTAATAGCACAAGCATCATAAGGGTATTTTCCTGGACTACCACTTCAGTACTTCCTGCGACTTTCTTTCACAGGTGCAACCCTTCGACTCCTAACTACAGGTTTATCACGGAGTCTTCTCTGGTGCGTATATGCAACATCACCAATCCAAACCAACTTGTCCAGATGGGCTTCACACAACATGCCTATTACATACTACATTTCCGGATCTATATGCCAACTTAGTTAGGATTCCAAGAATCAACCCAAAGGACTCCCATAACAAGCCACCCTCTGGTGGGGGAATCATATGCACATGCCAAAAAGGAAGCCATCACATGGCTATGAAGAAAAGTCGTTACACTTGAAGATCGTTTTAGCTCCATGAGCTCCTAGCTGGCTGGAAAGAATCACAACGGCTTTTCCTCCACAACGCTAGCCTTGGATCTCTTGCCGGAACCCCGTAGCACCATTGGTGGCCAGCTCCTCTTCCCCCTCCTCCTTCTTCCTCTATTTCTCTCTCTAGGAGTTTAGAAAGATGAAGGCCAAAATGAAAATGAGAACTTCCTTCTCATCCATGGCCTTAAGGAAGTAGGGAGGCACCTCAGCCCTTGGATCACAGTTGAAGAAATGGACGGCCACGATTTTGCCACAAAAGACTATTTTTGCCTGACACGGCCTGTGACACGCCCGTGTCAGAGGTCGTGTACCTCAAGCGGTGCTCAACCGACTTATACAGTTGAGTACACGCCCATGTGACACGCACGTGTCACGCAACGTGTCACCTAACACGCCTTCAAACACACCCATGTCTGGGGCCGTGTACATCAGGCTGCACAAAATCGAGATCAACCCGAGGGGGACACGGCCAGTGACATGCCCATGTCACAGGCCGTGTGCCCATACACGACACTAGACACGCCCCAGCTTAATTTCGTCGAGCTGAAGTTCGTCGACCTGCATAGTACACTCCCTGTGACATGCCCGTGTCACAGGCTGTGTACTCTGCACTCGACAATCGTCGACTGAAATTTCGTCGAACACTTGTCGACTGCTCACCCGAGTAGGACACGCCCTGGGACACGCCCGTGTCCCAGGCCGTGTCACCCAAACTTTTCCCAACTCTAGAATTTGGGGTGTTACAACCCTCCCCTCCTTATAAAAATTTCGTCCCCGAAATTTGCACACAGGAAGGAGATCAATATACACATTTTATTCCATAATCGTTTAGTACAACGCGAGACACACTGCATAACAGTCACATAAAGAGCTCGGGAAATTCAGCTCGCATGGTATGCTCTTGCTCCCATGTGAGTTCTTCACATCCGCAATTTTCCCACCGGACTTTGACCATCCTGACCGTCTTGTTCCGTAACTGTTTATCGACGCGATCCTTGATTCGAATGGGCTGAAATTTCGTCGTTATCCCATACTCCACCGGCACACGATCATTCTCGATCACCTGAGCTGGATCGTTAATGTCCGTCCAAAGTACGGGGATGTGACACACATCATGGAATCCACCCAAGTCTGCGAAAGAGCTAGCTGAGATGTTGCTTCTCCAACTTGGACCAAGGTAGCGTGCACCCAAGTTTTTCAGACGTCGAATCCTGGATACGCCTTTGAAGGGTTTGATCGTCAAGTATACCCAGTCGCCTACCGCAAACTCCACGTTGCAGTACTTGGCATTGTAGGATTTCTATTGACGCTCTTGGGCTATCAGTAGCCTTGCACAAATAGTGCGTATCGTCGATATCGCTTCCTCGATGTCTTTCTATATATACACTCTAACTTCGCCTTCTTCTATCCAGGATAACAGTGTACGGCACTTCCAACCCTACAGAGCTTCATACGGTGCCATAGCGATTCTCGCTTGGTAGCTCTTATTGTAGGCAAACTCCACCATATAAAGATGATCTTCCTATCTCGTCCCAAAGTCTAGGGCGTACATCCGGAGCATATTTTTCATAGTCATGTTGGTTCTCTCAGTTTGGCCATCCGTTTGGAGATGTAAGGTCGTACTGAACGTCAACTTTATGCCCACATCTGATGGATTAACCTCCAATCAGTTGATATGAACCGTACATCACACTCATTTCCGATGCTCTGAGGAACATCGTGTGGTCGTACACTCTACTCAACATAACATTGTGCCAAACTTTTCACGGAATTGTCCCATTTCTTCGGAAGTAAGTATGCCACTCTCGTCCACCGGTCTACAATCATGCAAACTGAATCAGTCCTGTGTTGAGATCTCGGCAACTCATGCATGAAATCCATTTTGAAATCGTAGCGAACTTCCATTTCGGAATCGACAACGAGTTCAAGAAATCGCCAGGCTTCTAGCATTCTGCCGTCACCAACAGACAAGTTTGGCATGTAGCTAATACGCTATCTTCGTTCATGTCTCTAAACATCTTTGTGCTCCCAGGGTGACTGGAATACTCCATATGCTATTCCCTTAACTTACCCAAATTTGGGACGCACAAGCGGTCCTCTTTTTGCAAAGACCATTGTCTCAGGAGCCTTTTCCATCTGGCCCAACTTTAGCATAGCGTTGGAGACTTTAATCCAGTTTCGTTGCTTGTCGAACCCTGTCCGCAAGGTCATGCTATACCTCAGTCCAGTTCAAACATGCACCGGATGTAGCATTCTTGTCAACACAAGAAAGGTCTAACGTTTCCAACTCTTGGATTAGCCGTTCATGGTGCCTTTGTAGCCACTTTACCCTTGATAGAATTCTCCAACTCAGGGTATCAACGACTACATTTCCCTTCACATGAGTATAATGCATTTCAAAGGTGTCGTCCCTAAGGAACTCCGCACACCTCGTTGTTGTATTTACAGGTTTCGGCTCTTGTGGTCCATATAGATCTCCACTTTCACGCCATAAAGATAATGCTGTTATAACTTTAGAGTAAAGATCACCGCTGCTAAATCTAAGTCATGGCTGGGATGCAATTGGCGCGAGCCATAAGCAACTACTTTCCCATTTTGTAGAAGAACGCAGCCTAAGCCGCTTTCTGAATCATCACGTGAGATCTCACATTCGTCGATACCACATGGCGACGTCAACCCAGGCGCCGTGGTTAGTCGACTCTTGCGTTCTTTCAAAGTTCGCGCGCACTCTGGCGGCTAACCAACCTTCTGATCCTTTCTCGTCAGTGTGGTCAAAGGCAAAGCAAACCATGAGAGGTTTGCAATACACCGTCGATAGTAGCCTGCCAGTTCAAGGAAACTTCTGACTTCGGCCACTGAAGACAACAACGGCCACTTCTGTATGGCTCCTCTTTGTTTTTGACGGATCCACTGCTATGCCTTCTCTCCTTACCACATAGTCCAGAAAAGTCATCGACGATAGCCAAAACTCACACTTCGAGACCTTGACATCGAGTTTATTACTTTGCAAAGTCTACAACACCAACTGTACGTGGTTTTCGTGATCAGCGTCAGATTAAGAGGAGAGTACCTCAAAAGATCAATAATGCACACGATCATAAACAAGTCCAGGTACTCTTGGCACGTTTGGTGCATCAGGTCCATGAACAACGAGGGCGCATTGTACAGCTCAAACGACATTACCGTGAATTCATAATGACCATATCGGGTGCCAAATGCGGTCTGGGGAAGGTCGTCTTCCCGCATGCTTCACGGGTACTCCTTAGATTTCCCATCCAACATGGAGTAGACGGTTGATCCCACCAGCTAATCGACCAATTCGTGGAATCGGCTGCTTCCTCGTTTCTTGCAGCTTAGTCAATTCAAGATAATCAATAGATACTCACAAATCACCATCTTTCCTTTTTATAAGAAGAATAGGTGTGCTCCAAGATGACATACTTAGGCGTATACATCCTTGCGCCAGCAACCCTTGCAATTGGATTTTCAACTCAGCCATTCCTTTGGCATGACGTGATACAGCGAGCGGGCCACGGGTTTCATACCTAGGACCAATAGAACAGAAATCGATCTCTCGCTGGGGTGGTAGCCCAAGAAGATCCTTAGGAAACACAACACATCCACAAGCTCCCATATCGGCAGCGCAGATGCGTCCAAACACAATTCCCGATGTCCAAGTTGCACCGCCACAGTGCAACCTTATTGCAAACCATTCATTCGGTAAGAACATCCATCCATGATCAAAAATGCTCTCACCAGTGTATTCCAAATCACATCACACACACAAGCTACATTCACAGTATGCAATTAGAAAAGAAAGCAACAATGTTATCAATTGTGCCGACTTCACTATGCTTAATGGCCAGGAGTAAAGGCGTAGGAGTGCTCCTGGGATGCAAAGGACTTCACCACTACTTTTCCCGTTTCCATATAAGACGCTCCTATAATGTGTTCAACCATTTGTCAACCACTCCTGACAACGATGGGCGAAATTGTCCCCATGTAATAGAAAATCAACTGTCTATTCGTATTCACGACTACCATACAAACATGTTTATTCCACACATATATGTATTGCACGCATATAGCACAAATGTAGCAGTGGAAACTGCGAAGCAACACTACTTATTGTATCGACAACACCTGCCTAATCCACAAGTACATGAGTAGCACAGTTATTTATATACATCAAGTCGACAGTTCCTCCTTATCTAAGAGTCACTTCGGCAGTCTCGGGCTTTATGTCCTGCTTCGCCACATACGTAACACTTGTATTGCTTCTTTGGCTGCTGAGCACCATCCCAACAGTCTCGGGCAATATGTCCTTTCTCGCAACAAGTATAACAAGTGCGAGTCTCACGTCCTGCCTCCTGCGGTGAGCAGACTTTCCAACCCACGGAGCTCTCACTTCCCTGATCACAGACATTTGCTAGGCTCCCGCGGGCATTTGCTTGGCTCTTGCCAAGGTTATTTCCAATAGTCTAGCTGACTCAACCAATGGTTGGAATCCCAATAGCTTAGGACCCATCAACAAGAAACGAATTTCCTGACGGAGCCCCTCATAAAACCGATTGATCTTCGTCTCCTCGGTTTCAAACACAAACTCTGGTTGTTGTCTCATTACAACAAATGCGTGAAAATACTCCTCAACCATGTCCTCTCCTTGGCTCAAGCACACGTTCACCGACGAAGCAGATGTGTTTCCCCTGGCCGACTGCTCACTTACACTGACCGGCATAGAACGCATGATCGGGTAAGTGGGTTGCACCTGTCCCTCATGGTAAGCCTCGGGCATTGCAAAAACCACATCAGAAATCAGTCGAGTCATCTCTCTCGATGGAGGAGATGTTGGTACCATAGTTGATGTCATGCTTCCCATCGAATGGTGGGGTTCTTGCTGCCACGCCGTCGCACTAGTTACCTACAGTCGTAAAATACACAAGTAAGCAACAAACATATTGCCAAAAGCAATACCAGGAATGCACAGGTTCCCCAAACAGGTGGCTTTGCATGCATTCCTAAGTGGACATTCATGAGTTCAATTGTGTTAACGCGGTTTGCACGGACACGTGCTTGCCACCCCACAAAAGAATTCGACCTCGAATTCGAAAGGGAAAGACCGAGAAAACTGATACTAAAAATGTAACAACCCCATCCGTTCATATAGTATATACTAGAAGGTCCGGCCGGGACCCCACAACATATACCACAAAACAGGCAGTGAAATTACAGAGTGATACCAGAGTTGCACATCCTAACACATATGCATGCTAGCGGAAGCCTAGAACACCTAACTTGAACTCCACCCTGAATATCCACCATATAAATCAGGAATGTCAGCAAATACAAAGTCAGGTGGCCTTATGGCCTTACAAGTCTCTTTACAACTGTGGCCTTAAACATTGGCGCGCATGCCAGCCACATATAAATAAAACACAGCATTTGCTTCGCCTTCACGGGCTAGCGGCAGCAACAACAACATCAACAGCAGGGCCTTCAGCCTTTATGTGTCCCGCTTGGTTCTCCAGCACTTGTGCAAGGACATTCCACCCAACGGTGGCAAGCAAGGCAACGATCAACATTCAGCTGACCAATTTTATAACGACCCTACCCCTTTTCCGGGGAAGTGGTATTTCTTCCCTGCAGGCATAGCATTCACAGGCAGATATATATATTCATACATTATGCTCTCACGCACATACATTCCATCACAACCGTCTGCCACGAGGCCCGATAGTCTGTGCACTCAGCGCACATTCTTAGTGTACCGACGAACTAGTTGCCCAGCACGGTATCAGGGTGGCGACCCAATGGTAAAACATTGAGCATTTACTCCATGACGTGCAGCCGAAGATTATAGTCTTGGTGAACCGGGCTTGGCCAGTAGCCCCCCATTGTATCACGACGTGCATGCCTAAGACTCTCGCTATGCGCTCCAACAGACAGCACTTTCTAGTCTCACGTCGGACGGACATAACGCAGGTCGGATCATCCACCCCTCGTTGCTCAAATCGCCTTGCCATCACTGAGCACAGCGTACTCGATGCTAAATAAAAGGCGTGGGTCGGTTTCACCTGACCTGTTTGGCATAAAGCCTGTGTGTTTTCCTGGGCACACCAGTACTTGCAGTTCCACCCATTGCATATCACAACATCAAAGGGTCTTTCCTGGACGTCCAATCCAGTACTTCCTGCTACTCCCTTTCGTAGGTACAACCACACAAATATCATAAGTATCAAATGTATTTTCCTGGCTTACCACGTAAGTAATTCCTGCTACTCCCCTTCACAGGTACCACCCATGAACATCAAGCATTACAAAAGGGTATTTCCTGGACTTCTGATCCAGTACTTTCTGCTACTCCCTTTTACAGGTATAACCCAATAACATAAGCATCACAAGGGTATTTTCCTAGACTACCACTCTAGTACTTCCTGCGACTTCCTTTCACAGGTGCAACCCATCGACTCCTAACTACACATTTATCACAGAGTCTTCTCTGGTGCGTATATGCAACATCACCAATGTAACGTCCCGAATCGCTCTAGGCCCCTAGTGTGTGTGTTTTTGAGTCAGGAGGGTTGACTCGAGTCCTGAGAAGTGCAGGGAATTGGACTGCACTTGTGGAGAAGTGGAGAAATCAGTGTAAAAAGACACGGGTAGTGACACGGGTAGTGACACGGGTAGTGACACGGGTAGTGACACAGGTAGCGACACGGGTAGCGACACGGGCGTGTCCCTACCCGTGTGCGTCGAGTTGAGCTCGACGAGCCGTGTCGAGACTGACGAGCTGTGTCGACACCAAGTGACACGGGTAGTGACACGGCCGTGTCCCTACCCGTGTGCGTCGAGTTGAGCTCGACGAGGCGTGTCGAGATCGTCGAGCTGTGTCGACACCAAGTGACACGGGTAGTGACACGGCCGTGTCCCTACCCATGTGCATTGAGTTGAGCTCGACGAGGCGTGTCGAGATCGTCGAACTATGTCGACACCAAGTGACACGAGTAGTGACACGGGCGTATCCCTACCCATGCGCGTCGAGTTGAGCTCGACGAGAAGTGTCGAGATGCAACCCGAGAAGTACACGGCCAATGACATGGCCATGCACACGGCCGTGTCATGGGGACACGGGTCGGGACACGGGCGTGTCCCTACCCGTGTCAAACATTGAACCGACATGGAAACCGCCACGACCGTTTCACAGAAGCAGGACACGGGTACGGACACGGCCGTGTCCCTACCCGTGTCACATTTTGTATTTAAGGGGGAGAGAAAACCCTAGCCGTTTTCATTCTCATTTCTTCCCCTATTTCCTGTGAGAACTCCTGGTGAGAGGGAAACTGCTGGAGCAAGTTCTACCGAAGGAGATCCGCCATCGCCGTGAAAGAGAAAATGCCGCCAAGGAGAACTACGAGATCCATGACCGGAAATGGTGGTACCGCTGGAGCCAATGTGAGTTTCCTACCCTCTCCCTTGGTGCTAGATCTATAGTTATTTTCCTAGGAGAGACATCGACTCAAGAGAGTCTTGATGGTGAGGAGGAGTTTTCTAGGAAATGTCATGCTAAGACTTGTGTCTTAGGTTTTAGATCTCTTCAACCACGCCCTTCTTCAATGTGATGATAAGGGATGGTTTTGTGAAGGGTTTTGGCCTCTTGAGGGTGAATAAGGGAGGAGGTTTTCTGGAATGATTTGGGAAGAATCGCCTTGAGGAGGAAGATGAACCGATGTCGTTCATTCCGCCTTAAGATGCGTGCAGAATCTGTATACTGCGCGCAGTGAATTTCGTGGCCATTTTTATGTATGCTATGGCCAGCTCCGGGCTTTCGGCTTAACAAGAAAGTTGAAGCCCTTGAAAATACCTTTCCAACGAATGGTTGCACGACTTTTGGCGAAGTCTATAGCCACGTGAAAGTCTAAACGAAAATGGTGTTCAATAAATCTTGTATGCAGAAACTGTGTTCTGTACGCAGCGGACTTCAAGTCCGATTTCAAATAGGATAATGTCAAATCTGGATTGAGGTCTGAATACGAGAGTTGTAGACCTCGGAAAGACATTTCCATCGTGGGGTTACACGTCTTCACCGGATTCCTGTAGCTTCAGGAATCTCCGGTCGAAGTTGCTATCCAGATTCAGCCTGCTCCTAAATTCTGGGCTTAATGGAAAAATGGATTTTGATTCGGTGGAATTAATAATACAAGACACTTGGCTTGGATGAATGATTAATCATTTGTCGCAGATTTCATATTATCAAATTGAGAAACAATATTATTTAAACGAACTGAATTGCTAGGAATTGAAAGATTGATAATTGTGCACTTCATGTTTATATTATGACATTATCAAATGAAAAGTGAGATAGATCCTTATATGCGCATCATGTTTATATTACATTGTCATCATTTGGAAAGTCATATAGATGAATAGATTATGATCATGGACATGTTTGATTAACGAAATGAGTCTTGTAGTCCAATACTTAGAGAGTCGTCTCCCTACGGGTAGTATTGTGAAGGGATGTAAGTGCGGTGTTGACCGTCACTTGTTTTGGTTGTGTTGAGATAAGGTGTGGATGGATGGTTGGGCTGTGTCCTCGTGTTTACTTCCGAGGCCCATTCCGTGTTATGATGATGTGGTATTTGCATGTGGTGTTAGTCGACACGCGGTGTCGTAATCCTGGGTTAAGGATAGTGTGGCAGGTCTACGGACTCGCCAGTCGTCACACCGACGGGAGTTGGCAGTTAGACTCGGTCGGTTTGGGCCGTGTCCTCGGTGTTCACGTCCCGAGGCCCCTCCGGACATGTGAACAGTTGGGCTGTGTCCTCGTGCTTTCTTCCGAGGCCCCTTCCGGGTCACACAAGGCCAGTTCGGGCTGTATTCTTGGTGCACATCTACCCAAGACCCCGCTGGGCCATAGTACGCATGGGCTCCACTGTTGTGTTCTTAGCGTTGAGGCGTACGGAGGCCTAGGTGAAGTAGTGTGATACCCGCCTAGTAGTAGAAGTGCCCGTTCTACTGTCACCGCCTTGCCACGGCGGTTGATGCCTGAGAGGTTAGCTACCTGCTCGAAAAGTGGGAACTATAGTCTGTGTCGACATAGCAATTGCATGGGTGTGCATGGGTGAGTCATTGCATAGCATTCATAGCATTTCATACATTGCACAACAAGATCCTCATCGTATAAGTTTGTATGGGCACTCCTATACGATGAGTTACTTTATGTAACCCGACCCTTAACTTATAAGTTTGTATGGGCATTCTTATAAGTTAAGTTACTTTCCTGCTGTAGATTTCCTTACACCTGTTGATATATGATGTTAGCTTGAAAAACTGCTAGATTATACATTATATCCATGTACCTTGCCACCTGCTTATACTCATTTACTTGCATACTTGTTATATACTATACTCTTGTTCCTTTTCTCCGCCCGGTGCCGAGGAGTCACCGGGGGAGCGGATGTGAAACCACTTAGTCGTTTCGACTAACGGTTGCTACGTCTACCTTTTTAGGAGGTCACGCCGCAGGTACAGCAGCCGCAGACTACGCAGCAGGACAACCAGGCCAGGACGACAGGGCCTGATGTGACGGTGTCGTCGATACCGTCGGTTACTGATGTTAGTATTTTGATTACTCTGATGTAGCCCGTTTGGGCAATGATTAGCTGTACTCTGATATTTTGTAGAAGTATGTTTAGCTTCTCATTATTGATGTTTTGGATATTATATATTACTTAGTGTGGATTTTGACTTCTCTTGCTTAAGTTTTGGTTGGGTTGGCATTTATATTGATATGATTGTAGCCGGCGGAATAGGCGTCTTGTGGTACAGGTTAGCCCGTGTGCTAATGCTACCGCAAGGCGGTTGTTTCGGGCATAAGACTCCCCCTTCGTGCCGTGTTTTGGAAATCCGGGAGGGGGGGGGTCTTACAAATGGTATCAGTTTGCCACGATCCTCAACTAAGAAGTCATTCAATAATGGTGCCACCCCCGTTTGGTTAGTCAGTTCGGGGACAAACTGACTTGGCGGAAGCAGTGTTGTACCCATATGTAATTCACATTAAGTTTGTCCAACTTTGACCTTAAGTTTAGCCAACCTAACCACAAATTTGTCGTGTATGTGTAGGTTCCACTGCATGTTGAGCCGATGGGGGGTACTCCTACCCCTCCCATACCCACTCAGTTCGAACAGTCTGAGTTGGGGCAGACGCTCACCGCCATTCTTGATGCTTTTAAGGCACAGCAGGCTCCGGTGCAACAACAGGCCCCGAACTCCAACTGGCTGAGCACCTTCCGGGCTCTCTCCCCTCCCGTCTACCTTGGGACGGAGTCAGCCGTACGTACAGAGGAATGGCTAGACACGATACAGGAGTTGTTGGCTGTTATCCGTTGCCCAGCCAACATGGCAGTGACATTGGCAGTGTCCGTCTTGGACTTACATGCGAAGAGGTGGTGGAAGTCCCTCATGGGCTCTACCTTCCAAGGCCGGATCTACACAGAGATAAGTTGGAGTGAATTCTCGGGTGTTTTCTTGGAGCACTTTATCCCTACATCGGCCCGAGATGAGCTTGAGCAGAGGTTCCTTCTACTAAAGCAGGGATCAAAGTCGGTTACAGAATACCAGCGGGAATTCCAGCATCTCGCAAGGTTTGCGGACTCTTATGAGTTGGATGACAGAGGTTATGCTAAGCGCTTCTATAAAGGGCTGCGAGATCCCCTAAGGCAGTCCCTTTTGTTTATAGCGGATGGTAGCTTGGCAGAGATCATTGATATGGCGAAAAGATTGGAGGCGGACCACCTGGGATGTAGTAAGTGGCCTACGGAGGACGTGATGGAAGCCGGCCCAAGTAATAGAAGGAGACGGGACTTCAGAGGAGGAAGAGGTTATCAAAGAGGTGGAGGGCGTGTCCACCGAAACTATAGGGTGGAGCATCCAGTTCCGCAGCCGCCTGCATTGCCTCCACCCCCACAGCCTCAGCAATTTCAACAACCTGAAGGGCGTCGTGGTCTGGTGTGCTTCGAATGCAACCAGCCGGGCCACATCCGGCATTTTTGCCCGCAGCTATATGGGAACGCCCCTCCTACTCTCCCTCCTGCTCTCCCTCCTTCTCTCCCTCCAGCAGATCCACGGGGGCGGGGATATATGCGTGGTCGAGGACGAGGACCGCCAAGAGTAAACCCCGGACCGGTCCGGGATCAGGTGTACGCGCTTGACATGGCGCAGGAACGGAACCCACAAAATGTGATTGCAGGTATGATTTAATTAATTTACATATTTGCATGGTCTAACTTGAATTGATTAGAACTTACTAGCCACTAGCAATAAGTTTTGGTTGTTGGTACTTAGGCACCGGGATTATTGGCGGGAAGACAGCCTATGCGCTGTTCGATACCGGTGCCTCACACTCCTTTGTGTCCGAGGATTTCATAAAAGACGTGGAGGGTGTACAGTACTTCACTGGCATAGCCCGACGTGTACGCCTCCCGGATGGCTCGGAGATGCTCGCAACCGCCAAGTGCGATTTGGAGTTATTTATTGATGGGAAGGCCTTTGATACGCCGGCCACGGTTCTGAGAATGCCGTAGTTTGACATCATTTTGGGCATGGCATGGCTGGATTGGCACTTCGCGAGGATCGACTGCGCGGAGAAGCGGATCTATTTGAGACATGGAGACTCTGACGTCATCTTCCAAGGTATTGGCTTCGTGCCTCGCATGATGTTATCTTCCGTCCAGGTTGTAAAAGCTCATATGAAGGGGGAGGAGGTCTTCATGATCTGGTTCGAGTTGAAGGAGGAAGCGTTGGAATTAAAGGATGTACGGGTTATGCGGGATTTTCCCGAGGTATTTCCTGAGAAGCTACCAGGATTACCTCCGCATAGAGAGGTTGACTTCCAGATCAATCTAGTACCAGGTGCCAAGCCTGTATCCAAGGCTCCGTACAGAATGGATCCGAAAGAACTCGCGGAGTTTAGAGTTCAATTGCAAGAACTGGTGGATTCAGGGTTCGTTCGCCCCAGTTCATCACCATGGGGAGCCCCTGTGCTGTTCGTAAAGAAGAAGGATGGAACCCTGCGATTGTGCATAGATTATCGGGAACTCAATCGGTTGACGGTGCGGAACACTTATCCACTACCTCGGATCGATGAGTTGTTCGATCAACTAGTGGGAGCACATTGGTTTTCTAAATTGGATTTGCGCTCCGGATACTATTAGTTGAGGATACAAGAAGGGGACATCCAGAAAACGGCCTTCAGTTCGAGATATGGTTTGTATGAGTTCACAGTAATGCCGTTTGGGCTCACAAATGCCACTTCGGCCTTCATGAGTTTGATGAACAAGGTGTTTGAACCGTATTTGGACATCTTCGTCATTGTTTTCATCGACGACATCTTGGTCTACTCAAAGACGGAGGAGGAGCATGTCGAGCACCTGACCTTGGTTTTGAAGAAATTGAAGGAGCATGCCTTGTATGCCAAGTTTAGCAAGTGTGAATTCTGGCTTAAGGAGGTAGCCTTCTTGGGGCATGTGATCAGTGGAGCAGGATTAGCGGTGGATCCAACAAAGGTGCGAGCCGTGAAGGAGTGGTCGCCCTTGAAGTCGGCGGCCGATGTACGAAGCTTTCTTGGACTTGCTGGGTACTACCGCAAGTTCTTGAAAGGATTTTCCAAGATTGCCCTTCCCCTTACCTCCTTGACGAAGAAGGGTGTGCCATTTGAGTGGACACCTCAATGTGAAGCGGCATTTCAAGAGCTGAATGATAGGCTTACCTCCGCCCCCATCCTTGCACTTTCGTCGGGGAAGGAAGGATTCCAAGTTTACACGGACGCATCATATCAAGGGATGGGAGCGGTATTGATGCAGCACGTGCACGTGATCGCATATGCTTCAAGATAGTTAAAGAAACATGAAATCAATTACCCGGTTCATGATTTGGAGTTGGGAGCAGTGGTCTTCGCTTTGAAGGTCTGGAGGCATTACCTATATGGCGTACACTGCGAGATCTTTTCCGATCACAAAAACTTGAAGTATGTTCACACTCAGAAGGAGTTGAACCTGAGACAACGGCGGTGGTTGGAATTTCTATGCGACTATGAGTTCACCATGAACTACCACCCCGGGAAAGCGAACTCGGTAGCCGATGCCTTGAGTAGAAAAGCGCCAGGCTCTAGCCCAGAGTCTCGGCTGATGAGTATGGAGTTGGCTCGGATGATCGAGGAGATGGAAATTACTCTAGTATTCAAGGCTCCTTCGGCAGAGTATGCAGAGTATTTGGCCAACATGAGCATAGTTTGTGATATCCGAGACCGGATTCGGGTGGAGCAAGGAATGGATGCGGCCTTGGCCCCGGCAATCAAGGCAATTGAAGATGGGACCTCCGATGAGTACACACTCAAAGACGGCCTCATTTATTTTCGTGGCCGACTCTATATTCCCAAGGGCGGCAAAATTCGGGAGGATATATTGAGAGAGGCGCATTCCTCTCAATATTCAGTGCACTCGGGTATTGCTAAGATGTACGCCGGATTGCGGAAGACCATGTGTTGGCCGGGAATGAAGAAGGATGTTCGCTACTATGTTACACATTACGAAGCTTGTCAAAGAGTGAAAGCTGAATGCAGGAGTCCCGGTGGTTTGTTGCAGTCATTGCCCATCCCCGAATGGAAGTTCGAGGACATCTCCATGGACTTTGTCCATGGGCTACCTCGCTCACGCTCCGGGAATGATTCGGTGTGGGTTATTGTGGATCGATTGACAAAGGTGGCCCGGTTCATTCCAATGAAGAAGGAAGCACACGTGGATGTTTTGGTACGCCTTTTTGTGGAGCAATTTGTACGGTATCATGGCGTGCCCAAGACAATTGTTTTGGATTGGGATGATCGGTTTACATCCAATGAGTGGAAGGCGGTACAGGCGTATTTAGGCTCTGAAAGGGGAAACTAGATCTGATATACTCTAGAGGGGGGTGAATAGAGTATATGGTGCTTTTTAAAACACAAAGAAAATCTTTTGCAAGGCTTTACAACAATTGTTGTAATGAATGTGAGCAGGGAAGCAGAAATAAAATAAACCACAAAACTAAGCTATGCACAAAAGAATCTAGTCCAGAAACAAAAGAAAAACATGCACAACCAGAAGACACAAGGAAATATAGTGGTTCCCCAACTTGGGTACATCCACTCTTCTACCACCCTAGGTAGGAATCCACTGCAGGATGAGTTGATCAGGTGTCCTGGGCACCAATGAGCTTTTGATAAGGTGCTCAAAAACCAAATCAGATTTTTTGATCAGGTGTCTTGCCACCAATGAGCTTTTGACAAGGTGCTCAAAAACCAACTTCAAACTTTTGAAGGGAGTTTGAAAAACCCTTTACAGAATGGGGGTGAGAGAGTGATGACAGTCTTCTCTTTCTCAAGCAACTGAGAAGACTATGTGGATTCAGTGATGTTGTCAAAGCTCCCCCTGAGTCCTTGAAGTCTTCAGGAAGATGAGCTTTGCTGAGGGTGATAGGCCTTCAAAGATAGATCTCCAGCAAAGGATGATTTCAGCAGGCTGAAATATTGAGTGTCTGGAGTCTTGAAGTGATGTTGGCCTTGAACACTTGAGAGCTGAAGAGATCTTAAGATTTGAAAGCTTGATCTCTTGATGAGTGTTCTTCTGAATTCTTGTTGACAGAAAATTTTTCAGAGTCTCTGTATATTGAGAGATATCCTATTCTTGTCAATCTCTCTTAACTGTGTTTTTGATTCAAAAAACATTCTCTCTTTTATTCTCTGAATCTCAATAGGAAAATTGCTCTGTCAAAGATAGCCGTTGGTCTGAATTAATTACAGCTTTAATTGCATAAAAAGTTCTGAAGGAAAGTCCACTGATATATTCCTTGAAAAATCCCTTGAAACTTGCTCCAGAATTAAATGAAAACGGCTGGCAGATCTTCTGACTTAAATGCAGAATAACTTCTATCTTGATTTGAATTTGAATTCTGAAGATCAACTGAAATCGTCGAACTGAGCTCTGCTATCGTCGAGCTGAGCTCAGCGAACTGGAAAAAGCAAGCAGCAAAGAAATCGTCGATCTGAGCTCAAAGATCGTCGAACTGAGCTCAGAGATAAAGATCCAGTACAGAGTCAAAATCGTCGACCTGAGCTCAGCGATCGTCGAATGGAGTTCGACGATATTGAGAAGTTGAGCTCAGCGATCGTCGACCAGAGCTCGACGATATTGAGAGGCTTGAGCTCAGCGATCGTCGAATGGAGCTCGACGATCTGCCAAAGTTGAGCTAGACGATCGTCGACCGGAGTTCGACGAAACGTCGTGCTGAGCTCGACGATTTGGACTTAGTCTCCAGAAAAACTTGGGTCTTCAGAGCAGCTTCCAAACCTAGACTCCTGATCCCTTAGACTCAATTCTAATTGACCTATAATCTATACAGAAGGTCAAAACATAGAATCCTAGAGACATAGTGATCCTGACCCAAATTAGTAATAGGGTGTTCCAACAATCTCCCCCTATTTGGGTTAGGAAAACTATTTACAGACATTGAAAAACAAACAACATCATACAGACAGAAAAGCATAGAACAACAATAACAAGATACAGAGCAGAACCATCACAGAGATATATATTATATATGTGATATCCAGATAGCAGTTAGAAGAACCAAAAGTTGTCACCTTACAGAGTTATTCCTTTTCTTTGCCTTTTACCATTTTAATTTCCCTGTTAGGATTTAATGCTTGTTGTTTTGATCTGGTATCATCAGCTGCACCCAAATAGATTTGCTTTGAAGCCCTGGGAACCACTGCAGCTGGATGCAACTCCATGTACCTGTCTGCATCAAAAAACTTACTGGAAGTATATCTTTCTAACTCTTTTTGCCTCTGCTCTGACATGGTGGATATGTTGGAGGTGTCTAGCCCTTGTTCCTTTGCTTTCTTTATCTGATCTAAGGCAGCCAGTTCTTTCATCCTTGCAGTCCAAGCCATAGGATTTTTCTCAGGATCCTCAAATGGAACAGGTGGCTCATACCTGTTGGAAGTAGTTTCTTGAGGTGTCCTGGCAGTCACATTTTCTCTAAGCTTATAAGGGAATGGACCTGAAGATGTATCAGAAGAAACATGTCCACCCCTGGAATAAGGATGCTGCCTGGAGTGTCCTTTGGAGTAAACCTGAGTTTCTCTTTGGTTTCCCCTATATCCTCCCCTTCTAGAGTAGGACCCCCTAGATTGGCTTTCCCTTTGATATGTTCTTGCATGAGGCTGGTAGGGAGCCTGGCTTCTAGCAGGGCCTGATCTTGCAGAGCTGCCACCTGCACCTGCATCAGGTGGAGGTGGTGGAGGAGGATGAGGGTGCTTGGACTGGGAAGAATCTTTATCAAACTTCCTCTTCTTCTTCATTGCCTTTAACTGGTTCCTGGAGAATTGCATCCAATGCTCAGAGATTGGGCAATTGTGCAGAATATAATATGGAACATCATTATCATCTCTGACTTTGGCAGGAGGAACTCTCTTCAAGGCCTTACTTCTTGCCTTTCTTTTCCTTGCAATTGTGGCAGATGAGTCATCAGAAGCAGTAGCATAATCCTCAGATTCAGAGCTTTGTTCATCATACAATGCATCAAGCTTCTTCATCAAATCCTCTTTTAACTGGACAGCAGCTGATGGGGCAGAAGATACAGAAACAGGAGGAGCAACAGGAGCAGCAGCAGATGTTACAACAATTACAGGAGCAGCAGCAGCTTCAGAGATAATAACTTCAACAGCAGGCTCAACATCAACAGCCTCTGTCATCAGAAAATCCTGTGAGAAGGGCTCAACAGCAGCAGATATTACTTCAGAGGTAGACACAGCATTGTCTTCAGCAGCAGCAGCATCAACATCATCATAAGCAGCAGTCACTGACTGAATAAAATCAGAGAGGATTCTGGGGTCACAGCAGGAGAAGGGCACTAGAGCCCTGGTCAAGTCTTCTGACTGGGCAGCAAGAACCTCTGGGGGCTGGACAGCATAGATTTCTGGAAGGCAGCTGAAGTAAGCAGTGTCAAAGGTAGACAGCAAAGACCTTAGGTCTATTGCAAGTACTGGAATGGCAGCAGCAGCAGACACAGAACCAGTGGCAGTAGCAGTAGCAGAAGCAGCAGCAGCATCAGAAACACCAGCAGGAGGAGCAGCAACAGCAACAGCAGCCTGGAAGCTGGCTTCATAGGGCATCTCCCCCTGCCTGGATGCAGAAACCTGTACATCAAGGCACACTGCTGGGGGTGCTGCTATGGGGGTAAGGAAAGAGGACAGCCTGGCAGAGAGAGCTGCCACTGATTGTTGCAGAGGAGCTAAGGAGGCCTCCAGGAGAAGGGAGAGCCTAGGTGCAAGGAGCTCATACAGCTGATCAGCAAGGGCTGGGAGATCTACATGCTCAAGGGGAGCAGAGGTAGAGGGTACAGGGATGGCTGAGGGAGCTGGAGGAGGAGGGCTGAAGGGTGGAAGGGATGGCTCAGGAGATGGTATGGTAGAGATGGAGGGTACAGGAATGGAAATGGAGGGAGTGAAGGTGGGTTGATCAATAAGTTGATGGAGAAGGTCTTGGAAAGTTGTTGAGGTGGTGGGGAAATCTGGAGGAGAGGAGGGGGAATCATCCATGTAGGATTCATCCAAGAGAGTGAAGGATGGAATGGATGTAGAGGAGGTGACATCTGGAGGTGGATAGGAGAAAAGGGGATGGAAGTGGTCTGCTGGTGGAGAGGAAATTGTTGCTGGAGATGGAAGAGAAGATGGAGAGGGGCTGGAGATGGTAATTGTGGAGATGGCTGGAGAGGTGGATGGAACTGGAGGAGGGGAAACAGCAGCACTGGCAGCAGGCAGGTCTTCTGCAGGGGCAGAGACCTGGGGTGGAGTGACTCTAAGAGTCCTGGTGCCTGAAGGGCCAGAAGAGGAGGGCCTGCTGGGCTTGGAGATTTGCCTGTCCCATTTCCCAAAAAGGGCACAGGTGAGTCTCTTGGAGGCATTGATGTGCACTCCAGAGGAGACTAGCAGGGCAGGGCACTTAGCCTGGAGGAAGATTCCCAGAATTCTTCCAAAGTTCACAAAGGTTTTGTTGATCTTTTTCTTCAATAAATCAAAAAAGACTTCTCCCCAGTTCAAGCCTTTTCTATCTACCAGAGCTCCCATAAGGCAGAGCTGGAATCTGGAGATAGTATCATGAGCAGAATGCTTGGCCAAAAGGACCTTGCCTACAACATCAGCCATAAACCTGTATTCCACAGACAGGTTTCTCTTAAACAGTTTGCTAGGGTTCCCCTCAGGATGACCCATCCTGGCAAGAACATCAGCAAACTCTTCTCCAGAAAGGTCAGCAGAGTCTTCACCATTCCTGAAGCCAAATACCTCTGTGAGTACTGTTGGAGTCAGAGGTACCTGGGTGCCACTGATGGAGCCAACTATGGTGTTGTTGTCCAGGTTGTGGGCAGTATATACCCATTCTTTAATTTCATCAGATGCTAGTTTGATTCTGGTGGACATCAAGGCAGTTAATTGCTGATCTTTGAATAAGTTGAGAATATCTTGGAAGATTTGATCTGTGGTGTTGAAGGAATCGAAATCGATGTCAAAGCCGGCATCAAATTTCATTGCAGAGAGTACAGCAACTGAAACGGCCATGGTACCTGCAAAAAATCAACAAACAAAACGACCAAGTGTAGAACTGTTTGGAGGGAAGAAAAGTTTGCAGAGAAATTGAAAGCGCAAGAGAGAACGACGGCGAAAAAAGAGTTTTATATTAGGGTTCGACGCAGAAAAGGAAAGATCGTTGAACTCAGTTCGACGATCGAGGCTCCTAAAGGAATCTGAAGAGACTCCAAAATCGTCGATCTCCGTTCGACGATCTGGAAAGGCGTCGAGCTCCGTTCGACGATCGTCCAGTGACCAAAATCGTCGAGCGCCGTTCGACGATCGTTGACCAGAGGAGATAGTCCATACTATCAGAGGGGCGCTGAACTCAGTTCGACGATTCTGGAAATCGTCGAACTCCGTTCGACGATCTTTGGGGAAATCGTCGAGCGCAGTTCAGAGATCAGAGAATTTCTAGATACTAAGAAAAATCAGAAATTTTGCCTAGTCTTGGTCAATTTTAGCTTTCAAAATCTTGGGTTTTATTTGAGACTTCCTCCATCTAGCATGCCTAACTGATTTAGGAAGAAAGTATGTTTCTTTTCATCCAAAGGCTTGGTGAAAATATCTCCCCTTTGTAAATCAGTTGGGATATACTGCAATTCAATTTTATTCTTCTCAACATTATCCCTTAAGAAATGATGCCTAATTTCTATATGTTTTGTCCTACTATGGAGGACTGGATTTTGAGCTATGGAGATAGCACTTGTATTGTCACAAAATATTTTTGACTTCTCTAAGTTGTAACCATAGTCTAGGAGTTGATTTTGAATCCACAATATTTGTGAACAACAACTGCCTGCAGCCATGTATTCAGCTTCAGCAGTTGAAGTTGACACAGATGTTTGTTTCTTGCAAAACCAGGAGACAAGTCTATCACCAAGGAACTGACAAGTTCCACTGGTGCTTTTCCTATCAATTCTGCATCCAGCATAATCAGCATCAGAGAATCCAGTTAACTCAAATGCTGAATCTTTTGGATACCAGAGTCCTAGATTTGGACAACTTTTAACATACCTGAGAATCCTCTTTACTAATGTGAGGTGTGACTCTCTAGGGCTAACTTGGAATCTAGCACATATACATGTAGCAAACATTATATCTGGTCTACTAGCTGTAAGGTACAGTAAAGAGCCAATCATTGCTCTATATGTTGTCTGATCAACAGGTTTCCCATGTTCATCAGCATCCAATACAGCATTGGTAGGCATGGGTGTTTTCATGCAAGATGCCTCAGACATGCCAAATTTCTTAACCAGCTCATTAGCATATTTGGTTTGAGAAATAAAGATGCCTTCAGCATGTTGTTTGACTTGCAATCCTAGGAAGAAGGATAGCTCACCCATGCTACTCATCTCAAATTTAGAATGCATTAAATTAGAAAATCTTCTGCACAATTTTGAGTCAGTAGAACCAAAAATGATATCGTCTACATAGATTTGTACTAGTAGGGTATGGGACTTATGGGTTCTAATGAAAAGAGTTTGGTCTACTCTACCCCTTATAAAATCATTTTTCAAGAGAAAGCATGCTAGGGTCTCATACCATGCTCTGGGAGCTTGCTTGAGACCATATAATGCTTTATTCAATTTAAAAACAAAATCAGGATGAGTTGGAGAGATAAAACCTGGAGGTTGTCTAACATAGACTTCCTCTTTGATGTCTCCATTTAAGAAGGCACTCTTGACATCCATTTGATAAACTTTGAAGCCTTTGTGAGCTACATAAGCTAAGAAAATCCTGATGGCTTCTAATCTTGCAACAGGTGCAAAGGTCTGGTCGTAGTCAATTCCTTCTTCTTGAGAATATCCTTGGGCAACTAGCCTTGCCTTGTTCCTTACTATTACTCCTTGATCATCCAGTTTGTTTCTGAATACCCATTTTGTTCCAACAATGGAATGATCCTTAGGCTTTGGCACTAGTTCCCATACTTTGTTCCTCTCAAATTGATGCAGCTCCTCTTGCATGGCAATGATCCAGTGTGGATCTTGCTCTGCATCTTGAATGGACTGAGGTTCAATTTGAGAAAGGAAGCAGGTGTGCAACAGGTTTTGGTTGACCTGATTTCTGGTTTGCACACCAGCTGAGAGTTCTCCAATTATTTGGGTAATTGGATGGTCTCTGGATGTTACTAAATCAACAGGGGGTGTTGATTGTTCATCAACCTGTGTTGTTGTTTCCTCTTGTGGTACAACAACTGGCTCTTCAAGCTGAGCATCAATATGTTGAGCATTACTTTCATCTTCACTGCTTTCATCCTCTTGAGCAACCTGTAGCTTGTTCATATCTTCAACTAGAGAGTGTTCCTGCAAAGGTTCTATGGTAGAAGAAATCTTCTCCTTGAAAGACATGTTAGTTTCATCAAAAGAGACATGAACAGATTCCTCAATTTTCAATGATGATTTATTATAAACCCTATATGCCTTGCTGATCATGGAGTATCCCAGAAACACTCCTTCATCAGCTTTGGCTTGAAATTTTGCTAGATGTTTCTTATCATTATTGTGAATATAACAAATGCAACCAAAAATTTTGAAGTAGTCAACTTTGGGTTTCTTCCCTTTGAGTAATTCATAGGGAGTCTTTCCCTTCAGTTTATGTATCAGACTCCTGTTCAGCACATAGTTGGAGGTGTTTACTGCCTCTGCCCAAAAGGATAGAGGTAGATGAGCATCTGACAACAATGTGGTGGCAGATTCAATAAGGGTTCTATTTTTCCTTTCAGCTACCCCATTTTGTTGAGGAGTTCTAGGAGCTGAGAAAGTGTGCCTGATCCCTTCACTCTGACAGAACTCTTGCATAAGAAGAGAATCAAACTCTGTCCCATGATCACTTCTGATCAGGGCAATGTGAGTATTGAACTCAATCTTTATACATTTGAGAAACTCTGTCAGACACTTAAAGTTATCAGACTTCTTCCTTAGAAAGAACACCCAAGTGAATCTGGAGAAGTCATCTACAATCACTAAAGTGTAGGATTTCCCTCCTAGGCTTTGTACTGTGATGGGTCCAAATAGATCCATGTGTAACAGATACAATATCCTAGGTGAATCACTCTTATTAAGTGACTTAAAGCTGTTTTTAGTTTGCTTGCCTAATTGACAAGCCTTGCAAAGTCCTTCCTTCTTGTAGGGGCCAGAAGGTAGTCCTCTAACAAGGTTGTCCTTGGATAGCCTAGCAATAGTTCTAAGGTTTAGGTGTCCTAATCTCTTATGCCATAAAACATTTGGTCTATAAACTGAATTGAATAAGCAGATGTCTACAGTAGTTGAAAGAAAATCTACTAAGTAGATGTTACCCTTCCTTTTACCTGTTAACACAGTTGTGTTGTCCTCTGATTTGATTTTGCATGAAGTTTTGCTGAAGTTCACTTGGTAGACTTCATCACACAGCTGACTGATGCTGATTAGGTTGTGCTTCAGTCCTTCCACATATGCTACCTTCTTGAAGGTTACAGAACCAATCTAGACTGCTCCATATCCTTTAGTTTGTCCAAAGTTGGAATCACCAAAGATAACTTTGGGTCCAAGCTTGGCTCTAAAGGAATTGAGGTTGTCCTTGTTCCCTGTCATGTGCTTGGAGCACCCACTATCCAAATACCATTGCTGGTTAGATGTTGGATAGGTCTTCATCTGCACATAAAGCAATTCACTTGTTTTTGACCCAGTTTACCTTGGGCCTAGGTTGATAACCTTTAAACTCAGAAACAAAAGATATCCCTGGCTGACTCTTATATCCTTCAGGATGATATCTCCTTGGAGGTAAAATCCATTCAGTATAAGGGTTAAATGTTTGGGATGAAGAACCCTCAGGATTCAATTTTGACTTGCCCTTGAAAATTTTTCCACTGCTCTGACCTCTGTTCGACGATCTTGGAGCTGAGTTCGACGATCTTGGGTCAGATCGTCGAGCTCCGTTCGACGGTCGACTATGGCTGAGGTCAGGTATATGGGATCGTCGAGCAGGGTTCGACGATCTTGGCTGAGATCGTCGACCTGCGTTCGACGATATTTCCTGAGATCGTCGAGCTGCGTTCGGCGATCGTCGAGCTTCATTCGGCGATCGTCGATCTCCGTTCGACGATTTGTGCTGGACTTTAGTTTTCTGAGGCAGATCAGAATTCTTCCTGGCAACCTCTACAACTCCCTTTCCCTTGTCAGAAATGAACTTGATAGGGGTTGTTAGAATAATAGGTTGGCTGGATGAGGCACCCAAGCCCAGTGTACTGTTGAATCTTGAGTTCACTGTGCTTGTGATGTCCATCAACTTGATGCTTCTCCCATTGAGAGATTCTTCAAGCTTCTTGGCCTCAAAGAGCTCACTCTTCAGTGAAGCTATCTGTTCCCTATAGTTCTCCAACTCCTGAGAGAGTTTGAGGTTTTCTGATTTTAAATCACTTTGTTCAGATAATTGATTTCTGAGAGAGATGATCTCTTTCTCAGACTTTAGCAGATCTAAACATAGTGCTTTAAATTCAAGCTTAAAATCTTCTGAGGTAAAATCAAAAGAGCTGATTACCTGATCTTCTTCTGGTTGAGTCTCTGAGTCTGACTCTGACTCCTCTTCTTCTGAGCTGTTCTGTGAGGCATTGATTGCCATCATGCAAAACTCCTTTTCCTCTGCATCATCCTCATCATCACTTGAGCTGGAAGAGATCTCTGACTCTTCTTCAGTCTCACTCCAGGATTCAGCAACAAATCCTTTCCTTGTGTGCTTATTTTTGCTGGTGGAAGGTTTGTTGTTTCCATGCCTTTTGGAGTCCTTCTCCTTTCTTCTTTCTTTTCTTTCCCTTCTGTCCTTGTTCTTATTCTCTGGACAGTCAGGAACTATATGCCCTGGTTTCCTGCAACCAAAGCAGATGATATCTTTGTTATTGCCAATGGACTTGTCATACCTTGGCTTGTCTTGCTCCTTGTATGATCTTCTTCTGAAGTCCTTCCTGGCCATCTTATAGAATCTTTTGGCCAATAGGCTGAGAAGTTCATCATTGCTTGTGGCCTTTTCTTCAGGCAGATCCTCAGCTGCCTTGAATGCAATAGTCTTCTCCTTTCTTGTGGCTGGAGAAGCAGCCTTCTGTTCTTCTTCTCTGTTCTTGATGAGTAGCTCATAAGATTTGAGCTTTCCCAACAAGGCTTCAGTGGTAATCTCATTTAGGCTTCTGGCATCTTTAATTGGCCAGATTCTTGAATCCCAAGTGCCGGGGAAGCACATTAGGATCTTGTCATTGAGTTCTGTCAGTGAGATTTCTTTATCTAATGTCCTCAGTTCACTGACAATTAGACTCAATCTATTGTACATGTCTCCCACTGACTCAGTTTCTCCCTTCTTGAAGTTCTCATATTGGGAGATGAGATGAGATCTTCTGTCCTTTCTCTCATCAGCTAAGCCAGAGACAATTTCTGAGAGCTTGTCCCAGATCTCCTTGGCTGAATTACATTCAGCTACCTTCTGAAAAATGTCATCTGACATTGTCTGAGCTAGAATGTTCATTGCCTTGGCATCAGCTACTTTCCATCTTTTAATGTCAGCATCTGTTCCTGATGGAGGTGGAACAGCACTTGTGCTTGTGCTCTCTGGAGGTCTTGGGCACACTGTCAAAACAGAATTAAAAATATCTTCGTCAATTGAATTCATGTAGAGTTTAATCCTTGCCTTCCAAAGTGCAAACTTTGATAGATTGCACACTGGAGGTCTGGTGCTAGCATAATCTTTGTTCTGGGCCATGGTTTGTGCAAGCTAACACTAATAAAAAAAAAAAAGGAAACAAAAGAAGGATCTAGTTTGGGATCTTTGGGGTTCAGGTGTTAGCCTGTACAACCAAACAGATATGGTATGTTTAACCAACCTCCCTCTGATACCAATTGAAAGGGGAAACTAGATCTGATATACTCTAGAGGGGGGTGAATAGAGTATATGGTGCTTTTTAAAACACAAAGAAAATCTTTTGCAAGGCTTTACAACAATTGTTGTAATGAATGTGAGCAGGGAAGCAGAAATAAAATAAACCACAAAACTAAGCTATGCACAAAAGAATCTAGTCCAGAAACAAAAGAAAAACATGCACAACCAGAAGACACAAGGAAATATAGTGGTTCCCCAACTTGGGTACATCCACTCTTCTACCACCCTAGGTAGGAATCCACTACAGGATGAGTTGATCAGGTGTCCTGGGCACCAATGAGCTTTTGATAAGGTGCTCAAAAACCAAATCAGATTTTTTGATCAGGTGTCTTGCCACCAATGAGCTTTTGACAAGGTGCTCAAAAACCAACTTCAAACTTTTGAAGGGAGTTTGAAAAACCCTTTACAGAATGGGGGTGAGAGAGTGATGGCAGTCTTCTCTTTCTCAAGCAACTGAGAAGACTATGTGGATTCAGTGATGTTGTCAAAGCTCCCCCTGAGTCCTTGAAGTCTTCAGGAAGATGAGCTTTGCTGAGGGTGATAGGCCTTCAAAGATAGATCTCCAGTAAAGGATGATTTCAGCAGGCTGAAATATTGAGTGTCTGGAGTCTTGAAGTGATGTTGGCCTTGAACACTTGAGAGCTGAAGAGATCTTAAGATTTGAAAGCTTGATCTCTTGATGAGTGTTCTTCTGAATTCTTGTTGACAAAAAATTTTTCAGAGTCTCTGTATATTGAGAGATATCCTATTCTTGTCAATCTCTCTTAACTGTGTTTTTGATTCAAAAAACATTCTCTCTTTTATTCTCTGAATCTCAATAGGAAAATTGCTCTGTCAAAGATAGCCGTTGGTCTGAATTAATTACAGCTTTAATTGCATAAAAAGTTCTGAAGGAAAGTCCACTGATATATTCCTTGAAAAATCCCTTGAAACTTGCTCCAGAATTAAATGAAAACGGCTGGCAGATCTTCTGACTTAAATGCAGAATAACTTCTATCTTGATTTGAATTTGAATTCTGAAGATCAACTGAAATCGTCGAACTGAGCTCTGCTATCGTCGAGCTGAGCTCAGCGAACTGGAAAAAGCAAGCAGCAAAGAAATCGTCGATCTGAGCTCAAAGATCGTCGAACTGAGCTCAGAGATAAAGATCCAGTACAGAGTCAAAATCGTCGACCTGAGCTCAGCGATCGTCGAATGGAGTTCGACGATATTGAGAAGTTGAGCTCAGCGATCGTCGACCAGAGCTCGACGATATTGAGAGGCTTGAGCTCAGCGATCGTCGAATGGAGCTCGACGATCTGCCAAAGTTGAGCTAGACGATCGTCGACCGGAGTTCGACGAAACGTCGTGCTGAGCTCGACGATTTGGACTTAGTCTCCAGAAAAACTTGGGTCTTCAGAGCAGCTTCCAAACCTAGACTCCTGATCCCTTAGACTCAATTCTAATTGACCTATAATCTATACAGAAGGTCAAAACATAGAATCCTAGAGACATAGTGATCCTGACCCAAATTAGTAATAGGGTGTTCCAACAGGCTCACGCCTAACCTTTAGTACCGCATTTCATCCTCAGACGGACGGGCAGTCAGAGCGGACCATCAGAACACTGGAGGATTTATTGAGGTTATGTGTGTTGGACAGAGGAGATCCCTGGGAAAGACTCTTGCCACTAGTGGAATTCTCCTATAATAATAGCCATCAGGCGAGCATTGGTATGGCGCCCCATGAAGCCCTTTACGGAAGAAGGTGCAGGACTCCCTTGTCTTGGGTGCAAGATGAAGATCCGAAGGCATTGGGAAACGAATATATAGATGATACTGATGCGGCGGTCAGATTGATACGGGATCGCATGTTGGAGGCTCAAAGTCGACAGGCGAAATATTACAATAAAAAGCACCGGATGGTGGAGTTCCAAGTGGGCGAAAAAGTGTTCCTCAAGATTCGGCCGATGCATGGAGTGTCGCGGGTGCGTGGAGTGAAAAAGCTCAGCCCAAGGTATGTTGGGCCTTATACTATACTAGAAAGGATTGGCCCGTTGGCCTATCGGTTGGAGTTACCACCAGAACTAGAAAATCTCCACGACATGTTCCATGTGTCGTCGCTTCGAAAAGCACTGTTGCGGCCTGACCAGTATATTCCCACTATTGGTGGTGCAGTGGCGTCAGATAGGTCTGTGCAACTAGAGCCGATGCGAATTGTTGACAGCGAGACAAGAACATTACGCCGCAAAAGTGTTCCCTTAGTGAAGGTGCTATGGTTGAATCATGGGAAGGAGGAGTACACATGGGAGCCAATGGATTTAATGCAGCAACGCTACCCGGAGTTGTTTGCTCAAGGTAATCTTATTTAAAAGCATATGTTAAATTTCCTGTTATGCTCTTCTCCCCACAGCCTAAGCCTGATTTCGGGGACGAAATCTTTTATTTTGTTTATAGGATTTGTAACGTCCCGAATCGCTCTAGGCCCCTAGTGTGTGTGTTTTTGAGTCAGGAGGGTTGACTCGAGTCCTGAGAAGTGCAGGGAATTGGACTGCACTTGTGGAGAAGTGGAGAAATCAGTGTAAAAAGACACGGGTAGTGACACGGGTAGTGACACGGGTAGCGACACGGGTAGCGACACGGGCGTGTCCCTACCCGTGTGCGTCGAGTTGAGCTCGACGAGCCGTGTCGAGACTGACGAGCTGTGTCGACACCAAGTGACACGGGTAGTGATACGGCCGTGTCCCTACCCGGGTGCGTCGAGTTGAGCTCGACGAGGCGTGTCGAGATCGTCGAGCTGTGTCGACACCAAGTGACACGGGTAGTGACACGGCCGTGTCCCTACCCGTGTGCATTGAGTTGAGCTCGACGAGGCGTGTCGAGATCGTCGAACTGTGTCGACACCAAGTGACACGAGTAGTGACACGGGCGTGTCCCTACCCGTGTGCGTCGAGTTGAGCTCGACGAGAAGTGTCGAGATGCAACCCGAGAAGTACACGACCAATGACATGGCCATGCACACGGCCGTGTCATGGGGACACGGGTCGAGACACGGGCGTGTCCCTACCCGTGTCAAACATTGAACCGACATGGAAACCGCCACGGCCGTTTCACGGAAGCAGGACACGGGTACGGACACGGCTGTGTCCCTACCCGTGTCATATTTTGTATTTAAGGGGGAGAGAAAACCCTAGCCGTTTTCATTCTCATTTCTTCCCCTATTTCCTGTGAGAACTCCTGGTGAGAGGGAAACTGCTGGAGCAAGTTCTACCGAAGGAGATCCGCCATCGCCGTGAAAGAGAAAATGCCGCCAAGGAGAACTACGAGATCCATGGCCGGAAATGGTGGTACCGCTGGAGCCAATGTGAGTTTCCTACCCTCTCCCTTGGTGCTAGATCTATAGTTATTTTCCTAGGAGAGACATCGACTCAAGAGAGTCTTGATGGTGAGGAGGAGTTTTCTAGGAAAGGTCATGCTAAGACTTGTGTCTTAGGTTTTAGATCTCTTCAACCACGCCCTTCTTCAATGTGATGATAAGGGATGGTTTCGTGAAGGGTTTTGGCCTCTTGAGGGTGAATAAGGGAGGAGGTTTTCTGGAATGATTTGGGAAGAATCGCCTTGAGGAGGAAGATGAACCGATGCCGTTCATTCCGCCTTAAGATGCGTGCAGAATCTGTATTCTGCGCGCAGTGAACTTCGTGGCCATTTTTATGTATGCTATGGCCAGATTCGGGCTTTCGGCTTAACAAGAAAGTTGAAGCCCTTGAAAATACCTTTCCAACGAATGGTTGTACGACTTCTGGCGAAGTCTGTAGCCACGTGAAAGTGTAAACGAAAATGGTGTTCAATAAATCTTGTATGCAGAAACTGTGTTCTGTACGCAGCGGACTTCAAGTCCGATTTCAAATAGGATAATATCAAATCTGGGTTGAGGTCTGAATACGAGAGTTGTAGACCTCGGAAAGACCTTTCCATTGTGAGGTTATACGTCTTCACCGGATTCCTGTAGCTTCAGGAATCTCCGATCGAAGTTGCTGTCCAGATTCAGCCTGCTCCTAAATTCTGGGCTTAATGGAAAAATGGATTTTGATTCGGTGGAATTAATAATACAAGACACTTGGCTTGGATGAATGATTAATCATTTGTTGCAGATTTCATATTATCAAATTGAGAAACAATATTATTTAAACGAACTGAATTGGTAGGAATTGAAAGATTGATAATTGTGCACTTCATGTTTATATTATGACATTATCAAATGAAAAGTGAGATAGATCCTTATATGCGCATCATGTTTATATTACATTGTCATCATTTGGAAAGTCATATAGATGAATAGATTATGATCATGGACATGTTTGATTAATGAAATGAGTCTTGTAGTCCAATACTTAGAGAGTCGTCTCCCTACGGGTAGTATTGTGAAGGGATGTAAGTGCGGTGTTGACCGTCACTTGTTTTGGTTATGTTGAGATAAGGTGTGGATGGATGGTTGGGTTGTGTCCTCGTGTTTACTTCCGAGGCCCCTTCCGTGTTATGATGATGTGGTATTTGCATGTGGTGTGAGTCGACACGCGGTGTCGTAATCCTGGGTTAAGGATAGTGTGGCAGGTCTACGGGCTCGCCAGTCGTCACACCGACGGGAGTTGGCAGTTAGACTTGGTTGGTTTGGGCTGTGTCCTCGGTGTTCACGTCCCGAGGCCCCTCGGGCCATGTGAATGGTTGGGCTGTGTCCTCGTTCTTTCTTCCGAGGCCCCTTCCGGGTCACACAAGGCCAGTTCGGGCTGTGTTCTTGGTGCACATCTACCCAAGACCCCGCTGGGCCATAGTACGCATGGGCTCCACTGTTGTGTTCTTAGCGTTGAGGCGTACGGAGGCCTAGGTGAAGTAGTGTGATACCCGCCTAGTAGTAGAAGTGCCCGTTCTACTGTCACCGCCTGGCCACGGCGGTTGATGCCTGAGAGGTTAGCTACCTGCTCGAAAAGTGGGAACTATAGTCTGTGTCGACATAGCAATTGCATGGGTGTGCATGGGTGAGTCATTGCATAACATTCATAGCATTTCATACATTGCACAACAAGATCCTCATCGTATAAGTTTGTATGGGCACTCCTATACGATGAGTTACTTTATGTAACCCGACCCTTAACTTATAAGTTTGTATGGGCATTCTTATAAGTTAAGTTACTTTCCTGCTGTAGATTTCCTTACACCTGTTGATATATGATGTTAGCTTGAAGAACTGCTAGATTATACATTATATCCATGTACCTTGCCACCTGCTTATACTCCTTTACTTGCATACTTGTTATATACTATACTCTTGTTCCTTTTCTCCGCCCGGTGCCGAGGAGTCACCGGGGGAGCGGATGTGAAACCACTTAGTCGTTTCGACTAACGGTTGCTACGTCTACCTTTTTAGGAGGTCACGCCGCAGGTAGAGCAGCCGCAGACTACGCAGCAGGACAGCCAGGCCAGGATGACAGGGCCTGATGTGACGGTGCCGTCGATACCGTCGGTTACTGATGTTAGTATTTTGATTACTCTGATGTAGTCCGTTTGGGCAATGATTAGCTGTACTCTGATATTTTGTAGAAGCATGTTTAGCTTCTCATTATTGATGTTTTGGACATTATATATTACTTAGTGTGGATTTTGACTTCTCTTGCTTAAGTTTTGGTTGGGTTGGCATTTATATTGATATGGTTGTAGCCGGCGGAATAGGCATCTTGTGGTACAGGTTAGCCTGTGTGCTAATGCTACCGCAAGGCGGATGTTTCGGGCATAAGACTCCCCCTTCGTGCCGTGTTTTGGAAATCCGGGAGGGGGGGGGGTCTTACAACCAATCCATACCAACCTGTCCAGATGAGATTCACACATCATGCTTATTCCGTACTCCATTTCCGGATCTATATGCCAACTTAGTGGGGATTCCAAGAATCAGCCCAAAGGACTCCCATAACAAGCCACCCTCTGGTGGGGGAATCATATACATATGCCAAAAAGTAAGCCTTCACATGGCTAGGAAGAAAAGTCGTTACCCTTGAAGACTGTTTCGGCACCATGAGCTCCTAGCTGGCTGGAAAGAATCATAGCGACTTTTCCTCCACAACGCTGACTTCGGATCTCTTGCCGGAACCCTGTAGCACCACCGGTGGCCAACTCCTCTTCCTCCTCCTCCTTCTTCCTCTCTTTCTCTCTCTAGGAGTTTAGAAAGATGAAGGCCAAAATGAAAATGAGAACTTCCTTCTCATCCAAGACCTTAAGGAAGTAGGGAGGCACCTCAGCCCTTGGATCACAGCTGAAGAAATGGACAGCCCCGATTTTGCTACAAAAGGCTATTCTTGCCTGACACGGCCTGTGACACGCCCGTGTCACAGGCCGTGTACCTCAAGCGGTGCTCAACCGACTTATCCAGTTCAGTACACGCCCATGTGACACGCTCGTGTCACAGTATGTGTCACCTGACATGCCTTCAGACACGCCCGTGTCTGGGGCCGTGTACATCAGGCTGCACAAAATCGAGATCAACCCGAGGGAGACACGGCCAATGACACGCCCGTGTCACAGGCTGTGTGCCCATACACGACACCAGACACGCCCTAGCTCAATTTCGTTGAGCTGAAGTTCGTTGACCCGTAGAGGACATGCCCTGTGACATGCCCGTGTCACAGGCCGTGTACTCTGCACTCGATAATCATCGACCGAAATTTTGTCGAACACTTTCTGACTGCTCACCCGAGCAGGACACGCCCTGGGACACGCTCGTGTCCCAGGCCGTATCACCCAACCTTTTCCCAACTCTGGAATTTGGGGTGTTACACCAAAATCACTCGAACTCGACTCGATATCAGCCCTACTCGGAATTGGACCTGTTAAAATTTGATATAGCGGAAGACGGGAAACCAGACGTATGAACACTCAAACTATCTGAGCCCAAATAAACAAGATGCAAAGCAGAAGAGCAAGAATCTTGTACTATAATAAACTTCTTTACACTGTGAGACATACATGGCGAGACATGATTCGTCGATGTATCCAAAGAAAACAAAAACAAACAAGGCAAAACTCAAATCGCGCCGACTCAATGAGTTGCCGTCGGCTGGAACTACTGCTGCACTACGGAGTCCACTGAGACCGGCAGGTCGCCAAACCGCAAACCACGCCGCGCGGACTACCAGTTATTCTGATGCGAGCTCTACTCACCGATCAGCAAGCCTGATGCAGGCTAATGGGTCCGACAGATTAAACTACGCGCACTTTGGTTCGACAATTAAAATAGGATGCGAAGCGAGCAATATTTCTCTAAAAAATATACTACCAGTGAGTTATCCAACTAGTGGCACAAAATTTAACAATGTACACGCAAAGGGACGCTACCCCTTTTATAGATTAAACAAGGGCTAAAGGCTAATGTTCGCTCAAGCGAATAAGACCTTCCAGATCCGGACAATTAGCAATTCAAATTAGATTTACCCGCAAGCATTCACAAAACCAACACGAGAGGATCCAGACTAAAATAGTGATTTTAAAGAAGTCCAAAATCATTCCAAAATTAATTTAAAACGAGGTTAACCAAATCAATTGAACTCGATCGAAAATTAAGGATAATGAATCCGATTTCTATAAGCGTTCACAAGATCTACCCGATCAAAATTGTACGAAAATATTCGGATAATTTTAAAGCTTGAAATTCAGATTCTATTAAAGCACTATTTCAATATAAATCAGAACTAATTACTAGCCTTCAATTCCACTAAAACCTCACAAATATTCTAGAAGAATTCACACAAGAGAAGTTTAGAAATTCATTACCCAAATCCCAAGAAAATCCGTCCACAAGATGAGTGGAGGAACCACACACGACGGTGGTTGATTCTATTTCCACGTAAATCCATGGATCTGCACCAGACGATGAAGATGCGAGCCATTTTCCTTTGAGAACCCTAGTAGAGGGAGAAACCTTGAAGGACAATATATATAGAAAGAGGAGAGAGGAAATGTGGTGGCCAAAATCTTCCAAGGTGGTGGAGGAATAGGGGCTGGTCGGTTTTGGTGTTTAAGGAGGATGTTTGCTTGGGTTGGTTGGTGGACTGGGATGGCCGAGAGGTGGAAAGTGAGGGAGAGGGTGGTGGCTAGGGAAAAACCTAGGTTTGCCGAATTTTCAAGAGGGAAGGAGGATGGCCGAAATTGTACTTGGAGAGGAAGGAGAGTTGGTCGAGTTTTCTAATGGGATGAGGAGGAGTGGGAGATCTTGAGGAGGGAGAGGAGGAGAGGAGGCCGAGAGTTAAGAGGGAGAGGGGGGTGGCCGACGACCAAGAGAGAGAGGAGAGGGAGAGGGGAGCCGAAGTTCTCAAGAGAGGAGGGGGAAAAATCAATTTGATTTCTAGGGTTTAATTTTTTTCATTCAACATTACAAATCTCTTCATAACTTGGCCTATATATAGGCTACACCACTCAATCTCCTCCATTTAAATAAAATAAACCTATGATGGTTATATGCACTCATCATAACATGAAATAAACAATACAATAGGAAATTGCATAAAAATGAAATGCATAGAATTAGATGCTTAAAATAAAAATTGCTTACTATATCTTTCACTATTATAAGTGAAAAGTTGTCTTTGGTGAAACATTAAAAAATACCAATTATGCCCTCATTTTTAAATTTTAATGAATTGACATATATTTTAATGTATTTCAAAGAAATTAAAATATCATGTCCATTCAAGTAATTACACTATCAAAATATTAGAAGTAATGATGAAAATCCATTTAAATTCAAAAAAAAAATTAGTAGAGCCCCTACACCTACTATGGTAGGTTGTCATTAGGCATGTTAGCAGTCTATTCAAGTAAGGTTGTCATTAGGCATATCAGTAGTATTTTTGAGGTGGTGACATTAAATCAATAAACTTTATTAAAGTCAAAATTAATATTTTTAGGTCGAAATGTATATTATTTTACAAAATAAAAATTGTAATATTTATGTATATTTTTTACGGTCATTTTGAGTACTCATATGTATATGTTGCGGGCGAAACCCGTCTTGATGGGGCGGGCGAAACCCATTGTCGCCGGTTGGGTTTCGCCCCCATCCATTTCCTGGATGCAGCCAAAGGCCACCCGCGAGCATCGAGTCGGGGCGGGCGAAGCCCGCCGTCGCCAGCCGGGTACTGTCGTGCCTGGCCGTAGGGGCGAAGCCCCGTACATGTCGGACACTCGTATAATTATAAATATTTAATTTATAATTATATATTTTTATTTGATGGCGATGGACATCGAGCAAAACATGTAGCGGCGTTGGCGTTGGCGAAGAACACCGTGGTAGAATCCCATCCTCAAGTTTGCGGCAACGTTCGTCCCAATAAATGAAATGTCTATGTCGGGGATCAACGGCCGCATCAGCAATGACGCCATCAATCCTCCCCCACTCAAAATTACTCATCACCGATGAGTGGCCCGTTAGGGGGGAAACAGTCGAAAGCAGCAACAACATGGGACAAATCTGGCCCCTCTATCCATGTCGTAGTAGCATGAACATCCCATAGCAATGAGCACCTGTCGGACAGAGAAACAACAAAACTCTCGAGGAAACTCGAAAGAGTGTCAAGCAAAAGAAAAAGAACTTGAATCTTACCATCTTGTTCACGAGCCAAGGAGTCCACATGGAAAATAGACATGGTAGAACTAACACTCCCCAACCCAAGAGAATATTTAGTGGGAGATAGAAACGACAAAGAAAGCTATTCAGGTGGAAAAGAGACGTACAGTAAAAAGTCCGGAAACTTGAAATAAAGTGAAACACTCTGTGCTTTATAAAAATCCGAAAGAAAAGAATGAAATCTGAAGTTCTTCATATCCCTGGATGGGTCGGCATTCCTACGTATTAAATTATTAATGGAGCAAAAGGCATCCGCTCGGGGACTGATCAGACTAAACCCAAATCACTAATTCTAGCGTAGGATGGTCTCGGAATGGAGCGGAAGTGTGTGTGACATAAATTTAAATGAGACACTAACGTCCTAGATACATGTAAGAGGAAGTCATAAATAAGCGTAGGAAAAGTGTGTGCCACTGGATTGGAAAAATAATTATGGCGTGATAAGACTAAATCTAAGGGCACAATCTCCATGGAGTCAGAAGTAGTCGAGGCTAGGACCGTAGATGGACACGCAGAAAATTTAACTATCAAAAGTGACGCGTAGTCAGATCTACGTTGTGCAGTGAAAAAACCAAATACTAGTGTGCTCAACTTATTAATATATAAATGCTGAGAAAATGCCAATGTAGGAACTAATAGAGTGGGCGTGACACAAAAACTCAGACTATGACTACCAGATCCATTACCTAATAAGTTATCTAATGTAGGCAAATAAACATGAGGAAGGGTCGGTAAATTCAATCCTGGGATAAAATCCAAATCAGTATAATTTTCACCCAACGGTGACGACATCAAGGAACTCTCATCCGGGTATACAACAAGTGACTCATCCAAAAGTACCCTTCCCTCAGATGGTAACTCATCCACAATAATACTAGGGAAATCGTCACTCACAGGCTCCTCAAATGAATCAGATACAATCTCAGTGGGTGTAATCATAGGCTCTATCACAATGGGTATCGTAGCCTCGAGAGGGCAATCAATACTCGGGTAATCAAACTCAACACTAGTAGAGCATGTAATAGGCAACAAGATACTCTCACAAATTGAAATTACATCATCTCATACATCATCTTCCAAATCGCTAGGTATCTCATCTATGTCAGAATCGTCGGCACTATTGAAAGTTCTTATTTTCAAGGTAGCTAGCAACCTAGAGGGGGTGAATAGGTTTGTCTATATCTTTTGATTTCTTTTTTTTCTTCTTTAGTTACTATGTGATTGAGAGCTTTTTATGATCCTGCAAACAGAAAACAAACACTGAAAAGAACACAAGTATTTTATAGTGATTCCAAAAAATTATGGGTACATCCACTCTCCTCCCACCTTACTAATACATTAACCATAAAGTCCTACACACAGTGATACAAGTATCATCAACCTCAGGCAATTAAGCCCTATTTATCAGTAAGTAAAACTCACCTACCTCAGATCCCAGCAGGATCTGATACTCAAAGAGGAGCCCTCTCATATAGCTCAGACAAATTTGCCCTACCTCAGGCGCAAGGCCCTACAGCTAAGATCCAGAAGGATCCTATAATAAGAAATAATTTAATTAACTTTGGTACAAAGAATTTTCTCTGTATCAACCACTAAAGCTGAGAATTTCTGCTCTATCTCTCCCCACAACAAAGAAAACTTTGTTGGAGTAGCTCAGAAGCTTACTCCTGAACTTGTTGTAGAAGACTAAAGATCTGTTGATCTTAAGTCTTCAAGCAGCTAACTGAACCTGCCTCATGCTGAAGGTTCTTCTTTCTTCAGAACTATATCTGATCCTGCTGTGGCAGGTGGAGACGACACAGCTATCTGAACTTTTCTTTCTGGAGTGCTTCAAGCTTTTTACATGTAGCAATGGCGACGAAGATGAAGTCCACTGCTAACTTTTGAAGTTGATAAAACCCTAAAAGTAATATTGTGTCTTGGCCTATCTCCTCCTTTTGTAGTCCGCAGATCAACGGCTCTTAGAGAGCAGGGCGCCCCACCTGCAGCTTCCAGCTGCATCTTGCTTTAACGCCTATCTGTAGTACAGTAGGCTTGCGGCGCCTTTTGTCGTGTATTATGGCTTTGCCAATAACAATTTGAATATGGTTGACTTTTTGACATGCTGACATCAGCACCTGAAGACTTAGTCAAAATTCAAGCATCAGTGGTATAGACGTTGAGTGAATGAGCTTCACTCAACGCCAAATCAATTAGATAGATTTACTATCTCTTGGCATTGAGTGAGTTACCTTCACTCAATGCCAAACTACTTAGAATTAAAAAAATCTATTTTTAGGCGTTGAGTGATTCATCTTCGCTCAACGCCAACTTATTTTCTCAGCTTTTTGCTGCTTGTCGTTGAGTGAGTGAGCATCATTCAATATTAAATATCTTAGACAAAATACTGTCTACACTAGGCGTTGACAGCGTTGAGTGAGTAATGCACACTCAATGCTTTTTGCCTTAACAGTTTCTGCAGCCTATTATGCATGTAAGGCGTTGAGAGCATTGAGTGAGCATGCCTCACTTAACACTTTCTGCCTTAGCCATTTCTGCTTCTTCAGCATCTTAAGCATTGACAGCGTTGAATTAGAATGCCTCACTCAATGCTTTTTGGTTTAACAAATTATGTGTTGTGGCATTGAGAGCGTTGAGTGACCATGCCTCACTCAATGATTTCTACCTTAGCCAAATTTTTGTATTCTTTAAAAATGTTGGCTTTGACTGACTGAGTGTTACTCAACACTTAAGAGACTATGGCATAGAGTGAATGACGTTCACTCAACACCTGCGGACTTAGCCACTTTTCTGCTTCTTACCCCTTAGGCATTAACTGTCTCAGCCAGCCACACTCAACTTTGAACTGAGTTCGACAAATGCTGAACTGCGAACAGTGAGCTCATCTCAATGAACTCTAAACTTAGTTCAAAGAATTTAGACTTAGCCAAATTTCTCAAACTCTGAGCTTAGTTCGACGAACGATTTGCTCAGCTCGACGAACTCTGAACTTAGTTTGACGAATTTAGACTTAGCCAGATTTTTCGAACTCTGAGCTTAGTTCGACGAACGATTTTCTCAGCTCGACAAACTCTGAACTTAGTTCGACAAATTTGGACTTAGCCAAATTTCTCAAACCATATCTTAGGTGAGAGTTTTCCTGATATAGCCACTTAGGCTACCTGTCCCATCACTGTCATCTATTGATATATATATGTATCATTGACAAGATTGACTTCCTCAAATCTAGGATATTGTGGGCAATGGACCCAACAATCTCCTCTTATTTGGGAAAGTCAAAACTCTTAAGTAAGTGAGTCCATGACATACGCAGTACCATGCAACAATAAACATAAAAAACTATATAATTGAGAAATGATCTATAGTTACCCCACTTCCCAACTTGCGGAGTGGAACATTACTACACATGCTTCCCGTGAATTGTTGATAGCATACTAGAACATTAATATGATCATCTGATCATCTTTTCCTCCCCCCTTTTGACTTCAGCAAATAGCTGGTAGGATTCATCTGATCATCTGATATCATCTTCTCCCCCTTAATTAGACAATCGAGAATTGTTGGAGTTGTGGTGGACATGCTCCCCCTCAATTGGAGAACCTTCATTTCTTTAAAGAACAACTCCATATGCAGAATACCAAATTGCTTGCAAACAGATGAGGAGCAACCGAAGCTATACTAAGTTTAACATACCCAACTCAAATTTGAAGGTGTTAAATTTAGCTTTATCTAGTGACTTGGTGAATATGTCAGCCACTTGCTTGTCTGCTAGAACAAACTCAAGGGTGATGTGTTCACATTCCAAATGCTCTCTAATGAAATGATATCTATTCTCTATGTGCTTTGTCCTGCTATGAGAGACAGGATTCCTAGCAATTGAGATTGCACTAGTAGAATTACAGAATAGAGGAGTTCTACTTATCTAGAGGTTGTAGTCTTGAAGATGGTGTTGAATCCACAACAACTGAGCACATCAGCTACCTGCTGAGATGTACTCTAACTCTACAGTTGATATTGCAACACTGGTTTGTTTCTTGCAGCTCCAAGATACCAGTCTCCCTCCCAAAAACTGTCAGGTGCCAGATGTGCTCTTCCTGTCCTCTTTGTAGCCTGTAAAATCTGCATCTGAATAGTCTGTTAGTTCAAACTCCCCATTCCTAGGGTACCATAGGCAAAGATCTGGAGTGCCCTTAAGATACCTCATGTAACACCCCCTATCCGTCGCATAGTATATAGCAGTAGGTCCGGCCTGGGCCCGACGCCATATACCACAGACAGACAGGGTGGTTACTCAATAGAAACCATCCAACCAATCATAACGTCCTACACAGAGCATTCTAGCGAAAGCACTTTATAAGTTGAGATTAAAAGAACCCAACACAAGTATGAATGTCCACTAATACACCAAATAGGAATGTAGTACATACACAAGTACTGGCCTTAAGGCCTTACAAATAGTTTACTCTTAATACATGTTTTCTATACTACGGCACGTAGGCCGGTCATACATGAACAAAAGCAAGTAAACACTTCAATTAGGCCTTCAAGGGCCGGCTTCGCAATTTGGGCTTTAGCCCGCTATTGACCGCTTGGTCCAGCAGCACCTGCAAGCAACAAACCACACACGGTGGAAAACAAAAGCAACGATCAGCAATGCTGACCAAATTATAACGATCCCGCCCCCAACTCGGGGCGGCGATGCTCCTTCCCTGCATTTTATTAACACAACCAAGCAGTATATAAATTCATTGCATCACAGGCATTGGCACGCATGGACACATACCCCGTGCTCTCAGGGCACATTCTCGGTGATCACAGTCTAAGTCTGCCGACTCACCACCGTCCCCGGGACGACAATCTCTCGTGAGCAATTTGGTCTTTTAGGCCGATGTTACGACACTTTAATATCATCAATAGCCTATGTCACGACACTTTAAAATCATCGACAGCAAAGACCCGACCTCTATGCCCTCGGCATAAAGCAGGAACGGTTCCACTCAACCCATTGCTCACTTGCCACGACACTTTAAAATCATCGGCACGAGTTAAGTTTCCCCGAAGCCTGTGAATCAAACACACAATATTACATAACCCATTTATGTACAAGTTGGCTCCCAGGCCCACAAGTTTGGCAGAACCACGCATCTGCCCAGTTTTCCGGGTGCACCTTTGGGTTAATCCCCAAGGCCCCCTGTTGCAATTTACCGCGTAGAAAACCCGAAAAACCAACATTTGCGCGGAGTCTTCTCCGGCCATTATGTAATGCAACATCACCGATCCAGACCAACTTGTCCGGGTAGGCTTCACACATTATGCCTATGTCTGTTCTCGAATACGGACTCTAAACAACAGGGACTTTACATATCTACCCGAAGGAATGCCTCCAACTCACCGCAAACTCGCGAGAGCGGGCTTCCTATGCAAAGAGGGAGAACTTCACATGCTCATGAAGAGAATCGTTACCCTAGCGTTCTTCCTTGGCGTCATGGAAATGTAAGCGGATGAAAAGCACCGCACTCTCTTTGCCTCCGTAGATCCAAAGTCGGTTCGCGATTTGGAGCTCCGAAGCTCCTCCAAAGACCAGATCTAAGCTCCTTCTTCCTCCTTGGCTCTCCTCTCTCTCTATACTTTAGAAAGAGAACCTCTCAAGTGAAATGAGGGTTTCAAGGGTCCAATCTCGTATATATCCCATCAGGAATAACCCCTAGCCGTTGGATCCCAAATTAAAGAAACGAATGGCCTTGATTCGGGCCTGAAATGCTAAAACTGGGCCGAACACGGCCTGCGACACGCCCGTGTCCAGGGCCGTGTCCACCATTCGCCGTCAAAATCGACTTGTTTGGAACAACACACGGGCATCTGACACGCCCATGTTCGACCTGACATGCCTGTGTTCCAACTGACACGGCCGTGTGGTCTACCGTGTGCCTCTATCGACAAAGCCCCGAAAACAACCCGAGACTCACACGGGTCCTGGACACGCCCGTGTCCTATTTGACACGCCCGTGTCAAACCCGAACACCCCTGGGCTCCAGGCCGTGTTCACTATCTCGACACTTCATCGAGCGAAGTTCGTCGACTACACGACATGGCCTTGGACACGCCCGTGTCCTAGGCCGTGTGCCTTGCCTCGACACATCGTCGAGCGAAAATCATCGACTTCCCTGGCCGATCGTCGACACGGGCTCGACACGCCCTGAGACACGCCCGTGTCTCAGGCCGTGTTCCCTGCTCGACGATCGTCGACTCCAAATTTCGTTGACATTGCGGCCAAATCATCGACTCGAGCCTGACACGGCTTGGGACACGCCCGTGTCCCAGGCCGTGTGCCCCCTGCCAAATACCAGATTTGACCCAAAACGCCTCCCGTCGCTCTTTTGAGTTTCGGGGCGTTACAACTCTCCCACTCTTAAAAGAATTTCATCCACGAAATTACATAAAGAAAGATAAGTACAAAACCAAAATTTGTACCTGAGCGGAACAACTCCGGATATTCGTCAAGCATAGTCTGCTCTCGCTCCCAAGAGAGCTCCTCACGATCGCAATTGTCCGATCAGACCTTGACCATCCTGATCTCTTTATTGCATAGCCGCTTGACCTCCGAGTCCTCAATCCACACGGGCTTGACTTTTGTCGTCAACCCACTATCAATCGGCACTTGATCGACCGCGATCACTTGCGTAGGCTCTTGCACCGCCTTCTGTAGCACCGATATATGGAATACATCATGTAAACCACTAAGCTCCACTAAAAGCTTCAACCGATAGGCTGCTTCACCAACCCGCTCCAGAACCTCAAACGGCCCAAGGTACCTCGGGCTTAACTTTTTCAATCGCCGCACCCACGAGACACCCTTGAACGGGTTGATCTTTAAGTACACCCAGTCGCCCATAACGAACTCCACGTTCCTGTGCTTGACATTATAGTACTTCGCTTGCTGGTCCTGAGCGATTAACAACCTTTCCCGAATGGTACGAACCAAAGACGTAGCATCTTCCACCTCTTGGAATTTGTACAACTTTGACTCACCAGTTTCTAACCAAGACAACGGCGTGCGACAATTTCTACCATAGAGGGCCTCAAAGGGCGCCATTTGAATACTCGCCTGGTAGATATTATTGTACGCAAATTCCACCAAATAAAGATGGTCTTCCCATTTCTTTCCAAAGTCCAAGACACACATGCGGAGCATGTATTCCATAGTTCTATTGACCCTCTCGGTCTGTCCATCTGTTTGCGGATGAAAGGCTGTGCTGAATTTTAACTTTGTTCCCAACATTTGCTGCGCAAGCCTCCAATTATTGGATGTGAACCGCCCATCTCGGTCACTCACGATGCTGCGGGGCACACCATGAAGTCGTACAATATTATCCACATACAGTTTTGCCAACTTCTCCAACGGATCATCCTTCCTATGCGGAATGAAATGCGACACCTTCGTTAGCCGATCTATGACCACCCAAATGACATCTTTCCCCTTTTGAGACCTCAGCAAACCGTGCACAAAGTCCATAGAGATGTCATCGAATTTCCACTTCAGAATAGGCAAGGACTTCAGAAATCCTCCCAGTTTTTGGCATTCCGCCTTCACCAAGACGCAAGTTTGGCACTTCGCCACGTAGAGCGCCACATCCTTCTTCAAACCCGGGCACCAAAACAGTTTCTTTACATCGCGGTACATCTTCGTACTCCCCGGGTGAATCGAGTACTTGGTATGATGTGCCTCGTACAACAAGTCCACCCGAAAATTGCCCACACTTGGGACGCACAGACGACCGTCTTTCCAAAGTAATCCGTCCTCCACAATGAATTGGGAATTTGACCCATCCAGAGCCTCTGCCATGAACTGCTTCATATGGTCATCCAAATCCAAAGCCTGCCGAATCCGATCAGCCAGGTCATATTGTACTTCTGTCCAATTCAGTGCTGCTTCAGCACTTGATTGCTTATCTACACAAATAATCTCCAACGCCTCCAACTCCCGAAACAACCGCTCATCATGCACCGATAGCCAATTGGCTTGAGCTGGGGCCCGACGACTCAACGCGTCTGCAACCACATTACCTTTACCAGGCACGTAGTGGATCTTGAATGTAAAGTCCCCCAGGAACTCCATCCATCTACGCTGCCGCATATTCAGATCTTTTTGATCAATCAAATACTTCAGGCTCTTGTGATCGGTGTAGATATTAATCTTCACAGCGTACAAATAGTGTCTCCACAGCTTCAAGGCAAAAATCACGGCCGCTAACTCCAACTCATGGACCGGATAATTGCTCTTTTGCACTTTCAGCTGTCTCGAGTCATAAGCTATCACACTTCTATATTGCAGTAGCACGCAACCCAAACCACTGCCCGAAGCATAACTATAAATCTCATAACCTTCGGTCCCACTCGGCAAACTCAGCACAGACATCGTGGTCAACCGACATTTCAAATCCCCAAAAGCTCGCGCGCACTCCGGCGTCCAAACGAACTTCTGCTCCTTCCTCGTCAAAGTAGTGAGAGGTAACGCTATCCGCGAGAAGTTCTCTACGATGCGCCTATAATAGCCGGCAAGCGCCAGAAAGCTCCTGACTTCCGCTACCGTAGAAAGCTCAGGCCACTCCCGTATCGCAACAATCTTCGCCGGATCCACTGCAATACCTTCTCCGCTCACTATATGACCGAGGAACGCCACTGAGGACAACCAAAACTTGCATTTCGAGAACTTGGCGTACAATTGATTCCTCCTTAGCGTCTCCAAAACCAAATGAAGATGCTTGAAGTGATCTTCCTCACTCTACGAGTACACCAAAATATCGTCAATGAAGACGATCACAAAATGGTCCAAGTACTCCCTGAAGGTCCTGTTCATCAAATTCATGAACACTGACGGCGCATTAGTCAGCCCAAACAGCATGACTGTAAACTCGTAATGCCCGTATCTCGTACTGAACGCTGTCTTGGGGATATCACTCTCCCTTATTCGCAGCTGATAGTACCCGGACTTGAGGTCCAACTTTGAGTACACCGTCGACCCGACCAACTGATCAAAAAGATCATCGATCCGGGGGATCGGGTACATGTTCTTTTCCGTCAACTTGTTGAGCTCCCGATAATTAATACATAGCCTCAAGCTTCCGTCCTACTTCTTAACAAAGAGGACCGGCGCGCTCAAAGGCGAAGAACTTGGGCGCACATACCCTTGCTCCAACAACTCTTGCAGTTGAACCTTCAGCTCCACCATTTCCTTAGGCGCTAGCCGATATGGAGAGCGTGACACAGGCTTTGTACCTGGTACGAGCTCTATCGTAAAATCTATCTCCCGCTGAGGCGGGGCTCCAGGAAGGTCTGCGGGGAACACATCAGGGTACTCAGCTACCACTGATATACTATCTAACATAGGCTTCGGCTTTGCAACCTCCACTAGTGTAAAGAACAGCTCTACACCAGCATGAACCGCCTTCACCACCTGAAGAGCAGACATCAACGTCTTGCTCGATCCTTTTAAGCCCGTAAAGTCGTCTCACGACTTGCTCTCAACTTGACTTCCTTCCGACCACAATCAATATAGGCTTGCTGCTCCGAGAGCCAGTCCATGCCAAATATAACGTCGAACTCCACCAACGGAAGTAACGACGCTTGCAGATCGAACTCTTGATTCCCAATGCGAATCTTAACACCGCAGATTCTACACGCGCGCATCGAACACCCATTGGGCAACAACACATCCAACTTATCCTTTGCCATCAAAGAAGGTACTCCGATGCGTGATATAAATCCTTCGGACAAGAAGGAGTGTGAAGCTCCTGTATCGAAGAGTGCTCTTGCCGGATTTTCACAAATCAAAACAAATCCTAAACAAGCAGTGATAAGGTAACATGTGCATAACAAGTAATTAGAGAAATTAACTTGCTATAAGTTAAACCGTACCTGTCACCACATCCTACTGTTTGATGGCCTCTTGTTGGCCAAGATTATACACCATTGGTTGGGCCGGAGCATAATGGGACGCGGTTGACTCCACCGCCTTGCCCGTTTCTTCATAAATTGCTCCCGGCTTCCTTTCGGACTTGGGACGTCCGCTCCGGCACTCACGGGCATAATGCCACGGCTTCCCACAGATGTAACATGCGCCCGGGGTCCGACCCGTAGTCACCCTAGAAGCACCAGCAGAGGGGGCTGGACCCGAAGTCCTAGCTTTCTTGTTCCACTTCCGGAACACAGACTTTGAGGAGTTCGGCACTCTGAACTCCGACTTCTTTTCACCCAAGCTTTTATTTGCTTGTACATTCTTCATGTCATTCTCCAAGGACCGGGCCGTGTTGACCAAGGTCAAGAAACCCTACGTCATCGTCCCCGAGAGAAGTAACCTCAACTCATCTCTCAACACTTCGTAGAATCGATTCGTCTTACGCTCCTCATCCGCAATGGTGGAGCTAGCATATCGACTCAATCGAGTAAACTTGTGGAGATATTCATCCACGCTACTGTCTCCTTGAACAAACTTTAGGAACTCGTTCTCTAACGCTATCCTCTGCGCCGAAGGGAGGTATCTATCCAAGAACAATCTTGAGAACTCCTCCATCGAGACATCAACAAGTTGCCTACCTCTCAATAGGTGCAGCTCCAATCCTTCCCACCACAATCTCGCTTCACCGTCCAAAAGGAATGTAGAAATGGTGGTCATTTGCCACTCCTCTGTCTCCGTTGCTGTCATGACTCGCTTCACCCTGGAGAGCCAGTCTTCAGCTTGAGATGGGGTTCCCAACCCCGAGAATACCGGAGGATTAAAGCTCATGACATGCTTGAGCTGTCTCTCAGTTGCCCTCCTTGGCACCAACGGTTTCACTACTACCTGCCCCACTCTTCTCTGCTCAGCCGCTTGCAGCGGTACCTGCTCCATCGCAGGAGCGGGCTGCTGCATTTGCCTTGCAGGCTGCACATTCATCATGGCAAGCACTGCTTTGGCCACCAATCATATGGTCTCAGCCGATGGAGGTGTTGCAGGAGCTTCATTAGGTGTACTGCTAGCCTCAGAAACTCGACGTTCCAACGGCCCAACACCACTTCTGGTCACCTATAATGGTACAAAATACCATTAAGTGACCAAATAAAATTGCAAACAACAATTATAGGAACACACAGGTTCCCCAAACACATGTATTTTCATTTCTAAGTGGACATTCATGAGTTCTTTTACTGTTATAACGATGACGCACACACATGTGCTCACCACCCCTTAAAAAGAATTCGCCCACAAATTCATCTTAAGACAGACCAAAACCAGTAGTCTGATACCAAATTGGTAACCTTCCTCTGATACCAAATTGTAACACCCCCTATCCGTCACATAGCATATAGTAGTAGGTCCGGCCGGGGCCCGACGCCATATACCACAGACAGACCGGGTGGTTACTCAATAGAAACCATCCAACCAATCATAACGTCCTACACAGAGCATTCTAGCGGAAGCAGTTTATAAGTTGAGATTAAAAGAACCCAGCACAAGCATGAATGTCCACTAATACACCAAATAGGAATGTAGTACATACACAAGTACTGGTCTTAAGGCCTTACAAATAGTTTACTCTTAATACATGTTTTCCATACCACGGCACGCAGGTCGGTCATACATGAACAAAAGCAAGTAAACACTTCAATTAAGCCTTCAAGGGCCGGCTTCGCAATTTGGGCTTTAGCCCGCTATTGACCGCTTGGTCTAGTAGCACCTGCAAGCAACAAACCACATACGGTGGCAAACAAAAGCAACGGTCAGCAATGCTGACCAAATTATAACGATCTCGCCCCAAACTCGGGGCGGCGATGCTCCTTCCTTGCATTTTATTAGCACAACTAAGCCGTATATAAATTCATTGCATCAGAGGCATTGGCACGCATGGCCACACACCCCGTGCTCTCAGGGCACATTCTCAGTGATCACAGTCTAAGTCTGCCGACTCACCACCATCCCCGGGACGGCAATCTCTCGTGAGCAATTTGGTCTTTTAGGCAGATGTTACGACACTTTAATATCATCAACAGCCTATGTCACGACACTTTAAAATCATCGACAGCAAAGACCCGACCTCTATGCCCTCGGAATAAAGCAGGAACGGTTCCACTCAACCCGTTGCTCACTTGCCACGACACTTTAAAATCATCGACACGAGTTAAGTTTCCCCGAAGCCCGTGAATCGAACGCACAATATTACATAACCCAGTTATGTACAAGTTGGCTCCCAGGCCCACAAGTTTGGCAGAACCACGCATCTGACCAGTTTTCTGAGTGCACCTTTGGGTTAATCCCCAAGGCTCCATGTTGCAATCTACCGCGTAGAAAACCCGAAAAACAAACATTTGCGCGGAGTCTTCTCCGGCCATTATGCAATCCAACATCACCGATCCAGACCAACTTGTCCGGGTAGGCTTCACACATCATGCCTATGTCCGTTCTCGAATACAGACTCTAAACAACGGGGACTTTACATATCTACCCGAAGGAACGCCTCCAACTCACCGCAAACTCGCGAGAGCGGGCTTCCTATGCAAAGAAGGAGTGCTTCACATGCTCATGAAGAGAATCGTTACCCTAGCATTCTTCCTTGGCGCCATGGAAATGTAAGCAGATGAAAAGCACCGCACTCTCTTTGCCTCCATAGATCCGAAGTCGGTTCGCGATTTGGAGCTCCGAAGCTCCGCCAAAGACCAGATCTAAGCTCCTTCTTCCTCCTTGGCTCTCCTCTCTCTCTATACTTTAGAAAGAGAACCTCTCAAGTGAAATGAGGGTTTCAAGGGTCCAATCGAGTGTATATCCCATCGGAACAACCCCCAGCCATTGGGTCCCAAATTAAAGAAACGAACGACCTTGATTCGGGCCTGAAATGCTAAAAGTGGGCCGAACACGGCCTGCGAAACGCCCGTGTCCAGGGCCGTGTCCCCCATTCGCCGTCAAAATCAACGCGTCTGGAACAACACAAGGGCATCCGACACGCTCATGTTCGACCTGACACGCCCGTGTTCCAACTGACACGGCCGTGTGGTCTGCCGTGTGCCTCCATCGACACAGCCCCAAAAATAACCCGAGACTCACACGGGTCCTGGACATTCCTATGTCCTATTTGACACGCCCGTGTCAAACCCAAACACGCCTGGGATCCAGGCCGTGTTCACTATCTCGACACTTCGTCGAGCGAAGTTCGTCGACCACACGACACGGCCTTGGACACGCCCGTGTCCTAGGCCGTGTGCCTTGTCTCGACACATCATCGAGCAAAAATCGTCTACTTCCCTGGCCGATCGTCAACACGGGCTCGACACGCCCTGAGATACGCCCGTGTCTCAGGCCGTGTTCCCTGCTCGACGATCGTCGACTCCAAATTTCATCGACATCGCGGCCAAATCGTCGACTCGATCCTAACACGCCCGGGGACACGCATGTGTCCCAGGCCGTGTGCCCCCTGCCAAATACCAGATTTGGCCCAAAATGCCTCCTGTCACTCTTTTGAGTATCGGGGCGTTACACCTCAAGATTCTCTTAGCAGCAGAGTATTGAGATTCTTTAGGGCAAGCCTGATACCTAGCACAACCACATGTAGCATACATTACATATCACCTACTTGCATTCAGATATAGAAGAGAGCCAATTATCTCTCTATATAAAGTTTCATCAACAGGTTTCCCTATCGCATCTTTGCTTACAAGCATACTTGACCCCATGAGAGTTCTCATAGTGGAGGAGTTCTCCTTGCCAAATTTCTTTATTAACTCCCAAGTGAACATAGATTGGGATATGGACAAGACATCATCAGTCTGTCTTACTTGGAGGCCCAAGAAGAACTTAAGTTCACCCATGCTGCTCATCTCATGTAAGACCCCCCCCCCCCTTTTTTTTTCTTTTTGAACACCGGGGTCTTAGGCCCAGAACCGCCGTTTTGCGGTGACTCCTTCGCGCCCTGAAGAGTCATCACCACAAAGCGCCGATCCTGCCGGCCATCTCGATCACATAAAGTAGCAAAATAATGAAGGAAAAGGAAGCTATCTGTCCACAGAGAATCGCATGACATAATAAATATAACTCCACGAAGGGAGTGTCCACAGAAAATAACATCAGAGTAGCAAAACGGGCTTATGCCCGGTACATCAAATCCTCACTACAAGATCTCTCATGCAGAAACAAAAGTAGAAAACTGCTCAGGGTCGAGACTCACGGTCCCGGCTGTGTGAACTCCGGAGCTAGACTGCCCCACCTCCAAGCGCACCGGTCTCTGGGGCTGCTCCTCCATGCTGGTCTCCGCGATCCCCTAAATGATGCGGTTCGAAAACCGTTAGTCTAAAAGACTAAGTCCTATCATCCCCCACCCCTTCCCCCACGGCTCCTAGGCACCGAGCGGAGAGGAAGAAAGGGGAGGACTTGAAGGTGGAGAATATCAAAACAGATGGCAGCGGTCCTATTCTAGCAAGTTCTATAGTATATAAAGACAATAAGCTGTAATATGAAATGTAACCTTCACTTATGTGAAAAACACATAAGCCAAGGGGTCTTTTGCAAGGCTCCCATCGTATAAAAAGTCTCATACCGATTTATACGCTGGGGTGTCGGTGGTCAAACAGTAGTAACTAAATATATCAAAATTAACCTTAATTTATAAACTTGCCCACACAAGCTTATAGACTAAGGGGTCGTTTTGCAGGTCCTAAGGTATAAGCGTCCCATTCCACTTATACTTTAGGTGTCAAGGTTAAAGGTAACGATTATGCCATGACATGCAAGTGGGTATGATGGACATGCAAGTGCAACACACACACCCGACTCTGTGCACACAGACCTTTAGTTCCCCCTTTCTGGAGCCGTAACCTCCCAGGATACCTCCGTAATGGCAGACAGAAGCGGTGGGTTGGGCCTCGCCCACCTCTAAACCAGTAAAGCACTACCGGTCAGACCTATTGTACGCCTCAACGCTTGGTGCACGAAGCGGACTCTTGCGTACTCTTGCCGGCTGGCGCACCGGACTTCTGTTGGCGAAGTGCTAACCACACTTGCCGAGTCAACGTATTGGCGTCGGTGCATCGACCCTCCTATACCGAAGACCCACCACCTTAATTTCCTTCCTGTTATGCACATGCAAATTAGCGTAATCAAGAATCGAGCCGAAGCTCCCTGGACCAACACGTCCGACTCAAGCAATCGAGCCGAAGCTCCCCGGACCCAAAGTCCGCCTTTTTAACCATCCGAGCCGAAGCTCCTACCCAACTTTTGGTGCCATTAGTGTTGTGGAATGTGCAACCCTAATTACTAAGTTACTCTTTCAGCTTGTTAAACAGTTTACGTTAACCCAGGACTGCCCCCGGTATTCCCTGTGAAGGGCTCTCAAGGGGCACTAGGAACTATGTTGGGAATACGCCCAGCGTTCCCTTTCGCAAGGTACTTATTTTATTATTGGTTGATTCCCTTACTGTTGAGAACAAAGGTCCAGCGGGATTGGGTGTGTGTGGGACTGCATATTTGGGCTTCCCCATCGCGTTCCAGGTCTGGGTGTTGACCCCGGTGGGCCCCCCGTGTGGCGGAATATCCCCGCCATCCCGTGGTTGGATTAGTCCCACATTGCCTGCAGCGGGTGGTCCTTGGTGTTTATGTACCCCGTCCCCCTTACCATAACCTCGGGGTTTTGGGAAGATGTGTGGTGACGGGTGGTTTCCACATGGTATCAGAGCCATCCCGCTGCGGGGTGTGTTGAGAACAAAGGTCCAGCGGGATTGGGTGTGTGTGGGACGCATATTTGGGCTTCCCCATCGCGTTCAGGTCTGGGTGTTGACTCCGGTGGGCCCCCCGTGTGGCGGAATATCCCCGCCATCCCGTGGTTGGATTAGTCCCACATTGCCTGCAGCGGGTGGTCCTTGGTGTTTATGTACCCCCGTCCCCCCTTACCATAACCTCGGGGTTTTGGGAAGATGTGTGGTGACGGGTGGTTTCCACACTTACCCTTTATTTTCTCATATTTCGATATGCTAATCCTATGGTAGTTTGACTCCAACTCTCCTGGGTGGGACGATCTTTCGTCAGACCCGAACGCCTATAACCCTAGACAGATCCACACCTTGCTCACTCATCTTCCAAAGACGCAGCCCATTCCACTTGTCCTTACAACAACCACCATGACTCATCATACTTGCCCTAATTCACATCCAAATGAAATCCTGCAGTTTTGCTATATGCAGACCACTTAAGCTACATGACCCGTAAAAAGGGAAGTACATGAAATACTCATCCAGTACACTTATGATAATTATTAGAGGTCTATTATGATAGATATAGTCTAAATTCAGAGAATCATATTTTTCCCAATTAATCTACTATTTATTGAATTTTCCTCAAAAACTAGGCCATAGTCAATTTGAACATGAACCATAAGATTTTCTCAGGTAATGGCCTCCTGAAATTTGTATTCACTAAATAACAGAGAAATATTATTGGTTGCCAATTTTAATAATTTTCCAGATAGTTCTTGACCTCTAAAGGATTTATTAAAATAATTCCTAAAATCAAATATAATGAAGGAAGTGCCACAAATATGTCTCCAATAATTATGTAAAAATTACTAGGGCTTCATAAGGAACTAAAAACATCATGATGAAGAAACTAGAATTTTTCAGACAATCTAAATGTCATTATTAAATTTACCAAAGTTCCATAGAATTAAATAATTAAAGAAGCAACTACTAAATATCATTCTTCAAAAATTTCATAAAACTTTACAGAGATGGGTACCATGATTACAAGCCCCTTTGCTAAGTTTCATCAGGTTTAATCAAGTATATTTTTCTCCAAAAAGTCTTAAGTGAAAATTGTAAAACATGACTTTGTGAATAAAGTACCAAAAATATTCATCCACAATTTATTATAAAATTTCCAGAGATATATATACCCTAAGCAACTACCCATTCAAAGACTTAGGCCTTTTCAGAAAGTTTTGGTATTAGATCTTATGGTTTCAAGCTAGTGCCCTAAACTAGGGTTATGGATTTAAGGGGTTTTAAGTCTTCCAAATGCTCTAACATTTTAACCACAGGACCATAGTAACCCTATGGACATCATTCCCAAGTTTCAAGTCCATCCAAGGTCTTTTGACCCCAATTTCTTCAAACCCTAGAAATTTACCCTAAAGGGCCTACCCTAAAACTCTAGGGCTACCCTAGTCCAATCCACTCCAAACTCCATAAGTGAGTGTAAAAAGTCAAATTATATCAGTGGCCAAAATTTCAGCCTCTGATGAGGGAATTTGGCCACTCAACCATCAAATAGTGGCTTTTGACCAAAATACCCTTATAAGGTCATATATAGGGCGGGTAAATTACCTATCCTAAACATCTCCAAATGAGCTAACGTTTTAACCCTATACCTATCATGACATCTAAGACCACCCACCAAAATTTGGGGGAGTTTTAAATTAATTAGGTGACATAATTAAATTAATCATGATTTATTAAATTTTTCTAAAAACTATAGAAAAATATTCTCCAAAAATTCTATATTTTGGACAGGTTCTAGATATGACTAAGACTTTCTCACTGCCCAAATTTCAACTTGTTTGGACAAGGAATGAAGTGTGGGCACCAAAAATAATTTCTGTTTAGGCCTTGGTATAGGTCCTACCAAAAAGGGTACCCTGGTCTAACCAGTGGCCCAAAAGGGTCCAAACAATTTTTGCTACAAACTAGACACCCTAAGCTACAATTTTCATGTTGGGCAGATTTCCATTCAGGGTCCCTAAGTATTTTTAAAAATTAAATACATTAAATACATCTAGTGTGACAGAAATGAAATGATTTTTATTTAAATCCTAAAGTATTTGATTTGATGCCGCGCGAATCTTGGCGCAGATCGACGGCGCTGGGTTATCGTCCCCGATGAGCCAACGGCCAGGATCGCTTCTTCCTGTGCCGACTTCAAGCGTCTGCCGCCGGCCACCCAGTCCCTTCCCCGGCCGGCCACCGCCACCATTACCTCCGTTGAGGTGGTGGCTATCGCCAGACGGCGGCACAGCCGCCGGAGGGGCGGATTCCGGCGATCCAACCAAATAAATTCTCGGCCGAAGGCCATGAATTTTGCGAGTTGGATCGGGCTCAATTGTGCCCGAACCTTGGCCCTAATGAAACCTAAGATCTACCCATGAGAAAAGAGAAGGAGGAGGACCTTCCTGGCGGCCTGGATGCGAGAGGAGCGGCGGGATGCCATTGACGACGGTGGCGGCGCTCGGCTTCTGCAACTGCACAGTGGAATGGCCCGTCTCCTCCAGGTAAACGCTCCAAAATGATCCCCTCGGCTCCCTGAAGGTGTTTAAATGGCAAATGGGGGAGAGGAGAGGCTGATTCTTCAATAGCCATTAACACCATTAAAGGTGTGGCTCGGGTTGTGTGGAGGGGGGCTGAACCCACCCCTTGGTGGCCGGGAAATGGCTGGAATCAACTCCTCTCCCCTAGAGGAGTTGATTACAGCCATAACTGGTGGCTGTTGGCCTTCCTTGGCCGGCTTCTCTCTTCCCTTTCCTCTTCCCCATTTTCTCTCTCCTCCATTATCATGGAGAGGAGCTCTTTTCTCTCTCCTAGTCACCTCTGGTTGACTAGTCAACCTCACAAGCTAAGGGCAGCCCACTTGATTATGATGGTCATGGGAATGGGTTTAGCCTAAAGGAGAAGTGGCTTGGGCTTGGGTTAGCCCTTTTTGGGCTAAGTTGACTTGACCCCAAATGAGGGTTGACTTGGTCAGTTTGACCATCTAGGTTGACCCCATTGGGTCCTGGGTGATTCATTGGCCTCCCCTAAGGTCCATGTAGGGTTGGGTAGGGTTGACTTGGCACCTTAAAGGTCACTTGACCCTTGGTAAGGTCACTTTGACCATTTTAGGGCTAGAGTTGACTTGGCTCAACATGACCATTAAGGTTCACCCCTATGGATCCTTGGTGACCCATTGACTTCCCTTAGGGTCTAGGTAGGGTTATGTAGGGTTACCCATCACTTTGGAGGTCACATACCCTTAGTAAGGGTACTTTGACCAGATTAGGGCTTGAGTTGACTTGGGTCAACCTGGCCTCTAGGGCTGACCCCAATGTGTCCTTAGTGACCCATTGACCTCACTTTAGGGTTAGGAGGGCATAGGTGGGGTCCTCTAGACTAGGAGTGGGTCAATTGGCCCTAAGTAGGCTAGATTGACCCATTCAGGGCTAGGGTTGACCTTGGTCAACTGGGCCTCTTGGGTTGGCCCTAATGAGTCCTTTTGGCTCTAATGGGTCTCCCAAAATGTTTGGGAGTGTTGTGGTAGGGTCTTGGGGCCATGGTGAAGCCCCATTGTCATTCTAAATCATTGTTCAAAATTCTACTATTTGTAGACCATGGTGATCCCTACCTTGGCCTCCTATCTCTTGGCCCATTTCTGGCTTCCTAGGGTTTTGTCATGACCCAGTCATGGCCAAAACCACTCTTAGGGGTCTAGTTGGAAATGGGATGTTACAAATCCCAATAAACAAAACAAAGATTTCGTCCCCGAAATCAAGATTGGACCTACGGGTCTTATTACCGAAGGAAAAAGTCTTGTAACATCCCATTATGACGCCTTGTTTGTTAAATTTGATTTTATGGGAAAACTTAGATCTAAGACCCCTTTCGCCCAAACGGCGAACCAAAATCCCAATAAACAAGGTTAAGCCCCCAATAAACAAAAGATCAGCCCCTATCTACCTAGAGCAGCCCTTAGTATACTTAAAGCAGGAAAAATAAATTAACATCTTGAGGGGTCTGAGAGGCATACCTGACTGAATAGCTCGGGGTATCTTTGTCGCATCAGGTCCTGTGGCTCCCAGGTATGCTCCTCCTGGCCGTGGTTCCTCCACAGGACCTTGACTAGTGGGACCTTCTTGCGTCGCAAGACCCGCACTCCTCGGTCGTCGATCCTCACAGGCTCCAAATGAACCGACCGGTCTGAAGCTACCGGCCCTTCGGTAGTCAGAATCTGCTGCTCCGGGCGTAGCAGAGCCCTCCTCAAGGAAGAAATGTGGAAGACGTCGTGCAGCGCTTCCAGCTCTGGTGGTAACTCCAGCCGGTAGGCTAGGGGTCCGATCCGCTCCAGGATCCTGTAAGGGCCCATGTACCTCGGGCTGAGCTTCTTCCTCCGACCACGCACCCGTGAAACTCCATGCATGGGCCGGATCTTCAGAAACACCCGGTCCCCCACCTGGAACTCCACCTGCCGATGCCGGGTGTCATAATACTTAGCCTGTCTACTCTGTGCCTCGAGCATCCTGTCCCTGATCAGCCTCACCTGTGCCTCGGTGTCTTCAACAAACTCTGGCCCCAACACTTTCGGATCCTCGTTCTGCACCCAAGAAAGCGGGGTCCGGCATCTCCTCCCGTACAAGGCTTCGTAAGGCGCCATCCTGATGCTGGACTGGTGGCTGTTGTTATAGGAGAACTCGACAAGGGGCAAGAGTTTCTCTCACGGTTCCCCGCGGTCCAAGATGCATAGCCTCAAAAGGTCCTCCAGTGTCCGGTTGGTGCGTTCTGTCTGCCCGTCTGTCTGGGGGTGGAATGCAGTGCTAAAAGTCAATCGCGTGCCTAAGTAAGCTTGCACGGATCTCCACTCCCTGGAGGTGAACCTGCCATCCCGATCCGACACTATCGTCCTGGGTACGCCATGATAACGAATGAACTGCTCCACAAACTTCCGCACCAGTACTCCTACTGAGTCATCCTTCCTGATCGGTATAAATCGAGCCACCTTGGTCAACCGATCGACGATTACCCAGATCGAGTCATTCCCTGTCCGAGACCGGGGAAGCCCATGTATGAAGTCCATGGCTATGTCATCAAACTTCCACTCCGGCACCGGGAGTGGCTGCAATAATCCCGCGGGGTTTCTGCACTCCGCCTTCACTAGCTGACATGCCTCACAATGGGTCACGAAGTGTGAGACATCCTTCTTCATGCCCGGCCAGTACATCGTCTTCTTCAAATCAGCCGTCATCTTGGTGATCCCCGGGTGTACAGAATACCGGCTGCAGTGCGCCTCCATCATAATATCCTCCCGGATCTGGCCTCCCTCCGGTATATACACCCGTCCTCTGAAGCACACCAGGTCATCCCTCAGTGTGTAGTCTCCTGCAGTGCCTGCCTCCAGAGCTTGGAAGATGGGCTCTAACTTGGCATCCTGCCTCTGCCCTTCTCTGACTCGGTCTCTGATGTCATCGGTAACGCCTATCGCGGCCAAGTACTCCTCATAGAGCTCAGGATCATCGGACGATACCAGGGTAATGTGCATGTCCTCTAGTCTCTGCAACAGCTCCATAGACATCAACTGAGGCTCTGCTCCTGCTGTGGCAGCTCTCCTACTCAGTGCGTCCGCTACCACGTTCGCCTTCCCCGGGTGGTAATGCATCTCATACTGATAGTCAGAAAGGAACTCCACCCACCGCCTCTGCCTGATGTTTAGTTCCTTCTGCGTGTCCACGTACTTAAGGTTCTTATGATCGGAGTATATGTCACAGTGGACTCCATATAGGTAATGCCGCCATATTTTTAGTGCAAATACAACTGCTCCCATCTCCAGGTCGTGCACTGGGTAGTTCTTCTCATGGGTCTTCAGCTGGCGGGAAGCATAATCTATGACGTGTCCGTTCTGCATCAGTACTGCTCCCATCCCCTGATATGATGCGTCGGTGTAGACCTGGAATCCCTCCCTCCCCGAGGGGAGAGTAAGAATGGGAGCCGAGGTCAGCCGATCCTTCAGCTCCTGGAAAGCTGTCTGGCACTGCGGGGTCCACATGAACGGTACCTCCTTCTTTGTCAAGGATGTGAGCGGGAGGGCGATTCGAGAGAATCCCTCCACGAACTTCCGATAGTAGCCGGCAAGTCCTAGAAAACTCCGTACGTCAGTGGCTGTTTTCAGCTGCGGCCACTCCGAAATAGCTCGAATCTTTGCCGGGTCCACTGCCAGCCCGGCTCCGCTGATAATGTGACCTAAGAAAGCCACCTCCTTCAGCCAGAACTGACACTTACTGAACTTCGCATAAAGACGATGCTCCCGCAGTCTCTCCAGGGTCAATGCTAGATGCCGCGTGTGCTCCTCCTCCGTCTTAGAATAGATAAGGATGTCGTCTATGAACACTATGACGAACACATCCAAATAAGCCTCGAAGACCCGGTTCATGAGGCTCATAAATGCTGACGGAGCATTCGTGAGCCCGAAGGGCATCACGATGAACTCATACAATCCATATCGGCTACTAAAGGCCGTTTTCGGAATGTCCTCCTCCTGGATCCGCAGCTGGTAGTAGCCTGATCTCAAGTCCAGCTTCGAAAAGTAATGGGCTCCCTCCAGCTGATCGAACAACTCGTCTATCCTGGGGAGCGGATAGGTATTTCGGACGGTCAGCCTGTTTAGTGCTCGATAGTCGATGCACAGGCGTAAAGTGCCGTCCTTCTTCTTTACGAATAGGACAGGAGCTCCCCATGATGAGGAACTCGGCCTAACAAATCCTGCTTCCACCAGCTCCTGCAACTGTGTCCGAAACTCCGCCAACTCCTTCGGGGCCATCCGATAAGGGGCCTTGGATACCGGCTTAGCCCCTGGTACCAACTGAATCTGGAAGTCCTTTTCCCTATGCGGAGGTAGTCCTGGCAGCTTATCCGGAAAAATGTCGGCGTAGTCACGAACCACCGGAATGTTAGCAATCAGGTCCTTCTCCTCAGTCATCTCGAACAATACTTGATATACCTCGTCCCCTTGCATATGAGCCTTAATGGCCTGAATAGATGAAAGCAGGCGACGGGAGACCGGTGTAGTACCTTCGAATGTCGCATAAGTACCGCCGTGGCTGAGCACGACCCTCCTTGCCGGGCAATCAATCTGGGCATGGTTCCAGACAAGCCATGTCATGCCCAAGACGAGGTCGAAGTCCGGCATCCTCAGGATCGTCGCCGGGGCCTCGAGTGTCAACCCGTCTATGGTAACCTCCAGGAGGCACTTTTCTGTGGACTGGATCTCCATCCCATTGGGGAGGCGCACCCTCCTGGGTAGTCCCGTATAACATCGAATCTGATCCAGGTCCTTGACGAAATCCTCCGACACAAAGTTGTGCGATGCCCCCGTGTCGAACAGGGTATGGGCAGGCTTGCCGCACACCATCACCATTCCTAAATCAGTTTGAAAGAAACTCCGGTGTAAGGTTTTCTAACCTAGGTCGTTTAGTAGTTCTATTAACACTTAATATGAGTCATGAATGAATCCAAAATTAAGATTACTCTCATACCTGCAATAACCCTGTCCGGGTTCCGGGGCTGTGCTAAGTCCAAAGCGTAAATCTGCTCCCCATTCTGCCTGCGGTCGCCTCCCTGGTAACCACGTCCTCGGCCGCGTCCTCGGCCTCCGAAATGCTGGGCCGGTGGGCCACCCCGTGGTGCTGGAGGTGGTGCCCCCCTCATAGGGCAGTCTCTCCGGAGGTGTCCCACCTGGTGACAGTGGAAGCACTCCGGCGGGGGATACGCCATACCCCGGGGTCTCTGCATCTCCTGGATCCGGAGAGGTTGAGGGGCCAAGACCACCTGCTCTCTCGGCTCCTGCCTCAACTCCTGACGAGGCTGCTCCTCTGCCCTTCTTCCATCTGGTACGGTGCCTCGCCGCTGATCATTTCGGGCCCTCCGGCCCTGGTCCTCCGCTTGCCGTTTCCGGCCCCGAGTGGTGTACCAGTCGGCCTCAATCCTCTTCGACATCTCCAAAATCCGGGAGATGGGCCCGTCAGAGACAAAAAGCAGGGCCTCCCTCAACTCCTCTTTTAGGCCCTTATAAAACCTCTTGACGTAACCTGCTTCATCCAGCTGATATGAGCCCGCATATCGGGCCAAATGATCGAACTCTCGGTGGTACTCCACCACTGTCCTGGTGCCCTGCCTCAGCTGCAAGAACCGCTCCTCCAACTCGTCCCTGGCCGACTGAGGAACAAAGTGCTCCAGCAGCGTGGCCCTGAACTCTTCCCAAGTGATTTCTGCAATCTCTCTATCAGCAAAAGTCGTGTCCAACAGCGTCTTCCACCACCGCTTGGCATGTGACTCCAAGCAAGATACCACTAGGGCCACCCTCTCCTCCCAAGGGCATCGTATCCCAGTCAACATCTCGTACATCACATCCAGCCACTCCTCTGTCCGTACTGCCGACTCTGTCCCCAAGTAAGATGGGGGAGAGAGTCCTCGGAAGGTGCTCATCCAGTTGGCCCCTGGGTTTGGCTGCTGGGCTGCGGCTTGCTGAGCCCGGAAGGCCTCAAGGATAGCTGTAAGGGTCTGCCCCATGTCTGACTGGAGGAAAGGTGTGGGGGCCATGGGAGGTGGTGCAATGTCTGGAGTCTGCTGAGCTCCACCTTGTGGGGTGGGCTGAGCTGAGGGCTGCAAAACGAACAACATTAGTAGGTAATCGACTCAATGCCTAATGAAAGTGGACAACTTACATGTGGTTCCCCCCGTATGGGCACACCACTGCTTCCGCTGCTTAGTTTGTCCCCAAACTAAACCCGCGCGGGGGTGACCCAGGGTTGTGGACGGCTACTTTTCGATCGAGGTCTCCTCTGATACCACTTGTAAGACCCCCTTTTTTTTTCTTTTTGAACACCGGGGTCTTAGGCCCAGAACCGCCGTTTTGCGGTGACTCCTTCACGCCCTGAAGAGTCATCACCACAAAGCGCCGATCCTGCCGGCCATCTCGATCACATAAAGTAGCAAAATAATGAAGGAAAAGGAAGCTATCTGTCCACAGAGAATCGCATGACATAATAAATATAACTCCACGAAGGGAGTGTCCACAGAAAATAACATCAGAGTAGCAAAACGGGCTTATGCCCGGTACATCAAATCCTCACTACAAGATCTCTCATGCAGAAACAAAAGTAGAAAGCTGCTCAGGGTCGAGACTCACGGTCCCGGCTGTGTGAACTCCGGAGCTAGACTGCCCCACCTCCAAGCGCACCGGTCTCTGGGGCTGCTCCTCCATGCTGGTCTCCGCGATCCCCTAAATGATGCGGTTCGAAAACCGTTAGTCTAAAAGACTAAGTCCTATTATCCCCCACCCCTTCCCCCACGGCTCCTAGGCACCGAGCGGAGAGGAAGAAAGGGGAGGACTTGAAGATGGAGAATATCAAAACAGATGGCAGCGGTCCTATTCTAGCAAGTTCTATAGTATATAAAGACAATAAGCTGTAATATGAAATGTAACCTTCACTTATGTGAAAAACACATAAGCCAAGGGGTCTTTTGCAAGGCTCCCATCGTATAAAAAGTCCCATACCGATTTATACGCTGGGGTGTTGGTGGTCAAACAGTAGTAACTAAATATATCAAAATTAACCTTAATTTATAAACTTGCCCACACAAGCTTATAGACTAAGGGGTCCTTTTGCAGGTCCTAAGGTATAAGCGTCCCATTCCACTTATACTTTAGGTGTCAAGGTTAAAGGTAACGATTATGCCATGACATGCAAGTGGGTATGATGGACATGCAAGTGCAACACACACACCCGACTCTGTGCACACAGACCTTTAGTTCCCCCTTTCTGGAGCCGTAACCTCCCAGGATACCTACGTAGTGGCAGACGGAAGCGGTGGGTTGGGCCTCGCCCACCTCTAAACCAGTAAAGCACTACCGGTCAGACCTATCGTACGCCTCAACGCTTGGTGCACGAAGCGGACTCCTGCGTACTCTTGCCGGCTGGCGCACCGGACTTCTGTTGGCGAAGTGCTAACCACACTTGCCGAGTCAACGTATTGGCGTCGGTGCATCGACCCTCCTATACCGAAGACCCACCACCTTAATTTCCTTCCTGTTATGCACATGCAAATTAGCGTAATCAAGAATCGAGCCGAAGCTCCCCGGACCAACACGTCCGACTCAAGCAATCGAGCCGAAGCTCCCCGGACCCAAAGTCCGCCTTTTTAACCATCCGAGCCGAAGCTCCTACCCAACTTTTGGTGCCATTAGTGTTGTGGAATGTGCAACCCTAATTACTAAGTTACTCTTTCAGCTTGTTAAACAGTTTACGTTAACCCAGGACTGCCCCCGGTATTCCCTGTGAAGGGCTCTCAAGGGGCACTAGGAACTATGTTGGGATTACGCCCAGCATTCCCTTTCGCAAGGTACTTATTTTATTATTGGTTGATTCCCTTACCCTTTATTTTCTCATATTTCGATATGCTAATCCTAGGGTAGTTTGACTCCAACTCTCCTGGGTGGGACGATCTTTCGTCAGACCCGAACGCCTATAACCCTAGACAGATCCACACCTTGCTCACTCATCTTCCAAAGACGCAGCCCATTCCACTTGTCCTTACAACAACCACCATGACTCATCATACTTGCCCTAATTCACATCCAAATGAAATCCTGCAGTTTTGCTATATGCAGACCACTTAAGCTACATGACCCGTAAAAAGGGAAGTACATGAAATACTCATCCAGTACACTTATGATAATTATTAGAGGTCTATTATGATAGATATAGTCTAAATTCAGAGAATCATATTTTTCCCAATTAATCTACTATTTATTGAATTTTCCTCAAAAACTAGGCCATAGTCAATTTGAACATGAACCATAAGATTTTCTCAGGTAATGGCCTCCTAAAATTTGTATTCACTAAATAACAGAGAAATATTATTGGTTGCCAATTTTCATAATTTTCCAGATAGTTCTTGACCTCTAAAGGATTTATTAAAATAATTCCTAAAATCAAATATAATGAAGGAAGTGCCACAAATATGTCTCCAATAATTATGTAAAAATTACTAGGGCTTCATAAGGAACTAAAAACATCATGATGAAGAAACTAGAATTTTTCAGACAATCTAAATGTCATTATTAAATTTACCAAAGTTCCATAGAATTAAATAATTAAAGAAGCAACTACTAAATATCATTCTTCAAAAATTTCATAAAATTTACAGAGATGGGTACCATGATTAAAAGCCCCTTTGCTAAGTTTCATCAGGTTTAAACAAGTATATTTTTCTCCAAAAATTCCTAAGTGAAAATTGTAAAACATGACTTTGTGAATAAAGTACCAAAAATATTCATCCAAAATTTATTATAAAATTTCCAGAGATATATATACCCTAAGTAACTACCCATTCAAAGACTTAGGCCTTTTCAGAAAGTTTTGGTATTAGATCTTATGGTTTCAAGCTAGTGCCCTAAACTAGGGTTATGGATTTAAGGGGTTTTAATTCTTCCAAATGCCCTAAAATTTTAACCACAGGACCATAGTAACCCTATGGACATCATTCCCAAGTTTCAAGTCCATCCAAGGTCTTTTGACCCCAATTTCTTCAAACCCTAGAAATTTACCCTAAAGGGCCTACCCTAAAACTCTAGGGCTACCCTATTCCAATCCACTCCAAACTCCATAAGTGAGTGTAAAAAGTCAAATTATATCAGTGGCCAAAATTTCAGCCTCTGATGAGGGAATTTGGCCACTCAACCATCAAATAGTGGCTTTTGACCAAAATACCCTTATAAGGTCATATATAGGGTGGGTAAATTACCTATCCTAAACATCTCCAAATGAGCTAAAGTTTTAACCCTATACCTATCATGACATCTAAGACCACCCACCAAAATTTGTGGGAGTTTTAAATTAATTAGGTGACATAATTAAATTAATCATGATTTATTAAATTTTTCTAAAAACTATAGAAAAATATTCTCCAAAAATTCTATATTTTGGACAGGTTCTAGATATGACTAAGACTTTCTCACTGCCCAAATTTCAACTTGTTTGGACAAGGAATGAAGTGTGGGCACCAAAAATAATTTCTGTTTAGGCCTTGGTATAGGTCCTACCAAAAAGGGTACCCTGGTCTAACCAGTGGCCCAAAAGGGTCCAAACAATTTTTGCTACAAACTAGACACCCTAAGCTACAATTTGCATGTTGGGCAGATTTCCATTCAGGGTCCCTAAGTATTTTTAAAAATTAAATACATTAAATACATCTAGTGTGACAGAAATGAAATGATTTTTATTTAAATCCTAAAGTATTTGATTTGATGCCGCGCGAATCTTGGCGCAGATCGACGGCGCTGGGTTATCGTCCCCGATGAGCCAACGGCCAGGATCGCTTCTTCCTGTGCCGACTTCAAGCGTCTGCCGCTGGCCACCCAGTCCCTTCCCCGGCCGGCCACCGCCACCATCACCTCCGTTGAGGTGGTGGCTATCGCCAGACGGCGGCACAGCCGCCGGAGGGGCGGATTCCGGCGATCCAACCAAATAAATTCTCGGCCGAAGGCCATGAATTTTGCGAGTTGGATCGGGCTCAATTGTGCCCGAACCTTGGCCCTAATGAAACCTAAGATCTACCCATGAGAAAAGAGAAGGAGGAGGACCTTCCTAGCGGCCTGGATGCGAGAGGAGCGGCGGGATGCCATTGACGACGGCGGCGGCGCTCGGCTTCTGCAACTGCACAGTGGAATGGCCCGTCTCCTCCAGGTAAACGCTCAAAAATGATCCCCTCGGCTCCCTGAAGGTGTTTAAATGGCAAATGGGGGAGAGGAGAGGCTGGTTCTTCAATAGCCATTAACACCATTAAAGGTGTGGCTCGGGTTGTGTGGAGGGGGGCTGAACCCACCCCTTGGTGGCCGGGAAATGGCTGGAATCAACTCCTCTCCCCTAGAGGAGTTGATTACAGCCATAACTGGTGGCTGTTGGCCTTCCTTGGCCGGCTTCTCTCTTCCCTTTCCTCTTCCCCATTTTCTCTCTCCTCCATTATCATGGAGAGGAGCTCTTTTCTCTCTCCTAGTCACCTCTGGTTGACTAGTCAACCTCACAAGCTAAGGGCAGCCCACTTGATTATGATGGTCATGGGAATGGGTTTAGCCTAAAGGAGAAGTGGCTTGGGCTTGGGTTAGCCCTTTTTGGGCTAAGTTGACTTGACCCCAAATGAGGGTTGACTTGGTCAGTTTGACCATCTAGGTTGACCCCATTGGGTCCTGGGTGATTCATTGGCCTCCCCTAAGGTCCATGTAGGGTTGGGTAGGGTTGACTTGGCACCTTAAAGGTCACTTGACCCTTGGTAAGGTCACTTTGACCATTTTAGGGCTAGAGTTGACTTGGGTCAACATGACCATTAGGGTTCACCCCTATGGATCCTTGGTGACCCATTGACTTCCCTTAGGGTCTAGGTAGGGTTATGTAGGGTTACCCTGCACTTTGGAGGTCACATACCCTTAGTAAGGGTACTTTGACCAGATTAGGGCTTGAGTTGACTTGGGTCAACCTGGCCTCTAGGGCTGACCCCAATGTGTCCTTAGTGACCCATTGACCTCACTTTAGGGTTAGGAGGGCATAGGTGGGGTCCTCTAGACTAGGAGTGGGTCAATTGGCCCTAAGTAGGCTAGATTGACCCATTCAGGGCTAGGGTTGACCTTGGTCAACTGGGCCTCTTGGGTTGGCCCTAATGGGTCCTTTTGGCTCTAATGGGTCTCCCAAAATGTTTGGGAGTGTTGTGGTAGGGTCTTGGGGCCATGGTGAAGCCCCATTGTCATTCTAAATCATTGTTCAAAATTCTACTATTTGTAGACCATGGTGATCCCTACCTTAGCCTCCTATATCTTGGCCCATTTCTGGCTTCCTAGGGTTTTGTCATGACCCAGTCATGGCCAAAACCACTCTTAGGGGTCTAGTTGGAAATGGATGTTACATCTCAAACTCCCCTGCATAAGTTTAACAATCCTTTTGTACAGGTTGTCATTAGTAGATCCAAAAATGATGTCATCTACATAGATCTGAACTACGATGATCTTATCCTTAGATTCCATTAGTAATAGGGTATTGTCTATTTTCCCCCTTGAGAATTTGCTCTCAATAAGGAAACTAAACAAAGTCTCATACCATGCTCTAGGGGCTTGCTTCAGCCCATATAGAGCATTCCTAAGTCTATAAACAAAATTAGGTGAGTTAGGAACTACAAAACCTAGAGGCTGCTCAATATAGACTTCCTCTTTTAAGTCACCATTCAGGAAAGTTGACTTCACATCCATATGGTAGACCTTGAATCCCTTGTGTGCAGCATATGCAAGGAACATACTGATGGCCTCCAATCTTGCTACAGGGGCAACGATTTGATCAAAGTCAATGCCTTCTTCTTGCTTGTAACCCTTAGCCATTAGTCTGGCTTTGTTCTTTATTATAATGTCATTTTCATCAAACTTATTTATGTAGATCCACTTGACTCTAATGACATTATGTCCTTGTGGTCTGAGAACCAGCTTTCAGACCTTGCACCTCTTGAACTTGTTCAGTTCCTCCTGCATAGCTCCAATCCAATGTTGGTCTATGTTGGCTTCTTCAAACTTCTTGGGCTCCACTTAGGATAGAAAGCTTGAATATATTGCAGTATGTTGACTTCTGCTCCTTGTTATTACTCCTCGGCTTGCCTCACCAATTATCTGGTGTGCTGGATGATCCCTTATGTGTCTGACTACTAGTTGCAGTCTTCTTTCATCAACAAGTTCGGCTTCAGGTACAGCCTCTTGTTGATCTTCATCCACTCCCAGTGTACCTGGTAGATCTTCTGGAGTATCCACTTCATCTTGTATAACTGGTGATGCTTCCTTAATGGTCAGTTTGTCCATCAACTATTCTGTACCTGTAGTACTATAAGAGGAGCTTGGTAGCTCCCTGTTAATCATAGTAGACTCATCAAATACTACATGAACTAATTCTTCTACAACTTGGATTTTAAAGTTGTAGATCCTATAGGCTTTGCTATGATTGTTGTACCCAACAAAAATTCCATCAAAGAATTTGGAAGCAAACTTGGTCACATAGGACTTTCCATTATGAAGTATATAAAACTTACTACCAAAGATTCTTAGATAACTCAGGTTTGGTTTTCTGCCTTTCAAGATCTCATAGGGAGTTTTCTTGTGGCTTTTGCTGATAGAGGCCATATTGAGAACATGACATGCAGTATTTATTATCTTAGCTCAGAAATATTCTGGGAGAGATGTGTCACTCAACAGTATTCTACCAGCATCCATGAGAGTCATATTTTTCCTCTCAACAATCCCATTTTGCTGGGGTGTCCTAGGTGAAGAGAATTCTTGATGAATCTCATATTCTTTATAGAATCTTGTCATGATATCAGACTGTAATTCAGTCCCATGGTCACTTCTGATTTTGACAACAGAGCTGTTTAACTCATTCTGAATTTGCTTGACAAACTTAGTGAAGATATCAAGGGTTTCATTCTTTCTCTTCAGGAAGAATACCCAAGCAAACCTGAAAAAGTAATCAACCACCAAAAGAATGTAGACCTTCCTACCAAGACTATGAACTGACATAGGACCAAATAAGTCCATATGCAGGAGGTATAAGCACCTCACAGAATCTTTGGCCCCAATGCTCTTGAAGGAGGCTTTTGTCTGCTTGCCCTTTTGGCAAGCAGAGCAAATGCCCTCTTTGGAGCACTTTATATTGGGACCATTTCTAACTAGCTCTTGACCAAAGAGCTTACCAATAGTCTTGTAATTCAAATAAGCTAGCTTCTTGTGGCACTAGACATAGTAGGAGACTTTCTCATTTGCCAGTAGACAGATAGGAGAATTTGTATCTAGACTTAAAAAGTTTAAGCAATAAACATTCCCACTCCTAGTACATGTCAAGACGACCACTTGGTCACTTGACTCCTAATTAGGCACTCATCCTTGTGGAAGACAATAATATAGCCAAGATCAGAAAGCTGGCTTATGCTTATAAGATTGTGTTGCAACCCTTCAACATAAGCCACCTTGGTGATGGTGACTATGCCATTGGTGATCTTATCATATCCCTTGGTTACACCTCTATCTGGACCACCAAAGATGACTTTGGGTCCATCTTTTACTGGAGTAAACTCCTTTAAGTTGTTACTTGTTCCAGTCATGTGTTTGGAACAACCACTGTCCAAGTAACATACAGGGGTATGACAGCTTGGACTAACCTGCAATACACAATTTACTTTATCTTAGGACACCAATATCTATTGGGTCCTAGGTGCACATTAGTATCAAACTGAACATGTCTACCAACAGAGTTTTTGACTGGTGGACTGACCCTAGCTCTGGCCATATTGGGATTGTGCCAGCAATCAATGGCAAAATGCCTTATCTTACAACAACACCAAAAGTTATGTATGTTATATCTTCTCTTCTATGTAGGCCATGCAACTTGATTAGCAGCAGTCCTAACACGAGGAAGATGTGTTGTAGCCCTTTTCTGACTTCTTTCAACTAGAAATTGACTGAAGGTAAGTCTTATAGTTGGCTTGTTTGGTCTACTCTGAGTGCTATCAGCAACAAGCTTATTTTCAGAAAGCATGCTTTTGATGGTATCAGAGATGCCCAATTCAGCCTAACTGTTAGACTTGCCCTTTGTATGACCCTTAGTTGTCAGATTTAGAGTCTTGTCTGTAGTAACATTCTTCAGTATAGGTGCTGAAGCACTAAAAACAAATGGTCCTTGGTTGGTCCATCTAAAATTTCTCATGGGCAGCCTCAAAGGCACTCACTTGGCTAGAGCCTTCACCATGGCAGTGAATATCTTTGTTCACCCCTGATGAACAACCCTTCTCCTAGTGACCACAGGATCTTTCCTAGTCATACCTGTTAGAAGGTAACAAAACGTTTTTAAAAAGAATGGGAGGCTTGGAAGCAATAGGCAGAGGTGGAGCTAGAGCTTTGCCCTTCCTTTTGTAAGGAGCAACTCTTGTGCTTCCCTTGAATCCCAACCCATTCTTACCCTTTTTAGAGGAGAAGGTGTCTATTAAGGGTAGTACTGTACTTGGCATTGAATAGCTAGCCACTATTCTTTTCTCGTTCTCAATTTTATCTTCAAGCTCCCTGATGAGACAGTTCTTGATCTTGATGAAGGCTATCTGGATGTCCAAGTGGGACTTCAGTTGGCTTATTTCCCTAGCTTTCTGATCCAGTAGATTAGCTGTTACAGTTTGCTGGGCAACTACAAGCTTAAGAGATGAAATATCTTTATCTTGCTTCTTAGATAACTTCTTGACCTTCTTAAAGGAATTCAGAAGTTCTTCATACTTGTCAATCAGTTTATTGACATCTCCTTCAGATCCAAAATCTTCTTCACCACTGGGTGAAGAGGCTTCTGAGCAAGGACTGGTCTCATACTCATATAGAGAAGCAGAATTAGGTAATGAATGTTCCTTACTTTGACTAGGCTGATCCTGACTACCCTCTTCATCTGTCATTTCCATCAGCCCTCTGTAGCTATGGGCATCTTCATCCTCCTCTAAGTCACTATTTGATAGTGTCGGAGGGGCCCTGATTCCTATCCTCACTAGAGGATTAACTTCTTATGCTGCAATAGCTTTATCTTTAGTAGCAGCAACAACTATCCCAATGTAGGCTTCATCTTCTTCAGACTCAGATGATGATGAGTCTGTCCAGCTCTTTTTCTTTTTGGTAATGAAGTACTTCTCTTTCTTTCCTTTGTACTGGTGCTGCTTCTTCTCCTCAGCCTCCTTCCTCTTCTCTGGGCAGTCAGCTAGCATATGCCTAGGCTTGCTATAACAATAGCAAACTACTTTAGAGAAGTTATATTTATTAGGTTTGGAACCATACATGTCAGTCTTGGACTGATTCTTCTTGTAATGAGTGGAGTTGGAAGACCTCTTCTTCTAATGCTTCTTCTTCATCGGCCTCTGGAGTTGCCTGGAGAATGCTGCAAAGTCTTCATTAGACATACTGTTATCTAATGCCTCTAAGTTTGAGCTATCTGACTCAGTTGGTCTTCTTGGTGGAGAGGGAATCCTCGCATTGCCCTTCCTTGTTCTTTCTACTCTAAAGGCCAAAGACTTTTCCTTGGCCATGGATTTGCTCGTGGCCTCCACCTCCTTCCTGGCAGGTAGCTGCATCTCATAGGAGAGCAACTTTCCAAATAATATTTGGGGAGGACTATCAGCAAGCTTAGCCACCTCTCTTATATCACAGATCTTAGTATCCCAGTCTCTAGTGAGAGATCTGAGAAATTTGTCATTTATTTCATAATTATTGAAGACCATCTAATAAGTCTCCAACTCATTTATGATTCTGAAGAATCTTTCATAACAAGTAGTTATGTTCTCCTTCGGGTTTTTCCTGAAAGCCTCATACTCTTGGTTAAGCAGAGACTTCCTATCATCCCCTACCTCTTCAGTCCCCTCCATGTAGACCACAAGTGTATCCTACATCTCTTTGGAGGTCTTACAGTGAACTAGATTCAAAAAGGTTGAGTCATCAACAACATTGGCAATAATATTCTATGCTCTCTTGTCCAGTCCAACAAGGATGATTTCATCCTTGGTTATCTCAGAGTATGTCTTAAGAGTCTGGTCATTAGAGTTCAGAATAGAGACCTTCATAGGGATGTAAGGTCCCTCCTTAACTATTACAAAAATCCTTTGATCATAGGCTTCCATGAATAGCCTCACCCTCTCATTTCATATTCCAAAATACTCCTTCCTGCAGATGGGAAGTTTCATGGAACTCAGCTCTCTCTAGCTTTCTCTAGAGCCCATGATCACTTAACTGTAGCTATCTTTGGAGATCACTCAGATTATTAAATTCTTTTTGAGTAACCTCCCTCTGATACCACTTGAAAGTTCTTATTTTCAAGGTAGCTAGCAACCTAGAGGGGGGGGGGGTGAATATGTTTATTTAGGTTTTTTTATTTCTTTTTTTCTTCTTTAGTTACTATGTGATTGGGAGCTTTTTATGATCCTGCAAACAGAAAACAAACACAAAAGCACACAAGTATTTTATAGTGGTTCCCCAAAATTATGGGTACATCCACTCTCCTCCCACCTTACTAACGTCCTATTAGTCAAGGCACTTCTCCAAATCTATGCTCCAAGGAGCTTACACCTCAGATCCCTCAGGATCTCCTAGTCTCCTCTAAGACTAACACCTCAGCCACAAAGACCCACACTCAGTGATATAAGTATCACCTACCTCATGCAATTAAGCCCAACTTCTTAGTGAGTAAAACTCACCTACCTCAGATCCCAGCAGGATCCCACACTCAGAGAGGAGACATGTCCTACAGCTCAGGAAAACTTGCCATACCTCAAGCCCAAGGCCCTACAACTCAAATCCAAAATGATCCTACAACAAGAAATAATTTAATTAACTTTGACACAGAGAAATTTCTCTATATCAACAACTAAAGCTGAGAATTTCTGCTCTATCTCTCCCCACAACAAAGAAAACTTTGCTGGAAGAACTCAAAAGCTTACTCCTGAACTTGCTGTAGAAGATTAAGGATCTATTGATCTTGAGTCTTCAAGCAACTAACTGAACCTTCCTCAGGCTGAAGGTTCTTCTTTCTTCAAAACTATATCTGATCCTGTTGTGCTAGATGGAGACGTCAAAACTATCTGAACTTTTCTTTCTGGAGTGCTTCAAGCTTTTTACATGTAGTAATTGCGAGGAAGATAAAGTCGGTTGCTAACCTTTGAAGTTTATAAAGCCCTAAAAGTTATCTTGTGTCTTGGCCCATCTCCTCCTTTTGTAGTCCGCTAATCAATGGATGTTAGAGAGCAGTGGGCCCCACCTGTAGCTTCCTACTGCATCTTGCTTTAACGCCTATCTGTCGTACAGTAGGCTTGCGACGCCTTTTGTCATATACTGTGGCTTTGCCGCTAACAATTTGAATATGGTTGACTTTTTGACATGCTGACATAAGCACCTGAAGACTTGCTCAAAATTCAAGCATCAGTAGTATAGGCGTTGAGTGAATGAGATTCACTCAACGCCAAATCACTTAAACAGATTTACAGTCTCTTGGCATTGAGTGAGTTACCTTCACTCAACGCCAAACTACTTAGAATAAAAATCTGTTTCTAGGCGTTGAGTGATTCAGCTTCACTCAATGCCAACTTGTTTTCTCAGCTTTCTACTGCTTGGCATTGAGTGAGTGAGCATCACTCAATACCAAATATCTTAGACAAAAATCTGTCTTCACTCGGCGTTGACAACGTTGAGTGAGTAATGCACACTCAAAGCTTTTTATCTTAACAGTTTCCGCAACCTATTCTGCATGTAAGGCGTTGAGAGTGTTGAGTGAGTATGCCGCACTCAACGCTTTCTTCCTTAGTCATTTCTGCTTCTTCAACATCTTAAGCGTTGATAGCATTGAGTGAACATGCCTCACTCAATGACTTTTGGTTTAACAAATTCTGTGTTATGGCATTGGGAGCGTTGAGTGACCACGCCTCACTCAATGCTTCCTGTCACAACTCGCATTTTTCACTGCCTTAAAAGAAATATCAGAGTAATGGAAAATGCGCTTCATGATGCCACGTCAGCAGGGGATAACTTCGAACGCACATACAAAACTCTTACTTATCACATAAAGAAAGGTCTTTTAGTTATTTAGAGACAATTTCAGTTTTAGTTAAGCAGTTAGCCATATCCCTCGACTTAGTGGCTCATATATTCCACGATAAAAGTTGTTAAACGCTTCGGAAAATACTTTTTTTACAAGGTTAGACATCCTACATGAGTAAAAAGGGTCCCCAGAGGACAACTCATGGTATGTAAGTTCTAGGTTTATAATATAAGTAAAAGTAGCTTTTTACGGTCATTAAATGCAGTGATTTAGCATTTTAAAACATGTAATGCATGAAGTTATAATAGTAGTTTTATGCTTGAAAATAACTATCATGCAATCCTATCATAAAACATCCCAGAGAGTAAGTAATCAAATATTCAGAAAGGGAACAAACTAGCAGCTAGCAAAAGTATCAACAATCATCCATCATGTGGGTGTAAACAATCTGACACGAACCCACATAAAAAAAATATGTCTGAACTAGGAAAAGAAAACTACAATAACAAACTACCTCGCAACTATGAGGTGAAAAACACAGCCAACACTGCTGCTTAGGAATTCCAAAACCAGCTCCACTACCAGCTATAGCTCTGAACCTGAGGCATTCCAAAGACAGAACAACTCAACAAGAAAGTACATGTGATGATAGAAAAGTAAGCCAAAGTAAACAAAGGTCAAGGGGTACCAACCCAAGACCAAAAGAAATACAGAAATAAAGTACAACAGTAAGGTACAAAAAATAAACTCAGAAAGGAACACTTACGTGAATCGTCACGTACAACAAAAGTATCCCAGATGCATAAGGATATAAGGGAAAAATCACGATTAAAATCATCAGGACGAATAGAAAAACTCTATTAGCCACCTGTGGTCAACTCCATAAAAAACAACACGGGCGAGGTGGTCAACTCATCTGGACACACCCCACAAACATATCATTCGTCTAGTTGCGGGGGAGACTGGATACTCCACCATACACCGCAAATGCCCAAATACCCGGTAGAGTTCCACAAGTCACTAATAAAGGGATTAAACATTGTGGCGGTGGATTCACCCACTAATAACACCCGCAATGAAGAAAAATGATGACCATCACATGCAATAACGACCCAAGTTTAGAGCTCAAAGGCCCACCACAACCCTTCCCAGGCCTGGCGGCTTGTCTCGCCCCACGACATCGCTACAAAGGAAACCATGATAAAAATCTCAAGACTTGACACATCAGATTCTACTAAACATATCTAGATTTGAAACGGTTGATCAACCTTTAGGAAGGATTTACAATCCAAGATAAACTCTAACACATCCTACATATTAGTTAAGGAACGGTTAAAAGAGCAAGATTCAACCACATCATCAAAACATATGCCACTTTACATGGTTAGATTAGCAAAATCAAGAACATGAAAATACAAGTAAATTCAAACAAAGGATTTATACAACACAATAATCAACAAGTTATTAATGATAATGATAAAAGAGAACTTAGAAATTTCAGTGGGTCGGGAGAAAGAAGGGAAGAGGGGAGAAAACATCACTTGCCTTGGTTTTGCCGGAGAAGACCTCCAAATCACACCACGGCGTAGATCGGGAGTAAGGAAGACGGGGGAAGTCAAAATCTAAACAAAAACGACCAAAATAAAGGTTAGGGCCAAAAACCCTAACGAGAAAAAACTCAAGAAATGGGGAAGATTTTACCACAATGGCATAACTCTCGTTGAGAGCTTTCCAGATATATATTTGGTTGAAGATTTCGAGCACCGGAGCGCCGCCGCCGGCCACCAGAAGATTCACGAATGGGCATTCCCTCTCTCTCGATCACGCTTCTCTGGTCCATGAAGAATGAAGAAAATCAGCCTAAGGAGGAGAAGAAGTTTATCTTATTTATATATATGTGTATATATATATATATAATATCAAAATAAATAGCATATTGGATCATTACACTTAAAGAGATAGTCAAGGTGAAAGAAATTGTACCTAATCACCTAGAGGGGGGGGGGGGTGAATAGGTGACTAAGTCTTTTTTTGAACTTTTAGGCAGATTACAGAATATATCACAGAGTTATAATTAATTCTTCATAGCAATCAATCAGCAATCACAGAATAAACATGCACACAGTGAACACACAGATTTATAGTGGTTCCCCAAGGTTTGGGTACATCCACTTTCCCCCTTCGCCTATCTAGTAGTGTACTAGATTCGGTCAAACTCCTCCACTATATGTCAGATCCTCAGATCTTACACTCAGAATCTCAACCAGGTTCCTACAGCTCAGGCCCAGGGCCCTACAACTCAGTCTTCTCCAAAGACCTACACTCAGCTTCTTCACAAAGCCTACACTCAGCCACAACAGGCCTACACTCAGAGAAATAGATCTCCTACACTCAGGCACACAGGACCTACCACTCAGCCTTTATAATTGCAGGCTTACAACTCAGATCCCTAAGGATCCTACAAGTAATTTAGAATACAAAGTATATACCTACAACTCAGAAAATGAGAGATGAGTTGACAGGTTCTTGATGAGTTCTTGGAAGAACTCTGCTGAGATCAACCTCACTTGGCTTTCTTCAAAGCTTCTTGAATGTAGAACATAATAGGATTAATTCTCTGCAGCTGATCTTCAGTCACCGCAACTTAAGATTCAGAACTAGGTCTGAACCCTTCTTCACAGCCTGGTTCCAACGGCTGTCTTCTTGGAAGGAGCTCTCTCTCTCCAACTTATTAGATCTTCACTTGATTCTTCAATGAATAGCTAGATCTTCTTCTTTGATTGTTTATCTCTTGTTGTAAATCTCAATTCCTGCTTTCTGTTGACAGAATAGACCTATATATAGGCCTTCTTCATGGTGACTGGCTGATCCGGTTCCTAACAGCTTTCTGACAACTCTGACAGTTGCTGTAGACCGGCTGGAATGGCAGCTGTCAAGTCATCCAGTCAGTTCTTGAAATATCTGTAACTGTCTGAAAGTGTCGAGACAGTCTGTCTTTAAGTGTCGACACTTATAGACCAAGTGTCGACACAAGTAGACTAAGTGTCGACACAAGCCTTCAAGGTGTCGACACAACTCCTTGTGTTGTAGAATTTGCTTCTCGACACTGCTTCTTCATCATGTGTCGACACTGATATTGTGTGTCGACACAACTCCTTGTTCTTCAGTACTTTGTTGAATTCTTGTAAGTGTCGACATAACTCCTTTGTGTCGACACATCTTCTTGTGTTGAACTTGTTCAGTGTCGACACTTCTTCTTGGTGTTGACACTTGCCTTCTGTATTGATACCTTTGCTGAGTGTCGACACTTCTCCTTGTGTCGACATATTTTCTTTTGTTGAGACATTGGCTGAGTGTCGACACATCTCTTTGTGTCGACACTTGTACTTAGAATTTGTTGAACTTTGCTGAGTGTCGACACAGCCTCCTAGTGTTGACACTTTCTTCATGTATTGAGTCTTCTGCTGAGTGTCGACACATTCTTTCTTGTGTCGACACTTTCTTCAAGTGCTGAGTCTTCTGTTGTGTGTCGACACATTCCTCATGATGTCGCCACTTATACTTAGACTCTGCTGAAATTTGCTGAGTGTCGACACAGCCTCCAAGTGTCGACACTTTCTGGTGTAGACAAAGTTCCTCTAGTTGTCGACACTACTGCTAAGTGTCGACACTGCTTCTCTGGACTACTCTTCACTGAGTGTCGACACAAACTGTATGTGTCGACACTTTCTGTCTGGTGTCGACTCTGCATTCCTGGTGTCGACACAATTACTCCATGTGTCGACACTGCTTCTCTGGGTGTCGACACAAGTCTTCTTAAGTGTCGACACTTTCCTTTTGGGTGTCGACACATGGACTTAGAATCTTTTCTGCTTTCCCTGCAAATACCTAACCTGCACAAGGCAACTCAAAATACATCAAATACATTTTGATGTATATCATTCAGTGGGGTGAGGCTTCTTCAAATCAGGTACATTCATTCCAATGTACCCAACAATCTCCCCCTATTTGGAGAAGTCATAACCCTTAGTCAATGATATACACCATATATAACAAAATTACAGTATGATGAAAAATAGGATTATGCAATCAGGGAAAGTACATAAACATGTATTAAACAAAACATGTACATACATATATCTCAGAAAAATTATGAAATAGATTTATAACACATCACATTGTTCTAACAACTTTGTCATATTCATTATACAAAAGTTTACAGAATGTTTGAAATCAAAAGATTACAACTGTAAACTAAAGATAAATTCTATTCTATTTCTGCTCAGCCTCCTTATTAACTATGCCCTTTCCAGACTATATCTTTGCTTGCACAGGGGCTTTAGCATCTTCAGCAGCAGGCTTCTTGCCTTTAAGATCCTTCTTCTTTAGCTCTTCAACTTTAATCTTCTGTCTCTCAAAGTAATGATAAGGCTTGGGAAAGTACTTGCTAGGCTCCTTGGCAGTAGGAGGTAGCTTTCCCATCTTAGCCTTTCTCCTGTATTGCACAATGACTTCTTGCCTGGATTCATGCTTTCTCCACTCAAGTTCAGAATACCACTTATTTCTATCTTGAACATTATCCTTGGCAGCCTTCCATGCAGTTAAGATAATATTCCTTGAAGTGGGACTCCACTGTTCAAAATCAGGCCTTTTTTCAGCTTGCTCTCTGAACCTCTTCTTAGACAATAGAGTCTCTTATTACTTGAGCAGCAAAGCTTCTTGTTCTTCCAATATAGCCTCAGGCACTGGCTGAACTACCTTTTCTAGGATAACCATCTGATTTCCCTCAGGTGGGCTATACATTGTTTGTATATCAGCTTGTATCATATCAAAGTCTGGTGGAGGGTAAATGACTTGAGCCACTTCAGCTTGCTCCCCTCCAAGATAAGCAGGATTAATCCCAGACTCTGCTACATTGTCATCATCACACAGTGGAGGATATCCAAGGGTGGCTCTGATGGAATTAGAAAGCCACTTTGCATGATCAGAGCTGGCTTTGACTAACACCCTCTCCCCCTTTATGACTTATCTTTCCATGTGATCTCTTAGATCATCCTTTTGAAATCTTATTTGGGCATCCAAATAGTTTACTCCATCTTTAAATAAAGGTTTTAACCTTTGAAGCTTCTCAGTTATCAACTTCTGAGAGTTTTCAATAGCAGAAGTAACAGTAGTTATGCCCTCTTGTAAAGCTTTATCAAACTCTGCCTTAGCAGTAACATTAGATGTAGTCTGTCCAGCAGCTATATTCTTCATCTCTGTGACAATTGCATTGTGTGAAGCTGTCAAATTATCATTCATCCTTATTTGATTCTCCAGAACATATCCCTGCTTCAGTGCAATGTCATCCACTTGAGTAGCTAAGTAGACCACTGCATTCCCTCCCTTGTGGAAGCAGTCAGTGTAACACCTCCCCTGTAATGACCGTATAATATAGGTCCGGCCGGGGCCCCGCAACATACGAACGCCACAACTTTAGTATTATAAGTTGATATAGCTACCCAAACTCAAAACACTTGCACAACACAGCGGAAACAAAGCACAACTAGAAGTTATCCACTAACCAAAAGAGTAACAACTAAGGCCTTAAGGCCTACCACAAAAGTCCATACTCAAGTAAAATTACAATCATGAATGTGCATAGCACTCCTAGTCTACCTCGGCATGCAAGCCGGACAAAAGAGTCTCAAACAAACATCATCATAAATGTAGTGCTACAAAAGAGGGAAAAACACTTCATGGGCTTAGGCCTTTTTGGCCGGCGTGCTAGCTCCTGCATGCGATCCTTGCCCTGTAAAAATTATTAGTAACGTGGGTCAGCAAAGGCTGACCTCAAACTGTGTAACAACACATCTCCTCCCGGCCGCCCCTAACGGACCCCGGGGAACCCTCCAACCTGCAAGTCAGCACTTCATATGCAATATAAATATCTATAAACAGAAAAGCATTAAAAATAGGCTTGGATGTCTCAATCATCAAACATGTTCTCTATTGGTTGAGCATATAATAAAAGGGCCTACTATGCAACATGAATGCAACACCCGGGCTTCACCCAAGGTACCCTACTGCGTATGCATCTAGCACAACATCACATCATTTGGGTACTCACATTTCCCCCATTGGCATAAAGCCGCAAACACTGAGGGAGACACAACTCCCTCAAACGGCGCACAGGCTGCCACAAGGTATTCTTGCCAAGGCCCCACCCGCTCGTGGGCTTAGCCCCGGGCTTGCCTGCAAGCTCTGACGTCTCATGTTAGGATTCAAACAAACACAGACCGACCGATTCTAAGAAGCCTTGCTGGACCCCACCCGCTCATGGCCTCATTGCCCGGGCTTGCCCCAAGCTTGGCATTCTCGTCAGTCTCACAGAAGGGGACTAGTCTCGTCGGGACACTCTCCACACATGACGCACATGTCACGGGATATCCAGCCGACCACGGAGACATAGCCACGCCTTGACACATCACAATCCAAGACTAAATACATCATAATCCCTCATTGTACTGCAGCGTTCCCGCGCACCAAGGAAACCATCTCCAACTCGTGTGGAGCTAACCTTGTCCACCAAGGGAACCATCTCCAACTCATACGGAGCTAACCTTATCCCTCAAGGAAACCATCTACCGCCATGAGGAGCTAACCTTGTCCGGTTCCGACTACACGTACTTTTCAAACAAAAGGGAAATTCACCACCACAACACAAACGACATCTTGCCGCAACGGAAATCTCTACGAATCCCTAAGTTCGTATGCAACATCACCGAGTCAGACTAACGGTCGCGACTACGGCTTCACCCACCATGCCTAATCCACTAGCGAAGCGGATCTCTAATGCAAAATATGCCGGGGACGGACTCAATCAACCCGGAGGTTCCTCTTGAACCTTGGCAAACCAAAACCCCTCTCATTTGAGAGTTTGGCGCCCAAAAATTAGAAAGAAAGAAAATACATGATGCTAAGACATGCATCTTAAGGACCGAGAGGAGAGATGTCGTTACCTTCCGACTCCTCTTCCTTGCCATGGCAAAAATAGCCGGATGGAAATCTTCCCAACGATCTAAGCTTCACGGATCCGGACTCGGCTCGCGATTTGGAGCACTGAAACTCTCCTTACAGCCCAAACTCTCCTTCTCCTTCTTCCTTGCTCTCACTTGGCTCTAGATCTCGAAAGAAAAGCTTGGAGAAGAAAATGAGGGTTTTCAACCCTATTCTCGGACTTAACTCCCCAAGAACAGTCCTGAGCCGTAAGATCCCAAAATCTGGGAAAGAATGGCCACGATTCGCCTGGAAAATAAAAGACCTGGGCCGAACACGGCCTGGCACACGCCCGTGTCCAGGGCCGTGTGCCTCATTCGCCGTCTCAAATCGACGCACCTAGTACCGCACACGGGCATCCGACACGCCCGTGTTCGATTAGACACGCCCGTGTCCCCAGTGACACGGCCGTGTGGCCGGCCGTGTGCCTCCATCGACACGGCCCCGAAACCAACCTGAGAGGTGACACGGCCTGGGACACGCCCGTATCCCAAGCCGTGTGACAAGTCTCGACACCCGTCGACAGGCTTTGTGTCGACACCGCGGAAAAACGTCGAGCGAAGATCGTCGACCAAGCGGGACACGCCCTGTGACACGCCCGTGTCACAGGCCGTGTGCCCCAGTCTCGACACCATGTCGAGCAAAAGTGTCGACACTTGGGCCGAGTGTCGATACTGCCTCGACACGCCCTGCAACACGCCCGTGTCGCAGGCCGTGTGCCCCACTCTCGACGCTTTGTAGAGCAAAAGTGTCGAAACTTGGGCCGAGTGTCGACACGGCCTCGACACGCCCTGCGACACGCCCGTGTCGCAGGCCGTGTGCCCCACTCTCGACACTTTGTCAAGAGAAAGTGTCGACACTTGGGCCGAGTGTCGACACAGCCTCGACACGCCCTGCGACACGCCCGTGTCGCAGGCCGTGTGCCTCCTACCAGAACCCAAATTTTTCCAGAACTGCAGACTGAACCTCTTGCAAAACTGGGGTGTTACAACTCTCCCCCACTTAACAGAATTTCGTCCCGAAATTTCAAAACAAAAGGGTAGAAAACTTAAATTGTACCTGACATGAAGAGTTCTGGATAATCTTCTAGTATGGCCTGTTCTCGTTCCCAAGAGAACTCCTCACGACCGCAGTTGTCCCATCGAACTTTCACGAGTCTAACTTCTTTATTCCGCAACTGCCGAGTCTCCAAATCCTCTATAGCAATTGGAAGGACTCGCGTCCTCAAGTCTTCCTCAATCGGCACCGATGCCGGCTCAATCACTATGCTAGCCTCCACCAAGGCTTTCCTCAAAACGGAGACGTGGAAGACGTCATGCAATCCACCCAAATCCGCGGACAGCGCCAACCGATAAGCTGCTTCTCCTACCCGCTCAACTACTTCAAAAGGCCCCCAAAACCTTGGTCTCAACTTCTTGAGTCGGCGAATCCGTGAGACGCCTTTGAACGACTTGACCTTCAGATAAACCCAATCACCAACTGCAAATTCCAACTTCCGGTGATGACCAACTGCAGTTGTCCCATCGAACTTTCCGGTTAGCCGAAGTGTTCCCGCCCTAAGGAAGATCTCGCCCAAAGAAGGCGGAAACGGTTGCGCCTGATCGATGAACGAGGAACCGTAAGCCAAGACCGTCAAGCGCGACCTGCGCGGAAGCGCTCTCGCCCAAGCCAAGCTCCTATCTCAAAGAGTTCTCGCCTACGCTGGGCGAGAACGTTCGCGCCATGCCCTGGGCAGAAGGTCTCGGCACAGCTCTCGCCGAGTGGGGCCCAGAGCCTTAGGAAGAATGTCCTAATTGCCCTCAGGATAAATTACTTCAGTACCCTCAGAAAAACAGCGGGATTCGGCTATCGGCAGACCAACTAGGGGATTTTCAGTAAATTCAGGACAGCAAAACGCTATAAATAGACCCATAAGGGCTCCTTAGAAAGCAAGCGATCATTGTCTCCCAAATTTCAGTGCTTTCTGAGGAGCTCCTAGCCCAGCTTTGGCTTTGGAGGGGAAGCTCTCAGAGATCTTCCGGGTGTGAGGTGGGACCTCCCTGCTGAGGCTTTTGGGTCAGTCTTAGGTCCTTAGAATCCAGTCAATGGGTGAGACTTGAGAGAAGTAGGTTTTGGCTGTACCCCATTTTCTTCGAACTTCAGTTGGGGTCATATTTGGCTTCAACAGTTCTGGTGCGGTGAGCGTGGAAGGCAGCCGATACAAGAAAGCCTTAAGTTTGGTCCCATGGCTGGAGGTGAAGGTGAAGGGTAAGGTTCTGGAGGATCCCCCACCCGGGGAGAGGAAGCAACGAAGAGGATGCTGGATGAGTTCAGGAGAGAGGTCTTGCAAACAATCAGTTTGGCCTTCTCGGCAAGAGGCGAGTGGGCCACCCCTCAGGTCCCAATTGAAGAAGTCCCGCTCTTAGGAGAGAACGCCCCGGGGCAGCGCCCGGGGAAGGAGGTCCCGGGGGAGGCTGGTGAGAGAGACGTGGCGGCGCGGGAGCTATTCCCGGGCCAGAGCCAGCGCCCGGGCAAGGAGGCGCTGACAGAGCCAGGCGAGAAGGAGGCGGCGGTGTGGGAACTCTTCCCAGGGCACGGTCTCGCGGATCGGGTAAGCCAGCCGAGGCCGCGAGACGTACCTTCTCGCCAGGCAGGAGGCAAGAGCCCATTTAGCGAGCTCATCATCTCGGCTCCGGTACCGGAGGGGTTCCGGGAGCCCGACATGTCCTACTACTCGGGGAAGGATGACCCGGTGCAGCACGTACAGTGGTTTGAAGACATTGTGTCAATAAGGCAGATGACAGATGCCTTCAAGTGCCGGCTGTTCGCCATCATGTTGAAAGAGAAGTCTCGGGACTGGTTCCACCAGTTGCCAGCAAGGTCAATCTACTATTTTGAAGATCTGCGGAGAAGCTTCCTGTTAAGGTTCTCAACTTCAAAGAAGCGGAAGAAGGAAGCGGAGTGTCTGTTTGCGGTGAGGCAAAGGCCGGACGAGACGCTGGGTCACTTTGTCGACCGGTTTCAGGAGGAGATCCTCTTGGTCCAGGAGGTTCCAGGGTACGCACTGATGCTGGCCTTCACCCTGGGGCTGAGACCGGGATTTTTTAGCATGGAGTTGAAGAGGGTGCCCCCCTCTCCTTTGAGGAGCTTATGGAGAGGGCGACAAAGGAGATTGACTTCGAGAGAGCAAACCCAGCGTTCGCCAGGAAGTTGGCCAAGCTAGCAGAGGATGACGGGAAGGAACCAGCAACGGAAAGGCAGAATGAGCCGAGGGAATAGAGGGGGCAAAGGAAAGAAAGGAGAAGGGAGGAGCCCCGAAGGTTTGGGCAGCAGCAGGGTTGGGGGGCCCAGGAGCCGATCAACCGGTTGGGTTGGAGGCTCCAGGAGGGTCGCCCCCAGGGCCCAGGAGAAGGCTATCAGGGGAGAGATAACCTGCAGGAGCCCCGGAGGTTCGATCGACCGGCATGGAGGCAGGAGCCGAGGGGTCGTCCCCCACCACCGCAGGAGGCAATGGAAGTAGGAAGAGGGAGAGGAGCAGCCAGGGGAGCTCGAGGAGGTAGAAGAGGAAGGGGAGACGGAAGAAGGGGCGGGGAGGCGTTGCTCTTTTGTGACTTCCACCAGGAGGAGGGTCACGCAACGGCCACCTGCCCGGAGTTCTTAGAGTTGAGGGAGGCCAGAGGAGCAGGGAGGAAGGATCCACCGATGAGGATAGTGGAGGTGCAGCAGGGCGAAGTGGAAGACAGATGCGAAGACCGGGTGGATGTAGGAACCCGGGGAGCAATCGGGGTGATTCACAAAGGAGTGGGGATTGAGGCAACCCGTAAGGGGAGCCTGCAAACCATGTACCGGAGAGGGGTGGCCTCCACCTCCCAGGTTCCCCCACCAGAAGAAAAGATTACTTTCTCATCAGCGGACATGCCAGACTATGAAGATCCATTCTGCGACGCCCTGGTGATCCAGACGGTGGTGGAAAACTATACGGTCTCGAGGATATTGGTAGATAACGGGAGCTCGGTTAATGTCATCTTCAAGAAGGCTTTTGATGAGATGAGGGTTGAAGGGAAGAGGGTCTTGGCATCGGATGGACCTCTGTTCGGGTTCTCCGGGGAGAGAAAGGAGGTATAAGGAGGAGTAGGGTTGTACGTAAGGTTGGGGGGGCGTGTCGCGGAACTGCAGGTTTGTGATCGTGGACGCCCCGAGCAGCTATAATGCCATCTTTGGGCGCCCCCTCATCAGCGCCTTTCGCTGCGTCCCCTCCTCGTTCCATCAGTGCCTTAAGTTCAACAATGGGGGGGGGGTGTTGGGTTTCTCTATAATGATTGCACAACAGTTGTGCACGCAGCGGAAGAACAAATACATCAAGAAAAACCCAAAGAGATGTGGATCGGGCCATGAACGTTGAATCAAGAAGTTAGCAAAACTAGGCAAAAATTACCTCGGTGGCGTTGAGTCACAACTCAACGGAGATGCTCCACACTTTGTCTTCTTACTAGTGGCGAGTTCTACGTGGAATAATATCCACATCTCTGCAGAAATCCACACGAGCGGGAGAACGCCGAGCTTTCCGTCGCACGGAAGGTCGGGAAGAACGATGACCGCACCTTGCTATTCCACGGACTGCTAGGTCCGCGCCAGGAAAAGTAGCACCAGCGACAGTCGCCGGAGAAGGGGAGGTCGACGGAGCGAACACGGCGGAGGAACTCTTCCGGCGGCGGGATCGGGATTGGCGGAATGATCGCGGAACTCTTCCGTCGGGTTCGATACGCACAGCAGCCAAAAGCTTAAGTTATATTTCCCGATAAAACCCTAAGTGTTGTATTTATACCAAAGGTATAAATAAACCTAGGCTTATCGCTATCCGCAGACCACCCGAGAATAAGGTTCAGAATTAGCGAGTAACAATCGGCGAGAGTCGGCGAGAATCGGCGAGAATCGACCAGCGAGTATCACCATGGATCGGCGAGAATCAGAGTACAATACTCGACGATTCTCGCCGATCGTCGAGCTTCACTCGATGATACACGTCGAATCTCGTCGACCGTCGAACCGCGGTCGACAATACATGTCGAAGTCATCGATCGTCGAGAATCAACATATTGATTCTCGACGATTCTCGTCGATCGGCGAGATTCAGAGAGACGATCCTCGCCGATCGGCGGGAATCAGAAGACGATTCTCGACGAATGTTATCGACCCTCGGACGACAATCCTAACCAGCCCTCGGAAGCAACATTTGCCCAACCCCACGATCCTTTAAGGCAACACTTTGCCCATGACCCCATTCAGGTCGGTGATTGGCAACTTTTACCAACACAGTCAGTCATCCAACTTCTCCACATCTCTTATGTGCGACCCTGCAGGCTCATATCGCGTTGGCAGTGAGATTACATGTTTGATCACTTCCAGATCACAATGGTAACTCCAACAGGGGGGGTGCAGGTCAGAGTAAGAGGAGACCCGAAGGTGGTAAGGCAATGTTACGTTACAGCAGTCAACACCGTTTCATGGATGGCGGAGGTAGAAGAGTTGGAGGAAGAGATGGCGGCCCTAGAGGAGATTGTTGAGGATGAGGAGATGTTCTTAGAGGGGCCAACAAGGATAGCTGGGGAGGAAGACAGAGGAGAGGAGACTGAGAAGCTGCAAGGAGATGTGCAGGCGGTCCCGGGGGATGGGGAGCAGGAGAGCCCGGAAGGGGCGTTAGAAGTAAAAGGGCAAGCGGTGGGAGAAGTCGGGAGAGAGGCCCCGAGGGGCGTAGAAGTCGAGCAGCCGCAGCAGGGGGGGGGGGTAGAAGCGATGGAGATTGAGGAGGAGAGAGAAAGAGGAGAGCTGGAGCTGGAGGAAGAGGCAAGGATCTGTTGGGAGCAGTCGTGGCTGGAGCCGGCCGAAGAAGTGGTAGAGATGGAGGTCTTCACCAGAGCAGGAAAAGTACAAAGGGTGCGGGTCAGCGGGTGCTTGAGTCTCGAGGCCCGGTAGCAGGTGCGGGCTTGCATTCAAAGCAACGTTGACATCTTCGCTTGGAGCGCGGCGGACATGCCGGGCATCGACGCCGACGTAGCCTGCCACCGCCTGAACTTGGATCCCCGCACCCGCCCCATCCGTCAAAAGATGAGAGCCATCGCCACCAAGCTGGAGGAGCCCATTCGCGAGGAGGTCAAGAAGCTCCTGGAGGCGGGCTTCATCTCAGAGATCCAGTATCCAGGCTGGATCTCCAATGTGGTAATGGTGAAGAAAGGATGTGGTAAATGGAGGATGTGTGTTGACTTTTCTTTGTTGAATAAATCATGCCCTAAGGATTGTTACCCCCAGCCTCGGATCGACGCGCTGGTTGATTCAGCCGTCGGTTTTTTCTGTCATGCGTTTTTTAGATGCTTTTTCAGGTTATCACCAGATCTGGATGCACCCTCCTGACACCAAGGATGTTTCCTTCATCACGAGGGAGGGATGCTTCAGTTACAAGATGATGCCCTTTGGGTTAAAGAACACAGGGGCTACCTATCAGCGCATGATGGATCGGGTCTTCCGGGATCAGAGGGGGAGGAACTTGGAGGTCTACGTCGACGACCTAATGATCAAACGCAAGTGCATAGTTTCGCACCTGCAAGACCTCGAGGAAACATTCGCCACCCTGAGAAGGTTTAAAATGAGGCTGAATCCCTTGAAGTGTGTCTTCGGGGCCAGCCGCGGGAAGTTCCTCGGGCATCTTCTGACTCCGGCAGGGGTGGAGCCCAACCCGGACAAGGTCAAGGCCATCCTGGATCTGGAGTCGCCACGCAACACCAAGGAGGTCCAGCGCTTGACAGGTAAGCTGGCTGGGCTAAGCAGGTTCCTCTCCAGGGCAGGAGACAAGTGTTCTTCATTCTTTAAGGTGCTGCGGGGGAATCAAAGGTTCGAATGGACGACCGAGTGCGAAGAGGCCTTCCAAGGGCTGAAAAGACAACTCTCTCAGGCTCCCCTCCTTCAGAGCCCAAAGGATGGGGAGGGCCTGACCTTGTACCTCAGGGTAGGAGCGGAGGCGGTGAGCTCCGTCCTAGTGAGGGAAGAAGGAAAGAAGCAGCTGCCCATCTACTACGTCAGCCGGATATTGAGGAAAGCAGAGCTTCGCTACCCCATCGTGGAAAAGCTCGCTTATGCCTTGGTCATCTCAGCCAGAAAGCTCCGGCCGTACTTTCAAGCGCATTCGATTAGGGTGGTGACCGACCACCCCCTTCGCAAGATCTTCGAAGGAGTGGAGCACTCGGGAAGACTGGCTAAGTGGTCCATTGAGCTAAGCGAGTTCGACATCTCCTTTGTCCCAAGGCTCTCCATCAAGGCACAGGCAGTGGAGGAATTCCTAGCAGACTATATCGTTGAGGTCGAGGGGGAAGAGCAGCAACCGCGAGAAGTATGGAAGTTGATGGTTGATGGGGCCTCAGGAAGGCACTCCCTGGGGGCAGGGGTGGTGTTGACAAGTCCCCAGGGGGTAACCATAGAGCAAGCAGTCATTTTACATTTCCCCGTGACCAACAATCAAGCGGAGTATGAGGCCGTTATTGCCGGCCTTCGCCTGACAAAGGAACTGGAGATTCGGGATGTGGAAGTTTTCACTGATTCAAAGGTAGTGGCATCGCAGATCCGGGGAGAGTTTGAAGCTCGGGAGCCAACCCTCATCAGATACCTCTCCAAGGTAAGGGTGATCATCGGAGGATTCCGGTCTTTCTCAATTCAACATGTTCCAAGGGAAGAAAGTGTGGCCGCCGATCGACTGGCCAAGTTCGGACCTCAGGTAGGAGGGACCTTGACGGAGCTGTTCCGACCGGCTATCGAGGAAGGAGAGTTGATGCTGGTGGATTGGCAACCCTCGTGAGTAGATCCATTTGTGGCCTTCCTAACCACCGGTGAACTGCCTGAGGGGACCAAGGTCGGGAGATGCTTCAAGCGCAAAGCGGCTCACTACTTGATGATGGAGGGGGGTCTGCATCGTAAGATGTTGTCAGGGCTCCTAGCCAGATGTGTGACCGAAGAAGAAATCCCGAAGATTTTAAGGGAGGTGCACTCGGGCGAGTGCGACAGTCACTCTGGAGGAAGGACACTGGAGGCCAGGGTGGTCAGACAGGGGTACTTCTGGCCCACCCTAAGGAAGGATGCCATGGAGTTTGCAAGGAGGTGTCAAAAATGTCAGCTCTACGCCCCCCTTCAACTCTTGGCAGCTCAAAGACTCCGGAGTATCACGGCACCATGGCCATTTGCCATCTGGGGAATGGACTTAGTTGGGCCCTTTCCTCCGGCTAGTGGGCAAAGGAGGTTCCTCTTGGTCATGGTCGATTATTTCTCAAAGTGGCTAGAGGTCAAAGCCTTAGCCAAGGTCACCTCGCAGGTCATAAGGAATTTCATCTGGGGGGAAATCATTTTTAGACATGGGTTGCCCCAAGCAATAGTGACCGATAATGGCCCCCAGTTTGCCAGCGAAGAGTTCATCAGCTTCTGCGCTCAACTAGGGATAGATCTCCGGTTTGCCTCCGTCCATCACCCTCGGAGTAACGGCCAAGTGGAAGCAGCAAACAAAATCATTGTAAACCTACTAAAGAAGAAGGTGGAAAACTTGAAGGGAAATTGGGTGGAGCAGCTCCCATCGGTCCTGTGGGCACTACGAACGACTCCGAACACGGCCACCGGTAAGACCCCCTTCAAGCTCTCTCATGGGTGTGAAGCCGTCCTACCAGTGGAGTTCGAGGTCCGGTCCCCGCGAGTTTTAGTCGCGGGCGAAGGGGACGAGGCTTGGAGGGTGGAGAATGAGGAGGGGCAGCGCCTCTCCTTAGATATGGTGGAGGAACTGCGAGACGTGGCGGCTATCAGACAGGAGGAGATCAAGCGACGGATGGCCAAACATTTTGATAAGCATGTCAGGGTCAAGCAGTTTGCTGAAGGAGATCTGGTGCTGAGAAAGGTTGACGCAGCGGGAAGGTCAGCTCCCGTGGGTAAACTCCACCCAAACTGGGAAGGTCCATATATTGTGAAAAAAGTCCTCAGAACGGGGGGATACTACCTCCAGGACGTGGAGGGAAGGGCCCTGAGCCACACTTGGAGTGGTGATGATCTAAAACGCTTCTACCCCTGAGGGGGGAAGGATGTAACCATGTATCTCAAAAATAAACTTGTTATAATATATCGATTGATTCTCCCTTAACTAGTATCGAATTTTTCATAACATAGCATAGTCGTATGTTCGGCAACACCCCGAGCTCGGCTCGGCCCCAGGTAGACCCGCTGCGCAGGCTCTCATCTAGCTGGCAGGTCTGAAGGCTCACCTGTGGGGGATAGGTCGGGTTGGTTTGAGATCTTCATCGGCACCCCGAGCTCGGCTCAGCCCCAGGTAGACCCGCTGCGCAGGCTCTCATCTAGCTGGCAGGTCCGAAGGCTCTCCTGTGGGGGATAGGTTGGGTTGGTTTGAGATCTTCATCGGCACCCCGAGCTCAGCTCGGCCCCAGGTAGACCCGCTGCGCAGGCTCTCATCTAGCTGGCAGGTCCGAAGGCTCGCCTGTGGGGGATAGGTTGGGTTGGTTTGAGATCTTCATCGACACCCCGAGCTCGGCTCGGCCCAGGTAGACCCGCTGCGCAGGCTCTCATCTAGCTGGCAGGTCCGAAGGCTCGCCTGTGGGGGACAGGTTTGGTTGGTTTGAGATCTTCATCGGCACCCCGAGCTCGGCTCAGCCCCAGGTAGACCCGCTGCGTAGGCTCTCATCTAGCTGGCAGGTCCGAAGGCTCGCCTGTGGGGGATAGGTTTGGTTGGTTTGAGATCTTCATCGGCACCCCGAGCTCGACTCGGCCCCAAGTAGACCCGCTGCGCAGGCTCTCATCTAGCTGGTAGGTCCGAAGGCTCGCCTGTGGGGGATAGGTTGGGTTGGTTTAAGATCTTCATCGGCACCCCGAGCTCGGCTCGGCCCCAGGTAGACCCGCTGCGCAGGCTCTCATCTAGCTGGCAGGACCGAAGGCTCGCCTGTGGGGGATAGGTTGGGTTGGTTTGAGATCTTCATCGACACCCCGAGCTCTGCTCGGCCCCAGGTAGACCCGCTGCGCAGGCTCTCATCTAGCTGGCAGGACCGAAGGCTCGCCTGTGGGGGATAGGTTGGGGTTGTTTGAGATCTTCATCGGCACCCCGAGCTCGGCTCGGCCCCAGGTAGACCCGCTGCGCAGGCTCTCATCTAGCTGGCAGGTCTGAAGGCTCACCTGTGGGGGATAGGTCGGGTTGGTTTGAGATCTTCATCGGCACCCCGAGCTCGGCTCAGCCCCAGGTAGACCCGCTGCGCAGGCTCTCATCTAGCTGGCAGGTCCGAAGGCTCTCCTGTGGGGGATAGGTTGGGTTGGTTTGAGATCTTCATCGGCACCCCGAGCTCAGCTCGGCCCCAGGTAGACCCGCTGCGCAGGCTCTCATCTAGCTGGCAGGTCCGAAGGCTCGCCTGTGGGGGATAGGTTGGGTTGGTTTGAGATCTTCATCGACACCCCGAGCTCGGCTCGGCCCAGGTAGACCCGCTGCGCAGGCTCTCATCTAGCTGGCAGGTCCGAAGGCTCGCCTGTGGGGGACAGGTTTGGTTGGTTTGAGATCTTCATCGGCACCCCGAGCTCGGCTCAGCCCCAGGTAGACCCGCTGCGTAGGCTCTCATCTAGCTGGCAGGTCCGAAGGCTCGCCTGTGGGGGATAGGTTTGGTTGGTTTGAGATCTTCATCGGCACCCCGAGCTCGACTCGGCCCCAAGTAGACCCGCTGCGCAGGCTCTCATCTAGCTGGTAGGTCCGAAGGCTCGCCTGTGGGGGATAGGTTGGGTTGGTTTAAGATCTTCATCGGCACCCCGAGCTCGGCTCGGCCCCAGGTAGACCCGCTGCGCAGGCTCTCATCTAGCTGGCAGGACCGAAGGCTCGCCTGTGGGGGATAGGTTGGGTTGGTTTGAGATCTTCATCGACACCCCGAGCTCTGCTCGGCCCCAGGTAGACCCGCTGCGCAGGCTCTCATCTAGCTGGCAGGACCGAAGGCTCGCCTGTGGGGGATAGGTTGGGGTTGTTTGAGATCTTCATCGGCACCCCGAGCTCGGCTCGGCCCCAGGTAGACCCGCTGCGCAGGCTCTCATCTAGCTGGCAGGTCCGAAGGCTCGCCTGTGGGGGATAGGTTGGGTTGGTTTGAGATCTTCATCGGCACCCCGAGCTCGGCTCGGCCGCAGGTAGACCCGCTGCGCAGGCTCTCATCTAGCTGGCAGGTCCGAAGGCTCGCCTGTGGGGGATAGGTTTGGTTGGTTTGAGATATTCATCGGCACCCCGAGCTCGGCGAGGCCCCAGGTAGACCCGCTGCGCAGGCTCTCATCTAGCTGGCAGGTCCGAAGGCTCGCCTGTGGGGGATAGGTTGGGTTGGTTTGAGATCTTCATCGGCACCCCGAGCTCGGCTCGGCCCCAGGTAGACCCGCTGCGCAGGCTCTCATCTAGCTGGCAGGTCCGAAGGCTCGCATGTGGGGGATAAGTTTGGTTGGTTTGAGATCTTCATTGGCACCCCGAGCCCTGCTCGGCCCCAGGTAGACCCGCTGCGCAGGCTCTCATCTAGCTGGAAGGTCCGAAGGCTCGCCTGTGGGGGATAGGTTGGGTTGGTTTGAGATCTTCATCGGCACCCCGAGCTCGGCTCGGCCCCAGGTAGACCCGCTGCGCAGGCTCTCATCTAGCTGGCAGGTCCGAAGGCTCGCCTGTGGGGGATAGGTTGGGTTGGTTTGAGATCTTCATCGACACCCCGAGCTCGGCTCGGCCCCAGGTAGACCCGCTGCGCAGGCTCTCAGCTAGCTGGCAGGACCGAAGGCTCGCCTGTGGGGGATAGGTTGGGTTGGTTTGAGATCTTCATCGGCACCCCGAGCTCGGCTCGACCCTAGGTAGACCCGCTGCGCAGGCTCTCATCTAGCTGGCAGGTCCGAAGGCTCGCCTGTGGGGGACAGGTTTGGTTGGTTTGAGATCTTCATCGGCATCCCGAGCTCGGCTCGGCCCCAGGTAGACCCCCTGCGCAGGCTCTCATCTAGCTGGCAGGTCCGAAGGCTCACCTGTGGGGGGTAGGTTTGGTCTGGTTGGCTTGATTTGGACAAGACAGGAGGCGCGTTGGGAATACCAAATGAAAAATGAAAAAGATGAGATAGATCTCGGCAGGGATAGATCTCGGCAGGGATAGATCTCGGCAGAGATAGATCTCGGAAGGGATAGATCTCGGCAGAGATAGATCTCGGCAGGGATAGATCTCGGCAAGGATAAATCTCGGCAGGGAAGTCCCCATCAAAGGGATCTCGAGGTGGGGAGGCTTTCGCCAAAAAGGCTCCTCTCAGTGTTCTCGAACAAACAGGCGAGATCGTTATGCGACGGGCCAGAGTGGACTCGCGCAGTCTAAAGGGGACGGTCCCGTCCTAAGGATTCAAGAGTCACGCTTCCGGCTGGCTGGTTACCGCGGGTTCTTGCTGATCCATCGCTAAGGATGTCCTAGGAGGGCCAAGGGCCTTGGCAGAAGCACACGACGAAAACGTTCAACCACGACAATTAGATCAAACGCATTCACAAATAAGAAGACGAGATGTTCGCAAGAAAAACATTTGCATTAACAATACTATGTACAGGTACAAAATGATAGCGTCTCGCGCTTTACATAGAGGTGAAGAACAGAAGCGAGAAGGGGGCCCTCAAGGAGACAAACTGTACCCCTCAGAGCTCTCGCTTGAGCTCCCGCTGGAGCTTCCACCGGAGCTCCCCCCGGAGGTCTCGCCACCCGCTGCGGGGGACTTTGATACATCCGAGGAAGGGGTATCAGGGGCGCCCAGGGGCTTTGGAATGGGCTCGAAGAGCCATGGAACAAGCTGTTGAGCGGTGATGTCTTTGCCCCTCCCGTCCCAGCAGTCGATGTCGCGCAGCGTCTTCAGCATCAACTTTACGGTGGCTTGCGCGTTCCCCTGGAGCAGCTTGTCGATGTCATAAGCCGAGTAATACTGGCTCTTCAATCTCTCGTCCAACGGAGGGGCTGCACTCGCCTCGAGGCGGGCGATCTGCTCCCGCAGGAGAACATTGTCATATCGGGCCTGTGACAGCTCCTCGCGAGGTGCGGCTTGGGCGGAATCCTGAACGACGGAAGGTTAGCATAAGAGAAGGGTTAGGGAGGCGAGAACAAGTGATTGTGAAAGGTCTCGCTTACCCCTTCCGCTTGGTGCGAGGATAACATTTGCTGGGCCTCGGCCAGCTCCTTGGCCAGAGTGGCCGCCTGGGCCACCGCATCGTCCCTAGCCTTGAACATGTCTTGAAAGTTGCGGTCTATCGTAATGCTCCGCCGGGCGCACATGTGCGCAAGCTCCAGCCCACGCATTAAAGCGCGAGTGGAGTCGTAGGCCAGCAGCCGGGTCGACATCCTGTCGTAGACGCTAGCGTCCTCCCGGCTGTAGAGGCAATAGCCTAAGGCAAAAGCTTCGCCGGTGACCTCGTCTCGCTCTGCCCAGCTTGGCAAGAGGGACGAGATTGAGACCTTGTTAGCGTCAGGGTCCCATTGCAGCAGTGGCTTGTTCTCTGCGTCCAGGCACCTCATGCCGAGACCGAAATTGCGATGGCCCCGTGGCACCTCTTCAGATGGGTGGTGGCCAGAGGTCCCGGCGGCGGCACCCACGTCTTCTGCGGCACCAGGGGCCGGAGGGATCTCGGCAGGGGTCTCATGGCCACCCCTGGTGGCCGCGATCTGGCTTACGGCCTGCAAGACCTCCTCAAAGGAGCAGCCTGCAGGGAGGGGTTGGGTGGGCGGCACCACAACAGCCTTGCCCTTCTCGGTATCCATTGTCTTGGGTCTCATGATTGGTTGAGGCGCGGAGGCACCGGGCTTTCGCTTCACGACACCGCTTGAAGAGGGAGGGCCCGACTCTTTTCGGCAGGCTTGCGCGGCGGCTTTCGCAAGAGCCAGCGGGTCCCTAGGAGGTTGACTCCCTCTGGCGCGAGCCTCGTCGAAAGGCTGGCGAAGGGGGATCTCGCGCTCTCCTACGAAAACAATAGCGATAAGTTCCAACCTTGGAAAAAGCAAGAAAAAGGCAAATAAAGGCGAGATCCTACCTTCTCCCGGAAGTACAGGGGAAAGAGAATCGACGTCTCGCCAGAGGTAGAGGACGTCGAAATCCTTGGTTCCGAAGAACTCAAGGAGGGCGCTGTCGCGGGAGCCCAAGGACGGAGGCTTATAGGCGGCATCCTCGTATTGGATGGGGGCAAGGGGTACGTTCCCGAAGTCGCCGGAAACGTAGTTGAACCTCTCGCCCCAGTGATGGTGCTTGTTGGCGAGACCGATCGTCTTCAGCAGTTGCCCGGAGAAGAACACCACGCCTCGTTTCGAGCGGAAAGTAAATAACTTGCGGAAGATCGGCAAGCTAAACTCAATCCTCTCCGACCGCATATAACATATGAAGGCCATGAGAATCGCCACGGAGTTAGGGTTCAGCTGTGCGGGAACACCCCGTAGTACCGGAGGGCCTGCCGCATCTCAGGCCACAGCGGGAGGCGGAAGCCCACCTTGAAGTGTTCAATAGGGATGGCGAGCTCCCCCTCCCCTGCGGTGTTTACTTTGTCATGATTGCCCGGGTTCCGCGCGGTGAAGCCGGCGGGAACGTGCTGGGTCTTGATCAGGTTGAACTCGTCCAGGGTGAGAGTGCAGGAAGGGAAAAGATGCTTTTGGAAAGCTTCCGCGCAATTGGATCGTCCTTCACCTCCGCCCGGCATCGTGATAAAGTTTGAAGGCGAGATCTACGAGGAGAAGGCGAGAGCGAGAACGGTGCGAGAACGGAAGTAGAAGGCAGAGACGGGCGAGAGCTTTGGAAAGACCGCGAGAGCAATAGGAGAGGAGAGAGACTGGAATCAGAGAAATGAATGTGGTAGGTGAGCCTCCTATTTATAGAAAATCGTGGTAATGATGGCTGTTTTCAGAAAGGCGGCGGGGGTACAGCCGACGCGTCCTAGGTCAGCGGCGCTTCGTTTTTCCTGCCCGAATCTGACAGTGACCGATTGACTAAGTGACTAGCGCAAACGTTGCTAAATGTCATGCGGCCGGCAAGGTAGGCGGAAGCGAGGTGGCTCTCGCCACCCAAGGACCCGGGAAAATAACTCATACGCATATAAAAATATTAAAAACCGAGCCAGTACTCTCGCTGAGCGAGAACGCGATAAAATAATAAGCGAATAAAGTGCAGAAACATTAGTTACAACTCTGAGCGAGTAAATAAGGGTACATTTGAGAAGTGAAGGCCTGGGGAGGAGGAGGGGAGGTCTCGCGCTTCAGTATGGCTCCCAGCGCCATTTCCCTTGCTCCCACCGCCATTTGCCTCGGTCCCGCAGCTTGGTCCGGGGGGGGGGGGGGCGCCTGCGGGTTGAAATAGGACGACAGAACGCTGCATCCCAGGTCAACCCGGCGAGACAGATCCCGGATTTGCTCGATGCACCTCTCAGGTGAGGATCCGGCGGTAGCTCCCCCCGGCCGGTCCATCTCGCCTATAAGGTAATCTCGCTCCAGGGACTCTAGCCTTTTCTCCACTGACTGGCGAAACTCTCTTGCCGCAAGGTCGCGGACCCGTTCTCGCCGGATGAGCTTCGACAGAATGGCGGCGACCTTCTTCCCCCATCTTTTCGCGCTCCCGGCACCGGTCAGGATCTCCTCCATCTCGTCAGACGAAGGGAAGGGAGAGCTCTCGCCATCTTCTCCCTCTCTTTCTTCTTCTTCTTCTTCTTCTTCTTCTTCTTCTTCTTCTTCTTCCTCTACCTCAGCGCCAGGCCGCGAGCCCATGTCCCCTGTCAAAAGAATCCCCATTTTAGCGGGAGCTAAAGGATAGCTGCGATAAAATTTCCGTATACCTTCAGAGTGACGAGGCCCCCCGGTCGACGGCAGGCGAGAAGGCCCAGCCCCCCCCCTCAGCTCCAAAGAGGAGGTGGATTGGCTTTCCTTTTCGGGGGGGGGGGGGGGGTAAACTTTACGAATAGTGATCCCGGCTTGGTCAGGAGCGGGGGAGCGAGCCTCCTCTCCCGCAGGAGGGCTAGCATCTAACAAAGGCGCGGAGAACTCGGCGGCATTTCCTCCCGCCGGTAGGGAGGAATCAACCACACGGGCGGACTGATTCGCAGCTCTCGCCCCGCTCCACCGGGTGGCGAGGTCTGGTGGTGCGGAAACCGACGCTGCGAGAAATCAGGTCAGCATTTAAAGATACCAGTCAAAGGTGAGAGGGGAACCTTTACCAGCGGTGTTCGGGTATGGTGGAGGGGGCGCCTCGGGAACCTGTGGTTGATCATCGTGATGGCTAGAGGGTGGATCCAAAGGTTCTCGCGGGGACGTGGCAGCGTCAGGAACCGTCTCCTGCGAGAGGTATCACGTTAAACAATTGAACAGCTGGTTTTTTGGTAGTTGGTATATCAAGCTTACCTTCCGCGGCGAGGGGCCGTCCGCGCGACTAGGGGTCGGGGCGGGCGGGCTCCTGTTCTCGCGGGATAGGTCCCGCTGAACCACCTTCGCCTTCTTCTTCTTCTTCTTAGGCAGAGAGGGCTCAACAACCGACAATTGTCTCGCTAGCCATGGGGCGACCAGGGCGCTGTTAGCCCTAGCTCGCGCCTGTGCCGCATTAATGCGGTCCTACAGATCCTGCGGAAGCGGTTTGTCGGCACGCTTGGAAGACATAGCGAGAGAGGGTGAGAGCTCAGGGGGAGAATGACGACTCGAGGGAAGTGTTATGGCCGTCTATCAGCACACATATTTATAGGCACCAGACGGCCCACCGAAAGATTCCCTGATGTTGACACGTGCTCAGCGAATATTTTGGGTTTGACATGTCTTTTCGAGCGCGGTGCTAGCTCAAAAAGAGCGGGGATTGTGTACAACCCCATATTCGCTGAGCTAGAGAAGGAGGAGCAATGGTCACAGTTGGGTTAGCCGAAGTGTTCCCGCCCTAAGGAAGATCTCGCCCAAAGAAGGCGAAAACGGTTGCGCCTGATCGATGAACGAGGAACCGTAAGCCAAGACCGTCAAGCGCGACCTGCGCGGAAGCGCTCTCGCCCAAGCCAAGCTCCTATCTCAAAGAGTTCTCGCCTACGCTGGGCGAGAACGTTCGCGCCATGCCCTGTGCAGAAGGTCTCGGCACAGCTCTCGCCGAGTGGGGCCCAGGGCCTTAGGAAGAATGTCCTAATTGCCCTTAGGAGAAATTACTTCAGTACCCTCAGAAAAACAGCGGGATTCGGCTATCGGCAGACCAACTAGGGGCTTTTCAGTAAATTCAGGACAGCAAAACGCTATAAATAGACCCATAAGGGCTCCTTAGAAAGCAAGCGATCATTGTCTCCCAAATTCCAGTGCTTTCTGAGGAGCTCCTAGCCCAGCTTTGGCTTTGGAGGGGAAGCTCTCAGAGATCTTCCGGGTGTGAGGTGGGACCTCCCTGCTGAGGCTTTTGGGTCAGTCTTAGGTCCTTAAAATCCAGTCAAGGGGTGAGACTTGAGAGAAGTAGGTTTTGGCTGCACCCCTTTTTCTTCGAACTTCAGTTGGGGTCATATTTGGCTTCAACACATCGGTCCCTTGCGGTAAACTCAGGATTGGAGCCATCATAAGCCTCTCCTTCAGGGCCTCAAATGCTTGACTGCACTCTTGGGTCCACACAAACTTATGGTCTTTGCGAGTGAGTGAGGTGAGGGGTAGAGCTATCCTCGAGAAATTCTCCACGAATCTCCTATAGTACCCGGCTAGTCCAAGAAAACTTCGGACTTCCGCCACGGTCCTCAACACCGGCCAATCTCTGATGGCCTCCACTTTCGCTGGATCCACTGCCACCCCATCACCACTAATCACGTGGCCCAAAAACGCCACCTTGGCTAACCAGAACTCGCACTTTGAGAACTTCGCAAACAACTGGTTCTCCCTCAACACTTGCAGGACCACTCTCAAGTGGGTCTCATGCTCCACTTCAGACTTGGAGTACACCAAGATGTCATCAATGAAGACAACCACAAACGAATTCAAGTAATCCCGAAATACTCGATTCATCAGATCCATAAACACCGATGGTGCGTTCGTCAACCCGAACGGCATCACCGTAAACTCAAAGTGTCCGTACCTTGTCCCAAAAGCAGTCTTGGGCATGTCCTCGTCCCGAATTCGCGGCTGATAGTAGCCTGACTTCAAGTCCAACTTCGAATATACCACTGACCCCACCAATTGGTCGAACAAATCGTCTATCCGAGGGATCGGATACTTATTCTTGACGGTCAATTTATTCAGCTCTCGGTAGTCTATGCATAGGCGCATGCTACCGTCTTTCTTCTTTACAAACAACACCGGTGCGCTCCACGGTGAAGAACTGGGTCTAATATACCCTTGCTCCAACAGTTCCTATAACTGTGCCTTAAGTTCCGCTAACTCCTTTGGTGCCATCCTAAATTGGGGACGCGACACCGGTCTAGCCTCCTGCACTAACTCGATCGAGAAGTCTATCTCCCGCCGAGGAGGCGCTCCAGGAAGTTCATCCAGAAACACATCCTTAAACTCTGCCACCACAGGCACTTCCTCAATAGATAGCTGGGAGAGACGAACCTCCAACAATGCTACCAGCGCCACACCTCCCTGGCTAACCGCCCGCATCATTTGCATGGCCGTAATTAGGGAATGGGCTACTCCACAAAGGCCCACAAATTTGACTTCCTCTTGCCCCTTACTCTTTAGGGTCACTACCTTGGATAAACAATCAATGCTGGCGCACTGCTCTGCAAGCCAGTCCATGCCCAAAATGATATCAAACTCTACTAACGGCAACACTGCTGCTTCCAAAACGAAGTCAACTCCGTCTAACTCCCAACAGATGCGCCCTTTAGCCCCGGTAGTCATAGATGACCCATTGGGCATGCGCACTTTCAGTTCCGTGTCCGCCGAGAAAGACTCGACTCCTACCCTTCGGATGAAACTCTCCGCAAGAAAAGAGTGCGAAGCCCCTGTATCGAACAATACCCTAGCGGGGTATCAAGAGACTAACACGAAGCCTACAACAAGACAACACACGGAAAGGGGGTCTAAAAGTATGAAGCACAAATGCAAACTTAAATTTTCTTCATACCTGTCACCACATCGGTTTGACGGATCGTCTCTTGCTGTCCAAGGTTGTAAGCCCTTGGTTGCACCAGTTGGAACCGAGAAGCGCTCGACTCTGCCATCTTTCCTTTCTCTGCAGCACTGGGGCCCGAGCGCACAGACTGCTCCTGCTTTGTATCTTGCCCCACTCCCCCTTGCTGACAAGCACGGGCTATGTGCCCAACCTTCCCGCAGTTGTAACACGTCGGCGGTCCCCTAGAGTGAGAACCCCCAGGCGTCCAATTGCTCCTCTCCCCCGACCTAGAAGTGTGAGGCTTCCTCCTCCACCTACTCCCATCAGACTTTACATGAGATTGGGAGGGCTTCCCTTCCCCATGCTTGGGAGTAAAACCCTTTCGATGCTGGGCTCGCTCCAGATCATTCTCCAAACTCCTGGAGGCTTCAACTAGCTCATTAAATCCCGCCCTCTTCATGGAGATGAGGGGTTGTCTCAGATTCTCCCTCAACCCTTGGTAGAAGAGGTTATCCCTCTCTACATCATCCGCCATTGTCGTTCCCGCATAACGACCCAAACGGGTGAACTCTTGCACGTACTCATCCACTGTCTTGTCTTGCTGCATTAGATGCAAAAACTGCCTCTGCAGGGCCAACCGTGTTGAAACTGGAATATACCTCTTAAGAAAAGCGTCCCCAAACTCTTCCACTGACGGGGTGCGTCCCGGGAACTGGCGGACGCTATGGCTCACCCACCACAATTTGGCGTCTCCCTCCAACATGAACGCCGCATACTCAGCTTTCTTTTCCTCTGGCGTCTCTGCCGCCCTTAGTAGTTCTTGAATACGAACCCACCAATCCTCTGCATCCGTTGGCGTTCCAACACCCTTGAAAGACGGGGGTTGGAAACTCAGGAAATACTTCATGTGCCGGTCTCCATGTCCTACCACCACCCTTTCTGCCAAAGGCTCCACTCTCCTGGCTTCTCCGCCTGGCACGGCCGTCGTCGTGTCCGGTGTAGCAGGGATTGCTACCTGGGCTGCAGCCGCCGCTTGCGCTGCCACCATAGCTTCTGCAAGCATACGACAGAAGTCGGCCGGGTTTACACCCGTGCCCAAAAGACCTGGAGCAGTGGCACTGCTCGCCGAGAGATCATCCCTTGCTCTTGAAGTGCCCGCCTCGTTGCTTGCACTCTTCAGGAAAATAAGAAATAAGGTATTAGTCTCCAATCTCAAGACTAAAACATAAGGACACTCACGGTCCCGCGTTACTCTTATGTGGATCTCTACGCACTGACCTTGAATCTAACCTCACTTTGATACCAAATTGTAACACCTCCCCTGTAATGACCGTATAATATGTGTCCGGCCGGGGCCACACAACATACGAACGCCACAGCTTTAGTATTATAAGTTGATATAGCTACCCAAACTCAAAACACTTGCACAACACAGCGGAAACAAAGCACAACTAGAAGTTATCCACTAACCAAAAGAGTAACAACTAAGGCCTTAAGGCCTACCACAAAAGTCCATACTCAAGTAAAATTACAATCATGAATGTGCATAACACTCCTAGTCTACCTCGGCATGCAAGCCGGACAAAAGAGTCTCAAACAAACATCATCATAAATGTAGTGCTACAAAAGAGGGAAAAACACTTCATGGGCTTAGGCCTTTTTGGCCGGCGTGCTAGCTCCTACATGCGATCCTTGCACTGTAAAAATTATTAGTAACGTGGGTCAGCAAAGGCTGACCTCAAACTGTGTAACAACACATCTCCTCCCAGCCACCCCTAACGGACCCCGGGGAACCCTCCAACCTGCAAGTCAGCACTTCATATGCAATATAAATATCTATGAACAGAAAAGCATTAAAAACAGGCTTGGATGTCTCAATCATCAAACATGTTCTCTATTGGTTGGGCATATAATAAAAGGGCCTACTATGCAACATGAATGCAACACCCTGGCTTCACCCAAGGTACCATACTGCGTATGCATCTAGCACAACATCACATCATTTGGGTACTCACATTTCCCCATTGGCATAAAGCCGCAAACACTGAGGGAGACACAACTCCCTCAAACGGCGCACAGGCCGCCACAAGGAATTCTTGCAAAGGCCCCACCTGCTCGTGGGCTTAGCCCCGGGCTTGCCTGCAAGCTCTGACGTCTCATGTCAGGATTCAACCGACCGATTCTAAGAAGCCTTGCTGGACCCCACCCGCTCATGGCCTCATTGCCCGAGCTTGCCCCAAGCTTGGCATTCTTGTCAGTCTCACAGAAGGGGACTAATCTCGCCGGGACACTGTACAACCTGGGGCTCGCGAGAGACGGTCCAGCGGGCGAAGGGATGACTGGCGAGATGATAGGATGCCCACCTATAGGAGGCGAGATAGGGCATCCTCTGGAGTGGGCGAGACCTTCTAGTGGGCGAAGTCATCCTAGAAGGCGAGAGAGCTCACATGCCAGAAAGGCGGCGAGACGGGCATGGCGGCCGTCTCGCCCGGCAGTACCTTCCCTACTCGCCGTAGGGAAAAAAGATATCTTTACCTATTTTGACCCACAAGGGGGATTTTACATTCGTGCCCCAGATAGTTTTACATTCTTACCCCTGGAGGCCTGCATATAGCTCTCCAGAACAGCGGAGTTTGGCTATTAGCAGACTCAGCCCAGGGTGTTTTGGTCTTTTCAAGTGGATTTAGAATTGATATTTACAGATCAGATTCAAAGGCCTATAAATAGACCGGTAAGGTGCCTGAGAAGAGGTTGTTGAACCTTCCCACTTTTTCCCTCTCAGGCACCTAGCTCAGCACTGGCTAGGGAGGGGAAGACTAACAGTTCTTCCGGGTAAGAGGCGGGACCTCCAAGCTGAACCCCTCTCGGTCTGTTTTCAGGTCGCTGACTCTCGTCAGGACGGTAGCGCAGGGAGAGTACGTGTGGGTTGCATCCTGTTTCGAACTCTAGGAGGGACCGGAAAGCCGATTCCAACATTTTGGTGCGGTGAGCATGGAGCGCAGCCCTCAGAGAAGAACCTTGAGCAACCAACATGGCGGGAGATCATGGAGAGGGAGAAGGAGGGGAGTCAGATAATCAGGGGGGATTTGTAGGAAGAACGGAGTTCCTGGCTTCGATCAAGGGGATCATGGATCTATTGCAAGGGATCTCGCGGCAGGGAGACTGTTCAACTCCACTGCCCACAGTGCCAGCTCTCGCGACTCAGGAGGAACTCGTCTCGGCGCGAGTCGGAGAAGACGCCCCGGGGAGAAGGCCGGGAAAGGAGATGATGTTGGAAGGGACCGGGAGGGACATGGCGGGAAGGGAGCTGTTCCCAAGTCCGGCGAGTACCATCGCGCCAGGGGAGGTCGTCGCGCGAGTAGGGGTGGCGAGACCGGCGGCGCGGGGGTCCCCTTTTTGCGAGCTAGTCCTGTCCGCTCCGGTCCCGGAGCGCTTCCGAGAGCCCGAGATGAATTACTATGTGGGGAAGGACGATCCCCTCCATCACTTGCAGTGGTTCGAAGACGCGGTCTCGATCAGGCCCATGACGGACGCGTTTAAGTGCCGCCTCTTTGCGATCACTCTGAAAGACAAGGCTAGGGACTGGTTCCATCAACTCCCTGCAGGCTCGATATATTGCTTTGAGGACTTGAGTAGGAGCTTCCAGCTCCGGTTCTCCACATCCAAGAAAAGGAAGAAGAACCCAGAATCGATCTTCTTGATTAAGCAGAAGGCGGATGAATCTCTGGCTCAGTACGTGGATAGGTTCCAAGAGGAAATTCTGGATATACAGGAGGTGCCGGGTTTTGCCCTCCAGATGGCCTTCACAGTGGGACTGCGAGAAGGGTTCTTCAAAATGAGCCTCACCCGGAAGGCGCCGCTTTCCTTCGAGGGCTTGATGGAGAAGGCGGCCAAGGAAAAAGCAATGGAGGCAGCAAACCCGGCCTTCACAAAGAAGCTGGCAAGGCTCACTGAGGTAGAGTCGAGGGAGACAGGAGGGAGGCAACACGAAGCGAGGAGAAGGGAAGAGCCTAGGGCTCCGGCGTATCCGGAGCTGGGGTGGAGGCAGCAGGGGGGGACTGCCCCCGGGCAAGGTAGAGGATTTCCCCAAGGGGGAAGGAATCAACAGGGAGGACCGGGAAGGTTCAATCAGATGGGGTGGGGGTATGGTCATAGACCACCCCTACATCCTCCGCAGCAGGCCATGGCCATCGGCCGAGGTAGAGGAAGGGGCCGGGAAAGAGGAAGAGGAGCAGGAGCAGGGAGAAGGAGGAACCCTCAGGAGGGGAGACCGGAGGGGGGGGGGGGGGGGGTGGCGTTGCCATACTGTGACTTCCACGAGGAGGAAGGTCACGCAACGGCTACCTGCCCGGATTTCTTGGAGTTAAGGAGGACTCGAGGAGCTGGGGAACAGCCAAGGCCGGTGCGGATAGAGGAAGTAACAATTACAGGAGAAGAGGATCGGTGTGTGGATCGTGCGGATGAAGGGGATCGCGGGCTGGTTGGGGTGATCAATGGGGGGTGGGGATAGAGGCGGCCCGAAAGGCGAGCCTTCACACTATGTACCGCCGAAGTGTCGCCTCGACATCGCAATCCCCTCCTCCAGATGAAAAGATTATGTTTTCAAGAAAAGACATGCCCGACCATGAAGACCCTTTTTGTGACGCGCTGGTGATACGGACCGCCATCGAGAACTTCACGGTGTCGCGGATCCTAGTCGACAATGGGAGCTCGGTGAACGTGATTTTTAAGAAGGCATTCAATGCAATGAGGGTGGAGGCACGGAGGGTACTGGCAGCAGATGGACCATTGTTTGGATTCTCAGGAGAAAGGAAAGAGGTCGAGGGGGGTGTAGGACTCCAGGTAACTTTGGGAGGGCTATCCAGAAATTGTCGTTTTGTCATAGTGGATGCCCCCAGTAGCTACAACGCTATCTTTGGGCGCCCCTTGATCAGCGCTTTCAGATGCGTTCCGTCGTCGTTTCACCAGTGCTTGAAGCTGAATTCTGGAGGTACTCAAGTCAGGGTACGAGGAGATCCGAAGGCAGCAAGGGAATGCTACGTGACGGCGGTAAACACAATCTCCTGGCAAGGGGACGCAGAGGAGCTGGAAAGGAGGATGGAGCGATTGCAGCAAGAGCAGGGAGGCGAAGAAGAGCGAGGAGAGGAAGGTGCTGGAGGAGAGGGAGAGGCAGTAGTGGTTGGAGGCATTGCGGGGGAGCCAGCGATGGCGGGAGAGAAGTTCGGGGAGACGGGGATGACAGAGGAAAGGGAGAGGGGAAGAGCTGAAGGTGAGGGAGGAGTGGCAAGGAACAAGGGTATGCGGAAGGAGCTAGAGATGGCTGGGGCAGAGGGAGGAGAGACGGGAGCGGCAGGGGAAGTGGGGCAAAGAGAAGAGGAAGGGGGAAAGGAGAAGAGGAAGACGGAAGAGGTGGGCGGATCACTCGGAGAGGGGACCCATCCAGAAAAGAGAAGAGCCTCCTGGCAGGAAAAAGGGGGCGCGAGCAGGTGGGAGGCGGAGCAGCCGGGGGAAGAGGGAATGGTGGCCAACGTAGAAGACAAAGCCCAGCAGCAGGGCAAGCAGGCAGAACAGGAAGAAGAGGAGGAGCCATCCAGGCTGAAAGCTGCGGTGGAGGTCCTGGAGGTAGAAATACGCACCAAGGAAGGCCGAGTAGAAAGGATAAAAATCAGTGGCGAGCTCAACCCGGAGGACCAAGAGAAGGTCAGAACTTGCGTGCAAAGCAATATCGACGTCTTCGCATGGAGCGCCGCGGACATGCCGGGGGTCGATGCAGACGTCGCCTGTCACCGCCTCAATCTAGACCCCAACACCCGCCCCATACAACAGAAGAAGAGGGCCATCGCCTCGAAGATGGCCGGACCTATTAGAGAGGAAGTGGAAAAATTACTTAAGGCGGGGTTTGTGTCCGCCTATAAGTATCCGGGGTGGGTGAGTAATGTTGTAATGGTCCAAAAAGGGGAGGGTAAGTGGAGGATGTGCGTAGATTTTTCTCTTTTAAATAAAGCATGCCCTAAGGATTGTTATCCGCTGCCCCGAATCGACGCGCTGGTTGACTCAGCCGTCGGTTTCCCTTTTATGAGTTTCTTGGACGCGTTTTCTGGGTACCATCAAATACGCATGCATCCTCCGGACGTTAAGGACGTCACCTTCGTCACGGAGGATGGGTGCTTCTGCTTTAATATGATGCCCTTCGGTTTGAAAAATGCGGGCGCAACCTATCAAAGGATGATGGATCGAATTTTCCGAGAACAGAGAGGAAGGAATCTCGAGGTTTACGTAGACGACTTGATGATCAAAAGTAAGGACCTCGGGGCTCATGTCCTAGATCTGGAGGAAACCTTTAAAACCCTGAGGGAGTATAAAATGAGGCTCAACCCCCTGAAGTGCGTTTTCGGCGCTAGCAGAGGAAGATTCCTGGGGCACCTACTCACTCCATCTGGGGTGGAGCCCAACCCCGAAAAAGTGAGAGCAATCCTAGAACTGGAGTCCCCTCGGAATGTGAAGGAAGTCCAGCGTCTCACAGGAAAGTTGGCCGGGCTGAGCAGGTTCCTTTCCCGGGCGGGGGAGAGATGCTCGCCCTTCTTTCGAACGCTGCGAGGGGGTAAGGGTTTCGAGTGGACCGCGGAGTGCGAGACGGCTTTTCAGGCCATAAAGCTGCAGCTTACCCAGACGCCTTTACTCCAGGGACCAAGGGAAGCCGAAGACCTGTTCTTATATTTGGGGGTAGGGATGGAGGCGGTAAGCTCGGTTCTTGTGCGAGAAGAAGGAAAGAAACAATTCCCAATCTATTACGTGAGCAGGGTCCTGAAGAAGGCGGAACTCGGGTACCCCATCCTGGAAAAGTTAGCATTTGCCCTCATCGTCTCGGCCCGAAAGCTCAGACCGTATTTCCAGGCACACTCCATCCGAGTGGTGACTGACCACCCTCTCCGTAACATCTTGAGCGGGGTAGAGCATTCGGGGAGGCTGGCAAAATGGTCAATAGAGCTCAGCGAATTTGATCTCGTCTTCGTTCCACGGCTCGCCATCAAGGCGCAGGCGGTGGCCGATTTCTTGGCAGACTATGTGGTCGAGGTCCGAGAAGCGGAGACGCCCCCTCGAGCAGCTTGGAAAATGTTAGTGGATGGAGCGTCGGAAAGAAACTCTTTTGGGGGGGGAGTGGTCTTGACCAGTCCGGAGGGGACCCAGATTGAGCAAGCCTTGAAGATTCATTTCGCAGTCACCAACAACCAGGCAGAATATGAGGCGGTCATTGCAGGGCTGAGGTTAGCCCGGGAGCTGGGCATACAAGACATTGAGGCCTCGACGGACTCCATGGTGGTGGCAGGTCAGATCAAAGGGGAGTTCGAGGCAAGGGAGCCAGCCCTCCAGCTGTATTTGGGAAAGGTCAAGGACATCATAGGGCAGTTCCGAAGTTTCTCAATTCAACACGTCCCGAGAGAGGAGAGCACCCAGGCCGACCAACTCGCCAAGCACGGCCCTCGGGCCGGGGGAACGGTGACGGAACTCTTCAGACCGTCCATAAAGGAAGGAGAACTTATGGAAGTATGCCAACAAAGGTCGTGGATGGACCCCTTTATCACTTTTTTGGCATCAGGACAGTTACCCGCGACGGAGCTCGATAAGAAGCGCACCAGATACAAGTTGGCATACTACCTATTGAAGGATGGAGTTTTATATCGCAAGACCTTGACAGGATTGCTGGCCAGATGTGTGTCGGAGGAAGAGGCTCCTAGGGTTCTGCAAGAGATCCACTCCGGAGAATGTGGAAGTCACTCGGGGAGCCGGACTTTAGAGGGGAGGGTGCTGAGGCAGGGGTACTTTTGGCCTACCCTTAGGAGAGATGCGGAGGAATTTGCGAAAAAGTGCCAAAAGTGCCAGGAGTTCGCCCCTCTTCAGCTCCTCCCGGCCCAGAGGTTGCGGACCATTACAGCTCCCTGGCCATTCGCTATATGGGGACTAGATCTGGTGGGCCCCTTTCCCCAAGTAAGTGGCCAAAGGAAGTTCCTGATAGTCATGGTGGATTACTTTTCAAAGTGGCTGGAGGTGAAAGCATTGGCTAAGGTAACCTCACAGGTGGTCAAGAACTTCGTTTGCGGGGAGATCGTCTGCCGGCATGGGTTGCCCCTAGCCATTGTGACGGATAATGGACCCCAGTTTGCAAGCAGGGAGTTCGTGGATTTCTGCATTCGTTTGGGGATAGATCTCCGCTTTGCCTCTGTTCATCATCCGCGGAGTAACGGACAGGTCGAAGCGGCCAATAAGGTCATTGTCAATCTGTTGAAGAAAAAGGTGGAGAATTTAAGAGGAAGCTGGGTGGAGCAATTACCTTCAGTACTGTGGGCCTTAAGAACCACACCAAACACAGCCACGGGAGAAATCCCGTTTAAGCTCTCTCACGACTCAGAGGCCGTCATACCTGTCGAGTTCGAGGTCGCATCACCGAGAGTAGTGGTTGCAAGGGAAGGAGCCGAAGGATGGAGAATAGAGAACGAAGAAGAGCAGAGACTTTCGCTGGATCTCGTGGAGGAGCTCCGAGATTTAGCAGTGGTCCGGCAGGAGGAAGTCAAGCGCCGGATGGCGAGATACTTCGACAAGCATGTAAGGGTTAAACAGTTTGCGAAAGGAGATTTGGTCCTAAAAAGGTTGACGCGGCAGGTAGAGGAGCCTCTGTAGGGAAACTTAACCCAAATTGGGAGGGTCCTTTTGTAATAAAAGAAGTCTTAAAGTCAGGAGGGTACCACCTCCAGAATGTGGACGAGGTATCTCTCGAGCGAGCCCGGAGTGGGGATGATTTGAAGAGATTTTACCCGTAGCACTCTACTTCACAGTATCTTTCTATTGTTATTTGGAAATGCTTATCATCCCGATGTGCTCTTTTGGTGGAAGTGTGGGTGACCCCTGTGAGGCACCAGGGGCGAGGTGATTTGTAGAAACAACCCCGAGCAGACCCGCTGACCAGGCTCCCATCTAGCTGGCAGGGCTGTAGGCTCACTCGGTGGTTGGTGGAGTTTTGGAGAGGAGACCCCGAGCAGACCCGCTGACCAGGCTCCCATCTAGCTGGCAGGGCTGTAGGCTCACTCGGTGGTTGGTGGAGTTCTGGAGAGGAGACCCCGAGCAGACCCGCTGACCAGGCTCCCATCTAGCTGGCAGGGCTGTAGGCTCACTCGGTGGTTGGTGGAGTTCTGGAGAGGAGACCCCGAGCAGACCCGCTGACCAGGCTCCCATCTAGCTGGCAGGGCTGTAGGCTCACTCGGTGGTTGGTGGAGTTTTGGAGAGGAGACCCCGAGCAGACCCGCTGACCAGGCTCCCATCTAGCTGGCAGGGCTGTAGGCTCACTCGGTGGTTGGTGGAGTTTTGGAGAGGAGACCCCGAGCAGACCCGCTGACCAGGCTCCCATCTAGCTGGCAGGGCTGTAGGCTCACTCGGTGGTTGGTGGAGTTATGGAGAGGAGACCCCGAGCAGACCCGCTGACCAGGCTCCCATCTAGCTGGCAGGGCTGTAGGCTCACTCGGTGGTTGGTGGAGTTTTGGAGAGGAGACCCCGAGCAGACCCGCTGACCAGGCTCCCATCTAGCTGGCAGGGCTGTAGGCTCACTCGGTGGTTGGTGGAGTTTTGGAGAGGAGACCCCGAGCAGACCCGCTGACCAGGCTCCCATCTAGCTGGCAGGGCTGTAGGCTCACTCGGGGGTTGGTGGAGCTGTGGAGAGGAGACCCCGAGCAGACCCGCTGACCAGGCTCCCATCTAGCTGGCAGGGCTGTAGGCTCACTCGGTGGTTGGTGGAGTTTTGGAGAGGAGACCCCGAGCAGACCCGCTGACCAGGCTCCCATCTAGCTGGCAGGGCTGTAGGCTCACTCGGTGGTTGGTGGAGTTTTGGAGAGGAGACCCCGAGCAGACCCGCTGACCAGGCTCCCATCTAGCTGGCAGGGCTGTAGGCTCACTCGGTGGTTGAGAGTGTTTCGGGAGGATGGTACTCACTTGGGGAAACAAGTCTAAGGGTAAGAATTCGCGTGGAGAAAAATCCGTGACTCAGCACGGGGGGGGGGGGGGGATAGTCCCTGAAACAGAGAGTGACCAGGAATAGGGCCAGGGAAGAAGGTCCCTGGCCGACACTCGCCATAGGGGGTCTCGCCACGGGCGGGAGGGTTTTCCCCGTCCCAGGATCAAGTGAGCTGAAGTGGCCGAAACCGACTGGCAAGACGACTGGACCCGGAAATTTTGTGGCGAGATGATCTCGCAGTGCAGCGCCGACAGAGGTAATCAAGACGGGTAAAAAGCGATAAAGGGGGGGCCTCACGCCAGTTTTCAGCGAAATGGAAGGCAATAAAAGTAGTGATTAAACAGCGTCCCAAAAAATAGCCATACACCTTGGACTGGTAGCTAAGCGAGAGGGTGGAAAATCAAACTGGCAATAAAAATAAAGTAACTCCTGAATAACTATTGCACAGCACCCCAAAAGGGGAAGCGGCCGTCAGCATATAAAAAGTTTTAAAAACAAAAAATTAATGAGGCAGAGACACCTCGCTCTCCTTTTAAGAAAGGGAGACCAGAATCACAAGTGTTAGACAAAAAGAGGAGGGCGAGAAGAAAACATTGCGAGAGATGGTGCACTACTCATTGTCAGAGGAGGCGCTGCCGTCCGACTCGTCGAACAAGCGCGGGACTAGGTCGCGGACGGTCACCGTCTCCGCATCAGCGCGCACCACTCCCAGCTCCTTCATCATCTTCAGGACAACCTCCGCTGTCTTGATGTTTGAGTCCCGGCAGATGGCCTCCACCTCATCCACGGAATATCGGGAAGAAACGGGAAACTGATCCGTGGGGGGGGGGGGTCGCGCTGTTCTGAAGGCGAAGGTTCTCGGATTTCAGCTTCTTGTTTTCCCCCTCCAGCTCCTCGATACGCGAGCGCATCCTATTCGCCGTCTCGGCATCCTGCGGGAGGGGGGAAAGTAAGAGACCATAAGGGGCAAGGGCGAGGCGGGCGAGGCGAAGATAAGGAAGCTTACCACGCCACCCTGGCTCTGTGCAAGGAGTTTGTCAGCAACATTCAACCGCTTCTCCAAGTCAATGGACTTCTCTCGCTCCGCGGCGAGACCGGTTTCCGCCTCTTTCCATTTCCTGTTGTTAAAGACAAGACGGCGCGAGACGCGATGCGCGAGCTCCAGGGAGCGAAACTGCGAGTGGACGCTTTTCAGGATGAGGTCCCGCGAGGCCTCATTGTCAGCGGGTTCGGAGCCAAGGCCGCCATAAAGCCCGAAGCCTAGTGAAAAGGCGTGGCTGGTGGGATGGTCCTGTTCCTTCCAGGAAGGGAGAAGGGTGGACACCGACACTCGGTTGGAATCCTGCTCCCATATTAGAACCGGCTCGCCGGCGTCATCCCCCGTCACGGGCCCCATATTGTAGTTAGGGTGCGAGGCGGGAGCCGGGCGGCTGGATGAGCCAGTTTCGCTAGGAGGAGGCTGAGGGGGCTGAGCACGACCGTGGGCGGCTGGTTCCGCAGAAATCGTCTCGCGGGTTGGCGAGACGGGCTGACGAGGAGGCGAGGGAGACGATAGGGTGATAGGTGAGAGAGACCCCGCGAGCTCTTCTCTTCTCTTGGCCGGCTTTTCCTTCTCGAAGGACACAGTCTTTTTCTTCTTCTTGGGGCAGGGGCGAGAGGTACCTTCGCCCGCAGGCCTCTTCTTGGCGACAGGGGTCAGCGTATCTTTCGCAGCCTCCGCCGCCATATTCGCTAAAGCGAGAGCTCGATTGCTCTGGTAGGGGGGATTGACGGGAACGGTCCTTTCTCCTAGATAAGGTAACAGTTAGCGGGAGGAAAAAACATTTACAGGGACAGAAGGGAATAGAGGCTCACCTTCGCCCGGAAAAACGGCGGGCAGCGAGTACATGTCTCTCCGCAGGTATTGGACTTCGAAATTCTTTCCCACGAAAAAGTCGCAGAGTTCTTTTTCGGCGCCCCCCACCTTGGGGGTATCATAATAGCACTCGGCGGGCGATACCGGGGCGAGGGGGATGCCTCCTAGATCCCCGCGTATGAAGACGAACCGTGTCAACCAATGGTGGTTCTTGTTCGGGGTCTCGCATACTTTGAGGCCTTGACCTGTGAAGTAAGAAATGCCGTCGTCCTTGGCGTGGTAGACAAACAGCTTGCGGAAGGCGGTTAGACTGAACTCGATGCGCTCTCGCCGTAGGTAGCAGGCGAAGGCGACCAGCATGGAGATAGCATTGGGGTTGAACTGGGCCGGGACGACCCCAAAGTACTTCAGCACCAATTTAACCTCCGGCCAGAGGGGGAGCCTCAGTCCCGCCTCAAAGTGCGAGATCGGGAAAGCTAGCTCATTGGAATAAAAGGTGTTGATGCACTCGCCCACCTTAGGAGGGCGAGACGGGTAGCAATCGGAGAGGTACTCGCGAGCAAACCAGGCGTGGTCTTCCTCCGACAGTCGGCCGAGAGGGAAGTCATGGTCGACGAAATGTTTCCCGCAACGGCTGCGGCCCTCGCCCTCTTCGATCTTCTTTTTCCCCATAATTAGCGAGAAAGCGGCAAAAGCAGAAAGGGATGGCCCAGAAAGAGAGGCGCGAGACGATGAAGGAGGAACGGGAGCCGGGGTCGAAAGAACAGCTTAGAATAGTGAGGGGCAACGGTGGTGGTTGAAGGTATTTATAAGAGGTAGAGAAAAGGGCGGGAAAGTAAGGTGGCGGGACATGAGGGGACGTCCCGGCGCCTCGTTCTCTCCCCCTCTCTCTCTCTCTCTCTTAATTTCATTTCCTCTCTCACTCTCTCTCTAGAACTCAAGAGACGGAGGCGCCGCAGGCACCCTTTCGAGGCAAGACATCATGACAGGGTTAATAAAATAAAATAAAATAATATCTAATGAAAAGACTGCAATAATGAAAAGACGGCACGATACGACCATTGCGTGACCCGGAGCCAGAAAATGAAACCGTCCCGCAGAAGGGGGCGTCTCGTCCGAATAAGTTTGTACAACATAGCAGTAATAAAACAACGACATTAGTAAAAAACGAGATCCGGAGAAGGCGAGACGGGCTGAGACTGCCTAGTTCCGCACCCACCGCCAGCGGCCATCCTTACCTCCCGCGCATGGCGGGCGGCCAGGGAGGTGAAAGGCGCGAGCGGCGATCACGCCACGGCGCGCGAGACGGAGATGTTCATCCATCTCGTTCAGTATAGCCTAGGGGTCAGTCCCGTCCAGCACCCCGTCCGCCTCCACCATCGCGGAGAGACGGTGATGATCTGCTTCCATCCACTCCATGCGCCGGTCGGAGGCTTGCTTCTCGAGCTCCATCTCGCGGATTATGTGTGTGTATTTGCGGAACATCCGGGCAGTCCTCCGTTTCAACTCCAGAGGGTCCATGGGATCACCTAGGTAGTCCTCGATCTCGCTCGGATGAGGAAGGGGCGAGAGGGGGGGAGATGCGGGAGCTTCCTCAGTATCAGAATCAAAGTGGATGCCTGCGAGAATAGTGAAAGGTTACAAACAAGGATGAGCCCGCGCAAGCCGAATAGAAGAAGGCAAATCAACCGAAAGGCGAGAAGGAAAAGGGAAAAGATCTTACTTGGGATTCGAGGATTCCCCACCACTCGCGAGAGGTTTTCTCTCCGCGAGGGAGGTGGGGAGGCCTTCTTGGGCGAGTCCGTGCGCTGAGGGACTTGACTTACATTGTCATGAGGATCGGCAGGCACCGGCGAATCAGCAGGACTTCCCTGTGAAAGCATAATCAGATAGGCGAGACAGGGGAAAGGAAAAATAACGTGATCACCTGTCTCCCCCCTGACGAAGAGAACGGGGTGTCTATCGGAGCGGCCGAAGAGGTTGCGCCTGCCGAGAGAGGAGCGCAGACGGCTTTCGCTTTCTTGGTGCGAGAGGGCGGAGAGGCTGCGGGGGGAGTACGCCCCAGATCTGGGAAAAGGGCATCTGTGCCGGCCTTGTTCTGCCTCCGCACAATCGCAAGACGCTCACGGAAACTTTGACTATGGGACATTCCAGAAGAAAGGATGAAGGCAAAAAGAGTTCCAAATGAAGGCTTCCCCCTCATATTTATAGGCAGTACGGGGGAGGAGGGGCCCGCCCAAGATTCCCACAAAGGAGCCTTAGCATCGCGAGCCACGGTTGGACTTATCTTTCCGAGGTTAGGGCAACCTCGAAAAGAGCGGGGATTGTGTACAACCTGGGGCTCGCGAGAGACGGTCCAGCGGGCGAAGGGATGACTGGCGAGATGATAGGATACCCACCTACAGGAGGCGAGATAGGGCATCCTCTGGAGTGGGCGAGACCTTCTAGTGGGCGAAGTCATCCTAGAAGGAGAGAGAGCTCACATGCCAGAAAGGCGGCGAGACGGGCATGGCGGCCGTCTCGCCCGGCAGTACCTTCCCTACTCGCCGCAGGGAAAAAAGATATCTTTACCTATTTTGACCCACAAGGGGGATTTTACATTCGTGCCCCAGATAGTTTTACATTCTTACCCCTGGAGGCCTGCATATAGCTCTCCAGAACAGCAGAGTTTGGCTATTAGCAGACTCAGCCCAGGGTGTTTTGGTCTTTTCAAGTGGATTTAGAATTGATATTTACAGATCAGATTCAAAGGCCTATAAATAGACCGGTAAGGTGCCTGATAAGAGGTTGTTGAACCTTCCCACTTTTTCCCTCTCAGGCACCTAGCTCAGCACTGGCTAGGGAGGGGAAGACTAACAGTTCTTCCGGGTAAGAGGCGGGACCTCCAAGCTGAACCCCTCTCGGTCTGTTTTCAGGTCGCTGACTCTCGTCAGGACGGTAGCGCTGGGAGAGTACGTGTGGGTTGCATCCTGTTTCGAACTCTAGGAGGGACCGGAAAGCCGGTTCCAACAAACACTCTCCACACATGACGCACATGTCACGGGATAGCCAGCCGACCACAGAGACATAGCCACGCCTTGGCACATCACAATCCAAGACTAAATACATCATAATCCCTCATTGTACTGCAGCGTTCCCGCGCACCAAGGAAACCATCTCCAACTCGTGCGGAGCTAACCTTGTCCACCAAGGAAACCATCTCCAACTCATACGGAGCTAACCTTGTCCCTCAAGGAAACCATCTACCGCCACGAGGAGCTAACCTTGTCCGGTTCCGACTACACGTACTTTTCAAACAAAAGGGAAATTCACAACCACAACACAAACGACATCTTGCCGCAACGGAAATCTCTACGAATCCCTAAGTTCGTATGCAACATCACCGAGTTGGACTAACAGTCGCGACTACGGCTTCACCCACCATGCCTAATCCACTAGCGAAGCGGATCTCTAATGCAAAATATGCCGGGGACGGACTCAATCAACCCGAAGGTTCCTTTTGAACCTTGGCAAACCAAAACCCCTCTCATTTGAGAGTTTGGTGCCCAAAATTTAGAAAGAAAGAAAATACATGATGCTAAGACATGCATCCTAAGGACTGAGAGGAGAGATGTCGTTACCTTCCGACTCCTCTTCCTTGCCATGGCAAAAATAGCCGGATGGAAATCTTCGCAACGATCTAAGCTTCACGGATCCGGACTCGGCTCGCAATTTGGAGCACCGAAACTCTCCTTACAGCCCAAACTCTCCTTCTCCTTCTTTCTTTCTCTCACTTGGCTCTAGATCTAGAAAGAAAAGCTTGGAGAAGAAAATGAGGGTTTTCAACCCTATTCTCGGAATTAACTCCCCAAGAACAGTCCTGAGCCGTCAGATCCCAAAATCTGGGAAAGAATGGCCATGATTCGCCTGGAAAATAAAAGACCTGGGCCGAACACGGCCTGGCACACGCCCGTGTCCAGGGCCATGTGCCTCATTCTCCATCTCAAATCGACGCGCCTGGTACTGCACACGGGCATCCGACACGCCCGTGTTAGATTAGACATGCCCGTGTCCCCAGTGACACGGCCGTGTGGCCGGCCGTGTGCCTCCATCGACACGGCCCCGAAACCGACCCGAGAGGTGACACGGCCTGGGACACGCCCGTGTCCCAAGCCGTGTGCCAAGTCTCGACACCCGTCGACTGGCTTTGTGTCGACACCGTGGAAAAACGTCGAGCGAAGATCGTCGACCAAGCGGGACACGCCCTGTGACACGCCCATGTCACAGGCCGTGTGCCCCAGTCTCGACACCCTGTCGAGCAAAAGTGTCGACACTTGGGCCGAGTGTCGACACTGCCTAGACACGCCCTGCGACACGCCCGTGTCGCAGGCCGTGTGCCCCACTCTCGACGCTTTGTCGAGCAAAAGTGTCGACACTTGGGCCGAGTGTCGACACAGCCTCGATACGCCCTGCGACACGCCCGTGTCGCAGGCCGTGTGCCCCACTCTCGACACTTTGTCGAGCGAAAGTGACGACACTTGGGCCGAGTGTCGACACGGCCTCGACACGCCCTGCGACACGCCCGTGTCGCAGGCCGTGTGCCTCCTGCCAGAACCCAAATTTTTCCAGAACTGCAGACTGAACCTCTTGGAAAACTGGGGTGTTACAACTCTTTTTGTAACGGTCTAGGCCCATCAACATGGGACCCAGCTGGAACCGCCGGCCTACCAGGGTCCAGACCCGGGCCCACCACTGGTAGTCAGTCTTTCACATTCAAGCCTGCAGTCCATGCACCCCAACCCCTCTCCAGCCCACCGGCGGGTTGTTGGTGGCCGCAGCCTCCCTTTGACGAGGTAAACTCGATAGTCAAGCCTGCACTACGGGGACTTCCCAGGAGGTCACCCATCCCAGTACTACTCCAGCCCGAGCACGCTTAACTATGAAGTTCTTTCAACTCTCATCACCAATTGAGCTGCAGCTCAATTGATGATGAGAGTTGAAAGAACTTCATAGTTAAGCGTGCTCGGGCTGGAGTAGTACTGGGATGGGTGACCTCCTGGGAAGTCCCCGTAGTGCAGGCTTGACTATCGAGTTTACCTCATCAAAGGGAGGCTGCGGCCACCAACAACCCGCCGGTGGGCTGGAGAGGGGTTGGGGTGCATGGCCTGCAGGCTTGAATGTGAAAGACTGACTACCAGTGGTGGGCCCGGGTCTGGACCCTGGTAGGCCGGCGGTTCCAGCTGGGTCCCATGTTGATGGGCCTGGACCATTACAAAAAGTGCACTTTTTTATTATAACGCCCCTAGCCGATCCAGCGTGACAGCGTCACGGCTCCGCTCTAGGTGACGCTACCGGGCTGCAGCCCAAGAACCCCAACCCCTCTCCATCCACAGGCGGGTTGTTGGTGGCCATGGCCTCCCTTTGATGAGGTAAACTCAATAGTCAAGCCCGCACTACGGGGACTTCCTAGGAGGTCACCCATCCCAGTACTACTCCAGCCCGAGCACGCTTAACTATGGAGTTCTTTCAACTCTCATCACCAATTGAGTTGCAGCTCAATTGGTGATGAGAGTTGAAAGAACTCCATAGTTAAGCGTGCTCGGGCTGGAGTAGTACTGGGATGGGTGACCTCCTGGAAAGTCCCCATAGTGCGGGCTTGACTATGGAGTTTACCTCATCAAAGGGAGGCTGTGGCCACCAACAACCCGCCTGTGGATGGAGAGGTGTTGGGGTGCTTGGGCTGCAGCCCGGTAGCGTCACCTAGAGCGGAGCCGTGACATTGTCATGCTGGATCGGCTAGGGGCGTTACAGTCAGTCATCTCCTTTTTATTCAGATTCATCTCAAATCTGATGGACTTAATATCTTGGGCAAGATCAAACTGTAAAGACTTATGCCCCTCATCCATATATGTTTCTATTGCTTTCTTTTGCTCATCAAGCTTTATTTGCATAGCAACCATCAGAGAACTGTAATCTACAGATGGTGCTGGCTGTGGGGTAGGCTGTGGTGCAATGGTTTGTAAAGCCTTTTTGTAAGTTTGGCTCCTTCTCTTAAATACTTGAAACTTTCTCTTTTTAGCTCTGGCAGCCTCCTCATCTTCAGAAGCAGATGTGCTAGCTATTTCTACCCTCTCCCTAGGTAGCTCCTCAACATCCTTTGGCTTCTCAGGCTCTTTCCTTGCAGTTTCTTCTAGAATCTCCACTTGCTCCCCCACAACTTGAGCATGCTCCCCCTCAATAACAGCACTTGCTTTCTCAAAGTATGTTTGATCCAGATTAAGGAAGAGATCTTCCATTGTAAACTCTTGTTGAGCTTGTGATGGAGATTCTCTTATCTCATCAATTACTTGATTTGGTTCCACTTGATCTGCAACAGATGTGTCCTCCATGACAACATCTTGGGGTTGGCTATGAATCTGAGGTTGCTGATTAACATCAGATAAGTTGTCAATTATAACTTCACTCTCAATAAGAAAATCTAATTGATTGATTTCTGTGATTACCTCAAGGATGGTTTGAGTGGCTTGTTCAGTTTCTAGTGGAGTTGGCTCTTCCACTACTAGAGGCTCCCCCTGGATAGAATCCTGGTGAAGAGGGCTAGCCTGTGGTAGCTCCCCCTGCCTCTCTGCATCTTCTTGTATATCTGGAGACTTTCCAGCAATTCCAGTTTCTTGTTCATCATCTAGGGTAAACACAACTTGCTCTTCAGAGCTACTAGATGATTCTTGAGCCACTGGAGCTATCTTCTTCTTCTTCTTTAGGGGTGTTTCCTTCTCAGGTGTTGGAATCTCCTTAGTCAAGACCCTATCCCATCTTGAGAAGATTCTCATGTCCATCTTCCTCATGTGATTGATCTTTGATCCAGCAGCTTGACTCATTACTTCTGGTACACTACCAGCCAAGTAAAGACTTAGTATCCTACCCAAATTTGGCTTCTTCATACTCTCTTTAATCTTATCAAAGACTACAACAGACCAATCAGTTTCTAGTTCAAAAATTATCCTTGTCATGAGACTGAACATATGTGCTGAAACTCTGTTATGCCATCCAGACTTGCACAGGATCACCTTGCCAACAATTTCAGAGAGAAATTTGCCTTGGCAGTTCATGCCCTTTCTGTTGAATACTGATCCAATTTTCATCTTGGAATCCAGTCCACACCATGTTAAAGCTTCTCTGGTCTTATAAGCAGAAACTTCATCTTCTTCCTTAGTCCTTGGTAGGTTTAGTACCTTTCTCAAACTTTTAGGTGAGACCTTCACCTTTTCTCCATGTACCCTTGACTTTATCTTGAGTCCAGATTCGTCTAGAGTTGCTCCATTCAGAAATTCTAGAACTTCTTTCTTCCATATCTTGGTTGGCTCTGAAATAAGAAAATATAACCCTGAGTTTGCAACTAGGGTTACCACATCCTTGATCTCTGGTTCTGCGTCATCAAACGCATGCCGCACCAGTTCATATCCTTCATTGACATTCTCTTCGAGCTTTGACGCCATTAGGGTTTGAGGAATTTGAATTGAGAGAAGAGAGGTGTCGACACACAAGTTTGGTCTCGAAACTTTGGTGAGCGTGTCGACAGACAATGGCGAAATCCTATTTATACCTTTCTAGAGTTGAAGATGTAAGGGCGCGTCAACTAACTTAAATTATGTCGACACTGTTGAAAAGTGTCGACACAGATTTATAATGTCTCGACAACTATGTGTCGAGACAAGTATAGTTGACAGAATATATGTGTCGACACTTGTTTATGTGTCGACACCACTTAACTCGGCACTTAGTCGAGACTTTACTTGTCTAATTCTGCATAAATTCTAAGTGTCGACACCACCTTGGTTGTGTCGACACTGACCCTGTATGTGTCGACACTAATTTTCTGAAGTGTCGACACCAACTTCCTAGATGTGTCGACACCTTTTCTCTGAAGTGTCGACACCAATTCTCTGTCTCAACACAGACAACTCTGTGTGTCGACACTATTTTACTTAGCCATTTCTATAAACTTATTCTAAGTTTATCATACCAAATTCAATTTTAAACCTATTGAACTTGGTTTCTTATAAAGGCTTAGTATACATATCAGCTAGTTGATTATCTGTATTTACATACTCCAGTGAAATATCTTCTTTTTCTACATGTTCCCTTAGAAAATGATATTTTATTTCAATGTGTTTAGTTCTACTATGGGAAACATGATTGTTTGCAATAGATATAGCACTAGTAGAATCACAAAACAGTGGTGTTCTACTTACTTGAATACCATAGTCTTCTAGCTGATGTTGTATCCATAGAAGTTGAGCACAGCAACCTCCTGCAGCCACATATTCTGATTCTGCTATGGAGATAGCCACACTTGTTTGCTTCTTGCTACTCCATGAAATCAGTCTTCCACCTAGGAATTGACAGGTTCTAGTTGTACTTTTTCTATCTTCTTTGCAGCCTGCAAAATCTGCATCTGAATAACCTGTCAGTTCAAAGTCTCCATTCCTAAGGTACCAAAGGCCTAGATAAGGAGTGCCCTTTAGATATCTCAGAATCCTTTTGACTGCTGTCAAATGAGACTCTTTAGGGCATGCTTGGCACCTAGCACAGACACATGTAGCATACATGATATCTGGTCTACTTGCAGTCAAATACAATAGGGAGCCAACTATCCCTCTATACAAAGTCTCATCTACAGGTTTCCCTGCATCATCTTTGCTAAGAGACAAACTTGACCCCATAGGAGTCTTCATGGTACTGGATGAATCCATACCAAACTTCCTTATTAATTCTAGGGTGAACTTAGACTGGCATATGGATAAACCATTCTCAGTCTGTCTAACTTGGAGACCCAAGAAGAACTTAAGTTCCCCCATACTGCTCATCTCAAATTGTCCTTGCATAATTTTTGCAAACTTTTTGCAAACACTACTTTCAGTAGACCCAAATATTATGTCATCTACATATATTTGGACTAGTATGATCTTGCATCTGAATTCCCTAAGGAATAGAGTCTTGTCTATTTTCCCCCTTGTGAATTTATTCTCAATGAGGAAACTAGATAGGGTTTCATACCAAGCTCTAGGGGCTTGTTTTAACCAATGCAATGCCTTCCTAAGTCTATAGAGAAAATTAGGTTGAGTTGAATCAACAAAACCTGATGGCTGTTCCACATAGACCTCTTCTTTCAGATTACCATTCAAAAAGGCTGACTTAACATCCATTTGGTATACTTTAAATTCTTGATAGGTTGCATAGGCCAGGAACATCATTATGCCTTCCAGTCTGGCTACTGGAGCAAAGGTTTGATCAAAGTCAATACCTTCTTCCTGCCTATATCCCTTAGCAACCAGTCTTGCTTTGTTCTTGATAATCACTCCATGTTCATCCATCTTGTTCCTAAAGATCCACTTGGTTCCAATTATGTTGTGGTCTTTTGGTTTAGGAACAAGCTCCCAAACTTTGCATCTCTTGAACTGATTTAGCTCTTCTTGCATTGCCTCAATCCAATAAGAGTGTAGGATGGCTTCTTCAAATTTCTTTGGCTCTACTTGGAATAGAAAACTGGAGTAGAGCACTACACTCAGATTTCTGCTCCTTGTCTGTACCCCTTGACTTAGATCACCAATAATTTGATTGGCTGGATGATCTCTTAGATGTCTACTAGCTGGAGCCAGCCTGGCTTCAGGTTGAACTCCTTCAGCTAATTCAACTTGCTGCACTCTATGGTCTTCTTCTGCATCAGGTGCATGTAGTACTCCCCCTGTACAATAGCCACTATCATTTACATGTTGACTTGTAGTAGATCCTTCTTCAATAGTGAGCTTGTCCATCTTCTTAGTTACACCTGTGGAGCTGTAAATACTACTAGACAATTCATTGTTAATAAGTCTAGTTTCATCAAGTACTACATGTACTGACTCTTCTACAATTTGAGTAGTCAAGTTGTAGACTCTATAAGCCTTACTTTTGTTGTTGTACCCAACAAAGATCCCCTCTTGGGATTTGGCAGCAAACTTGGTCAAGTAAGACTTTCCATTGTTAAGTATAAAACATTTACAACCAAAGATCCTGAAGTAGGATAGGTTTGGTTTTCTGCCTTTCACAATCTCATAGGGGGTCTTATTGTGGCCCTTGGTGATAGTAGCCCTATTAATTACATGGCATGCAGTATTAACTGCCTCAGCCCAGAAATATTCTGGGAGAGATGTATCACTTAATAGAGTTCTACCAGCCTCAATCAAGGTCCTATTTTTCCTTTCAGCAATGCCATTTTGCTGAGGTGTTCTTGGTGAAGAGAGTTCCTGAAATATCCCAAACTCTTCACATAGCTTTGTCATGCTATCAGACTGGAATTCAGTACCATGGTCACTTCTTATTTTGACCACTGTACTGTCTAACTCATTCTGAATTTGTTTGACAAAGTTATATAAGATATTAGGTGTTTCAGATTTCTGTCTAAGGAAGAACACCCAGGAAAACCTTGAGTAGTCATCTACAACCACAAATGTGTAGACCTTCCTACCTAGGCTGTGAACTGGCATAGGACCAAAGAGATCCATATGAAAGAGGTATAAGCACCTCACAGCATCTTTGTTCTCAATGCTATTAAAGGTGGATCTAGTCTGCTTGCCCTTTTGACAAGCTGAACATATCCCATCTTTAATACAGTTAACTTGAGGACCATTCCTCACTAACTCTTTGTTAAAGAGTTGGCCAATTGTCTTGTAATTTAGATGGGCTAGCCTTTTGTGCCATTTGACACAATGAGAGACTTTTTCATCTGCTACAAGACACACTGGAGAATCATTGTTCTCACACATAATGTCTAGGCAATAGACATTTCTTTTTCTATAACCAGTGAAAGATATTGTACCTAATCACCTAGAGGGGGGCGGGGGTGAATAAGTGACTTGAATCTTTTTAACTTCTTAGGCAGCAATCAGATAATATCACAGAATTCTATCTATTTTATCACAGCATACATTCAGCAATCACAGCAAACCACAATCACACAGTAGACACAGAGTTTTATAGTGGTTCCCCAAGATTTGGGTACATCCACTTTCCCCCTTCGCCTATCTAGTAGTGTACTAGATTCGGCCAAACTTCTCCACTATCTCAGAACCCAAAACAGGTTCCTACACCTCAGGCCCAAGGCCCTACAACTCAGCTTTTCCACAAAGCTTACACTCAGCCACCAAGGCCTACACTCAGCCACCAAGGCCTACACTTAGCCACCAAGGCCTACACTCAGCCACTAAGGCCTACACTCAGCCACCAAGGCCTACACTCAGAGATTCCAATCTCCTACACTCAGCCTTTATAATTACAGGCTTACAAGACTCAGATCCAAAGGAACCTACAAGAAAATATTAATACAATAATGATAACTCAGCAACCCAGAGACAAGAGAGGAGAATTGTGAGTTTCCTGATGAGTTCTTGGAAGAACTCAGCTGAAATCAATCTGACTTGTCTTTCTTCAAAGCTTCTTGAATGTAGAACTCAATAAGATTGACCTCTTCTGCAGTTGATCCTTGATCTCTGCTACTTAAGATTCAGAATACTTCTGAACCCTACTTCTCAGTCTGGTTCCAAAGACTGACTTCTTGGATGGAGCTCTCTCTCTCCAACTACTTAGATTTTCACTTGAAAGTTAGATCTTCTTGTGTGTTTCTCTTGTGAATGATCACTTGAACAACTTCATCAATCAATTTCTGTAGACAGTGTAAGCCTATTTATAGGCCTTCTTCATGGTAACCGGCTGATCCGATCCATAACTGATTTCTGACAACTCTGATAGGTGCTGTAGACCGACTGGAATGGCAGTTGTCAAGTCATCCAGTCAGTTCTTGAAAATTCTCTAACTGTCTGAAAGTGTCGAGACTTTCTGTCTTTAAGTGTCGACACTTATAGACCAAGTGTCGACACAAGTTGTCTAAGTGTCGACACTAGTCTACAAGGTGTCAACACAACTCCTTGTGTTGTTGATTCTTTATCTCGACACTGCTTCTTCTTCATGTGTCGATACTGATAATGTGTGTTGACACAAGTTCTTGTACTTCAGTATTTTGCTGAATTCTTCTAAGTGTCGACACATCTCCTTTGTGTAGACACATCTTCATGTGTTGAATCTGTTAAGTGTCGACACTGCTTCTTGGTGTCGACACATGTCTTCAGTGTTGATACTTGCTGAGTGTCAACACAGCTCCTTGTGTCGACACATTCTTCTTCTGTTGAGACTTCAGATGTGTGTCGACACATCCCCTTAGTGTCGACACTTGTACTTAGAATAGTTTGTTGAACTTGCTGATCTTTGCTAAGTGTCGACACAGCTCCATGTGTCGACACTTTCTTCAAGTGTTGAGTCTTAAGCTGAGTGTCGACACATTCTTTCTTGTGTCGACACTTTCTTCAAGTGTTGACTCTTTTGTTGTGTGTCGACACATTGTTCTGGGTGTCGACACTTATACTTAGTCTCTGCTAACTTTTGCTGAGTGTCGACACAGCTCCAAGTGTCGACACTTTCTGATGTAGACACAGCTTCACAGGGTGTCGACACAACTGTTAAGTGTCGACACTGCTTCATTGCACTTTCTTCATTGAGTGTCGACACAGCTCCTTGTGTCGACACTTTCTGTCTGGTGTCGACTCTCCATCTCTGGTGTCGACACAATGACTCCAAGTGTCGACACTGGTAGCCTGGGTGTCGACACAAGTCTTCTTAAGTGTCGACACTTTCCCTCTGGGTGTCGACACATGGACTTAGAAACTTTTTACTTCAGTCCTGCAAATACTTAACCTGCACAAGTAACTCAAAATACATCAAATATATTTTGATGTATATCATTGAGTAGGGTGAGGCTTATTAAAATTAGGTACATTTAAACCAATGTACCCAACAATCTCCCCATATTTGGAGAAGTCATAACCCTTAGTCAATGATATACACCATTTATAATAAAATTACAAAATGATGTAAAGCAGGATTATATATAGCAGGGTAAACATAAACATGTATCAATCACACATGTATTCATAGACATCATTACAGAACAATTATGAAACAAATTTATTTCAGAACATATGTATCACACAGACATTGTTCTAATATTTTGTCAGATACATAATTCTAAAGTTTACAGAATGTTTTACATCAAAAGAATACATAGTAAACTTAAGAAATTTCTAAGCTATTTCTGTTCAGCCTCCTTAATGACTATGCCTTTCCTAGATTGTACTTTAGCTTGTACTGAGGCTATAGTGTCTTCAGTTTCAGCAGGCTTCTTACCTTTTAGCTCCTTCTTCTTAAGTTCCTCAGCCTTAATCTTTTGCCTTTCAAAATAATGATAAGGCTTAGGAAAGTACTTGCTACGCTCCTGAGCAGTAGGAGGTAGCTTTCACATCTTGGCCTTCCTTCTGTATTGGACTATGGCCTCCTGCCTTGACTCATGTTTCCTCCATTCCACTTCAGAAAACCATTTATTTCTGTCTTGAATGTTATCTTTTGCTGCTTTCCATGCAGTTAAAATAATATTCCTGGAAGTGGGGCTCCACTGCTCAAAATCTGGTCTTTGTTCAGCTTGTTCCCTGAACCTCTTTTTAGACAATCTGGTTTCTTCTTCCTTCAGTATAGCTTCTTGCATAGCTTCAGATATTGGCTGAACAACTTTCTCTATAATTACATTGTCCTTACCCCCAGGTGGGCTATACATGGACTGTATATCAATATGGATCATGTCAAAATCTGGAGGAGGGTAGATGACTTGAGCTACTTCAGGTTGCTCCCCTCCTAGATATGCATGGTTAATTCCAGATTCAACAACATTGTCATCATCACAAAGAGGAGGATAACCCAGTGTAGCTCTGATAGAATTAGATATCCACTTGGCATGATCAGAGCTAGCTTTGACTAATACTCTCTCCCCCTTTATGACTTCTTTGGCTATGTGATCTCTGACATCATCTTTTTGAAATCTAACCTGGTTATCCAAATAATTCACTCCATCTTTAAAATAAGGCTTTAACCTTTGGAGTTTGTCAGTTATCAGCTTTTGAGAGTCTTGAACTACAGTTGTAACGGCAGTAAAGTTCTTTTGCAGTTCTGTATCAAAATATGCCTTTGCAGTAGCAAGAGAAGTTGTCAGGCCAGCAGCAATGTTAGTCATTTCTGTGACAATTGCATTATGAGATTCAGTCAAATTATCATTCATCCTGATCTGATTTTCAAGTACTTAGCCTTGCTTCAATGCAATGTCATCAACTTGAGCTTTAATCTTTTCTTGATGTGTAGCCAAGTACGCCACTGCATTCCCTCCTTTGTGGAAGCAGTATGTCATCTCCTTCTTATTGAGATTCATCTCAAATCTTATGGACTTTATATCCTGGGCAAGATCAAACTGCAATGATTTTTGCCCTTCATCCACATACTTCTCTATTGCTTTTCTGTGCTCATCTAACTTGATCTGCATAGCAACCATATGTGCACTATAATCAATTGATGGTGCTGGCTGAACTATATGCTGTGGTGCTATGGTTTGTAATGCCTTCTTGTAACTCTGGCTTCTTCTTCTGAATACCTGAAATTTCTTTTTCTTTGCCATTGCAGCATCCTCATCTTCAGAAGCTGAGGAGCTAGCAATTTCTACCCTCTCCTTTGGTAGTTCCTCAACAGCTTGGGGCTTTTCAGTCTCATGCCTTGCAGGCTCTTCAACAAATACTACTTGCTCCCCCTCAAGTGGAGCATTCTCAAGGTCTGCCTGATCTAGATTTAGAAATAAATCTTCCATAGTAAACTCTTGTGGAGAATGAGCTGGAGAAACTCTGGGCTCTTCAACCACTGGATCAGATACAACTTCTACTACAACAGATGTGTCTTCTATGACAACATCTGGGACTTGGATATCCAGCTGAGTTTGCTGATGAATATCAGACAAATCAGTATCCTCTATAGGAAAATCTAAAGCGTTTAGTTCAGTGATTACCTCTAGTATTGTGGTTGTAGCTTGCTCACTCTCTAGAGTAGTTGGCTCTTCTACAGCTAGAGGCTCCCCCTGGATTTCAGGAACATCTTGAGGAGCTGGAGACTTTACAACAGTGCCTGTGACTTCATCCTCATCAGGTGTGAAGACCACATGCTCTTCACTACCAGAGCTGCTAGTGGAAACCTGAGCCACTGGAGCAGTTTTCCTTTTCTTCCTTTGAGGTGATACTTTTTCAGAAGTTATCTTTTCAGGGGTTGGCATCTCTTTAGACAACACCCTATCCCATCTGGAGAATATCCTCATATCCATTTTTCTCATATGATTTATTTTTGTACCTGCAGTTTGACTCATTACCTCTAGAATATTTCCAGCAAGGTATAAACTTAAGATCCTACCCAAGTTGGGCTTCTTCAGGCTTTCCTTGATCTTTTCAAACACTATAACAGACCAGTCAGTTTTCAGATTGAAGATAATCCTGGTCATAATGCTGAACATAGAGGCAGATACCCTATCATGCCCTCCTGGCTTACTGAGGATTACTTTGCCAACAATCTCAGACAGAAATTTCCCTTGGCTGTTCTACCTTTTCTGTTAAACACAGATCCAATTTTCATCTTAGAATCTAGTCCACACCAAGTTAGATCTTCTCTGGTCCTAGAAGCTGTTACTTCATCCTCTTCCTTAGTTCTTGGTAGCTGTAGAATCTTACTCAAGCTCTTAGGTGATACCTTCACCTTCTCACCATGAACCCTGGATTTGATTTTGAATCCAATTTCGTCTACCTTAGCTCCATTGAGGAATTCCAAGACTTCCTTCTTCCAGATCTTTGTAGGCTCTGAAACAAGATATTCTAACCCTGAGTCGGCAACTAGGGTTACTACTGTCTTGATCTCCGGGTCTGCATCAACAAATGCGTCGCGCACAGTTCATACCCTTCGTTGACGTTCTCCTCATGCTTTGGCGCTATTAGGGTTTGAAGAATTTGTCTTGAGAGAAGAGAGGTGTCGACACAGAAGTTTGGTCTCGAAACTTTTGAAAGCGTGTCGACAGACAAAGGCAAAATCCTATTTATACCTTTCTAGGTTTGAAGATGAAAAGGCGGGCAGCTAACTTAAATTGTGTCGACACTGTCGATAAGTGTCGACACTGACTTATAATGTCTCGACACCTACTTGTCATGTGTCGACACTAATATTCTGAAGTGTCGACACCAACTTCCTAGATGTGTCGAGACCTTTTTCCTGAAGTGTCGACACCACTATACTGTCTCGACACAGACAACTCTGTGTGTCGACACTATTTTACTTAGCCAATTCTATAAACTTATTCTAAGTTTATCATTCCTAGTTCAATTTTAAACCTATTGAACTTAGCTTCTTCTAGGGGCTTAGTATACATATCAGCTAGTTGATTATCTGTTCTAACATATTCCAGTAAAATATCTTCTCTTTCTACATGCTCCCTAAGAAAATGATATTTAATTTCAATATGTTTTGTTCTACTATGGGATACAGGATTATTGGCTATTGAAATAGCACTAGTAGAATCACAAAAGAATGGAGTTCTACTTACCTGAATTCCATAGTCCTCAAGCTGATGTTGTATCTACAGAAGTTGAGCACAGCAACTTCCAGCAGCCACATATTCTGACTCTACAGTGGAGATAGCCACACTTGTTTGCTTTTTGCTACTCCATGAAATTAGTCTTCCACCTAGGAATTGACAGGTTCCAGTAGTGCTTTTTCTATCTTCTTTGCTTCCTGTAAAGTCTGCATCTGAATAACCTGTTAGTTCAAAATCCCCATTCTTAGGGTACCAGAGACCTAGATAAGGAGTGCCCTTTAGATATCTCAATATTCTTTTGACTGCTGTAAAATGAGACTCTTTAGGGCAGGCTTGATACCTTGCACAGACACATGTAGCATACATGATATCTGGTCTACTTGTAGTCAAATATAGTAGGGAGCCAACTATCCCTCTATACAAGGTTTCATCTACAGGTTTCCCTGCATCATCCTTGCTAAGAGACATACTTGACTCCATAGGAGTCTTCATGGTACTGGATGAATCCATACCATACTTCCTTATGAGTTCTAGGGTGAACTTGGACTGGCATATGGATAATCCATTTTCAGTCTGTCTTACTTGGAGACCCAAGAAGAACTTTAGCTCTCCCATACTACTCATCTCAAATTGACCTTGCATTAGTTTTACAAACTTTTTGCAAAGGCTGCTTTCAGTAGACTCAAATATAATGTCATCTACATATATTTGGACTAGTATTACTTTGCCTCTAGATTCCCTAAGGAATAGAGTCTTGTCTATTTTCCCCCTTGTGAACTTGTTCTCAATGAGGAAACTAGACAGGGTTTCATAACAAGCCCTAGGGGCTTGCTTTAACCCATATAAAGTTTTCCTAAGTCTATAGACATGATTAGGTAGAGTTGAATCAACAAAACCTGATGGCTAGTCCACATAGACTTTCTCTTTAAGATTACCATTCAGAAATGCTGACTTGACATCCATTTGGTAAACTTTAAATCCTTGAAAGGTTGTATAGGCAAGAAACATCCTTATGGCTTCCAGTCTGGATACTGGAGCAAAGGTTTGATCAAAGTCAATACCTTCTTCCTGCCTATATCCTTTAGCAACAAATCTTGCTTTATTCTTAATGATGACCCCTTGTTCATCCATCTTATTCCTGTAGATCCACTTGGTTCCTATTATATTGTGGTCTTTAGGTTTAGGAACAAGTTCCCAGACCTTGCACCTCTTGAACTTATTCAGCTCTTCTTGCATTGCTTCAGTCCATTGTGGATCTAGAATGGCTTCTTCAAACTTCTTTGGTTCAACTTGAGATAGAAAATTGGAGTAGATTGCTGCATTCAGATTTCTGCTCCTTGTTTGTACCCCTTGTCTTGGATCACCAATGATCTGCTCTACTGGATGATCTCTAAGATGCCTATTGGCTGGAGGCATCCTGACTTCTGGTTGAACCTCTTCAGTTCCTTCATCTTGCTGCACTCCTTGTACTTCTTTTGCATTAGGTACATGTAGTACTCCCCCTGGACAACAGCCACTATCTTCTACTTGCTGTCTTGCAGTAGGTTCTTCTTCTATAGTGAGCTTGTCCATCTTCTTTGTTATACCTGTGGAGCTGCATACACTACTAGACAACTCATTATTAAAAAGTTTAGTCTCATCAAATACTACATGTACAGATTCTTCTACAACTTGTGTAGACAAGTTGTAGACTCTATAAGCCTTACTGTTGTTGCTGTACCCAACAAAAATTCTCTCTTGTGACTTGGCAACAAACTTAGTCAAGTAAGACTTTCCATTGTTAAGTATGAAGCACTTACAACCAAAGATCCTGAAGTAGGATAGGTTTGGTTTTCTGCCTTTCACAACCTCATAGGGGGTCTTGTTGAGGCCTTTAGTAATGGTAGCCCTATTTATAACATGGCATGCAGTATTAACTGCTTCAGCCCAGAAATATTCTGGTAGTGATGTATCACTTAATAGGGTCCTACCAGCCTCAATCAAGGTTCTATTCTTCCTCTCAGCAATGCCATTTTGCTGAGGTGTTCTAGGTGAAGAAAACTCTTGAAATATCCCAAATTCTTCACATAGTTTTGTCATGCTATCAGACTGAAATTCAGTACCATGGTCACTTCTAATCTTGACCACTGTACTGTCTAGTTCATTCTGAATTTGCTTGACAAAGCTATGGAAGACAATAGGTGTTTCATATTTCTGTCTTAAGAAGAACACCCAGGAAAACCTTGAGTAGTCATCTACAACTACAAAGGTATAGACCTTCCTACCTAGGCTGTGAACTGGCATTGGACCAAAGAGATCCATATGCAAGAGGTATAAACATCTCACAGCATCTTTGTTTTGTATGCTTCTAAAGGTGGATCTAGTCTGCTTGCCCTTTTGACAAGCTGAGCAAATACCATCTTTAACACACTTAAATTGAGGACCATTCCTCACTAACTCTTTGCTTAAGAGTTTGCCAATTGTCTTGTAGTTTAGATGGGCTAGCCTCTTGTGCCATTTAACACAATGAGAGACTGTCTCATCAGCTACAAGACACACTGGAGAACCATTGTTCTCCACCATAATGTCTAAGCAGTAGACATTCCTTTTTCTATAACCAGTCAAAATGATCTCTTGATCAGTTGACCTCCTGATATGACAACCATCTTTCACAAATGAGATGTCATATCCTACATCACTCAATTGACTTATACTAATAAGGTTATGTTTCAAACCTTTAACATAGGCCACTTGAGTAATTGTAATAAAGGAGTTAGATATGTTACCAAAACCCTTGATGATCCCTTTTTTAGAACCACCAAAGGTGACTTTTGGACCATCCTTGATAGGTGTGTAGTCCTTTAGTAAACTCCTTGTTCCAGTCATATGTCTGGAACATCCACTGTCCAAGTACCATATTGGGGCATGGCCACTTGGACTCACCTGCAAAATAGATTAGTGAACCTTAGAACCCAAAGAATTCTTGGGTCCTTGGTACTTATTAGTTGGCATCCTGACAAAGCTACCTACTGGTTTTCCAATAGGCAGTTTGTTACTCACTTTTGCACTAGTATTGTGCCAACAGTGCATTGCAAAGTGGCCTATCTTGCCACAACACCAACACTCAAACTTATTGTACCTTTGCTTAGGTACAGTCTTAGCTGTTTTATCCACAGCTAGCTTGTTGAGTGTTGGGGATTTGCCCTTGGACTTGGACTGGACAGTCCTTGCAGGTTTAATAAAACCCAGTCCAGCCTTGCCTTTGTGATGAACAAATTCATCAATTAAAGGTAGAACTGACTTAGGTTTAGAAAACCTAGCAACTAGATCTTTCTCCTTCTAAAGACTAATCTCCAGACTCTTGATTTGATCATTCTTATATGTGATAGTCCCCATCTGAATCACAGTTATGTGCTTCAGTCTGGCTATCTGATTTAGTTTTTGATTAGATAACTTCTGAGAATCAGTTGCCATAGCTTTGAGATTAGCAATTTCCTTTGCCTGACTTTTGGCTAGGGACTTGCTCTTCTTATAAGCTTGCAACAGAACTTTATATTCATCTATCAACTGATGAATATCTTCTTCAGACTCAGATACACTCTCATCACTTGATGATGATGAATCTGATTCTGTACTGGCACAAGAAACTGAACTAGAAGAACAATGTTGTACCTTACTAAGTCCTGGCTGCTCCAGGATTTTGTCACTTTCTGTCAATGCCATTAGCCCTTGGCATTGACTGTCTTCTTGTTCATATATAGAATTCATAATCTGCATGAACTCTTCTTCTTCTTCTTCAGCAAACAGCCCTATATATGCCTCAGCATCTGACTCAGTTTCTGATGAAGAAATATCTGACAGGGTCTTCTCCTTTTTGGCAACAAATGGCTTTTCTTTCTTGCCTTTGAAATGAGTCTTCTTCTTGTCACTAGACTCCTTTCTTTTTTCTGGACAATCAGCAACAACAAGACCTTGTCTATTACAGCAATAACAAACTATTTTTGAAAGAGTTTCCTTGCTAGACTTAGTCTTTTTCCTGTCTTTCTTTGAAGACTTTTTATTCTGATAAAAGTCTTCTTTTCCCTGTGAAGTAGAAGGCCTTGTCCTCCACTGTTTCTTCTTCAAGAACTTCTGAAAATGTCTAGTGAAGGCAGCAAAGTCCTCATCACTTTCACTGCTTTCAGACTTTGTACTTGCTGACTCATCTGACTCAGTTTCAGCAACCATTGGAGGTGGAGTTGGTGACTTACCTCTGTACCTTCTGGGGGCTTCTGTTTTGAAGGCCACTGTCCTTTCCTTATGTTCACTTCTTGTTGTTTTCTCCTCTTCTTTCCTCACTGTCAACTGCATTTCATAAGACAGCAGTTTGCTAAACAGTGTAGGTGGAAGAATTTCTGCCAACTTAGACATTTCTCTAATGGCACAGATCTTGGTGTCCCAATCTTTTGTTAGGGACCTTAGAAACTTGTCATTGAGTTCATAATTACTGAACTCTCTGCCATAGGACATGAGCTCATTCACAATCCTGTAGAACTTCTTATAGCACTCAGTTATGCTATCAGCTTTTCCTTGTCTAAAACTTTCATATTCTTGATTTAGCAAGGATTTTCTGTCTTGCATTACTTCTTCAGAACCCTCCATGTACACAATAAGAGTTTCTCACATCTCTTTAGCTGTCTTACAGTGTATCAGATTCTGAAAAGTTGCATCATCTACGACACTCACTATGATTTTCTGAGCCCTCTTATCCATAGTGGCTAGAACAATTTCATCCTTTGTCATTTCAGAGAAATCCTTAGGTGTTCTCTGATTGGCATCCAGTACTGACACCTTCATGGGCACATATGGCCCTTCTTTGACTGTGATATAAATCCTAGGGTCTGAGGCTTCCATAAAAAGTCTCACCCTTTCCTTCCATATCCCAAAGATCTCTTTCCTGCATATGGGTAACTTCATGGATCCCAATTCCTTGTGATTCTCAGTAGAACCCATGGTTCTTGATTTTCTTGATTCTGTAATTCACTTAGACTAAATCTGCCAACAGGATCTACTCAGACTGTTAGTCCTTTTTGAGGAACCTCCCTCTAATACCACTTGAAAGATATTGTACCTAATCACCTAGAGGGGGGGGGGGGGTGAATAGGTGACTTGAATCTTTTTAACTTTTTAGGCAGCAATCAGATAATATCACAGAATTCTATCTATTTTATCACAGCACACATTCAGCAATCATAGCAAACCACAATCACACAGTAGACACAGAGTTTTATAGTGGTTCCCCAAGCTTTGGGTACATCCACTTTCCCCGTTCGCCTATCTAGCAGTGTACTAGATTCGGCCAAACTTCTCCACTATCTCAGAACCCAAAACAGGTTCCTACACCTCAGGCCCAAGGCCCTACAACTCAGCTTTTCCACAAAGCTTACACTCAGCCACCAAGGCCTACACTCAGCCACCAAGGCCTACACTCAGCCACCAAGGCCTACACTCAGCCACCAAGGCCTACACTCAGCCACCAAGGCCTACACTCAGCCACCAAGGCCTACACTCAGAGATTCCAATCTCCTACACGCAGCCTTTATAATTACATGCTTACAAGACTCAGATCCAAAGGATCCTACAAGAAAATATTAATACAATAATGATAACTCAGCAACCCAGAGACAAGAGAGGAGAGTTGTGAGTTTCTTGATGAGTTCTTGGAAGAACTCAGCTGAAATCAATCTGACTTGGCTTTCTTCAAAGCTTCTTGAATGTAGAACTCAATAAGATTGACCTCTTCTGCAGTTGATCCTTGATCTCTGCTACTTAAGATTCAGAATACTTCTGAACCCTACTTCTCAGTCTGGTTCCAAAGACTGACTTCTTGGATGGAGCTCTCTCTCTCCAACTACTTAGATCTTCACTTGAAAGTTAGATCTTCTTGTGTGTTTCTCTTGTGAATGATCACTTGAACAACTTCATCAATCAATTTCTATAGATAGTGTAAGCCTATTTATAGGCCTTCTTCATGGTAACCGGCTGGTCCGGTCCATAACTGATTTCTGACAACTCTGACAGGTGCTGTAGACCGGCTGGAATGGCAGTTGTCAATTCATCCAGTCAGTTCTTGAAAATTCTCTAACTGTCTGAAAGTGTCTAGACTTTCTATCTTTAAGTGTCGACACTTATAGACCAAGTGTCGACACAAGTTGTCTAAGTGTCGACACTAGTCTACAAGGTGTCGACACAACTCCTTGTGTTGTTGATTCTTTATCTCGACACTACTTCTTCTTCATGTGTCGACACTGATAATGTGTGTCGACACAAGTCCTTGTACTTCAGTATTTTGCTGAATTCTTCTAAGTGTCGACATATCTCCTTTGTGTCGACACATCTTCATGTGTTGAATCTGTTAAGTGTCGACACTGCTTCTTGGTGTCGACACATGTCTTCAGTGTTGATACTTGCTGAGTGTCAACACAGCTCCTTGTGTCGACACATTCTTCTTCTATTGAGACTTCAGATGTGTGTCGACACATCCCCTTAGTGTCGACACTTGTACTTAGAATAATTTGTTGAACTTGCTGATCTTTGCTAAGTGTCGACACAGCTCCATGTGTCGACACTTTCTTCAAGTGTTGAGTCTTCAGCTGAGTGTCGACACATTCTTTCTTGTGTCGACACTTTCTTCAAGTGTTGACTCTTTTGTTGTGTGTCGACACATTGTTCTGGGTGTCGACACTTATACTTAGTCTCTGCTAACTTTTGCTGAGTGTCGACACAGCTCCAAGTGTCGACACTTTCTGATGTAGACACAGCTTCACAGGGTGTCGACACAACTGTTAAGTATCGACACTGCTTCACTGCACTTTCTTCATTGAGTGTCGACACAGCTCCTTGTGTCGACACTTTCTGTCTGGTGTCGACTCTGCATCTCTGGTGTCGACACAATGACTCCAAGTGTCGACACTGGTTGCCTGGGTGTCGACATAAGTATTCTTAAGTGTCGACACTTTCCCTCTGGGTGTCGACATATGGACTTAGAAACTTTTTACTTCAGTCCTGTAAATACTTAACCTGCACAAGTAACTCAAAATACATCAAATATATTTTGATGTATATCATTGAGTAGGGTGAGGCTTATTCAAATTAGGTACATTTAAACCAATGTACCCAACAATCTCCCCCTATTTGGAGAAGTCATAACCCTTAGTCAATGATATACACCATTCATAATAAAATTACAAAATGATGTAAAGCAGGATTATATATAGCAGGGTAAACATAAACATGTATCAATCACACATGTATTCATAGACATCATTACAGAACAATTATGAAACAAATTTATTTCAGAACATATGTATCACACAGATATTGTTCTAATATTTTGTCAGATACATAATTCTAAAGTTTACAGAATGTTTTACATCAAAAGAATACATAGTAAACTTAAGAAATTTCTAAGCTATTTCTGTTCAGCCTCCTTAATGACTATGCCTTTCCCAGATTGTACTTTAGCTTGTACTGAGGCTTTAGTGTCTTCAGTTTCAGCAGGCTTCTTCCCTTTCAGCTCCTTCTTCTTAAGTTCCTCAGCCTTAATCTTTTGCCTTTCAAAATGATGATAAGGCTTAGGAAAGTACTTGCTAGGCTCCTGAGCAGTAGGAGGTAGCTTTCCCATCTTGGCCTTCCTTCTGTATTGGACTATGGCCTCCTGCCTTGACTCATGTTTCCTCCATTCCACTTCAGAAAACCATTTATTTCTGTCTTGAATGTTATCTTTTGCTGCTTTCCATGCAGTTAAAATAATATTCCTGGAAGTGGGGCTCCACTGCTCAAAATCTGGTCTATGTTCAGCTTGTTCCCTGAACCTCTTTTTAGACAATCTGGTTTCTTCTTCCTTCAGCATAGCTTCTTGCATAGCTTCAGATATTGGCTGAACAACTTTCTCTATAATTACATTGTCCTTACCCCCAGGTGGGCTATACATGGACTGTATATCAGTATGGATCATGTCAAAATCTGGAGGAGGGTAGATGACTTGAGCTACTTCAGGTTGCTCCCCTCCTAGATATGCAGGGTTAATTCCAGATTCAGCAACATTGTCATCATCACAAAGAGGAGGATAACCCAGTGTAGCTCTGATAGAATTAGATATCCACTTGGCATGATCAGAGCTAGCTTTGACTAATACTCTCTCCCCCTTTATGACTTCTCTGGCTATGTGATCTCTGACATCATCTTTTTGAAATATAACCTGGTTATCCAAATAATTCACTCCATCTTTAAAATAAGGCTTTAAACTTTGGAGTTTGTCAGTTATCAGCTTTTGAGAGTCTTGAATTGCAGTTGTAATAGCAGTTAAGTTCTTTTGCAGTTCTGTATCAAAATATTCCTTGCAGTAGCAAGAGAAGTTGTCAGGCCAGCAGCAATGTTAGTCATTTCTGTGACAATTGCATTATGAGATTCAGTCAAATTATCATTCATCCTGATCTGATTTTCAAGTACATAGACTTTCTTCAATGCAATGTCATCAACTTGAGCTTTAATCTTTTCTTGATGTGTAGCCAAGTACACCACTGCATTCCCTCCTTTGTGGAAGCAGTATGTCATCTCCTTCTTATTGAGATTCATCTCAAATCTTATGGACTTTATATCCTGGGCAAGATCAAACTGCAATGATTTTTGTCCTTCATCCACATACTTCTCTATTGCTTTTCTATGCTCATCTAACTTGATCTGCATAGCAACCATCAGTGCACTATAATCAATTGATGGTGCTGGCTGAACTATAGGCTGTGGTGCTATGGTTTGTAATGCCTTCTTATAACTCTGGCTTCTTCTTCTGAATACCTGAAATTTCTTTTTCTTTGCCATTGCAGCATCCTCATCTTCAGAAGCTGAGGAGCTAGCAATTTCTACCCTCTCCTTTGGTAGTTCCTCAACAGCTTGGGGCTTTTCAGTCTCATGCCTTGCAGGCTCTTCAACAAATACTACTTGCTCCCCCTCAAGTGGAGCATTCTCAAGGTCTGCCTGATCTAGATTTAGAAATAAATCTTCCATAGTAAACTCTTGTGGAGAATGAGCTAGAGAAACTCTGTGCTCTTCAACCACTAAATCAGATACAACTTCTACTACAACAGATGTGTCTTCTATGATAACATCTGGGACTTGGATATCCAGCTGAGTTTGCTGATGAACATCAGACAAATCAGTATCCTCTATAGGAAAATCTAAAGCGTTTAGTTCAGTGATTACCTCTAGTATTGTGGTTGTAGCTTGCTCACTCTCTAGAGTAGTTGGCTCTTCTACAGCTAGAGGCTCCCCCTGGATTTCAGGAACATCTTGAGGAGCTGGAGACTTTACAACAGTGCCTGTGACTTCATCCTCATCAGGTGTGAAGACCACATGCTCTTCACTACCAGAGCTGCTAGTGGAAACCTGAGCCACTGGAGCAGTTTTCCTTTTCTTCCTTTGAGGTGATACTTTTTCAGAAGTTATCTTTTCAGGGGTTGGCATCTCTTTATACAACACCCTGTCCCATCTGGAGAATATCCTCATATCCATTTTTCTCATATGATTTATTTTTGTACCTGCAGTTTGACTCATTACCTCTGGAATACTTCCAGCAAGGTATAGACTTAAGATCCTGCCCAAGTTGGGCTTCTTCAGGCTTTCCTTGATCTTTTCAAACACTATAACAGACCAGTCAGTTTTCAGATTGAAGATAATCCTGGTCATAATGCTGAACATAGAGGCAGATACCCTATCGTGCCCTCCTGGCTTACTGAGGATTACTTTGCCAAAAATCTCAGACAGAAATTTCCCTTGGCTGTTCTACCTTTTCTGTTAAACACAGATCCAATTTTCATCTTAGAATCTATTCCACACCAAGTTAGAGCTTCTCTGGTCCTGGAAGCTGTTACTTCATCCTCTTCCTTAGTTCTTGGTAGCTGTAGAATCTTACTCAAGCTCTTAGGTGATACCTTCACCTTCTCACCATGAACCCTGGATTTGATTTTGAATCCAATTTCGTCTACCTTAGCTCCATTGAGGAATTCCAAGACTTCCTTCTTCCAGATCTTTGTAGGCTCTGAAACAAGATATTCTAACCCCGAGTCGGCAACTAGGGTTACTACTGTCTTGATCTCCGGGTCTGCATCAACAAATGCGTCGCGCACCAGTTCATACCCTTCGTTGACGTTCTCCTCAAGCTTTGGCGCCATTATGGTTTGAAGAATTTGTCTTGAGAGAAGAGAGGTGTCGACACAGAAGTTTGGTCTCGAAACTTTTGAAAGCGTGTCACAGACAAAGGCAAAATCCTATTTATACCTTTCTAGGTTTGAAGATGAAAAGGCGGGCAGCTAACTTAAATTGTGACGACACTGTCGATAAGTGTCGACACTGACTTATAATGTCTCGACACCTACTTGTCATGTGTCGACACTAATATTCTGAAGTGTCGACACCAACTTCCTAGATGTGTCGACACCTTTTTCCTGAAGTGTCGACACCACTATACTGTCTCGACACAGACAACTCTGTGTGTCGACACTATTTTACTTAGCCAATTCTATAAACTTATTCTAAGTTTATCATTCCTAGTTCAATTTTAAACCTATCGAACTTAGCTTCTTCTAGGGGCTTAGTATACATATCAGCTAGTTGATTATCTGTTCTAACATATTCCAGTAAAATATCTTCTCTTTTTACATGCTCCCTAAGAAAATGATATTTAATTTCAATATGTTTTGTTCTACTATGGGATACAGGATTATTGGCTATTGAAATAGCACTAGTAGAATCACAAAAGAATGGAGTTCTACTTACCTGAATTCCATAGTCCTCAAGCTGATGTTGTATCCACAGAAGTTGAGCACAGCAACTTCCAGCAGCCACATATTCTGACTCTGCAGTGGAGATAGCCACACTTGTTTGTTTTTTGCTACTCCATGAAATTAGTCTTCCACCTAGGAATTGACAGGTTCCAGTAGTGCTTTTTCTATCTTCTTTGCATCCTGCAAAGTCTGCATCTGAATAACCTGTTAGTTCAAAATCCCCATTCCTAGGGTACCAGAGGCCTAGATAAGGAGTGCCCTTTAGATATCTCAATATTCTTTTGACTGCTGTCAAATGAGACTCTTTAGGGCAGGCTTGATACCTTGCACAGACACATGTAGCATACATGATATCTGGTCTACTTGCAGTCAAATATAGTAGGGAGCCAACTATCCCTCTATACAAGGTTTTATCTACAGGTTTCCCTGCATCATCCTTGTTAAGAGACATACTTGACTCCATAGGAGTCTTCATGGTACTGGATGAATCCATACCATACTTCCTTATAAGTTCTAGGGTGAACTTGGACTGGCATATGGATAATCCATTTTCAGTCTGTCTTACTTGGAGACCCAAGAAGAACTTTAGCTCTCCCATACTACTCATCTCAAATTGACCTTGCATTAGTTTTACAAACTTTTTGCAAAGGCTGCTTTCAGTAGACCCAATTATAATGTCATCTACCTATATTTGGACTAGTATTACTTTGCCTCTAGATTCCCTAAGGAATAGAGTCTTGTCTATTTTCCCCCTTGTGAACTTGTTCTCAATGAGGAAACTAGACAGGGTTTCATACCAAGCCCTAGGGGCTTGCTTTAACCCATATAAAGTTTTCCTAAGTCTATAGACATGATTAGGTAGAGTTGAATCAACAAAACCTGATGGCTGGTCCACATAGACTTCCTCTTTAAGATTACCATTCAGAAATGCTGACTTGACATCCATTTGGTAAACTTTAAATCCTTGAAAGGTTGCATAGGCAAGAAACATCCTTATGGCTTCCAGTCTGGCTACTGGAGCAAAGGTTTGATCAAAGTCAATACCTTCTTCCTGCCTATATCCTTTAGCAACAAATCTTGCTTTATTCTTAATGATGACCCCTTGTTCATCCATCTTATTCCTGTAGATCCACATGGTTCCTATTATATTGTGGTCTTTAGGTTTAGGAACAAGTTCCCAGACCTTGCACCTCTTGAACTGATTCAGCTCTTCTTGCATTGCTTCAGTCCATTGTGGATCTAGAATGGCTTCTTCAAACTTCTTTGGTTCAACTTGAGATAGAAAACTGGAGTAGATTGCTGCATTCAGATTTCTGCTCCTTGTTTGTACCCCTTGTCTTGGATCACCAATGATCTGCTCTAGTGGATGATCTCTAAGATGCCTATTGGCTGGAGGCATCCTGACTTCTGGTTGAACCTCTTCAGTTCATTCATCTTGCTGCACTCCTTGTACTTCTTCTGCATTAGGTACATGTAGTACTCCCCCTGGACAACAGCCACTATCTTCTACTTGCTGTCTTGTAGTAGGTTCTTCTTCTATAGTGAGCTTGTCCATCTTCTTTGTTATACCTGTGGAGCTGCATACACTACTAGACAACTCATTATTAATAAGTTTAGTCTCATCAAATACTACATGTACAGATTCTTCTACAACTTGTGTAGACAAGTTGTAGACTCTATAAGCCTTACTATTGTTGCTGTACCCAACAAAAATTCCCTCTTGCGACTTGACAACAAACTTAGTCAAGTAAGACTTTCCATTGTTAAGTATGAAGCACTTACAACCAAAGATCCTGAAGTAGGATAGGTTTGGTTTTCTGCCTTTCACAACCTCATAGGGGGTCTTGTTGAGGCCTTTAGTAATGGTAGCCCTATTTATAACATGGCATGCAGTATTAACTACTTCAGCCCAGAAATATTCTGGTAGTGATGTATCACTTAATAGGGTCCTACCAGCCTCAATCAAGGTTCTATTCTTCCTCTCAGCAATGCCATTTTGCTGAGGTGTTCTAGGTGAAGAAAACTCTTGAAATATCCCAAATTCTTCACATAGTTTTGTCATGCTATCAGACTGAAATTCAGTACCATGGTCACTTCTAATCTTGACCATTATACTGTCTATTTCATTCTGAATTTGCTTGACAAAGCTATGGAAGACACTAGGTGTTTCATATTTCTGTCTTAAGAAGAACACCCAGGAAAACCTTGAGTAGTCATCTACAACTACAAAGGTATAGACCTTCCTACCTAGGCTGTGAACTGGCATTGGACCAAAGAGATCCATATGCAAGAGGTATAAACACCTCACAGCATCTTTGTTTTGTATGCTTCTAAAGGTGGATCTAGTATGCTTGCCCTTTTGACAAGCTGAGCAAATACCATCTTTAACACACTTAACTTGAGGACCATTCCTCACTAACTCTTTGCTAAAGAGTTTGCCAATTGTCTTGTAGTTTAGATGGGCTAGCCTCTTGTGCCATTTGACACAATGAGAGACTGTTTCATCTGCTACAAGACACACTGGAGAACCATTGTTCTCCACCATAATGTCTAAGCAGTAGACATTCCTTTTTCTATAACCAGTCAAAATGATCTCTTGATCAGTTGACCTCCTGATATGACAACTATCTTTCACAAATGAGATGTCATATCTTACATCACTCAATTGACTTATACTAATAAGGTTATGTTTCAAACCTTTAACATAGGCCACTTGAGTAATTGTAATAAAGGAGTTAGATATGTTACCAAAACCCTTGATGATCCATTTTTCAGAAACACCAAAGGTGACTTTTGGACCATCCTTGATAGGTATGTAGTCCTTTAGTAAACTCCTTGTTCCAGTCATATGTCTGGAACATCCACTGTCCAAGTACCATATTGGGGCATGGCCACTTGGACTCACCTGCAAAACAGATTAGTGAACCTTAGAACCCAAAGAATTCTTAGGTCCTTGGTACTTATTAATTTGCATCCTGACAAAGCTACCTACTGGTTTTCCAATAGGCAGTTTGTTACTCACTTTGGCACTAGTATTGTGCCAACAGTCCATTGCAAAGTGGCCTATCTTGCCACAACACCAACACTCAAACTTATTATATCTTTGCTTAGGTACAGTCTTAGATGTTTTATCCACAGCTAGCTTGTTGAGTGTTGGGGCTTTGCCCTTGGACTTGGACTGGACAGTCCTTGCAGGTTTAATAAAACCCAGTCCAGCCTTGCCTTTGTGATGAACAAATTCATCAATTAAAGGTCGAACTGACTAAGGTTTAGAAAACCTAGCAACTAGATCTTTCTCCTTCTGAAGACTAATCTCCAGACTCTTGATTTGATCATTCTTATATGTGATAGTCCCCATTTGAATCACAGTTATGTGCTTCAGTCTGGCTATCTGATTTAGTTTTTGATCAAATAACTTCTCAGAATCAGTTGCCATAGCTTTGAGATTAGCAATTTCCTTTGCCTGACTTTTGGCTAGGGACTTGCTCTTATTATAAGCTTGCAACAGAACTTTATATTCATCTATCAACTGATGAATATCTTCTTCATACTCAGATACACTCTCATCACTTGATGATGATGAATCTGATTCTGTACTAGCACAAGAAACTGAATTGGAAGAACAATGTTGTACCTTACTAAGTCCTGGCTGCTCCAGGATTTTGTCACTTTCTGTCAATGCCATTAGCCCTTGGCATTGACTGTCTTCTTGTTCATATATAAAATTCATAATCTGCATGAACTCTTCTTCTTCTTCTTCAGCAAACAGCCCTATATATGCCTCAACATCTGACTCAGTTTCTGATGAAGAAATATCTGACAGGGTCTTCTCCTTTTTGGCAACAAATGACTTTTCTTTCTTGCCTTTGAAATGAGTCTTCTTCTTATCACTAGACTCCTTTCTTTTTTCTGGACAATCAGCAACAACATGACCTTGTCTATTACAGCAATAACAAACTATTTTTGAAAGAGTTTCCTTGCTAGACTTAGTCTTTTTCCTGTCTTTCTTTGAAGACTTTTTATTCTGATAAAAGTCTTCTTTTCCCTGTGAAGTAGAAAGCCTTGTCCTCCACTGTTTCTTCTTCAAGAACTTCTGAAAATGTCTAGTGAAGGCAGCAAAGTCCTCATCACTTTCACTGCTTTCAGACTTTGTACTTGCTGACTCATCTGACTCAGTTTCAGCAACCTTTGGAGGTGGAGTTGGTGACTTACCTCTGTACCTTCTGGGGGCTTCTATTTTGAAGGCCACTGTCCTTTCCTTATGTTCACTTCTCGTTGATTTCTCCTCTTCTTTCCTCACTGTCAACTGCATTTCATAAGACAGCAGTTTGCCAAACAGTGTAGGTGGAAGAATTTCTGCCAACTTAGCCATTTCTCTAATGGCACAGATCTTGGTGTCCCAATCTTTTGTTAGGGACCTTAGAAACTTGTCATTGAGTTCATAATTATTGAACTCTCTGCCATAGGACATGAGCTCATTCACAATCCTGTAGAACTTCTAATAGCACTCAGTTATGCTATCAGCTTTTACTTGTCTAAAACTTTCATATTCTTGATTTAGCAAGGATTTTCTGTCTTGCATTACTTCTTCAGAACCCTCCATTTACACAATAAGATTTTCCCACATCTCTTTAGCTGTCTTACAGTGTATCAGATTCTGAAAAGTTGCATCATCTATGGCACTCACTATGATGTTCTGAGCCCTCTTATCCATAGTGGCTAGAACAATTTCATCCTTTGTCATTTCAGAGAAATCCTTAGATGTTCTCTGATTGGCATCCAGTACTAACACCTTCATGGGCACATATGACCCTTCTTTGACTGTGATATAAATCCTAGGGTCTGAGGCTTCCATAAAAAGTCTCACCCTTTCCTTCCATATCCCAAAGATCTCTTTCCTGCATATGGGTAAATTCATGGATCCCAATTCCTTGTGATTCTTAGTAGAACCCATGGTTCTTGATTTTCTTGATTCTGTAATTCACTTAGACTGAATCTGCCAACAGGATCTACTCAGACTGTTAGTCCTTTTTGAGGAACCTCCCTCTGATACCACTTGAAAGATATTGTACCTAATCACCTAGGGGGGGGGGGTGAATAGGTGACTTGAATCTTTTTAACTTTTTAGGCAGCAATCAGATAATATCACAGAATTCTATCTATTTTATCATAGCACACATTCAGCAATTACAGCAAACCACAATCATACAGTAGACACAGAGTTTTATAGTGGTTCCCCAAGCTTTGGGTACATCCACTTTCCCCGTTCGCCTATCTAGCAGTGTACTAGATTCGGCCAAACTTCTCCACTATCTGAGAACCCAAAACAGGTTCCTACACCTCAGGCCCAAGGCCCTACAACTCAGCTTTTCCACAAAGCTTACACTCAGCCACCAAGGCCTACACTCAGCCACCAAGGCCTACACTCAACCACCAAGGCCTACACTCAGCCACCAAGGCCTACACTCAGCCACCAAGGCCTACACTCAGATATTCCAATCTCCTACACGCAGCCTTTATAATTACAGGCTTACAAGACTCAGATCCAAAGGATCCTACAAGAAAATATTAATACAATAATTATAACTCAGAAACCCAGAGACAAGAGAGGAGAGTTGTGAGTTTCTTGATGAGTTCTTGGAAGAACTCAGCTGAAATCAATCTGACTTGGCTTTCTTCAAAGCTTCTTGAATGTAGAACTCAATAAGATTGACCTCTTCTGCAGTTGATCCTTAATCTCTGCTACTTAAGATTCAGAATACTTCTGAACCCTACTTCTCAGTCTGGTTCCAAAGACTGACTTCTTGGATGGAGCTCTCTCTCTCCAACTACTTAGATCTTCACTTGAAAGTTAGATCTTCTTGTGTGTTTCTCTTGTGAATGATCACTTGAACAAATTCATCAATCAATTTCTTTAGACAGTGTAAGCCTATTTATAGGCCTTCTTCATGGTAACCGGCTGATCCGGTCCATAACTGATTTCTGACAACTCTGACAGGTGCTGTAGACCGGCTGGAATGGCAGCTGTCAAGTCATCCAGTCAGTTCTTGAAAATTCTCTAACTGTCTGAAAGTGTCGAGACTTTCTGTCTTTAAGTGTCGACACTTATAAACCAAGTGTCGACACAAGTTGTCTAAGTGTCGACACTAGTCTACAAGGTGTCGACACAACTCCTTGTGTTGTTGATTCTTTATCTCGACACTGCTTCTTATTCATGTGTCGACACTGATAATGTGTGTCGACACAAGTCCTTGTACTTCAGTATTTTGCTGAATTCTTCTAAGTGTCGACACATCTCCTTTGTGTCGACACATCTTCATGTGTTGAATCTGTTAAGTGTCGACACTGCTTCTTAGTGTCGACACATGTCTTCAGTGTGGATACTTGCTGAGTGTCAACACAACTCCTTGTGTCGACACATTCTTCTTCTGTTGAGACTTCAGATGTGTGTCGACACATCCCCTTAGTGTCGACACTTGTACTTAGAATAATTTGTTGAACTTGCTGATCTTTGCTAAGTGTCGACACAACTCCAGGTGTCGACACTTTCTTTAAGTGTTGAGTCTTCAGCTGAGTGTCGACACATTCTTTCTAGTGTCGACACTTTCTTCAAGTGTTGACTCTTTTGTTGTGTGTCGACACATTGTTCTGGGTGTCGACACTTATACTTAGTCTCTGCTAACTTTTGTTGAGTGTCGACACAGCTCCAAGTGTCGACACTTTCTGATGTAGACACAGCTTCACAGGGTGTCGACACAACTGTTAAGTGTCGACACTGCTTCACTGCACTTTCTTCATTGAGTGTCGACACAGCTCCTTGTGTCGACACTTTCTGTCTGGTGTCGACTCTGCATCTCTGGTGTCGACACAATGACTCCAAGTGTCGACACTGCTTGCCTGGGTGTCGACACAAGTCTTCTTAAGTGTCGACACTTTCCCTCTGGGTGTCGACACATGGACTTAGAAACTTTTTGCTTCAGTGCTACAAATACTTAACCTGCACAAGTAACTCAAAATACATCAAATACATTTTGATGTATATCATTGAGTAGGGTGAGGCTTCTTCAAATCAGGTACATTTAAACCAATGTACCCAACAACCAGTCAAAATGATCTCTTGATCATTTGATCTCTTGATATGACAACCATCTTTGACAAATGAGATGTCATATCCTAAATCACTTAGTTGACTTATACTAATAAGGTTATGTTTCAAACCTTTAACATAAGCCACTTGAGTAATTGTTATATGGGTGCTAGAAATGTTACCAAAACCCTTGATGATTCCTTTTTCAGAACCACTGAAGGTGACTTTAGGACCATCCTTGATTGGTGTGAAGTCCTTTAGCAATCCCCTAGTTCCAGTCATGTGCCTGGAACATCCACTGTCCAAGTACCATATTGGGGCATGGCCACTTGGACTCACCTACAAAACAGATTAGTTGACCTTAGAACCCAAAGAATTCTTGGGTCCTTGGTGCTGGTTAGTTTGCCTCTTAACAAAGCTACCTGTAGATTTTCCAACAGGTAATTTACTACTCATCTTGGCACTAGAATTATGCCAACAGTCTATGGCACTCACAATGATATTCTGAGCCCTCTTGTCCATGGTGGCTAGAATTATCTCATCTTTTGTCATTTCAGAAAAGTCCTTAGGTGATCTCTGATTTGCATCCAGGACTGAAACCTTCATAGGCACATATGGCCCTTCTTTAACTGTGATATAAATTCTAGGGTCTGAGGCTTCCATAAACATTCTCACCCTTTCTTTCCAGATGCCAAAAATCTCTTTTCTGAAAATGGGCAACTTCATGGATCCAAGTTCCTTATGATTCTCTGTTGAACCCATGTTTCTTGATTTTCTTGATTCTGCACTTTACTTATACTAAAACTGCCAACAGGATCTACTCAGACAGTTATGTCCTTTTTGAGTAACCTCGCTTTGATAGCACTTGAAAGAAATTATACCTAATCACCTAGAGGGGGGGGGGTGAATAGGTGACTAAATCTTTTTTTGAACTTTTAGGCAGATTGCAGAATATATCACAGAGTTATAATTAATTCTTCACAGCAATCAATCAGCAATCAATCAGCAATCACAGAATAAACATGCACACAATGAACACACAGATTTATAGTGGTTCCCCAAAGTTTGGGTACATCCACTTTCCCCCTTCGCCTATCTAGTAGTGTACTAGACTCAGCCAAACTCCTCCACTATATCTCAGATCCTCAGATCTTACACTCAGAACCTCAACCAGGTTCCTACAGCTCAGGCCCAGGGCTCTACAACTCAGTCTTCTCCAAAGACCCACACTCAGCTTCTTCACAAAGCCTACACTCAGCCACAATAGGCCTACACTCAGAGAAATAGATCTCCTATACTCAGGCACACATGCCCTACCACTCAGCCTTTATAATTGCAGGCTTAAAACTCAGATCCCTAAGGATCCTACAAATAATTTAGAATACAAAGTATATACCTACAACTCAGAAAATGAGAGATGAGTTGACAGGTTCTTGATGAGTTCTTGGAAGAACTCTGCTGAGATCAACCTCACTTGGCTTTCTTCAAAGCTTCTTGAATGTAGAACATAATAGGATTGATTCTCTGCAGCTGATCTTCAGTCACTGCAACTTAAGATTCAGAACTAGGTCTGAACCCTTCTTCACAGCCTGGTTCCAACGGCTGTCTTCTTGGAAGGAGCTCTCTCTCCAACTTCTTAGATCTTCGCTTGATTCTTCAATGAATAGCTAGATCATCTTCTTTGATTATTGATCTCTTGTTGTAAATCTCAATTCCAGCTTTCTGTTGAAAGAATAGACCTATATATAGGCCTTCTTCATGGTGACCGGCTGATCTGGTTCCTAACAGCTTTCTGACAACTCTGACAGTTGCAGTAGACCGGCTGGAATGGCAGCTGTCAAGTCATCCAGTCAGTTCTTGAAATATCTGTAACTGTCTGAAAGTGTCGAGACAGTCTGTCTTTAAGTGTCGACACTTATAGACCAAGTGTCGACACAAGTAGACTAAGTGTCGACACAAGCCTTCAAGGTGTCGAAACAACTCCTTGTGTTGTAGAATTTGCTTCTTGACACTGCTTCTTCATCATGTGTCGACACTGATATTGTGTGTCGACACAAATTCTTGTTCTTCAGTACTTTGTTGAATTCTTGTAAGTGTCGACACAACTCCTTTGTGTCGACACATCTTCTTGTGTTGAACTTGTTCAGTGTCGACACTTCTTCTTGGTGTCGACACTTGCCTTCTGTGTTGATACCTTTGCTGAGTGTCGACACTTCTCCTTGTGTCGACACATTTTATTTTGTTGAGACTTTGGCTGAGTGTCGACACATCTCCTTGTGTCGACACTTGTACTTAGAATTTGTTGAACTTTGCTTAGTGTCGACACAGCCTCCTAGTGTCGACACTTTCTTCATATATTGAGTCTTCTGCTGAGTGTCGACACATTCTTTCTTGTGTCGACACTTTCTTCAAGTGCTGAGTCTTCTGCTGTGTGTCGACACATTCCTCATGATGTCGACACTTATACTTAGACTCTGCTGAAATTTGTTGAGTGTCGACACAGCCTCCAAGTGTCGACACTTTCTGGTGTAGACAAAGTTCCTCTAGGTGTCGACACTACTGCTAAGTGTCGACACTGCTTCTTTGGACTTCTCTTCACTGAGTGTCGACACAAACTGTATGTGTCGACAATTTCTGTCTGGTGTCGACTCTGCATTCCTGGTGTCGACACAATTACTCCAAGTGTCGACACTGCTTCTCTGGGTGTCGACACAAGTCTTCTTAAGTGTCGACACTTTCCTTCTGGGTGTTGACACATGGACTTAGAATCTTTTCTGCTTTCCATGCAAATACCTAACCTGCACAAGGAAACTCAAAATACATCAAATACATTTTGATGTATATCATTGAGTGGGGTGAGGCTTCTTAAAATCAGGTACATTCATTCCAATGTACCCAACACAAGGGTCAGCTGAACTGGAATTCTCGGGATGAAGCAAGGATTTCTCGAGAGCAGCTGGATTTCTCGAGGAGGGCCGGATTTCTCGAGAGCAAGATTGGATCACTCGAGAACAAGATGAGGACTTTCTCTAGAACAAGGTGAAGCTATTTAGAGAACAAGGTGAAGCTTTCTTGAGAACAGGCAGAAAAGTACTCGGGAACAGGACAAGACGCTTCTCGAGAATAACATGCCTTCTCGAGAAACACCTCTTGAGAACAACAGGACTTCTCGAGTACTAAAATGGACTTCTCAAGAACCAGGAGGACAGTTCTTGAGTACAAGTAAAATTTCTCGAGAATAGGAAGAAGATTTCTCAAGAACTTCAGGACTTCTCGGGAACAAAAATGAAGGACTTCCCGAGAATCAAGGTGGAGTTCTCGAGTACAGAAGGAGATTTCTCGAGAACCGAAGAAGGGAATCTCTCGAGAATAGAAGAAGCAATTCTCGGGAATAAAATAGGTCATCTCGAGAACACAAAGGCATTCTCGGGAACAGAACAACATTTCTTGAGAAGAAATATACACTTCACATGAACAGCACCCGACCTCTCGAGAAATGAGGCTGATCATCACGAGAACAAGGCAAGAAAATTCCAAAAAGTCAGATTCGATTAACATTCTGGGATAAATCACTGAATCTATGAATTTAGCAGCGAAGACAACACTAGAATCCGACGCACCATTCTTGAGACACTATCATCAAATGCTTACACAAGCAAAAATCATCACAAAGATCCAAACACGCGACGAGACTCCAAAATGCTCGGATCGCAATAAAACTGAACAAGTCCAAAACCTCAAAACTTCATCCTTTTAATCAGGAAAACATTCAATCCAATCATAATCCCAAAATCCGGTCAAACAGACCCAACAGACGCGAAAACACACAAACGGTGAAGCACCGTCAACAAAACATAAAAGGGGTAACGCCTTGACGTCATAATTATGATGACACCAAATCAAATAATAACATCAGAAAATCGGGGGTGTTACAGTCACACCCCTTAAAAATAAGTTTCGTCCCGAAACTTATCACAACTTTAAAACCAAATCAAAACAAAAAAACCAAATACCACCAAAAACATGAAGACATACAAGAACTAAGGGAAGAGATGCGGATGAGATTCTCTTATCGCCGACTCCAATTCCCACGTCGCGCTCTCGACGTCTTGATTTCACCAGAGAACTTTAACCATGGGGATGGTATTTATTTGCAACACTCGATCTTGAGAATCCAAAATACAGACATGTTCTTCCACGTACTTAAGGTTGGGCTTAATCTGGGGAACCGAGTCAAGGACTTAACCATCACTACGGACACACTTCCGCAACTGGCTCACATGGAACACATCATGGACACCAGGGAAGGTAGCAGGCAACTCCAGCCTATAAGCTGACGCTCCGATGCGCTCCAGAATCTGAAAAGATCCCACATACCTTGGTTCTAACTTGTGGTTCCTTCCAAATCTTTTAATTCCAGACATCGAAGAGACTTTCAGAAAAACCAAGTCCCCGACGGCGAACACCAGATCAACCCTTCGTCGATTAGCATATTTCTCATAACGTTCTTGTGCTACATGGAGCTTCTATCGAATATGAGTCACAACACATTCATCTCTTCAAGGGATTCCAGACCTAGTAACGGTCTCTCACCAACCTCAGCCCAAAATAAAGGAGTCTTACAATGCCTCCCATATAAGGCCTCAAACGGGGCCATCTGTAGACTCTCTTTATAACTATTATTGTATGCGAATTCCATGAGTCTGAGGCGCTCATCTCAAGCACCACCGTGATCCAAAATATAACACGTGATCATTTCTTTCACGATCTAATTTACCCTTTACGTCTGACCATTCATATGCAGATGATAGTCGGTGGAATACCTCAAATAGATACCCAACCGCTCCTGTAAACTCTTCCAAAAGAGAGATGTAAATCTAGAGTCTCAATCCGATACGATGATGACAGACACTCTATGTAATATGATGATCTCATCAAGATATAACTTAGCTATCTTCTTCAGAGAATACCCAATCTTAAGGGAACAAAGTGAGCACACTTAGTCAATCTATCAATTATCACCCAAACATAGTCGTGCCCACGGGGAGATTTCGGTAAACCGGTGATGAAATCCATCAAAATACTCTCCCACTTCCAACTTGGAATTTTAAGTGGTGTCAATGTACATCCAGGCCTTCTATGGTCAGCCTTAACATGCTGACACGTATAATATTCCGACACAAACGTTGCTATATCATTCTTCATTCCTGACCACCAAGCAATTTGCTTTAGATCTTTATACATTTTAGTGGAACCAGAATGTTAGGCAATACTAGAACCGTGAGCTTCATTACAAATCTTAGCCTGAATATCATCAAAAGTGGGGATACAAAATCTATTCCGATATTTCAGAGTATCAAACTCGTCCAAAGAGAAATCAGGTAGCTCTCCCTTCTTAGTTCTATTCTGGAGATGCAACAAATCCGGGTCATCCTTCTGGTGCACTCTAGTATGGGAGATCCAAGAGCGCTCTTCTACTTCCAAACTAGCAGGCACAATACTACTCCCAACTTAAATGTCCATCAACAAAAATTCTTCCACCAGGGACTATATAGATAGATTAAAAATTTTGGCAGTCTTTCTACTCAAAACATCAGCTACTACGTTAGCCTTTCTTGGATGATAAAAAATCTCCACTTCATAATCGACCACATATTCTAACCACATACGATGGCACAGATTTAGCTCCTTCTGAGTGAAGACGCACTTCAAACTCTCATGGTCTGTATAGATCCTGCACAACACGTCATACAATAAATGTCTCCAAAGATTCAGCGCATAAATTACAGCAGCAAACTCTAAATCATGCGTATGATAGTTTCTTTTATGAATTTTTAATTGCCTTGATCCATACACGATCACCTTTCCTTCTTGCATTAAATCAAAACTCAGTCCAATGTGTGATGCATCCACATACACAACGTACTCAACTACTTCAGTGGGCAAGGTTAAAACTGGAGCAGTACATAATTTCTTCTTCAACTCTTGGAAAACTTCTTCACACTTATCGTTCCAAATAAACGCGGCGATCTTCTGGGTAAGTCTAGTTAGAGGAGCAGACAACACTGAAAATCCTTCTACGAATCTTCTATAATAGTCTTCCAGGCCTAAGAAGCTCCTAATCTCCTTAGGTGTAGAAGGTCTCTCCCATTCCATCACAACAGAAATCTTGGTAGGGTCTACGGAAATACCGTCCCTCCTCACAACATGACCCAGAAAGGACACCTGAGGTAGCCAAAACTAACACTTGCTCAACTTCGCAAATAACTTATGCTCCCTCAGGGTCGACAAAACCAGTCGCATATATTGGGAATGCTCCTCAACACTGTGACAATACACAAGGACGTCATCTATGAACACAATCACAAAATGGTCCAAGAAATCCTTTAACACTCTATTCATTAAATTCATGAAATCAGAGGGTGCATTGGTCAAATCGAAGGACATCACCAAAAACTCAAAATGTCCATGCCGCGAACGGAAAGCAGTCCGTGAAATATCAGCCTTACGAATTCTCAACTGGTGGTAGCCTGAACGAAGATCGATCTTTGAAAATACCGAGCTACCAAACAACTAATCGAACAAATCATCAATCCTCAGCAAGGGATATCTATTCTTAATGGTCACCTTATTCAATTCTCTATAATCGATGCAAAGCCTTATCAATGCATCATTTTTCTTTACAAATAATACAGGAGCACCCCACGGAGAAGAACTCGGTCTAATAAATACACACTGCAACAACTCATCGAGCTGAGTACTTAACTAATCCAACTCATGCGGAGCCATACGGTACGGTGCCTTGGCAACAGGACGAGTACCTGGCTCGAGGTCTATCACAAACTCTACCTCTCTCATAGGAGGAAGTCCTGGAAGACTATCAAGAAAAACATATGGAAACTCTCGCACCACCGAGATATCCTCAAGATGTGGTGTAACAAAAGCTGTTTCCAAAGTAGAAATAAAAACCAAATATGCCTCACAACCAGACTCTAAAGCACGATAGACACGTACCATAGAGATAATAGGGGAAACCTTATCCTGAAAACCATAAATGCTCATAGGTTGGCTATTGACCATCTCGAAGTCCAGTCGCTTTGCCTTGCACTAGATGACCACATCATACTTGGAAAGCCAGTCCATGCCCAAAATCACATCAAAGTCCGCAAGATCCAAAACCATCAGATCCGCAAAGGCTAGGAAATCACATAGACAAATAGGGAACCTATGAATCCCTTAATTTGATATCACCAAATTTCTCGAGGGAAGCTTGACATTTAAGGAGTCTCCTAATAGATCCACGTTCAAATGAAGTCTATCTACGAAACTCCGCACCACAAAGGAATGGGTGGCACCCGAATCGAAAAGAACGCACGCCCACCTATTCTTTACCTTAAACTCCCCTAAAACCGTAGCATACATAACTAAATGAACGAAAACTAGGGTAAACAATGAAGATTAAAATCTAGTCGAAAAGCTAACCTGTTATCACTCGGGTAGAGGTCTATGCTTCCTCCCTGGTCACCACATTAAGCTTTCCTTTCCCTCTGTCCTAGTTTGGTGGTGGCGGTAGAACCCAAAGTAGGGCAGGCTGCAGTGAGAACTGAGCTTGGGGGCATGAAGACTTCAGGTGCCCCTTCTGCCCGCATTAGAAGAAAGTCTTTTCCTTCAACCAGCAATGACTCACGTCATGTCCCTTCCTTGTACAAAACGTGCACACCAGATCTCCCTTTAGTGCATCTTGGATGGAGAGCACCTACTGCTGCTTCAGGGTGGCAGTCCTTTTGAAACATCTTTCGTAAGGTTGGCCAGATCGACCACAGAAGCTATATATATCTCTACTTTTCTTCTTCGAAGAAGGGCTGATGTCCTAGAGCTTCCATCCTCATCACCCTTCCTCTTCTCTTTTCTTGCCGCGGCACCACAATTTTTGTCGTTTTCGATCGCCTCAACCTTCAGAGCGGCTTCCACTCCCTCAGCATAGATTTCAGCTCTATAAGCGGATGCCAGCTATTGTACATCACTTCTTAGTCCTTCGATAAAGCGCTTCACTCTTCCTCCCTCTGAAGATACCATATTAGGAGCAAATCTGCTCAACTTACTAAACTCAGACTCATATTCGCTCACCGTGAGCTGTCTATGCTTCAGATACAGGAAATTATTCATCGGACGGTCCTGCTCGACCGAGGGTAGAAACTTCTTAAACATCATCTTCTTGAAGGACTCCCAAGAGCATCCTTCCTACAAAATTTCCTTTTCCTGAATCCACCAACTCTTTGCTAGGCCTTTTAGCTGGTAGGACTCAATCATTACCTTTTGGGCTTCAGCAATCCCCGAATATGAGAATATTTCTTCGAAAACGATGATCCAATCATCTAAAACCATAAAGTCGGCATTCCCGTCATAAGTGGGAGGTCCTAATCGCTGGAAATGCGATATAAAATTCATCTCTGGTGGTAGCGTCACAGGGGGCACCAGAGTAGCAGGAGTAATGGGTACGGCTTGACCCGCGACAGAATCTTGCGCTAAGGGTTGTTGCGCGGGAGCGACAGACAACAAGGACTGAATCTGCGATTGCATCGCATCTAACTGTCTCGACAGAGCCTTGTTACTCTGACGTAAACTCTAGATCACCGCATCACTTTGCGCACCAGACGACTCACCCTCCGACTGGGGAGTTGACATCATCGCAGGACGTCTAGCTGATATTTCTAGAAATGTAACAAACGACTCATCAAAAATCCTAGATTACAGCTAGGCCACACAACTAGTTCAGACCATACTTAAAGACACTTTCTTATGCTGCATTCTTATTTCAGTTTAGAAAAATCATGTGCGTACATGTGCCATCATGTAAACCTTAACTTAGCACACGTGCTTATGCGATGATATGCTATGTATGCAGTGTTATGAATTCTAAAAAAACCTTAATATATGTATGCGCATCATACACATGAAATGTTATGCATCCCATACTACATAACATCACATGCAATGAGAAACGAAAACGTGCTAATGGGCACCCATGTGATGGTGGTTATGCATCCCATACTACATAACCGTCACATGTTGCATCCTATGGTGGATCCATATACAAACACATATTATGCATCACATACTACATATAATGCCCCGTATGCTTCTTATCATGCTATGAGTGTAGTGACTATGCTTTAGTTAAGACGTACAGATGATACATCGGTGTGTGTATGCGAATGAATGAAGGGAAACAAACAATACGAGATTGGCTGGTTCAACCAACTTGTCAAACCAACCTCCCTCTGATACTAACTGTCACAACCCGCATTTTTCACCGCCTTAAAAGAATTATAAGAGTCAGGGAAAATGAGCTTCATGATGCCATGTCAGCAAGGAATAACTGCGGACGCACAAGCAAAACTCCTACTTATCATATAAAGAAAGGTCTTTAAGTTATTTATAGACAAATTCATTTTTAATTAAGCAGTTAGCCATATCCTTCGGCTTAGTGGCTCATTTAGTCCACGAGAAAAGTAGTTAAACGCTGCGAAAAATACTTCTTTTACAAAGTTAGACATCCTACATGAGTAAAAAGGGTCCCTAGAGGACAACTCATGGTATGCAAGTTCTAAGTTTATAATAGAAGTAAAAGTACTTTTTACAGTCGTTAAATGTAGTGATTTTGCATTTTAAAACATGCAATGCATGAAGTAATAATAGTATTTTTTATACTTGAAAATACTATCAAGCAATCCTAGCATAAAACATCCTAGAGAGCAAGAAATCAAATAATCAAAAAGGGAACAAACTAGCAGCTAGCAAAAGTATCCACAATCATCCATCCTGTGGGCGTCAACAATCTGACATGAACCAACATAAAACAAAAATATGTCTGAACTAGGAAAAGAAAACTACAACAACAAACTACCTCGCAAGGACGAGGTAAAAACCACAACCAACACTTCTGCTCAAGAACTACCAGCTATAGCTCTGAACCTGAGGCATTCCAAAGACAGAACACCTCAGCAAGAAAGTACAAGTGATGGCAGGATAGTAAGCCAAAGTAAACAAAGGTCAATGGGTACAAACCCAAGACCAAAAGAAATACCAAAATAAAGTACAGCAGTAAGATACAAAAAATAAACTCAGAAAGGAACACTTACGTGAATCATCACGTACAACAAAAGTACCCCAGATGCACAAGGCTATAAGGGAAAAATCACGATTAAAATCATTAGAAAGAATAACAAAACTCTAGTAGCCACTTGTGCACAACTCCACCAAAAATAACACGGGCAAGGCGGTCAACTCATCTGGACACACCCCACAGACATATTATCTGTATAATTGCGGGGGGAGACTGGATACTCCACCATACACCGCAAATGCCCAAACATACGGTAGAGTTCCACAAGGTACTAATAGAGGGATCAAATGTTGCGGCGGTAGATTCGCCCATTAATAACACCCGCAACGAAGAAAAACCATGACCGTCACTTACAATAACGACTCGAGTTTAAAGCTCAGAGGCCCACCATAACCCTTCCTGGGCCTAGCAGCTTATCTCTCCCCACGACATCGCTACAAAGGATACCATGATATAAATCTCAAGACTTGGCACATCGGATTCTACTAAACATATCTAGATTTAAAATGTTTGATCAACCTTTAGGAAGGATTTACAATCCTAGATAAACTCTAACACATCCTACATATTAGTTAAGGAATGGTTAAAAGAGCCAGATTCAACCACATCATCAAAACATATGCCACTTTACATGGTTATATTATCAGAATCAAGAACATGAAAATACAAGTAGATTAAAACAAAGGATTTAGACAGCACTATAATCAGCAAATTATTAATTATAATGACAAAAAAGAAGCTAGAAATTTCAGCGAGTTGGGAGATAGAAGGGAAGAGGGGAGAAACCAATACTTGCCTTGGTTTTGCCGGAGAAGACCTCCAAATCGCACCACGGCGTAGATCGGGACTAAGGAAGATGGGGAAAGTCGAAATCTGAACAAAAATGGCCGAAATAGAGGTTAGGGCCAAAAACCATAATGAGAAAAACTCAAGAAATGGGGAAGATTTTACCACGATGGCGTAGCTCTCGTTGAGAGCTTTCTGGATCTATATTTGGTTGAAGATTTAGAGCACCGGAGCACCGTTGGCAGCCACCAGAAGATTCATGAACGAGTATTCTCTCTCTCTCGCTCACGCCTCCCTGGTCAGGGAAGAAGGAAGATAATCGACCTAAGGAGGAGAAGAAGAAGTTTATCCTATATATAATATCAAAATAAATAGCATATTGGATAATTACACTTAAAGAGATAGTCAAGGGTCGGCTGAACCAGAATTCTCGGGACGAAGAAGGATTTCTCGAGAGCAGCTGGGTTTCTTGAGAAGGGCTGGATTTCTCGAGAGCAAGATTGGATCACTCGAGAACAAGATGAGGAATTTCTCGAGAACAAGGTGAAGCTTTCTCGAGAATAAGGTGAATCTTTCTCGAGAACAGGTAGAAAAGTACTCGGGAATAGGACAAGACGCTTCTCGAGAATAACATGCCTTCTCGAGAAACACCTCTCGAGAACAACAGGACTTCTCGAGTACTAACTTGGACTTCTCGAGAACCAGGAGGACAGTTCTAGAGAACAAGTAAAATTTCTCGATAACAGGAAGAAGATTTCTCGAGGACTTCGGGACTTTCAAGAACAAAAATGAAGGACTTCCCGAGAATCATGGTGGAGTTCTCGAGTACAGAAACAGATTTCTCGAGAACTGAAGAAGGGGAATCTATCGAGAACAGAAGAAGCAATTCTCGGGAACAAAATTGGACATCTCGAGAACACCAAGGCCTTCTCGGGAACAGAACAAAATTTCTCGAGAAGAAATATACACTTCACGGGAACAACACCCGACCTCTCGAGAAATGAGGCTGATCATCACGAGAACAGGGCAGGAAAATTCTAGAAACTAAGATTCGACTAACATTCTGAGATAAATCACTGACTCTACGAATTTAACAGCGAAGACAACATTAGAATCCGATGCACCATTCTTGAGACACTATCATCAAATGCTTACACAAGCAAAAATCATCACAAAGATCCAAACACGCGCCGAGACTCTAAAATGCTCGGATCATAATAAAACTGGACAAGTACAAAACCTCAAAACTTCATCCTTTCAATCAAGGAAAACATTCAATCCAATCAAAATCCCAAAATCTGGTCAAACAGACCCAACAGACACGAAAACGCACAAATGGTGTAGCGCCATCAACAAAACATAAAATGGGGTAACGCCCTGACGTCATAATTATGACGACACCAAATCAAATAATAACATCGAAAAATCGGGGGCCTTACACTTCCTACCTTAGCCAAATTTTTGTATTCTTTAAAAATACTGGCTTTGACTGACTGAGTGTTACTCAACACTTAAGAGGCTATGACGTAGAGTGAATGACCTTCACTCAACCCCTATGGACTTGGCAACTTTTCTGCCTCTTACCCATAAGGTATTGACTGTCTCAGCTAGCCACACTCAACTCTAAACTGAGTTCGACGAATGCTGAACTCAGTCCGAAGAACAACTAGCTCAGCTCAACGAACTCTGAACTTAGTTCGACGAATTTGGACTTAGCCAAATTTCTCAAACTCTGAGCTTAGTTCGACGAATGATTTGCTCAGCTCGACTGTTGAAACCAAAAACTTGGTCTCTGTGGAGTTCGGGGTCCCTAGAAAGGGGTGACCTCACACCTACTACACTCAAGAGAACGTCACGGACCAAAGGATCAAGAAGCTAGGAATAGACCCTCGGCTCTAGCGCGGAGGTCCCACCTCACACCCGGAAGGCTACCTGAGCACTTCCCCTCCCTAGCCAATGCTCGAGCTAGGGTGCCTTGGAGGAGCTCTCTCAACTCTACCAAGAAGAAGCTAAGGGAGGAGCAAGCAAGAAGAAGAAGAAGTCCCTCTCCAAGGCACCCAAGGGGGTCTATTTATAGTTTTCCAAAACCCCTTGGACCAAAATGACCGAGATACCCTCACGCCCAAAAAGCGTTGGGCCAATAGAAAACAGCCACGCCGGGGGGTAAAGAGGGAATTCCCCCCCCCCCCCGAGGGCAAGAAGGTAAAACTACAGGGGGGCAAGGGCGAGACCCTGGCCCCTGGCCGGTCTCGCCCCGCTAGGCCGCCGAGCAAGAAGAGGCGGGGGCGAGACCCTGGCCCCCGGCCGGTCTCGCCCCGCTAGGCCGCCGAGCAAGAAGAGGAGGGGGGCGAGACCCTGGCCCCCGGCCGGTCTCGCCCCGCTAGGCCGCCGAGCAAGAAGAGGAGGGGGGCGAGACCCTGGCCCCCGGCCGGTCTCGCCCCGCTAGGCCGCCGAGCAAGAAGAGGCGGGGGCGAGACCCTGGCCCCCGGCCGGTCTCGCCCCGCTAGGCCGCCGAGCAAGAAGAGGCGGGGGCGAGACCCTGGCCCCCGACAGGTCTCGCCCCGCTAGGCCGCCGAGCAAGAAGAGGCGGGGGCGAGACCCTGGCCCCCGGCCGGTCTCGCCCCGCTAGGCCGCCGAGCAAGAAGAGGCGGGGGCGAGACCCTGGCCCCCGGCCGGTCTCGCCCCGCTAGGCCGCCGAGCAAGAAGAGGCGGGGCGAGACCCTGGCCCCCGGCCGGTCTCGCCCCGCTAGGCCGCCAAGAGCGAAATACTTAAAAAAGCTTAAAAACTAAGCACGCCTCACATAGGGTCCACTCTTCGCGAGCTTTGGCTGCCTGCGACCTGGCGGCTTGAGGCGGCTTGCGGTCTGGCGGCCTGGGCGGCTTGCGGCCTGGCGGCCTGAGGCGGCTTGCGGCCTGGCGGCCTGGGCGGCTTGCGGCCTGGCGGCCCGAGGCGGCTTGCGGCCTGGCGGCCTGGGCGGCTTGCGGCGGCTTACGGCGGCTTGCCAAGAGCGCCTTGGGGGGAGAAATATTTTCTCCCCCTACTAGTATGTTTTACATGTTCACCAAAAATTGGCCCCTAGGACTGCAAAACTCCCAAAAAGCTTAAAAACTTGCTTACCTTGTTTCGGGGCCCAATCTTCGCGAATACGGGGTTGTACACAATCCCCTCTCTTTTCGAGGTTGGCACAAGCTCGGAAAGAAACATCCAACCCAACGTATTCGCGGAGTGTAACTTCCCCTCGGGGTCAACCTGCCATGCCAGCTATGGGAGCCTGGGTGGCGAGACCTCCTCTGGGTGAAGACACTTGGCCTCCCGGAGGGGTCAACCTGTCAAGCCAGCTAATGGGAGCCTGGGTGACGAGACGGCCTCGGGTTAAGGGACTTAGCCTCCACGAGAGATCAACCTACCCAGCCAGCTAGTGGGAGCCTGTCGGCGGAATCATCATCGGAGCTAAGGACTCGGGCTACCACAAGAGATCAACCTACCCAGCCAGCTAGTGAGAGCCTTGCGGCGGAATCATCATCGGAGCTAAGGACTTGGGCTACCACGAGAGATCAACCTACCCAGCCAGCTAGTGGGAGCCTGGCGGCGGAATCATCATCGGAGCTAAGGACTTGGGCTACCACGAGAGATCAACCTACCCAGCCAGCTAGTGGGAGCCTGGCGCCGGAATCATCATCGGAGCTAAGGACTTGGGCTACCACGAGAGATCAACCTACCCAGCCAGCTAGTGGGAGCCTGGCGGCGGAATCATCATCGGAGCTAAGGACTTGGGCTACTACGAGAGATCAACCTACCCAGCCAGCTAGTGGAAGCCTTTCGGCGGAATCATCATCGGAGCTAAGGACTCGGGCTACCACGAGAGATCAACCTACCCAGCCAGCTAGTGAGAGCCTGGCGGCGGAATCATCATCGGAGCTAAGGACTTGGGCTACCACGAGAGATCAACCTACCCAGCCAGCTAGTGGGAGCCTGGCGGCGGAATCATCATCGGAGCTAAGGACTTGGGCTACCACGAGAGATCAACCTACCCAGCCAGCTAGTGGGAGCCTGGCGGCGGAATCATCATCGGAGCTAAGGACTTGGGCTACCACGAGAGATCAACCTACCCAGCCAGCTAGTGGGAGCCTGGTGGCGGAATCGTCATCGGAGCTAAGGACTTGGGCTACCACGAGAGATCAACCTACCCAGCCAGCTAGTGGGAGCCTGGCGGCGGAATCATCATCGGAGAAAAGGACTTGGGCTACCACGAGAGATCAACCTACCCAGCCAGCTAGTGGGAGCCTGGCGGCAGAATCGTCATCGGAGCAAAGGACTTGGGCTACCACGAGAGATCAACCTACCCAGCCAGCTAGTGGGAGCCTTGCGGCGGAATCATCATCGGAGCTAAGGACTTGGGCTACCACGAGAGATCAACCTACCCAGCCAGCTAGTGGGAGCCTGTCAGCGGAATCATCATCGGAGCTAAGGGACTTAGCCTCCACGAGAGATCAACCTGCCCTGCCAGCTAGTGAGAGCCTGGCAGCGGAATCCATCTCGGAGCTAAGGGACTAAGGCTACCACGAGAGATCAACCTACCCAGCCAGCTAGTGGGAGCCTGGCGACGGAATCATCATCGGAGCAAAGGACTTAGGATACACAATCAAACCTTGCCAAATCCTACATCCTCAAACGGGGAAAAAAGATGGGTTACATGATTCCCCCGACTCAGTTGGTCGGGGGTTAGACTCATTACAAGACAAGATACATACAGGACTCTGCCGAGGCGAGGCTTCCTCAGGGGGTCGGGGCCTGGTGGTCCTCATCCGCTTCCTGCTCGCCGGACACTTCCATCCTGCTCAGGCTCTCCATGATCTTCTCCATCTCCTCTGCCTTGGCTAACCAAGAGATGGTGTTGACGGCCGTGACGTAGCACTGCCGTGCCATCCTGGAGTCTCCCTTGACCCTGACCTGGATCCCTCCTGAGCTGAACTTGAGGCATTGGTGGAATGAAGACGGCACACAACAGAAGGTGCTGATGAGGGGTCTTCCGAAGATGGCGTTGTAGCTGCTTGGAGCATCAACAATGACAAACCGGCAGTTCCTCGAGACTCCTCCCAATTTTACTTGGAGCCCCACTCCACCCTCGATCTCCTTCCTCTCTCCTGAGAATCCGAACAGTGGTCCATCCGAGGCCAACACCCTCCTTGGCTCTACCTTCATCTCGTCAAACGCCTTCTTGAAAATGACGTTGACGGAGCTTCCATTGTCAACCAGGACTCGGGAGATGGTGTAGCCTTCGATGGCCGTCTGGATGACCAGCGCATCGCAGAATGGATCCTCATGATCCGGCAGGTCCTTCACCGAGAAGGTGATCTTTTCTTCTGGGGGTGGGGTCTGGGAGGTTGAGGCAACGCTCCTTCGGTACATGACATGGAGGCTTGCCTTCCGAGTGACCTCAACCCCCACTCCACCGTGGATCACTACTATACCACCTCGGGTTCCCACGTCGACCCGGTCCTCACATATATCATTACCCCCTTCTCCGGGTAGAACCTATTCTACCCGCACCGGCAGCTGCGGCTGCGCAGGGCCTGTCGCGCCCCTCACTTCCAAGAACTCGGGGCAGGTAGCTGTGGCGTGCCCCTCCACCTGGTGGAAGTCACAGTACGGTAGCGCTCCTCCCCTCTTTCGGCGGGCTGGACGCTCTCGCCTGTTACCTCTTCCCCCTCCTATCGCCAAGGCTTGCTGTGGCGGGGGCAAGAGCTGCCTTGGGGCTTGCCTCTGGAAGTTATACCTCCCTTGGCCCCCATGATAGTTCCCCCCTCCTTGGATGAGAGCTCTTCCTGGACCTTGGGCAGGTCCTCCCTGCTGCCTCCAGCCTGGTTCCGGACCCTCCTGCCCTTGGAACCCCTGAGCTCTCTGCTCCTCTCTCCTTCTTCCTTCCTGGTGCCTCGAGCCGCCCTGCTCCTTTGTCTCCACCTCCGTCAACTTTTCCAACCTCTTGACAAATGCCGGGTTGGCTGCCTCCATGGCAATCTCCTCTGCCGCCCTTTCCATCAGCTCCTCGAAGGAAAGGGGGGCCTTCCTGGTCAAGCTCATCTTGAAGAAGCCCTCCTTCAGCCCAACGGTGAAGGCCATCTGGAGAGCATACCCTGGCATCTCCTGGACCTCCAAGATCTCCTCTTGGAACCGGTCAACGTAGCGGGCCAGCGAATCCTCGACCCCCTGCCTTATCAAGAAGATGGACTCAGGACTCCTCTTCCGCTTCTTGGAGGTGGAGAAGCAGAGCTGGAAGCTTCGGCTCAAGTCCTCGAACCCGTAGATCGACCTCGGAGGGAGTTGATGGAACCAGTCCCTTGCCTTCTCCTTCAGAGTGATCGCAAAGAGGTGACACTTGAAGGCATCTGTCATCGGCCTCATGGAGACGGCATCCTCGAACCACTGCAGATGCTGAACAGGGTCATCCTTCCCGGAATAGTAAGCCATGTCTGGCTCTCTGAACACCTCGGGAACGGGAGCTGAGATGATCAGCTCGCTGAAGGGTGACCCCCTGAGGGGTGGTCTCGCCACCTCCACTCGCGCGACCTGCTCCCCTGGGAGGTTGGCACTCGCCGGGCTAGAGAACAACTCTCGGCCGGTGAGGTCTCGCTCGACCCCATCGCCCATCCTCTCCTTCCCGGGCCTTCTTCCTAGGACACTTCCTTCTCCCCCCGCTGGGGTCATCTCGCCTAAACCCCTGGGAGTCGACTCGTCGAGGGGGGGAGCTAGCTCCTGGGGGGTCGGGGTGGAGCTGCCACCCTGAGGAGCAATGCTTCGCAGCATCTCCATGATGCCCTGGATGGAGGCCATGAACTCTTGCCTCCCCACAAAGGGTCCTGGGGTGGGGAGCTCGCCGAGATCATCACTACCTCCTTGACCTCCCGTCATGACACTCTCCTGAGATCTTCTATGCTAGTCACTCTCCACGCTCACCGCACCAAAATGTTGAAACCAAAAACTTGGTCTCTGTGGAGTTCGGGGTTCCTAGAAAGGGGTGACCTCACACCTACTACACTCAAGAGAACGTCACGGACCAAAGGATCAAGAAGCTAGGAATAAACCCTCGGCTCTAGTGCGGAGGTCCCACCTCACACCCGGAAGGCTACCTGAGCACTTCCCCTCCCTAGCCAATGCTCGAGCTAGGGTGCCTTGGAGGAGCTCTCTCAACTCTACCAAGAAGAAGCTAAGGGAGGAGCAAGCAAGAAGAAGAAGAAGAAGTCCCTCTCCAAGGCACCCAAGGGGGTATATTTATAGTTTTACAAAACCCCTTGGACCAAAATGACCGAGATACCCTCACGCCCAAAAAGCGTTGGGCCAATAGAAAACAGCCACGCCGGGGGGTAAAGGGGGAATTCCCCCCCCCCCCCCCCCCCCCGAGGGCAAGAAGGTAAAACTACAGGGGGGCAAGGGCGAGACCCTGGCCCCTGGCCGGTCTCGCCCCGCTAGGCCGCCGAGCAAGAAGAGGCGGGGGCGAGACCCTGGCCCCCGGCCGGTCTCGCCCCGCTAAGCTGCCGAGCAAGAAGAGGAGGGGGGCGAGACCCTGGCCCCCGGCCGGTCTCGCCCCGCTAGGCCGCCGAGCAAGAAGAGGAGGGGGGCGAGACCCTGGCCCCCGGCCGGTCTCGCCCCGCTAGGCCGCCGAGCAAGAAGAGGCGGGGGCGAGACCCTGGACCCTGGCCGGTCTCGCCCCGCTAGGCCGCCGAGCAAGAAGAGGCGGGGGCGAGACCCTGGCCCCCGGCCGGTCTCGCCCCGCTAGGCCGCCGAGCAAGAAGAGGCGGGGGCGAGACCATGGCCCCCGGCCGGTCTCGCCCCGCTAGGCCGCCGAGCAAGAAGAGGCGGGGGCGAGACCCTGGCCCCCGGCCGGTCTCGCCCCGCTAGGCCGCCGAGCAAGAAGAGGCGGGGGCGAGACCCTGGCCCCCGGCAGGTCTCGCCCCGCTAGGCCGCCGAGTAAGAAGAGGCGGGGGCGAGACCCTGGCCCCCGGCCGGTCTCGCCCCGCTAGGCCGCCGAGCAAGAAGAGGCGGTGGCGAGACCCTGGCCCCCGGCCGGTCTCGCCCCGCTAGGCCGCCAAGAGCGAAATACTTAAAAAAGCTTAAAAACTAAGCACGCCTCACATAGGGTCCACTCTTCGCGAGCTGGGGCGGCCTGCGACCTGGCGGCCTGAGGCGGCTTGCGGCCTGGCGGCCTGGGCGGCTTGCGGCCTGGCGGCCTGAGGCGGCTTGCAGCCTGGCGGCCTGGGCGGCTTGCGGCCTGGCGGCCCGAGGGGGCTTGCGGCCTGGCGGCCTGGGCGGCTTGCGGCGGCTTGCGGCGGCTTGCCAAGAGCGCCTTGGGGGGAGAAATATTTTCTCCCCCTACTAGTATGTTTTACATGTTCACCAAAAATTGGCCCCTAGGAGTGCAAAACTCCCAAAAAGCTTAAAAACTTGCTTACCTTATTTCGGGGCCCAATCTTCGCGAATACGGGGTTGTACATCGACAAAGTCTGAACTTAGTTCGACAAATTTGGACTTAGCCAAATTTCTCAAACTCTGAGTTTAGTTCGACGAACGATTTGCTTAGCGCGATGAACTCTGAACTTAGTTTGACGAATTTGGACTTAGCCAAATTTCTCAAACCATATCTTAGGTGAGAGTTTTCCTGACTTAGCCACTTAGGCTACCTGTCCCATCACTGTCATCTACTGATATATGTATATCATTGACAAGATTAACTTCCTCAAATCTAGGACATTGTGGGCAATGGACCCAACAATTATTGTACATGATAGAATACTCTCATCTAACTGGTCATCCATAAAGTTAAAATATATCACATCTACATCAGAATCCTCAGGGGTATTATACACAACCTCAGGAGGCTTATACATTAAAATTAAAGGAGCCAAAACCCTAGGAGTAACATCCACGGAATCTCGGACAATGGGTCTAACATGCTCCCATTTCCTAACGGTGGATGGAGGCACACAACGTATAGCTGTACTAGTCTGGGGATAGGTTTTAACTTGAGGGCTAAGGTCAATCGTATCATCAGATACGGGTCTAGTGCCCTAGCATAATGTAGCCACTTCATCAAACATCCACGTGGGAGCGTACTGATCGGTGAGGAGGCTCTTCATGATTGGCAAACCTATAGGGGACCCAATATATCTTTCCTCATTGAGCCAGAAGGTCTGGGCTCAACACACTAACTGCTTGCACGCCACTGGGACGTTGTGGAGGTCCCACAGACAATGACACTCAAAATAATGTTCTATCCCAACAACCCAATTAAGGAAGATCTGAGGACCTCCCAACCCATCGTAGGTGGGTGCAACATTTTTAGACGTCCTATAAACGTCAACTTCCCGCTCAAGGCGACGGTCCAGATGATAGTGGGGTTGCCTAGGGGGTGGTGGTGTCGCTTGGTTAGCCTTTAGTTGCCTAAGCAAGTCCCTAGTCTCATCCATGATAGGTGAATGAACTGGTTTCCTAACATTCGACATGGATCTAGAAGATTTTAATCGGAAAATGTTAACGTCATAGGCCATTTTCTAGTGGTGACGGGACAAAAAGTTCTACTCGAATCTGTTACACATTCATTGAAATAGTGACTCTGATCCTATAAAATTATAACAGATGGAATTGTTCCCGCTAACTAACTAAGACAATAAATATATAATTTTGATTTTCTTGCTGAAAATAAATAGGAGATTATTAAATAATGTTTTATGAATTTTTTTGCAGAAAAATAAAAATTTAGGCCGCTATTTGCATACCAAAAATAATTTTTTTTATTACTTTGGCAATGAATCGTGCAAGTGTGTGTCGTCATACTAATAAAAGGGGGGTGCCAATTAGGAAATTGACGTGAACCTCTCTCTGATATCAAATTGATGCAGGCCAATGAGTCCGACGGATTAAACTACGTGCACTTGTGTTCGATAATTAAAATAGGATGCAAAGCGAGAAATATTTCTGAAAAAATATACTACCGGTGAGTTATCCAACTAGTGGCACAAAATTTAACAATGCACACGCAAAGGGACGCTACCCCTTTTATAGATTAAACAAGGGCTAAATGCCAATGTTCGCTCAAGCGAATAGGAACTATCCGATTCGGACAATTAGCAATTCAAATTAGATTTACCCACAAGAATTCGCAAAACCAACACGAGAGCATCAAGACTAAAATAGCGATTTTAAAGAAGTCCAAAATCAATCCCAAATTAATTTAAAAACGAGGTTAACCAAATCACTTGAACTCGAGCGGAAATCAAGGATAATGAATCAGATTTCTCCAAACGTTCATGAGATCTACCCGATCCAAATTGTACGAAAATATTCAGATAATTTTAACGCTTGAAATTTTGATTCTATTAAAGAACTTTTTCAATATAAATCAGAACTAATTACTAGCCGTCAATTCCACCAAAACCTCATAAATATTTTAGAAGAATTCACACAAGAGATGTTTAGAAATTTGTTACCCAAATCCCAAGAAAATCTGTCCATAAGATGAGTGGAAGAATCACACACAACGGTGGTTGATTCTATTTCCATGCAAATCCACGGATCCGCACCGGACGATGAAGACGCGAGTCGTTTTCCTTTGCAAACCCTAGGAGGGGGAGAAACTTTGAAGGACAATATATATGGAAAGAGGAGAGAGGAAAGGTGGTGGCCGAAATCTTCCAAGGTGGTGGAGGAATAAGGGCAGGTTGGTTTTGGTGTTTAAGGAGGATGTTTGCTCGGGTTGGGTTGTGGAGGGGGATGGCTGAGAGGTGGAAAGGGAGAGAGAGGGTGGCGGCTAGGGAAAAACTTAGGTTGGCCGAATTTTCAAGTGGGAATGAGAGTGGCCAAAATTGTCCTTGGAGAGGTGGTCGGGTTTTATTATGGGATGAGGAGAGGGAGATCTTGAGTAGGGAGAGGAGGAGGAGAGGCGGTCGAGAGTTGAGAGGGAGAGGGGGGGGGGGGGGGTGGGGGGGGGGGGGGGGGGGGTGGCCGGCGGCCAAGAGAGAGGAGATGGAGAGGGGAGCCGAAATTGTCAAGAGAGGAGGGGGAAAAATCAATTTGATTTCTAGGGTTTTATTTTTTCATTCAACATTACAAATCTCTTCATAACATGACCTATATATAGGCTACACCACTCAATCTCCTCCATTCAAATAAAATAAACCTATGATGGTTATATGCACCCATCATAACATGAAATATAACAATACAATAGGAAATTGCATAAAAATGAAATGCATAGAATAAAATGCCTAAAATAAAAATTGCTTACTATATATAATTATAAATATTTAATTTATTATTATATATTTTTATTTGATGGCGGCGGACGTCGAGCAAAACATGTAGCGGCGGCGGCGTTGGAGAAGAACATTGTGGTAGAATCCCATCCTCGAGCTTGCGACAACGTTCGTCCCAATCAATAAATTCTCTATGTAGGCGATCAACAGCCGCATCAGTAACGTCGCCATCAATCCTTTAATTTATAATTATATATTTTTATTTGATGGCGGTAGACGTCGAGCAAAACATGTAGCTGCGTTGGGGTTGGCGAAGAATATCGTGGTAGAATCTCATCCTCGAGCTTGCGACAACGTTCATCCCAATCAACGAACTCTCTTTGTCGGGGATCAATGGCCGCATCGGCAACGTCTCCATCAAATCCGCCTAATCGTAAGGTCGCCTAGCCACCTTACCGCACGATCTGGTGCTACCGAACTAAACATGCCTCCCAAAGCAGGACAACTTATTGAACCAGGAAACTAGTTGTAGAAGAGAGACCGTGTAAAACCTCCATCTGTTCATATAGTATATAATAGAAGGTCCGGTCGGGACCCTGCACCATATACCACAAAACAGGCGGCGAAGTCACGGGTTGATATCAGAGTTGCGCATCCTAACTCATAGCATTCTAGCGGAAGCTTTTAACATAAATATTGAACTGCAACCATGAATGTCCACAAATATAAATACCGACATTTATATAAGAATGTATATCAAATACAAGATCGTTTGGCCTTATGGCCTTACAGTTGCTCTTTACAAGTGTGGCTTCCAAACATCGGCGCGCAGGCCAACCACACATGAACAAAACATAATGTTTTTCAGCTTAGCCTTTAAGGGCTAGCAGCAACAGCAGTAGGGATTTCAGCTTTTATATGTCCCGCTCGGTTCACCAGCACCTGTACAAGGACAGTCCACCCAACGGTGGCAAACAAGACAACGGTCAACATTCAGCTGACCAATTTATAACGACCCTATCCCTTGCCTGAGGCAGTGGTGTTCCTTCCCTTCAGGCATAGTCATTCATATGTAGATATATAGATATCACACATTGTGCTCTCACGCACAAACATTCCATCACAACCGTCAGCCACGCGACCCGACGATTCGTGCACTCAGGGCACATTCTTGGTGTACCGGCAAACCAGGGTCCCACCACCATTCTAGGTCTAACACCTGACGGTAAAATTGAGTATTTAGTCTTTCCGGTGTGCAGGCCTAAGACTCTAATTATGCGCTCCAACTAACCGCACTTTCTGGCCTTTAGGTCGGACGGACATAACGCAGGTACGGATCAGCCAGCCCCCGTTGCTCAAGTCGCCTTGCCATAACCGAGTACCAATGTACCCGAGGCTAAATCTAATGCACGGGTCGGTTTCACCTTTCTTATTCCGCGTGAAGCCTTTTTAAGAGCTCTTCAAGCTCATAATAACCACACTATCCACCAAGGATTGGCTTCACACTATCCCCAATGTCCACCAAGGACGGGCTTCATATTCATCAAGGGGAGTTTATGCTAGCGTCCTTCATGATCGACTAGCAGGTTCCGCAGAACTCACTTTCTGCACCCAACTCCACCCAAAGCCTGCAGCCTCCTGCATTGCCAGAAACACTGGTATTTCAAAGTATACAACACTCATACTTGTGGGTATTTTCCTTGGCTTCCACACAACTACTTCCTGCTACTACCCTTCACAGGCACAACCCATCAAGCATCACAAGCATCACAAGGGTATTTCCTGGACTACCACTCCAGTACTTCCTGCTACTACCCTTCACATATCCAACCCATCAACTCCATAAACTACACGTTTAACCATGAAGTCTTCTTCAGTGTGCAAATGCAACATCACAAATCCAGACCAACCTGTCCATATGGGCTTTACACAACATGCCTATTCGGGACTCCATTTTCAGATTTATATGCCAAACTAGTGGGGATTCCAACAATCAACCCAAGAGAATCCATTAGCAATCCACCCTCTAGTGGGGGAAACCCATGCACATGCCAAAAAGGAGGTCTTCACATGTCCAAGAAAAGGAAGATCGTTATCCTTGATGATTGCTTTGGAGCCATGGAATTCTAGCCAGCTGGAAAACACCGCAGCGGCCTTGCCTCCACAACACTAGCCTCAGATCTCGAATCAGAACTCGACAACTCCTATAACGTCCCGATTTAGAGCTCAGAGGCTACAACATCCAACCATGGGACGCCTAGCGTGTCTCACCCCAAGGCCCGTTATAGGGCTGCAGCCCAATACACCCCAACACCTCTCCGGCCTGTTTCTCAGCACAATGCATTGTTGGCGCTAGGTATCAAACCCGTAACCCTTGATAACACTCTCTTCCACCAGAGCTCATCACCAACTGAGCTGCAGCTCAATGGTCCCGATTTTTCTGTGATTGTGTAATCATTATTTGGCGTTACGTTGATGTGTTTCCGGCCTTTGCCATTGTTAGAGCGTGGTCTTAGCTCTTGATAAGTTCTTAGTGGCTTGTTTTGTAGCCTGTTTGCAAGGTTCCCCAGCTAGCCAGAATCTGTTTTGGTGACTTGGCAGAGCCTCTCAGGGAATGCTTGTGTTTTGGCTTTGGGAGATGTTAGCCTGAGTTTTGATCGTCGGTTGTTATTCTCGACTTCGCCGTTGTTTTCATAGCATGTGTGTTTAGCTACGGTGCGAGTTTCGTCGAATTCCGAGATAGTTTGTTTTTCGCATCAGTGGCCGGTTTTGCTTGGCTTCATATGTATGTATATATATATTAGCTTGGGATTTAGCTTGATTTACACACACACACACACACACACACATATATATATATATATATATATATATATATATATATATATATATATATATATATATATATATATATATATATATATATATATATATATATATAGTTTAAGCTTGAGTGCTGGAGCTCAAACGACTGATTATATATGATAAGTTTTAGCTAAGTGGCCGACTATACTTATATAATATTAGTGGCTTATATTATATTATATGCTTTGTTGCTAGTGGCCGGTTATTTTATCATAGTTAGATAGTTCTGTTATGATAATAGTATTATAATATTATAGGGGCTGAGTATTAATTTAGCTAAGCCTGCTAAGCTATATGCAATCTAATGCTAAATAACCAAGGGTTAAATATATAATCAGCCACTGGTGATAATGGTTTGATGAGCCTGTTGCTGAGGTATATGCAATCTATGCTTAGGTTATTTTATCATATGCTTGCCTCGTTGCTAGTTGTTATTTTAGCTTATCCCTATTCCTCTTCCCCAAACCCGACGGGAAGCTTCCAACGGAAGGAATTGGGCGACGGAGGTGCTGGAGCTCCGGCCGACGATTTCTGGAGGTTTAGAGTCCGGATTTTTCAGGTAAAGGCAGATCTGAGCTGCTCTCGCCTAGATCTTCCTCCTTAGGTAAGTTTTGCTTGCTCTAGAGCTGTCTTAGAAGCTAGGGTTTTCGAGTTACTCAGTTTTCTTTCCATCTTAGCTTCAGGTTTACTATTTTTGCGGCCGATCTTGCCGCTGATGCTGGAGTTTGGAAGGACTGCTGCTGTGACCTGAAGGTTGAGGCAAGTGCTGCTCTTTTCCCTTGACAAGCTTCTTTCATCTATGTTTGTTTTCAATTTTTCCTGGAAGTAGAAGCTATGTTGCTGCTGCCTCTGTCCCGAGCTAGGTCTGCCAGATTTCAATTTTTTTTCTCTCTGTTCTGGTTGCTGGTCTTGTGTCCAGGTAGTGGCTGGTGGTAGAGTTGTAGTTGCTAATTAGCCTAGCTTGGGGGATAGCTGTAGCCAGGTAGAAGGGGTAGAAGAGGAATTAGAATTTTTTTAGTCAAGTCTTAGCTCTCTGGATAGCAGGCGTTGAGTGTTAGCTTAGGGCAGAATTTCAGGTTTTGAGGCTGGATGGGTTTATTTCAGGTTTTTTATGTTTCTTGGCTGGTTTTGAAGGCCGAGTCGTGAATTATGGCAGGTGGTTTTGTTTGATGGCTCTGTGAGGGGTGGAGTGGTGTAGAGCCTTGGTCACCACCATTTTGGCCCCGGGATGGGCTGTTTGTTTTGGTGTGTTGCCACCATTCTGGCCCTGGGTTGGGTTGGTTGTTTTGGTGTGTTGTCACCATTTTGGCCCCGGTTTGGGCTGGTTGTGTTGGTGTGTTGGACCTTAGGGCTGCCACCGTTGAATCCTTGAGTATTTATGGGTCTGGTTGTTTGGATAAGGACTGTTTTTGGTCACCAACCCAGACCCATGACTTTACCACTGCTAATGATTCACTAGTTAGGACTGTTAGTTCCTTTCTGTAAAGTTGTTATTTTGGCATATGCTTGCCTTGTTGCTGCTGCAGGTTTTTAGCAGGGCATGTTGTTTATTTCTCGCACTTGGTGCATTTTGATCTTGCCTTGGGCAGTGTTTTACCCTTGCTGTATTGTTCATTTTACCTTTGCTCTTTTGATAGCACTTGTTGTGGGGTTGGTAAGCCCCTCTTTTATTGCTTATGAATCTAATGCTCCACTTCTTTTCATTCTTTTCTTGCTGAGGTATTTTTTCTTTGAATGCCTCAGGTTCAGGTTATGGCCGATTGAGCGGCTAGTGTTCTGGTGGAGCTTGCTTGTGGCCTCTGGGTAGCCGAGTTTGCTGCTCCTCGATTTGGTGAGGTAGTTTTCTTCTTTTTGTATAGACATACATACTCACTAGTGGGTTCGTGTCAGGTTGTTGACATCCACTGGTGACTTGCTTGTGATGCTTGATATGAACTGAGAACTGCTATTTTTGGCTTTTTGGGGGTTGTTTACTTGCTTCTGGGAATTTTTTATGCTAGGTTGCATGTTTGGTATTTTTAAACCCTAAAAGCATTACTATATGTACCTCATGCACGTCATGTTTATAAAACTAAAGCACTACTTTCCCAAGTAACGAAAAAAAGCTATTTTTCTTATACTATGATAAATCTAGAGTCCTGCATTTCATGAGTTGTTTTTCGGGGATGTTTACACTCATGTAGGATGCCAAATCAACGTAACCAAAGTATTTTCCACTACGTATAAATATATATTTAATTGTGGACTAGCTAATCCACTATGCCAAGGGATACGACCATCAAACTTAACTGGTTTTCTTTCATATTAAATTATGATTTTATCCAAAGAATTAGAGTCTGGGGTTTTTCCTGAGCGTGTGCAGTTATCCCCTGCACAACGTGGCATCATGGCACGTATTTTCTCTTGCTCTGTTATGATTTAATTGTTGGGAAAATGCGGGTCGTGACAGCTCCACCGGTGGCCGGCTCCTCTCCTCCTCCTCCTTGATCTCCCTTCTCTCTAGCTTTATTATAAAGAGAGTGGCCAAGTGAATAATGAGGATTCTCTTCTCATTCTCGGCCTTAAGGAAGGAGGTAGAAGCCTGGGACATCAGATCCCAGATGAAGAAAATGGACGGCCATGATTTTGCCACAAAAGTCTAATTTTTGCCCGACACGGCCTGTGACATGCCCGTGTACCTTAAGAGGCACACAACCGACTCATCCAGAACAGTACACGGCCATGTGACATGCCCGTGTGACAGGCCGTGTACACTAACACGCCTTCAGACATGCCCGTGTCTGTGGCCGTGTACTTCAGGCTGCACACAACCCATTCAACCCGAGCGGGACACGGCCAGTGACACGCCTGTGTTACAGGCCGTGTACCACAAGACACACCCGTATCCTACCTGTGTTCACCAGGCCTCAATGCCCTAGGCACATCCAGAAAAAGACACGGCCATGTGACACGCCCGTGTCACAGGCCGTGTGCCCTTACACAGCTGTAGACACGCCTGCAACTTAACTTCGTCGAACGAAGTTCGTCAACTAGAGGAGGACACAACATCCGACACGCTCGTGTTGGAGGCCGTGTTCCCTCTCCAAAAATTTCGTCGAGCGCATTTTCATCAACCACTCGTCGGGCTACTCACTCGAGCAGGACACGCCCTGGGACACGCCCGTGTCCCAGGCCGTGTCACCCAACTTGAACACAACTTGGGATTTGGGGTGTTACAACCCTCCCCTCCTTATAAGAAATTTCATCCCCGAAATTTGCGCACAGTAAGGAAATAAAAAACAAGATGTTATAACATCACCAAAGTTGAATACACCTTGACACACACTGCATAACAGTTTACACAAACAGCTCGGGAAACTCAGCTCGCATGGTCTACTCTCGCTCCCATGTTAGCTCGTCATGGCCACAATTGTCCCACCGGACTTTGACCATCCCGATTGTCTTGTTTCACAACTGTTTATCGGCATGATCCTCGATCCGAATGGGCCTAACCTTTGTCGTTAGCCCATACTCTACCGGAACACGATCATTCTCGATCACTTGAGCTGGATCTTTGACGGCATTCCAAAGCACCGAGATGTGAAACACATTATGTAATCCACCCAAGTCTGCCGAAAGAGCTAGCCGATATGCAGCTTCCCCAATTCGCTCCACCACTTCAAACACACCAAGATATCTCGGACTCAACTTTTTCAGACTCCGAATCCTGGACACGCCTATGAAGGGTTTGATCTTCAAATATACCAAATCGCCTACCACGAACTCCACGTTCCGGTGCTTGGCATTGTAGTATTTTGCTTGACGATCCTAGGCTATCAGTAGCCGCTCCCAAGTAGCGTGTATCGTTGAGTTAGCTTCTTTGACTTCTTTACGGTTATATAGTTTGGATTCGCCTGCTTCCGCCCTAGCTAACGGTGTACGACACTTCCGACCATATAGAGATTCAAACAGTGCCATACCGATGCTCGCTTGGTAGCTGTTGTTGTAGTCAAATTCCACCATATAGAGATGATCTTCCCATCTCTTCCGAAAGTCCAGGGCGCACATTCAGAGCATATCCTCCATAGTTCTGTTGGTCCTTTCAGTTTGGCCATCAGTTTGGGGATGAAAGGCCATACTGAACGTCAACTTCGTGCCCAACAGCTGATGGACTAGCCTCCAATCATTTGATGTAAATCGCCCATCACGATCGCTCATGATGCTATGAGGAACAACATGTAGCTGTACAATCTGTTGAACATAAAGTTTTGCCAAACTTTCCACTGAATCATCCCGCTTATTCGGAAGGAAGTGCACCACTTTCGTCAACCGGTCTACAGTCACCCAGATTGAATAATTACCGCGTTGAGAACTCGGCAACCCGTGCATGAAATCCATTGAAATATCATCGAACTTCCATTCCGGAATCGGCAATGACTTCAAGAAATCGCCAGGCTTCTGGCATTCTGGTTTCACCAAAGCACACGTTTGGCATTTAGGCACATAATGAGCGATATCTTTCTTTAGTCCTGACCACCAGAATAACTTTTTTAATTTCCCTAAACATCTTTGTGCTACCAGGGTGAATTGAGTACTTGGTAAAGTGAGCTTCATACATCAACTCTTCTCGCAACTTACCCATACTCGGGACACACAACCGGCCCTCTTTCTGCAAAAGTCCGTCATCCCAGGAGAATTGGCCATCTCACCCATCTTTTGCATAGCGTTGGAGACTTTCATCCAGCTCCATTGCTCGTCGAATCCTGTCCGCCAGGTCATATTGTACCTCCGTCCAGTTCAAACATGCATCGACTGTGGAATTCTTCATAACACAAGAAATCTCTAACGCTTCCAACTCCTGGATCAGACGCTCATCGTGCATCTGCAACCAATTTGCCCTCGACGAAGTCTTCTGACTCAAGGCATCAACGACCACGTTTCCCTTCCTGGGAGTATAATGAATCTCAAAGGTGTAATCCCCAAGGAACTCCAGCCACCTTCGTTGTCGCATATTCAGATCCTTCTGCTCCAACAAGTACTTTAGGCTCTTATGGTCCGTAAAGATATCCACTTTTACGCCATAAAGATAATGCCGCCATAACTTCAGTGCAAAGATGACCTCCGCCAACTCTAAGTCGTGGACGAGATAATTTCATTCATGCACTTTCAACTAGCGAGAGCCATAAGCAATCACTTTTCCAAACTGCAGAAGAATGCAGCCTAAGCCGCTCCCTGAAGCATCACTATAGATCTCATATCCATCGGTACCACATGGTGATGTCAACCAGGCGCCGTGGTCAAACGACTCTTTAGCTCTTCAAAAGCTCGCGCACATTACGATGTCCAAATGAACTTCTGATCCCTTCTCGTCAGTGTGGTCAGAGGCAAAGCAATCCGCGAGAAGTTTTAAATAAACCGTCTGTAGTATCCTGCCAGTCCAAAGAAACTCCTTACTTCGGCCACTGAAGACAACACCGGCCACACCTGTATGGCTCTTATCTTTGACGGATACACTGCTATGCCCTCTCTACTAACCACATGGCCAAGAAAAGCCATCAACGATAGCCAAAACTCGCACTTCGAAAACTTGGCATAGAGCTTATTCCTCCGCAAAGTATGCAACACCAACCACAAGTGGTTTGCGTGATCAGCTTTAGATTGAGAGTATACCAAGATATCATCAATGAATATGATCACAAATAGATCTAAGTACTCTCGTAACGTTCAGTGCATCAGGTCCATAAACACCGATGGCGCATTGCACAGGCCAAATGACATCACTGTGAACTCATAATGACCGTAGATTGTTCCAAATGCTGTCTTGGGAATGTCACCTTCCCGAATCATGAACTGGTAATATCAAGATTTTAAATCCAATTTGGAATAGACGGTTGACCCCACCAGCTGATCGAACAATTCATCTATCCGTGGAATCAGATACTTGTTCTTCTCTGTCAGCTTATTCAATTCACAGTAGTCAATACACAACCTCAAACCGCCGTCCATCTTTTTCACAAACAGAATAGGTGCGCTCCAAGGTGACATGCTTAGGCGTATATATCCATGCACCAGCAACTCTTGTAATTGGAGTTTTAACTCAGCCATTTCCTTGGTGCGACGCGACATGGTGAGCGGGCCACAGGTTTCGCACCTGGCACCAACTCAATCATGAAGTCGATCTCGCGCTGGGGTGGTAGCCCAGGAAGATCCTTAGGAAACACATCTGCAAACTCCGATACAACCGGAACATCACAAATATTGGCCTTTGGCTCAATAGCTTGAATCAACGTAAAGTATAACTCCGTGCCATTCCGAACATCATTGAAGACTTGGAGTGCAGACATCAGGGTCCTGCTCACTCCTCGCATATCAGTGAACTTAGTCTCATGCTCAGTATTCTGGCCCAGTGTGATCTCTTTGGCATTACAATCAGTAAAGGAATGCTGCTCTGCGAGCTAGTCCATGCCAAAAATCACATCAAATTCTGATATCGGCAGTACAGATGCAGTCAAACAGGAATCCTGACTTCCAATTTGAACCGCCATATCGCAAGCCCTATCCGCAAGCATCAAACAACCATTCGGTAACAACACCCTCACGCTCTCTGTCTTCACATGACTAGGTACTCCAATTCTAGCTATGAAGTCCTTAGATAGAAATGATTGCGAAGCACCCGTATCAAACAGTGCTCTCGCCAGCGTGTTCTGAATCATAACAAAGCCTGTGGAAATCACATCACACAAAAGCAACAAACAAAGCATGCAATACACAAAACAATGTAATAACTTAAATCGTACCTGTGACAACGTCACTTTGCTTTATGGCCTACTACAGGCTAAGGTTGTAGACTCGGGGCTGTGCCTGGGATGCAGAGGACTCCACCACTGCCTCTCTCTTCTCAGCATAAGACGCTCCGGCCTTCTTTTCTCCCTTTAGCAGACCAAACAGACAGTCACGGGCTATATGCCCCACTCTTCCACAAGTAAAGCAAGTACGAGTCTCCGGACTCGAAGTGGCCCCCGACGTTGCATCCGATGCAACCGTAGAAGGATCTTGTCCAGAAGACTTGGACCTCTTGCCCCATTTATTTTTATAATACGATTTGCCAGGTTGGGGCGCTTTGAACTCAGGCTTTATAACAGCCAAGGCCCTCTTTCGTTGCACCCTCTTCATGTCCTTCTCTATCGCGCACGCAGTATCAACCAACGCCTGGAACCCTTGGTTCACTGAACTCGAAAGCAGGAATCGCAACTCATCCCGCAATACTTCATAGAACCTATTGGTTTTCCGCTGCTCATCGGCGAAGATGGAGCCCGCATACCGTCCCAACCGTGTGAACTCATGCAGGTACGTCTCCACACTACCTTCTCCTTTCATTAGCCGTTGGAACTCATTTTCCATGGCAATGCGCAGTGGCGCTGGTAGGTTCTTTGCCAGAAATAGTCGCGAGAACTCCTCAATCGACACTTGTGTTAACTGCCGGCCCGCTAAGTGGTGTAACTCCATCTCGTCCCACCATAGCCGAGCCTCTCCTTCCAATAAGATGGTGGCCAAGGTGACCTTCTGATCTTCCTCTTTCCTGATCGCCGTCATTATCCGCTTGACGTGCGACAACCAATCCTCTGCCTGCGTAGGAGATCCCACACCCGTAAACGTAGGTGGATTGAAGCTCATGAACTGCTTCAACTGCCTTTCAGCTACTCGAGGATCCACAGCCGTAACCTATTCTGTCACCACTGCTGGCTACGCTTGCCTTTGCGCCTGCCTAGTAGGCTGTGCTTGAATCATCACAAACAGGGCCTCAGCAACTAAGCAGACAGTTTCCGCAGAACGGGGAGGTGTAGGCACCTCAGCTAATGTCGTACTCTCATCAGAATGCTGGGATTCCGACTGCCCAGCACCACTACGAGTCACCTATAGGTGAATAAGACACACATATTAGCGAACACACACAAGCAATCACAACAACATAGAAATGCGCAGGTTCCTCAAACACATGTATTTGCACTCCTATGTGGACATTAAAGAGTTCATTAGTGGTAACACGATTCGCACTTCCGCGTGCTCGCCACCCCACAAAATAATTCGACCACGAATTCGAAATGGAAAGACCGTGACACCTGATACCAAAAATGTAACAACTCCATCCGTTCATTTCGTATATAATAGAAGGTCCGGTCGGGGCCCTACACGATATACCACAAAACAGACGGCGAAGTCACGGGTTGATATCAGAGTTGCGCATCCCAACTCATAGCATTCTAGCGGAAGCTTTTAACATAAATATTGAACTCCAACCATGAATGTCGACTAATATAAACACCCGCATTTATATAGGAATGTACATCAAATACAAGATCGGTTGGCCTTATGGCCATACAGTTGCTCTTTACAAGAGTGGCTTCCAAACATCGGCGCTTAGGCTGGCAACACATGGACAAAATATAATACTTTTCAGCTTAGTCTTTAAGGGCTAGCAGGTGCAGCAGTAGCAACAACAATAGGGATTTCAGCCTTTATATATCCTGCTTGGCTCTCCAGCACCTGTACAAGGACAGTCCACCCAACGGTGACAAACAAGGCAACGGTCAGCATTTAGCTGACCAATTTATAACGACCATACACCTTACCCGGGGCAGTGGTATTCCTTCCCTGCAGGCATAGTCATTCATATACAGATATATAGATATTACACTTTGTGCTCTCACGCACAAATATTCCATTACAACCTTCAGCCACGAGGTACGACGATTCGTGCACTCCGGGCACATTCTTGGTGTACCGACGAACCAGGTTCCCACCACCATTCTAGGCCTAACACCCGATGGAAAAATTGAGCATTTAGTCTTACTAGCGCGCAGGCCTAAGATGTAATGCACTGAAACTCAAAAGTGCGACGGGGGACATTTTGGGCCAGTTTTGGGTTCTGGCAGTAGGCACACGGCCTGGGACACGGGCGTGTCCCATGGCGTGTCAGGATGGGTTCGACATTTTGGTCGAGAGGCCGATGATTTTGGAGTCCACGATCGTCGAGCAGAGAACACGGCCTACGACACGGGTGTGTCGCAGTGCGTGTCAAGGCCGTGTCGACGATCGGCCCAGGGGGTCGACGAATTTCGCTCGACGATATGTCGAGACATGACACACGGCCTGCGACACGGATGTGTCGCAGGGTGTGTCGACCCGTGTCGACACTCGTCCGAAAGTCGACGAACTTTGCTCGACGAAGTGTCGAGACAAGGCACACGGCCTAAGACACGGGCGTGTCCAAGGTCGTGTCATCAGGTCGACGATCTTCGCTCGACGAAGTGTCGAGTTTCGAGACCGTGTACACGGCCTGGAGCCCAGGCGTGTTGAGGTGACATGGGCAAGGAAACGGGTGTGTCCTAGAACCCGTGCAATGCTCGGGTTGTTTTCGGGGAAAAACGATGGTGGTACACGACCGGCCACATGGCCGCGTTAGGTGGAACACAGGCGTGTCAGGTCGAACACGGGCGTGTTCGATACCCGTGTGTTGTTCCAGGCGAGCCGATTTTGACGGCGAATGAGGCACACAGCCCTGGACACAGGCGTGTGCCAGGCCGTGTGCGGTCCAGATTGGGCATTTCAGTCCCGAATCAAAGCCGTTCGTTTCTTTATTTGGTGATCCAACGGATGGGGGTTGTTTCTGATGGGATATACCCGGGATTGGGCCTTAGAAACCCTCACTTTTCATGGGTGGTTATCTTTCTAAATTCTTAGAGAGAGAGAGGAGAGCCAAGGAAGGAAGAAGGAGCTAGATCCGGCCATTGGAGGAGCTTCGAAGCTCCAAATCGCGAGCCGACTCCGGATCTACGGAGGCAAAGCTAGTTCGGTGCTTTTCATCCGCTTACTTTTCCATGGCTCCAAAGAAGAACGCAAGGGTAACGATTCTCTTCTTGAGCATGAGTAGCTCTCCTTCTTTGCATAGGAAGCCCGCTCTCGTGAGTTTGCGATGAGTTGGAGGCTTTCTTTCGGGTAGATATATGAAATCCCCGTTGTTTAGAGTCCGTAAGCGAGAATGGGCATATGCATGATTTGTGAAGCCTATCCGGACATGTTGGTTTGGATCGGTGATGTTGCATTGCATAAAGCCAGAGAAGACTCCGTGCTATTGGTTGTTTTTTTGGTTTTCTACACGGTAGATTGCAACAGGGAGCCTTGGGGATTAACCCAAAGGTGCACCCGGAAAACTGGGCGGAAGTGTGATCTTGCTAACTTGGAGTCCTGAGAGCCAACTTGAACATAACCGGGTTATGTGAAATTGTGTGACGAAAATGGGACTCGGGAGAAGTTTGACCTGCGCATATGGCTTAAATTGTCATTGCGACGTGAGCACAGGTTAGATGGAACCGTACCCACTTCTATGTCGTTCGGGCTAAAGAGACCTAAAGTTACGTGGCACTTGCCGTTGGCATAGATGAGGGTCTTCGGCGGTCTATGGCTTAAATTGTCGTGATCCATGCCGGGAAGACAAATTGCTCATGAGTTTGGCCATCAAAGTGGCGGTGGTGCGTCCCGAATGTCTATGGCTTTAATTGACGTGACATCGACCGGTTCACCGAGAATGTGCCCTGAGAGCACGGGGCGTGTGGCCGTGCGAGCCAACGTCTGTGATGAAATGAATTTATATATATTGCTCGCTTATGCTAATGAAATGCAGGGAAGGAGCATCGCCGCCCCGAGCTGGGGACGGGATTGTTATAATTTGGTCAGCATTGTTGATCGTTGCCTTGTTTTGCAACTGTGCGGTGGTTTATTGCTTGCAGGTGCTGCTGGACTAAGCGATCAATAGCAGGCTAAAGCCCAATTTCCGAAGCTGGCCCTCGAAGGCCTAATTGGAAGTGTTTACCGTTTTTTTATTCATGTATGACCGGCCTGCGTGCCGTGGTTTGTAAATCATGTAATAGCAAGTGAAACATTTTGTGAGGCCTTAAGGCTTGTACTGGTGTATGTATAACATTCCTATTTTGTTATTAGTGGACATTCATGCTTTAGTGCTGGGTTCTTTGTTACAACTTTTATAAACTGCTTCCGCTAGAATGCTCTGTGTAGGACGTTATGATTGGTTGGATGGTTTCCATAAGTAACCACCCGGTCTGTCTGTGGTATATGGCATCGGGCCCCGGCCGGACCTACTGCTATATGCTATGCGACGGATAGGGGGTGTTACAATTTGGTATCAGACTGCTGGTTTTGGTCGGGCTTAAGATGAATTCGTGGGCGTATTCTTTTTAAGGGGTGGTGAGCACATTTTGTGCGTCATCGTTATAACAGTAAAAGAACCCATGAATGTCCACTTAGGAATGAAAATACACGTGTTTGAGGAACCTGCTGTAACACCCCCATCCGTCGCATGGCATATAACAGAAGGTCCAGCTGGAACCCGACGCCATATACCACAGACAGTCGGAAGGGTTACTAAATGAATAAATCAAACCAACCAATTAATACTACACGTCCTAAACACAGAGCATTCTAGCGGAAGATTTTAAAGTTGAAAGAACCCAAAAATAAATCCATCAAAATGAATGTCCACAGCTACAACAATAGGAATGAAAACTCAAGTACATAGAAACGGGTACATGGCCTTATGGCCTTACAAATGTTCACTTCATAAATAGTGTTTTACATACATCGGCTCGCAGGCCGGCCACACATGAAATATATAAAAACAACTATTCTACGGCCTTCTAGGGCCAGCACAGCAACATGGGCTCCAGCCCGCTATTTGGCGCTCGGCTCCGCAGCACCTGCAAGCACATACCACCGCACGGTGGCAAATAAAGCAACGGTCAGCTAAAAGCCGACCAAATTATAACGACCCCGCCCCTTTTCTCGGGACGGCGGTGCTCTTTCCCTGCAATTCATTAGCCCAACAATATATATATTGCAATTATAATTAGCCACAGGCGTAGGCTCGCACGACCAAACACCCCGTGCACTCAGGGCACATTCACGGTGAACCCTGACAAATCAGTGCATTCACCACCATCCCCAGGATGGCAACAACATGTGAGCATTTAGCCTTTCTGACCACCGTCTAAGGCTCCGACTATGCCAACGGCCAGTCCCCGTCTTCGGGTCTCTCGCACCGAACCACATAGCCTAGGTCCAATTCCACTTGCCCGTTGCTCACGCCGCATGTCAAATTTAAGGAACTTTGCGCGGGCCAAGCTTCTCTCGGATCCCAAATTTTCCAAAACAGTCTCATAACCCAGTTATGATCAAGGCCGGTTCTCAGACCGCCAAGTTAGCAGAACACGTTTCCGCTCAATTTTCCGGGTGCGCCTTGAAGCTAACCTTCAAGGATCCCTGCTGCAATCTACCGCGTGGAAACCCGAAAAATCCAAAGCACGGAGTCTTCTCCGGCAAAACCACATCAAATGCAACATCACCGATCCAGACAAAACACGTCCGGGTAGGCTTCACACACAATGCCTATGCCCGTACTTACGATTCCGGGCTCTACATGCAACACAAGGGGGACTATTCCCGTCAACCCCAAGGAACACCACGCACTCACCGCATACTCGCGGGAGCGGGATTCCCTATGCAGAAAGAAAGAGATTCAAGCGCTCGAGTTGAGAATCGTTACCCTTGTAGTCCGTTTTGGCGCCATGGAAAAACTACGCGGTTAGAACTCTTCGCAATGACCTTCCCTCCACGGATCCGCTCTCCGATTTCGAAACGGTGCTCCGATGCTCCGCCGGCGGCCGGAAACCTCCTTCTTCTTCCTCTCCTCTCTCACTTTGGAAGGGGAGAACTTTGGAGAGAAAATGAGGGAATAACTCCCTATTCCCGGCCTTAACAGAGCAGGATTTAATCTGGGCCATTGGATCCTAATTAAAGAAAATGAACGGCTCGGATCTGCACAAAATTTCCCAGACCTGGGCCGCACACGGCTTGGCACACGGCCGTGTCCAAGGCCGTGTGCCTCGATCCAGGCACGATCGTCGAACTGAGAAATGCACACGGGCCAAGACACGCCCGTGTCTGACCTAACACGCCCGTGTCGGGTTCCTCGACACGCCCGTGTTCGTGGGAGTGTCACGCATAACCGCCATGGCAACGGACACGACCCATCAGGACACGGGTAGGGACACGGGTTGGCACACGCCCGTGTCGGATGACACGCCCGTGTCATCCGGCCGTGTTCCTGGCCGTGTCCTTCTCGGGTTGGAAACGGCCAAAAAATCACCAGCCAGACACGGCCTTGGACACGCCCGTGTCCTAGGCCGTGTACCCCTACAGGCACCAAAAACTCTTTTTCCGCGACCGACTCGCACACAAAATTCGGGGCGTTACAAATCTCCCCCACTTAAGGAATTTCGTCCCGAAATTAAGAAAAGGTACACAAAAGCTAAATGATACCTGAGTAGAATAACTCGGGGTATTCCTCCAACATAGCTTGCTCTCGCTCCCAAGAAAGCTCCTCATGTCCGCAATTATCACAACGGACTTTAACCATTCTGACCTCCTTGTTGCGGAGTCGTCTGACTGCAACATCTTCAATTTGTACTGGTCTGACCCTTGCTGTTAACTCATAATCAACCGGTACCTGATCGTCTGCAATGATCTGCGAAGCCTCTTGAACTGCCTTACGCAACACCGATACGTGGAATACGTCATGCAGCCCACTCAACTCCGTCGACAGCTTTAATCTATACGCCACCTCGCCAACACGCTCCAGGATTTCAAATGGTCCAAGGTATCTCGGACTCAGCTTCTTCAAGCGTCGAACCCGCGATACACCCTTGAACGGCTTGATTTTTAAATATACCATGTCGCCAACGTTGAACTCCACATTTCTATGTTTGGCATTGTAGTACTTTGACTGTCTATCCTGAGCAATCTTCAGCCTTTCTTGAATTGTCCGTATCATTGAAGTGGCATCTTCCACCGCTTGACGTTTATACAACTTTGATTCGCCTGCCTCCAACCAAGACAACGGCGTACGGCACTTCCTCCCATACAAAGCTTCGAAAGGCGCCATTCCAATGCTTGCCTGAAAGCTATTGTTGTACGCAAACTCCACCATGTACAGGTGATCCTCCCAATGCTTCCCGAAATCTAGGACGCACATGCGAAGCATGTCCTCCATAGTTCTGTTGACTCTCTCGGTTTGGCCATCTGTCTGCGAGTGAAAGGCTGTGCTGAACTTTAGCTTAGTGCCCAACAGACCATGCACCAACCTCCAGTCATTTGACGTGAAGCGTCCATCACGATCACTAACAATACTGCGAGGCACACCATGCAATCGTACAATATTATCCACGTAGAGTTTGGCTAACCTTTCTACTGGATCTTCCTTTCTCATTGGGATAAAGTGCGACACCTTTGTCAATCTATCTACGACCACCAAAATGGCGTCATTCCCTTTCTGCGACTTCGGCAAACCGTGCACAAAATCCATAGATATATCGTCAAACTTCCATTCTGGGATAGGAAGTGATTTCAAGAAACCTCCGGGCTTCTGGCATTCCGCCTTCACCAATGCACAAGTACGACACTTGGCCACATAAAGCGCTACATCCTTCTTCAAACCCGGCCACCAGAATAATTTCTTCATGTCTCTATACATCTTCGTGCTTCCCGGGTGGATTGAGTATTTGGTATGATGAGCCTCATACATCAACTCCTCCCGAATATTATCTGCACTAGGAACGCATAGACGACCGCCCTTCCTTAGCAACCCATCTTCAACCACAAACTGGGAATTTGACCCATCCAAAGATCCATCTAGGATTTGCTTCATGCTGCTATCCTGAACCAAAGCCCGCCGAACTCTATCCGCTAGGTCACACTGCACCTCTGTCCAAAACAGTTTCGCCTCGGCACTAGACTGCTTGTCAACGCAAGATATCTCCAATGCCTCCAACTCTTGGACCAATCTCTTATCATGCACTGATAACCAGTTGGCTTGTGCGGGAATCTTACGACTCAACGCATCCGCCACTACATTTCCTTTCCCAGGCACATAGTGTATCTTGAAGGTGTAGTCCCCTAAGAACTCCATCCACCTCCTCTGCCTCATGTTCAGATCCTTTTGGTCCAATAGGTACTTCAAACTCTTATGATCGGTGTAAATATCTACCTTCACACCGTACAGATAGTGCCTCCAAAGCTTTAGAGCAAAAATCACGGCCGCTAACTCTAAGTCATGGACCGGATAATTCCTCTCATGAACCTTCAACTGTCGTGAACCATAAGCTATCACTCTCCCATGATGTAGCAGAACACAGCCCAAACCACTGCTTGAAGCATCACTATAAATCTCGAACCCTTCGGTACCACTTGGCGAACATAAAATAGGCGTCGTGGTTAACCGCCTCTTCAACTCTACAAACGCCTGTTCGCACTCCGAAGACCACACAAACTTCTGATCTTTTCTTGTCAACGTCGTGAGTGGTAGTGCTATCCGCGAGAAGTTCTCTACGAAGCGCCTGTAGTAGCCAGCAAGCCCCAGAAAACTCCGGACCTCTGCCACTGTAGCCAAAGTAGGCCACTCCCGTATCGCCACTATCTTCGCCGGATCCACAGCTATTCCTTCTCCACTGACAACATGACCAAGGAACGCTATCGAGGATAACCAGAATTCACACTTGGAGAACTTTGCATATAACTGACTTTTCCTCAATGTTTCCAACACCATGTGTAAATGCTTGTAGTGGTCCTCCTCGCACCGCGAATATACCAGGATATCATCAATAAATACTATCACGAACTGATCCAAATATTCTCTGAACGTCCTATTCATCAGATCCATAAACACGGATGGAGCATTCGTCAACCCAAACGGCATGACTGTGAACTCGAAATGCCCAAACCGCGTACTGAAAGCTGTCTTTGGAATGTCGCTCTCCCTTATCCTCAACTGATAGTAACCAGACTTCAAATCTAACTTCGAATATACAGTTGACCCAACCAACTGATCAAATAGATCGTCAACCCTCGGGATTGGGTATTTGTTCTTCTCCGTAAGTTTGTTCAATTCCCGATAATCGATACAAAGCCGCAAGCTCCCATCTTTCTTCTTAACAAAGAGAACTGGTGCGCTCCAAGGCGACGAACTTGGACGCACATAACCTTGCTCTAGCAACTCCTGCAGTTGCACCTTCAACTCTGCCATTTCTCTTGGGGCTATCCGATAGGGGGAGCGTGACACCGGTTTGGCACCTGGTACCAGCTCTATAGTAAAGTCTATCTCCCGCTGAGGAGGGGCTCCTGGGAGATCATCTGGAAACACATCAGGATACTCGGACACAACAGGGATGTTGCCCAAACTAGGTTTAGGTGTCGAAGTCTGCACTAGAGTGACATACAGTTCTGCCCCAGACCGAACTGCCTTAAATACCTGAAGTGCCGATATCAGAACTTTCCTTGACCCCTTCATGCCCGCAAAAGTAGTCTCCCGATCAGTGTCCAGACCCAACTTGACTTCTTTACGGTTGTAATCAATGCATGCACTCTGCTCCGAGAGCCAATCCATACCGAAGATTACATCGAACTCCACTAATGGTAGAACCAACGCCCGCAAATCAAACTCCCGGTCTCCAATCCGAATCTTTACAACACAGATCCTATCCGCACGCATTGAGCACCCATTAGGCAACAACACATCCAACTTGTCTTCTGCCATCGAGAACGGAACTCCGATGCACGATATAAACTTTTCAGACAAGAAGGAATGTGATGCTCCCGTATCAAAAAGGGCTCTCGCCGGAAACCCAAAGATCAACACAAAGCCTAGCACTAACAAACGTAAGCTAACAAATACAAAAGTAACAACTATAAAAGTTAAACCACTATAATTTAACTCATACCTGTCACTACGTCTGCTTGCTTTATGGCCTCCTGTAGACCAAGGTTGTACACTCTAGGTTGGGCTGGAGCATGATGGGATGCGGTTGACTCCACCGCCTTCCCTTTCTCCTCATAAGTCGCTCCAGGTCTCCTCTCGGACTTTGAACGTCCGCTCCAACACTCCCGAGCAAAATGCCCCGTCTTCCCGCAGTTGTAGCAAGCTCCGGGGACTCGACTTGTAGTTGCCCCCGATGCATCAGCCGAAGGGGCTGAGTTTGAAGTCCTCCGCTTCTTGTTCCATCTGCGGAAACCTGTCTTGTTACTTGGCACCTTGAACTCGGTCTTCCTTTCTCCTGGGTCCCTCTTCTCTTGAACTTTCTTCGCAACCTTTTCCAATGATCGGGCCGAATTGACCAAGGCTAGGAAGCCCTGCGCCTTAGGCCCAGCAAGGAGTAACTGTAAATCGCCACAAAGACCCTCATAGAATCGGTTGGTCTTCCTCTCTTCTTCAGAAAACATAGCACCAGCATAACGACCCAACCGTGTGAACTCATGCAGATATTCGTCCACGCTTCTGGATCCCTGAGTCAACCCAAGAAATTGATTCTCCATCTCCAACTTCTGAGCAGAAGGTACAAATCTGGCTAGGAACAATCTTGAAAATTCTTCTATCGGCACATCCGCAAGTTGCCTTCCCACTAGAAGATGAAACTCCAACTCATCCCACCACAGCCTCGCCTCACCTTCCAAAAGAAAAGTCGCTATGGTGGTCTTCTGCCACTCCTCAGTCATTGTGGCCGTCAACACCCTCTTTATGGAAGAGAGCCAGTCCTCAGCTTGAGTTGGCGTTCCAACCCCATTAAACCTCGGAGGGTTAAAGCCCATCACGTGCTTTAACTGCCGCTCTGTAGTTCTCCTCGGCTCTACTAACTCAACTGCTGCGCGTTCCACCACTCTCGGCTCTGCCGCCCTAACCGGTTCTTGCTCATCCGCAGGAGGTGCGCGATGCATTTGCCCTGCAGGTTGGGCATTTATCATTGCGAACACGGCTTCAGCCACCATCCTGATGGTTTCCGCTGAAGGAGGTGTAGCAGGCACGTCCCTTGGTGCACTACTTTCCGCTGATTGCGGACGCTCTGACTGACCAGCACCGCTCCTAGCTGCCTATAAAAGCAAAGACACACGATTAGACGACAAACAAATTGCTAAAAGCAATCATTGGAACACTCAGGTTCCACAAAACAAGTGTATTTTCATTCCTAAGTGGACATTCATGGGTTCTTTTTAATGTTATAACGATGACGCACACATGTGCTCACCACCCCTTAAAAGAATTCGCCCACGAATTCATTTAAGCTTGACCGTAACCAGAAGTCTGATACCAAATTGTAACACCCCCATCCGTCGCATGGCATATAACAGAAGGTCCAGCTGGAACCCGACGCCATATACCACAGACAGTCGGAAGGGTTACTAAATGAATAAATCAAACCAACCAATTAATACTACACATCCTAAACACAGAGCATTCTAGCGGAAGATTTTAAAGTTGAAAGAACCCAAAAATAAATCCATCAAAATGAATGTCCACAGCTACAACAATAGGAATGAAAACTCAAGTACATAGAAACGGGTACATGGCCTTATGGCCTTACAAATGTTCACTTCATAAATAGTGTTTTACATACATCGGCTCGCAGGCCGGCCACACATGAAATATATAAAAACAACTATTCTACGGCCTTCTAGGGCCAGCACAGCAACATGGGCTCCAGCCCGCTATTTGGCGCTCGGCTCCGCAGCACCTGCAAGCACATACCACCGCACGGTGGCAAATAAAGCAACGGTCAGCTAAAAGCCGACCAAATTATAACGACCCCGCCCCTTTTCTCGGGACGGCGGTGCTCTTTCCCTGCAATTCATTAGCCCAACAATATATATATTGCAATTATAATTCGCCACAGGCGTAGGCTCGCACGACCAAACACCCCGTGCACTCAGGGCACATTCACGGTGAACCCTGACAAATCAGTGCATTCACCACCATCACCAGGATGGCAACAACATGTGAGCATTTAGCCTTTCTGACCACCGTCTAAGGCTCCGACTATGCCAACGGCCAGTCCCCGTCTTCGGGTCTCTCGCACCGAACCACATAGCCTAGGTCCAATTCCACTTGCCCGTTGCTCACGCCGCATGTCCAATTTAAGGAACTTTGCGCGGGCCAAGCTTCTCTCGGATCCCAAATTTTCCAAAACAGTCTCATAACCCAGTTATGATCAAGGCCAGTTCCCAGACCGCCAAGTTAGCAGAACACGTTTCCGCTCAATTTTCTGGGTGCGCCTTGAAGCTAACCTTCAAGGATCCCTGCTGCAATCTACCGCATGGAAACCGGAAAAATCCAAAGCACGAAGTCTTCTCCGGCAAAACCACATCAAATGCAACATCACCGATCCAGACAAAACACGTCCGGGTAGGCTTCACACACAATGCCTATGCCCGTACTTACGATTCCGGGCTCTACATGCAACACAAGGGGGACTATTCCCGTCAACCCCAAGGAACACCACTCACTCACCGCATACTCGCGGGAGCGGGATTCCCTATGCAGAAAGAAAGAGATTCAAGCGCTCGAGTTGAGAATCGTTACCCTTGTAGTCCGTTTTGGCGCCATGGAAAAACTACGCGGTTAGAACTCTTCGCAATGACCTTCCCTCCACGGATCCGCTCTCCGATTTCGAAACGGTGCTCCGATGCTCCGCCAGCGGCCGGAAACCTCCTTCTTCTTCCTCTCCTCTCTCACTTTGGAAGGGGAGAACTTTGGAGAGAAAATGAGGGAATAACTCCCTATTCCCGGCCTTAACAGAGCAGGATTTAATCTGGGCCATTGGATCCTAATTAAAGAAAATGAACGGCTCGGATCTGCACAAAATTTCCCAGACCTGGGCCGCACACGGCTTGGCACACGGCCGTGTCCAAGGCCGTGTGCCTCGATCCAGGCACGATCGTCGAACTGAGAAATGCACACGGGCCAAGACACGCCCGTGTCTGACCTGACACGCCCGTGTCGGGTTCCTCGACACGCCCGTGTTCGTGGGCGTGTCACGCATAACCGCCACGGCAACGGACACGACCCATCAGGACACGGGTAGGGACACGGGTTGGCACACGCCCGTGTCGGATGACACGCCCGTGTCATCCGGCCGTGTTCCTGGCCGTGTCCTTCTCGGGTTGGAAACGGCCAAAAAATCACCAGCCAGACACGGCCTTGGACACGCCCGTGTCCTAGGCCGTGTACCCCTACAGGCACCAAAAACTCTTTTTCCGCGACCGACTCGCACACAAAATTCGGGGCGTTACACCTGCGTGTTCCTATAATTGCTATTTGCAATTTTATTTGGTCGCTTAACGGTGTTTTGTACCACTATAGGTGACCAGAAGTGGTGTTGGGCCGTCGGAACGTCGAGTTTCTGAGGCTAGCAGTGCACCAGATGTTGCTTCTACAACATCTCTATCGGCTGAGAATATACGATTGGTGGTCGAAGCACTGTTGGTCGTGATTAATGCGCAGCCTGCAAGTCAAACGCAGCATCCCACTCCTATGATGGAGCAGGAACCTCTTCAAGAGGCTGAGCCGAGGAGAGTGGAGCAAGTGGTTGTGGAACCGGTGGTGCCAAGGAGGGCAACCGAGAGACAACTTAAGCATGTTATGAGCTTTAATCCTCCTGTATTCTCAGGGTTTGGAACCCCATCTCAAGCTGAAGACTGGCTCTCCAGGGTGAAGAGAGTCATGACATCAACGGAGATGGAGGAGTGGCAAATGACCACCATCACTACGTTCCTTCTGGACGGTGAAGCGAGAATGTGGTGGGAAGGATTGGAGCTGCACTTACTGAGAGGTAGGCAACTTGGTGATGTCTCGATGGAGGAGTTCTCGAGATTGTTCTTTGCTAGATACCTTCCTTCAACGCAGAGGATAGCGTTGGAGAATGAATTTCTGAAGTTGGTTCAGGGTGAGAAGAGCGTGGATGAATATCTCCACGTGTTTACTCGTTTGAGTCGATATGCTATCTCCACTATTGTGGATAAGGAGCGCAAGACTAATCGCTTCTACGAGGGGTTGAGAGATGAGTTGAGGTTACTACTCTCGGGGCCGATGACGTAGGGTTTCTTAACCTTGGTCAACACTGCCCGGTCCTTGGAGAAGGACATGAAGAATGTACAAGCTAAGAAAAGCTTGGGCGATAGGAAATCTGAATTAAAAGTGCCGACTACTTCAAAGTCCGGCTATCAAAGGTCCTTCAAGAAGCATAGGACTTCGGGTCCAGCTCCTTCTGGTGCTTCTGGGGCGACTACGAGTCGGACCCCGGGCGCATGTTTTACTTGTGGAAAGATGGGGCACTTTGCCCGCGATTGTTGGAGCGGACGCCCTAAGTCCGAGAGAAGGCCGGGAGCGACCTATGAAGAGAAGGGCAAGGCGGTGGAGTTAACCGCGTCCCACTATGCTCCAGCCCAACCAAGGGTGTACAATATTGGCCAACAGGAGGCCATCAAACAGGCTGATGTGGTGACAGGATTTGTATTGATTTGTGAAAATCCGGCACGAGCACTCTTCGATACGGGAGCTTCACACTCCTTCTTGTCCGAGGGATTTATATCACGCATCGGAGTCCCTTCTTCGATGGCGAAGGATAAGTTGGATGTGTTGTTGCCCAATGGGTGTTCGATGCGCGCGGAATGGATCTGCGATGTTAAGATTCGTATTGGGAATCAGGAGTTCGATCTGCAGGCGTCTTTACTTCCGTTGTTGGAGTTCGATGTTATATTTGGCATGGATTGGCTCTCGGAGCAGCAAGCCTATATCGATTGCGGTCGCAAGGAAGTCAAGCTGGGAGCAAGTCGTGAAACGACTTTTACGGGCTTAAAGGGGTCGAGCAAGACGTTGATGTCTGCTCTTTACGTGGTGAAGGCGGTTCATGCCGGTGCAGAACTGTTCTTTACACTAGTGGAGGTTGCAAAGCCGAAGCCCGCAATGGATGGTATTTCAGTGGTATCGGAATACCCTGATGTGTTCCCCGCAGATCTTCCTGGAGCCCCGCCTCAACGGGAGATAGATTTCACGATTGAGCTAGTGCTAGGTGCAAAGCCTGTGTCACGATCTCCGTTTCCGGTCCATGACTTGGAGTTAGCGGCCGTGATTTTTGCCTTGAAGCTGTGGAGACACTATTTGTATGGTGTGAAGATTGATATCTACACCGATCATAAGAGCCTGAAATATCTGATTGATTAGAAAGATCTGAATATGCGGTAGCGTAGATGGATGGAGTTCCTGGGGGACTATACATTCAAGATCCACTACGTGCCTGGTAAAGGGAATGCGGTTGCGGACGCGTTGAGTCGCCGAGCCCCAGCTCAAGCCAATTGGCTATCGGTGCATGATGAGCGGTTGGTGCGGGAGTTGGAGGCGTTGGAGATTGTTTGTGTGGATAGACAGTCCAGTGCTGAAGCAGTTCTGAATTGGACTGAAGTACAATATGACCTGGCTGATTAGATTCGGCAGACTTTGGATATGGATGTTCATATGAAGCAGTTCATGCTAGAGGCTCTGGATGGGTCAAATTCCCAATTCGTTGTGGAGGACGGATTGCTTTGGAAAGACAGTCGTCTGTGCGTCCCAAGTGTGGGTAATTTGCGGGTGGAATTGTTATATGAGGGGCACCATACCAAGTACTCAATTCACCCGGGAAGCACGAAGATGTACCGCGATGTCAATAAACTGTTTTGGTGGCCGGGTTTGAAGAAAGATGTGGCGCTCTACGTAGCGAAGTGCCAAACTTTCTCCTTGGTGAAGGCGGAATGCCAAAAGCCGGGAGGATTTCTTAAGTCCTTGCCTATTCCAGAGTGAAAATTTGACGACATCTCTATGGACTTTGTGTATGGTTTGCCAAGGTCGCAAAAGGGGAACGACACCATTTGGGTGGTCGTGGATCGGTTAACGAAGGTGTCACATTTTATTCCGCATAGGATGGATGATCCGGTGGAGAAGTTGGCAAATCTTTATGTGGATAACATTGTACGGCTTCACGGTATACCCCACAGCATCGTGAGTGACCGAGATGGGCGGTTCACGTCCAATGATTGGAGGATAGTACAATAAATGTTGGGAACAAAGCTGAAATTCAGCACAGCCTTCCATCCGCAAACGGATGGGCAGACCGAGAGGGTCAATAGAACCATGGAAGACATGCTCCGCATGTGTGTCTTGGATTTTGGAAAGCAGTGAGAAGACCACCTTTATTTGGTGGAGTTCGCGTACAACAATAACTACCAAGCGAGTATTCAAATGGCGCCCTTCGAGGGCCTATATGGTAGAAAATGTCGCATGCCGTTGTCTTGGCTAGAAATGGGTGAGTCAAAGTTGTATAAGCGGTTGGAAGTCGAGGATGCTACTTCTTTAGTGAGAACCATTCGGGAAAGGTTGCTTATCGCTCAGGACCGACAAGCGAAGTAATATAATGCCAAATACAGGAACATGGAGTTCGCTGTGGGCGACTATGTGTACTTAAAGATCAAGCCGTTCAAGGGAGTCTCGCGGGTGCGGCGATTGAAAAAGCTAAGCCCGAGGTACCTTGGGCCGTTTGAGGTTCTGGAGCGAGTGGGTGATACAGCCTATAGGTTGAAGCTCTCAGTGGAGCTTAGTGTTTTACAAGATGTATTCCATATTTCGGTGCTTCGGAAGGCAGTGCAAGAGCCTACACAAGTGATCGCGGTTGATCAAGTGCCGTTGGATAGTCGGCTGACGACAAAGGTCAAGCCCGTGCGGATTGAGGACTCGGAGGTCAAGCGGCTATGCAATAAAGAGATCAGAATGGTAAATGTCCGGTGGGACAATTGCGGTCGTGAGTAGCTCTCTTGGGAACGAGAGCAGACTATGCTTGACGAGTATCTGGAGTTGTTCCGCTCAGGTACAAATTTTGGTTTTGTACATGTCTTTCCTTTATATAATTTCGTGGACGAAATTCTTTTAAGAGGGGGAGAGTTGTAACGGCCTGAAACTCAAAAGAGCGACGGGGGCCGTTTTAGGCCAGTTTTGGGTTTTGGCAGTAGGCACACGGCCTGGGACACGGGCGTGTCCCAGGGCGTGTCAGGCTGGGTTCGACATTTTGGTCGAGAGGCCGATGATTTTGGAGTCCGCGATCATCGAGCAGAGAACACGGCCTGCGACACGGGCGTGTCGAAGGGAGTGTCAAGGCCATGTCGACGATCAGCCCAGGAGGTCGATGAATTTCGCTCGACGATGTGTCGAGACATAGCACATGGCCTGCGACACGGGCGTGTCGCAGGCATGTCGACCCGTGTCGACACTCGTCCGAAAGTCGACGAACTTTGCTCGACGAAGTGTCGAGACAAGGCACACGGCCTAGGACACGGGCGTGTCCAAGGCCGTGTCGTCAGGTCGACAATCTTCGCTCGACGAAGTGTCGAGTGTCTAGACCGTGTACACGGCCTGGAGCCCAGGCGTGTTGAGGTTACACGGGCAAGGACACGGGCGTGTCCTAGAACCCGTGCAGTGCTCGGGGTGTTTTCGGGGAAAAACGATGGTGGTACACGGCCGGCCACACAGCCGTGTCAGGTGGAACACAGGCGTGTCAGGTCAAACACGGGCATGTTCGATACCCGTGTGTTGTTCCAGGAGAGCCGATTTTGACGGCGAATAAGGTACACGGCCCTGTACACGGGCGTGTGCCAGGCCGTTTGCGGTCCAGATTGGGCATTTCAGTCCCGAATCAAAGCCGTTCGTTTCTTTATTTGGTGATCCAACGGCTGTGGGTTTTTCCTGATGGGATATACCCAGGATTGGGCCTTAGAAACCCTCACTTTTCATGACTGGTTATCTTTCTAAAAGCTTAAAGAGAGAGGAGAGCCAAGGAAGGAAGAAGGAGATAGATCCAGCCATTGAAGGAGCTTCGAAGCTCCAAATCGCGAGCCGACTCCGGATCCACGGAGGCAAAGCTAGTGCGGTGCTTTTCATCCGCTTACTTTTCCATGGCACCAAAGAAGAATGCTAGGGTAACGATTCTCTTCTTGAGCATGAGTAGCTCTCCTTCTATTCATAGGAAGCCCGCTCTCGCGAGTTTGCGGTGAGTTGGAGGCGTTCCTTCGGGTAGATATGTGAAGTCCCCGTTGTTTAGAGTCCGTAAGCGAGAACCGGCATAGGCATGATGTGCGAAGCTTATCCCGACATGTTGGTCTGGATCGGTGATGTTGCATTGCATAATGCCGAAGAAGACTCCGTGCTATTGGTTGTTTTTCGGGTTTTCTACACGGTAGATTGCAACAGGGAGCCTTGGGGATTAACCTAAAGGTGCACCCAGAAAACTGGGGGGATGCGTGATCTTGCCAACTTGGAGGCCTGAGAGCCAACTTGAACATAACCGGGTTATGTGAAATTGTGTGACGAAAATGGGACTCGGGAGAAGTTTTACCTGTGCATATGGCTTAAATTGTTGTTGCGACGTGAGCACGGGTTAGATGGAACCGTACCCACTTCTATGTCATTCGGGCTAAAGAGACCTAAAGTTACGTGACACTTACCGTTGGCATAGATGAGGGTCTTCGGCGGTCTATGGCTTAAATTGTCGTGACCCATACCGGGAAGACAAATTGCTCATGATTTTGGCCGTCAAAGTGGCGGTGGTGAGTCCGGAATGTCTATGGCTTTAATTAACGTGACATCGACTGGTTCACCGAGAATGTGCCCTGAGAGCACGGGGCGTGTGGCCGTGCGAGCCAACGTCTGTGATGAAATGAATTTATATATATTGCTGGCTTATGCTAATGAAATGCAGGGAAGGAGCATCGCCGCCCCGAGTTGGGGGCGAGATCGTTATAATTTGGCCAGCATTGCTGACCGTTGCCTTGTTTTGCCACCGTACGGTGGTTTGTTGCTTGTAGGTGCTGCTGGACTAAGCGTTCAATAGCGGGCTAAAGCCCAATTGGCGAAGCCGGCCCTCGAAGGCCTAATTGGAAGTGTTTACCGTTTTTTATTCATGTATGACCGGCCTGCGTGTCGTGGTTTGTAAATCATGTAATAGCAAGTGAAACATTTTGTGAGGCCTTAAGGCTTGTACTGGTGTATGTATAACATTCCTATTTTGTTATTAGTGGACATTCATGCTTTAGTGTTGGGTTCTTTGTTACAACTTTTATAAACTGCTTCCGCTAGAATGCTCTGTGTAGGACGTTATGATTGGTTGGATGGTTTCCATAAGTAACCACCCGGTCTGTTTGTGGTATATGGCGTGGGGCCCCGGCCGAACCTACTGCTATATTCTATGCGACGGATAGGGGGTATTACAATTTGGTATCAGACTGCTGGTTTTGGTCGGGCTTAAGATGAATTCGTGGGCGAATTCTTTTTAAGGGGTGGTGAGAACACTATGTGCGTCATCATTATAACAGTAAAATAACCCATGAATGTCCACTTAGGAATGAAAATACACGTGTTTGAGGAACCTGCGTGTTCCTATAATTGCTGTTTGCAATTTTATTTGGTCGCTTAACGGTGTTTTGTACCACTATAGGTGACCAGAAGTGGTGTTGGGCCGTCAGAACGTCGAGTTTCCTAGGCTAGGAGTGCACCAGATGTTGCACCTGCAACACCTCTATCGGCTGAGAACATACGATTGGTGGTCGAAGCACTGTTTGCTGTGATTAATGCGCAGCCTGCAAGGCAAACGCAGCAGCCCGCTCGTGCGATGGAGCAGGAACCTCTTCAAGAGGCTGAGCCGAGGAGAGTGGAGCAAGTGGTTGTGGAACCGGTGGTGCTAAGGAGGGCAACCGAGAGACAGCTTAAGCATGTTATGAGCTTTAATCCTCCTGTATTCTCGGGGTTAGGAACCCCATCTCATGCTGAAGACTGGCTCTCCAGGGTGAAGAGAGTCATGACAGCAATGGAGACGGAGGAGTGGCAAATGACCACCATCGCTACATTCCTTCTGGACGGTGAAGCGAGAATGTGGTGGGAAGGATTGGAGCTGCACTTACTGAGAGGTAGGCAACTTGGTGATGTCTCATTGGAGGAGTTCTCGAGATTGTTCTTGGCTAGATACCTTCCTTCGACGCAGAGGATAGCGTTGGAGAACGAATTTCTGAAGTTGGTTCATGGTGAGAAGAGCGTGGATGAATATCTCCACGAGTTTACTCGTTTAAGTCGATATGATAGCTCCACTATTGTGGATGAGGAGCGCAAGACTAATCGCTTCTACGAGGGGTTGAGAGATGAGTTGAGGTTACTACTCTCGGGGCTGATGACGTAGGGTTTCTTAACCTTGGTCAACACTGCCCGGTCCTTGGAGAAGGACATGAAGAATGTACAAGCAAAGAAAAGCTTGGGCGATAGGAAATCTGAATTAAAAGTGCCGACTACTTCAAAGTCCGGCTATCAAAGGTCCTTAAAGAAGCATAGGACTTCGGGTCCAGCTCCTTCTGGTGCTTCTGGGGCGACTACGAGTCGGACCCCGGGCGCATGTTTTACTTGTGGAAAGACGGGGCACTTTGCCCGCGATTGTTGGAGCGGACGCCCTAAGTCCGAGAGAATGCCGGGAGCGACCTATGAAGAGAAGGGCAAGGCAGTGGAGTCAACCGCGTCCCACTATGATCCGACCCAACCATGGGTGTACAATCTTAGCCAACAGGAGGCCATCAAACAGGCTGATGTGGTGACAGGATTTGTATTGATTTGTGAAAATCCGGCACGAGCACTCTTCGATACGGGAGCTTCACACTCCTTCTTGTCCGAGGGATTTATATCACGCATAGGAGTCCCTTCTTCGATGGCAAAGGATAAGTTGGATGTGTTGTTGCCCAATGGGTGTTCGATGCGCGCATATAGGATCTGCGATGTTAAGATTCGTATTGGGAATCAGGAGTTCGATCTGCATGCGTCTTTACTTCCATTGGTGGAGTTCGACGTTATATTTGGCATGGACTGGCTCTCGGAGCAGCAAGCCTATATCGATTGTGGTCGCAAGGAAGTCAAGCTGGGAGCAAGTCGTGGAACGACTTTTACGGGCTTAAAGGGGTCGAGCAAGACGTTGATGTCTGCTCTTCAGGTGGTGAAGGTGGTTCGTGCTGGTGCAGAACTGTTCGTTACACAAGTGGAGGTTGCAAAGCCGAAGCCCGCAATGGATGGTATTTCAGTGGTATCGGAATACCCTGATGTGTTCCCCGCAGATCTTCCTGGAGCCCCGCCTCAACAGGAGATAGATTTCATGATTGAGCTAGTGCCAGGTGCAAAGCCTGTGTCACGATCTCCGTATCGGCTAGCGCCTAAGGAAATGGCGGAGATGAAAGTTCAACTGCAAGAATTATTGGAGCAAGGGTATGTGCGCCCGAGTTCTTCGCCTTGGAGCGCACCGGTCCTCTTTGTTAAGAAGAAGGACGGAAGCTTGAGGCTATGTATTGATTATCGGGAGCTCAACAAGTTGACGGAGAAGAACAAGTACCCGATCCCCCGGATTGATGATCTTTTTGATCAGTTAGTTGGGTCGACGGTGTACTCGAAGTTGGATCTCAAGGATGGGTACTATCAGCTGCGAATAAGGGAGAGTGATATCCCGAAGACAGCGTTTAGTACGAGATACGGGCATTATGAGTTTACGGTCTTGCCGTTTGGGCTGACTAATGCGCCGTCAGTGTTCATGGATTTGATGAACAAGACTTTCAGGGAGTACTTGGACCATTTCGTGATCGTCTTTATCGACGATATTTTGGTGTACTCGCAAAGTGAGGAAGATCACTTCAAGCATCTTCATTTGGTTCTGGAGATGCTAAGGAGAAATCAGTTGTATGCCAAGTTCTCAAAGTGCGAGTTTTGGCTATCCTCAGTGGCGTTCCTCGGTCATATAGTGAGTGGAGAGGGTATTGCTGTGGATCCGGCGAAGATCGTTGCAATACGGGAGTGGCCTGAGCTTGCTACGGTAGCGGAAGTCCGGAGCTTTCTGGGGCTTACCGGCTATTATAGGCGCTTCGTAGAGAACTTCTCGCGGATAGCGTTACCTTTCACTACTTTGACGAGGAAGGAGCATAAGTTCGTTTGGACGCCGGAGTGCGTGTGAGCTTTTGAGGAGTTGAAGTGTCGGTTTACCACGGCGCCTGTGCTGAGCTCGCCATGTGGGACTGAAGGCTATGAGATTTATAGTGATGCGTCGGGCAGCGGTTTGGGTTGCGTGCTACTGCAACATGGAAGCGTAATAACTTATGGCTCGAGACAGCTAAAGGTGCATGAAAGGAACTATCCGGTCCATGACTTGGAGTTAGCGGCCGTGATTTTTGCCTTGAAGCTGTGGAGACACTATTTGTACGGTGTGAAGATTGATATCTACACCGATCATAAGAGCCTGAAATATCTGATTGATATGAAAGATCTGAATATGCGGCAGCGTAGATGGATGGAGTTCCTTGCGGACTATACATTCAAGATCCACTACGTGCCTGGTAAAGGGAATGCGGTTGCGGACGCGTTGAGTCACCGAGCCCCAGCTCAAGCCAATTGGCTATCGGTGCATGATGAGCGGTTGGTGCGGGAGTTGGAGGCGTTGGAGATTGTTTGTGTGGATAGGCAGTCAAGTGCTGAAGCAGTTCTGAATTGGACTGAAGTCCAATATGACCTAGCTGATCGGATTCGGTAGGCTTTGGATATGGATGTTCATATGAAGCAGTTCATGGTAGAGGCTCTGGATGGGTCAAATTCCCAATTCGTTGTGGAGGACGGATTGCTTTGGAAAGACAGTCGTCTGTGCGTCCCAAGTGTGGGTAATTTGCGGGTGGAATTGTTGTATGAGGCGCACCATACCAAGTACTCAATTCACCCGGGGAGCATGAAGATGTACCGCGATGTCAAGAAATTGTTTTGGTGGCCGGGTTTGAAGAAAGATGTGGCGCTCTACGTAGCGAAGTGCCAAACTTGCGCCTTGGTGAAGGCAGAATGCCAAAAGCCGGGAGGATTTCTTAAGTCCTTGCCTATTCCAGAGTGGAAATTTGACGACATCTCTATGGACTTTGTGCACGGTTTGCCAAGGTCGCAAAAGGGAAACGACACCATTTGGGTGGTCGTGGATCGGTTAACGAAGGTGTCACATTTTATTCCGTATAGGAAGGATGATCCGGTGGAGAAGTTGGCAAAACGTTATGTGGATAACATTGTACGGCTTCACGGTGTGCCCCACAGCATCGTGAGTGGCCGAGATGGGCGGTTTACGTCCAATGATTGGAGGCTAGTGCAACAAATGTTGGGAACAAAGCTGAAATTTAGCACAACCTTCCATCCACAAACGGATGGGCAGACCGAGAGGGTCAATAGAACCATGGAAGACATGCTCCGTATTTGTGTCTTGGATTTTGGAAAGCAGTGGGAAGACCACCTTTATTTGGTGGAGTTCGCATACAACAATAGCACCAAGCGAGTATTCAAATGGCACCCTTCGAGGCCCTATATGGTAGAAAATGTCGCACGCCGTTGTCTTGGCTAGAAACGGTGAGTCAAAGTTGTATAAGCGGTTGGAAGTCGTGGATGCTACTTCTTTGGTGAGAACCATTCGGGAGAGGTTGCTTATCGCTCAGGACCGGCAAGCGAAGTACTATATTGCCAAACACAGGAACATTGAGTTCGTTGTGGGCGACTATGTGTACTTAAAGATCAAGCCGTTCAAGGGAGTCTCGCGGGTGCTGCGATTGAAAAAGCTAAGCTCGAGGTACCTTGGGCCGTTTGAGGTTCTGGAGCGAGTGGATGAAGCAGCCTATAGGTTGAAGCTCTCAGTGGAGCTTAGTGGTTTACATGATGTATTCCATATTTCGGTGCTTCGGAAGGCAGTGCAAGAGCCTACGCAAGTGATCGCGGTTGATCAAGTGCCGGTGGATAGTGGGCTGACGACAAAGGTCAAGCTTGTGCGGATTGAGGACTCGGAGGTCAAGCGGCTACGCAATAAAGAGATCAGAATGGTCAAGGTCCGGTGGGACAATTGCGGTCGTGAGGAGCTCTCTTGGGAATGAGAGCAGACTATGCTTGACGAGTATCCGGAGTTGTTCCGCTCAGGTACAAATTTTGGTTTTGTACATGTCTTTCCTTTATATAATTTCGTGGACGAAATTCTTTTAAGAGGGGGAGAGTTGTAACGCCCCGAAACTCAAAAGAGCGACGGGGGATGTTTTGGGCCAGTTTTGGGTTCTGTTAGTAGGCACACGGCCTGGGACACGGGCGTGTCCTAGGGCGTGTCAGGCTGGGTTCGACGTTTTGGTCGAGAGGCCAATGATTTTTGAGTCCGCGATCGTCGAGCAGAGAACACGGCCTGCGACACGGGCGTGTCCCAGGGCGTGTCAAGGCCGTGTCGATGATCAGCCCAGGGGGTCGACGAATTTCGCTCGACGATATGTCGAGACATGGCACACGGCCTGCGACACGGGCGTCTCGCAGGCATGTCGACCCGTGTCGACAATCGTCTGAAAGTCGACGAACTTTGCTCGACGAAGTGTCGAGACAAGGCACACGGCCTAGGACACGGGCGTGTCCAAGGCCGTGTCGTCAGGTCGACGATCTTCGCTCGACGAAGTGGCAAGTGTCGAGACCGTGTACACGGCCTGGAGCCCAGGCGTGTTGAGGTAACACGGGCAAGGACACGGGCGTGTCCTAGAACCCGTGCAGTGCTCGGGTTATTTTCGGGGAAAAACGATGGTGGTACACGACCGGCCTCACAGCCATGTCAGGTGGAACACGGGCATGTCAGGTCGAACACGGGCGTGTTCGATACCCGTGTGTTGTTCCAGGCGAGCTGATTTTGACGGCGAATGAGGCACACGACCCTGGACACGGGCATGTGCCAGGCCGTGTGCGGTCCAGATTGGGCATTTCAGTCCCGAATCAAAGCCGTTCGTTTCTTTATTTGGTGATCCAATGGCTGGGGGTTGTTCCTGATGGGATATACCCGGGATTGGGCCTTAGAAACCCTCACTTTTCATGAGTCGTTATCTTTCTAAAAGATTAGAGAGAGAGGAGAGCCAAGGAAGGAAGAAGGAGCTAGATCCGGCCATTGAAGGAGCTTCGAAGCTCCAAATCGCGAGCCGACTCCGGATCCACGGAGGCAAAGCTAGTGCGGTGCTTTTCATCCGCTTACTTTTCCATGGCGCCAAAGAAGAACACAAGGGTAACGATTCTCTTCTTGAGCATAAGTAGCTCTCCTTCTTTGCATAGGAAGCCCGCTTTCCCGAGTTTGTGGTGAGTTAGAGGCGTTCCTTCGCGTAGATATGTGAAGTCCCCGTTGTTTAGAGTCCGTAAGCGAGAACAGGCATAGGCATGATGTGTGAAGCCTATCCGAACATGTTGGTCTGGATCGGTGATGTTGCATTGCATAATGCCGGAGAAGACTCCGTGCTATTGGTTGTTTTTCAGGTTTTCTACACGGTAGATTGCAACAGGGAGCCTTGGGGATTAACCCAAAGGTGCACCCGGAAAACTGGCCGGATGCGTGATATTGCCAACTTGGAGGCCTGAGAGCCAACTTGAACATAACCGAGTTATGTGAAATTGTGTGACGAAAATGGGACTCGGGAGAAGTTTGACCTGCGCATATGGCTTAAATTGTCGTTGCGACGTGAGCACAGGTTAGATGGAACCGTACCCACTTCTATGTTGTTCGGGCTAAAGAGACCTAAAGTTACGTGGCACTTGCCGTTGGCATAGATGAGGGTCTTCGGCGATCTATGGCTTAAATTGTCATGACCCATGCCGGGAAGACAAATTGCTCATGAGTTTGTCCGTCAAAGTGGCGGTGGTGAGTCCGGAATGTCTATGGCTTTAATTAACGTGACATCGACCAGTTCACCGAGAATGTGACTTGAGAGAACGGGGAGTGTGGCCGTGCGAGCCAACGTCTGTGATGAAATGAATTTATATATATTGCTCGCTTATGCTAATGAAAAGCAGGGAAGGAGCATCGCCGCCCTGAGTTGGGGGTGGGATCGTTATAATTTGGTCAACATTGCTGACCGTTGCCTTATTTTGCCCCGTACGTTGGTTTGTTGCTTGCAGGTGCTGCTGGACCAAGCGGTCCATAGCGGGCTAAAGCCCAATTTGCGAAGCCGGCCCTCGAAGGCCTAATTGGAAGTGTTTACCATTTTTTTTATTCATGTATGACCGGCCTGCGTGCCGTGGTTTGTAAATCATGTAATAGCAAGTGAAACATTTTGTGAGGCCTTAAGGCTTGTACTGGTGTATGTATAACATTCCTATTTTTGTATTAGTGGACATTCATCCTTTAGTGCTGGGTTCTTTGTTACAACTTTTATAAACTGTTTCCGCTAGAATGCTCTGTGTACGACGTTATGATTGGTTGGATGGTTTCCATAAGTAACCACCCGGTCTGTCTGTGGTATATGGCGTCGGGCCCCGACCAAACCTTCTGCTATATGCTATATGACGGATAGGGGGTGTTACATAACACTCTCATTATACGCTCAAACTGACCGCACTTTCAGGTCTTCAAGTCGGACGGACATAACGCAAGTATGGATCAGCCACCCTCGTTGCTCAAGTCGCCTTGCCATTACCGAGTACCAATGTACCTGAGGCTAAATCTAAGGCGCGGGTCGTTTTCACCTTTCCTGTTCTGCACGAAGCCTTTTTAAGAGCTCATCAAGCTCACAATAGCCACACTGTCCACCAAGGACTGGCTTCACACTAGCCCCAATGTCCACCAAGGACATGCTTCACATTCATCAAGGGGAGTTTATGCTAGCATCCTTTATGATCGACTCGCGGGTTCTGCAGAACTCACTTTCGGCACCCAACTCCACCCAAACCCTGCAGCCTCCTGCAGTGTCAGAAACACTGGGCTTTCAAAGTATACAACACTCACACTTGTGGGTATTTTCCTGGGCTTCCACACCAGTACTTCCTGCTACTACCTTTCACAGGCATAACCCATCAAGCATCACAAGAATAACAAGGGTATTTCCTGGACTACCACTCAAGTACTTCCTGCTACTACCCTTCGCAGGTCCAACCCATTGACTCCATAAAGTACACGTTTAACCACGGAGTCTTCTCTGGTGTGCAAATGCAACATCACCAATCCAAACCAACCTGTCCAGATGGGCTTCACACAGCAAGCCTATTCCGTACTCCATTTCTGGATCTGTATGCCAAACTAGTGGGGATTCCAATAATCAACCTAAGGGAATCCCTTAGCAATCCACCCTCTGGTGGGGGAAACCCATGCACATGCCAAAAAAGAGGACTTCACATGTCCAAGAAGGAAGATCGTTATCCTTGACGATCGCTTTGGAGCCATGGAATTCTAGCCGGCTGGAAAACAACGCAGCGGCCTTGCCTCCAGAACGCTAGCCTCGGATCTCAAATCGGAACTCAGCAGCTCCACCTGTGGTCGGCTCCTTTCCTCCTCCTCCTCCTTGCCCTCCCTTCTCTCTAGCTTTCTTAGAAAGAGAGTGTCCAAGTGAATAATGATGATTCTATTCTCATTCCCGGCCTTAAGGAAGGAGGGAGAATCCTAGGCCATCATATCCCAGTTGAAGAAAATGGACGGCCACGATTTTGCCACAAAAGTCTAATTTTTGCCCAACACGGCCTGTGACATGCCCGTGCCATAGGCCGTATACCTTAAGAGGCACACAACCGACTCATCCAGAATAGTATACGACCATATGACACGCCCGTGTCACAGGCCGTGTACACTAACACGCCTTCAGACACGCCCGTGTCTGTGGTCGTTTACTTCAGGAAGCACACAACCCATTCAACCCGAGCAGGACACGGCCAGTGACTCACCCGTGTCACAGGCCGTGTACCCCAAGACACACCCATGTCCTGCCCGTGTTCACCAAGCCTCAATGCCCTAGGCACATCCAGAAAAGGACACGGCTATGTGACACGCCCGTGTCACAGGACGTGTGCCCTTACACGGCTGCAGACACGCCTGCAGCTTGACTTCATCGAACGAAGTTCGTCGACTAGAGGAGGAAACGACCTCCGACACGCTCGTGTTGGAGGGTGTGTTGTCACGACTCGCATTTTCTCTGTATTCAAAAATATGTCAGAGTAGAGAAACTACGCGCCGTGATGCCACGCCAAGCAGGGGACAACTGCCAATGCTCAGGCATCCCGTCCTCACATTTACTTCAAATAAAAGATTTATAACTTTTAATAAAAAACAATGCATATAAATTAATAGAGTTAATGACCGTGTCCCTCGGTCGGGTGGACTACTGTCCATAGGTGAGAAAATATATATATTTTACGTAGCGGAAATAATGAGTTAGCTCATTTGTTATCCTACGTGGAAATGAGGGTCCAGTGTCATGAAATGATGATGTGACTTCTACATTTACTGGAGATATATAGAAATCTTTTGTACGCTTAAAAGGAGTAGATTTAGTAGTTGAAGTCATGCCATGCCAATATTCCGAAAATGCAGTTTTGTTTACTTTAAAATAACTAAATGCATCCTAACATAAATCTTTCGCAGAGAGCAAGAATAATCAGGTAAAAAGCAACAACAGTAACAACAACAAGTAGTCCATCACAGAAAAGTCAAAGTCTATGGGCGTCAACAACTGACACGAACCCATAGTAAAATCTGACAAGTCTGAACAAAGACAACTACCTCAAGCTCAGAGGTGGAATCAAACGGCCGCAGACACCAGCAGCACCAGAAGCCCAACACTGTCAGCTAAACCTGCTACAGCTCTGGTCCTGAGGCATTCAAAAGAAGAACACCTCAGAAGCAAGTCACAAGTAGTGCAAGAGTAAAAACAGACTACACAAACCTCAAAGTGAAGGAGAATGAAAAACGACTGCAACAAAACGGTCAGCAGAGTAAAAGTAAGCAACAGTAAAACTAGCCGAGCAAGAAAGACTAAACACATTAACAAGGCAAAATCAGCACCAACAAAAGAAGTTCAATCTTTCATTAATAATTACTATGCCGAGGGAGAAACCCCAACGCGCACTGTCTATCTGAGCATTAAGGACTATGCTGAGGGAGGACCCCAACGCGCACAGTTCATATGAGTATTAAACACTATGCCGAGGGAGGACCCCAACGCGCACAGTTCATCTGTGTTTCTTTAGTTACAAAATTATACAAGCAGAGTTCCTTTTTTTTTATTCATCACAGACTCAAGGTTAACCAACAAAGTGGACTGCAAAAATGCATGTCAAGGTCGGGCAGGTGAAGTTAAATAAAAAAATAACGGGATGTAAAAAGTGTCACAATGATAAAGATGACTCGATGGTTACAACGGCACGACAACCGATTTGTTTACCAATTCTACGGACTAAAATTTTGGGGTTATGGTTTTAGGGACAACAAGTCGAAATCCAAGGAAAAGAGGAAGAGAATTATAATTTCAGGGCAATTTTCTAAATAATTGAAACATGATAACCTCAAATAATTGTAGCAAAAATTTGGAATATAAGAGCAAAAGGGAGAGCAAGAATACCACTTGCCTCATTTTTACCGGAAAAATCCTCCGAAACACCCCACGTCGCAGATCGGGGCAAAAGAAGACGTTAGGAGTCGAAATCTGAATGAAAATGGCCGAAATAGAGGTTAGGGCCGAAAAACCCTAACGAGAAAACTCAAGCGATGGGAAAAGAAATTACCACGATAGCGTAGCTCTCGACGAGAGCTTTCCAGATCTACGATCGGTTTGAAATTTCGAGCACCGGAGCTCCACCGGCGGCCACCGGAAGATTCACGACTTAGAGTTCTTCGTCACTGTCGCCCTCTGGTTCAGCCAAGAGAAGAAGAAAAATTTCTCTATTTGTTTATAACTATCCTAAGCATAAGATATATATATATATATATATATATATATATATATATATATATATATATATATATATATATATATATATATATATATATATATATATCTTATCTAAAACGGACGATCTACGGGTGAGTGCGCGAAATACGAAATAGACTTTTACGATGGTCCTAAAGCGAAAATTGCCCAACATGAAAGTTGTAGATCTCGTCGAGACGAACAAATTTCATGTTAATCATTTTTCGATACAACATCGTTTTGACTTTCAAAACGGCACTCGAACGTAAATTGTAACGGGCTACTCGGGAACAATATTACAGGTACTCGAGAGGTAGAAAAAAGGCTACTCGAGTAAGCAGGAACAGTCACTCGAGTATATAAAAAAGTACTCGAGTATAAAAACATCAGTACTCGAGTATGTATAAACAGTACTCAAGTATATAACAAATATACTCGAGTAGGTATAAAAATATGCTCGAGTAGGTATAAAAATATACTCGAGAGGAACCTGAGTACTCGAGAGCTTGAACAGTGAACCCACTCGTGTATATAGAACAGATGATGCGTGCATAAAAACAAATCACTCGAGTATATGAAACAGTTGACTCGTGTATAAAAACAAATCACTCGAGTATATGAACAGATCACTCGAGTATAAGAACAATTCCTTTGCATATATAATAAATTTTTTGCAAATATACCCTTATGATTAAACTATACAAATGAATAGTGTTTTTCATTTTTTAATACTACATTAATATTAAAATATTCATATGTATATATTTTTGAATAAGGAAACTACAAGATCAAAACGGAGGCCCAAACGGGCGCCAAATTAAACGAAACTCACGCCGTAGGCGAATACGGATGCTACGAACACAACAGCGAAGTCAAAACCAAAATACGACGAGCCATTCTTGAGATATAAATCCTCAAAGTATACGACGAACATAAATTCTACAAAACTTCGGAAATTCGCCGAGGCTCGAATATCGCTCGGATCACGACCAAACTTGACTAGCATGCCAAAAATTAATCAATTTAATTTTCCAATGTAAAATTTTCCATTTTTGGCAAGAATTCACGAATTTAACCGACTAGATCAAATAGACGCGGAAATGCACTAACGGCGACACGCCGTCAACTCCACGTTACGTAACGTTACGTCATCATGACGTTAAGTAAAGAATTATATAATTGCCGGAAAATCAGGGACGTTACAGTCACCCCTCCAAGAAGGAAGTTTCATCCCGAAACTTGGAACACGAAACGAAACAAGAGGGCAGAGGAAGAGACACGACAGAGGAATTCTTTAAACAAGAATACTAACCGGGGAAGAATAGGAGAACAGCTGAGGATGAGATTCCCTGATTGCGGATTCCAATTCCCAAGATGCACCCTTAGCATCCTGATTTCGCCAGAGAACCTTAACCATCAGAATTGTTTTCTTTCTTAGCACACGATCTTGCGTCTCCAAAATACGGACAGGCTCTTCGACATACGAGTGGTTAGGCTGCAACTGGGGCATTGAGTCAAGGACATGCCGATCACTATGAACACACTTTCGCAACTGGCTCACGTGAAACACGTCGTGAACACCAGGGAAAGAATTAGACAATTCCAGTCTATAGGCAGAAACTCCAATACGCTCTAGAATCTGAAAAGGTCGCACATACCTAGGATCTAGCTTATGGTTCCTTCCAAATCTTTTAACACCTGGCATCGGAGAGACCTTCAGAAACACCAAGTCCCCAACTGCAAACTCCAGATCAATTTTGCGCTGATTTGCATATTTCTCGTATCGCTCATGAGCTATCCTCAGCTTTTCACAAATATGCATTACTGAAGTACCCATATCCTCCAGCGCTTCCGGTCCGAGCAATGCCTTCTCATCAACTTCTGCCCAAAATAGTGGAGTTCGACAACGCCTTCCATATAAAGCTTCAAAGGGCGCCATCTGCAAACTCTCCTGATAACTGTTATTGTACGTGAACTCCATCAATCCGAGCCGTTTATCCCAAGCCCCACCATTGTCCAGAATATAGCATCTAATCATATCCTCCAAGATCTGATTCACTCTCTCCGTCTGACCATTTGTCTGAGGATGATAGACAGTAGAATACCTAAGGTTAGTACGTAGAGCTCCTTGCAAGCTCTGCCAGAAACGAGACATGAATCGGGAGTCTCGGTCTGACACAATACTCGTAGGTACACCATGAAGTCTGATAACTTCGTCCATATAAAGCTCAACTATATTTTCCCTAGAATAATTAATCTTGAAAGGAACAAAGTGGGCACACTTGGTTAGTCGGTCCACGATAACCCACACTGCATCATGCCCTCGGGGTGATCTCGGCAAACCAGTAATGAAATCCATGGATAAACTCTACCATTTCCAAGTCGGTATATCTAAAGACGTTAACTTACCACCCGGCCTTCTGTGATCAGCCTTGACACACTGGCATGTATAACATTCAGATACAAATCTTGCGATGTCATTCTTCATGCCTGACCACCAAACAATCTACTTCAATTCTCTATACATTTTCGTGGAGCAAGGATGATAAGCAACACTTGAACCATGCGCTTCACTGCATATTCTTGATCGGATGTCCCCAATAGCGGGAATACAGTATCTGCCACGGTACTTTAGGGTACCCACATCGTCAATTGAAAAGTCAGGCAACTCCCCTTTCTCAGTCCTACTGCGGAGGTGATGTCAGTCAGGATCGTCTTTCTGATGTAGCCTAGTGAGAGTAATCCACGAAGGCTCAACCACCTCTAAGCTACTCGGCGAAGCGTTATTCCCTACGATTATGTCCATGAGTAGAAACTCTTCAACAAGGGATTGCACCGAGAGATTAAAGCTATGTGCGGGCTTCCGGCTCAACGCATCTGCCACTACATTAGCCTTGCCGGGATGATAAAGGATATCGACTTCGTAGTCCGCAACATACTCTAGCCATCGACGCTGGCGCAAATTCAATTTCTTCTGAGTGAAGACATATTCCAAACTTTTATGATCCAAATAACTTTTGCACGACACTCCATACGGAAGATGTCTCCACAACTTTAAGGCATAAATGACGACAGCAAATTCCAGGTCGTGCGTAGGGTAATTCTTTTCATGCACCTTCAATTGTCTCGATCCATACGCAATCACTTTGCCGTCCTGCATCAACACACAACCGAGTCTAACTTGCGAGGCGTCCACATAAACAACATACTCTACTCCTTCCACTGGCAATGCCAACACTGGAGCAGAACACAATCTCCTCTTGAGCTCTAGAAAAGCTTCCTCATAGGCATCACTCCAAACAAAAGCTGCGCTCTTTTGCGTAAGCCTGGTCAACGACACAGAGAGAACAGAGAATCCTTCCACAAATCTTCTGTAGTAACCTGCCAACCCTAAGAAGCTCCTTATCTCCTTAAGCGATGTAGGTCTCTTCCAATCCAAGACTGTGGTTATCTTCGCAGGATCCACTGAGATTCCGTCCTTACTTACAATGTGTCCTAGGAATGACACCTGAGACAACCAAAACTCACACTTGCTAAGCTTCGCATACAGCTTGTTCTCCCTCAGAGTAGACAAGACCAAGTGCAAGTGCAAGGCGTGCTCATCTGCACTTCTGGAATATACTAGCACATCATCAATGAATACCACCACAAACTTATCCAGAAAATCCTTGAACACCCTGTTCATCATGTCCATAAAAGCTGACGGTGCATTCGTTAATCCAAATGACATTACCAGAAATTCAAAGTGACCATAGCGAGAACGAAAAGCGGTTTGCGGGGGGGGGGGGGGGGGGGGGGAAGAACTGGGTCTAATAAAACCGCACTGCAATAACTCATCTAGTTGAGGACGCAACTCCTCTAACTCACGTGGCGCCATGCGGTACGGTGCCTTTGCAATAGGGCGAGTGCCTGGCTCGAGGTCTATAACAAACTCTACCTCTCTCTCAAGAGGAAGTCCAGGAAGACTAACAGGAAAGACATCCGGAAACTCACGCACCACAGAAACGTCCTCAACCCGAGGTTCAACCGGTGCAGCTTCCAGAGCAGAGACAGAGACAATAAAAGAATCACAGCCAGACTCTAGAAATTTACGAGCACGTACCGCAGAAATGATCGGAGATTCTTGATGCGGCAAACCATACACACTCATGGGCTGGCCATTGCTACCTTTGAAATCCAAGCGCTTGTGCTTGCACTGAATGACGACATCATAGCTGGACAACCATTCCATGCCCAAAATCACGTCAAAGTCTACCAGATCTAGCACCTTCAGATCCGCGAATGTTAAAAATCCTTCTAGGGAGATGGGGCATTTTTGGATACCCTGACTTGACCTCACCAACTCTCCTGAAGGAAATTTGACATTTATGTAGTTGTCTAACTGGTCGAGAGTCCAGTGATGTCGGTCTACAAAACTCCTCGCCACAAAGGAGTGAGTAGCACCCGAATCAAACAAAACGCGTGCCCACTTATTCTTCACCTTAAATTCACCTAAACACATAGCGCGCGTAACTAAAATGCGGAAACTATAAATCTACAAAAGAGATTACTAGCCGAGTTATAGACTAACCTGAGATCACTTTATTCGAAGATTGGGTTCCTCCTTGGTCAGCACATTCAACTTTCCTTTTTCCTTGTCCGCGAGAGGCAGCGGCAGCGGCAGAGTCTACAACGGAATTGCATGCAGCGCAGGCTGGCTCTGCGGGCAATTAGCCTTCATGTGTCCTTTTTGGCAGTAGAGAAAACAGGCTCCAGCCTTCTTATGACAACGGGCCACATCATGCCCACTCCTCTGACAATAAGAACAGACAGGACCCCCCTTGGGAGCATCTTGGATCGCATGCACCTGAGACAGCTTCTGCGCATCCAATCTCTTAAATCACTTATCGAAAGGGTGCCCCGGCTTACCACAGAAGCTATACGCCTCTCTTCTATCCTTCTTTGCTGCAGGGCCAGATGCCCTAACACTTCTCCATGGTCAGATTTCCTCTTGTCCTTCTTTGCAAGTGATCCCCGATTATTCACATTTTCAATTGCCTTAACCTTTAAGGCAGCTTCGACTACTTCTGCAAAGCTCTCAGACTTTTATGCACTAACCAACTGCTGGATGTCATACCTCAGACTAACCAGAAAACGCTTCACTCTGCCTTCTTCAGATGCTATCAGATCTGGGGCGAAACGACTGAGCTTGCCAAACTCGACCTCGTACTCAACAACAATGAGTTGCCTTTGCTTCAGGTGTAAGAAGTTATTCATTAGGAGGTCTCGCTCGACCGATGGTAGGAACTTCTTCAGTAACATACTCTTGAACGATTCCCACGAGCACCCATCAGAAAGGTTCTCTTTTTCTCTGATCCACCAACTCTTCGCAAGACCCTTGAGCTGATATGCCACAATCATCTCCTTTTGATCGGGAGAAACGCCAGAGTAGGAAAACATTTCTTCCATGGCAATAATCCAGTCATCCAATGCCATGAAGTCTGCCCTACAGTCATAAGAAGGAGGTCCTAATCGCTGGAAGTGAGAAATGAAATTCATCTCAGGCGGCAACGCGACTGGGGGAACTAGAGCAGTAGGGGGAGTAGGAACAGCTTGGTCCATAGCAGGACCCTGCGCTCTGGTCTGCTGCCCGGAGATGATAGCGAACAACGATTGCACCTGGGACTGCATGTACACCATCTGCCTTGCCAGGGTCTCATTACTTTGCCTCAGCACTTCGATCACCGCTTCGCTATGGGCACCAGAAGACTCACCCTCTGACTGGGGAGTCGACCTCGTCGCAATGCGCTTAGGCGACATTCTACAGAACAAACAGATATCTAATCAAACCTTGCCTAAGACATCACAAACTGGGAAGATATTGCCTTAACAAATTGTTTCGGGTTCATATTTTATCGATATGAACAAACGACTTATCAAGGTCCTATCTTACGACAATGAAGCTAGAAAACTCGAATACCCGATCAGGAACGAACAGACACTTGCTCTTGCTGTTACCTTGCTTTGGGAAATCATAAAATGATGTTATGCTTCTAACTTGTGCCTATAATATGAATGCATGAATGTTTAAATTTCATCTCAAATCATGGGTGTACATATGTCATCGTGCAGATCTTTAACTTGTCACGTGTGCTTATGCAATGGTATGTTATGTATGCAGTGCTATGCATTCTAAAAAGGCCTTAGTGCATGTTATGAGCGACATACACATACAATGTTATGAATCCCATACTACATAATATTGCATGTAACGAAGAAAATTAAACGTGCTAATGGGCATCCATATGATGATGGTTATGCATCCCATACTACATAACCGTCACATGTTGCCACCTATGGTGGATCCATATACAAACACATATTATGCATCCCATACTACATAATATGCCCCGTAGACTTCTTATCATGCCATGAGTGTAGTGTTCGTGCTTACATCAAGATCTACTGATGACATATTGGTGTGTGTATGCAGTGAAATGATACGATTAGAGTTTTGCTTAAGGGAAAGTTGTTCGACTAGCCTGCCAAACCAACCAACCCTCTTGCAAAACCTCCCTCTGATACCAACTGTCACGACCCGCATTTTCTCCGTATTCAAAAATACATCAGAGTAGAGAAACTACGCGCCGTGATGCCACGACAAGCAGGGGACAACTGCCGACGCTCAGGCATCCCGTCCTCACATTTACTTCAAATAAAAGATTTATAACTTTTAGTAAAAAAACAATGCATATAAATTAATAGAGTTAATGACCGTGTCCCTCGGTCGGGTGGACTACTGTCCATAGGTGATAAAATATATATATTTTATGCGGCAGAAATAATGAGTTAGCTCATTTGTTATCCTACGTGGGAGTGAGGGTCCAGTGTCATGAAATGATGATGTGACTTCTATATTTACTAGAGATATATAGAAATTTTTTGTACGCTTAAAAGTAGTAGATTTAGCAGTTGAAGTCATGCCATGCCAAAATTCCGGAAATGCAGTTTTGTTTACTTTAAAATAACTAAATGCATCCTAACATAAATCCTTCCCAGAGAGCAAGAAAAATCAGGTAAAAAGTAACAACAGTAATAACAGCAAGTAGTCCATCACAGAAAAGTCAAAGTCTATGGGCGTCAACAACTGACACGAACCCATAGTAAAATCTGACAAGTCTTAACAAAGACAACTACCTCAAGCTCAGAGGTGGAATCAAACAGCCGCAGACACCAGCAGCACCAGAAGCCCAACACTGTCAGCTAAACCTGTTACAGCTCTGGTCCTGAGGCATTCAAAAGAAGAACACCTCAGAAGCAAGTCACTAGTAGTGCAAGAGTAAAAACAGACTACACAAACCTCAAAGTGAAGGAGAATGAAAAACGACGGCAACAAAACGGTCAGCAGAGTAAAAGTAAGCAACAGTAAAACTAGCCGAGCAAGAAAGGCTAAACACATTAACAAGACAGAACCAGCACCAGCAACAGAAGTTCAATCTTTCATTAATAATTACTATGCCGAGGGAGAAACCCCAACGCACACAGTCTATCTAAGCATTAAGGACTATGCCGAGGGAGGACCCCAATGCACACAGTTCATCTGAGTATTAAACACTATGCCGAGGGAGGACCCCAACGCGCACAGTTCATCTGAGTATTAAACACTATGCCGAGGGAGGACCTCAACACGCACAGTTCATCTGAGTATTAAACACTATGCCGAGGGAGGACCCCAACGCGCACAGTTCATCTGTGTTTCTTTAGTTACAAAATTATACAAGCAGAGTTCCTTTTTTTTATTCATCACAGACTCAAGATTAACCAACAAGGTGGACTGCAAAAGTGCATATCAAGGTCGAGCAGGTGAAGTTTAATAAAAAAAAAATAACGGGACGTACAAAGTGTCACAATGATAAAGATGACTCGATGGTTACAACGACACGACAACCGATTCGTTTACCAATTCTACGGACTAAAATTTTGGGGTTATGGTTTTAGGGACAACAAGTCGAAATCCAAGGGAAAGAGTAAGAGAATTATAATTTCAGGACAAGTTTCTAAATAATTGAAACATGATAACCTCAAATAATTGTAGCAAAAATTTGGAATATAGGAGCAAGAGGGAGAGCAAGAATACCACTTACCTCATTTTTACTGGAAAAATCCTCCGAAACACCCCACATCGCAGATTTGGGCAAAAGAAGACGTTACGAGTCGAAATCTGAACGAAAATGGCCGAAATAGAGGTTAGGGCCGAAAAACCCTAACGAGAAACTCAAACGATGGGAAAAGAAATTACCACGATTGCGTAGCTCTCGACGAGAGCTTTCCAGATCTACGATCGGTTCAAAATTTCGAGCACCGAAGCTCCGCCGGCGGCCACCGGAAGATTCACGACTTAGAGTTCTTCGTCACTGTCGCTCTTTGGTTCGGCCAAGAGAAGAAGAAGAAGAAAAATTTCTTTCTGTTTGTTTATAACTATCCTAAGCATAAGATTTATATATATATATATATATATATATATATATATATATATATATATATATATATATATATATATATATATATATATATATATATATATATATAATTTCTTGTGTAAAACGGATGATCTACGGGTGAGTGTGCGGAATACGAAATAGAGTTTTATGATGGTCTTAAAGCGAAAAGTGCCCAACATGAAAGTTGTAGATCTCGTCGAGACGAACAAATTTCATGTTAACCATGTTTTGATATAACATCGTTTTGACTTTCAAAACGGCACTCGAACGTAAATTATAACGGGCTACTCGGGAACAAGATTATAGGTACTCGAGAGGTAGACAAAAGGCTACTCGAGTAAGCAGGAACAGTCACTCGAGTATATAAAAAAGTACTCGAGTATAAAAATATCAGTACTTGAGTATGTATAAACAGTACTCGAGTATATAACAAATCTACTCGAGTAGGTATAAAAATATACTCGAGAGGAACCTGAGTACTCGAGAGCTTGAACAGTGAACCCACTCGTGCATATAGAACAGATGACTCGTGTATAAAAACAAATCACTCGAGTATATGAAACAGTTGACTCGTGTATAAAAACAAATCACTCGAGTAAATGAACTGATCACTCGAGTATAAGAACAGTTCCTTTGCATATATAACAATTTTTTTGCAAATCTACCCTTATGATTAAACTATATAAATGAATAGTGTTTTTCATTTTTGAATAGTACTTGAATATTAAAATATTCATATCTATATATTTTTGAACAAGAAAACTACAAGATAAAAACGGAGGCCCAAACGGGCGCCAAATTAAACGAAATTCACGCCGTAGGCGAACACGGTTGCTACGAACACAACGGCGAAGTCAAAACCAAAATACGACGAGCCATTCTTGAGATATAAATCCTCAAAGTTTACGACGAACATAAATTCTACAAAACTTCGGAAATTCGCCGAGGCTCGAATATCGCTCGGATCGCAACGAAACTTGATGAGCATGCCAGAAATTAATCAATTTAATTTTTCAATGTAAAATTTTCCATTTTTGGCAAGGATTCACGAATTTGGCCGACTAGATCAAATAGACGCGGAAACGCACTAACAGCGACACGCCGTCAACCCCACGTTACGTAACGCCCCTTACGTCATCATGATGTTAACTAAAGAATTATATAATTGCCGGAAAATCAGGGGCGTTACACGTGTTCCCTCTCCAAAAATTTCATCGAGCGCATTTTCGTCAACCACTCGCCGGGTTACTCACCCGAGCAGGACACGCCCTGGGACACACCCGTGTCCCAGGTCATTTCACACAACTTGAACCCAACTCAGGATTTGGGGTATTTGCAGACGGCCTAGCCGTAACCCACGACCTGCTGTAAATTGCTGGTTGCTATCCGCAGAGTTCGCAATGTCCCTAACCACAGTTAGAACCAAGTCCCTGACTTCCAACACTATCCGTACAACCTGCACAACACAAACCGGTCAACCTACTCAAACCGCGTGGATACAAAATCCAGTCCGCAGTAACTATCCGCAAGTTCACTTACTATTCATTCATCTTCATAATTGATGTGACAGGGGGGGGTCCTATTTTTATGCACGATGAGGAGTGTGGTCACCGTCCTAGCCGATAAAAAAATCTCACCATCTCGAAGCAAACACCAAGTGTATCCGCTAGCCGCAGATACACAACCTGTCCGTCATGACCTGCGAGATATCCAACTCTCCAAGTAACATCACCAAGGCTAGATAGCCATCCAACTGCCTTTTCGCCATTGGCTAAGCCAGGACCAAGACAACAACCCGCATACACAGCGGAAACAACCTGTCCACATATTGGCGGACACAGCCTCAGTCCACACTCCCTGCGGACATATTTCCAGTCCACGGGCTCCGAGCCCGCAGCTAAGGCACCAAGCTGACAACTGCCGGACTCGGCGGAGAAGGAATACAGTCTGCATGCCCAGGCAGACACTGCTCCAGTCCGCACGCCTTGCGGACACAGCTCCATTCTGCATTCACCAAGCTCGCAGCCAATCATAAGACAACTGCTGCCGAGCTTGGCGGACTGATAAGCAGTCCATCCTTAACCGCGTGATCTCCTCGGATTGACCCAACATGGACTTGTTTCAAAACAAACCAAGTCCACACCACCGGCTACAAGGGCCAGTCCGTACTTACTGGCGGACACAGGCACCTGTCCGCTCTAACCGGCGAACCCCGTGACTTCCGCCAGCCACACCACCAGAGCTAAACCAAGGCATCTGCCATGCCGGTCTGCCGAGATCCAGCCCAATCCGCATCTTGCCGATTTCCACAAATAGTGAAGCTATCCGCCCAGTTACCTTATGGGAACAAACTGAATGTTGTATGGAAGACTGCCTGGCTGACCGCCACCTCTGTCCGCACAGACCGCACGAACAGACCGCTCAGGCCACCAAGGAACAAGCCGACTGCAACAACTCTGCCGACCTGGCTAATCGCCGGTCCTGTCTGCATAGACGGCATAGACAGGTCAGATAGGTCGCCCAGACCGCACAGACAGCTCGGACATCTCACCCACTTTCACTTCACCATTTTCAACACTCCCCCTTGAAGTGAGAAGTGGTGAAACTTCAGCAGTTCTCGTAACCTCGCACATGGTCCCTCTGATAGCGCCATCGAGAAGATGTCTAAGACATATTCCTCACCCCGCATATCCTGGACTATAAAGGATCCCTCTAGCATCTCCTGAAGGGAGCCATGCTTCCCTCTGCCTTCTTCTTCAGCTTTGACATCCACTTGTACGTCACAAGATTATCACTAATGATCTTGGGCTTAAGATGCTAAGCCCCAACTCCTCTGAGGGTAGTAACCTCCTCAAACTTGGCATCATCCACCTGCTTGACTCCAGTGGTGTCATCACATCTAGAAGGTACTCGCTCGACTTAAGGGCCTGTGAGAAAACATGAGACCAAGCTGTCACAACCCGCATTTTCCCAGCATTTAAAACACTATCAGAGTAGGGGAAACTACGCATTGTGATGCCACGTCACGTAGGGGACATCTACTGACGTTAAGGCAACTAATCGTCTCTCGCAACTTATAGAAATCATTTTTTTAAACTCAAAATAATCCAAATATAATTTATGCACAATATGCGAAGCCGTGTCCCTCGGCTAGGTGGATCAACTAGTCCACAGTTTGAAAATATAGTTTTACGCAGTGGAAAAAAATACTTAATTTATTCATTTGGTGACCTAAATGCTCGTGTAGACCAAGTGAGGTGCACCATGCAGTATCAGATGTCTAGATTTACTGTACATAAAAGTAGATTTATCATGCGCAGAAAGTAATGAGATTAACATTTCAAATCATGGTATGCAATGCTCCAACTGCCTTAGCATATCTAAGCAAGGGGGCTCCCAAGCCAAGCCATAACTAATCGTTCCAGAACAAGTGTCCAAAAGCAATCAAAGAGTAGCAGCAGCAAGGTAGCAGAAAGTTTAACTTAAGCGGCACCATGGGCGTCAACACCTGACACGAACCCATGGGTCGGCAAGCTCATAGGAAACCCTACCCCAAGAGGGTCAGAAAACAGCAACTGACGCAGCTCCCCACTAACACCTGCTATAGTCCTGAGGCATTCAAAGAAAGAACACCTCAGAAACAAGTTACAAACGACGAAGAAAAACAGGAAAGTAAGCAAACCTCCGCGAGACCGGAGGGAAACATTAGCTGCAAGGGTCAGATTAAACAAAACTAGTCATAACTAGCAATAAAAATCAGTCGGAAAAGAGCCCGCCAAAAGATGAGTGGAGACGGACAAAAATCAAACTCACCACAGACAAATAACATTCATTTGAGATCATTAATCTTATTCAAATTAAAGAGACTGATCAGCTCATCAGAAAGCAAAAGAGAAACTGTGCGGGGATAATACCATCACACATCGTCACAGCCCTCAGAGCATCGCACCGGTGGCACCGCCAACATCGTGTACGACCTCCAACAGATTTATCGTTTTCTGACTCAAACAAAGGCAAGAGATAAGGCCTACCAGATAATAATTTAGGATTTTAAGAAACAAGATAATGATATTGTAATGAGAAAGGGCCTAACGAACAAAAAATGAACTTAAAATTTGAAAACTCGCTAGGAGCATAAAGGAGAGAAAAAAAACGTAGCAAAAAGGAGAAGAGCAAGATCACCACTTGCCTCAACCACCCGAAACCGCACTTCGGAAGGCACCACGACGCAGATCGGCCCTAGCGAAGGCGAGAAAAAGAAATCTACAACATTAAGGTCGAAACGGAAGTTAAGGGCCAAAAACCCTAACGGAGAAATTTCATGAAAGTAGAAATACTCACCACGACCGCGTAGATCTCGGCGAGAGCTTTCCGAATCTATGCTCGGCTCGCGATTCCGAGCACCGGAGCTCCGTCGGCGGCGGTCGGAAGGCTCCCGAGAAAAAGGAATTTGCTGCACTGCTTCGGCCGAAAAGAACAGGGGAAAGGAAATGGGGGGGCTCGTTTCTTGCTTCGGGAGGAAAAACCTTATAGAATATATAATAACAATAATAATATTATTATTATTATTATAAATTATATAATGGTTTAAAACCATAGGAAGAAAAGGAAGGCTCAGAGATCTCTGAGCTGAGCTCGGAGATCTCTGAGCTCGGAGATCTCTGAGCTCGGAGATCTCTGAGCTCGGAGATCTCTGAGCTCCGCTCGGAGATCTTTGAGCTCGGAGATCTCTGAGCTCCGCTCGGAGATCTCCGAGCTCGGAGATCTCTGAGCGCAGAAATCTCTGAGCTCAGCTCGGAGATCTCTGAGCGCAGAGATCTCTGAGCTCCGCTCGGAGATCTCTGAGCGCAGAAATCTCTGAGCTCCGCTCGGAGATCTCTGAGCGCAGAAATCTCTGAGCTCCGCTCGGAGATCTCTGAGCGCAGAAAATCTAAAAAGGTTAAATTTATATAAAATTTCTATACTATTACGAAGACCCAAACGCGCGCCAAAACGGACGAAATTCGCGTCCCAGGCGAATGTCGACGCTACGAACCCAACGACGAAGTCGGAATCAAAATCCGACGCACCGAACTCGAGCTATGGCCTAACGAAGTAACGGTAATTTTTAATCATCCGAATTTCAAACGTGGGCCGAGACTCCAAAAAAACAAAGCTCGGATTGCGACGAAACTCGACGAGCAAGTCAGAAATTATATAACTCAGCTTCCCGATGTAAAAGAAATTTCGGTTCCGACGCATATCCCAAAATCTAGCCGGTCAAACCTAACGGACGCCAAAAAAAACACAAACGGCGTCGCACCGTCAACTCACGGACACGTAACGCCCTTCCGCTATTATGACGTCAGCAGACAAAAGAATAATACTAGGAAAAACCGGGGGCGTTACAACCACTCCCCCTAAAAGAAAGTTTCGTCCCGAAACTTGACGTACGAACAGAAAACATTATCGGGACAAAATAAACGGTGCAGGAAGAAGAGTTTCACCTGGGATAATTAAATGAAGAGGTGCGGATGAGACTCCCGCATAGCTGATTCCAACTCCCATGTCGCGCTCTCGACGTCATGATTTCGCCAGAGAACTTTTACCATGGGAAAGGATTTCCTCCGCAACACACGCTCTTGAGTCTCTAGAATACGGACAGGTTCCTCAACATAAGACAAATTGGGCTGAATCTGAGGCACCGAATCAAGGACTTGACGATTGCTGCGGACACACTTCCTCAACTGACTCACATGAAACACATCATGGACGCCAGGGAAGGTAGCAGGTAACTCTAATCTATAAGCAGACACTCCGATGCGCTCAGCGACCTGAAATGGCCCAACATATCTGGGATCCAACTTGTGGTTCTTCCCAAATCTTTTAACGCCTGGCACCGGAGAGACTTTCAGAAAAACACTGCTCCCAACCTCAAACTCCAGATCTGCCCTTCTTTGATTGGCATACTTTTCATACCGCTCCTGAGCAACGCGAAGCTTCTCTCGAATATTAGTCACCGCCTCTTCCATTTCCACCAAAGCTTCTGGACCTAACAACGGTCTCTCACCGACTTCGGCCCAAAATAAGGGAGTCCTGCAGCGCCTCCCATACAATGCTTCAAAAGGTGCCATCTGTAGGCTCTCTTGGTAACTGTTATTATATGCAAACTCCATCAATCTCAAGCGCTGATCCCATGCGCCACCATGATCCAGAATATAACACCTGATCATGTCCTCCACGATCTGATTCACTCTCTCCGTCTGACCATTTGTCTGTGGATGATAAGCGGTAGAATACCGGAGGTCGGTGCCCAAAGCTCCATGCAAGCTCTTCCAGAAACGCGACATATATCTTGAGTCCCGATCTGACACAATGTTTACAGGCACGCCATGCAATCTAATGACCTCATCCACATACAACTCTGCAATCTTCTCCATCGAATAGCCAACCTTGAAGGGAATGAAATGGGCACACTTCGTCAACCGGTCCACTATGACCCAAACAGAATCATGTCCACGAGGGGACCTCGGTAATCCAGTAATGAAGTCCATCGAGATACTCTCCCATTTCCACATGGGAACTTCCAAAGGGGTCAATTTTCCTCCAGGCCTGCCATGATCGGCCTTCACCCGCTTGCACGTGAAGCACTCCGATACAAATTTGGCGATGTCATTCTTCATGCCCGACCACCACACGATTTGCTTCAGATCTCTATACATCTTGGTGGAACCCGGGTGGTAAGCCACGCTAGATCCGTGAGCTTCGTTGCAAATCATCACTCGAATATCTCCCACCGCCGGGATACAGAATCTACCTCTATACAAGAGGGTGTCAAGCTCATCAATAGAGAAATCAGATAATTCTCCTTTCTTGGTCCTAGCTCGCAAGTGCTGCAAATCCGGGTCATCCTTCTGATGCAATCTCGTCAGAGAAATCCAAGAAGGCACCTCGGCTTCCCAGCCAGAGGGCTCGCCACGGCTCGCCACGGAAATATCCATCAAAAAAAACTCCTCAACCAAGGCTCGAACCGATAAATTAAATATCTGAGCCGTCTTCCTACTCAAAGCATCGGCCACCACATTGGCCTTACCAGGATGATAGAGGATGTCCACTTCATAATCAGCCACATACTCCAACCACCGACGCTAGCGCAAATTCAGCTCCTTTTGTGTGAATACATACTTCAGACTTTTATGATCTGTATAAATCTAACACACGGCGCCATATAATAAATGCCTCCACAGCTTCAGGGCATAGATCACTGCCGCAAACTCCAAATCATGAGTAGGGTAGTTCTTCTCATGAACCTTCAATTGCCTAGATCCATAGGCGATCACCTTCCCCTCCTGCATCAAAACACAACCAAGTCCAATGTGTGAAGCATCAACATACACCGCATACTCCACTCCCTCAATAGGCAGAATCAGAATTGGGGCAGTGCACAACCTTCTCTTCAACTCTTGGAAAGCCTCCTCACACTTATCACTCCAGATGAAGGCGACATTCTTTTGCGTCAGACGCGTCATCGGAGCGGACAGCGTGGAGAAACCTTCCACAAATCTCCTATAGTATCCAGCCAAGCCCAAGAAACTTCTGATCTCCTTTGGTGTAGAAGGTCTCTTCCAATCCATCACCGCTGAAATCTTGGCTGGATCAACAGAGATTCCATCCTTGCTCACCACATGTCCTAAGAAGGACACCCGAGACAGCCAAAACTCGCACTTGCTAAGCTTAGCATACAGCTTATGCTCTCTCAGGACAGACAGAACCAACCGCAAATGATGAGCATGCTCCTCATCGCTGCGAGAATAGACGAGGATGTCGTCGACGAAGACGACCACAAAACGATCAAGAAAATCCTTGAACACACGGTTCATCAGATCCATGAATGCAGAAGGCGCGTTAGTCAAACCGAAGGATAACACGAGGAACTCAAAATGTCCGTGTCGGGATCTAAAAGCTGTCAGAGGAATGTCTGACTCACGAACCCTCATCTGGTGGTAGCCTGAACGGAGATCAATCTTCGAGAACCTGATGCACCCACACAGCTGATCGAACAAATCGTCAATCCGCGGCAAAGGATATCTATTCTTGATAGTCACCTTGTTCAGCCCTCGGTAATCGATACACAACCTCATGGAACCGTCCTTCTTTTTCACAAAGAGAACAGGAGCGGCCCATGGAGAAGTACTCGGTCTAATGAAACCACACTCCAACAGCTCATCCAACTGAACACGTAATTCTTCTAACTCACGAGGCGCCATGCGGTACGGTGCCTTAGCAATGGGCCGGGTGCCTGGCTCGAGGTCTATAGAAAACTCCACCTCTCTTTCGGGGGGGAGACCAAAAAGCTTATCAGGAAAAACATCAGGAAACTCTCGCACCACCGGGATGCCCTCCACGGCTGGCTCAACACGAGAAGCTTCCAATGCACTGATAGAAACCAAGAAACCCTCACAACCAGATGCTAAAGCTCGGTGGGCACACACCGTGGATATGATTGGAGATCCCTTTCGAGGAAGGCCATAAACACTCAATGGACGACCGTCTCCCAACTTGAAATCTAACCACTTCTCCTTGCACTTGATCACGGCATCAAATTTGGACAACCAATCCATTCCAAGAATCACATCGAAGTCTGCCAAATCCAGCATCTTTAAATCTGCTAGAACTTGGACACCACCCAAGGAAATGGGGCACTCCCGGATACCCCGATCTGACGTAACCTGTTCTCCAGATGGAAACTTAACAGACAAGGCATCATCCAACCGATCAACAGGCCATCGATGCCTGTCAACAAAACTCTGAGCGACAAAGGAGTGAGAAGCTCCCGAATCAAATAGGACACGCGCCCACTTATTTCTCACCTTGAATTCACCTAAGCAAGTATGCATCCCCAAACAACTAGTAAGCTAAAACAAGAAGGAAGGGAACAAGCTAGGAAGAAGGAAACTGACCAGATATCACGTGTGCTGAAGCTTGAGCTTCATCTCTAGTCAACACATTAAGCTTGCCCTTCCCTTCGTCCACGATCCGCGAGGGCGGCGGCAAGGTCTGCAGAGGAACCGCTGAAGTCACGGTTTGAGAGCTTGGGCAGTCGGCCCTACGATGGCCTCTCTGCCCACAGAGAAAACAACACCCAGTTTTCCTAAAACACCGGGCCGCCTCATGACCGGGCTTAGAGCAGAAAGAGCATACCGGGATAACCTTAGGTGCGTCCTGAATCGCACTAATCCTCGACTGCTCCTGCGTATCGAGCCTCTTGAAACACTTTTCGAACGGATGACCCCGCTTGCCGCAGAAGCTACAGTGCCCCATACCCCTCTTCCTTGAGTCCGAGTGTGATGCCTTTGAACTCTCTCGATCGTCCATCTTCCTCTTATCACTCTTCACCTGTTGTCCACGATTCTTTATCTTTTCAATAGACTCGGCCTTCAAAGCGGCCTCCACTGCTTCAGCATAAGTTCCCGACCCATAAGCACTAGCCCACTGCTGGATGTCGCCAGTGAGACCACTCAAAAACCGCTTAACCCTTCCTTCCTCAGAAGCCACCAATTCTGGGGCGAACCTGCTCAACTTGCTGAATTCAATCTCATACTCACTGACGGTGAGCTGCCTCTGCTTCAGATGCAAGAAGCTGTTCATCAATCGGTCGCGCTCAACCGAAGGGAGAAACTTCTTAAGCAACATGGCTTTAAACACCTCCCACGAGCATCCCTCGACAAGACTTTCCTTCTCCCTGATCCACCAACCTTTCGCCAGTCCCTTCAATTGATAAGCAGCCACCATCACCTTCGAAGCTTCGGAGATGCCTGAATAGAAGAACATCTCCTCCATGCCGATCACCCAATCGTCCAAGGCCATGAAGTCTGCCCTACCATCATAGGTAGGAGGTCCCAAACGCTGGAAGTGGGAAATGAAGTTCATCTCCGGTGGCAATGCCACTGGAGGCGCCAAAGGAGCAGGAACAGCTGGACTCACCACCGGTTCTTGCGCGACAGGTTGCTGCACCGCGGCAGCAGACACCAGGGACTGAATTTGAGTCTGCATCGCGTCTATCTGCCTAGTCAAAGCCTCATTGCTCTGACGCAGACTTTCGATCACGGACGTGCTCTGACCACCAGAAGACTCTCCCTCAGGCTGGGGAGTCGATCGCGTTGCTCTCCCACGACGCATGTCTACAAGATAGATGGACATCAACTCAAAAACCGGCTTAAGGCACTTAAGCCAAGCAGACACGAAAAATATATCCCGGATCATTTTGGAACGGAAAAGAAATTTATCTGCTATTGCTGCTACCTTGCTATGGAATTCCATGAAACAATGCTATGAACTTAACTAGGACGATATGAATGTATGACATGAGTGCATGAACATTTAAATTTCTTTTCAAATCATGTGTGTACATATGTCATCTGGTATGTCTTTAACTTGGCACGCGTGCTTATGCGATGATATGATTGTATGCAGTGCTATGCATTCTAGAAAGAGGCCTTAATGCATGTTATGAGCGGAGTACACATGCAATGTTATGCATCCCATACTACATAACATTACATGTAACTAAAAATAAAACGTGCTAATGGGCATTCATGTAATGGTGGTTATGCATCCCATACTACATAACCGTCACATGTCACCTCCTATGATGGATCCATATACAACACATATTATGCATCCCATACTACATAATATGCCTTGTATACTTCTTGTCATGCTATGAGTGTAGTGACTGTGCTTCGGTCAAGACATACCGATGACATATCAGTGTGTGTAAACAATGAAATGATCGCTTGAGGTTCTGCTTAGGGTAGCAGTCGTTCGGCTCACTCGCCAAACCACCCAACTACCTTTTTCACAGAACCTGCCTCTGATACCAACTGTCACAACCCGCATTTTCCCAGCATTTAAAACACTATCAGAGTAGGGGAAACTACGCATTGTGATGCCACGTCACGTAGGGGACATCTACTGACGTTAAGGCAACTAATCGTCTCTCGCAACTTATAGAAATCATTTTTTTAAACTCAAAATAATCCAAATATAATTTATGCACAATATGCGAAGCCGTGTCCCTCGGCTAGGTGGATCAACTAGTCCACGGTTTGAAAATATAGTTTTACGCAGTGGAAAAAAATACTTAATTTATTCATTTGGTGACCTAAATGCTCGTGTAGACCAAGTGAGGTGCACCATGCAGTATCAGATGTCTAGCTTTACTGTACATAAAAGTAGATTTATCATGCGCAGAAAGTAATGAGATTAACATTTCAAATCATGGTATGCAATGCTCCAACTGCCTTAGCATATCTAAGCAAGGGGGCTCCCAAGCCAAGCCATAACTAATCGTTCCAGAACAAGTGTCCAAAAGCAATCAAAGAGTAGCAGCAGCAAGGTAGCAGAAAGTTTAACAAAGCGGCACCATGGGCGTCAACACCTGACACGAACTCATGGGTCGGCAAGCTCATAGGAAACCCTACCCCAAGAGGGTCAGAAAACAGCAACTGACGCAGCTCCCCACTAACACCTGCTATAGTCCAGAACCTGAGGCATTCAAAGAAAGAACACCTCAGAAACAAGTTACAAACGGCGAAGAAAAACAGGAAAGTAAGCAAACCTCCGCGAGACCGGAGGGAAACATTAGCTGCAAGGGTCAGATTAAACAAAACTAGTCATAACTAGCAATAAAAATCAGTCGGAAAAGAGCCCGCCAAAAGATGAGTGGAGACGGACAAAAATCAAACTCACCACAGACAAATAACATTCATTTGAGATCATTAATCTTATTCAAATTAAAGAGACTGATCAGCTCATCAGAAAGCAAAAGTGAAACTGTGCGGGGATAATACCATCACGCATCGTCACAGCCCTCAGAGCATCGCACCGGTGGCACCGCCAACATCGTGTACGACCTCCAACAGATTTATCGTTTTCTGACTCAAACAAAGGCAAGAGATAAGGCCTACCAGATAATAATTTAGGATTTTAAGAAACAAGATAATGATATTGTAATGAGAAAGGGCCTAACGAACAAAAAATGAACTTAACATTTGAAAACTCGCTAGGAGCATAAAGGAGAGAAAAAAAACGTAGCAAAAAGGAGAAGAGCAAGATCACCACTTGCCTCAACCACCCGAAACCGCACTTCGGAAGGCACCATGACGCAGATCGGCCCTAGCGAAGGCGAGAAAAAGAAATCTACAACATTAAGGTCGAAACGGAAGTTTAGGGCCAAAAACCCTAACGGAGAAATTTCATGAAAGTAGAAATACTCACCACGACCGCGTAGATCTCGGCGAGAGCTTTCCGAATCTATGCTCGGCTTGCGATTCCGAGCACCGGAGCTCCGTCGGCGGCGGTCGGAAGGCTCCCGAGAAAAAGGAATTCGCTGCACTGCTTCGGCCGAAAAGAACAGGGGAAAGGAAATGGGGGGGCTCGTTTCTTGCTTCGGGAGGAAAAACCTTATAGAATATATAATAACAATAATAATAATATTATTATTATTATAAATTATATAATGGTTTAAAACCATAGGAAGAAAAGGAAGGCTCAGAGATCTCTGAGCTGAGCTCGGAGATCTCTGAGCTCGGAGATCTCTGAGCTCGGAGATCTCTGAGCTCGGAGATCTCTGAGCTCCGCTCGGAGATCTCCGAGCTCGGAGATCTCCGAGCGCAGAAATCTCTGAGCTCAGCTCGGAGATCTCTGAGCGCAGAGATCTCTGAGCTCCGCTCGGAGATCTCTGAGCGCAGAAATCTCTGAGCTCCGCTCGGAGATCTCTGAGCGCAGAAATCTCTGAGCTCCGCTCGGAGATCTCTGAGCGCAGAAAATCTAAAAAGGTTAAATTTATATAAAATTTCTATACTATTACGAAGACCCAAACGCGCGCCAAAACGGACGAAATTCGCGTCCCAGGCGAATGTCGACGCTACGAACCCAACGACGAAGTCGGAATCAAAATCCGACGCACCGAACTCGAGTTATGGCCTAACGAAGTAACGGTAATTTTTAATCATCCGAATTTCAAACGTGGGCCGAGACTCCAAAAAAACAAAGCTCGGATTGCGACGAAACTCGACGAGCAAGTCAGAAATTATATAACTCAGCTTCCCGATGTAAAAGAAATTTCGGTTCCGACGCATATCCCAAAATCTAGCCAGTCAAACCTAACGGACGCCAAAAAAAAACACAAACGGCGTCGCACCGTCAACTCACGGACACGTAACGCCCTTCCGCTATTATGACGTCAGCAGACAAAAGAATAATACTAGGAAAAACCGGGGGCGTTACACAAGCTCACCTAATTTCTTCCGTTATATGGAGCTGGTGGGTTGATGATCCTCTTCGACCTCTAAAGACCCTAATCATGGCTAACCACCTCCACTGCTCCTTCTGAACCAGCTCTGTTCCAGGGCAAACACTGAATAATGCTCACCTTGCTTCCTGAATAAGAAGCCACCGTACTGGAACCAGAAGTACTTGGAGCAACGCTCCCCCTGCTTCCTGAACTAGAAGTCTCCGCTCTTGAACAAGAACTACATGGAACATTGCTCCCCTTGCTTCCTGAACCAGAAGCCTCCATACTGGAACTAGAAGAACTTTGAGCAACACTCCCCTGCCTCCTTCTACCCAACGTCGGACCTGCTTTCCTCTAGCTCCATACATGAGCTACCTCAATACGACGTCAGCTCATCGAAGACAACTATCGACACGATGAACCTCTTCGTCGCAGGATCCATACACCTCCATCTTCTCTTCTGCTCATCATACCCAATGAAGACTAGCTTCATCTTGAGAGCATCCAGAACGTGTACGTAGCAGGTAGAACCAAACACCCGAAGATGCTTCACGATGGGCTTTACCCAGAACATCACCTCAAACGGAGTCTTGATGATGACCGGACTCAAAGGCATCTGATTGATGAAAAGAGCCACATAGGCCATCCCTTCCTCCCAAAAGGCCTTAGAAATTCCTTTGCACTGAAGCCAACACTTGCAAGTCTCCATCAAAAGATGGATCATCCGATCTGCAACACCACCTTATTGTGAAGTATGACCATGAGAGAGCTCCCTTCGAATCCCATGCTTCATGCAAAAGTTCGAAAACACGGTTGAGCCGAACTCACCTCCGTTCCCCGTTCTCAACTTCTTGATCTGCATGCCAAGCTGGCTCTCCACAAGCTTCTTGAACTCCACAAGAAAGCGGAACATGTTCGACTTATCCTTCATGAAGTATACCAAAGTATACCTCGTATAGTCATCAACCAATATCAGCATGTACCTGCTGCCTCCAAAACTGGCGGTGACAGTCGGTCCCACCAGATCACCATGGATAACCTCCAATGGTGCTTTACATCTAGACTGTGCCTTATTGGCGGTGTGCTTCCCAAGCAGCACCATACCTACTATGTCGGCCAGAAACCTATACTTAATAGACAAGTTCTTTTTCAGTAACTTACTAGGGTTTCCCTCGGACTGACCAATCCGTGTAAGCATTTGACCAAACTCATCCCTATCCAGTTCTATATCGTAATTTCCATTAATAAAACCAAATATCTCAGAAAGAGTATCAGGAGTTAGAATCACCTCCTGTCCAGTAATGGTGCCGACTAGGGTTTGTCCGTCTGGGGAAGATGACGAGAAAACTCATTCTTTTATCTCTACCACATGCAGCTTCATCCTGGTAGTAATCACTTTGAGAAGTTGCGGCTCATTGAACAACTTCAAAATATCTTGGAAGATTTGGATTGTATGTTTGAAGGAGTTCACGTCTATATCGAACCCAGCGTGGAACTTCATCCCACAGAGGTTCGTCGCCGAAATCTCCATGAGAGCACCTGCAAGGAAAAACAAGGGATCAAGTGCAAAGGAAATTGAAAGCGCGGGACGGATTTCGTCTAAAACTTAGATTATAAGGTCGTTAGGAAACCAAAAGACGATCTCCGTCCAACGAAAAAGAAAAGATCTTCGATCTGAGTTCGACGAAGTATTTTAATATAAAACGAGTTCGTCGATCTCAGTCTGAAGAAGATGAATAAATTGTCGATCTCCATTCGACGATAAATTCACTGAAGCAGGGTTCGTCGATCTCCGTTCGACAAAAAGTATTTCACTAAGAAGTGATCGTCGAACTCCGTTCGACGAACTCTTCACAAAGTGTTCACAGATCGTCAATCTCCGTTCGACGAACTGTCAACAAATCGTCGACCACAGAAAAAATTTAAATTAACTCATCTCCATTGATTATTCCTAACTGATTTAAGAAAAACAAATGTTTCTTCTCATCCAATGGCCTGGTGAAGATGTCTTCTCTTTGTAAATCAGTGGAAATAAAGACAAGATTAATTTTCTTTTTGTCTACACAATATCTAATGAAATGTTGTCTTATTTCTATATGTTTTGTCCTACTATGATGCACTGGATTTTGTGCTATGGATATAGCACTAGTACTATCACAATATATAGTTGAATTATTTAGGTTGTTTCCATAATCCAGTAGTTGGTTTTGTATCCACAAAACCTGTGAGCAACAACTGCCAGCAACTATATATTTTGCTTCTACTGTTGATGTGCACACAAAGGTTTGCTTTTTACAGAACCAGGACACTAGCCTATCAACAAGGAACTGGCATGTTCCTGTTGTGCTTTTTCTGTCCACTCTACATCCAGCATAGTCAGCATCTGAAAATCCAGTTAAGTCAAATTATAACTCTGATGGATATAGAAGTCCTAGATTTGGACAACCCTTTATATATCTCAAAATCCTTTTTAGCAAAATATAGTGAGATTCTTTAGGGTTCACTTGGAACCTAGTATAAATGCATGTAGCAAACATGATGTCTGGCCTACTTGCTGTGAGATATAATAGGGACCCAACAATGGCCCTATATAACTTCTGATAAATAGATTTTTCATGCTCATCGGAATCTATAACAACATTTGCAGCCATGGGTGTCTTCATTGCTAAGGCATCACACATCTCAAATCTTTTAATAAGCTCCTTAACATATAAAGATTGGGAGATGAAGATACCATCAGATGATTTCTTCCCTTGGAGACCAACGAAATATGAAAGTTTACCCATGCTACTCATCTCAAACTTTGAATGCATAAGGTCGGAGAACCTTTTGCATAGTTTGGGATCAGTTGAGCCAAAGATTATATCATCTACATAAATTTTTACTAATAAGATTTTATATTTATGATGCTTAATAAAAAAAAGAGTCCTATCTACAATGCCTCTAGAAAATTTATGCTCTAACAAGAATCTAGCTAAGGTCTCATACCAAGCTCTTGGAGCTTGCTTTAAACCATAAAAAGCTTTATGCAATCTAAAGACATAAGAGGGATATGTTGGAGAGATAAAACCTGGTGGTTTCTCCACAAATACTTCTTCTTTGAGTTCTCCATTCAAAAATGCACTTTTGACATCCATTTGGTAGACTTTGAACTTTTTGAATGCAGCATATGCAAGGAAGATTCTTATTTCCTCAAGCCTTGCAACATGAGCAAATGTCTAATCATAGTCAATGCCTTCCTCTTGCCTATAGCCTTGAGCCACTAGCCTTGCCTTGTTCCTCATAATGTTGCCTTCTGCATCCAACTTATTTCTAAACACCCATTTGGTTCTAATGACTGGGTAGTCTTTGGGTCTAGGAAGTAAATCCCAAACTCTACATCTCTCAAATTGATTGAGCTCCTCTTGCATTGCAATGATCTAGTGGGGATCATGCTCAACATCTTTAATGGATTGGGGCTCAAGTTGAGAGAGAAAACAAGCAAACAACAAGTCAGGGTTGAGTTGATGCCTTGTTTGCACAGCAGCTGAAATGTCTCCAATCACTTGAGATCAAGGATGATCTTTAAGTGTGATAAAATCAGTGGGAGGAGTTGGTTCGTCAATAGCTTGGGGAATAGATTCCTCTTATGGAATTTCATTAGCTATTGGATAGGATTCAGCCACCTCTAAAATTTCTTCTTCACTTTCTTCTTCAACTTGTGGAGAGGGATATATTAGAACCTCTAGGGTGAGGCTTAGGTCATCCAATCTCTCACATAAGTGAGGTACCTGCAATGAGCTATTGGTAGAAATTTCTTTCTCCTTATAAGACATGTTAGTTTCATCAAAAGTTACATGAACAGATTCCTCAATTTTTAAAGTAGATTTATTAAACACCCTATAGGCTTTGCTGACTTAGGAATATCCTAGAAAAATTCCCTCTGCAGCCTTATCTTCAAACTTTCTAACATATTTCTTGTCATTTTTATGAATATAACATATGCAACCAAATATTTTAAAATAGGTGATTTTAGATTTCTGCTCTTTAAGCAATTCATAGGGAGTCTTATTCTTAAGTTTATATATAAAGCTTCTGTTCAGTACATAGTTTGTTGTGCTCACAGCCTCTGCCCAAAAGGATAGGGGCATGTAAGCATCTGCAAGTAATGTGCATACAGCTTCAATTATAGTTCTATTTTTCCTTTCAGCTATCCCATTTTGTTGAGGAGTTCTAGGAGCTGAGAAGCAATGCCTGATACCTTCCTTCTCACAGAACTCTTGCATAAGAAGAGACTCAAACTCTGTACCATGATCACTTCTGATCAATATAACTTGAGTAGAGTACTCAATCTATATGGTTGTGAGAAAATCTATAAGAACCTTGAATGTATCTGACTTAAATCTCAGAAAGAACACACAAGTGTATCTTGAGAAGTCATCTATAATAACTAGAGTATAAGATTTCCCTCCTAGGCTTTATACAGCAATAGGGCCAAAAAGGTCCATGTGTAGCAAGTACAAGATCCTACGTGAATCACTCTTATTAACTGATTTAAAGGTAGATTTAGTTTGCTTGCCTAATTAACAAGCCCTGCGGAGGCCTTCCTTTTTGTAGGGACCAGAAGGCAATCCTCTAACAAGGTTGTCTTTAGATATCCTAGCAATGTTTTTCAGATTAACATGACCTAACCATTTATATCATAAATCATTCTGATTACTAACAAGATTAAATAAACAAATATCTGATGTTGTAGATTGACTACATATATGTTGCCTTGTCTATTTCCAATTAAAACAGTTTGGTTTTCTTTAGTAGAAATAGTACAAGATCTTGAGTTAAAAGATACCTGATAACCTTCAGCACATAGTTGACTTATGGAGATGAGGTTATGTTTCAGTCCACTTACATATGCAACCTTTTTGAAAGTAACTACTCTAATCTTAACTTCTCCAAAGCCTTCAGTCTGGCCACAATTTGAGTCACCAAAGATCACCTTTGGTCCCAGCTTGGACTTATAATTATTTAGGTTGTCCTTGCTGCCAGTCATATGTTTGGAGCATCCACTATCCAGATACCATTATTGATTAAAAGCTGGATAGCTCTTTACCTGCAAAGGAAAAAAATTAGTTGTTCTTGACCCAGATTACCTTGTGCCCTTTATTTTCCTGATATGAAAAACTTGATATAATAGAAAATTCAGGTTGAGATTTATATCCTAAGGGATGGTATCTCCTAGGTGGAGTTTCCCAATTAGCAAATGGATTAATAGGTTTTCTAGTTTGATTAAAATTTCTATTGAAGTTATGATTTTTGTTAAGTCTGACTGGGTTCGACGAAGTGTTGTAAGTTCGTCGATCGGAATTCGACAAGATGGGATGAGATCATCGATCTCTGCTCAGAGAATGAATATATTCATTTTCTGTGCCCTAAGTTCGTCGATCTCTGATCGAAGAACCATACAAGATTCATCAATCGCAGTAAGATGAGTCATTATGGCTAATGTTGGCGTTCATAGATCGTCGATCGGAGTTCGACGAACTAGCCATATTTCGTCGATCTTAGTTCAACAAAATTTGTTGAACATTTTTTTTATTTAGATTTTTCTTGTTTCTATTCTTTTGATTTTTAGATTTAAGTAAGCCTTCTGTGTGTTGCTTATTGTATAATACTTCTTTTCCTTTATCTGAAACTAATTTTATGGGGGTTGATAATATATTTTTTTTAAGTATGGGAGGTAAGCTTGATGAAGCACCTAAGTGCAGCTTGCAATTCAGTCTGGTATTGACAGTACTTGTGATGTCCATCAGCATAAGGCTTCTCCCATTGATAGATTACTCAAGTTGCCTGGACTCAGACAATTCTATTTTCAGAGAAAAGATTTGTTTATTTGCTAAAACTAAATCATCCTCGAGCTTAGTGTTTTCAGCAAATAGATTATCAAATTCAGCTTGCCTATCTCTTAGCATTTTGATTTTTTTTAAGACTTTATTAGGTCATTACATAAGGCTTTGAATTAATTTTTAAAAATCAATAGAATTGAAATCAAAAGAAGAGATTACCTTATCCTCTTATGTCTCTGATTCCTCTTCTGATTCCTCAGAATGCGTTTCTGCTTGGTCTTCAGCATCAGGCCTACTGCATGAGGCATTGATTACCATGAGGCAGACTTCTCTTGCCTTGACTTCTTCTTCATCTTCACTGGAGCTGGAAGATGAGGTCTCTTCATCAGTATCACTCCAAGTTTCAGCAATGAAGCCTTTCTCCTTTCTTTTATGTTTGCTGGAGGAGTGTTTGCTTGAGTGCCTACTTGAATTCTTTTTATTTTCTTTCTCTTTTCTTCTGTCTCTTTTCTGAGCTTCTGGTCATTCAGGAAGAATGTGCCCAAGCTTTATGCATCCAATGCAGATAATCTCCTTGGTAGGAGTTCTGTCATACTTAGGTTTATCATCACCCTTGGATGACCTTCTCCTGAAGTCTTTCTTGGTCAGTTTGTAGAACCTTTTGGCCAGCAAACTCATCAACTCTTCATTGGCAGGAAGGGTTTCTGATTCTTCTGTTGCTTTGAAAGCAATATTGTGCTCCTTCCTTGAAGAGGTTGAGGCCTTCAGTTCAGCAATCTCTCTGGTCTTGATTAACTGCTCATAGGATTTTAGCTTTCCAAGGAGAGATTCAGTGGATATCTCATTCAAACTTCTGGATTCCTTGATTGGCCAGATCCTGGAATCCCAAGTGATGGGGAAGCACATTAGGATCTTGTAATTAATCTAAGTTAAGGAGATATCTTTATCCAGGGTCTTAGTTCATTGATGATAACATTAAGCCTGTTATACATCTCAGCCACTGTTTCAGATTCCTCCTTCTTGAAGTTCTCATATTGAGATATTAGGAGGGATCTTCTGTCCTTTCTCTTATCTACTGGTCTGCCACCATATGGTTTAGAGAGTCCCAGATTTCTTTGGCAGAAGTACATTCACTCACCTTTTGAAATATGACATCTGATATAGTTTGGGCCAGTATATTCATAGCTTTTGCATCAGCTATTTTTTGCTTTCTTCTGAGCTTCAGTCCACTCAGGTGGTGGAACTGCATGAGTGCTTGAAGTTGATGTGGATACAGTCTCTGCTGTTGGTTGAGGGGGTCCTGTCAAAATTGAATTGAAAATATCCTTATCAATAGAATTCATGTAAAGCTTAATTCTTGCCTTCTAGAGTGCAAATTTATTCAAGTTGCAGACTGGAGGTTTGGTGCTAGCATAATCTTTATTTTGTGCCATTACTGTAACAACAGAAAAACTAAAGAAAAAAAAACAATCTAACAAGGATCTTGGTTCAGATGTAAATCTGTGAAACTAAAAAAACACGGCTCTTATACCAATTGAAGGATAGTATGAAAGATACCACCTGATGGGTTAGATCTATTTAATTCTAGAGGGGGGGGGGGTGAATAGAGTATTTTAAAATCTTATTAGATTTTTATTGCGGAATTAAAATATTAATACTTATATGTGTAATCAGTTAGTGCAGAAATAAAACTAAACTATTCAGAGCAGCATACAATGAAAATAAGAGAGCATCACAGACGACACAAGAATTTTATAGTGGTTACCCTAAACTTGGGTACATCCACTCTTCTACCACCCTGGTAGGAATCCACTCAGGTTTTTGATCAGGTGCCTTGCCACCAATCAGGTGTTTTCCAAGGTGCCTTGTCACCGCAATATCTGATTCAGGTAGATCAGGAAGCCCTTCAGGCTTTTGATCAGGTGGCCAAAAACCAAATCAAGTCTTTTGATCAGGAGACTTGTAACCAAGTGTTTAACTTTTGAAGGGAGTTAGAATCTTGTGTACAATGGGGTGAAAGAAATAAAAACTATATGTTGTCTTCTCTTTTCTCAAAACAACTGAGAAAACTTGTGGATCCTTGATAGTGTCAAAGCTCCGACTGAGATGAAGTTCTGTTCAGGAAAATTGAGAGCTTTGCAGGGTGTATAGGTCTTCTTGAACAAGTTCTCCAGAAAGCTATTGATAGATGAAGTTGATTGTCTCTTGAAAGCATGCTGGAAGAAGAACACTTGATGAAGACAGTGCAGAACTCTTTTTTTTTGAATAATTTCTTGTATGCTGTGTTTTTAAAACATGACCATATGATCTGCATCAAATAGGTCTTTGAATTTTAATTCGATTGCCTTGATTAACTGCTGAAATCTTGGAACTTGGACAACAGCTAGAAGAGCAATAAAGTATTTCTTTAACTATCCCAATGAATTAGTTGTATAATGCCTCTGTGAAAACCAGTAGTTAATGCTGCCATATGAACGACTATATTCTTAGAATGTAAGCATTAATTACTCAGATCAATATAAGCAATAAAATAAGCTTAATCAATTTGAAATAACTACAGAGAATAGAAATGTTGAATTAGTAATTTTCGTCGATCTGAGATCCTGGATCGTCGAACTCAACCTCTCTTTCGTCGAGCTGAGCCCTAAGAGCTTTGAACAAAAATACAGCTTTCCATATTGGGCTCCAAGATCGTCAAACAGAGATAGAGGATCATTGAACTCAAAGTCTGATTGAAGATCAGAGTTCGTCGAACAGAGATAGAGGATCGTCGAACTTAAAGTCTGATAGAAGATCAGAGTTCGTCGAACGACTTCTTCAACATGAAATTTCTGCCTTGTTTTGGTTTCTGCAATCTACTAAGTCTTCTGAGGGCTTGGTCTGATCAATATAACTTGTTGACCTACCCTATAATCTAATGAATACCTATGACCCTAGACTATATAAGAAGGGTCAATCTATGCAACCCTAATAGTGAACCTTAACCCAAATCCTAAACACAGGTGGGGTTCCAACAGAGTACTGAATTAAAACAATATGATTTCATAGCATACCAGGGGTTGGGAGATGTCCTCACAGCCAGAGATATGTAGAGGAGATTTTGGTGAGCATGATACCCCTCCTGGGGGATTGGCCCTTGACTTCTTAAGAACTCAGTCCTCAGGCTTCTTCGACACATTTCAGGAGGAATGCTCCATGGCTATGCCATCAGGTTGGCAGAGGCCACCTTATTCTTCTCCCGGTTGTCAAAAAGATGTGTGAGAGCAGCTTGCAAGAGCGGCATGATAGTGGAGAGTCGGAGTTGTTTGGAAGGATTGAGGAAGGGAGAGGGGACTGGATGGAATTCTTTCAGGTGACCACTCCCCCCATGGTATTTATAAGCTTGGGAGAGGGCCTACAATAAGATTCTCCTCAATCCCCACTTGGTAAATAATGATGGGGTTAAATTGTCTTTCCGATAATGTGACAGATCCCACAAAGAGCGGGGATTGTGTACAACCCCCTATTTATCGAGTGGACCCAGTTGGCCAAAGGACAAGGAGCAAGCGCACAATTTTGTCGTGTGATCACTGCTTACCCATTATGATGGTGAGCGAGCAGAGTCGGTGAGTCAAAGTCTCGCCCATGGGCAAAAGGCAAGATGGTGAGTGCCCGACCTCATCAGGTGCTTGTCGGCTGGGCGAGTGGCGAGTGCCTAGTACCATCGGGCACTCTCCACTGAGGCGAGTAGGTCGAAGTGCGTCGACTCGCCATTATGGGATATTATTTTCCATTCTCGGTTTGTCTGTAATTCGATTCTGGTCTGCCGTTAGCTCCTCCAAATAGTGTAGTTACGGTATTGACAGACCACTTTGGGATGGATTTAATAGTTACCAAAAGGAGGTAACTCGTTATTAGCAGACCATCCCCAGAAAACTACTAATAGACCCCCCCCCCCCCCCAAGGAAACCTTTGTAGATGACCTTTTTTGAGTTCTCCTTTCCCCTAGATAGCTTTGGTGGGCTGGAGTTTCAGCTCATCACTCACTATGATCTCATGATAGGTGGTCGGAAGCTCCCTTAGCAATTAGAAGGTGTTTAGTCCATCTTTGTTTTGGGAGGTGAAGCAATCTAAGATCTTTTGGCTCTATGGAGGGACCTCCTCGCCACAACTCGGGTCTGTTTGAGATTGTTCAAGTGGGAAGGTTTTCGTACTCAAAGTCAACAATTGCGGCATTAGCTTAAGGTAAACAACGACGTGCTACCCCCAGAACTGAACTCCTCGTTGAACTGTAGTTTCTGGGTTCAACACTGCTCCGGATGAGAGTTCTCGTTTCGAGATGGAGCTAGGGGATTCAAAGGCTAAGGTGGAGCGACATTCTTCAGAGGATCGAGCATCAAAGCTAGAGGTTGTCGGGCATGCCGAGTACAGGGATTCCTTGGACTATATATTTGATCATCATTTGATTACTAAGGAGGTATGAGGATGTTTAGTTCCGGGAGGTTGAGCCACAAATAGAAGATGTTCGCAAGGTTGATCTAAGGCGCATAGTGTATAAGGTGCTTCAGATGGTGGACATGAGGCTTGAGTGTGATGTCTCAGGCCTTGGTTTTGACAATCTTTTTGAAGATGATGGCTTAGTTTCTGACTGTGATGTAGATGTAGTTAGCAATTAGCGATCTTGCCTTTACATATTTACTTTATTTAGTTGAGTCAGTATGATGTCGTTACTTTGTGACAGTCTTTGTATCTTTTATTGAAATACTCTAGAGGGGGGTGAATAGAGTTTTCTAAATCCTTTACAACTTTTGTAGTAAATAAAAACTGCAGAATAACATTAATAAAACATAAACACAACAATCCTAAAAAGGCACAGACACAGCAAGAACAAAAAGAAAGGGCAACACAAGATATTATAGTGGTTCCCCAACCTGGGTACATCCACTCTTCTACCACCCTGGTAGGAATCCACTCAGATTTTTGATAAGGTGCCTGACACCAATGAGCTTTTGATCAAGTGCTCAAAAACCAAACCTCAAGTCTTTTGGTCAGGTGACTTGCAACCAGGAATAACTTTTGAAGGGAGTTATAACCCTTTATACAGCGGGGGATGAGAGATGATATTGTCTTCTCTTTCTCAATATACAACTGAGAAGACTTAAGTGGAAATGATATTAGTAAAGAGCTCCCCCTGAGATGTAGAATGATTCAGGAAAAACTGGAGCTTTGCTTCAGGGTGATAGGTCTTCAGTTTTTATCAGCCTTGACCAGAAAGTATTCAGGAACTTCTTGACAGATGGATTTGTTGTTGTCCTTTGAAGTGTCCTAGAGTGTTGAAGAAGGAAGACTCTTGATCTTGATTTGGTGTTCGTCTTCTTTAGACAGCTGATGTTCTTCTGGTCTAAGGCTTCTTTTCATTATGAGAGTTCTCTATCTTTTTATCAGAGTTCTGTAAAGAGAGTATAACAGAGTATTCCTTATTAAAAACTGACTAAGTGTGTATGTTTCTCTCTTCTATCCAGGAAAGAAGAGGAAATTTCTTTTTATATTTCCTGTCAAGAAATTTTCTTTCGAAATTTGAATTTCTCTGCATTAATTGCTGACGGCCTTGAAAATAAACTGCATTGATTTATTTCCCCAACTGTCCCATGGAAAAATGGCAAGCAATAATCCTGGAGAAGACCATAATCAATGCTCTGTCTAACGGTTATATTCAGAGAATATTTTAGCATTGATTAATCAGGAATTATTCCAATAGGAAGGGGATAGAATGAAGGAAATAACTAAGTCTGGATTCGTCAAACAGAGAACAGAAAACGTCGAGCTGAGTCCACAGTTCGTCGAGCTGAGAAGCTGTGTTCGTCGACCAGATACCTTCTGTTCATCGAGCTGAGTTCCAAGATCGTCGAGCAGAGAGTAGAACTGCATTGATTAGAAACTTTGACAATTTTGTGTATAGAGTTCGTCGAGCTGATAACTGGGAACTGATTTCGTCGAGTTGAGAACTGATTTCATCGAGCTGATAACTTGTTGACAGAACTTCTGGGGAATGTGTCGACACAAGTCCTCGGTGTCGACACAATTACTTCTTGTCTCGACATAGCTATTGTGTTGATAGAAATTTGGAGTGTGTTGACACAAGTCCTGTGTGTCGACACAGTTGATGTCAACAGATATTCTGTGTGTCGACACAAGTGATGGGTATCAACACAATTGCTTATGGTGTGTAGTGTTGAAGTGAAGTATCCAGAAATCGTCGACCAGAGAACTAAATTTGTCGACTGGAGTTTAGAGAATAAAGTCTGGACTTGGAATGCTGAAGGTATAGTCCAAAGATCGTCGACATGAGAATCAAGTTCGTCAAGCTCTGCTCATAGAATTTTACTTGAGATCTTCGAGCTGAGCACGACAATCGTCGACCTGAGTTTGACGAACATCGAACTCATTTTACTGAGTCTTTGGAAATTTTATAAGTCATGAGTCTCTTGCAGTCTGATGATGGCTGGTCCATGAGATGTTGAAACTAAGGACTTGGCTTAGACTCTAGGACACAAAAAAGACCCTGGTTATACATGATGAGTTATAAGATCCTAACTTAGTGAACTTAACCCAAATCAAACTAGGGTTACAACAATCTCCCCCTATTTGGGTGAGGTCACTAATTACAAAATCAGACTAAATTGAAAATAAACAAAGCAATAAAACATATCTCTGGCAGAGTGAATTAACATATGCAGCAGATATATATATATATACACAAGCTTTGTATCAAAAATAGAAAGCAGTTATAAAACATTTCAGAAACTAAATAGTTCAGAGATCATTTCTTCTGCTTCTTTTCCTTGGGCTTCTCCTCTTTACCTTTATCTCTAGGCTTGGTAAAAATAATTTCCCTGTTGGGATCAGCAGCTTGCACCTTAGTCATTGTCATATCAGCAACCCCTATGATTTTCAAAGATGTGGCCCTGGGCACTACTGCTTCTGAGTGCAATTTCATGTAATCATCAACATTGAAAAATTTGTTAGCTTTTTCAAACCTTTTGAGCTCCTCCTTTCTGTACTTGGAGAAACTTGTATATTGAGAGGGATCCTTCTCTTCAGCTTTAGCTTTGTAAATCATAGAAAGGCCAACTAGTTCCTGGAACCTGTCCATCCTAGCTGATGTAGCTGTCCCTGGATCTTCAAAAGGAACAAGAGGAGAGGGAGGTCTGTTAGACCTTTCAGCTTGTTGATGTTTAGAGAATTGTTGCTATTTTTGTTGTTGATGTTGCTGCTATTTTTGAGATTGGTGTTGCTTGCCAGATAGATACTGTCTTTGCTGGCTGCTTCCTGAAAATGAGGACCTACCCTGATATCTTTGAAAAGTTTGAAATTGGGTAGTCCTTTGAGAAGTTGTGCCTGAAGCACCAGCAGCTGGAGGAGGAGGTGGAGGAGGGTCCTTTCTATATCTGTGAGTTGGTGGAGGGGAATATCTCCTGCTTCTCTTCCTTTCTTTCTGTTCATTTTTAGATAACCACATCCAAGCAGGCATACCCTTATAAGGAGTAATTTTCTGAAGAATGTAGTAGAGAGTGTCATTTGCTAGATTTAGCATTGGAGTAGGAGGAGGAGGAGGTGCTTTCCTTTTCTTAGATACTTTCTTCTTCTTTGGATCCTCATCTGAATCCTCATCTTCATTATCATCCTCATCTTCAGACTCTTGAGGATTATCATTAGATCATTCAAAGCTTTCAGGGCCTCAGCAGACATAATATGCTTCTTAGTCTGAGATGGAGCTGGAGGAGAAACTGCAATTGGATCTTGAGCTGGAGAGCTGTCTATGATAGTGCTTTCAGTAGCTGTCTTATTCTCTTCTTCAATATCAGCCAAGATCAAAGCATCCAGATCTGGCATAGGAGAGTCATCCATTACAAAGCTTGGTGCAGAAAAAGTTTTTAGAGGGGATGGAATGACTGTAAGCTCTGGAGCAGTAAAACTGTCTTTGACTTGCTTGGCAACTGTAGGACTTATTGGAGAAGAATAGGGAACAATAGCCAAAGATGGCTTAGTATAGTCTGCTGGAAGGAAACTCAAATATGCAGTATCAAAAATTTTCAACAAATTTACTAAATCTATTGTAGGATTTATAATGAAATCACCAGCAGTATTTATTTCTTCTGGTACTGACTCATCCAAGTCCATGTCAGTTTCAATAAAATAAATAAAATCAATTAAATCTAACTCAGCATCTGCATCTGCTGGTACTTGTACTGGTACTACTGCTGCTGCTACTACTGTGTCTGCTGCTGTATCTGCTACTAATTTTGCTGCAGCCTCTTCATCAAGCATCTCCCCCTGCCTGGTTTAAGTGTGAACTGGAGTCAGGCCCTTTACTGAAGATGAGGCAGCAGTGAGGGAAGAAATCTGGGCAGAGAGGGAAGTTATAGAAGTAGCAAGAGGTGTAATGGCCTCTACTATTATTGTTTTGAGGAGGGGTGTGATTAGGGCAATGACAGAAGAAATTGTGGAGGGTTCCAATGGTGGAGTTGCAGAAGGTGTTACAGAAGGTGGTTGAGTGGAGACAGATGGAGGGATGGTAGTAGTTGGTGGGGTTGGAGGAGGAGTATCTGGCATTTGGACATCCTGTGTGGATTGATTTGGAGGTGAGGTGGAAGAGGATATGAAGGTGGTGTTGGAGAAGGGGAGGGTTGATGATCTTCCTGAATAGGAGAAGAGTGGATGTTAGTAAGATCTATGGGTGGAGAAGTGGCAGGTGATGTAGCTGGAGTAGTAACATGAACAGATTGTTGGGATTGGTGTTGTTGTTGTTGAATAGAGGGAAGTGGAGAAAAGGGATGTTGGGTTTGGAGTGCTGGAAGAGATGGGGATGAGGGAGTGATCTCTTCAGAAGGGTGGGGAGTGGCTGTATCAGCCCTTGTACTTTCAAAGGCTTTGATGGCAGAGGATGAAGCCTTAGAGGGCTTTGTGATTATCCTCTCCCACTTGCCAAACAAGACACAAGTGAGCCTTTTGCTGACATTGATGAATATGGTCGGGAGACCAGTGATTCAGCAGCTTTTTACTTTAAAAAGATCCACAGGATCCTTCCAAAACACACTTCCTTTTTGGTGTTCTTTTTCTTGATCAGATCAAAGATGTTCTGAGCCCAGTCTACTTGTTTCTTGTTGATTACGGCACACATAACCAGAAATTGATGCCTGGTTATATAATCGTGTGCAGTATGCTTGCCCAGCAAGACTTTCCCAACAATATCTGCAAGAAACTTAAATTCTGCAGACAAATGTTTCTTCAGCAATTTATTAGGGTTTTGGCCAGAGTAACCCATCATATTCAGCATCATGTCATATCCTTCACTGTCAATCTCTAATTCTTCTTCTCTATTATTTAATCCAAATATTTCAATTAATACGGTGGGAGAGAGAGATAGCGTTACCCGCAATTGATCCAACCATTGTGTTCTCCTCTGTTGTTGAAGATGTATAAACCCATTCTCTGATTTTTGTTCCAGATAGCTTAATCCTTGTTGTCATCAACTTCAGTTGCTGTTCTTCCAGAAGTTGCAGAATATCCAAAAATATGGGGTCTGAATGCTGAAACGAATCAAAGTCAACATCGAAGCTGGTATCGAACTTCATCGCAGCAAGGGTTCCTGTTGGAATCTCCATGAGAGTACCTGCAATAGAAAACGATGATCAAGTGCAAAGTAACTGAAAGCGCGGGACGGAGGTCGAAGAAAACCTAGATATATGGTTTTCTAGAATATGAATTGACAAACTCCGTTCCACGATAAATAAAAAGATCTTTGATCTGACGTCAACAAAATAATTTGGAGTTAAATAATTCGTCGAACTCAGTCTGAAGATTTGAAGACATTTCATCGAGCTCCGTTCGACGAAATTCTTCTGAAGCAGATTCGTCAAACTGCGTTCGACGAAAACAACTTCACCTATAGAGAGTTAGTCGATATCCGTTCGACGAATATCTCAATAACTTTGCCCAATTCGTCGAACTCTGTTCGATGAACTTTGGCAAATTCGTCGAATGCAGACAGAAGTTAGATCAAAGCATCTCCATTTATCATGCCCAGCTGATTTATAAAGAACAAGTGATTCTTTTCATCCAAGTGTTTGGTGAAAATATTAACTTTTTGTAAATCAGTGGAGATATAGACAAATTTGATTTTATTTTTGTCTACACACTCTCTAATGAAATGATGCCTAATATCTATATGCTTGGTCCTACTGTGATGGACTGGATTCTGTGTTATGGATATAGCACTAGTGTTATCACAAAGTAGAGTTGAATTATTTAAGTTGAAACCATAGTCCAGGAGTTGATTCTGAATCCACAATATCTGTGAACAATAACTGCCAACTGCAATGTACTCTGCTTTAGCAGTTGATGTAGACACAGATGTTTGTTACTTGCAGAACCAAGACACTAGTCTCATACCAAGGAACTGGCAAGTTCTTGAGGTACTTTTTTCTATCTACCCTGCATCCAGCATAGTCAGCATTTGAGTATCCAGTTAACTCAAATTCTGACTCAGTAGGATACCATAGGCCTAGACTAGGACAACTCTTTATATATCTCAAAATTCTTTTTAGGAAAGTAAGGTGAGATTCTTTAGGGTTCACTTGGAACCTAGCACAAAGGCATGTGGCAAACATGATATCAGGTATGCTAGCTGTAAGATATAATAGGGACCCAACAATGCCCCTATATAACTTCTGGTCAATGGGTTTCCCATGTGGATCAGAATCTACTACAGCATTAGTAGTCATATGTGTTTTCTGAGCTGAGGCATCAACCATCCCAAACTTCTTGAGAAGCTCTTTAACATATTTAGTTTGGGAGATGAAGATGCCATCAGGTAGATGCTTCACTCGGAGACCAAGGAAGTAGGAGAGCTCACCCATGCTACTCATTTCAAACTTTGAATGCATGAGGTTAGAGAACCTCTTGCATAGATTGGGATAAGTAGACCCAAATATGATGTCATCCAAATATATTTGTACTAACAAAATTTTATCCTTATGGTGCCTAGTGAACAGTGTTTTGTCTATTATGCCTCTAGTGAAACCATGCTCTAATAGGAAGCTAGTTAAGGTCTCATACCAAGCTCTTGGAGCTTGCTTTAGACCATAGAGAGCTTTATGCAACTTGAATACATAAGAGGGATGAGTTGGAGAGACAAAACCTGGAGGTTGTTTAACATAAACCTCTTCTTTAAGTACTCCATTCAGAAATTCACTCTTCACATCCATCTGATATACCTTGAATTTCTTGAAGGCAACATAGGCTAGAAAACTTCTGATGGACTCTAACCTTGCAACTGGTGCAAAGGTCTGATCATATTCTATCCATTCTTCTTGTCTGTATCCTTAAGAAACAAGCCTAGCCTTATTCCTCACAATTGCACCTTGGGCATCCAGTTTGTTTCTAAATACCCATTTGGTTCCAATGAATTGGTAGCCTTTGGGTCTTGGAACCAAATCCCAAACTCTACATCTCTCAAATTGATTGAGTTCCTCTTGCATAGTAATGATCTAGTGGGGATCCTACTCAGCATCATGTATGGATAGAGGCTAATCTTGAGAGAGAAAACAAGCATGCATCAAGTCTTGGTTGAGTTGATACCTTGTCTGTACACCTACTGTTATGTCTCCAATCACTTGGGATCTGGGGTGATCCCTGACTGTGACAAAGTCCGTGGGTGGAGTTGGTTCAGCAACAATATTTTGAATTAATTCCTCTTATGGAATTGAGTTTGTTGTTGGATGAGGTTCAGTCACTTCAGTTCCTTCTTCTTCACTTTCTTCTTCATCTTATGGAGAAGGATGTGTTGGAGACTCTTGGGTGAGGCTTAGTCCATCCAAATTCTCAGATAAGTGAGGTACCTGCAAAGTATTATTGGTAGAAATTTCTTTCTCCTTGCAAGACATGTTAGCTTCATCAAAAGTAACATGAATAGATTCTTCAATTTTTTGAGGATGATTTATTAAATACCCTATAAGCCTTGCTTACTTGGGAATATCCTAGAAAGATTCCCTCTTCAGCCTTGACTTCAAACTTTCTAATGTATTTCTTGTTGTTATTATGTCTATAGCATATACAACCAAATACTTTAAAATAGTTAATTTTAGGTTTCTTTCTTTTAAGTAATTCATAGGGAGTCCTACTCTTCAGTTTATGTATCAGGCTCCTGTTCAGGACATAGTTTGCTATACTTACAGCCTCTGCCCAAAAGGATAGGGGCATGTAGGCATCTGCAAGTAATGTGCCTGCAGCTTTAATTTGGGTCCTATTTTTCCTTTCAGCCACCCCATTTTGTTGGGGAGTTCTAGGAGCTGAGAAGCAGTGTCTGATACCTTCCTTCTCACAGAACTCATGCATAAGAAGAGACTCAAACTCTGTACCATGATCACTTTGGATCAATACAACATGAGTAGAGTACTCAATCTGTATGGCCCTGAGAAAATCTGTAAGAACCTTAAAGGTATCTGACTTAGATCTCAGAAAGGACACCCAAGTGAACCTTGAGAAGTCATCTACAATAACTAAGGTGTAGGATTTCTCTCCTAGGCTTTGTACCGCAATGGGTCAAAAAATATCCATGTTTAGCAAATACAAAATCCGAGGTGAATCACTTTTATTAACTGATTTAAAGCTAGTTTTATTAACTGATTATAAGCCATGCAGAGACCTTTCTTCTCGTAGGGGCCAGAATGTAAGCCTCTTACAAGACTGTCTTTAGATAACCTAGCAGTATTTTTCATGTTAAAATGACCTAGCCTTTTATGCCACAACTCATTTTGATTGCAAACTATATTAAGTAAACAAATGTCTGAATTGGCAGAAAGAAAATCAACGAAGTATATGTTGCATTGTCTATTTCCAATTAAAATAATTGGTTTTTCTTCATTAGAGGTAGTGCAGGAGGTTGAGTTAAAGTGTACCTGATAACCTTCATCACATAATTGACTTATGGAGATGAGGTTATGTTTGAGTCCTCTGACATATGCCACTTTCTTGAAGGTGACAGCTCCAATTTTCACTTCTCCATAACCTTCTGACTGGCCACACTTTGAATCACTAAAGATTACCTTTGGACCCAGCTTGGACTTATAGTTGATTAAGTTGTCCTTGCTGCCAGTCATGTGTTTGGAGCAACCACTATCCAGATACAATGTTTGATTTAACACTGGACAACCCTTTTCCTGCAGTGAAAACAGTTAGTAGTTCTTGACACAGGTTACCTTGAGTACTTTATATTGCTGGTAGGAAAAACTAGATATTACAGAAAACTCTGGTTGAGATTTGTATCATAGTGGGTGATATCTTCTAGGTGGAATTGTCCTGTCAGCTAATGGATTAAATGGTTTCTTAGATTTATTAGAGTTGTTCTTGTAGTTATAATTCTTGTTAAGTCTATCTGGGTTCGACGAAATATTATGAGTTCGTCGACCAGAGTTCGATGAATTGGGATGAGATCGTCGATATCTTCCCAGAGAATGAACATTGTCATTTTCTGTGCCCCATGTTTGTCGATCTCTTCTCGACGAACCATACAGAGTTTGTCGATCGTAGTTAGACGAATAATTATAATTAAAGTTTGCGTTCAGAGTTCATCGATTAGAGTTCGACGAATTGTTCATGTTTCGTCGATCTGAGTTTGACGAAATCTGCTGAACTTTGTTTTACCTAAGGTTTTCTAATTTTTGTTATTTTGACCTATTGATTTGGGAATTCCTTCTATGGTTGGTTTATAGTTTATTATTTCTTTTCCTTTAGCAGAAACAAACTTGATAGGGGTTGACAAAATATTTTTCTTGAGAATGGGGGGCAAACCTGATGATGCACCCAAGCCCAGCTTGCCATTCAATCTGACATTAACTGTGCTTATAATGTCCATCAGCTTGAGGCTTATCCCATTGAGAGTCTCCTCAAGTTGTTTAGCCTCACATAACTCAGTCTTTAACATTATAATTTGTTCATTAGCTAAGATTAATTCATCCTTTAACCTATTATTTTCAGAGTTAACAGTCTCTAGGTTTCCTAGTTTTTCCCTAAGAGTCTTAATTTCCTTCTCTGAGTTAATTAGATCTATGCACATGGTTTTGAATTCAGATTTAAATGATTCAGAATGATAATCAAAAGAAGATAATATCTTGTCAGCTTCAGAGTCTGAAACTGCTTCATTGTCAGAATCTTCTTCTTCTAAATGGCTCCTGGAGGCATCAATGGCCATTAGACAGACTTCTTTGGCCCTTGCCTCTTATTCATCTTCACTAGAGCTGGAGGATGTTGATTCATCCTCAGTTTTACTCCAGGATTCAGCCACAAAAACCTTTATCCTTCTTCTTGTATTTGCTGGAGGAAGGCCTACTGTTGTGCTGTCTTCATGTATCCTTCTCTCTTCTCTTCCCCTTCTTCTGATTCTCTGGACATTCAGAGATTAAGTGTCCAGGTTTCTTGCAACCAAAACACACCACTTCTTTAGTTGGTGTTTTGTCATATCTTGGCTTTTCATCCTACCTGGATGACTTTCTCCTGAAGTCTTTCCTTGTCATCTTGTAAAATCTCTTGGCAAATAGAAACATCAGTTCTTCATTAATGGTTGGAGTCTCTGTCTCCTCAACAGCCTTGAAAGCAATGTTGTGCTCTTTTCTTACTAGAGGAGGTGTTCTCTGCTCAGCTGCCTCTTTGGATTTGATCAGCTGTTCATAGGACTTAAGCTTTCCTAAAAGAGATTCAGTAGAAATCTCATTTAGGCTTCTGGCCTCCTTGATGGGCCAAATCCTTGAATCCCATGAGCTTGGGAAGCACATAAGGATCTTATTATTCACCTCTGTGAGGGTGATGTCCTTGTCCAAGATTTTTAGCTCATTGATGATTGAGCTTAACCTGTTGTACATATCAGCTACTGTCTCAGCTTCCTCCTTCTTCAAATTCTCATATAGGGATATGAGATTAGATCTCCTATCCTTCATTTCATCTGCAGATCCAGCCACCTTTGATTTAGAGAATCCCAGATGGCCTTGGCTGATGTGCATTCAGCCACCTTTTGAAAAATGTCATCAGACATTGTTTGGGCCAGAATATTCCATGCCTTGGCATAAGCAATTTAAGCCTTCTTCTGGGCTTCAGTCCACTCAGGTGGTGGAACTGCATTTATGCTTGAAGGTGCTGTGGATGTGGAGGCAGTGGCTTGATGAGGACCTGTCATAACAGAATTAAAAATATCCTCATCAATAGAGTTCATGTACAATTTGATTCTTGCCTTCCAGATGACAAACTTATTTAGATTGCATACAAGAGGTCTGGTGCTTGCACAGTCTTTGTTCTGTGCCATGCTGTGTGAGAATATCTAATAGAAATGAAAAGGCAAATCTAACTCAGGATCTTTGGTTCAAGGGTTAGCTTGTACAACCAAGGGAACCTCGCTTTGATACCAATTGAAAGTGGAATGTTAGATCTGAAATACTCTAGAGGGGGGTGAATAGAGTATTCTAAATCCTTTATAGCTTTTGTTGTAAATAAAAACTGCAGAATAACATTAATAAAACATAAACACAGCAATTCCTAAAGGCACAAACACAGCATGAACAAAAAGAAAGGGTAACCACACAACACAAGAAATTATAGTGGTTCCCCAACCTGGGTACATCAACTCTTCTACCACCCTGGTAGGAATCCACTCAGATTTTTGATCAGGTGCCTGACACCAATGAGCTTTTGATCAGGTGCTCAAAAACCAAACCTCAAGTCTTTTGGTCAGGTGACTTACAACCAGGAATAATTTTTGAAGGGAGTTATAACCCTTTATACATTGGGGGGATGAGAGATGATATTATCTTCTCTTTCTCAATATACAACTGAGAAGACTTAAGTGGAAATGATATTAACAAAGAGCTCCCACTGAGATGTAGAATGATTCAGGAAAAACTGGAGCTTTGTTTCAGGGTGATAGGTTTTCAGTTTTTACCAGCCTTGACTAGAAAGTATTCAAGAACTTCTTGACAGATGGATTTGTTGTTGTCCTTTGAAGTGTCCTGGAGTGTTGAAGAAGGAAGACTCTTGATCTTGATTTGGTGTTCTTCTTCTTCAGACAGCTGATGTTCTTCTGGTCTAGGGCTTCTTTTCTTTATTAGAGTTCTCTATCTTTTTATCAGAGTTCTGTCAAGAGAGAACAGTAGATAATTCCTTGTTTCAGACTGACTAACTGTGTATGTGTCTCTCTTGTATCCAAAAAGAAGAGGAAATTTCTTTTTATGTTTCCTGTCAAGAAATTCTCTTTCGAAATTTGAATTCCTCTGCATTAATTGCTGACGGCCTTGAAAATAAACTGTATTGATTTATTTCCCCAAATGTCCCATGGAAAATGGCAAGCAATAATCCTGGAGAAGACCATAATCATTGCTCTGTCTAACAGTTATATTCAGAGAATATTTTATCATTGATTACTCAGGAATTATTGCAATAAGAAGGGGATAGAATGAAGGAAATAACTAAGTATGGATTCGTCAAACAGAGAACAGAAATCGTCGGGCTGAGTCCACAGTTCGTCGAGCTAAGAAGCTGTGTTCGTCGACCAGATACCTTCTGTTCGTTGAGCTGAGTTCCAAGATCGTAGAGCAGAGAGTAGAACTGCATTGATTGGAAACTTTGACAATTCTGTGTATAGAGTTCGTCGAGCTGATAACTGGGAACTGATTTCGTCGAGCTGAGAACTGATTTCGTCGAGCTGATAACTTTTTGACAGAACTTCTGGGGAATGTGTCGACACAAGTCCTAGGTATCGACACAATAACTTCTTGTCTCGACATAGCTATTGTGTTGACAGAAATCTGGAGTGTGTTGATATAAGTCCTGTGTATCGACACAGTTGATGTCGACAGATGGTCTGTGTGTCGACACAAGTGATGGGTGTTGACACATTTGCTTCTGGTGTGAAGTGTTGAAGTGAAGTATCTATAAATCATCGACCAGAGAACTAAGTTCGTCGACTGGAATCTAGAGAATAAAGTCTGGACTTGGAATGTTGAAGGTAGAGTCCAAGATCGTCGACCTGAGAATCAAGTTCGTCGAGCTCATCTCAAAGAATTTTCCCTGAGATCTTCGAGCTGAGCACGACAATCGTCGAACTAAGTTCGACGAATGTCGAACTCATTTTACTGAGTTTTTGGAAAATTTTTTAGTCTTGAGTCTCTGACAGTCTGATGATGGCTGGTCCATGAGATGTTGAAACTAAGGACTTGGCCTAAACTCTAGGACACAACCAAGACCCTGGCTATACAAGATGGGTCATAAGATCCTAACTTAGTGAACCTAGCCCAAATCAAACTAGGGATCCAACACAACGTATAGGCAAGGATGTGTTGATACACGTATATGTTATAACTGCAGGAAGCTGGGACACATCGCGAAATTTTGTTAGAATGCCCCTGCGGGAAGTGTGAAAAAGATAGGTGCGTCGTATGAAGAAAAGGGGAAAGCAGTGGTCGTGTCATCTGTATCCCGGACGCAACCTCGCTTGCATAATTGTGAAGTACAAGCGCCGCAAAACTCAATTGGTGAAATTCAGCTCGAGTGTTTAATTTGGCTATTATGCGAGAGATGCAAAATCGGGAGGCTGAGCAGAACTAAGGATAGTGACTTGTATCACTTGGATGATATGCATATTGTATATATATGATGACTCACTTAATATGAATCCTGAAAATGTGCATACTGATTGAGATTCCTGTACATATATGTGATATGTTCTGATGTATGTCGACAAGTAGGTGCACTTGGTTCGATTCTGATCTATATATATGATGTTTGAGGGGATATCGAATGTTTGAGCTATCGATTTAATTGGCACATGTGGAGGTTGTATAGTACAAAGGTTGTTGTAACATCTTAATTTGATGTTATAACAGTTTGGTTGCTGTTTTCCTTCCTCTATGCAATTTCGTGGACGAAATTTCTAGAAGGAGGGGAGGGTTGTAACAGCCCAAAATTTCAGAATGGGAAAATATTGGGTGACACGGCCTGGGACACGGGTGTGTCCCAGGGCATGTCCCGCTCGGGTTGATCAGTTTGGCGTGTGTGTCGACAAAGTTTTCAGGAGGTCACGCCTATGACACGGGCGTGACAGGGGGCGTGACCTAGGGCATGTCCTACTTTGTGTCGACACTCGAGTCTTTGGTCGAAAAAAGTGGTCGACAGATGGAACACGCCATGCTACACAGGCGTGTACCATCCGACACGGGCGTGTCGGAGGGCGTGTCTCCCCCTCTATCGACAAAAAGGTCTCGAAGATCGTCGAGTGGCAATCAAGGGGTACACGGCCTGTGACACGGGCGTGTCACAGGGAGTGTCCCGCTGTGTTGAGAGGTCGACACTTTTCTCTCGACAAGGTGTCGAGTAGTTTACACAGCCCTGGGTCACGGGTGTGACTGGGCCTACACGGGCGTGTACCCTGGCCGTGTTCTATTTTGGATATGTTAGGTTGAGTCGGTTTGTGTTCCGCTTAAGGTACACACACTGAGACACAGGCGTGTCAGGCCCAAAAAGTGATTTTTGTCAGAGTTTTCTGGCCGTTCATTTCCCTGTTCTGGATCTAATGGTCCAGGCTTCTTTCCTGTGGATAAAAGGTCGAGAATGTGATAAATTCCCTTCATTCTCATCTCCTTCTTCTTCTTCTCATTCGAAGAGAGAGAAAGAGAAAGGGAAAGGCCAAGGCAAGGAAAGGAGAAAGGAAACCAGCTGCTGGAGGAGCTGCGGAGTGCAGATTGAAGATATGAGAACAGATTCGTGAAGGCAAAGCCGAGGCGGTGACTTCCATCCGGCTACTTCATGCCGCCGAAGAGATCTTCAAGGGTAACGATCTCCTTCTTGTACATCGAAGTCCTCTCTTTATGCATGTGTGTGGGATCCTCCCCCAAGAGGTGGATTTCATAAGCGATTCCGTGGTTGAGTTTGCATCTAGAGCCGGAAGTGTGGAGTACAGCATAAGCATGCTGTGTGAACCGCATCTAGACGGGTAGTCTGGATTAGTGATGATCCTGGGTAAACCGGAGAAGACTTCGTGGATTTGATTATATGAAAGGTTTATGTGTTGTGGAATGAATGTATGATTGGATGTGGATTATGGATGTAAGGAGACTTTGCATAAGCTCCTGGTTATGTTGAGAGATCAATGGGTAGCATGGCTGGGGGAAACACGAGATTAACCTAGCTTGTTACACCACACGGTGTGGGTTGATTTGTATTAGTGAGGATCGATGGGTGGGAATGTCTAGGAGGACGTGAGGAGGACCCCACTTGCTGCACCACATAGTGTGGGTCAATCGGATATAGGTGAGGTGTCGATGGGTGGTAATGCCAGGGGAGCCTCGATAGACCTGGCAGCCACACCACATGGTGTGGGTCGATCTGCTCTAGTTTTTTATGGATGATGTGAGGTAGTACCTCTGAGTGGTATGGAAGGGATGTCACCAATAGTGAGACTGGTGGACTAGGATTGAACTGCCCAACCAATAAGTGAAGAACCTCTGATCGGCGGTGTATGACTAGGATAGCCGGTACACCAAGAAGGTTCCCTGAGTGCATGGAGCGTCTGGTGGATACTAGCGTTTGTGATATGATTGTGATTGGTAGTGTTGATTCATATGATGATGATAATGTATACAGGGAAGGAACCACTGCCCCGGGTAAGGGGTAGGGTCGTTATAAGTGGTCATCTAAAGCTGACCGTTACTTTGTTTTCTGCTTGGATTGCCTAATTACAGGTGCTGCTGCTTGAGTTGAAATGAGTGGAATGGAAGGATTGCTGCTAAAGGCCCTCAATGTCCGTGCGAATCGTGGTTGGATTTCATGTGTGGCAGGCCTGCGTGCCGATGTACGAAAATGTATTTATGTAAAGAGAAACTTGTAAGGCCTTAAGGCCATGTGTCTGAGAGTTGTAATAAATTCCTGGTTTGGATATATAAATGTGGAGTTTATATAGTAGTGGACATTCTTTGAGTTGAGTTCATGGTAACTTAAAATGTTGCGCTAGAATGTACTGAGTTAGGATGCGAGTATATTTTGATTTCCATAAGTAATTCCGCTGCTTGCCCGTGACATATGGCGTGGGGCCCCGACCGGACCCACCGTTATATGCTACGTGACGAGTGGGGTGTTACAGTAGAGGACTCCACCACTTCCTTTCCCTTCTCAGCATAAGATGCTCCCGCCTTCTTTTCTCCCTTTGGCAGACCAACCCAACAGTCACGAGCTATGTGCCCCACTCTTCCACAAGTAAAGCAAGTACGAGTCTCTGGCCTCTAAGTGCCCCCCAACAAAACTGTTGAAGGATCTTGCCCAGACGGCTTAGACCCTTGCCCCATTTCTTATAAGATTTTCCAAGTTGGCGCGCTTTGAACTATGGATTTGTCACATCTGTTGGGTACATTGGTCAAATGTACCTAATTTGAAGAAGCCTCACCCAACTCAATGATATACATCATAATGTATTTTTTGTATGTTGAGTTTACTTGTGCAGGTTAAGTAATCACTGGACTGAAGCAAAAAGTTTCTAAGTCCTTGTGTCGACACCTAGAGGGAAAGTGTCGACACTTAAGAAGACTTGCGTCGACACCCAGACAAGCAGTGTCGACACTTGGAGTCATTGTGTCGACACCTGGGATGCAGAGTCAACACCAGACAGAAAGTGTCGACACAAGGAGCTGTGTCGACACTCAGTGAAGAAAAGTGCAGTAAAGCTGTGTCGACACAAGGAGCTGTGTCGACACCCAGTGAAGCAGTGTCTACACCAGAAAGTGTCGACACTTGGAGCTGTGTCGACACTCAGCAAAAGTCTGCGGAGACTAAGTTAAAGTGTCGACACCCAGCACAATGTGTCGACACACAACCAGAAGAGTCAACACATGAAGTAAGTGTCGACACCTAGCATAATGTGTTGACACTCAGCTGAAGTCTCTACACTTGAAGAAAGTGTCGACACATGGAGCTGTGTCGACACTTAGCAAAGAACATAATTATCAACAAAATATTCTAAGTACAAGTGTCGACACTAAGGGAATGTGTCGACACTCAGCTGAAGTCTCAACAGAAGAATCAAGTGTCGACACAAGGAGTTGTGTCGACACTCAGCAAGTATCAACATAGAAGACTATGTGTCGACACCAAGAAGTAGTGTCGACACTTGACAGATTCAACACAAGAAGTTGTGTCGACACAAAGGTGATGTGTCAACACTTAGAAGAATTCAGCTAAAGATAGAAGATCAAGTACTTGTGTCGACACTCAATTTCAGTGTCGACACCTGAAGAAGAATCTGTGTCGAGACAAACAAGGAGTTGTGTCGACACCTTGTAGACTTGTGTCGACACTTACACAGCATGTGTCGACACTTGGTCTATAAGTGTCGACACTTAAAGACAGAAAGTCTCGACACTTTCAGACAGTTAGAGATTTTCAAGAAATGACTGGATGACTTGACAGCTGCCGTTCCAGCCGGTCTACAGCACCTGTCAGAGATGTCAGAAGACAGTTATGAACCGGACCAGCCGGTTACCATGAAGAAGGCCTATAAATAGGCACATACAGTTTACAGAAACTGTTGATCACATTGTTGAAGAAGTTATTAAAGTGGTACACAGAGTATCAACACAAGAAGATCTAGCTGTCCAAGTGAAGATCTAAGAAGTTGGAGAGAGAGGGCTCTATCCAAGAAATCAGCCTCTGGAACTAGGCTGAGAAGAAGGATTCAGATTCATTCTGCATATTAAGTGGCAGAGGTCAAGGATCAACCGCAGGAGGATTCATTCTTATTCAGTTCTACTCAAGAAGCTTTGAAGAAAGCTAAGTCAGATTGAATCCAGCTGAGTTCTTCCAAGAACTCATCAAGAAACTCTCAACTCCCCTCTTTTATTTCTGAGTTGTTGAGTTAATATTTGTAATACATTTTTAACTTGTAGGATCCTTTGGATCTGAGTGAATTGTAAGCCTATATTTATAAAGGCTGAGGGTAGGGCTTGAGAGCCTGAGTGTAGGAGATTGAGATCTCTGAGTGTAGGCCTTGTTGGCTGAGTGTAGGCCTTGTTGGCTGAGTGTAGGCCTTGATTGGCTGAGTGTAGGCCTTTGTGGCTGAGTGTAGGCTTTGGGATAAAGCTGAGTTGTAGGGCCTTGGGCCTGAGGTGTAGGAACCAATTTGGGTTCTGAGACAGTAGAGGAGTTTGGCCGAATCTAGTACACTGCTAGATAGGCGAAGGGGGAAAGTGGATGTACCCATATCTTGGGGAACCACTATAATCCACTGTGTCTGCTGTGCTGTGCTGTGATTGTTGCTGTGTATACTGTGTTTGCTGTGATAAAATAGTTAGAAATCTGTGATATTAACTGATTGCTGCCATTAAAGTGTAAAAAGGTTTAGGTCACCTATTCACCCCCCCTCTAGGTGTTTTGGTACCATATCTTTCAAGTGGTATCAGAGGGAGGTTCCTCAAAAAGGACTAACAATCTGAGGAGATCCTATTTGCCAGATTCAGTGTAAGGCAAAACACAGATTCAAGAAATTCAAGAAAATCAAGAAACATGGGTTCCTCTGAGAATCACAAGGAATTGGGTTCCATGAAATTACCCATATGCAGGAAAGAGATCTTTGGGATCTGGAAGGAAAGGGTAAGGCTGTTTATGGAGGCCTCAGACCCTAGAATCTACATCACAGTAAAGGAAGGGCCTTATGTGCCCATGAAGATTTCAGTTTTAGATGCAAATCAGAGAACTCCAAAGAATTTCTCTGAGATGACTAAGGATGAGATTGTCCTAGCCACAATGGACAAGAGGGCACAAAACATTATAGTGAGTGCCATAGATGATGCAACATTTCAGAATCTTATACACTGTAAGACAGCCAAGGAGATGTGGGACACTCTTATAGTGTATATGGAAGGATCTGAAGAAGTAAGACAAGATAGAAAATCCTTGCTAAATCAGGAGTATGAGAGTTTTAGACAAGGAAAAGGTGATAGCATAACTGAGTGCTACAAGAAGTTCTACAGAATAGTGAATGAACTCATGTCTTATGGAAGAGAGTTCAGTAACTATGAACTAAATGATAAGTTCCTAAGGTCCCTAAACAAAGATTGGGACACCAAGATCTGTGCCATAAGAGAAATGACTAAGTTGGGGGAAATTCCTCCTCCTACACTGTTTGGCAAGTTATTGTCTTATGAAATGCAATTGACAGTGAGGAAAGAGGAGGAGAAGTCAACAAGAATTGAACACAAGGAAAGATCAGTTGCTTTCAAGACAGAAGTCCCCAGAAAGTGCAGGAATAAGTCATTAACTCCACCTCCAGAGGTAGTTGAATCAGAATCAGATGAGTCAGTCAGCACAAAGACTGAGAGCAGTGAAAGTGATGAAGACTTTGCTGCCTTCACTAGACACTTTCAGAAATTCTTGAAGAAGAAACAGTGGAGGTCAAGACCTTCTACTTCAAAGGGAAAGGAAGTCTTTTATCAGGAGAAAAAGCCTTCAAAGAAAGACAGGAAGAGGACAAAGTCAAGCAAGGCAACTGGTTCAAAGATAGTGTGCTATTGCTGCAATAGACAGGGCCATGTTATTGCAGATTGTCCTGAGAAGAGAAAGGAATCTGGTGACAGGAAAAAGGCTCACTTCAAAGGCAAGAAAGAGAAGTCTTTTGTTGCCAAGAAGGAGAAGACTCTATCAGATATCTCTTCTTCAGAAACTGAGTCTGAGGCTGAAGCCTACATATGGCTGTTTGCTGAAGAAGAAGAGGAAGAATTCATGCAGTTAATGGAGTCTATTTATGAACAAGAATACAGTCAATGCCAAGGGCTAATGGCTTTGACAGAGAGTGCCAAAATCCTGGAGCAGCCAGGACCCAGTAAGGCACAAAGATCAACTCTTAGTTCAGTTTCTTGTTCTAGTACAGAATCAGATTCATCATCATCAAGTGATGAGAATGTATCTGAGTCTGAGGATGATATTCATCAGCTTATAGATGAATATAAGGTACTGTTGCAAGCTTACAAGAAAAGCAAGTCCCTAGCCAAAAGTCAGGCAAAGGAAATTGCTGATCTTAAAGCTGCTGCAACAGATTTTGAGAAGCAATTTGATCAAAAGCTGAATGAGATAGCCAGGCTGAAACACATAACAGTGATTCAGATGGGGACTATCACCTTTAAGAATGATCAAATTAAGAATCTGGAGATCAATCTTCAGAAAGAGAGAGAACTTGTTGCTAGGTTTTCTAAACCTAAGTCAGTGATACCTTTAATTGATGATTTTGTTCATCATAAAGGCAAGGCTGGACTGGGCTTTACTAGACCTGCAAGGACTGAGCAGTCCAAGTCTAAGTCCAAGGGCAAAGCCCCAACATTCAACAAGTCTGCTGTAGATAAGACAGCAAAGGCTGTACCTAAGCAAAGGTACAATAAGTTTGAATGCTGGTGCTGTGGCAAGGTTGGCCATTTTGCAGTGGACTGTTGGCACAATGTTAGTGCCAAAGTGAGTAGCAAGCTACCTAGTGGAAAGCCAGTAGGTAGTTTTGTCAAGTTGCAGACTAACAAGTACCAAGGATCCAAGAATTCTTTGGGTTCTAAGGTTCATTAATCTGTTTTGCAGGTGAGTCCAAGTGGCCATACCCCAACATGGTACTTGGACAGTGGATGTTCCAGACATATGACTGGAACAAGAGGATTACTAAAGGACTACATTCCAGTAAAAGATGGTCAAAAAGTAACCTTTGGTGGTTCTGAAAAAGGAATCATCAAAAGATTTTGTAACATTTCTACAAACTTAGTTACCATTACTCAAGTGGCTTATGTTAAAGGGTTGAAACACAACCTAATAAGTATAAGTCAATTAAGTGATGTAGGGTATGACATCTCATTTGTTAAAAATGGTTGTCATATCAAGAGGTCAAGTGATCAAGAGATCACTTTGACAGGTTATAGGAAGAGGAATGTTTACTGCCTAGTCATTTTGATTGAGAATAATGGTTCTCCTGTTTGTCTTGTAGCTGATGAGACAGTCTCTCATTGTGTCAAATGGCACAAGAGGCTTGCCCATCTTAACTACAAGACTATTAGCAAACTCTTTAGTAAAGAGTTAGTGAGGAATGGTCCTCAAGTTAAGTGTGTTAAAAATGGTATTTGCTCAGCTTGTCAAAAGGGCAAGCAGACTAAATCCACCTTTAGAAGCATAGAAAACAAAGATGCCGTGAGGTGTTTATACCTCTTGCATATGGATCTCTTTGGTCCAATGCCAGTTCACAGCTTAGGTAGGAAGGTCTATACCTTTGTAGTTGTAGATGACTACTCAAGATTTTCCTGGGTGTTCTTCTTAAGACAGAAATCTGAAACACCTAGTGTCTTCTATAGCTTTATCAAGCAAATTCAGAATGAACTAAATAGTACAGTGGTCAAAATTAGAAGTGACCATGGTACTGAATTTCAGTCTGATAGCATGACAAAACTATGTGAAGACTTTGGGATATTTCAAGAATTCTCTTCACCTAGAACACCTCAGCAAAATGGCATTGCTGAGAGGAAGAATAGGACCTTGATAGAGGCTGGTAGAACCCTACTAAGTGATACATCACTGCCAGAGTATTTCTGGGCTGAAGCAGTTAATACTGCATGCCATGTTATAAATAGGGCTACCATCACTAAAAGGCTTAACAAGACCCCCTATAAAGTTGTGAAAGGCAGGAAACCAAACCTATCCTATTTTAGGATCTTTGGTTGCAAATGCTTCATACTTAAAAATGGGAAGTCTTACTTAACTAAGTTTGCTGCCAAGTCCCAAGAGGGAATTTTTGTTGGGTACAGCAATAATAGTAAGGCTTATAGAGTCTACAACTTGACTACAAAAGTTGTAGAAGAATCAGTGCATGTAGTTTTTGATGAGACTAAACTTATTAATAATGAGTTGTCTAGTAGTGTATGCAGCCCCACAGGTTTGACAAAGAAAATGGACAAGCTTACTATAGAAGAAGTGCCTGCTGCAAGACAACAAGTAGAAGACAGTAGCTGCTGTCCAGGGGGAGAACTACATGTGCCAATTGCTGAAGAAATACAAGGAGTACAGCATGATGCAGATGCTGAAGTGGTTCAACCAGAAGTAAAGTTGCCTCCAGCCAACATGCATCTAAGAGATCATCCAATAGAGCAGATTATTGGAGATCCAAGACAAGGAGTACAAACCAGGAGTAGAAACATGAATGCAGAAATCTACTCCAGCTTTCTGTCACAAGTTGAACCTAAGAAGTTTGAAGAAGCAATACAAGATCCACAATGGACTGAAGCAATGCAAGAAGAGCTTAATCAGTTCAAGAGGTGCAAGGTCTGGGAATTAGTTCCTAAACCTAAAGACCACAATGTAATAGGAACTAAGTGGATCTACAGGAATAAGATGGATGAATAAGGGGTCATCATTAAGAATAAGGCTAGACTGGTTGCTAAAGGATATAGGCAAGAAGAAGGTATTGATTTTGATCAAACCTTTGCTACAGTAGCCAGACTGGAAGCCATAAGGATGTTCTTGGCCTATGCAACCTATCAAGGATTCAAGGTTTACCAAATGGATGTCAAGTCAGCATTCCTAAATGGTAATCTTAAGGAAGAAGTCTATGTGGAACAGCCTTCAGGTTTTGTTGATCCAACTCTACCTCATCATGTCTATAGACTTAGGAAAGCTTTATATGGGTTAAAGCAAGCCCCTAGGGCTTGGTATGAAACCCTATCTAGTTTCCTCATTGAGAAGAAATTCTCAAGGGGGAAAATAGATAAGACTCTATTCCTTAGGGAATCTAGAGGCAAAGTTATACTAGTCCAAATATATGTAGATGACATTATATTTGGGTCTACTGAAAGCAGCCTTTGCAAAAAGTTTGCAAAACTTATGCAAGGTCAGTTTGAGATGAGTAGTATGGGAGAGCTGAAGTTTTTCTTGGGTCTCCAAGTTAAACAGACTGAAAGTGGTTTATCCATTTGTTAGTCCAAGTTCACCCTAGAACTCATAAGGAAGTATGGTATGGATTCATCCAGTACCATGAAGACTCCTATGAGGTCAAGTATGTCTCTTAGCAAGGATGATGCAGGGAAACCTGTAGATGAAACCTTGTATAGAGGGATAGTTGGCTCCCTATTATACTTGACTGCTAGTAGACCTGACATCATGTATGCTACATGTGTTTGTGCCAGGTATCAAGCCTGCCCTAAAGAGTCTCATTTGACAGCAGTCAAAAGAATATTGAGATATCTAAATGGCACTCCCTATCTAGGCCTCTGGTACCCTAGGAATGGAGATTTTGATCTAACAGATTATTCAGATGCAGACTTTGCAGGATGCAAAGAGGATAGAAAGAGCACTACTGGAACCTGTCAATTCCTAGGTGGGAGACTAATTTCATGGAGTAGCAAGAAGCAAACCAGTGTGGCTATCTCCACTGCAGAGTCAGAGTATGTGGCTGCAGGAAGTTGTTGTGCTCAAATTCTGTGGATACAACATCAGCTAGAGGACTATGGATTTCAGGTAAGTAGAACTCCACTTTTCTGTGATTCTACAAGTGCTATTTCAATAGCTAATAACCCTGTATCTCATATTAGAACTAAACATATTGAAATTAAATATCATTTTCTTAGGGAGCATGTAGAAAGAGAAGATATTTTACTTGAATATGTTAAAACTGATAATCAAATAGCTGATACGTTTACTAAGCCCCTAGAAGAAGCTAAGTTCAATAGATTCAAAATTGAACTAGGAATGATAAACTTAGAGTAAGTTTACTAAATTGAAAATGGCTAAGTAAAAAGGTGTCGACACATAGACAAGTTTATGTCGACACAGAATAGTGGTGTCGACACTTCAGGAAAAAGGTGTCGACACATCCAGGATGTTGGTGTCGACACTTCAGAATGTTAGTGTCTACACATGACAAGTAGGTGTCGACACATCCAATATGGTGTCGACACTTATGTTTTACTCAGAATTTACTAAGTAAAGTCTCGACAAGTGTCGAGTTATGTTGTGTCGACACATAAACAAGTGTCGACACATACAATCTGTTGACTAAACTTGTGTCGACACATATGCGTCGAGACATTATAAGTCAGTGTCGACACTTATTGCCAGTGTCGACACATTTTAAGTTAGCTGTCCCGCCTGTTCATCTTCAAAATCAGAAAGGTATAAATAAGGTTCTGTCTTTGTTGTCGACACGCTTTCAAAGTTTCGAGACTAAAACTTCTGTGTCGACATCTCTCTTCTCTCAAGACCAATTCTACAAACCCTAATGGCACCTAAGCTTGAGGAGAACGTTAACGAAGGATATGAGCTAGTGCGCGGCACTTTCGACGATGCTGATCAAGAAATCAAGGCAGTAGTAACCCTAGTCGCCGATTCTGGGTTAGAGTACTTAGTTTCAGAACCTACTAAGATATGGAAGAAGGAGGTTCTTGAATTCCTCAATGGAGCCAAAGTAGATGAGTCTGGATACAGAATCAAATCTAGAGTTCATGGAACGAAGGTTAAGGTATCACCAAAGAGCTTGAGGAAGGTGCTCCAGCTACCAAGAACTCTAAATGAAGAAGAAATTACTGCATCCAAGACCAGGGAAGCCCTTACCTGGTGTGGACTTGATCCAAAGATGAAGCTAGGTTCTGTTTTTAACAGGAAAGGGATGAATAGGCAAGGCAAATTCCTCTCTGAGATAGTGGGAAAGGTCTTACTCAGTAAGCCAGGAGGGCATGACAGAGTGTCTGCCTATATGTTTGGAATAATGACAAGGATCATCTTCACTCTGAAAACAGACTGGTCTATAGTAGTTTATGAGAAAATCAAGGAAAGCTTGAAGAAGCCCAACCTGGGCAGAATCTTAAGTCTCTACCTAGCTGGTACCATACCAAAGGTAATGAATACTGCTACTGGAAGCAAGATAAATCACATGAGGAAGATGGATCTAAGGATCTTTTCTAGATGGGACAGGGTGTTGTCCAAGGAAATGTCAACCCCAGAGAAGACAGTTACTGAGAAGGAGTTTCCTCCAAAGAAAAAGAGAAAAATTGCTCCAGTGGCACAAGAGTCCACCAGCAGTTCTGAAAGTGAAGAACAAGTTGTCTTCACTCCAGATGAGCATGAGGAAGAGCCTGCTGAAAAGACTCCTGCTCCTCTAGAGGCTGCTGAGATCCAGGGGGAGCTGCCTCAAGCTAGCCCCATCCACAAGGATCACAGCCAGGGGGAGCCTCCAGTTGTTGAAGAACCCTCTACACTGGCCAGTGAGCAAGCCACCACCATCATACAAGAGGTACTCACAGAACTACACACTTTAGATTTTATTATAGAAGATGCTGATTTGTCTGATGTTAATCAGCATACTCAGCTGAATAGTCAAAAACCAGATGTTGTTATAAAAGACACTTCTGTTGTACTAGAAGTGGTTCCTGATCTAGTGGTTGAAGAGCCCAGAATTTCTCCCGCTCCATCACCACAAGAATACACCATGGAAGATTTGTTCCTCAATCTGGATCAAGCAGATTTTGATAAGGAAACTGATGATGCTGCTGTTGAGGGGGAGAAGGTACAAGTTCTGGAAGAGCCTATAAGGCCAGAAACTGAGAAAGCTCCAGTTGAACAATCTGAGAATCCTTCAAGCCCTAAGGATAGGGTTGACATAGCCAGCTCCTCAGAGTCTGAAGATGAGGAGGCTGCAAGGGCTAAGAAAAAGAAACTTTATGTCTTCAGGAGAAGAAGCCAGAGTTACAAGAAGGCTCTCCAAACAGTTGCACCACAGCCTATAATTCAACAAGCCCCAGCCATTGATTATAGTGCACTGATGGTGGCAATGCAAATCAAGTTGGATGAGCAAAGGCAGGCCATAGAGAAGTATGTAGATGAAGGACAGAAGTCATTACAGTTTGATCTTGCTCAGGATATCAAGTCTATAAGGTTTGAAATGAACCTTAACAAGAAGGAGATGACTGAATGCTTCCACAAAGGTGGAAATGCAGTGGTGTATTTGGCAACACACCAAGAGAAGATCAAAGCACGGGTAGATGATATAGCATTGAAGCAAGGATATGTTCTTGAAAATCAACTAAGGATGAATGACAACTTGACTGCTTCTCATAATGTTATAGTCACTAAATTGAAGAACAAGGCTGCTAAACCTTCTACATCTACTGCTGCTGCTAAAGCTGATTTTGATAAAGTATTTCAAGAAGAACTTTCTGCTGTAAAGACTGCTATCCAAGACTCCTAGAAAGCTATATCTGATCAACTTCAAAAGCTCAAACCATTCTTTAAAGAGGGAATCAGATACTTGGATAGTCAAATCAGATTACAAAAGGATGATGTCAGAGATCATATGGCTAGAGAAGTCATAAAGGGGGAGAGAGTTTTAGTCAAAGCTAGCTCTGATCATGCCAAATGGATATCTAATTCCATCAGAGCTACACTGGGCTATCCTCCACTCTGTGATGATGACAATGTTGCTGAATCTGGGATTCAAACTACATATCTTGGAGGTGAGCAACCAGAGGTAGCTCAAGTGATTTATCCTCCACCAGATTTTGACATGGTGCAAGCTGATGTTCATCACATATATAGCCCAACTGAAGGGAAGTCTAATGTTATTCTGGAGAAAGTAGTTCAGCCTATTTCTAAAGCTCTATAAGAGGCACTACAGAAAGAGGAAGAGACAAGACTGTCTAAGAAGAGGTTTAGGGAACAAGCAGAACAAAGGCCAGACTTTGAACAGTGGAGCCCTACCTCTAGAAACATAATTTTAACTGCCTGGAAAGCTGCCAAGGATAACACTCATGACAGGAACAAATGGTTCTCTGAAGCTGAATGGAGAAAGCATGAATCAAGACAAGAGGCCATTGTTCAATTCAGAAGGAAGGCAAAGATGGGAAAGCTACCTCCTACAGCCCTGGAGCCTAGCAAGTACTTTCCTAAGCCATATCACTATTTTGAGAGGCAGAAGATCAAAGCTGAAGAGCTCAAAAAGAAAGATCTAAAAGGCAAGAAGCCTGCTGATGCTGAAACTGTTGATGCCCCTGTCAAAGCTCAAGTTCAAGATGGCAAGGGAATAGTTATCAAGGAACCTGACCAGAAATAGATTAAGAATTTACTTGAAGATTATTTTGTAATCTTTTAAATGTAAAACATTTTTGTAAACTACTGAAAATGTATAAGACAAATGTTAGAACAATATATGATCAATATATTTCATGGTTGTTCTGTGAATGTGTCTATTTCTTATTTGTTCTGTGTTGATGTATGTGTATATATGTGTGAATTAATACATGTTTATGTTTACCCTGCTGAATATAACCTGCTTTACATCATTTTATAATTTTTAATTATGAATGGTGTATATCATTGACTAAGGGTTATGACTTCTCCAAATAGGGGGAGATTGTTGGGTATATTGGTCAAATGTACCTGATTTGAAGAAGCCTCACCCAACTCAATGATATACATCATAATGTATTTGATGTATGTTGAGTTTACTTGTGCAGTTTAAGTAATCACTGGACTGAAGCAAAAAGTTTCTAAGTCCATGTGTCGACACCTAGAGGGAAAGTGTCGACACTTAAGAAGGCTTGTGTCAACACCCAGACAAGCAGTGTCGACACTTGGAGTCATTGTGTCGACACCTGGGATGCAGAGTCGACACCAGACAGAAAGTGTCGACACAAGGAGCTGTGTCGACACTCAGTGAAGAAAAGTGCAGTAAAGCTGTGTCGACACAAGGAGCTGTGTCGACACCCAGTGAAGCTGTGTCTACACCAGAAAGTGTCGACACTTGGAGCTGTGTCGACACTCAGCAAAAGTCTGCAGAGACTAAGTTAAAGTGTCGACACCCAGCACAATGTGTCGACACACAACCAGAAGAGTCAACACATGAAGTAAGTGTCGACACCCAGCACAATATGTCGACACTCAGCTGAAGACTCTACACTTGAAGAAAGTGTCGACACATGGAGTTGTGTCGACACTTAGCAAAGAACATAATTATCAACAAAATATTCTAAGTACAAGTGTCGACACTAAGGGAATGTGTCGACACTCAGCTGAAGTCTCAACAGAAGAATCAAGTGTCGACACAAGGAGCTGTGTCGACACTCAGCAAGTATCAAAATAGAAGACTATGTGTCGACACCAAGAAGTAGTGTCGACACTTGACAGATTCAACACAAGAAGTTGTGTCGACACAAAGGTGATGTGTCGACACTTAGAAGAATTCAGCTAAAGATAGAAGATCAAGTACTTGTGTCGACACTCAATTTCAGTGTCGACACCTGAAGAAGAATCTGTGTCGAGACAAACAAGGAGTTGTGTGAACACCTTGTAGACTTGTGTCGACACTTACACAGCATGTGTCGACACTTGGTCTATAAGTGTCGACACTTAAAGACAGAAAGTCTCGACACTTTCAGACAGTTAGAGATTTTCAAGAAATGACTGGATGACTTGACAGCTGCCGTTCCAGCCGGTCTACAGCACCTGTCATAGATGTCAGAAGACAGTTATGAACCAGACCAGCCGGTTACCATGAAGAAGGCCTATAAATAGGCACATACAGTTTACAGAAACTGTTGATCACATTGTTGAAGAAGTTATTAAAGTGGTACATAGAGTATCAACACAAGAAGATCTAGCTGTCCAAGTGAAGATCTAAGAAGTTGGAGAGAGAGGGCTCCATCCAAGAAATTAGCCTCTGGAACTAGGCTGAGAAGAAGGATTCAGATTCATTCTGGATCTTAAGTGGCAGAGGTCAAGGATCAACTGCAGGAGGATTCATTCTTATTCAGTTCTACTCAAGAAGCTTTGAAGAAAGCTAAGTCAGATTGAATCCAGCTGAGTTCTTCCAAGAACTCATCAAGAAACTCTCAACTCCCCTCTTTTATTTCTGAGTTGTTGAGTTAATATTTGTAATACATTTTTAACTTGTAGGATCCTTTGGATCTGAGTGAATTGTAAGCCTATAATTATAAAGGCTGAGGGTAGGGCTTGAGAGCCTGAGTGTAGGAGATTGAGATCTTTGAGTGTAGGCCTTGTTGGCTGAGTGTAGGCCTTGTTGGCTGAGTGTAGGCCTTGATTGGCTGAGTGTAGGCCTTTGTGGCTGAGTGTAGGCTTTGGGATAAAGCTGAGTTGTACAGCCTTGGGCCTGAGGTGTAGGAACCAATTTGGGTTCTGAGACAGTGGAGGAGTTTGGTCGAATCTAGTACACTGCTAGATAGGCGAATGGGGAAAGTGGATGTACCCATATCTTGGGGAACCACTATAAACCACTGTTTCTGCTGTGCTGTGCTGTGATTGTTGTTGTGTATACTGTGTTTGCTGTGATAAAATAGTTAGAAATCTGTGATATTAACTGATTGCTGCCATTAAAGTGTAAAAAGGTTTAGGTCACCTATTCACCACCCCTCTAGGTGTTTAGGTACCATATCTTTCAACATCCATGGCCCGCTTTCCTTGCACCCACTTCATGTCTTTCTCCAGTGCACACGCAGTATCAACCAATGCCTGAAACCCTTGGTTCATAGAACTCGAGAGCAGGAATCACAACTCATCCCACAGTCCTTCATAGAACCTATTGGTTTTCCTCTGCTCATCAACGAAGATAGAGCCTGCATAACGTCCCAACCTCGAGAACTCATACAGGTAAGTCTCAATACTGCTTTCTCCTTGCGTTAGCCATTGGAACTCATTTTCCATGGCAATGTACTGTGCCGCTGGTAGTTGCTTTGCCAGGAACAGTCGTGAGAATTCCTCAATTGATACTTGTGTTAACTTCCTGCCTGCTAAGTGGTATAACTCCACCTCGTCCCACCATAAACGAGCCTCTCCTTCCAGTAAGAAGGTGGCCAAGGTGACCTTCTGATCTTCCTCCGTCCTGATCGCCGTCAGTATCCGCTTGACGTGCGACAACCAATCCTCTACCTGTGTAGGGGATCCCACACATGTAAACGTAGGCGAATTGAAGCTCATGAACTACAACTACCGTTCAACTGCTCGAGTATCCACGGCCTCAACAGGTTCTGGCCTTACACCAACCCATTCTGGACTAAATATCGGTTGCGCCTGCCCTTGCGCCTACCCAGTAGGCTGTGCTTGAATCATGGAAAACAAGGCCTCACCAACTAATCGAACAGTTTTCGCAGAAGGTGGAGGTGGAGGCACCTCAGCTGTGGTCGTACTCTCATCAGAATGCTAGGGCTCAAACTGTCCAGCACCACTACGCGTCACTTATAGGTGAACAAGACACACATTAGCGAACTCGCAAAAGCAATAACAACAAGTTAAGAATGCACAGGTTCCCCAAACACATGTATTTGCATTCCTAAGTGGACATTCAAGAGTTCATTAGTGTTAATGTGGTTCGCACTGACACGTGCTCGCCATCCCACAAAATAATTCGACCACGAATTTGAGAGGGAAAGACCGAGACAGCTGATACCAAAAATGTAACAACTCCATCTGTTAATATAACATATAATAGAAGGTCCGGCCTGGGCCCCACACCATATGCCACAAAATAGGCGGCAAAGTCATGGGCCCATAACCCATAGGTCCCAGGATCGAAACCTGACTATGATACCAAAAACGTAACGACTCCATCTGTTCATATAGCATATAATAGAAGGCCTGGTCGGGACCCCACACCATATACCACAAAACATGCAGCGAAGTTACATGTTAATATCAGAGTTGCGCATCCTAACTCATAGCATTCTCGCGGAAGCTTTTAACATTAAAACTTAACCTCAACCATGAATGTCCACAGATATAAATACTCATATTTATATAGGAATGCACACCAAATACCATAGTGTTTGGCCTTATGGCCTTACAGTTGCTCTTTACAATAGTGTGGATTTCAAACATCGGCGCGCAGGATGGCGACACATGAACAAAACATAGTATTCTTTATTTAGCCTTCAAGGTCTAGTAGCAGCAGCAGTAGCAGTAGTAGGGACTTCAACACTTATGAGTCCCGCTTGGCTCTCCAGCACCTGCATAGGGACAGCCCACCAAACAGTGACAAATAAATCAACAGTCAAAATTCAGCTGACCAATTTATAACGACCTTACCCCTTTCCCGGGGCAGTGACATTCCTTCCCTGCAGGCATAACAATTCATAAGCATATATATATATATATATATATATATATATATATATATATATATATATATATATATATATATATATATATATATATATATATATATATATCACACATTGTGCTCTCACGCACAATAATCCATCACAACAGTCAGCCATGCGACCCGACGATTCTTGCACTCATGGCACATTCTTGGTGTACCGGCGAACCTGGGTCCCACCACCGTTCCAGGTCCTAAACCCAGCGGTAAAATTGAGCATTTATTCTTTCTTGCACGCAGGCCTAAGACTCTCATTATGCTCTCCAACTGAACACACTTTCAGGTCTTCAAGTCGGATGGACATAATGCAGGTACGGATCAGCCACCCCCCGTTGCTCAAGTAGCCTTTCCATCATCGAGTACCAACGTACCCGAGGCTAAATCTAAGGCGCGGGTCAGTTTCACCTTTCCTGTTCGGCATAAGGCCTTTTTAAGAGGTCATCAAGCTCACAACAGCCATACTGTCCACCAAGGACAAGCTTCACAATGGCCACAATGTCCACCAAGGACTGGCTTCATATTTATCAAGGGGAGTTCATGCTAGCATCCTTCATGATCGCTTAGCGGGTTCAGCAGAACTCACTTTCTGCACCCAACTCTGCCCAAACCCTGCAGCTTCCTACAGTGCCAGACAGACTGGCCTTTCAAGCACATGCACTTGTGGGTATTTCATAGGTTTCCACACCAGTACTTCCTGCTACTATCCTTCACAGGTACAACCCATTAAGCATCATAAGCATCACAAGGGTATTTTCCTGGACTACCACTCTATTACTTCCTACTACTACCCTTCATAGGTCTAACCCATCGACTCCGTAAACTACATGTTTAACCACAGAGTCTTCTCTGGTGTGCAAATACAACATCACCAATCCAGACAAACCTATCCAGATGTGATTCACACAGCATGCCTATTCCATACTACACAGTTCCTAATCTATATGCAAGAGGATTGGGGATCCAAGTATCAACCCAAGGAAATCCCTTCACAATCCACCCTCTGGTGGGGAAATCCATGCACATGCCAAAAAAAGGACTTCACATGTCCAGGAAGGAAGATCGTTACCCTTGATGACCTCTTCGGAGACATGGAATTCTAGTCAGCTGGAAAGCACCGCAGCAGCCTTTCCTTTACAATGTTGGCCTCGAATCTCGAATCGGCACTCTATAACTCCACCGGTGGTCGGCTCCCCTTTCTCCTCCTCCTCTTGCTCTCCCTTCTCTCTAGCTTGTAGAAAGAGAATGGCCAACTCAAAATGGGGATTCTCTTCTCCATCCTTGACTATAAACTAGCAGAGAGAAACCTGGGCCATCAGATCTCAGGTGAAGGAAAAGGATGGCCACCATTTTTTCCTGAAAACTCAATATTCTTCTTGACATGGCCTAGGCTATGTACCTTAAGTGGCACACAACCGACTCATCCAGAACAGTACACGGCCATATGACACGCCCGTGTCACATGCCGTGTTCCTTGACACGCCTTCAGACACGCCCGTTTCTATGGTCGTGTCCCTCTCTGGATGTGGCCAAACAGTGAGGCTTGGTAAACACGGGTAGGACATGGGTGTGTCTCTTGGCACATGGCCGATGCTATAGATCACGACAGTGAACCGGTCGCATAAGTAATATAAAATGGGCGAGTTTTCCCAAGTATCGATCTCTCAAGGAACACAGTAAGGTGGAGTTAATTTCGAGGAGGACTTGAGATTGAAGTCCTTAGGTCAGAGTTAACTAAGGGGGGTTTTGATATTTGTGGAAAAAAAATGTAAAAATCTAATAACTACTCCTATGAAACGCCGCTATGCGATGCTTCGTCAAGCGGGATGGAAGACTACTTGAGCCGCTATGCACTGAATCACTAGGCGAATGAGCAAGTAGGCTTGCAGATGAGGTGGTGAGAATGGCAGAATGAGGGTCGTGAGCACCTCTTTGCTACGTACGCCACTAGAAATTGCTATTGCGGCAAGGGAGGATGGATGGTGGATGGACAAATTGGCGCACCTCAAGTAAATAATGAAAACATACAATCACATAGACATGATTACACATAAACGTATATTATACTAAGCATAACGTCATCAAATACAAAGAGTTCAACTAAACCATCAACAACAAGAGAAGAAAAGTGTGTGAAATCAACTGAATCCGAAGTCTTGCTGAGGATTCACGGTTGGAATTGTCGGGTTGTCAATCCGTGTCCAAGCTCGGTCCTCAACTGCGTCCGGGATAGAGAAGGGTTGTCACCACCTTCCAATGGCCCGTCTTCTTCGTGTCACGATCTAGTGGAGGATGCCACAACTTCTCCTATCTTGATGGAGAAAGCTAGGTCAAGCTCTTCGTGAAGCTCAAAGATGAAGGAGGAGGCCGAGAGGAAGCTCCGGCTTGGATTTGGCGGTGAAAGCTTGCCCGGAGCACCTCCCTACGATGGAACATGAAGGGGAACGGCGAAACCCTTCCTTGGAGACGAAAACGGCGGTGAAATGTCGAGCGATCCCGAATATTCTGAATTAGGGCGAGACCTGCGATATTTATAGAAAGCAGAATTGAACAATGCGCACGATCACGGGCGCATGACCAGTGGTCGTGCGCACTATGTCCAGTGTTCGTGCGCACTGGCATGGCAGATTAGGAAGAAGAACTGGGATAATGCGCACGAGCAGTGGCGCACGACCAGTGGTCGTGCGCACTAAGTTCAATGGTCGTGCGATTATCCAAACAGGACTCCAGAAAAAGAGGAATCAATGCACACGATCAGTGTCGCACCACCGTTGGTCGTGCGCACTATGTCCTGTGGTCGTGCGATTACCCCAGGCAGATTTTGGAAATCCGGGTACATTGCGCACGATCATCGGCGCACGACCAGTGGTCGTGCGCGCTATATCCGATGATCGTGCGCAGTATTCTTGCTTCTAAACATCCCTAGAACACGCACACGACCCCTAAACCCAGCATTGATATGTGCAGACATTGCAGACGAGCACAAAAAGGGAGTACAAATATTAAAAGTACAAAAATACACAACTACGGCCCTAAGTGTGCACTTCCTATGGAAATAAAGATAAGATGAAATATATACGATAATGAACTTAAAATGAAGTGCAAATGCGTGAAAACTAGCCCAAATGAGTCCGAAAATAGGTATAAAAAATGGACTCATCACACCCCCAGACTTAACTATTTGCGCTTCCCGAGCGAACAAAATCTAAGCAAATAGGGAAAATTATTTAGCTAAAAAGGAAATTGCGATACGGAGTACCATGCGAAGTCGCATGCTTGCACGCGTAAAAATATAATAGAAAAAAATTCTAAGTATACAAAAATAGTTTGTACTTTTCACAATGCGTATCAACATTTTATTATTACTCAAAAATAGAATCACGGTGAATCATCCGGTCATGCGTAGGGAGAAAGTAGACTAATCTCTAGTCGAGCATTGCCAAATATTGGGGATTGGGATAACCTCCAAAGGAATCGACCAATGTCGGTGAGCATATGCTTGCCCTTTCGCATTCTCTCCATAGCACTGGTTGGGTTCACACACGAATCAGTAGGACTTTAGGTGAAGAGATGGGGCTTGAGTTTCAGTGAGATAAACAAAGATAAACAGGAATGATATGCACCTAACCCAAATGAGCTATCAAAGAAAGAATCCATCAGCTAACAAAAATATATGCGGGTACACCACACCCCAGATTTAACTTTTAACATATGGGTGTGTGCACCGCCTACTCCAAAAATACTCGCATCTCAAATAGGATTTTCAATTTTACTCTTACTTTTCACTTTGTCACAATTAACATCATTTTTTTAACTTTTCTTTTTCAAATTACTTCTCTTTTCACAATTTCAGCAAATATAAGCTTTGGAGCACATCCACATATTCACATGTAAAAGCACCACATCAACAACTCAACATGAAAAATGTAAAATTCTAAAGCTCGACTTGGGAGTGGGACTAGGTTCGGCTTTGAGGCTTTGGTGAAATAAAGGCGGAGCTGAATCAAAAGAATTGGTAGGCACAACGGGGCTAGCGAGGAAAAGACGTCAGGAACGGTACAAAGCTCAACTGGGCCAAAATGATGGCCTACATCACGCTCATGCGAGTGAACTAACCTATACCCATGCTTCAAGAATAGCTTGGGCCAAGTTCTTAGCCAACAAGAAAGACTATCCATCCTTCCGACTCGAGCAATATGAAACTAATGTCTGTCTACACACATCCCTAAGCTACCGTCGGATTCACACCGGATTCATCAATTTTTGAGTAAAATAAAAAGTCTTTACACAAATAGAAAAATATAAAACTATAAGTATACAAATATATTAAATCTACTCCAATTTCAACACGAGATGAGAGCACTTGACTAGGAGCACAACAAGGTCAACATTTTACTCCGTCTCACAATCCTATATCAGCACCATAATTTTCCCAAATCGTACAAAAGAAACGAGTTTAACTCATAGCACGCAAAAAGCTAAGCACGCGCTGATGTGGGTGTAGTGGTGTGTGATGCAATGAACTAATCATAATAAATTTATAAAAGCTTCTAGTATGCACATGAAATGTCCACGTGCAAAAGGTAACAAAACTGGCTCTCCCCCAGACTTAAACTAAACTACACAGCATATGATAGATAAATTAAAATCATAAAGAGCTATGGGAAGAGGTTACCCAATGATTAGCCAGTGAGCATACCAGAAGACGTGTGGAAACCTGAAGCAGGCCCGCCATACGAAGAATGACAACCCCGCCAACACGAAGTTGTCAAGAATACCTGCAGGGGTGAGCTCTGCAAAAACAAAAGAAAAATAGAAAATACAAAGAAATGCTAAAACTAAGCTAGACATGAGAAAAACAATGCATGAAATAAAAGATTAGTACTGGGGTTATTGTCATCCCAACACGACTTATTCGGCTACGAAAAGGTTCTAGCTAATGGGCCTATGAAAAGAAAAATGCACAGGTAACTGTTCCATTATCCGTTGCGGCAACGGGTACCTAAACGGTGATAAAACAGTTACCCCTCTGCCAAAATAATCATACCTGCTCCTCGCAGGCAGAGGAAATAGGAAGTAGGATGAGGAGGAGGCCTAGTCCTCACTCATCTCACCACAAAACAAATCCTTGCCTAGCAAGGATTCGTCCAACACAAGTTTGATGGGGGCGAAGGTGACGGCAGGGGATTCCACTGTGAAGGAGGTAGGAACCTCCTCACACAATATGATGCACTCGTCAATACCTGAGAGTAAGGCACAACGTCAACCCAACTTACCCGTGGAGATTCAACCTGCACAGGCTCAGATAAGGAAGGGGGGTCAAAAAATAAAAGAGACGAAGAACATAAAGAAATAATCGGGGGAGTGATCCCGGTTTCACACCCCAAAGGCTGAGGTAGAAAAATATCGTCAACAATGTCGACAATGCTACAAGGCTCGGCCGGATCCATAGAGGCCTCCACCAAGACTTGGACTTCCTCCTTTGGTATCAAGGGAGAAACCTTGACACCAGGAAGGTTGTCCTCCTCCATGGGAGTGGAAACAATCCATGTATCACAAGTCTCAACTTGTGTTGCATCATCGAAAATGTCGTCAGAGACGACATAAGTAGAATGCACAAAAGTCGGAAGAACTTTGCTTGAATAAAAGTCAAGTGCATGTTCCTCACAAAGAATCAGCTCCACGCTTGGAGATGTATGCACAGGAGAGATGGGCTCAGCTACGTCGAAGCCTAGATTAGCCACACATCTGGCGGTTGTGTCCACATCATTCCCTTCAACAAATGAAGGTGACAGGGATACATAACCAGATGATGAAGGTGTGCCACCAAGGGTAGGATTCGGGAGGAAATAAACATAAGATGAAATATATACGATAACGAACTAAAAGTGAAGTGCAAACGCGTGAAAACTTGCCCAGATGAGTCCGAAAATAGGTATAAAAATAGACTCATCAACGGCCTACGACACAGGCGTGTCATATGGCCGTGTCCCGCTCAGGTTAAAATGGTTGTGGAGTAGCTTGACGAGCTTCGTTCGATGAAGTGCACGCTGGAGGCGTGTCTGCAGCCGTGCAAGGGAACACGGCCTGTGATAGAGCCTATTATGGTCGCACATAAGATTGTGCGGAAATTGGGAGTTTGGATCTGTATGGTGTAGCTCATATGATAAGAAAAAGGGACTAAAATATTCTAAGGCAAAAGCGTTGAAAGCATTGAGTTAACTCAGCGCCTTGGCATAGTCGTCGAACTCAGTTCGACGAATTGGCCTTAGTGCAGATTTGTCAAACTCCTTTCAACGAACTGGCCTTTGGCGCTTATTCGTGGAACTTCGTTCGACGGTTTTGGCCTTTGGCATAAATTCCTTGAATGATGTATCTGGCCTTTGGTGTTGAGTGTGTTGAGTTCACTTAACGCCATAGCATCGAGAGGCGTTGACGGTGTTGGGTTCATTCAACACCTTCGTCGATTCCAGTGATTTTTCGGCTAGAGGTTGGCATTGACTTTGTCGTATATCCTATAGATATTCAATGATTTGTCTAGACAAACTGTTTTCTTATCAAAGGTCTTTTGTCTAAGTCCTGGGTCTGCGATAAGCGACGGGCTGTTTTGTTTATTCCCTTTGGGTATAAATAGTAAAGATTAGCGCTTGAACAGTATGCGATTATTATTTCTGTCTAAGCACAGGAGCCGTCACTGTGCGAAAAGACGGAAGCCATAAAAGCCGATAGAAGCATTCTACCGATCCCGTCGCCGATCCTAATACCGATTCCGGCGAGTGTCGCCACCGCCTCTCCTTCAACAGACCTAGCAGTCTGTCGAGACGCTGAGTGTCCTCTCCCAACCTAGAACTTGTGCGACAAGTTGCTACGGGTTCTCCCGATCATGTGGATTTCCTGTAAAGGTGCGGATATACTTTATGCGCTCAAGATTCAAGCCGCTTGTAAGACCATACATCTTTTCTTTGCAAAACCAACAGGGTCTTATGCCCAAACTGCCGCTTTGTGGTGACACCAACATGCCCGGGAAGGTCATCACTACAAAACGCCAGTCCTGCCGGCCATACAGATCACAGAAGAGAAGTATAAGTATAAGTATAAGTACATGACTAAAATGAACCTCAAATGCTGGTCACTTGGCCTAATCAGCTAACAGGAGCCTGACGGCGGGTTTTGAACATCAACTAGGCTTTTCACTTGGACAGCCACTCTACACTTTCATTATATCAAGGAGATGGATCATCGAAGACATACAAAAGTGTGGAAAAGTACTATTTTATTATTTGATTTCATGGGTAGAAACGCGTCAAGTCATCGCCGCTCCAGGCATGACTAATGGGTTCCCCCTCCACATTATAGATGTGGTATCCCCCTGACATCAAGGCTTCTTTGATTATATAGGGACCCTCCTAATTTGGGTTCAGCTTGCCGACGGCCACCAAACTTCCAGCGGCATTGACCTTTTCAAGACCAAGTCCCCCGTTATGAATTATTTGATCCTGACATGCTTGTCGAAGTACTTGGCCATCCGTCGCTTGACTTCTTCCTGCTGAATCGTTGTCAGGTCACGCAACTCCTCTACCAGATCTAGGGCGAGCTGTAACTTATTCTCATTCTCGTTCTCGACCCTCCATTCTTCACTACCTTCCCATGCCTTCACTACTCGCGTTGTCCGGATCTCGAACTTTATTGGGAGGACTGCCTCGCAGCCGTAGAAGATCTTGAAGGGAGTCACACCAGTGGTCATATTGAGCGTGGTCCTTAGGGCCCAATGGACCGAAGGGAGTTGAACCACCCAGCTTCCCTTCAAATTTTCCACCTTCTTCTTTAACAAGTTTACTATGATCTAATTTGCCTCCTCTACTTGTCTGTTGCTCCAAGGGTGGTGGACCAACGCGAACCCGAGGTCTATCCCGAATTGGCCACAAGAGATGATGAACTCTGCACAAGCAAACTGTGGTTGATTATCTGTGGAAATGGCCTGAGGCAACCCATGCCAAGCAATGATCTCCCGCCATAGAAAGTCATAAATCACTTGAGAGGTCACCTTGGCCAGCGCCTTGACCTCCAACCACTTAGAAAAATAGTCAATCACAACTAATATGAACCTTCTCTGCCTGCTAGCCTGTGGAAAGGGTCCAACGAGATCCATCACCCAAATAGCGAAGGGCCAAGGCACAGTGATGCTTCTGAGCCTCTGAGCCGGACGTAGTTTGCGAGGTGCAAACAACTGGCACTTCTAACATTTCTTTGCAAATTCGGCGACATCCCGTCCTAGGGTTGCCAAAAATATACCCCGGCATCACTATTCTTACTTCTAGAGTCCTGCTTCCCTAGTGGATCCCGGACTCACTGGAATAGACTTATGCCAAGATTCTCAGGACCTCCTCCTCTGCCACACAATATGCTAAAAAGCTTGAGAGGGTCTTTCTGTATAGCTTCCCATCGCGCATCAGGTAGTATGCCGACTTATACTTGAAATGCTTCTTGTATAGGCCATCCGGGAATTCACATGTGGATAAGAAGATTTTAAGGGGGTCCATAAATGAGGGGTGCTGGCTCACCTCCATCAGCTCTCCCTCCTAAATAGAAGGACGAAACAAGTCGGTTATGGTCCCTCCCGCATGGGGTCCAAACTTGGCTAACTGATCTGCGTGTGTACTTTCTTCTCGCCGCACATGCCGATTGGAAAATGTTTGGAACATGCCAATGATGCCCTTCACCTTCGCTAGGTACAACTGGAGGGTAGGCTCCCTTGCATCGAACTTGTCATCGACTTGAGAGGACACCACCATGGAATCTGTTAGCACCTCCACATCATGCACCCCCAGCTACCTCGCCAAACGTAACCCCGCGATTACCGCCTCATACTCCGCTTGATTGTTAGTAATAGGAAAATGGATCACCATTGTCTGCTCTATCCTTGTTCCTTGAGGACTTTCCAAGATTACTCCTACTCCCAAGGAATGTCTCCCCGATGCGCCATCCACCATCACCTTCCACGGAACCGAGCGAGTGAGCTCCGTCTCTGCCACCTTAACCACATAGTCGGCCAAAAGGTTAGTCATCGCCTAGGCCTTTATCGAAAGGCGAGGGACAAATGATATGTCAAACTCACTTAGCTCCACCGACCATTTTTCAAGTCTCCCCGAGTGCTCGACTCCTTCAAATATGTTGTGGAGGGGATGGTCTGTCACCATCCGGATTGAATGTGCTAGGAATTATGGCCTGAGCCTCCGAGCCGAGAAGACCAGAGAAAAATCCAGCTTCTCCAGGATCGAGTATCGAAGCTCCGACTTCCTCAGGACCCTGCTAATATAGTAGATTGGCAGCTGCTTCTTTACCTCCTCCCGTACCAGGATGGAGCTCATGGAATCATCTTCGACTCTGAGGTAAAGGGATAATTCTTCCCCCTCCTCTGGCTCTTAGAGAAGCGGAGCCTGAGTGAACTATCTCTTTAAGGGTTGGAAGGCCTCCTCATACTCCTTGGACCAATCAAATTTATGGCCTCCCCTCAGCACTTTGAAGAAGGGCAAGCACTTCTCTCCTGCCCAAGAGAAGAACCTGCTCAACCCTGCAAGATTCCCTGTCAGACACTAAACTTCTTTGGCATTTCGCGGCGACTCCAGCTCCATGATCGCACTCAGCTTTTCCAGATTGGGCTCCACCCCCGCAAAAGTTAGGAGGTGACCCGGGAACTTTCCACTGCTTGCCTTGAAAACGCACTTTAGGGGGGTTCAGCCTCAACTTATACTTTCATAAGATGTTGAAGGTCTCCTCCAGATCTTGGAGATGGGATCTCATATCCCGACTCTTCTCCATGAGGTCATCCACATACACCTCCAAATTCCTTCCATTTTGCTACTGGAATACTTGGTCCATCATTCTTTGATATGTTGCCCCTGCATTCTTCATCCCAAAGAGCACCATCTTATAATAGTAGCATCCATCCCCTGTAAAGAAGGAAACATCCTTAATGTCCCGGGGTGCATTCTGATCTAGTGGTATCCTAAAAAGGCATCTAGAAAACTCATTAGAGAAAAATAGATAGCTGAGCCAATCAGCATGTCGATTCGAGGCAGGGGATAATAGTCCTTAGGACGGGCTTTATTTAAAAGTGAGAAATCAATACACATTCTCCAGCATCTATCTCCCTTCTTAACCATCACCACGTAGGAGACCCAGCCCAGGTACTGGATTTCCGATACAAACCCTGCCATAAGAAGCTTACCCACCTCCTCCCGAATGGGCTCAGCTAGCCTGTCGGTAATGGACCTCTTCTATTGTTGGATAGGGCGAGTGTCGGGATCAAGGTTGTAGCCGTTGCAATCCACATCTACATCAATCCCTGGCATGTCCTCCGTGCTCAATGCAAAGATTTCCACGTTATTTTGGATGCACTCCAGCATCTTCTGCTAATCCTCTGATCCCAGCCCCTGCTGACTCACACCTTCTCCACCCTTCCTCCTTGGGCGAGGAATTCCAGCTCTACCAACACTTCCGCCACTTCCAGTCGATACTGCTCTTCCCACTCGCTTGCTGCCCTCTTAACTTGGATGAGGGCTTCCTCCATAACTTCCTCCACTGCCATCACCTCGGCCTGCTCTGGAACTTCTTCTACTAGACCCTCCCGGGCATGGATCTCCACCTCGTCCACCTCCATCTCAGCTTCTTCCCCCATGGCCTCCTCACCACACAACTCCTCCATTCTTTTCTCTATCTCATTAGCTCCCTCCTTCCACGAGATGGTGTTGACCCCGGTGACGTAACATTCCCTCGCCGCCTTGGGGTCTCCCAAGACCCAGACTTGGACTCCTTTGGCATTGAACTTGATACATTGGTAGAGGGACGAGGGTGCACAGTGGAATGTGCTGATGAGTGGCCGCCTGAATATCACATTATAGCTGCTAGGAGCATCCACAATGATGAACCTACAGTTCTTGGACTAACCCCCCAAGGTGATATAGAGTATGACTCCCCCCTCCACCTACTTTCTCTCTCTAAATAATCTGAACAAGGACCCATCTGATGCTAGTACCCTCTTAGCCTCCACCATCATCGCATCAAACGTTTTTTTGAAAATGACATTGATGGAACTCCCGTTGTCAATGAGGATCCGGGTGACAGTGAAATTTTTTATGGCGGCTTGGATTACCAGTGCATTACAGAATGGATCCTCTTGATCCGGCATGTCCTTCTGGGAGAAGGTAATGTTCTCGTATGTGTGCGGGGCTTGGGACGTCGAGGCAATGTTCTGAAGGTACATGGTGTGGATACTCGCCTTGCAAGAGGCCTAAACTCCCCCCGGATCACTCTGATCCCACCTCGGCCTCCTACGTCAGCCTGATCCTCACATTTGTCCTTATCCTCTGATCCTGATAGAACTTCTTTTATCTACACTTACAAGGTTACTGCTGGCATGGGGCCTGCTCCCTCGCTCCCTTCATCTCCAAGAACTCTGGGTAGTTAGCCGTCACATGGCCTTCCTCTTGGTGAAAATCACAGTAGCGCAGCTCCGCCCTGTCTTACGTCCTCCTCCTGTGGACGCCTCTCCTCCTCCTGCCCAGAGCTATCGTCATGGTCTGGTGTTGCTCGGGGAGAGGAGGTCTCTGGCCTTGCCTCTAACCAGGGGGGTTGAATCAGCCTTGGCCCCCTTGATGGTTTCCGCCTCAGTGCAGACCTCTTCCTTGGCCCCGGTCATGCCACTCCTGCTGCCTCCAACCCAGCTGGTTGTTCGGATCGTGACAAACTCATCTCAACTGTTGTTGTTGTTGCTTCCACTACATGGGCTCTCCCCTCCTTACCTCCTGATTCCTACCTCTTATTTCTTTCTCCTCCTCTGCCGCCTACTTGGCCAGCCTCGTGGCAAATGTCAGATTCGATGCTTCTCCCGCGATCTCCTTTGTCGCCCTCTCCTTTAGCTCCTTGAAGGATAGTGGAGGCACCCGCTTTAACTCCATTCTTAAGTACCCTTGCTGCAGCCCTAGGGTGAAGGCTATCATGAGGGTATGCCCATGCATCTCCTGATCTTGGAGAACCTCCTCCTGGAACCTGTCGACGTAGCACCCCAACTTCTCCTCCACACCCTACTTGATGAGAAACCGGGACTCCGACTCCTTCTTCCTCTTCTTTGAAGTTGAAAACCTCAGCGGGAACCCCCGATGTAGGTCCTCGAAGTAGTATATAGAGCTGGCAGGGAGCTGATCGAACAAATCCCTTGCCTTCTCCTTGAAGGTTATGGTGAAGAATCAACATTTGAATGCATCCGACATCTGTCAGATAGAGACCACATCCTCAAACCAATGGATGTGCTGGACTGGATCATCCCTACCAGTATAGTAGGAAATCTCTGGCTCATAGAACCCCTCTGGGATTGGGGTGGATGCGACCAGCTCTCTAAAAGGACTCCTCTCCCCAATAGAATGAACTAGGTGGTCTCGCAACTCAACCTCGCCGACCCTACCTGCCCTCGATGAACCGGGGAACAATGTTCGCCCTGAGAGGTCTCGCTCGTTGACTTCCCCCTCGACCACCTTCCTAGGTCGCCTGACGGGGACGTTCTCTACTAGAGACGGGATAACGACTATTGGGACAGAGGGCGTTGAGCACTCACCGCAAGCCGTGAGTGAGAAAAGTATAAGATCCTTGACTTCCATCTTGAAGTCCTCAAACGTTCTGAGGGTGGCCAGGGGAACGGGAGGTGGCGAGTTCATTGGGTCAACTCCTTATCCTTCACCTCCAGTCATTGAGCTCACTAAGGATTTTTTGTGTTGGTCACTCTCCACGCTCACCGCACCAAAATGTTGAAACCGGAAACCCGCTTCTATGGAGTTCGGACCCTAATAAGGGGTGACTGCACACCTACTTCTCCATATTATTTCGCTCAATCAGAAACTTAGGATTGGAGAATGACCCATAGCTGTAGTATGGAGGTCCCACCACACACCCGAAAGATCTTAAAGCGCTTCCCCTCCTTAACAGGAAATTGGAAAGCTTGTCATCTAAGGTACCCCTATGGGTCTATTTATAGATTTCTGAGTCCGGGCTGCAAATAGCATACCTTCACCTTTCTGTTTTACTATATGCAGTCCAAGGTGGGTCTGCCAACAACAAAACTCCATTGTTTGGAGAGTCTACTAGCATACCTAATTACATTTAATACATACTACAAGCACCCCGCATACTGGGGCGAGCGCAAGCCAGCTCGCCAGTCCCCTGGACGAGTACGACCTGGTTCCCACGACTCGCCTGCCTATTAGGCGAGTGCGAGCTGGGTTCCAGCGGCTCCCCGCCTCCTAGATGGAGGTAGGTCGTCTACCTGCAGCTCAGCTGCCTTCTAGGTGGATGTAGGCTAGATTCACCGGCTCGCCCGCCTGTTTGGCAGATATGGGCTGGCCCGCCGGCTGCCCCACCTATTAGGCTGATGCGGGTCGGCTGCTCTGGCTCGCCTGACTCCTGGGCAAACATGGGACGGCTACACCGGCTCGGCCGCCTCCTAGGCGGATGCGAGTCGGCTGCACTGGCGCGTACCTCAAGGGCGGATGCGGGTCGGCTAGCGCAGCTTGCCTATTGCTTTTGATCCCCTGGCCCATTTCAAGGGCTCTGCTCTGTCTCGTTTGGTCCACTCGGTGAACATGGGGTTGTACACTTCCTACTTGTATTTAATCTTAAAATTCAAATTACTTTCAACTCTATATAGTACAAAATAAAAATTATACATCATCTTCTTTTGATAATGCCAAAAGGGAGAGAATAAAATGAAGAAATCTATTATTTAGGGGGAGTGCATTTAAAAATTCATAAAATGCATATATGTAGGGGACATCCATATAGTGGGAGAACTTGCACATTTATCACGTTTATTATAAACTATAAACACCACTCTAGTTATAGGTTATTTCTTCCCAGAGGTTTTGTTATTATCTAAAGGGGGGATTGTTTGAGCATACGTTTCACATCCTTTGCTTTGAGAATAACAAATCTCATAATGTATTTGATCATGCTTGTTTATAGTGTGCATGAACAAAATCTACACTACCCTTATGAGTATGGTGTGGTTACAAGAAGAAAAGCTCTAGCTTTAGAGATATTGAGGGCGTTAGTAACTAATTATTGCGATAGAAGAGATGCCGACAAATCGATGGCAGATTGACGGCAAGTATTTTTTGATTGAAGACCTATCGGGCACAAACACCACACTTTATTTCTACAACAGAGCAATATGACCACGATCTCCGTACCACGACCCGCATAATCCAGGCGCACGCGTTCCACTAGTATCGTCAAGCGATATTAATATAGCATGGTGGTAGTACCATGATTTGCCATGTTTGCCACAATCATTGTCGCGCACTCCTTGTCATCGGCCATATGTCAACAAGATATGCTACCACTGGGAGGTATTGATATCACTGGCATTACTTCTTGAAGACTATTTAAAGAGGAGTTCTCATTATCCAAAGGTACAACTTTTGGAGATATAACTGATACCATTTGTGAGAGCCTCCATCCCCGAATTTCAGAGCACTCCTAACACAACTGTCACAACCTGCATTTTCTCCACATTAAAGGGGGATATCAGAGTAAGCGAAAATATGTGTCATGATGCCACGTCGGCAGGGGTTAACTGCAGACGCTCAGACCAAACTCTAACAGAACACCTTTACGAAGGATTTATAAATTATTTAATGAAAATCCAATTTAAGTTAAACGGTTAGTCGTATCCTTCGGCGTAGTGGCTCAACTAGTCCACTAGAAAAATATAGTTATACGCTGCGGAAATACTTTGATCAGATTATTTTAACATCCTACATGAGTATAAACATCCCCAGAGGACAACTCATGATATGCAAGACTCTAGATTTATTGTAAGAGTAAAAGTAGCTTTTACGACCGTTTAAATATAGTGATTTAAGTTTTCAAATATGTCATGAATGAAGTGTTATTAGTAGTTTTTATATTTTAAAATACCTAACAGTGCAACCTAACATAAAGTTTTCCCAGAGAACAAGTATAAATAACCCCCAACGAAAAAAATTGCAAAACTCAGCAGCTTAGCAAAGTACTTAATATTTTAAAAGAAAACCACCAGTGGGCGTCAACAACCTGACACGAACCCACTGAAGGTATGTATGTTTGTACTAACATGGAAATAACCCAAGAAAACTACCTCACAAAGGTGAGAAAAACCTTTGCAACAAGCAGTCCACTAGCAAACTCCCAAACTTAGCCGCTCAACCCGCTACTGCCATAAATCTGAGGCATTCAAAAGAAGAACACCTCAGCAAAAAAATATAAGTGGAAAAAGAAAATAATCAGGTAATAAGTAACAAGACAAGGAATGGTTTACCAAACCCGAGTAAAAGAAATGTTGAAAACCACTACTGATTAGCCAAATAAATACAAGTGCAGTAAAAGTCTGCAATAAAGGAGTTAATTGAATAAATGCACCAATTGCGGAACGAAGCCATGCTTTGACAAAATCTGCAAGTATTAGGATAAAAAGCAAAGACTTATCTAAGAAGCAAACTGAGCACAAAATAGCTTGAAAACGTGAATCATTAACACTTGATAAAATCAACCGAGCTGGAGTCGGTGACCAATTGTCCCATACCAGGCTCTCAGACACATATGTCTCAAAAAAGAAGGCCCTACGGTGGTGACCATTTGTCCAAACCCAAACCAACAGTCCTAAAAAAAGAGACTAATCATCCTCCAAGTGTAATGATCCACAAACTGACGTCCATTTGGCGGTCCTTTATCCACTACCAACCTTTACAGCCAAATAAACATCAAAACCTAACCAAATCCCAAGTCTAAACCCCAAGAAAAACTTAAATAAGTCCTAAAACATCTCAAAGGACCAAACACGATGAATTGGACCAAAAACATCGCAAATATTTCTAAGTCCTGGCCAAATTCGGAGAAAATCACCAAGTCCAGTGATAATTCGGGAGTATACTCGACACATTATGATACTCGTCGAATCGGCGAAAAAGACTTGGTGACGAAACTTTACACGATGATACTCGACGAATCGACATGTATACTCGATGAATTGCAAGACGATATCCGGTGAATTCCTATAATACTCTGCGAATCTCCCTTAGTCTAACTACAATACTCGACGAAATGGACTAGCGATACCCGCCGAAAATGACTTAACGAAAGATAGGTGATACTCGCCGAATTTACCTTGAGCTAATTTTTAACATACCATGCGAATAACTTACCTAACTCGCTGAAATGGACTTAATGATATTCGTCGAATTTATAACCTATACCTGTCGAACTCGACAACCAATACTCGACGAATTACCTACCTAAACACGCCGAATTTTACTTATATCATTAGGCTATACTCAATGATTTGGATGAAAATCTGCGCTACCCTAGGGGCTCTTCCATGGCTCATTCTACACTACTCCTATTTTCTAAGGGAGGAGGAAAGAAAGGAAGGAAACGACAAGAATAAACATGCAGGGGGGGGGGAAATCCACTTGCCTTGAAACTTCGAAGAAACGTCGCCCGCTCGCACAGCACAAGTATCTGCCATAAAAAGACTTAAGCAACTTTTTTTGAAACTTTTGGAGGAGAAAAGGGGTCAAAATCGCTAACCCTAACGTATAAAATCAAGGAATCGGGGAAAGCTTACCACGACCGGGAAACCCACGCTGAGAGCTTTCCAAATCTCCTAACAATCGTCGAAATCGACCACCTGAACTCCCTATGTACAACCTCGGGCTCATAGGAACAGTTTGAGATCGAAGAGAGGGGAAGTTAAGGCAAGATGGACTCTTTGACAGAAGCCTACTCACTGGCGAGTGGGTCCTATGAAAAGGGCTACTCGCCGGGTTCAGGCCGGCTCGCTAGGCGAGAGGGCCCCAGCGGTTAGGGCGAGAAGAGCCCAGCGGCTCAGGCGAGAGCCTTTCCAGGTAAGACGGACCCAGTGAGAGGGCCCAGCAGCTCAGGAGAGAGCCTCTCTAGGCAAAACGATCCCCAGAGGTAGGAGCTCTCGCCTGCAAGAAGGTGCTCTCGCCGAGCGCTGGTTCAGTTGGAAGGTGGTTCACCTTTTTAGCCCTAGGTGATTTTACACTTTTGCCCTCGGTGGTCTGCATATAACCCTTCAGAACGGCGGAGTTTGGCTGTTGGCAGAGTCAACCAAGGGCATTTTGGTTATTTCAGGTCGGTTCTGTTTGGTTATTGGCAGTTCAAACTCAGAGGCCTATAAATAGAACCAGAGGGGTTCTTCAGAAGCACTTTTTTCCGAAACTTTAGAGGATTTTCATGTGCTTTATGAGGATCTCCAAGCCCAGCTTTTGGCTTTAGAGGGGAGGCTCTCAAATATCTTTCGAGTAAGAGGTGGGACCTCCCTGCTGAGGCTTTGGGTCGATTTTTAGTCCTTCACGACCAGTCAGAGGTCAGAGCTTGGGATAAGTAGATGTTGGCTACACCCCTGATTTCGAACTTTCGTTGAGGTCAAATTTTGGCTTCAACAGTTCTGGTGCGGTGAGCGTAGAAGGTAGCAAATACAAGAAAGTGTTGAGTTTAGTCCTATGGCAGGAGGTGAAGGTGAAGGATCTGGTTAAGGAGGTTCCCCCTTCCGGGGAGAGGAGGCGACAAGGAATATGCTGGAGGACTTCAGGCAAGAGGTCTTCCAGACCATCAGCTTGGCCTTCTCGGCAAGGAGCAAGTGGGCAATGCCTCAGGTCCCGATAGAGGCGGTCCCACCTTGGGCGAGAACGCTCCTGGGTAGAGCCCCACGAAGGATGTCCCGGCGGAGGTTGGCGAGAGGGACGTGGCCGCACGAGAGATCTTCCCAGGCCATCTGTTACAACCCCATCCGTTCATATGGTATATACTAGAAGGTCCGGTCGGGGCCCCACAGCATATATCACAAAATAGGCGATGAAGGTACGGGATGATACCAGAGTAGCGCAGCGCACCTAGCATAAAACATTCTAGTGGAAGCCTATACTACCACTTAAACTCCTCTCTTGAATGTCCAATAAATAAAATACCATATTTTATCGCATATAGGAATGTCTTACAACATGTAAACAACATTGGACTTATGGCCTTACAAGGCTTTCAAACAGTGGCCCCAACATTGGCGCGCAGGCCGGCCATAATAAAAGAAAACACAACAAGCATGTCCAAATAGCCTTCGAGGGCTAGCAGTAGCAGCAGCAACAACAGCAAGGACCTCAACCTTTATGCGTCCTGCTTGGCTCTCCAGCACTTGTATAGGGACTATCCACCCAACTGTGGCAAACAGAAGCAACGGTCAGCGTTTAGCTGACCAAATTATAACGACCCTACCCCTTTTCTCGGGGAAGCGGTAATCTTCCCTGCAGGCATATTATATCACAAGCATGGCAATAGATTTCATATAATGTGCTTTCACGTACACATGCCATCACAACCATTCGCCACCCGGCCCAACGGTCCGTGCACTCAGGGTACATTCTTGGTGTTCTGACAAAGCACTTGCCCACCACCGTATCAGGGTCACAACCTAACGGTAACTCTCTTGAGCATTTACTCCATGGCGTGCAGCCGGAGTTTTATAGTCTTAGTGAACCTGGATTGGCCCTTAGCCCCCCATTGTATCACGGCGCGCAGGCCTAAGACTCTTGTAAGACCCCCCCTTTTTTTTTCCTTTTCGACTTCGGGGTCTTAGGCCCAGAACCGCCGTTTTGCGGTGACTCCTTCACGCCCTGAAGAGTCATCACCACAAAGCGCCGATTCTGCCGGCCATCTCGATCACATAAAGTAGCAAAATAATGAAGGAAAAGGAAGCTATCTGTCCACAGAGAATCGCATGACATAATAAATATAACTCCACGAAGGGAGTGTCCACAGAAAATAACATCAGAGTAGCAAAACGGGCTTATGCCCGGTACATCAAATCCTCACTACAAGATCTCTCATGCAGAAACAAAAGTAGAAAACTGCTCAGGGTCGAGACTCACGGTCCCGGCTGTGTGAACTCCGGAGCTAGACTGCCCCACCTCCAAGCGCACCGGTCTCTGGGGCTGCTCCTCCATGCTGGTCTCCGCGATCCCCTAAATGATGCGGTTCGAAAACCGTTAGTCTAAAAGACTAAGTCCTATCATCCCCCACCCCTTCCCCCACGGCTCCTAGGCACCGAGCGGAGAGGAAGAAAGGGGAGGACTTGAAGGTGGAGAATATCAAACAGATGGCAGCGGTCCTATTCTAGCAAGTTCTATAGTATATAAAGACAATAAGCTGTAATATGAAATGTAACCTTCACTTATGTGAAAAACACATAAGCCAAGGGGTCTTTTGCAAGGCTCCCATCGTATAAAAAGTCCCATACCGATTTATACGCTGGGGTGTCGGTGGTCAAACAGTAGTAACTAAATATATCAAAATTAACCTTAATTTATAAACTTGCCCACACAAGCTTATAGACTAAGGGGTCGTTTTGCAGGTCCTAAGGTATAAGCGTCCCATTCCACTTATACTTTAGGTGTCAAGGTTAAAGGTAACGATTATGCCATGACATGCAAGTGGGTATGATGGACATGCAAGTGCAACACACACACCCGACTCTGTGCACACAGACCTTTAGTTCCCCCTTTCTGAAGCCGTAACCTCCCAGGATACCTCCGTAGTGGCAGACGGAAGCGGTGGGTTGGGCCTCGCCCACCTCTAAACCAGTAAGGCACTACCGGTCAGACCTATCGTACGCCTCAACGCTTGGTGCACGAAGCGGACTCCTGCGTACTCTTGCCGGCTGGCGCACCGGACTTCTGTTGGCGAAGTGCTAACCACACTTGCCGAGTCAACGTATTGGTGTCGGTGCATCGACCCTCCAATACCGAAGACCCACCACCTTAATTTCTTTTCCTGTTATGCACATGCAAATTAGCGTAGTCAAGAATCGAGCCGAAGCTCCCCGGACCAACACGTCCGACTCAAGCAATCGAGCCGAAGCTCCCCGGACCCAGAGTCCGCCTTTTAACCATCCGAGCCGAAGCTCCTATCCAACCTCTGGTGCCATTAGTGTTGTGGAATGTGCAACCCTAATTACTAAGTTACTCTTTCAGCTTGTTAAACAGTTTACGTTAACCCAGGACTGCCCCCGGTATTCCCTGTGAAGGGCTCTCAAGGGGCACTAGGAACTATGTTGGGATTACGCCTAGCGTTCCCTTTCGCAAGGTACTTATTTTATTATTGGTTGATTCCCTTACCCTTTATTTTCTCATATTTCGATATGCTAATCCTAGGGTAGTTTGACTCCAACTCTCCTGGGTGGGACGATCTTTCGTCAGACCCGAACGCCTATAACCCTAGACAGATCCACACCTTGCTCACTCATCTTCCAAAGATGCAGCCCATTCCACTTGTCCTTACAACAACCACCATGACTCATCATACTTGCCCTAATTCACATACAAATGAAATCCTGCAGTTTTGCTATATGCAGACCACTTAAGCTACATGACCCGTAAAAAGGGAAGTACATGAAATACTCATCCAGTACACTTATGATAATTATTAGAGGTCTATTATGATAGATATAGTCTAAATTCAAAGAATCATATTTTTCCCAATTAATCTACTATTTATTGAATTTTCCTCAAAAACTAGGCCATAGTCAATTTGAACATGAACCATAAGATTTTCTCAGGTAATGGCCTCCTAAAATTTTTATTCACTAAATAACAGAGAAATATTATTGGTTGCCAATTTTCATAATTTTCCAGATAGTTCTTGACCTCTAAAGGATTTATTAAAATAATTCCTAAAATCAAATATAATGAAGGAAGTGCCACAAATATGTCTCCAATAATTATGTAAAAATTACTAGGGCTTCATAAGGAACTAGAAACATCATGATGAAGAAATTAGAATTTTTCAGACAATCTAAATGTCATTATTAAATTTACCAAAGTTCCAAAGAATTAAATAATTAAAGAAGCAACTACTAAATATCATTCTTCAAAAATTTCATAAATATTTACAGAGATGGTTACCATGATTACAAGCCCCTTTGCTAAGTTTCATCAGGTTTAATCAAGTATATTTTGCTCCAAAAATTCCTAAGTGAAAATTGTAGAACATGACTTTGTGAATAAAGTACCAAAAATATTCATCCAAAATTTATTATAAAATTTCCAGAGATATATATACCCTAAGCAACTACCCATTCAAAGACTTAGGCCTTTTCAGAAAGTTTTGGTATTAGATCTTATGGTTTCAAGCTAGTGCCCTAAACTAGGGTTATGGATTTAAGGGGTTTTAAGTCTTCCAAATGCCCTAAAATTTTAACCACAGGACCATAGTAACCCTGTGGACATCATTCCCAAGTTTCAAGTCCATCCAAGGTCTTTTGACCCCAATTTCTTCAAACCCTAGAAATTTACCCTAAAGGGCCTACCCTAAAATTCTAGGGCTACCCTAGTCCAATCCACTCCAAACTCCATAAGTGAGTGTAAAAAAGTCAAATTATATCAGTGGCCAAAATTTCAGCCTCTGATGAGGGAATTTGGCCACTCAACCATCAAATAGTGGCTTTTGACCAAAATACCCTTATAAGGTCATATATAGGGTGGGTAAATTACCTATCCTAAACATCTCCAAATGAGCTAAAGTTTTAACCCTATACCTATCATGACATCTAAGACCACCCACCAAAATTTGGGGGGAGTTTTAAATTAATTAGGTGACATAATTAAATTAATCATGATTTATTAAATTTTTCTAAAAACTATAGAAAAATATTCTCCAAAAATTCTATATTTTGGACAGGTTCTAGATATGACTAAGACTTTCTCACTGCCCAAATTTCAACCTGTTTGGACAAGGAATGAAGTGTGGGCACCAAACATAATTTCTGTTTAGGCCTAGGTATAGGTCCTACCAAAAAGGGTACCCTGGTCTAACCAGTGGCCCAAAAGGGTCCAAACAATTTTTGCTACAAACTAGACACCCTAAGCTACAATTTTCATGTTGGGCAGATTTCCATTCAGGGTCCCTAAGTATTTTTAAAACTTAAATACATTAAATACATCTAGTGTGACAGAAATGAAATGATTTTTATTTAAATCCTAAAGTATTTGATTTGATGCCGCGCGAATCTTGGCGCAGATCGACGGCGCTGGGTTATCGTCCCCGATGAGCCAACGGCCAGGATCGCTTCTTCCTGTGCCGACTTCAAGCGTCTGCCGCCGGCCACCCAGTCCCTTCCCCGGCCGGCCACCGCCACCATCACCTCCGTTGAGGTGGTGGCTATCGCCAGACGGCGGCACAGCCGCCGGAGGGGCGGGTTCCGGCGATCCAACCAAATAAATTCTCGGCCGAAGGCCATGAATTTTGCGAGTTGGATCGGGCTCAATTGTGCCCGAACCTTGGCCCTAATGAAACCTAAGATCTACCCATGAGAAAAGAGAAGGAGGAGGACCTTCCTGGCGGCCTGGATGCGAGAGGAGCGGCGGGATGCCATTGACGACGGCGGCGGCGTTCGGCTTCTGCAACTACACAGTGGAATGGCTCGTCTCCTCCAGGTAAACGCTCCAAAATGATCCCCTCGGCTCCCTGAAGGTGTTTAAATGGCAAATGGGGGAGAGGAGAGGCTGGTTCTTCAATAGCCATTAACACCATTAAAGGTGTGGCTCGGGTTGTGTGGAGGGGGGCTGAACCCACCCCTTGGTGGCCGGGAAACGGCTGGAATCAACTCCTCTCCCCTAGAGGAGTTGATTACAGCCATAACTGGTGGCTGTTGGCCTTCCTTGGCCGGCTTCTCTCTTCCCTTTCCTCTTCCCCATTTTCTCTCTCCTCCATTATCATGGAGAGGAGCTCTTTTCTCTCTCCTAGTCACCTCTGGTTGACTAGTCAACCCCACAAGCTAAGGGCAGCCCACTTGATTATGATGGTCATGGGAATGGGTTTAGCCTAAAGGAGAAGTGGCTTGGGCTTGGGTTAGCCCTTTTTGGGCTAAGTTGACTTGACCCTAAATGAGGGTTGACTTGGTCAGTTTGACCATCTAGGTTGACCCCATTGGATCCTGGGTGATTCATTGGCCTCCCCTAAGGTCCATGTAGGGTTGGGTAGGGTTGACTTGGCACCTTAAAGGTCACTTGACCCTTGGTAAGGTCACTTTGACCATTTTAGGGCTAGAGTTGACTTGGGTCAACATGACCATTAGGGTTCACCCCTATGGATCCTTGGTGACCCATTGACTTCCCTTAGGGTCTAGGTAGGGTTATGTAGGGTTACCCTGCACTCTGGAGGTCACATACCCTTAGTAAGGGTACTTTGACCAGATTAGGGCTCGAGTTGACTTGGGTCAACCTGGCCTCTAGGGTTGGCCCTAATGGGTCCTTTGGCTCTAATGGGTCTCCCAAAATGTTTGGGAGTGTTGTGGTAGGGTCTTGGGGCCATGGTGAAGCCCCATTGTCATTCTAACCCATTGTTCAAACTTCTACTATTTGCAGACCATGGTGATCCCTACCTTGGCCTCCTATCTCTTGGCCCATTTCTGGCTTCCTAGGGTTTTGTCATGACCCAGTCATGGCCAAAACCACTCTTAGGGGTCTAGTTGGAAATGGGATGTTATAGAAGCAACGGTCAGCGTTTAGCTGACCAAATTATAACGACCCTACCCCTTTTCTCGGGGCAGCGGTAATCTTCCCTGCAGGCATATTATATCACAAGCATGGCAATAGATTTCATATAATGTGATTTCACGTACACATGCCATCACAACCATTCGCCACCCGGCCCAACGGTCCGTGCACTCAGGGTACATTCTTGGTGTTCTGGCAAAGCACTTGCCCACCACCGTATCAGGGTCACAACCTAACGGTAACTCTCTTGAGCATTTACTCCATGGCGTGCAGCCGGAGTTTTATAGTCTTAGTGAACCTGGATTGGCCCTTAGCCCCCCATTGTATCACGGCACGCAGGCCTAAGACTCTTGTTATGCGCTCCAATAGACCGCACCTTCTGGTCTCACGTCGGACGGACATAACGCAGGTCAGATCCTCCAACCCCCGTTGCTCAAATCGCCTTGCCATCACCGAGCACGGCGTACTCGCGGCTATATAAAGGCGCAGATAGGTCTCACCGATCCTGTTCTGGCATTCAAGCCTGGGCATAATTCTTAGACCCATTCTCTCACAACAACAGTGGGTCTTTCCATGGCACACCAGTACTTCCTGTTACTCGTTCACAGGTATGACACCGCAATATCACAAATGTCAGGGGTCTTTCCTGGGCACACCAGTACTTCCTGTTACTCTCTTCACATGTGGACACCCTACGACATCAAGCATCATAAAGGGCCTTTCCTGGTCACACCAGTACTTCCAGTTACTCATTCACAGGTATAATCCGTTGACTCCTTAAACTACACGTTTATCACGGAGTCTTCTCCGATTAGTATGCAACATCATCAATCCAGACCAACCTGTCAAGATGGGCTTCACACAATATGCCTATTTCGTACTCCATTTTCGGATTTATATGCCAACAAGGGGATTTCATGCATCCACCCAAAGACTCCCAAAATAAGCCACCTCTTGGTGGGGGAATCACAAACATATGCCAAAAGGAAGCCTTCACATGGCTAGGAAGAAAAGTCGTTACCCTTGAAGCCCTCTTTGGTGCCATGAACTCTAAGCTGGCTTGAACGACTCACAAGAGCTTTTCCTTCGCAACGCCGGCTTCCGATCTCTCGTTGGTGAACCACAGCACCACCGGTGACCAGCCCCTTGCCTCCTCCTCCTCCTTCCTCTCCCTTTCTCTCACTAATAATGAAGAAAGAGAAGACCAAATGAGAAATGAGATTTCTCTTCTCATTCACGACCTTATGGAAAAAGGGAGGCAGTTCAGCCATTGGATCCCAGTCGAAAGAACGGACGGCTATGATTTTGCCAGAAAAGCTAATTTTTGCCTGACACGGCCTGGACACGCCCGTGTCCCAGGCCGTGTACCTCAAGCGTTGCTCAACCGACTTATCCAAACCAGTGACACGCCCATGGGACACGCCCGTGTCATGGGCCGTGTCACCCGACACGCCTTCAGACACGCCTGTGTCTGTGGCCGTGTTCATCAGGCGAAAAAAATCCCAAAATTGCCCGAGACTCACACGGCCTGTGACAGGACCGTGTCCCAGGCCGTGTGCCCATACACGGCACTTCGACACGCCCCAGCTCAAAGTCGTCGAACTAAGTTTGTCGAACCAAAGCGACATGCCTTGTGACACGCCTGTGTCACAGGCCGTGTTCACCCACATCTCGACACTCGACGACCACATCTCGACACTCGACGATCATCGAGCAATTTTCGTCGAACACACAACACGGCCTTGGACACGCCCGTGTCCTTGGCCGTGTGCCTTCTCTCGACACATCGTCGCGTGAAAAACGTCGACTCCCACTCCGATCGTCGACACGGGCTCGACACGCCCTGGGACACGCCCGTGTCCCAGGCCGTGTCACCCGAAAAGTTGTCTGCTGCTAAAAATTGGGTTGTTACAACCGTCCCCTCCTACAGAAAATTTCGTCCTTGAAATTCAGACACAGGAAGGCAACCATCAACCAAAAAGTTATACCATTAAAATTTTTATGTTACAACACAATTCTCTCCACGGATTATAGAAACAGCTCGGGAAACTGTTCTCGCATGGTTTGCTCTCGCTCCCATGTAAGTTCCTCACGGCCGCAGTTGTCCCACCGGACTTTCACAATGCCGACCGTCTTGTTCCGCAACTGTTTCTCGGCTCTATCCTCGATCTGAATGAGTCTAACTCTCATTGTTAGCCCATACTCCACCGACACACGATCATCCGCAATCACTTGAGCTGGATCATTAACGGCCTTTCGAAGCACCGAGATGTGAAATACATCATGTAATCCACCCAAGTCTGCCGACAGAGCTAGCCGATAAGCCGCTTCTCCGACCCGCTCAACCACTTCAAAGGGACCCAAATATATTGGACTCAACTTTTTCAATAGTCGAATCCTGGAGACACCTTTGAATGGCTTGATCTTCAAGAAAACCCAATCGCCAACCGCAAATTCCACGTTTCGGTGCTTGGCGTTGTAGTACTTAGCTTGTCGATCTTGAGCAATAAGTAGCTTCTCTCGAATAGTTCGTATGGTAGAATTTGCTTCATCAACTTCATTTGGTTTATAAATTCGAGCTTCGCCCGCTTCTACCCAAGCCAAGGTAGTACGATACTTCCTTCCATATAACGCTTCATATGGTGCCATCCCAATGCTCGTCTGGTAGCTGTTATTATATGCAAACTCTACCATATAGAGATGATCTTCCCATCTCTTTCCGAAGTCGAGGGCGCACATCCTGAGCATGTCCTCCATCGTTCTGTTGGTACGTTCAGTTTGGCCATCTGTTTGGGGATGAAAGGCCGTACTGAAAGTCAACTTCGTGCCCAACAGTCGGTGAACTAGCCTCCAATCATTTGATGTGAATCGCCCATCTCGTTCACTTACGATGCTCTGAGGAACACCGTGAAGCCGTACAATCTGGTCAACATACAATTTTGCCAAACTTTCGACAGAATCATCCCGCCTGTTTGGGAGAAAATGTGCCCCTTTAGTTAGCCAGTCAACAATCACCCAAATGGAATCATTTCCTCGCTGCGATCTCGGCAACCCGTGCACAAAATCCATTGAAATATCATCAAATTTCCACTCTGGGATCGACAGTGACTTCAAATAACCACCCGGCTTTTGGCATTCCGCCTTCACCATCGCACATGTTTGGCATTTGGATACATAGAGGGAAACATCTTTCTTGAGCCCTGACCACCAGAATAGCTTTTTCATATCATTGAACATCTTCGTGCTCCCGGGGTAAATGGAATACTTTGTATAATATGCTTCATACATTAGTTCTTCCCTCAATTTACACACATTCCAGATGCACAAACGGCCCTCTTTTCGCACAAGACCGTCATTCCAGGAGAATTTGCCTTCTGGCCCTTCATTAACATAGCGTAAGAGATCTTCATCAAACTCCGTTGCCCGTCGAACTCGGTCCGCAAGGTCACATTGCACCTCCATCCAGTTCAAACATTCATTGGCAGTGGCATTTTTGTCAACACAATATATCTCTAACGCTTCCAGTTCCTGGATAAGACGTTTGTCATGCCTTTGTAACCAATTCGCTCTAACCGGAACCCTCTGACTCAAGGAATCCGCGACAACATTCCCTTTCCTGGGAGTATATTGAATCTCAAAAGTGTAGTCCCCAAGGAACTCCAACCACCTTCGTTGTCGCATGTTCAAGTCTTTCTGCTCCAATAGGTACTTTATAAAGGTAGTGTCGCCACAACTTGAGTGCAAAAATCACCGCCGCTAATTCCAAGTCATGGACAGGATAATTTCGCTCGTGCACCTTTAGTTGACGTGAGCCATAAGCAATTACCTTTCCATTCTGCAGAAGAACGCAGCCCAAGCCGCTCCCTGAGGCATCACTATAGATAACGAATCCATCGGTCCCACTTGGCGAAGACAACACTGGCGCCGTGGTCAACCGAACCTTCAGCACTTCAAAAGCTCGTGCACATTCTGGTGTCCAAACGAACTTCTGATCTTTTCACGTCAATGTGGTTAGCGGCAAAGAAATCCGCGAGAAGTTTTCAATGAATCTTCGGTAGTAGCCTGCAAGTCACAGGAAACTCCTGACGTCGGCCACGGAAGACAATATTGGCCACTTTTGTATGGCCCTTATCTTCGCTGGATCCACTGTAATGCCCGCTCCACTTACCACATAGCCCAGAAAAGCCACCGACGATAGCCAAAACTCGCACTTCGAGAAGTTGGCATAGAGCTGATTTTGCCTCAACGTATTCAACACCAACCGCAAGTGAGTCTCATGCTCAACTTTCGACTTCGAGTATACCAGGATATCATCAATAAACACGATCACAAACAGATCCAGGTACTCTCGGAATATGCGGTGCATCAAATCCATAAACACCGAGGGAGCATTGCACAATACAAATGGCATGATTGTGAACTCATAGTGCCCATAATGCATTCCAAATGCGGTTTTGGGAATGTCACCTTCCCGAATGCTCAACTGGTAATAACAAGACGTCAGATCCAACTTCGAATAGACGGTCGAGCCCACCAGCTGATCGAATAACTCATCAATCCAAGGTATCAGATATTTATTCTTCTCGGTCAGCTTATTCAGTTCACGGTAGTCAATACATAACTGCAACCCACCATCTTTCTTCTTTACAAAAAGCACAGGTGCGCTCCAAGGTGACATGCTTGGGTGTATATAACCTTGCTCCAGCAAGTCCTGTAATTGGACTTTCAACTCCGCCATTTCCTTAGGAGCGACGCGATCTGGAAGCGGGGCACAGGTTTCGCACCTCACACCAACTCGATTGTGAAGTCAATCTCTCGCTGGGGTGGCAGCCTAGGGAGCTCCTTGGGACACACATCTGCAAATTCTGACACAATCAGAACATCACGCACACTGGTCTTTGACTCGACAGCCTGAATCAGTGCGAAGTAGCACTACGCACCCTTCCGAACAACTTTCACGATCCTTCAAGGCATGCAGCTTTGCAAGCTAATCCATACCACATATTACGTCGAATTCCGATATCGGCAATACAGATGAAACAAACTGAAATACCGACTTCCTATTTGGACCGCCACATCGCAAGCTTGATCCATAAACATCTAACAGTCATTTGGCAACATCACTTTGGCGCTATCTGTCTTCACACGACTAGATATCCCAAGCCGCGCTAGGCAGAAAGGAATACGAAGCATCCGTAACAAACGGTGCTCTCGTTAGCGTGTTCAACATCATCGCAAAGCATGTGGTGCACGTAACACACACAAGTTACAGACACAAGATGCAAACAAAAGCAAGCACTATGATTTTCATGCACTCGTAACACGTAGGCTTGTGTCTGGGATGCAGAGGACTCCACCACTACTTTTTCCGTCGTCAAATAAGACGCTCCGATTTCCTGCTCAACCAGACGTTGCCGACTCCTAGTAAGGTTGGGCACAAATGTCCCCATAGCATAAAACATCAGCAATCTGTTATGTTCCCGGCTATCGGACAAACATGTTGATCCCACATATCCATGTACATTGTAGTATTATCATCCAAAACGACTTATTATACATACCCACATGCATAATACACCCTACATGAGGAGCGCCATTATTTATGTACATCATGATATCGACATTTCCTTCTACTTTATTGCCCGCTACGAGCCAACACGGCAATCTCGGGCTTTATGCCCTACTTTCCCACACGAATAACACTTGGATTGCTTCTTTGACTGCTGAACACCATCCCAATAGTTACGAGCGAGGTTTCCTACCTGACCACAAACATAAAAAGTACGCTTCTCGAGTCTTTTCTTCTTACGCTGAGCAGACTTCCCCACCCTTGGAGTGCGCACTTTCCTGGTCGCAGGCATCTGCTGGGCTCTCATCAAGTCCATTTCCAACAGTCTAGCTGCCTCCACCAGAGGTTGGAATCCCAAGAACTTAGGACCCATCAACAAGAAACAGAGTTCCTGCCATAGTCCATCATAAAACTGATTGATCTTCATCCCCTCGGTTTCAAACACAAACTCTGGTTGTTGTCTCATTGCAACAAATGCATGAAAATAGTCCTCAACTGTGTCCTCTCCTTGGCTCAAACACACGTTCATCGATGAAGCTGAGGTACTTCCCCTTCCAGTCTGCTCAAGTTCACTACCCGGCAGGGAACGCATTACTGGATCAGAGGGTTGAACCTGTCCCGCATGATAAGCCTTGAGCGTTGCAAAAACCTATCGGCAATCAGTCGAGCCATTTCTACAAATGGAGGAGATGTTGGTACCACAGTTGATGTCATGCTTCCCATCGAGTGTCGGGGTTCCTGCAGCCATGCCATCGCACTCGTCGCCTACATTTGGAAAATTACATAAGTAAGCAATAAGATAGGAACGCATAGGTTCCTCGAACACTAAAATGTGCATTCCTATCATGGACATTCAGGAGTTCACTCGTAGAAATGTGGTTTGCACAAACACGTGCTCGCCACCCAACAAAAGAAGTCGACCACGACTTCATGAGGGAAAGACCAAGACAGCTGATACAAAAATGTAACAACCCAATCCGTTCATATGGTATATACTAGAAGGTCCGGCCAGGGCCCCACAACATATATCACAAAACATGCGGTGAAGGTACAGGATGATACCAGAGTAGCGCAGTGCACCTAGCACAAAGCATTCTAGAGGAAGCCTATAGCACTTAAACTCCTCTCTTGAATGTCCAATAAATAAAATACCATATTTTATTGCATATAGTAATGTCTTACAACATGTAAACAGCATTGGCCTTATGGCCTTACAAGGCTTTCAAATAGTGGCCCCAACATTGGCGTGCAGGCCGGCCACAATAAAAGAAAACACAACAAACATGTCCAAATAGCCTTCGAGGGCTAGCAGTAGCAGTAGCAGCAACAACAAGGACCTCAACCTTTATGCATCCTGCTTGGCTCTCCAGCACCTGTATAGGGACAATCCACCCAATGGTGGCAAACAAAAGCAACGGTCAGCGTTCAGCTGACCAAATTATAATGACCCAACCCCTTTTCTCGGGGCAGCGATAATCTTCCCTGTAGGCATATCATATCACAAGCATGGAAATAGATTTCATATAATGTGCTTTCACGCACACATGCCATCACAACCGTTCTCCACCTGGCCCAACGGTCCGTGCACTCAGGGCACATTCTTGGTGTTCTGGCAAAGCACTTGCCCACCACCGTATCAGGGTCACAACCCAACGGTAACTCTCTTGAGCATTTACTCCATGGCGTGCAGCCGGAGTTTTATAGTCTTAGTGAACCGGGATTGGCCCTTAGCCCCCCATTGTATCACAGCGCGCAGGCCTAAGACTCTTACTATGTGCACCAACAGACCGCACCTTCTGGTCTCACGTCAGACGGACATAACGCAGATCGGATCCTCCACCCCCCGTTGCTCAAATTGCCTTGCCATCACCGAGCACGACGTACTTGCGGCTATATAAAGGCGCGGGTAGATCTCACCGATCCTGTTCTGGCATTCAAGCCTGGGTATAATTCTTACACCCATTCTCTCACAACAACAGCGGGTCTTTCCTTGGCACACCAGTACTTCCTGTTACTCGTTCATAGGTATGACACCGCAATATCACAAATGTTAGGGGTCTTTCTTAGGCACACCAGTACATCTTGTTACTCTCTTCACAGGTGGACACCGTACGACATCAAGCATCATAAAGGGCCTTTCTTGGTCACACCAGTACTTCCAGTTACTCTTTCACAGGTATAATCCGTTGACTATTTAACTACATGTTTATCACGGAGTCTTCTCTGATTCGTATGCAACATCACCAATCCAGACCAACCTATCCAGATGGGCTTCACACAACATGCCTATTCCGTACTCCATTTCCGGATCTATATGCCAACAAGGGGATTTCATGCATCCACCCAAAGACTCCCAAAATTAGCCACCTCTTGGTGGAGGAATGACAAACATATGCTAAAAGGAAGCCTTCACATGGCTAGGAAGAAAAGTCGTTACCCTTGAAGCCATCTTTGGTGCCATGAACTCTAATCTGGCTTGAACAACTCACAAGAGCTTTTCCACAGCAACGCCGGCTTCGGATCTCTCGTTGGTGAACAGCAGCACCACCAGTGACCAGCACCTTGCCTCCTCCTCCTTCTTCCTCTCCCTTTCTCTCACTAGTAATGAAGAAAGAGAAGACCAAATGAGAAATGAGATTTCTCTTCTCATTCACAGCCTTAAGGAAACAGGGAGGCAGTTCAGCCATTGGATCTCAGCTGAACGAACGGACGGCCACGATTTTGCCAGAAAAGCTAATTTTTGCCTGACACGGCCTGGACACGCCGGTGTCCCAGGCCATGTGCCTCAAGCGGTGCTCAACCGACTTATCTGAACCAGTGACACGCCCATGGGACACGCCCGTCTCATGGGCCGTGTTACCCGACACGCCTTTAGACATACCCGTGTCTGTGGCCATGTTTATCAGGTGAAAAAAAATCCCAAAATCGCCCGAGACTCACACGGCCTGTGACACGCCCGTGTCCCAGGCCGTGTGCCAATACATGGCACTTCGACATGCCCAAGCTCAAAGTCATCTAACTGAGTTCGTCGAACCAAAGGGACAAGCCCTGTGACACGCCCGTGTCACAAGCCGTGTTCACCCACATCTCGACACTCGACGACCACATCTCGACACTCGACGATTGTCGATCAATTTTCGTCAAACACACAACACGGACTTGGACACGCCCGTGTCCTTGGCCGTGTGCCTTCTCTCAACACATCGTCGAGCGAAAAACGTCGACTCCCAGGCCGATCATCGACACGGGCTCGACACGCCCTGGGACACGCCCGTGTCCCAGGCCGCGTCACCTGAAAAGATGTCTGCTGCTAAAAATTGGGTTGTTACACCAGCATCCCGAGAGGGAGGTTCCAACAGAGGTTGGTGAGAGGGAGGCGGCTATGCAAGAGATCTTCACTGGGCATGGTCTCGCGGATCGGGCCAGCCAGCCGAGGCCGCGAGATGTGCCCTCTCGGCAAGCAGGTGGCGAGATCCATTTTAGTGAACTCATCATCTCGGCCTCGGTGCCGGAGGGGTTCCGGGAGCCCGATATGTCCTACTACTCGGGAAAAGATGACCCTGTGCAGCACGTACAGTGGTTTGAGGATGTTGTTTTGATAAGGCAAATGAAGGATGCCTTCAACTGCCAGCTGTTTGCGATCACATTGAAGGAGAAGGCACGAGACTGGTTCCACCAGTTGCCGGCGAGTTCGATCTATAGTTTTGAGGATCTGCGTCGAGGGTTCCTGTTGAGGTTCTCGACATCAAAGAAGCGTAAGAAGGAGGCGGAGTGCCTGTTTGCGGTAAGGCAGAAACAAGACGAGACATTGGGCCATTATGTTGACCGTTTTCAGGAAGAGATCCTCCTGGTCCAGGAGGTCCCAAGGTATGCATTGATGATCTCTTTTACCCTATGGCTGAGGCCGAGATTATTTAACATGGAGCTGAAGAGATTGCCCCCATCTCATTTGAGGAGCTCATGGAGAGAGCGGCGAAGGAGATAGACTTCTAAAGGGCCAATCCGGCTTTTTCCCAGAAGCTGGCCAGGTTGGCGGAGGATGACATGAAGGAGCCGGGAGTAGGAAGGCAGAAGGAGCAGAGAGAAGATAGAAGGAGGGAGGAGCCCCGAGGACAGGGGCAGCAGGGACCGCATCAAGGATGGGGTGCCCGAGAGCCTAACAACCAGTTAGGTTGGAGGCCTCAGGAGGGTCGCCCCCAGGGGAAATGAGGAGGCCTTCAGGGAAGGGACAACTTTCTCGAGCCGAGGAGGTTTGATCAGCCGGCGTGGAGTCAGGGGCCGAGGGATTGCTTCCCGCAGCAGCAGGAGGAAATGGAGGTCGGCCGAGGTAGAGGAGGAAGGAGAGGAGCTTGGAAAGGAGCCGGAAGAAGTGGAGGTGGAGAAGGAAGAGGGGGTCTAGTGGCGTTGCTTTTCTGTGACTTCCACCAGGAGGATGGTCACGCGAAGGCCACCTGCCCAGAGTTCTTGGATATGAGAGAAGCCAGGGGGCTAGGGAGGCATGATCCGCCGGTAAGGATCATGGAGGTGCAGCAGGGGGAGGCGGAAGACGGTTGTGAGGACCGGGCGAACATAGGAACCTGAGGAGGGATCGGGGTGATCCACGGAGGAGTTGGGATTGAGGCAACTCATAAGGGGAGCCTCCAGACCATGTTCCGAAGGGGCGTAACCTTGACCTCCCAAGCTCTCCCTCCGGAAGAGAAAATCACCTTTTCTTCAGTAGATATGCCAGATTATAATGAGCCATTCTGTGATGCCTTGGTGATCCAGATGGAAGTAGAGAACTTCATGGCCTCCAGGATCCTGGTGGATAACAGGAGCTCCGTGAATGTGATTTTCAAGAGGACCTTTGATGAGATGAATGTCAAGGCCAAGAGGGTCTTAGCTTCGGACGGACCGTTGTTTGGATTTTTAGGAGTAAGGAAGGAGGTTGAAGGAGGAGTAGGGCTGCATGTGAAGTTGGGGGCCGTGTCGCAGAACTGCAGGTTCGTGATCGTGGACACCCCGAGCAGCTATAACATCATCTTTGGGCGCCCCCTCATCAGCGCCTTTCGCTGCGTCCCCTCCTCATTTCACTGATGCCTTAAGTTCAACAATGGAGGGGTGCATGTTAGGAGCAGGGGGACCCAAAGGTAGTGAGACAATGCTACCTGACGGCGGTCAACACCATATCTTGGATAGCAGAGGCGGAAGAGCTGGAGAGGAAAATGGCGGAGCAGGAAGAGGTTGTCAGAGAGGTGGAGGTGAGTCTGGAAAAGGAGAGGGAGGAGATTGAGGTGGAGCAAAGAGGAGGAGCTATGCAGAAGGTCTAGAGGGACGAAGAGTCGGAGCTGCAAGAGGGTCGGCGGGTGGAAGGAGTAGGGGAGGGAGTTGAGAGGGAGGTCCTGAGAGACATGGAGGACGAGCAGCAGCAGCAGCATGAGAGCCTGGGGGAGGCGATTTAGGTCGGGGAAGCAGGAGGGGAGGAAGAGTTTGGGCAGGAAGAGGAGGCAAGGGCCGGCTGGGAGCAGTCGCGGCTAGAGCCTACTGAGGAGGTGGTGAGATGGAAGTCTTCACCAGCACCAGCTAGGTGCAGAAGGTGCGGATCAGCGGGGGCTTGAGCAACGTGGACCAGGAGCGAGTGCAGGCTTGTATCCAGATCAACATCAACATCTTTGCTTGGAGCGTAGCCTGCCATCGCCTGAACCTGGACCCTCGGACGCACCCCATTTACCAGAAGATGAGGATCATCGCTACCAAGCTGGAGGAGCCCATCCGCGAGGAGGTCAAGAAGCTTCTGAAGGCTGGCTTCATCTCAGAGATCCAGTATCCAGGCTGGATATCCAAGGTGGTAATGGTAAAAAAAGGGGGAGGGAAGTAGCGCATGTATATCGATTTTTCCTTATTAAATAAATTGTGCCCCAAGGATTGCTACCCCCTACCTCGAATCAACACGCTAGTTGATTCAGCCGTTGGTTTTTCTATTATGATTTTTTTGGATGCTTTTTCAGGTTACCACTAGATCCGAATGCACCCTCCTGATGTCAAGGACGTCTCCTTCATCACAAGAGAGGGATGTTTTAGCTATAAGATGATGCCCTTTGTGTTGAAAAATGCAGGAGCTACATACCAGCGCATGATGGATCGAGTCTTCCGGGGCCAAAGTGGGAGGAACCTGGAGGTCTATGTTGACGATCTAATGATTAAGAGCAAGTGTGTAGACTCACACCTTCGGGACCTGGAGCAGATGTTCGCCACCCTGCGGAAGTACAAGATGAGGTTGAATCCCTTGAAGTGCGTCTTCGACGCGAGCTGCGGGAAGTTCCTTCAGCATCTTCTGACCCCGACAGGAGTGGAGCCTAAACCAGATAAGATGAAGTCCATCCTAGAGCTGGAGTCACCACGCAACGCTAAGGAGGTCCAGCGCTTGATAGGTAAGCTAGCCGGGCTAAGCAGATTCCTCTCCAGGTCGGGAGAAAGATGTTCATCATTCTTCAAAGTGCTACTGGGTACTCAAAGGTTCGAGTGGACCGCCAAATGTGAAGAGGCTTTCCAAATGCTGAAGAAGCAGCTCTCCCTGGCTCCTCTACTTCAAATCCCAAAGGAAGGGGAGGATATAGCCTTGTACCTCGGAGTAGGAGCAGAGGCCATGAGCTTTGTCCTTGTAAGGGAGGAGGGGCAGAAACAATTGCTAATCTACTATATTAGCAGGATCCTGAAGAAGGCGGAGCTCCGCTGCCCCATCTTAGAAAAGCTACCTTATGCCTTAATCATTTCGTTCAGGAAGCTCCGGTCGTACTTCTAAGCGCATTCAATTAGGGTGTTGATGGACCATACCCTTCGTAAGAGTTTTGAAGGAGTGGAGCACTTAGGCAGTTGGCCAAGTGGTCTATCAAATTAAGCGAGTTTGATATCTCATTCGTGCCAATGCTCTCCATTAAGGCACAAGCGGTGGCTGACTTCTTGGCAGACTACGTTGTTGAGGTCGGAGCCGAGGGACCGCGGCCGCAGGAGGAATGGAAGATGATGGTTGATGGGGCCTCGGGAAAGCACTCCCTCGGAGCAGTGGTGGTGTTGATAAGCCCTCAAGGGGTCACTATAGAACAAGCAGTGGTCTTGCACTTTCCAGCGACTAACAACCAGGCAGAGTACGAGGCCGTGATAGCCAACCTTCGTTTGGCAAAGGAACTTGAGATCTAGGGTGTGGAGGATTTTACGAACTCATTGGTGGTCGCATCACAGATCCGAGGAGAGTTTGAAGCTCGGGAGCCCACCCTTGTGAAGTTCTTGTCGAAGGTCAGGGTGATCATCGGAGGGTTCCGAACGTTCTCCATCCAACATGTCCCTAGGGAAGAGAGCATAGCTATCGATCGGTTGGCTAAGTTTGGACCTCGGGGAGGAGTGACCCTGACGGAGCTATTTTGACTGGCAATCGAGGAAGGAGAGTTGATGGAGGTGGATTGGCGACCCTTGTGGGTGGATCCGTTGGTGACCTTCCTAACCACTGGCGAGCTTCCGGAGGAGGCCAAGGATGCAAAACGTTTTAGGCACAAGGCAGCTCATTACCTAATGATGGAAGGGGGGTTACATTGGAAGATGTTGTCGGGACTCTTGGCAAGGTGTGTGACCGAGGAGGAGATCCCGAGGATTCTGGAGGAAGTACATTCAGGTGAATGCGACAGTCACTCAGGGAGAAGGACGTTGGAAGCAAGGGTAGTGAGGCAAGGGTATTTCTGGCAGACCCTGAGGAAGGATGTGGCTGAGTTTGCGAGGAGGTGCAAGAAGTGTCAGATGTACGCCCCCTCCAGCTCTTGCCCGCTCAAAGGCTCAGAAGCATCACGACACCATGGCCTTTCGCCATCTAGGGGATGGATTTAGTCGGGCCTTTCCCTACGGCTAGTTGGCAGAGGAGGTTCCTCCTGGTCATGATTGATTACTTTTCAAAGTGGCTGGATGTCAAGGCATTGGCCAAGGTCACCTCACAAGTCATCAGGAATTTTGTCTAGGGAGAGATCATATGCATGCACGGGCTCCCCCAGGTAATAGTAATAGACAATGGGCCCCAGTTTTCCAGCGAAAAGTTCATCAACTTCTGCGCTTAACTGGGGATAGACCTTAGATTTGCCTCCGTACATCACCACATGAGCAATGGTCAGGTGGAGGCGGTCAACGAGATCATCGTGAACCAACTCAAGAAGAAGGTGGAGAACTTGAGGAGGAGTTGGGTGGAATAGCTCCCATCAGTATTGTGGGCCTTGCGGACAACCCCGAACATGGCCACCGGCGAGACCCCCTTCAAACTTTCCCATGGGTATGAGTCGGTCCTGCCTGTGGATTTTGAGGTTCGATCCCCACGAGTCACGGTCGTAAGTGATGGGGATGAGGATTGGAGGCTGGAGAATGAAGGGGGCTTACGCCTCTTGTTAGACATGGTAGAAGAGCTACGCGAAGTCGCAGCTATCAGGCAGGAAGAGATCAAACATCGGATTGCAAGATACTTTGACAAGCATATCATGATCAAGCAGTTTGCGGAAGGAGATTTGGTGCTGACGAAAGTTGATGCTACGGGGAGATCTGCCCCCGTGGGTACGCTCAACTCAAATTGGGAAGGGCCTTATATTGTCGAGAGGGTCCTGGGAATGGGAGGTTGCCACCTCCAGGACGTGGAGGGTAGGACCATGAGCCACACCTGGAGCGGCGATGACTTAAAGCGCTTCTACCCATGAAAAGGGAGAGTAAAATTGTATACTCGAAGTCATGCTTATTGTAATATGTTCCTAAAATTACTTTTTCTTTTACCAACTGTGAAATTCTAACTGCAGGAACATAGGATTTTTGCACTACCCCGAGCCTGGCTCGGCCCCAGGTAGATCTGCTGCGCAGACTCTCATTAGCTGGTAGGTCTGAAGGCTCGTCTGTGGGGGTAAGGGAACCCGAGCATGGCTCGACCCTAGGTAGACCCGCTGCGCAGGCTCTCATTAGCTAGCAGGTCCGAAGTCTCGCCTCTGGGGGAAAGGATTGGTTCTTGATTCTTGGTTCTTAGTTCTTCGAGACTTTTGCATTACCCCGAGCCTAGCTCGGCCCCAAGTAGACCCGCTGCGCAGGCTCTCATTACCTGGCAGGTCTGAAGGCTCGCCTGTGGAGGTAAGGGACCTCGAGAGCGGCTCAGCCGAAGGTAGACCCGCTACGCAGGCTCTCATTAGCTGGCAGGTCTGAAGGCTCGCCTGTGGGGGAAAGGATTGGTTCTTGGAGACTTGGTTCTTGGTTCTTGGAGACTTTTGCACTACCCCGAGCCTGGCTTGGCCCCAGGTAGACCTAATGCGCAGGATATCATTAGCTGGAAGGTCTGAAGGCACGCCTGTGGGGGTAATTGACCCCGAGCGCGGCTCGGCCGTAGGTAGACCCGTTGCGCAGCCTCTCATTAGCTTGCAGGTCCGAAGGCTCTCCTGTGTGGGAGAGGATTGATTCTTAGAAACTTGTTTCTTGGTTATTGGAGACTTTTGCACTACACCGAGGGTAACTCGTTCCCAGGTAGACCCAATGCGTACGCTCTCATTAGCTGGCAGGTCTGAAGGCTTGCTAGCGGGGGTAAGGGACCCCGAGCATGGTTCGGCCCCAGGTAGACCCGCTGCGTAGGCTCTCATTAGCTGGAAGGTCTGAACGCTTGCCTATGGGGGAGAGGATTGGTTCTTGGAAACTTTGTTCTTGGTTCTTGGAGACTTTTGCACTACCCCGAGAACGGCTCAGCACCATGTAGACCCGCTGCGCAGGCTCTCAATAGCTGGTAGGTCCAAATGCTCGCCTATGGGGGAGAGGATTGGTTCTTGGAAACTTGGTTCTTGGTCCTTGGAGACTTTTGCACTACCCCAAGCCTGGCTCGGCCCAGGTAGACCATCTGCACAGGCTCTCATTAGCTGGCAGGTCAGAAGGCTCACCTGTGGGGGTAAGGGACCGCGAGCGTGGCTCGGCCCAGGTAGACCTGGTGCGCAGTCTCTCATTAGCTGGTAGGTCCGAAGTCTCGCATATGGGGGAGAGGATTCATTCTTGGAAACTTGGTTCTTGGTTCTTGGTGGCTTTTGCACTACCCCGAGCCTGGCTCGGTCCCAGGTAGATCGCTACGCAGGCTCTCATTAGCTGGCAGGTTTTAAGGCTTGCCTATGGGCGTAAGGGACCCCGAGCGCGACTCGGCCCCAGGTACACCCGCAGTGTAGGTTCTCATTAGCTGGCAGGTCCGAAGGCTCAACTGTGGGGAAAAGGATTGGTTATTGGTTCTTGGAGAGTTTTGCACCACCCCGAGCCTGGCTCAGTTCCCGGTAGACCCATTGTCCAGGCTCTCATCAAGCTGGCAGGGCGGTAAGCTCACTCGATGTTAGAGTGGTTGGGAAGACATCCTTAAGTAGGATCCCTACTTAATCTCATGAAAATTAAATTATGGGAGGCAAAGGCTGGAGTAGTGCGAGTGGAGGCACTCCCAGCTGGCGGCTTCGGGGATGGTCTCGCCTACGGTGAGTGGGCACTTGCGCGGGACAGAAGGCTAGGCCTAATAATAGTGGAGAAAGTTAAATCACTAAAAGCCTCTCGCGCCGGGTGTACCCTGAAGCGGGGAGAGAAGGTTATGTCAGTTGGTCTCACACATAAATAAGATGAGGTAAGTGACGACTCGCACTCTGAATAAAGTCAACTCTCTAAAGAAGCGACGAGACAAGATGTAGCACCATCTCGTGGGCGTGAGCGCATCAAAGGGTCTTCTCGCAACAAACAAAATAAAGCAAAGTTAAAAGAGTAAAAGCGAGGCGACGAGACGGGTGGGTAGCACTGTCTCGCAAACAAAAGGAAGCCAATAATTCATTTCACAAAATGTAAAATAAGGTAATAAGACAGGAGTGTGCGCATTTGATCAATATCTGTTCATCACAGTGTCGTGAATACATTTTCAAAATGATCACAAAAAGAAACTCAAAAAAGAAGTTTAAGTTATACAGAAGCAAAAAAATGGGGGGGGGGGAGAGGGATTCTTGATCTCGCGGGCAGCATGTCATTCCTCCTTGCTGGAAGAAGAATCTGTGCTCTCCTCGCCATAGAGCTGGGTGTCCAGATCGAGAACGGTCACCATTTCAGAGTCTTCCTTCATGACCCCCAGCTCCTTCATCATCTTTAGAACCAGCTCCGCCGCCATGATGCTGGCATCTCGACACTGCTCCTCAACTTCATCCAGAGAATAATGAGGCAGAGGGGCCAGGAAGGGTTCGCAGCGAGACGACAACGTGCCGTTGTCCTGGAGGCGGGTGATCTGAGTTTTCGAATCCTTATTCTCCTCCTCCAGGGCCTCCATGCGCGAGTGCATCCCCTCTATCATCTCAGCATCCTGCGAGACATCCAGTCATTAACAAAGAGTGGTTAAAAAGGATAATCCAAGGATAAGGTTAAGGCTTACCACGCCGCGCTGGGCTTTTGCGGGGAGGGTTTTGGCGACGGATAGCCTTTTCGTAAGGTCGGCGTATTTCTCTCGCTCCGTCACCAAGTCTGTCTCGGCATATTTCCATTACTTGTTAGTATAAATCAGGAAGCGCGAGGTGCGATGCAAGAGCTCCAAAGCATGTAGTTGGGCATCGGAGGTCTTCATGATGAGATCTCGCGAGGACGCGTTCTCGGGAGGGACTGCCTCAAGACCGCCATAAAGTCCATAGCCTACAACGAAGGCATGACTGGTGGGGATCTCCTGCTATTTCCAAGAGGGAAGTAGGGTGGAGATCGACATATAGTTGACGTCCCTCTCCCACACCAGAAAAGGGTCGTCGGTAGCATCTTGGACCACGGGGCCCAGACTGAAGTTTGGATGGGAAGAGGGGGCAGGGCGACTGAAGGAAGCAACTTCACGATAAGTAGGGATGGTCGGTTGATTAGAAGTGGCGGCAGGCTGGTCGGGTACAGCCGTCTCGCAGGAGGGCGAGACAGCATGAGAAGGAGATGAGCTGGGCGATTGTGAGCCCCCTATGGAGAATGGCTTAAGGACCCCGAAATTTCCTTCTCCTTCCGGGCCTTCATTTTTCCCTTAGAGATGACCACAACTTTTTTCATCCTTTTCTTGGGAGGGCTGGAGCGAGAGGGAGCGGTGTCGTCTGCAGGCCTCTTCAGAGGGGCAGGAGCCAGGGACTCTCTCGCCGCCTCAGCCGCCGCGCTGGCGATACCGAGGCCCTTGATTGTTTGGATGTTGCTCTTATCGGGGGGGGGGGGGGGGGGGCGGACTGGAATGACCCGCTCTCCTAAAACAAGAAAGCGGTTGATGAGATGGCGAGATGAAAGATAATAAAATGCGAGACAAGAGAGCGAGAGTACCTTCGTCGGGGAGCACGGGAGGTAGCGAGTCGAGGCCCTGCCGCAAGAAATTGTTCTGGAAGTTTTTGCCGACAAAGTAGACGTACAGCAGCCTGTCCGCGCTGCCGACCTACGAAGACACATAAAAGACCTCGGGAGGCGACACAGGCATGAGCGGGATGCCACCGAAGTTACCGCGGACGAACACAAACCTGGTGAGTCAATGGTGGTTTTTATTGGGCGTCTCGCACACCTTGAACCCTTGCCCAGTGAAGTACGAGACGCCGTCGGCGTTGGCGTAGTCGATGAAGAGCTTGCGGAAAACCTTCAAGCTGAACTCGATGCGCTCCCGGCGCATGTAGCAGGCAAAAGCGATTAACACCAAAATAGCGTTCGGGTTAAGCTGCACAGGGATGACGCCAAAATACTTTAGGACCTGTTTTACCTCCGGCCAGAGGGGGAATCTCAACCCTGCCTCAAAGTGCGAGATGGGGAAGGCGAGCTCTACTGGGTAGTCGGTATTGATCACCTCGCCAACCTTGGAGGGCCGCGTTTCGAGCACCTCTTTCATGTACTTGCGAACGAAGTTGCGGTAGTCTTCGTCGGGAAGCCTGCCAGGAGGGAAGTCATGGTCGGTAAACCGTTTCCCGCAGCGACTACGCCACACGCCTTCCTTGACTTTCTTCTTCCCCATTTTCGGCGAGACGGATAGAGGTGAGACGGTTGAGAGAAAAGAAGTAAGGTGGCAAAGGAGGGAAGAAGCGAGAGGAATAAAGAGCGAGAGGGATGGGCGAGACGGAAGAAGCAATAGGGTAAAGGTTTGGACGCAGCAGGGGTGAAAGCGCAGATATCCTTCTGCTCCGGGAGGCCAGGAGTATTTATAGCGGATATGGTCAAACGGATAAGTGGGCGGGAAAAATGTATATATGAAGGGGAAGAGTCGGCTGATGGTTCACTCTCGCTGCTAAACCTCGAGTCGTGTGACCCATCGCGGGACATAATGAATGAATTAAAAGAAATTAAATGAAATTTAGTGATTAAGCTAAGCATCAGTAAATATTTAAATACACCATCCCACATAAGGTGGGCACCATGTTCTCAGGCATTGCCGGCGAGACGGTAGAATAATATGTTGAACAATTATTACAGCATTAAAGTGAAAAAACAAAGAAGAAGAAAAGAGCGAGACGGATGAATAAAGCGGGGCGAGCAGGGAGGTCTTTAATACGGGAGCCATTTTCAGAGGCCACCGCGAGCCCCGCGCAGGGGGGGCTACTGTGCGAGTGGAAGGCACGAACAACGCCAAGCCCACTGCGCACGAGACGGAGCTGCATGTCGATCTTGTTGATAATGGCATGGGGTTCGGTCCCATCCACCCCTATCTCGGCGTCAACCTCGGAAGATAAGAGAGTGCATTCAGTCTCCAGCCATTTGATTCGCCTATACGCCGCCTGCTTGTCCTGCTGCAGCTTGCAGATGATGCGCGCGTGGTTCCGGAACATCTTGGCTATCTTGCGCTTCACTCCAGCGGGTTCGTGGGGTCGCCCAGGTAGTCTTCAATCTTGTCTAAGGGAGGAAGGGGTGAGACGGCGAGTTGCCTAAAGATCTCCTCAGCGGGCGTATCGGCCTGGGAGCCTACGCAAGTAGTCGAGGGGCAGAGTGAGGGAGGCTCTCGCAGGAGGGTGTGGGAGTAGCGAGCGGGACATATAAGCGAGAGGGAATGTTTTTTTACCAGGATGAAGGGAGGTCTCGGCGGCCTTAGAAGGGTCATTATTCCTCTCGTTGGAAGGAGTAGATGGAGGAGTGGAAGGTTGTGGTGAGTTAGATTCTTCGCAGAAGGCGACAGTGTCATCCCTCGGACTTTCTGGTCGGTGTAGTGGTGTCTGGGCTCCCTGAAGAAGCAAATGGTAAATAAGCAGATATGGATGAAGAGGTATTAGGGACAAAAGCGAGAACCCACCTCCTTCTCTCTAGGAGATGCGGGAGGAGGATAGGGGCAGGTTTCCAAGGCAGCGCGAGATGGCTCCCCGGCCGAGGAGGGAGGGCCACCTGTCTTCACATTCTTCTGGCGAGGCAAAGAGGATGGTAAGGAGGGTGGGGAGCGAACCAAAAGCTTGGTTAGAGCGGCCACGTTGGCCTTGTTCGGCTTGCGCACCATCACCAGTTGCTCGCGAAAACTCTAGCAGTGAGACATGATTACAGTAGGGCGAATGGAGGGAGAAGTGTGAAAGGGGGGATCTTCTATATGGAGTTGGAATCCTGTATTTATAGGCTCCAGTGGAGGGCCTCACCAAAGATTCCCTCAAAATACGCCCATAATTAGGCTTTAATGACACGAGCCTCGGTTTGACTTTCTTTCCGAGCTTAAAATAACCTCGAAAAGAGCGGGGATTGTGTACAATCTCGGGGTCGTAGGAACAGTTCGGGTTCGAAGAGAGGGGAGGGTAAGGCAAGATGGACTCTTTGATAGAAGCCTGCTTACTAGCGAGTTGGTCCCAGTAAAAGGGCTACTCGCCGGGTTAAGGCCGGCTCGCTAGGCGAGAGGGCCCCAGCGTTTTGGGAGAGAAGAGCCCAGCGGCTCAGGCGAGAGCCTTTGCAGGCTAGACGAACCTAGAGAGTGTGCCCAGCAGCTCAGGCGAGAGCCTCGCTAGGCAAGAAGAGCCCCATAGGTAGGATCTCTCGCCCGCGAGACGGTGCTCTCGCCGAGCGCCGATTCAGTTGGAAGGTGGTTCACCTTTTTAGCCCTAGGTGATTTTACGCTTTTGCCCACGGTGGTTTCCATATAACCCTTCAGAATATCAGAGTTTGGCTTTTGGCAGACCCAACCAAGTGTATTTTGGTAATTTCAAGTCGGTTCAGTTTAGTTATTGGCAGTTCAAACTCAGAGTCCTATAAATAGACACATAGGGGTTCTTCAGAAGCACTGTTTTCTTTGGACTTTAGAGGATTTTCCTGTGCTTTCTGAGGAGCTCCAAGCCCAGCTTTTGGCTTTGGAGGGGAAGCTCTCAGAGATCTTCCGGGTAAGAGGTGGAACCTCTCTGCTGAGGCTTTGGGTCGGTTTCTATCCCTTCAGGACCAGTAGTAGGTCAGAGCTTGGGACAAGTAGGTGTTGGCTATGCCCCTGATTTCGAACTTTCATTGAGGTCAAATTTTGGCTTCAACACCCTATATCGTCGGCCGAAAGCTCGCTCCGTCCGCCCTTCCGCGAAATGTCGGCCGCTCGGGTTTTGGGAAGATGATGAATACTAGGGTTTCGATTTTTCTTTTACGCATATATATATATATATATGTATAATAATAATTAATTAATTTATAATACAACATTACATAACAATTAATATTAATAATTTCCAAAACAATTTGAATCCAAAACAACTCGGAATTCTACGAAATCTGCACCGTAGTTAAATACCGACGATACAAATCTAACGGTGAAGTCGAGACTCAAATTTGATAAATCAAACTCGGGCAAACACCACATGAAGCCAAAACACAAGCATTCCCAAAAAAGCTCCACCGAGTCACCAAAACAGACCCGGCTCACAAGGGAATCTTACAAATAGGCTAAACCCAGCCACACTGAAAACCTAAAGAGCAAAAACCACACTCTAACCATGGCACATGCTAAACACACGTCCACGTAAAGCCCTGACGTCAAAATCATGCCACTACGGGAATAAAAATAAATACTGAAAAATTAGGGGCGTTATAGCCATCCCTCCTAAAAAGAAGTTTCGTCCCAAAACTTAACATAAATAGGATCAAATCCCATACAAAAAAAAGCAATCATAGGCTAACACAGAAAACACTTACCAAAAATATCATGAGAACAGTGAGGATGAGCCTCTCTCATAACTGACTCCAACTCCCAAGTCGCGCTCTCCACGTCTTGATTCCGCCACAAAACTTTAACTATATATATTTTCTTCCTTCGCAATACCCGATCTTGTGTATCCAAAACGCGAATAGGAACTTCCATATATGAAAGGTTAGGCTCCAACTAGGGCATAAAATCAAGAATTTTCTGTCGCTTAGCACACACTTCCGCAATTGGCTCACGTGAAAAACATCGTGCACACCAGAAAAATTTGCGGGCAATTCCAGCCTATAGACTGACACATTAATCCGCTCTACAACTTTAAATTATCTTACATACCTCAGGTCCAACTTATGGTTCTTACCAAACCTTTTGACACCAGATATCGGGGAAACCTTTAGAGACACCATATCCCAAACAACAAACTCCAAATCGGTCCTACGCCGATAGGCATTCTTCTCATATCGCTCTAGAGCTATCTGAAGCTTCTCTCGAATGTGCTTTACAGAAACATCCATTTCTTCTAACGCATCAGGAACCCAATAATGGTGTCTCACGAACCTCGGCCCAAAACAAGAGAGTTCTGCAACGCCTCCCATACAAAGCCTTAAATGGGGCCATTTGCAAACTTTCTTGATAACTGTTATTGTATACAATCTCCATTAATCTCAAATGCTCGTCCCACACTCCTTCGTGTTCTAAAATATAACATCTGATCAAATCTTCCATGATCTGATTTACTCTCTCTGTTTGACCATTAGTCTGCGGGTGATAAGCGGTGTAATACCGCAGATTGGTACCCAATCCTTCCTGTAGGATCTTCCAAAAGCGAGATGTAAATCTGGATTCTCGATCCTATATAATACTAACAGGAACTCCAGGTAACTCGATGACCTCATTCAAATATAATTCATCTATTTTCTTCATGGAGTATTCGATCTTGAACGACACGAAGTGAGCACACTTTGTCAATCTATCCACTATAACCTGAACAAAATTATGTCCTCGGTGAGATCTCAACAATCCAGTAATCAAATCCATCAAAATGCTCTCCCACTTCCAACTTGGAATCTCTAAGGGCGTTAACTTTCCTCCAGGACAACCATGATAGGCCTTCACTCGCTTGCAAGTAAAACATTCTGATATATACTTAGCTATATCACCCTTCATACCAGACCACTAGGGCTCTGTTTGGCGCGGCTGCAGCGACTGGAGAAGCATTGGTGGAAAGCAGTGGTGGAATAATCAGCTGTTTTACAGAGTGGTGGCAGAATCTGTGAATCTGTTTGGAAGAACAACGTTTGTAGTGGTGGAATAATTATAACTTGATTATAATAATTATTAACTTATAATAACTATTTAATTATAAACTTAATTATATAATATTAATTTAATATATACCTTAATATTATATAATTAATTTAATATATAACTTATTATAAATAATTATTTATTATATATTCTTTAATATGTAACTTTTTATATATAATTTAATAATATTATTATAATATTAATTTAATAAAAAAAAGTACAGCAGCGCCGCAGCCAAAGCTACAGCGCTGCTGTTATTTTGTAGTCGCAGAAAAATTCCGCGACTGGAAAATAACGGGCCACCGCTATTAATAGCGGTGGCGGATGTCACTGGACCTGGTCATTTTTTTTTGTTTGGAGGAGCGTTTTGAAAATCTACGACTCATTGGACCTAAAACGCCGCGCCAAACAGAGCCTAGGTAATCTGCTCCAAATCCTTATACATTTTCATAAAACTGGGGTGGTAGGCAAAACTAGAACCATGCGCCTCTTTGCACAACTTCACTCGGATATACTCAATATGCAGGAATGCAAAATCTATTGCGGTACTTCAAAGTACCTGCGTTATCAATCGAAAAGTCCGGCAATTCCCCTTTCACACTTCTGTTATAAAGGTGCAGCAAATAGTGGTCATCCCTTTAATGTAGCCTTGTTAGAGAAATCCATGAAGGCTCTAATGCTTCCAAACTGTTGGGTGAGTCGCTACTCCCCACTGATATATCCATAGGAAGAATTTCTTCCACTAGAAAATCCACAGAAAGATTAATAATCTTCGTTGACTTCCTACTCAGGGCGTCAGCTACCACATTAGCTTTGCCCGGATGATATTGGATCTCTACATCATAATCTGCCACATACTCCAACCACCTTCGCTGGCGCAAATTCAATTCCTTTTGAGTGAAAACTTACTTCAAACTCTTATGGTCAGTATAAATCTTGCGCAGAGCGCAAAATAACAGTTGTCTCCATAACTTCAAGGCCTTAATCAGAGCTGAAAACTCTAGATCATGCGTAGGGTAATTTCTTTCATGAGTCTTTAACTGCCTTGACCCATACACTATCACTTTGCCTTCTCGCATCAACACGCACCCAAGTCCAACGTACGATGCATCCACATACACAGCATACTCTATCCCTTCGGTAGACAAGACCAAAATCGGAGCAGTGCACAATCTCCTCTTTAGTTTCTGAAAAGCCTTTTCGCATTTATCTCTCTAAACAAAAGCTGCATTCTTCTACGTTAGTTTAGTCAATGGCACACACAATGTAGAGAAACCCTCTACAAACCTTCTATAATAGCCAGCTAGTGCTAGGAAGCTCCTTATCTGTTTGGGAGTGGCAGACCTATTCCAATCCATGATAGCACCTATCTTCTTTGGGTTAACAGAAATTCCATCTTTATTAACCACATGACCCAGAAAATAAACCTGAGGAAGCCAAAACTCACACTTACTTAGCTTGGCATACAACTTGTGCTCCATCAAGGTGGACAAAACTAAATACAAGTGTTGGGCATGCTCTTCAGCACTGCAGGAGTATACCAGGATGTCATCTATAAAAAGTACCATGAAACAGTCCAGGAAATCCTTAAATACTCTGTTCATCATACTGATAAGGTAGAGGGCGCATTAGTCAATCCAAAAGACATAACCAAAAACTCAAAATGCCCATACCGCAAACGAAATGTAGTCTGTGGAATGTCTGTCTCACGAATATTCAACTGATGGTAGCCTGAACGAAGATAAATTTTTTAATACACAGAGCTACCACGCAACTGATCAAACAGATCATCAATCTTTAGCAGGGATACCTATTCTTGACAGTCACCTTGTTAAGCTCTCCATAATCGAGGCAAAGTCCCATTGATCCATCTTTTTCTTTACAAACAGCACAGGAGCACCCCACGGAGAAGAACTCGGCCTAATAAAACCATTCTGAAGCAACTCATCCAACTGGATATGCAACTCCTCCAGCTCATGCGGGGCCATGTGGTACAGTGTCTTAGCAATAATACAGGTACCCAGCTCCAAATCTATGACGAACTCCACGTCTTTCTCAGGTGGAAGACCAGAAAGATTATCAGGAAAACATCGGGAAACTCGCGCAAAACAACAACCTCCTCAACTCGTGGCAAACTACTATTGGTCTCTAACATCAAAATCAAACAAGCAAAACATCCGGAATTTACCAGCTTCCGAGCACGTACTGTAGAAATAATTGCAGAAGCTTGGCGCGAAAAATCATAAACGCTCCTGGGTTGACCGTTGTCCATCATCTAGTCCATAGTCTTGACCTTGCACTAGATGACTGCATCGTACTTAGACAACCAGTTCATGCCCAAAATCACATCAAAATCTTCCAAGTCTATCACCTTCAGATTTGCAGTGGCTACAAAATCTCCTAACAGAATCGGACAACTCTGAATGCCTTGTTCCAACACCACGGAATCACCAGAGGGAAACTTCACACAAAACGCGTCGCCAACAAGATCGAGGATCAATCTGTGGCTCTCTACAGAGTTTTTAGCCACGAACGAGTGGGTAGCACCAGAATTGAAAAGAACACGCGCCTAGCAGTTATTGACCTTAAGCTTTCCTATATAAAATCGTATACGCAACTATGGAAATGAACGTCGAATTATAACTACAAATTAAAAGCTAGAAATAGGTTTGGATCTAACCTGAAATAACTTGAGTAGACGTCTGAGCTTAATCCAAATATATCACGTTCAGCTTGCCCTTCCCCTTGTCCAATAGCCGCGGTGGCGGCAAAGACTGAAGTGGAACTAGTTGCAATGGGGGCTGAGCCTGCAGGCAGTTTGACTTAACATGCCCCCTCATCCCATACTAGAAGCAGGTCTTGTCCTTATGCCAATAATAGGCAGCGTCGTGCCCCCTCCGCTTACATGCAGAACAAACCAAATCTCCTTTAGGAGCACCCTAAATCGCATGAACCTGCTCCTTCTTCTGAGCTCCTAATCTCTAATAACATCTTTCAAATGGATGGCCTGGCCGGTCATAGAAACTGCATCTCTTTGCTTCTTTTCCCTGAAGTGGTGCCGGATTCTTGGGAACTCTTACCCTCACCGATCTTACTCTTATACTTTCTCATTTATTGACCTCGATTTTTGGCATTGTCAATCGCCTCAACCTTCAGAGCAGACTCCATAATTTCAGCATAGCTTTCAGAACCATAAGCACTAGCTAGCTGCTGGATGTCACTCCTAAGACCACCCAAAAATCGTTTAACTCGGTTAGACTCTGAATACACCATGTCTGGGGCAAAACGACTCAGATTTCTGAACTCCACCTCGTACTCGGTAACAGTAAGCTATCTTTGCTTTAGATACAGAAAATCGTTCATCAGGCAGTCTCTCTTAATTGAGGAAAAACCTTTTTTAGTAGCAACTCCTTAAAAGATTCTCAGGAACACCCATCATTAAGGTTCTCCTTCTCTCTCAGCCACCAACTCTTAGCAAGTCCCGTGAGTTGATACGCAGCAACCATCACCCTCTGGTCTGCTAAAATTCTTAAGTAAGCAAACATCTCGTCAGTGGCTATTATCCAATCATCTAAGGGCATAAAATATGCCCTACCATCATAAGTAGGGGGTCCTAGACTCTGAAAATGCGAGATAAAAATCATCTCTGGTGGCAACAACACCGGGGGCACCAGAGCAGAAGGTGGAACATGAACAGGAACAGACTGACCCACAGATGGGTCCTACACTCATGATAGCTGTCCTGACACAACCGATAACAATGCTTGGATCTGCGAATGCATCTCCACCATATGTCTAGACAAAGTCTCAATACTCTGCCGTAGACTTTCGATCAATGAATTGCTCTACGTGCCTGAATACTCGCCCTCCGACTGGAGAGTCGACCTAGTCGCCACATGCATAAGAGTCATTCTAATAAAACAACGAACACTAATCAGAACCAAGCTCAATCGCTAGTACCAAACAACATAGTCCAGACAAAACATACTTAAGTACTTGCTCAAGCTACTAACTTGCTTTGGGATTCCAATTATGATTTCATGCCTAAACATAGGATGATATAACATCATCCCACTAACTTATGTGCCTAACCATGAATGCATGAATTTCCTATTCTTTTTGACTCAAAACCATGTGTATCCATTTGTCATCATGTAAATCTTTAGCTTGACATGTGTGTTGATGCAATGTTATGTCATGCATGTTGTGCTATGCAATCTAAAATGTCTTAATGCATGTTAAGAGCGGCGTACACATGAAATGTTATGCATCCAATACTACATAACATCGCATGTAATGAAAAATAAAACGTGTTAATGGACATCCATGTGATGGTGGTTATGCATCCCATACTACATAACATTCACATGTTGCCACCTATGGTAGATCCATATACAAACACATATTATGCATCTCAAACTACATAATATGCCTCGTATACTTCTTATCATGCTATGATTGTAGTGTTCATGCTTTAGCCAAGACGTACTGATGAAATATCGGTGTGTGTATGAAATGACACCGGACAACCAACACTAACCTGAGATAGTTGTTGAACTAATTGTCGAAGAACCCATCTCTCTAATACCAAATATCACAACCCGCTTTTTCTCCGCATTAAAGGGGGTTATCGGAGTAAGGGAAGATGCGCGTCATGATGCCACGTCAGCAGGGGATAACTGCAGACGCTCAGGCCAAACACCAACTAAACACCTTTACAAAAGATTTATAAATTATTTAATGAAAATCCATTTTTAGTTAAACGGTTAGCCGTATCCCTCGGCTTAGTGGCTCAAATAGTCCACTAGAAAAATATAGTTATACGCTATGGAAAAACTTTGATCAGATTAATTTAACATCCTACATGAGTATAAACATCCTCGGAGGACAACTCATGATATGCAAGACTCTAGATTTATTGTAATGACAAAAGTATCTTTTATGACCATTTAAATATAATGATTTAGGTTTTCAAATATGGCATGCATGAAGTATTAATAGTAGTTTTTATATTCTAAAATACATAATAGTGCAACCTAACATAAAGCCTTCCCAGAGAACAAGTATAAACAACCCCAAAAAAAAGGGCAAAACTCTGCAGCTTAGCAAAGTACTTAATATTTCAAAAGAAAACACCAGTGGGCATCAATAACCTGACACGAACCCACTGAAGGTATGTACGTCTATACTAACAAGTAAACAACCCAAGAAAACTACATCACAAGGGTAGAGGAATACCTCTGCAACAAGCAGTCCACTAGCAAACTCCCAAACATAGCCACTCAACTGGAAACTGCCCTGAACCTGAGGCATTCATGTTGGGTTTCTCTATAAGGATGGCACAACACTTGTGCACGCAGCGGAAGAATAAAACATCAAGAAAACCCAAAAGAAATGGGATCGGGCCATGATAGTTGAATCAAGAAGTTAACATACAACTAGGCAAAAATTACCTCGGTGGCGTTGAGTCACAACTCAACGGAGATGCTCCAAGCTTGATATTCCTGCTGGTGGCAAGTTGTACGTGGAATAATGTCCACGTCTCTGCAGAAATCCACATGAGCGGGAGAACGCCAAACTTTCCGTCACACGGAAGATCGGGAAGGATGAAGACCGCACCTTGCTTTCCACGGACTGCTAGGTCCGCGCCAGGAAGAGCAACACCAGCGACGATCGCTGGAGAGGAGGAGGTCGACGGAGCGAACACGGCGGCGGAACCCTTCCGTCGGCGGGATTCAGGATCGGCGGAACGATCGCGGAGCGGAACTCTTCCGTCGCTTTCGACTCGATCAGCTAAGGACAGATCTTATCCGAAAAACCCTAAGTATTCTATTTATACCTAAAGTATAAAATAGACTTAGGAGTGTCGCTATCTGCAGATCACCCAAGAATAAGGGTTCCAGAATCGGCGAGAATCACCAGCCGATCGGTGAGAATCGATCGTCGAGAATCACTAAGGATCGACGAGTATCGGCTAGGATCGGCGAGAACCAGTCAGCGAGAATCGGTCGGCGAGAATCACCAGCAGATTCGGCGAGAATCAATCGGCGAGAATGCTCGATGATTCACGTCGAATCGTAGGTTGACGATTCTCGTCGATCGTCGAGAATCACCGACGATACACGTCGAACAGGGTTGACGATTCTCGTCGATCGGCGAGAATCAGAGTACACTACTCGACGATTCTCGTCGATCGGCGAGAATCCGAGCACCAATCCACCAAGGCAACACTTTGCCCAACCCGACTCTCCTTTAAGGCAACACTTTGCCCACAACCCCATTCAGGTCGGTGATTGGTAACCTTTACCAACACAGTCAATCATCCAACTTCTCCACATCTCTTATGTGCGACCCTGCAGGCTCATATCGCGTTGGCAGTGAGGTTACATGTTTGACCACTTCTAGATCACAATGGTAACTCCAACAGACTCCCACTTGATCTTGAAAGTGTCAAACCAAAAACCTCACAAACAATGAGCGGCATCTAGCAATGCATCATTGCTCCCCAAGAAATAAGAGTTTATAACTCATAAGCCTTTATGACCAGTGTATCAGCATTGTCTTTGTCCCTTTGTCCCTTACATCCGGAAAGAACTAGAGGCATGGATCCGTGTCACCCTCGTAATAGCTCAATCCAAGTTTTCTTGATCCAGGACGGACTTCTAGAGAATGGTGAGTCCAATATCACATATTGACTCAACCAAGCATGACCATGCATTTCTCAGTCCAGTTCCATCAAGGGGCCCATGGATGCAACTCCTGTCATACAGGAGGACAAATTCCATATCTTCTCACACACAAACACCCAAATGATTCGTAACATGCCCAACAACCACCCTTATCATCAACCTTTCTCAAGGAAGACTTTAGATGGCATCAAAGCACGCTCTTCCTCACTTGATGAATGCTTGTGACTTCAGGTCAAAGGACCACAACACCATTGTCAATTGAGGCCTACTCGTGACACGATTGGATGACAATCCACAGAGTAGCCTCAGGTTGGGTCTGTCCAGTACAACTTGTTCACTAACAAGTACCCACGTGATGACTTGATATCACAATATCATGACCTATGAGAACCGGTCATCAGTCAACACACATGCTAGTCTTCATGTACCATCATCACCCTTAGCTTCTATGATGATACTTGACCAGGGACCTTTTAAGAATGAAGCTTCAAAAAAATCACAGGCTCTCACATTCAAGTCATGCACTTGATGTCCCATGGAAGCGAACATTCTAAGGGTATCTATTATGTTAACATTTAACTATCAAATAGAAAAACTCATAATAAAAGAATTTGCCATTAATTGTAAGAGAAAAACTAGGTACATTGTTCATCACATGAACAAATAGCCAACAAAATACATGTTTACATACAATCCACAAGATTCTCGCTAGAGTTGATCATTTAGGTATCGTATATCCATCGATCTAGTATGACAATCATGCTTTCTCTACGTGAGAGGCTTTGTCAGCAGATCCACAATATTTTCCTCAGTCGGTACTCTGCAAATGTTCACATCTCCTCGTTCGACAATCTCACGAATAAGATGAAACCGCCGAAGTATGTGCTTGGAGCGCTGATGGGATCTAGGTCCCTTAGATTGTGCAATTGCACCATTGTTATCACAGTAGAGAACTACGGGACCAACAATGCTAGGAACTACATCAAGCTCGCCGATGAATTTCCTAATCCATACAGCCTCCTTCGCTGCATTAGCTGCGGCGATATACTCGGCCTCTGTTGTAGAATCAGCAACTGTCTCTTGCTTGGAACTTTTCCAGCTCATGGCTCCTCCATTCAGGCAAAACACAAAACCTGACTGAGACTTGGAGTCATCTCTATCAGTTTGGAAGCTAGCATCCCTGTAACCACTTACAACGAGCTCTTCCTCTCCACCATACACCAAGAACACATCCTTAGTCCTTCTTAAGTACTTCAGCACATTCTTGACTGCAATCCAGTGACACTCACCGGGGTCTGACTGATACCTGCTAGTCATACTCAAAGCAAAGGAGACATCGGGTCGAGTACATAACATCGCGTACATGATTGATCCAATTGCCGAAGCATATGGAATCAACTTCATGCATTCCTTATCTTCACAAGATTTTGGACACTGGTCCTTAGAGAGATTCACACCATGAGACATGGGCAAAAATCCTTTCTTGGACTCAAGCATGTTGAACCGCTTCAACACCTTTTCGATGTACATACTCTGGGTCAAACCCAGCAACTTCTTCGATCTATCTCTATAGATCTTAATACCGAGTATATAAGTCGCTTCACCCAAATCCTTCATTGAAAAGCAGTTCCCTAGGTTGTTCTTAACAACTTTCAGGGTAGGAATGTCATTCCCAATCAACAGTATGTCATCTACATACAATATCAGGAAGACAACAACGCTCCCACTGATTCGCTTGTAAACACAAGGCTCATCTTCATTCTTGATGAAACCAAACTCTTTGATTTTCTCATCAAAACGAAGATTCCAACTTCGAGTGGCCTGTTTCAGTCCATAGATGGACTTATTCAGCTTGCATATTTTAGTGGCTTCATCTGGGGATACAAAACCCTCGGGTTGTGTCATATACACTTCCTCAAGGAGGTTTCCATTAAGGAAAGCCGTTTTGACATCCATCTGCCAGATCTCGTAGTCATAATACCCAGCAACAGCAAGCAATATCCTTATGGACTTTACCATGGCAATAGGGGAAAAGGTCTCATCATAGTCAATACCATGAATTTGCTTGAAACCCTTAGCCACCAGTCGCCCTTTGAATGTCTGTACATTCCCATCCATGTTGGTCTTCTTCTTGAAGACCCACTTGCGCCCTATGAGTCGAACCCCTTCAGGTGGTTCCACCAAGTTCCAAACTTGGTTTGCATACATGGAGTCCATTTCAGATTTCATAGCCTCAAGCCATTTGTCGGAGTCCGATCCATTCATAGCCTCTTGGTAGGTTGCTGGTTCATCATCATGATCCATAAGTAACACATTACCTATTTGAGACACGAGAAATCCATATCTCTCAGGCTCAAACCTCGGTCTACCAGATCTACGTAGGACTTGTGTTCCTTGAGCAGGTTCTCTAGCTACAATATCTTGTAGTCTTGTCTCAGAATCCAATTCCGGTTCATTCACTACATGTGGTTCTTGAACTTATTCAAGCTCTACCTTTTCAGTCTTTCTTGATAAGAACTCTTTCTCCAAGAAGACACCAGTCCTTGCGACAAACACTTTGCCCTCAGACGGTTGGTAGAAGCAATACCCTTTCGTTTCCTTAGGATATCCCACCAGATAACATTTATCCGATTTGGGTTCCAGCTTGTCAAGCATTTGACGTCTCACGTATGCCTCACAATCCCAAATTTTAATGAACGACATACTAGGACGCTTCCCAGTCCATATCTCATATGGTGTCTTCAGAACCGTTTTCGTTGGAGCGCGATTCAATGTCATTGCAGCAGTCTCTAAAGCAAAACCCCAAAAGGAAATAGGCAAGTCTGCATGACTCATCATCGAACGTACCATGTATAACAGAGTACGATTTCTCCTCTCAAACACACCATTATGTTGTGGTGTTCTAGGTGGAGTGAGCTATGATACAATACCACACTCTTTCAGATGATCACGGAACTCATGACTCAGGTATTCGCCACCTCGATCAGATCGGAGTGCTTTAACCTTTTTACCAAACTGGTTTTCTACTTCATTCTTGAAATCTTTGAACTTTTCAAAGGTCTCGGATTTGCACATCATAAGATACACATATCCGTATCTACTGAAATCATCAGTAAATGTAACAAAGTAGAAAAACCCACCTCTAGCCATGGAACTAATGGGTCCGCATACATCACTATGTACAACACCCAAGAGATCCTCAGCCCTCTCAGTATAACCAGTGAAAGGAGCTTTAGTCATCTTGCCTAACAAACAAGATTCACATAACTCAAATGATTCATAATCAAATGAGTCCAAAAGTCCATCTCTATGGAGCTTGGATATGCGCTTCTCGTTGATATGGCCCAAACGACAATGCCAGAGAAAAGTAGGGTTCGAGTCATTTGTTCTTAGTCTTTTATTATTTTCAACATTACAGATCAGATGGTCCATGTTCAAAACATAAAGACCATTAAACAATTGGGCTACAACATAACAAACATCATTCTTAAATATAGAACAACAATTGTTCTTAATTATAAAAGAAAATCCAATCATGTTCAAACATGAAATAGATATAATGTTTCTAGTTATGGCCGGAACAAAATAACAATTATCTAGTTCTATTACAAGCCCACTAGGCAAAGAAAGACGGTAAACTCCTACGACTACAGCAACAACTCTTGCTCCATTGCCGACGCAGAGGTCCACCTCCCCTTTACTCAGCAATCTTCTCCTTCCCAGTTCCTGCACATTTGTACAAATGTGAGAACCACATCCGGTATCCAATACCCAAGATGAAGGAGCAGAAAGGTTTATCTCTATAACGTGAATATTTGAAGCGGAAGTCATACCTCCCTTCATTTTCTGCAGACCTTCAATGTACGAAGGACAGTTCCTCCGCCAATGACCAGCCTTGTCACAGTGGTGGCATTTCCCTTCCTTCACCGTGCTTTTTCTTTTCATCAGTGCAGAAGATTTGGGCTCAAGATATGACTTAGGTCCCACCTTCGTCTTCTTAGATCCCTTGGCCTTGCCCTTGCCCTTATGCACCATCAGTATAGGGCTGGCAGGCTTGGCCTTCTTCATATTGATTTCGACAGTTCTCAACATGCCTAGGAGTTCGGGCAGTGTCTTGTCTATTTCATTCATGTTGTAGTTCAAGACGAACTGCTCATAACTGTCCGGCAACGATTGCAGGATCAGATCTGTGGCCAACTCTTGACCAAGAGGAAAACCCAGCCTTTCAAGGTTCTCTATATACCCAATCATCTTGAGTACGTGAGTCCCTACTGAGTCTCGAACTCCCATCTTGCACTGAAACAACGCTTTTGTGATGTCGAACCTCTCTTGACGAGCCTGCCCTTGAAACATTTTCTTGAGATGCTCGTCAATCTCCTTGCACCCCATGTTCTCATGTTGCTTCTGAAGCTCAGAGTTCATAGTGGCAAGCATAAGGCATTCGACATCTAAAGCATCATCAGTATACTTCTTATAAGTATCCTTCTCAGCACGGGAAGAGTTCCCGATCGGCACCTCGGGGGCTTCTTCTTCCAAGACATAGAGCTTCTGCTCTTGCCTGAGAACAATTCTCAGGTTCCTGTACCAGTCCATGTAATTAGTCCCACTGAGCTTATCCTTCTCAAGGATGGCTCTCAGAGATAATGTGCAGTGTGAAACACTTGCCATGGAATTCTACAAGAATTTATGCAGAATAAAATCAGTACCAAAATTTCAAAAACAATTTATTTTAATTTGGACTTCAATTAAAACACTCCCACTATTTTATTCGAAATGATAGCCCTCACTAACAAATCGGAGAGTTCATGCGAGCTACTCTCTTAGTGGATAAGATCTGTATTTCACCAACACAATGAGTCAGCTTTGGCTTTCCTCTCATGATGTGGTTATTTAGGTAGGCAACGCTTGACAATTGCATCCTCATGCAATTCTTGTATGGTTGGTGAATAACTCCTTACTCGCATCCATCATATGGTGCATGCCAACCCTATGCCTCTAGGCAGTCAACCTTTGAGGTCACCTAGTTAAGCTGGACCCGATGTCGACAGTGGGATATCACAATTATCCGCTCGCACCCTTACCAAGATATATTAATGCACCTTGCTTTGGCAAGCCCACACTTCATCGATCGAGGCAGGAAGAGTGTCATCCATCGGAAGGCATCCGAACACTTAATATTTGATGAAGGGATTTTAATTATTGGTTAACAATTAACCATGATCAACATTTGATCAATGTGCACATCCAAAGAAAAACAATTCTTCTAAAACCACATGCATCCCTTATGTGCACATCCTGACACCATCAACATTTGATAGAAGGAAGGGCTAAATCTGAACATCCGGAAACTTCCAAATACTCAGATTTACATGCATTGGACAAAGGCAAAGACAAATCAACTTAAAGCAGTAGACAAGCTCATCTCTCTATGTTGGATTCAAAATCCAAAACATACTCGAGGGATGGTTACTGCTAAGGAGACAACAATTTCTAACAATTAGAAATTACCACGAAATTCCAGACGTTCTTGGCGGGCAACCAAGACTAAATCTAGACATTTAGAACACTTCTAAATCCCTAGGTTTACACGCGCTGGGATAACATAACTTCCAATACAACAATCATGGCCGAAACCTGGCTCTGATACCACTGTCATGTTTCTCTATATGGATAGCACAACACTTGTGCACGCAGCGGAAGAATAAAACATCAAGAAAACCCAAAATAAATGAGATCGGGCCATGATAGTTGAATCAAGAAGTTAACATACAACTAGGCAAAAATTACCTCGGTGGCGTTGAGTCACAACTCAACGGAGATGCTCCAAGCTTTATATTCCTGCTGGTGGCGAGTTGTACGTGGAATAATGTCCACGTCTCTGCAGAAATCCACACGAGCGGGAGAACGCCGAACTTTCCGTCGCACGGAAGATCGGGAAGGATGAAGACCGCACCTTGCTTTCCACGGACTGCTAGGTCCGCGCCAGGAAGAGCAACACCAGCGACGATCGCCGGAGAGGAGGAGGTCGACGGAGCGAACACGGCGGCGGAACCCTTCCGTCGGCGGGATTCGGGATCGGCGGAACGATCGCGGAGCGGAACTCTTCCGTCGCTTTCGACTCGATCAGCTAAGGACAGATCTTATCCGAAAAACCCTAAGTATTCTATTTATACCTAAAGTATAAAATAGACTTAGGAGTGTCGCTATCCGCAGACCACCCAAGAATAAGGGTTCCAGAATCGGCGAGAATCACCAGCCGATCGGTGAGAATCGATCGTCGAGAATCACTAAGGATCGGCGAGTATCGGCTAGGATCGGCGAGAACCAGTCAGCGAGAATCGGTCGGCGAGAATCACCAGCAGATTCGGCGAGAATAAATCGGCGAGAATGCCCGATGATTCACGTCGAATCGTAGGTTGACGATTCTCGTCGATCATCGAGAATCACCGACGATACACGTCGAACAGGGTCGACGATTCTCGTCGATCGGCGAGAATCAGAGTACACTACTCGACGATTCTCGTCGATCGGCGAGAATCCGAGCACCAATCCACCAAGGCAACACTTTGCCCAACCCGACTCTCCTTTAAGGCAACACTTTGCCCACAACCCCATTCAGGTCGGTGATTGGTAACCTTTACCAACACAGTCAATCATCCAACTTCTCCACATCTCTTATGTGCGACCCTGAAGGCTCATATCGCGTTGGCAGTGAGGTTACATGTTTGACCACTTCTAGATCACAATGGTAACTCCAACAATTCAATGGAAGAACACCTCAGCAAGAAAATACAAGTGGCAAAGAAAATAATCAGGTAATAAGTAACAAGACAAGGAAGGGTTTACCAAACCCGAGTAAAAGAAATGCTGAAAACCAATGCTGATAAGCCAAATAAATACAAGTACAGTAAAAGTCTGCAATAAAGGAGTTAATTGAATAAATGCACCAAGTCCGGAACGAAGCCATGCTTCGAAAAAATCTGCAAGTATTAGCCTGAAAAGCAAAGACTGATCTAAGAATCAAACTAAACACAAAATAGCTCGAAAACGTGATTCATTAACACTTGGTAAAATCAACTGGGTCGAAGTCGGTGACCAATTGTCCCATACCAGACTCCCAGACCCAAATATCTCAAAAAAGAAGGTCCTGTGATGGTGACCATTTGTCCAAACCCAAACCAACAGTCCTCAAAAATGGAGACCAATCATCCTTCGAGTGTAATGATCCATAAACTTACGTCCAGTTGGCGGTCCTTTATCCACTGCCAACCTTCACAGCCGAAGAAACATCAAACCCTAACAAAATCCCAAGTCTAAACCCTAAGAAAAACTTAAACAAGTCCTAAAATAATTCAAAGGACCAAACACGACAAATTGGGCTAAAAACAGCGAAAACAATTCTAAGTCCTGGCCAAATAAGGCGAAAATCACCAAGTCTAGCGATAATTTAGCGAGTATACTCGACATATGATGATACTCGTCGAATCGGCGAAAAGGTCTTGGCGACGAATCTTTACCCGATGATACTCGACGAATCGGTACGATTCGTCATGTATACTCGACGAATTGCAAAATGATATCAGGCGAATTCCTATAATACTCGGCGAATATCCCTTAGTCTAACTGCGATACACGACGAAATGGACTGGCGATACCCGCCGAAAATGACTTAACAAAAGATAGGTGATACTCGTCGAATTTACCTTGAGCTAATTTTTAACATACCCTGCGACTAACTTACTTAACTCGCTGAAATGGACTTAACAATATAGGTCAAATTTCTAACCTATACCCGACAAACTCGACTACCGATACTCGACGAATTACCTACCTAAACCCGCCGAATATTACTTAGATCATTAGGCTATACTCAACGGTTTGGCCGAAAATCTACGCTACCCAAGGGGCTCTTACATGGCTCATTCTACACTACTCCTTTTCTCTAAGGGAGGAGGAAAGAAAGGAAGGAAACAACAAGAATAAACATGCAAGGGGGAAAAATCCACTTGCCTTGAACCTTCTAAGAAACATCGCCCGCTCGCACCGCAATAAGGATCGGCCGTAAAAAGCCCTAAGCAACGTTTCATGAAACCTTTGGAGGAGAAAAGGTGTCAAAATCGCAAACCCTAACGTATAAAAATCGAGGAATCGGGGAAAGCTTACCACAATCGCGAAAGCCTCGCCGAGAGCTTTCCAAATCTCCTATCAATCGTCGAAACTGACCACTCGAACTCCCTTTATCGCCGGACGAAAGCTCGCTTTGTCCGCCCTTCCGCGAAATGTTGGTCGCTCGGGTTTTGGGAAGACGTTGAATAGTAGGGTTTTGATTTTCCTTTTACGCCTATATGTAAATATATGAATATTATAATAATTAATTAATTTATAATACCACATTACATTACAATTAATATTAATAATTCTCAAAACAATCCTTATCCAAAACAACTCGAAATTCTACAAAATTCGCACAGTAGCTAAATATCGACGCTACAAATCTAACGGCAAAGTCGAAACTCAAATCCGACAAACCAAAGTAGGTAAAATACTATCCGAAGCCAAAACACAAGCATTCTAAAAAAATCTCCACCAAATCACTAAAACAGACCCGGCTCGCAAGGGAATCTTCCAAACAGGCTAAACACAACCACATTAAAAACTTAAAGAGCAAAAACCACGCTCTAATCATGGCAAATGCCAAACACGCGTCCACGTAACGCTCTGACGTCGAAATCACGCAACTACGAGAATAAAAATAAATACCAAAAAATCAGGGGTGTTATAACATCCCTTAAAGATCATGAGAAAGAAAAAGAATTTTGAATGGTCATACAAGTAGATGGAAGTGCGCTTTCACTTTGATGATGTTCATGGTGATTCTTCATTATCTCTTTCAGAGATTTTGAATATAGGGACTCTTTATTTTTTGAATTTACTTTGTATTCTTTATCTTTATTTTATAACTGTAATGAATTTGTCGTCATGTGTATGGAGACTGGACCTCGTGTGGTCTAATAGGAAATTTGTCGTCTTATGTGTGATGACTAGGTCAATATGTACATCTATGGGGAGGCTGGAGGCTACATTTGGGATAAAATAGGATATAGCCTGTCGTTCCTTGGGAGAAGAACCGATGTAAAATTAAAAAAAGAGTTTTTATTATAACCTCAATTTCAAGTTTGATTGAAATCAAAGTGTTGTGGTCTAACTTGATGTCTCGGTTGGACCGAATTAACTTGGGCCGTCTTAGCCCACGGAGCGGTCGAGTGGGCACACAGTCAATGAAAATAGAAAGCTAATAAGGTAACTTTTTTGACGTGGAAAACCCCAGAAAGCGGTGAAAAACCATGTGGCTGGATCTGTGCCGACCAAACCTCCACTAGATTTGAGTGTTATTACAGGGATTTTTCAAGAACGTAAGGGCGACAGGCCGCCTCTCATTACAATTATTGGGGGCAGAAAGAGCCTGGAGGGTGATAGGTCACCGCTCACTGGGTTAATTATTCCTTCGTGTGTTGCGGGGAGCGATACACTCGTTGTATTTTGGAGTCTTCTAATAATTCCTGAAGGCGGGAGCAGCTTGCTGTACTCGTTCTGATGCCTGGTTATTTGAAGCTCGGAGGTGCACTCAACATGTCTTATCCTGTACTTATTGTCTCTGATTGTCTTTTGGAGAAACGTGGTTCGGTTGTCTTATCGGTAGATGGAGTGCTTACTTTGGGGTGCATGGGGAGCTTGCTGGAAAAGAGTGCGTTGGGCGCTTGCTAGAGGAGACTGCGCAGAGAGATTGAGCAAGGAGAGAGAGTGCAAGGAGCTTGTAGAAGGAGAGTGCATGGGGCGCTTGTCTGAGGAAAGTGCATGGAGCGCAAGGGTAAGAGACCAGCATAATGGAGCGACGTGAGCAAGAGCACGCAAGAGCACGAAGGGGTGAGTTGCGCGCGAGAGTACGAACGAGTGAGATGCGCGCAAGGACGTGCGAGGGAGAGGCGTGTGGGATAGGCGCGCGGGATAGGTGCGCGCAAGAGCGTGGAAGGAAGCGATGAGCGGGAGAGCGTGCAAGGATGTGGCGTGCGCGAGATAGTACATGGGAGAAATGAGCACGAGAGCGCGCAAGGAGGCGGTACCCGCGGGATCGCGCAAGGGAGAAATGTGTGCGGGATCGCGCAAGGTAGAAATGCGCACGAGAGCACACAAGGAGGCGGTGCACGAGGAAGCAAGCAAGGGAGAAATGTGCACGCTAGCGCGCAAGGGGACGGCATGCGCGGGAGCGCGCAAGGAAGAAATGTGTGTGATAGTGTGTAATGAAGAGGGATGGAGGAAAGAGAAATTTCAGGAGAAGAAGATGGATATCCTCTGTTGGGCATTGTATCCATATTAACCCAGATTTGATGAAGTCACCCTCGAACTAAGATAAATTAAGTTGTATTTGATGCTTTGTTTGAGTTATGTGTTTGTAGGATTCTAATGGGAAGTGTAGACCAATGTTAGTCTACAATGGGTCACCAAACATAGGACCTTACAATGTAATCCCTCATTGTGTGATCCAAGATGTTGACTCATGTGTAGCCTCTCTATTGGGATACACTTCATATTCAAGCTCTAGGATTAAGTGAAAAGATTTATTGCTGGTCTCTCCTAAGAAGAAGAAAATTCTGTCAAAGAAAATTTGCTAAGTAAAATACCCGAGTAGTTATATACCTACTCGAGTGAATAGAAGAGTTCATACTCGAGTAATAATAATCTTACTCGAGTAAGAATGGCAGATCCCGAGTAGTCATTTTTATGGCTCTCGAGTAGTTAAGACAATTACTCGAGTTGTTTCCTTTCTCTCTCGGGTTTACAGAATTTTCTCCTCCTAAAGTTTTCTAAGTCATATTCTCGAGTAGTACTGTATAGTACTCGAGTAGTTTATATCTTCTGTCTTGTGTAACTGATTTCTGACACTCGTGAAGTTCTCACTTACTCGAGTAGTCTAAGTCATGTACTCGAGTAGTTCATTTACTACTCGAGTAGTCCAGAATTAGTTGTGGTGTAGTCCTGAATTAATTGTCGAGTAGTCCAGAATTAATTGTCGAGTAGTCGAGTATTCCAGTTTAGAAAATTTTTCTAAGTCCTTGTCTCGAGTAGTTTCTCAACCACTCGAGTAGTTCCTTTTTATCTACTCGAGTAGTATTCCTTATAGTCGAGTAATCCACGCCACCTCTCATGTAATTACTTAAGTACTCGAGTATGCTATTTTTGATACTCGAGTAGCTGAATTCTTTTTCTTCAAGTTTACTTGAGTAGTTGACTCCATGTACTCGAGTAAATATTTTATTCTCTCTCGAGTAGTTTACTCATATACTCGAGTAGTTATCTTCTACACACTCGAGTATTTCTGCAATGTACTCGAGTAGTCCTTTCTCTCTCGAGTATATTACTTCGATTTTTTCTGAAAATTTTGTTAAGTCCAGAATAACAGAATTCTTCATGAACCTTGACGTGATTGGTCCACGTGTATCTCATAATGACTTATTTATGACTAATCTTCACCGATCCTATAAATAGTCTTGTCATACCGACAAACCCTAAGTTTTCAAAAAAAAGAGAATACTCAAAAGTTTTGCAAATGTACTCTCAAGTCTCTGATTTCCTATTTCTCTCTCCAAGAAAAGAAACCGCCGCTGCCATCGTCGCTGATTCCTGACCGGCTAGGGTTTCGATTTTAGAGGATTCAGATCAAGAAGGCTTTATAGATCGAGATTCTCTCAACTCCTCATCTTCTAATCGATCGATCGTGTAAAGCCAAGAAGATTCAGATCCGATCTTGCTGAGATTTTTCTTCACCATTCTGATAAAGCCGCAAAGCCTAGAAGAAGAAGATCCTGGCCAATAGTTGCAGGTCTGAAAAAGAAGATTTACTGTTTGTATTTCTATACAATTTATTTCATTCTTGTAGGAGAATTTTCTCCGAGTGTAGGAACTTTTGTCTACGAGATTTTGGGAAGTTTTATCTTCCGAGTGTAGATCCGTTTTGTGGATCGAGATTGTAGGAACGTTGTTCTGAGGGTAGGATTGATTTTCAATCCGAGATAGTGGAGTAGCCGAATCTAGTGTATTGCTAGATCGGTGAGGGAAAGTGGATGAATCCAAGGTTGGGGAACAAATATAAATCTTGCCTCTGTTGAAATTTGTGAAGTGTAAGTGGTTGACGGGACAGGCCGGGCGGCCTGGGCGGACAACTTTGGCGGACTAGGCATACTGGGCGGACTGTGATGTGCGGCCTGGTGGAAGGTCTAGTGAAAAGCCGGTTATCTTCTGAGCGGGTTGTTTGCATGGAGTCCGCGGACTATGCGGCCTGATATCTGCGGATAAGGCGTTGGATGTGGTTTTACCAAGGAACGGCCTGAGCGGATGGAGGCTTGCAGACTGGTGCATTGCTCAGTGGCCGTGGTGCAAGCTTGTGCTGATAGGCGGTTTGGCTCGTGTCCGCGGGAAGCTAGCGGACTGATGTGTCCGTGGTGTAGGCTGTTGCAGACTGAGCTTAGAGCTTGGCTGAGGCCTTGTCGAGCTCTGGTGTTACAGCAGGTGCTTTGCTGTAGAGATCGTTGGCAGACTGGTTTTGGAGTCCGGGGATGGTTACTGCATTGGACACGAGTGCGAGGAGCTTGCGGACTGCTGACGGTCTGTGCTAGGGTGTTTGGCGGACGGGTGTTTGTGTCCGCCATGCTCGCATTGGCCTTTGATGGTTTTGGACTTGGTCACACTCTGTACCAAGACCATGGTGTACGCGGTATCCGCCAAGTCCGCTGTGACCGGGCGGACTGTTGCTATCTGCCTTTGGTCGTGGACTTGTGGCGGATTGAGGTGTGAGTCTTGCGGACTGCCTCGGGTTTGGGCGGAATTCCATTGAAGGGGGTTTGCTATCCTGCAGTGGTCGGAAGCTTTGTGGGAAGATGCCTTGTCCGTATAGCTTGGGCGGACTGGAGAGGGTTCGCCAATGTTGCCTTTCTCCTGGCGGTTTTCCTTGGTGTCCGGCTAAGTCCTTGCAGAGTCTGCGGACAGTGTTTTGCTATCGCACGGGCTAGGGCGGTGTCGCTATCTCTAGGTCGGTGACCACACTCCTCACCTCGCCTATAAATAGGACCCCCCTGGCAGGTCTATAATAACTAGAGCGAACAGTAAGTTGGGTTGGGCAAGGAGCCGCGGTCTCAGTTTGTCTGTCCGCGCAGATTGTTTCAGTGCTGACGTTTGCTGTGTGCAGGTCGCGCGGGTAGCTTCAAGGAGCCAAGAGTTTGGCTGTGACTTCGGTCAAGTACTTGGAAGTGTGCGGTCTCTGCGGATTTAGTAGGAGGTCGCTCTGCGGCTTGTCAACTCTGTTTCATCTTTGCCAGCTTCAATAACCTGTCTGCCGGTTTCAGGCGGGTAGGGGGTGTTCCTCAGTTCAGCTTCAGCAGGAGACAAATAACGGTGTGTCCGCGCGGCCTCGTGGCTTCGGCGGACTCCGTGGTGATTCAGCGGACTGCAGCTTAAGTTCGGGCGATCTTACAGGACTCGGGGACCTCGGCGACCTCGGCGGTCTCGACGGACTCCGGTGCTGTCCGCCTGGCTTGTTTTTTTGGTGCTTTCTGTTTACAGCTATTATACTAGCGAAATCATGTCTCGCTATGTATGCCTCGTGTTGTAAAGAAGTGAATGAATAAAAGATCTGCTTGTGCTTCCATTGTTTGTTGGGATTAACCTTTGTTCCTTGGTTTTCCGCTGGTTCAACGTGAGAACTGGGTAGTTCCAAAGATATTAATTTGGCGTTTGGGCTATCTTGCTGACCACGTTGAGAAAATTTAACATGGTATCAGAGCCAGGTTCAGTTGCGTGAGCGGAAGTCAACCAGTGTTGTTACTCAGTGATTGACTGGTGCTTAACCTGTGTTGTTGCTCGGAGCTTCTGAAAGGTTGCCAACAGTTGTTGCAATGTAAGGGAGCTTTGCAAGGGGTCTTGGCATTGAACTCTTAACGCCGACTAACTTTAAGAAGTGGAAGACGTGCATGGAGAGTTATCTTCTTGGCGAGGAGCTGTGGGAAGTCGTCGGTCGTGACGACAGGCAGGAAGTCACGGCTGCGTTCGGTACTGCTGAGCAGGTCAGGCTCTGGAGAAGAACAAATGCTAATGCGGAGTTCATTCTGAAGAGGGCTGTGTCTCCGGAACTTTTTGATCACATCGTTGGATGTGAGTCGGCTGCTGATATTTGGACATCCATTGATGAGTTGTTCAATAGGAAGAATGTGGCGCGACTTCAGTTCCTGGAGAATGAGTTCGCCAGGGCAACTCAGGGAGACCTTTCCATCTAGAAGTATAAAATAAAGATGAAGAGCTTGTGTGCTATGCTGTCGGTACTAGATCCTGATGAGCCTTTCTCTGAGGTTAAGATGAAAAGGCACATAATCTGCGGCTTGCGGAAGGAGTATGTGGCCTTTGTGACATCTATTCAAGGGTGGGCTACTCAGCCGTCTCTGCTCGAGCTGGAGAACCTGCTTGCCTCACAGGAGAGCTTGGCAAGGCAGATGACTGGAGTGAATCTGAATCAGGAAGGCAGCGAAGCTCTCTTCTCAGGCAAGAAGAAAGGATGTGAAGGGAAGAAGAAGAAGAAGAAGGTGCAGGTCATTGGTGAGAAGGAGACTTCAACTTCATATCAGCCGGAGAGGAGAAATGCTCCTAAGGACTGGAAGAAGAACTTGAAGTGCTACCGGTGTCATCAGCGAGGGCACTTCAAGCGGGACTGCAAGGTCAAACTGCAGCCTGGGCATGCTGCGGGAAAGGAGGAAGCTTGCTCGAGAAGTGAAGAAGCAGAATGGGGCGGAGCTTTTATGACGGGCACTTGTGTCCGGGCCTTATCTGCTGAGGACTTCAACGGCGAGTGGATCGTGGACTCCGGGTGTTGTCATCACCTCACCGGAGACAAGTCGAAGTTCACCTTCATGCAGGCTTACTCAGGTAATGAAGCTATTATCACTGCTGATAATACTGTTTATGCAGTAGAGAAAGAGGGGGTCGTGTCTTTGGGTAGTGATCAAGGGCCACTCACGTTAAGGAGTGTGTATCACGTGCCGAGCATGAAGAAAAACCTCTTCTCGGTGACCAATACGGTGGACGCTGGTTATCACGTTCTGTTTGGGCCAACACACGTGAGGTTCCTTCGAAACATATCAGCGGTGAAGGCTGATGTTGCTCATGTAGGGAGGAGGGTGAGGAACTTGTTTCTTCTTGCCACCAATTCTTATGTTGATAGGATGAGGGCCAATGATAGTGCTGCTATCTAGCATGAGAGGCTGGGGCATGTTGTCATGGACAAGCTGAAGGCGATGGCTAGTAGAAGTTTGGTGAAGGGGTTGCTTAAGTTGTCCTCCTTTGGTGATGGGCATGTTTGCGCGGGCTGTCAATACGGTAAGGCACATCGCCTTCCGTTTGATAAATCACAAACAAGGAGCAAGAAACCATTGGAGTGCATTCATAGCGACTTGATGAGACCAATGGTTACTGCCAGCCTTGGTGGAAGCAGATACATGCTTGTCTTGGTCGATGACTACTCAAGGTATACTTGGGTGTACTTCTTAAAGGAGAAGTCGGAAGCCTTCCGTTTGTTTGTGGAGTTTAAGGAGTTGGTAGAAGGCCGTCTTGGCTTGCGGATTAAGAAGCTTAGAATTGATAATGAGGGTGAGTTTGTCTCCTCCGAGTTTTCTAACTTCTGCAGGAAGCACGGGATCCAACGAGAGCTTACTTGTACTCACCCTCCACAACAAAATGGGGTAGCGGAGCAGAAGATCCGTCATCTGACGGAGACCTGCAAATGCTGGCTTCATGCGAAAGATATCCCAAGGTCCTTTTGGGCGGAGGGGATGTCTTGTGCTGCTTACGTCATCAACCGGATGCCACTCAGCCCTATCAACATGAAGACTCATATTGAGCTATTGCTGAAGGAGAAGCCAAGTGTTGGACACCTTAGGGTGTTCGGTTCAACTTGATACGTGCATGTCCCGGATGCTTCACGGACTAAGCTGGATGCGAAGGCAAGGAAGCTTGTCTTTGTTGGCTACGATGAGCGGAAGAAGGGATGGAAATGCATGGATCCTGTGACGAAGAAGTTTATGGTGTCAAGAGACGTTGTCTTTGACGAGCTGACGTCATATGGAGGTGGCTCGGTGGAGCTAACCGGAAGTAGCAAGGTTGATGAAGCACCGGTGGTGACTGCTGAAGGCTTGGAAGAGGAGCTTGCTGTTTCACCAGCAGCTCATGTTGCTTCTAACTCCGAGGCTGAGCCTTCTGGCTCAGGAAGAAGGGGAGCACTGCTCAATGCTTGCCCCAGGTAGGAGTGGAGCCCGTAGAAGCAACGGAAGCAGCGAGAAAGGAGCTGACCCTTCGGAGATCAAAGAGGGTTGTGAAGCCACCGGCTCGGTACTGTGATGGGAATGCAGTGAGCTTTATCTCCTAATTCTTTGCAGGTCCTCTAGATTAGCGAGAGCATGCAAACTTCAACGAGGACACTGGAGTGAAGGAGTGGGAAGGTGCCATGAAATAAGAGATTGATGCTCTGAAGAAGAATGAAACCTGGGACCTTGTGCCCAAGGTTGATGGCATTACTCTGGTTACTTGCAAGTGGGTGTATACGTTGAAGAAGAAGGCTGATGGGAGCATTGATAGGTTCAAGGCTCGCCTGGTCGCTAGAGGATTCTCACAACAGTATGGAGAAGACTATGAGGAGACATTCAGTCCAGTTGCGAAGATGACTTCAGTAAGAGTGGTGATCGCCTTGGCTGCTAGCAAGGGATGGAGGTTGTGGCAACTCGATATGAAGAATGTCTTTCTTTACGGAGAGATTGATAAGAACATTTTCATGGATCAGCCGCTTGGTTTTGTCTCTGAAAAGCATCCGGACTATGTCTGCAAACTCAGGAAGGCTCTTTATGGGTTGAAGCAAGCTCCTAGAGCGTGGTATGGGAAGATTGCAGAGTACTTGCAATTCTGTGGATACCTTGCTTCCAACTCGGATTCAAGCTTGTTCGTCAAGAAGAAGGGAGAGCTATGAGTCTTGGTCCTGCTGTATGTGGATGACATGATCATCACAGGGAACTCAGAGGGGGAAGTAGCAAGGCTCAGGGCTGATCTTGCTATACGCTTTGAGATGAAGGACTTGGGAGAGTTGCATCACTTTCTCGGTCTGGAAGTGTAGAGGAAGGACCGCGGGGTTCTCATTTGCCAGAAAGGGTATGCTGATCGCATTGTGAAGCGGTTCGGCATGGGCGAAGGGAAGAAGTGCTCTACTCCATTGGAACCTAGGCCGAAGCTTCAACGAGATGAGGGAAGGGTTCTTCTTGATCCCTTGGTGTTCAGGGCTCTTGTTGGGAGCTTGATTTACCTGTCGATTACAAGGCCAGATATTGCTTATGTTGTTGGTCGAGTAAGTCAGTATATGGCTGAACCAAGGTAATCTCATCTAGTGGCGGCAAAGAGAATTCTGAAGTATGTCAAGGTGACTTCTGACATGGGACTCCTCTATAGAAGGGACTCGGAGTTTACGTTGCTCGGGTACACGGATGCTGACTATGGCGGTGATTCGGATGATCGAAGGTCCACTTCAGGTTATGTGTTCACTTGCGGTTCAGCTAGCATCTCGTGGTGTAGCAAGTAGCAAGACTCGGTGTCGGTTTCAACCACGGAGGTGGAGTATAAGGCTTCGACCTTGGCTGCTCGGGAAGCCGTTTGGTTGAGGAGGCTTATAGAGGATGTTCATGAAGAAGTGCAAGGGCATACTTTACTCCGGGGTGACAATGAGAGTGCTCTCAAACTGGTTAACAATCCATTGTGTCATTCCAGTACCAAGCATATAGAGATTGATTACCATTTCATCAGGGAGAAGGTGTTGGAAGGATCTATGTTGGTCGGGCATGTTCGGAGTGAAGATAATATTACTGACATCTTCACGAAGCCACTGTCGAAGGGGCCCTTTGAACGCTTGCGCAGCTTGCTGGGCTTGGTCACCACTTCCCACTTCAAGGGGGAGTGTTGAAATTTGTGAAGTGTAAGTGGTTGACGGGACAGGCCGGGCGGCCTGGGCGAACAGCTTTGGCGGACTAGGCGGACTGGGCGGACTGTGATGTGCGGCCTGGTGGAAGGTCTAGTGAAAAGTTGGCTGTCTTCTGAGCGGGTTGTTTGCATGGAGTCCGCAGACTATGCGTCCTGATATCTGTGGATAAGGCGTTTGCTGTGGTTTTACCAAGGAACGGCCTGAGAGGATGGAAGCTTGCAGACTGGTGCATTGCTCAGTGGCCGTGGTGCAAGATAATGCTGATAGGCGGTTTGGCTCGTGTCCGCGGGAAGCTAGCGGACTGATGTGTCCGTTGTGTGGGCTGTTGCAGACTGAGCTTAGAGCTTGGCTGAGGCCTTGTCGAGCTCTGGTGTTACAGCAGGTGCTTTGCTGTAGAGATCGTTGGCAGACTGGTTTTGGAGTTTGGGGATGGTTGCTGCATTGGACAAGAGTGCAAGGAGCTTGCGGACAGCTGGCGGTCTGTGCTAGGGTGTTTGGCGTACGGGTGTTTGTGTCTTCCATGCTCGCATTGGCCTTTGATTGTTTTGGACTTGGTCACACTCTGTACTAAGACCATGGTGTCCGTGGTATCCGCCAAGTCCGCTATGACCGGGCGGACTGTTGCTATCTGCCTTTGGTCGTCGACTTGTGGCGGATTGAGGTATGAGCCTTGCGGACTGCCTCGGGTTTGGGCGGATTACCATTGAAGGGGGTTTGCTGTCCTGCAGTGGTCGGAAGCTTTGTGGGCTGATGCGTTGTCAGCATAGCTTGGGCGGACTAGAGAGGGTTCGCCAATGTTGCCTTGCTCCTGGCGGTTTTCCTTGGTATCCAGCTAAGTCCTTGCGGACTCTGTGGATGGTGTTTTGCTATCGCGCGGGCTAGGGCGGTGTCGCTATCTCTAGGTCGGTGACCATACTCCTCACCTCGCCTATAAATAGGACCCCCTGGCAGGTCTACAGTAACTAGACTGAACAATAAGTTGGGTTGGGCAAGGAGCTGCGGTCTCAGTTTGTCTGTCAGTGCGGATTGTTTTAGTGCTGACGTTTGCTGTGTGCAGGTCGCGCGGGTAGCTTCAAGGAGCCAAGAGTTTGGCTGTGACTTCGGTCAAGTACTTGGAAGTGTGCGGTCTCTGTAGATTCAGCAGGAGGTCGCTCTGCGGCTTGTCAGCTCTGTTTCATCTTTGCCAGCTTCAATAACCTGTCCGCTGGCTTCAGGCTGGTAGGGGGTGTTCCTCAGTTCAGCTTTAGCAGGAGACGATTAACGGTGTGTTCGCGCGGCCTCACGGCTTCGGCGGACTCCGTGGTGATTCGGCGGACTGCAGCTTAAGTTCGGGCGATCTCAGCGGACTCGGCGACCTCGGCGGTCTCGGCGGACTCCGGTGCTGTCCGTCCGGCTTGTTTTTTGGTGCTTTCTGTTTACAGCTATTATACTAGCGAAATCATGTCACGTTATGTATGCCTCGTGTTGTAAAGAAGTGAATGAATTAAAGATCTGCTTGTGCTTCCATTGTTTGTTGGGATTAACCTTTGTTCCTTGGTTTTTCGCTGGTTCAACGTAAGAACTGGGTAGTTCCGAAGATATTAATTTGGCGTCTGGGGTATCTTGCTGACCACGTTGAGAAACTTTAACAGCCTCGTTTGTGATTGATTGGTAGTTAGTTCTGTGCATTGGTTTGAAATTTTTATTCCGCAAAAAGACACACATCTCACCTATTCACCCCCCTCTAGGTGATTTAGGTTGGAAATTATAAACTTTCAATTGGTATCAGAGCCAGGTTTATCGTTAAAAGGTTAACACCTTGATCAGATCCTTCAATAGTTGTCGTTTGAGATCTACCAAAAATGAACAAGACTAAAGATTTTGTCAAGCTTCCTTTGTGCACCAAAAATAATTTCCCCATGTGGAAAGAGAGAATCAAGTTCTTTATGGAAGCTGTGGATCCAAGAATCTTCATGATAGTTGAAGAAAGTCCTTACATTCCCATGACTGTCTCCACTATAGATCCAACTAAGAAAGTCCCAAAGAAACTGATGGATCTAGATAAGGACGAATTGCACTTGTGTCACTAGACAAAAAGGCGAAAATATTATAGTAAGTGCAGTCGATGACTCAACACTGCAAAACCTGATCCACTGCCAGTCTGCAAAGGAGATGTGGTAGTCACTAGTTACCTTGATGGAAGGTACAAAAGAAGTGAGGGATGATAGAAGATCCCTTCTACATCAGAAGTATGAAGCTTTCCGATAAGGAAACAAGGACACCATTGCTGACACATTTGAGAATTTCTTTAAGATAGTGAATGTAACATCTCATTTCCAACTAGACCCCTAAGAGTGGTTTTGGCCATGACTAGGTCATGAAAAAACCCTAGGAAGCCAGAAATGGGCCAAGAGATAGAAGGCCAAGGTGAGGATCACCATGGTCTACCTATGGCACAACCTCATCACCAAACCTAGGGTTTGATCTTAGGGCTTCACCATGAATCCATGACCCCACAACAACATCACTAACCTATTAGAGGGTCCACTAGAGACTTAAGGGTCCATTGGAGTCAACCACAGGTGCCCAAGTTGACCTAGAACCATTATAAGCCTAAATTGGGCAAGGTTCACTAACTAAGGGCAGTGTGCCATAGTAAAACCCAACTAACACTACCAAGGACTTTTTAGACCTAAAGAGGGATCAATGGGTCACTAAGGACCCAAGGAGGGCAGCCCAAAGGGTTAAGTTGACAAAAGTCAACTCTAACCCTAAATGGGTCAACCTAACCTACATTGGGTCAAACAGACCTACACAAGGGACAATTGAAGTTACCTTAGCCAAGTGGACCCCACCCAAGCCCTCTTAACCCTAGATTGAGGCCAATAGGTCACCAAGGACCCACTGGGACCAATCAAAAATGCTAAGTTGACCAAAGTCAACTCTAGCCCTAAAATGGTCAAAGTGTCATGCCTAAGGGTCAAGTGACCTCCAAAGGGCCAAGAGAACCCTACCTAGGCCTTAGGGGAGGCCAATGGGTCACCAAAGACCCATTAGGGGAAACCTCAAGAACAATTTGACCAAGGTCAACCATGGTCAAAGTTTACGTCAAGTTAACACAAATGGGCTAACTCAAGCTCAAGCCCAATTCACTTGGGCTAACCTTGCTTTGATGGGTGAAATGAGCATATGGGCTGCCATTGGGTTAGGTAGGAGTCAAAATTCAGCTTGGTGAATGGGAGAGAGAAATAGCTTGAAAGGGAAGAGAGAGAAAGAGAAGAGAAGAAATGGAGGAAGACTTGGGCTCATCCTTCCCCTTCCCCAACCTTCCCCAACCCCCCCCCCCCATTCAACTCACCAGGACAAGGGGAGTTCAACCAGCTACTCCTTGAGTAGCTGGAGCCAAGCTTCTTCCCCCACCTACCATGCCCACCAATGTTGACTAGAGGCCAATAATGGCAAATGCATTCCCAGCCACCTAACACCCTATTTCCTCTTTTTAAAAGCTTCACTGGACTCCAAGGAGTCATTTCCACCACTTACCTGAAGGAGCCAAGGTGTTTCACAGTGCTGTTGTAGAATTCCGACCACCACCACCACCAAAATGGTTTCCCGACGATCGGCATGGCTACAGCCGCCCATCAAGGTCCTCCTCCACTCCTTCTTCCATGGGTAGTTCTTAGGGATCATTAGGGCCAAGGTTCGGGCTCAATTGAGCCCGATCCAATTTCATTTTTTCTGGTTTTTCCATGGAAATCCACATCTCGGGATCGCCGGAAAATGGCTCTCCGGCGGCTGTGCCGCCGCCTGGTGACGGCAACCATCTTAACAGAGGTGGTGGTGGCGGTGGCCGGCCGGGGAGGTGGCCGGAACGCCGGCGGTAGCTCTTGGAAGGAGCTCCAGGCGGGAGAAATCCCGACCGTTGGCTGAACGGGGAATATGAAGGGATACCGTCAAATACGTGCCAAGAATCGTGCTAAATAAGATTTCAAACTATAGTCTTATAATTTTCATTTTTATGATTTATGCCACACATTATGTAATTAATATTCTTAATTGTTAAAAGTACATAGATGCACTATATTAGAAAATGTTCAACACATGATTTGTATCCCTTTGAGTCTACTTTAATAAAAAATTGGTTTGGACCAATTTGGGTGCCTGGTTTGACCAGGGCACCCATTTTTGTGGGACCTACACCTTGGGCTAGGCAGAAATTAAACTGAGTGCCCCCACTTCATCTTTGGTCCAAATGAGTTAAAATTTTGGTAGGGAGTCCCACTAAACCATATCTAGGAGCTTCCCAAAAATGAGAATTTGTGAGGACACTTTTTCTATTGTTTTGGAAATTATTTAATTTCATTAGGATAATTTAATTAGGTGGTTTAATGACCTCCAAACCCTCCCAAATTTTGGTGAATGGTCCCTGGACTCTTGTTATGTCTCTGTATAAAGTTTAACCTCATTTGGATGTGTTTTGAATAGGTATTGACCTAACCCTAACTTTACCTTAATAATGGTATTTTAGTCAAAAAGTGCACTTTTGATATTGAGTGGTCAAATCACCTCAACAGAGGCTGAAAGTTTTGCCACTGACTTGGTATGGCATTTTTCATCTCCCCATGTAATGTGGGGTAGATTGGAATTGATTTGCCCTAAGATCCTAGGCCAAACCCTAAGGAAGGACCTTTGTGCCTTGTGAAGGGCATGAGTCCTAAACACCTTGGATAAACTTGAAATTTTGTATGGAGGGTCATAGGGTAGATAAAACCCTCTGTTAAAATTCTTAAAGGATTTTGAAAAGGGTGGGGCCCCCAAAACCCTAACCCTATCTTTGGGCACAAATCTTGTAGTGCTAAATTAGGTTAGCAAAACTCCTTGAAATATAATTAAATTTTGGTAGTGTGGGCATAAGAATATATTGAGCTTCTGGTAATTTATTTGTGAATTTTGGACTAAGATTTTTATCACTTCATTTGTAACCCTTGGGATAACCCTAATTAATAATTTGAATATTATGATCCCACTGCCCATTGAAAAGTCATGAAAATTTGGTAGAGGTACTTTTAGACCGTATTGATCATCTATGAATTTTAACAAAATTTTTGAATACATATTTAGGGTATCTACTTCACAAGTTCATAACTTTGGGAACATGCTAAATAATTCTTACAGAGCTCAATAGTTGATGAAACAATTATGAAACTTGATAGTAGTGTTCCTAGTTCATTATGCTCATGTGGGAATTTATGTGGAATTTTTAGATGGATAATTGGTATACTTCGTTCCTTAACCCATTAACTTGGAATTTTATGAGAAAATCAAGTATAGACTTTATTATTCAATAGTAAATTGTGAAACTTGATCTAAATAATTTATATGTCCTTATAATCATACTTGGATTTTATCTGAATTTTTTGAAGTATTATTGCTGTACATACCTATTAAAATGATTTATTATGTGATATATTTGAAAATAAAATTAAGGGCCAAATCCTTGCTGAAAAATTGGAAGGCTTAGAATTTAGAGTTGATTATTCATTTTCTAATTATCATAAATTTAGTGGAATATTATCTTGTATGAAATTGGTACTTCATGTTCAAACTTGTGCTTTTTGGCTATTAGAATAAATAAATAAATTATCACACAAATTTGGAAAATTATGAATTTCTTGATTTATGCTAAAAATGTCATTATAGCCCTCTAATAATTATCATTTGGGTACTGGACGATTATTTGGTGTATTTCCCATTTTACGAGTCATATAGCATAAGTGGTCTGCATATAGTAAAAACTGCAGAAATTATGTTTGAGTATAATTGATGCATGTCTTGGGATTAGTGGTATGGTGGTTTGGATGGTTAAAAATAAGTTCATTATTGGTAGTAGGATGAGTAGAGGGATGGATTGACTAGAGTTAGGCGGTGCCCGGGATCGACGAAAGATCGTCTTCCCCGTATGGAGGAAGTGTTTAATGTACTAGGGCTAGGTTCAGTAAAATTAATTAAGGGTCGGGAAATCGGGTAGCAACCAATAATAGTATGTGTCTTGCGAAAGGGAGCTTTGGGCATAATCTCATTGTAATTCCTAGTGCCTTCGACAGCCCTTCACGGGGTATACCTTGGGCAGTCCTCGGCTAACGTAAATGGTAGGAGTGATAAATCTTAAAGAGCAACTAGAATAATTAGGGGTTAACTTTCACACACCCCGGTGTCTCGGGGAGTTGGTTTGACTCAGTTGATATTTGTGAGGGGCAGGATGGCCCGGCGAGTTTCAGCTCGATTGTTTGAGACGGACATTATGGTCCGGGGAGCTTCGGCTCGGTTTAGAATACGATAAATTTGCATGTGCATAAAAGGAAAGAAAATTAAGGTGGTGGGTCTTCGGTATTGGAGGGTCGATGCACCGACGCCAATTCGCTGATTCGGCAAGTGTGGTTAGCACTTCACCAACAGAAGTCTGGTGCGCCAGCCGGTAAGAGTACGCAGGAGTCCGCTTCGTGCACCAAGCATTGAGGCGTACGATAGGTCTGACCGGTAGTGCTTTACTAGTTTAGAGGTGCGTGAGGCCCAACCCACCGCTTCCGTCTGCCACTACGGAGGTATCCTAGGAGGTTACGGCTCCAAAAAGGGGGAACTAAACCTCTATGTGCACAGAGTCGGGTGTGTGTGTTGCACTTGCATGTTCCATCATACCCACTTTCATGTCATAGCATAATCGATTTATTTAACCCCTGAAACCTAAGGTATAAGTGTAATCGGACGCTTATACATTAAGACTTGCAAAACGACCCCTTGGTCTATAAGCTTGTGTGGGCAAGTTTATAAATTAAGGTCAATTTTGATATATATTTACTACTGTTTGATAACCGACACCCCAGCGTATAAATTGGTATGAGACTTTTTATATGATGGGAGCCTTGCAGAAGACCCCTTGGCTTATGTGTTCCCACATAAGTTAAGGTTACTTTTCATATTTCATATAATTGTCAATATCTATTATAGAATTGCTAGTATAGGTCCGCTGCCATCTATTTTTGTTATTCTCCACCTTCAAGTCCTCCCCTTTCTTCCTCTCCGCTCGATGCCTAGGATCCATGGGGGAAGGGGCGGAGGATGATATGACATAGTCTTTTAGACTAACGGTTTTTGAACCACATCATTTTAGGGGATCGTGGAGCCCAGCGTGGAGGAGCAGCCCCGGAGGTCAGCACGCTTGGAGATCGGGCAATCTAGTTTCAGAGTTCAGACGACAGGGACTGTGAGTCCTAAACGCTAGTAGTTATATTAGTTTGCTTCCGCGATGAGAGAAATGTAGAGAGGACATGATGTACTGGGCATGAGCCCATGATTTTAGTATTTTGTATATCTATGGACACTCCCTTCGTGGAGTTTATTTACTATATATGTGATTGTTGTGGACTTGCTTTATTATTTTGATATAGTCATGATCGATTTGGCCGGCAGAATCGGCGTTATGTAGTGATGACCTTCCCGGGTGCGAAGGTGTCACCGCAAAGCGGCGGTTCTGGGCCTAAGACCCCAGTGTTTTAAAAAGAAAAAAAGGGGGTCCTACAAGTGGTATCACAGCAGACCTCGATCGAAAATTAGCAGTCCACAACCCTGGGTCACCCCCGCGCGAGTTTAGTTTGGGGACAAACTAAGCAGCGGAAGCAGTGGTGTGCCCATATGAGGGATCACATGTATATTGTCCACTTTAATTAGGTTGAGTCAATTACTTACAATTGCCTTTTGTTACGCAGCCCCTAACACAGCCTACACCGCAAGGCGGAGCCCAGCAGACTCCGGACATTGCACCACCACCCCCGGTCCCCACTCCTTTCCTTCAGTCAGACATGGGGAAAACTCTTAAAGCTATCCTTGAGGCCTTACGGACTCAACAGGCTCCGGCTCCGCAGCCAAACCCGGGGGCCAACTTATTGAGCACCTTCCGACGACTTTCTCCCCCGTCCTACTTGTGGACAGAGTCGGCAGTTCAGATGGAAGAATGGCTGGATGTTATGTACGAAATGTTGACCGGGATACGGTGCCCCTGGGAGGAGAGGGTGGCTTTGGTGGTATCTTGCCTGGAGTCCCATGCCAAGAAGTGGTGGAAGACGCTGCTGGACACGACGTTTATCGATAGGGAGGTTGCGGAAATTACATGGGAAAGGTTCAGGGCCACGCAGCTGGAGCATTTTGTCCCGCAGTCGGCCAGGGATGAGTTGGAGGAGCGGTTCTTACAGCTGAAGCAGGGCACCAGGACGGTGGTGGAGTACCATCGAGAGTTCGACCATTTGGCTCGATATGCAGGTTCTTACCAGCTAGACGAAGCAGGATACATCAAGAGGTTCTATAAGGGTCTGAAAGAGGAGTTGAGGGAGGCCTTGTTGTTTGTATCTGACGGGTCTATCTCCCGGATTTTGGAGATGGCAAAGAGGATTGAGGCTGATTGGCACACCACTCGGGGTCGGAAGCGGCAAGTGGAGGATCAGGTCCGGAGGGCTAGAAATGATCAGCGTCGAGGTGCTATACCAGATGGGAGAAGGATAGAGGACCAGCCTCATCAGGAAGTGAGGCAGGATCCAAGGGAGCAGGTGATATTAGACCCTCAACCTCTTCAAATACAGGAGATGCCGAGACCCTGGTGTATGGCGTATCCCCCACCGGAGTGCTTCCATTGTCATCACGTTGGGCATCTCTAGAAAAACTGCCCCATGAGGGGGGCACCACCTCCAGCACCATAGGGTGGCCCACCTGCTCAGCATTTCGGAGGCCAAGGATGCGGCCGAGGACGTGGTTACCAGGGAGGGGATCGAAGACAAGAAAGGGAGCAGGTGTATGCTTTGGACCTGGCACAGCCTCGGAACCCAGAGCAGGTCATAGTAGGTACGCCAAGTTGTTTAAATTGTTTAAATTGAATTCTCTTTCTCAATTTCCCAATACGTAGAACTGCCCTAAGTAGAATAAATAGTAAAGAAAACTCGTTATAAAATACTAAGACATTTAACCGTCCCAGGTATAGTCTTCATCAGTGGCAAGCCCGCCTATACTCTGTTCGACACGGGTGCCTCGCACTCGTTTCTGTCGGAGGCCTTTCTGGAAGGGCTGGAAGGAGTGGAGCAGTTTACAGGCCTGATGAGGAGGGTGCGTCTACCCGATGGATCAGAGATACTCACCTCTGCCCACTGCAACATGGAGGCGGAGATTGGAGGAAATTCATTCGAAGTATCGGCAACGGTCCTAAGGATGCCAGTCTTCGAGCTGATCTTGGGCATGACTTGGCTACACTGGAATCGTGCCCAGATTGATTGTCAAGCAAAGAGGATCGTCGTGAGGCACGAGGACTCTGTCATCATCATCGAAGGTATAAGACCTGCTTCTCGTATACCCTTATCTTCAGTACAGGCCGTTAAGGACTATTTACAGGGGGAGGAGGTCTACGAGGTGCTGTTTTAAATGGTGGAAGCCATGGTGTCTATATCGAATATTCCGGTGGTGCGGGATTTTGCAGACGTTTTTCCAGAAAAATTACCCGGACTACCCCCGCACAGGGAGCAGGACTTTCAGATACAGCTTGTGCCGGGGGCCAAGCCAGCATCCAAGGCCCCTTACCGGATGGCCCCAAGTGAGTTGACAGAGTTTCGGAGCCAACTTTAGGAGCTAGTGGAAGCCGGATTTGTCCGGCCAAGCTCTTCACCATGGGGAGCTCTGGTATTATTCGTCAAAAAGAAAGACGGGACAATCAGATTGTGCATCTACTACCGAGCACTAAATAGGCTGACGGTCCGGAATACCTATCCACTGCCAAGGATAGACAAGCTGTTCAACCAGCTGCAGGGGGCGTAGTTCTTTTCGAAATTAGATTTGAGGTCGGGCTACTACCAGCTTCGGATTTGAGAGGAGGATATTCAGAAGACTGCTTTTAGTAGCAGATATGGATTATTTTAGTTTACGGTGATGCCCTTCGGGCTCACGAATGCACCATCGGCGTTCATGACCCTCATGAACCAAGTTTCAAGGAGTATCTAGATGTGTTTGTCATTGTGTTTATCGATGACATCCTCATCTACTCGAGAACAGAGGAGGAGCACGCTCGCCATCTGGCACTAACCCTATAGAGACTGCGGGAGAATCATTTATATGCAAAGTTTAGCAAATGTCAGTTCTGGCTGAAAGAGGTGGGCTTTTTAGGCCATATTATCAGTGGAGCCGGGTTGGTAGTGGATCCGACGAAGATTCAGGCATTTCGGGATTGGCCACAGTTGAAGGCAGCCACCGACGTACGAAGTTTCTTAGGACTTGCTGGTTATTACCGGAAGTTCGTGGAGGGATTCTCTCGAATCGCCCTCCCACTTACATCTTTGACAAAGACGGAGGTACCTTTCTTGTGGACCCCGCAGTGTCAGGCAGCCTTCCAGGAGCTGAAGGATCGACTCACCTCGGCTCCCATACTTGCTCTCCCCTTGGGGAGAGAAGGATTTTAAGTCTACACCGATGCTTCCTACCAGGGTATGGGAGCTGTACTGAAGCAGAAGGGTCATGTGATTGCATACGCGTCTCGCTAGTTGAAGAAGCACGAACAGAACTACCCGGTGCACGACCTTGAGATGGGGCGGTCGTTTTTGCTTTGAAGGTCTGGCGCCACTATCTTTATGGAGTCCACTGCGACATCTACTCCGACCACAAGAACCTAAAATATGTGGACACGCAGAAGGAACTGAACATCAGGCAGAGGCGCTGGGTGGAGTTCTTAGCGGATTACCAGTATGAGATGTACTACCATCCAGGGAAGGCAAACGTGGTGGTCGACGCGTTGAGTCGAAGAGCTGCCACTTCCAAAGCCGGGCCCCAGGTTATGTCTATGGAGCTGGTGAGGAGATCGGAGGATATGCACATCACACTGGTGTCGTCCGAGGACCCCGAGCTTTACATGGAGTATTTAGCTGCGATGAGCGCTATAGACGATATCCAGGACCGATTCAGAGATGGGCAGAGGCGAGATGCCAAATTGGAGTCGATATTCCGGGCCTTGGCGAACGGTGCAGCAGGGGATTACACGATGAGGGACGGCGTGGTATGCTTTAAAGGTCGGACTTATATACCGTAAGGAGGCCAGGTCCGGGAAGATATCATTGCGGTGGCCCACCACAGCAGATACTCGGTGCACCCGGGGATCACGAAGATGACTGTGGATTTGAAGAAGACTATGTACTGGCCAGGCATGAAGAAGGATATCACTCAGTTTGTGACCCACTGCAAAGAGTGCCAGCTAGTGAAGGCGGAGTGCAAAAACCCCGCAGGATTGTTGCAACCACTCCCGGTACCGGAGTGGAAGTTTGAAGATATCGCGATGGACTTTATTCATGGACTTCCCCGATCACGGATGGGAAACGACTCGATTTGGTTCATCGTTGATCGGTTGATGAAGGTGGCCAGATTCATTCCAATCAGGAAGGACGACTCTGTGGGAGTATTAGAGCAGAGATTTGTGGAGCAGTTCGTTCGATATCATGGGGTGCCCAAGATGATCGTGTCGGATAGGGATGGCCGGTTCACTTCCAGGGAGGGAGATCCGTGCAGGCTTACTTAGGCACGCGATTGACCTTCAGCACCGCATTCTATCCCCAGATGGATGGGCAGACAGAATGCACCAATCGGACGCTGGAAGATCTTTTGAGGCTGTGCATTTGGGACCACGGGGAACCGTGGGAGAAGCTCTTACCCCTGGTCGAGTTCTCCTATAACAACAGCTACCTGTCCAACATCAGGATGGCGCCTTACGAAGCCTTGTATGGAAGGAAATGCAGGACCCCACTTTCTTGGATTCAGGATAAGGATCCGAAGGTGTTGGGATCAGATTTTTTTGAAGACACCGAGGCTCGGGTGAGGCTGATCAGAGATAGGATGCTAGAGGCGCAGAGAAGACAGGCTAAGTACTATGATGCCCAGCATCGTCAGGTGGATTTTCAGGTGGGCGACCGAGTGTTTCTGAAGATCCGGCCCATGCATGGAGTTTCACGGGTGCGTGGTCGGAAGAAGAAGCTCAGCCCTAGGTATATGGGCCCTTACAGGATCTTGGAGCAGATCGGACCCCTAGCTTATAGGCTGGATTTGCCACCAGAGCTGGCATCGTTGCATGATGTGTTCCATATTTCCTCACTCAGGAGGGCTCTACTACGCCCGGAGCAGCAGATTTCGACCACAGATGGACCGGTAGCTTCAGACCGGTCAGTTCGCTTAGAGCCGGTTCGGATCAACGACAGAGGAGTACGGATCTTGCGTCGCAAGAAGGTTCCGTTAGTCAAAGTTATGTGGAGGAACCACGGCCAGGAGGAGCATACCTGGGATCCTCAGGACCTGATGCGATAAAAGTACCCAGAGCTGTTTAGTCAGGTGTACCTCACCACCCCTCAAGATGTTTAATTTATTTTGCTGCTTTTAACTAGTAAGGCTACTCCAAGAAGAGTAGGGGCTAATTTTTATTTATTGGGATCTTGGTTTTCCAATTGGGTGAATTGGTCATAGATTTAGGTTTCCCTTTAAACCTAATTTAGCAAACATGGTGTCGTGATGGGATGTTACAAGTTTTTTTTCTTCGGTAGAAATTCCCGTAGGCTTAACATTGATTTCGGGGACGAAATCTTTGTATTGTTTATTGGGATTTGTAACATCCCATTTCCAACTAGACCCCTAAGAGTGGTTTTGGCCATGACTAGGTCATGACAAAACCCTAGAAAGCCAGAAATGGGCCAAGAGATAGAAGGCCAAGGTGAGGATCACCACAGTCTACCTATGGCACAACCTCATCACCAAACCTATAGTTTGACCTTAGGGATTCACCATGACTCCATGACCCCACCACAACATCACTAACCCATTATAGGGTCCACTAGAGCCTTAAGGGTCCATTGGAGTCAACCCCAGGTGCCCAAGATGACCTAGAACCACTATAAGCCTAAATTGGGCATGGTGCCCTAACTAAGGGCAGTGTGCCATGGTAAAGCCCAACTAACCCTACCAAGGACTTTTTAGACCTAAAGAGGGATCAATGGGTCACTAAGGACCAAAGGAGGGCAGCCCAAAGGGGAAAGTTGACCAAAGTCAACTCTAACCCTAAATGGGTCAATCTAACCTACATTGGGTCAAACTGACCTACACAAGGGCCAATTGAAGTTACTTTAGCCAAGTGTACCCCACCCAAGCCCTCCTAACCCTAGAGTGAGTCCAATATATCACCAAGGACCCACTGGGACAAAACAAAAAGGCTAAGTTGACCAAAGTCAACTCTAGCCCTAAAATGGTCAAAGTGCCCTGCCTAATGGTCAAGTGACCTCCAAAGGGCCAAGACAACCCTACCTAGGCCTTAGGGGAGGCCAATGGGTCACCAAGGACCCATTAGGGGAAACCTCAAGACCAAATTGACCAAGGTCAACCATGGTCAAAGTTTTGGTCAAGTTAGCCCAAATGGGCTAACTCAAGCTCAAGCCCAATTCACTTGGGCTAACCTTGCTTTTGAAAGAAATTATACCTAATCACCTAGAGGGGGGGTGAATAGGTGACTTAATCTTTTTAAACTTTTAGGCAGATTATATCACAGATTTATAACTAATTCTTCACAGCAATCAATCAACAATCACAGAATAAACATGCACACAGAGAACACACAGATTTATAGTGGTTCCCCAAGGTTTGGGTACATCCACTTTCCCCCTTCACCTATCTAGCAGTGTACTAGATTCGGCCAAACTCCTCCAGAATTCCTCAGATCCTCAGATCTTACACTCAGAACCCCAAACAGGTTCCTACAGCTCAGGCCTAAGGCCCTACAACTCAGTCTTCACAAAGACCTACACTCAGCCTTCAACAAGGCCTACACTCAGCCACAAGGCCTACACTCAGCCACAGCAGGCCTACACTCAGAGAAAAAGATCTCCTACACTCAGGCACATAGGCCCTACCACTCAACCTTTATAATTACAGGCTTACAACTCAGATCCCTAAGGATCCTACAAGAAATTTAGAATACAAAGTATATACCTACAACTCTGAATAAGAGAGAAGAGTTGATAGGTTCTTGATGAGTTCTTGAATGAACTCTGCTGAGATCAACCTCACTTGGCTTTCTTCAAAGCTTCTTGAATGTAGAACACAATAGGATTGATTCTCTGCAGCTGATCTTCAGTCACTGCAACTTAAGATTCAGAACTAGGTCTGAACCCTTCTTCACAGCCTGGTTCCAACGGCTATCTTCTTGGAAGGAGCTCTCTCTCTCCAACTTCTTAGATCTTCACTTGAAATGATTCTTCAATGAATAGCTAGATCTTCTTCTCTTTTTTAATCTCAATCATCTCTATCTGTTGACAGTATAAGCCTATATATAGGCCTTCTTCATGGTGACCGGCTGATCCGGTTCCTAATGACTTTCTGACAACTCTGACAGTTGCAGTAGACCGGCTGGAATGGCAGCTGTCATGTCATCCAGTCACTTCTTGAAATATCTGTAACTGTCTGAAAGTGTCGAGACAGTCTGTCTTTAAGTGTCGACACTTATAGACCAAGTGTTGACATAAGTAGACTAAGTGTTGACACTAGCCTTCAAGGTGTCGACACAACTCCTTGTGTTGTAGAATTTACTTCTCGACACTACTTCTTCATCATGTGTCCACACTGATATTGTGTGTCGACACAACTCCTTGTTCTTCAGTACTTTGTTGAATTCTTATAAGTGTCGACACAACTCCTTTGTGTCGACACATCTTCTTGTGTTGAACTTGTTGAGTGTTGACACATATTATTAGTGTCGACACCTGCCTTCTGTGTTGATACTTTCTGAGTGTCGACACTTTTCCTTGTCTCGACACATATTCTTAGTGTTGAGACTTTTACTGAGTGTCGACACATCTCATTTGTGTCGACACATGTACTTAGAATTTTGTTGAACTTTGCTGAATGTCGACACAGCCTCCAAGTGTCGACACTTTCTTCATGTGTTGAGTCTTCTGCTGTGTGTCGACACATTCTTTATTATGTCGACACATTCTTCATGTGCTGAGTCTTCTGCTGTGTGTCGACACATTTTTCATTATGTCGTCACTCTTACTTAGACTCTGTTGAAATTTGCTGAGTGTCGACACAGCCTCCAAGTGTTGACACTTTCTTATGTAGACAAAGTTCCTCTAGGTGTCGACACTGCTTTTAAGTGTCGACACAGCTTCACTGGACTTTTCTTCATTGAGTGTCGACACAACCTGTATGTGTCGACACTTTCTATCTGGTGTTGACTCTGCATCCCTGGTGTCGACACAATTACTCCAAGTGTCGACACTGCTTGTCTGGGTGTCGACACAAGTCTTCTTGGGTGTCGACACTTTCCTTCTAGGTGTCGACACATGGACTTAGAAACTTTTTAGCTTTCCCTGCAAATACTTAACCTGCACAACTAAACTCAAAACACATCAAATACATTTTGATGTATATCATTGAGTAGGGTGAGGCTTCTTCAAATCAGGTACATTCATTCCAATGTACCCAACAATCTCCCCCTATTTGGAGAAGTCATAACCCTTAGTCAATGATATACACCATACATAACAAAATTACATTATGATGAAAAACAGGATTATGCAATCAGGGAAAGTACATAAACATGTATTAAACAAAACATGTACACACATATATCTCAAAACAATTATGTAATAGATTTTTCACACATCACATTATTCTAACAACTTTGTCATATTCATTATACAAAAGTTTACAGAGTGTTTAAAATCAAACGATTACAACTGTAAACTAAAGATAATTTTATTCTATTTTTGCTCAGCCTCCTTGATAACTATGCCCTTCCCAAACTGTATCTTTGCTTGCACAGGGGCTTCAGCATCTTCAGCAGCAGCAGGCTTCTTGCCTTTAAAATCCTTTTTCTTCTGCTCTTCAGTCTTAATCTTCTGCCTCTCAAAGTAATGATAAGGCTTGGGAAAGTACTTGTTAGGCTTCTGGGCAGTAGGAGGTAGCTTTCCCATCTTAGCCTTTCTCCTGTATTGCACAATGACTTCTTGTCTGTTTTCATGCTTCCTCCACTCAAGTTCAGAATACCACTTGTTTCTATCTTGAATGTTGTCTTTGGCAGCTTTCCAAGCAGTTAAGATAATATTCCTTGAAGTGGGGCTCCACTATTCAAAATCAGGCCTTTGTTCAGCTTGCTCTCTGAACCTCTTCTTAGATAACTGAGTCTCTTGTTCTTTCAGCAACAAAGCTTCTTGTTCTTTCAGTATAGCCTCTGGCACTTGCTGAACCACCTTTTCTATGATGACATTTTGCTTTCCCTCAGGAGGGCTATACATGGACTATATATCTGCTTGTACCATATCAAAGTCTGGTGGAGGATAGATCACTTGAGCTACTTCAGCTTGCTCACCTCCAAGATAGGCAGGATTAATCCCAGACTCTGCAACATTATCATCATCACATAAAGGAGGATAACCAAGAGTGACTCTGATGGAATTGGAAATCCATTTTTCATGATCAGAGCCTGGTTTGACTAACACCCTCTCCCCCTTTATGACTTCTCTTTCTATGTGATCTCTTAGATCATCTTTCTGAAATCTTATTTGGGCATTCAGATAATTTACTACATCTTTGTAGAAAGATTTTAACCTTTGGAGCTTTTTAGTTATTAACTTCTGAGAGTTTTCAATAGCAGAAGTAACAGCAGTGAGTCCCTCTTATAATGCTTTATCAAATTCTGCCTTAGCTGTAGCATTAGCTGTTGTCTGCCCAATAGCTATATTTTTCATTTCTGTGACAATTGATTTGTGTGGAGCAGTCAAATTGTCATTCATCCTTATTTGATTCTACAGATCATAGCCTTGCTTCAGTGCAATATCATCCACTTGAGCTTTTATCTTCTCTTGATGTGTAGCCAAGTAAACCACTGCATTCCCTCCCTTATGGAAGCAGTCAGTCATCTCCTTTTTATTCAGATTCATTTCAAATCTTATAGACTTAATGTCTTGGGCCAGATCAAACTGTAGAGACTTATGCCCCTCATCCATATACGTTTCTATTGCTTTCCTTTGCTCATCAAGCTTTATCTGTAATGCAACCATCAAAGAACTGAAATCTGTTGATGGTGCAGGCGGTGGGGTAGGCTATTGTGCAATGGTTTGTAAAGCCTTCTTATAATTTTGGCTCCTCCTCTTGAAGACTTGAAACTTTCTATTTTTAGCTCTGGCAGCCTCCTCATCTTCAGAAGCAGATGTGCTTGTAATACCAACCCTATCCTTAGGGCTTGGAGGTAACTCCTTCTGCACTTCAGGTTCTTTCCTAGCAGTTTCCTCAAAAATAACTACTTGCTCCCCCTCAACATGAGCATTCTCCCCCTTAGCAGCAACACTTTCCTTCTCAAAGTCTGTTTGTAGAAGATCTGGGAATAGCTCTTCTAGGGTAAATTCCTACTGAGGATGGGGTGGAGATTCCCTTATCTCATCAACAACTTGATCAGATACTACTTGATTTGCAACAGATGTGTCCTCCATGACAACATCTGTGGGTTGACTATCAATCTGAGGTTGCTGATTAACATCAGATAATTTGTCAGTTATAACATCACTCTCAAGAAGGAAATCGAATTGGTTGATTTCAGTGATTACCTCAAGAATGGTTTGGGTAGCCTGTTCACTCTCTAGTGGAGTTGACTCATCCACCAGTAAAGGCTCCCCCTGGATGGAATCCTGGTGAAGTGGGCTAGCCTGTGATAGCTCTCCCTGCCTCTCTGCATCAACCTGTCCAGCTGGAGACTTTCTAGCAATTCTAGTATCTTCTTCATCAGGAGTGAAGACAACTTGTTCTTCTGAACTACTGGATGATACTTGAGCCACTGGGGCTGTCTTCTTCTTCTTCTTTAGTTGGGTTTCCTTCTCAGGAGTTGGCATTTCCTTAGTCAGGACCCTATCCCACCTTGAGAAGATCCTCATGTCCATCTTCCTCATGTGGTTGATTTTAGATCCAGCAGTTTGGCTCATTACTTCTGGTATACTACCAGCCAAGTAAAGACTTAGTATCCTGCCCAAAATGGGTTTCTTCAGACTCACCTTAATCTTCTCAAACACTACTGCAGACCAATCAGTATGTAGATGGAAGATTAACCTTGTCATTAGATTGAACATATAAGCTGAAATCCTGTCATGTCCTCCAGACTTGCACAGGATCACCTTGCCAACAATTTCAGAGATAAATTTGCCTTGGCTGTTCATTCCCTTTCTGTTGAATACTGATCCAATTTTCATCTTGGAATCCAATCCACACCATGTTAAAGCTTCTCTGGTCTTAGAAGCAGAAACTTCAGCTTCTTCCTTAGTCCTTGGTAGGTTTAGTACCTTTCTCAAACTCTTTGGTGAGACCTTCACCTTTTCTCCATGAACCCTTGACTTTATCTTGAGTCCAGATTCGTCTTGGGTTGCTCCATTCAGAAATTCTAGAACTTCTTTCTTCCATATCTTGGTTGGCTATGAAACAAGAAAATCTAACCCTGAGTTTGCAACTAGGGTTACCACATCCTTGATCTCTGGTTCTGCGTCATCAAACGCATGCCGCACCAGTTCATATCCTTTATTTACGTTCTCTTCGAGCTTAGGCGCCATTAGGGTTTGAATAATTTGAATTGAGAGAAGAGAGGTGTCGACACACAAGTTTGGTCTCGAAACTTTAGTGAGCGTGTCGACAGACAATGGCGAAATCCTATTTATACCTTTCTAGGATTGAAGATGAAAGGGCGCGTCAAGAAACTTAAATTGTGTCGACACTGTTGAAAAGTGTCGACACAGACTTATAATGTCTCGACAACTATGTGTCGACACAAGTATAGTCGATAGAATATATGTGTCGACACTTGTTTATGTGTCAACACCACTTAGCTCGACACTTAGTCGAGACTTTACTTGTTTAATTCTGTGTAAATTCTAAGTGTTGACACCACCTTGGTTGTGTCAACACCGACCCTGTATGTGTCGACACTAATTTTCTGAATTGTCGACACCAACTTCCTAGATGTGTCGACACCTTTTCCCTGAAGTGTCGACATCAATTCTCTATCTCGACACAGACAACTCTGTGTGTCGATACTATTTTACTTAGCCATTCTTGTAAATTTATTCTAAGTTTATCATACCTAATTCAATTTTGAACCTATTGAACTTAGTTTCTTCTAGGGGCTTAGTATACATGTCAGCTAGTTGATTATCTGTATTAACATACTTCAGTGAAATATCTTCTTGTTCTACATGTTCCCTTAGAAAATGATATTTTATTTCAATATGTATAGTTCTACTATGGGAAACAAGATTGTTTGCAATAGATATAGCACTAGTGGAATCACAAAACAGTGGTGTTCTACTTACTTGAATACCATAGTCTTCTAGCTGATGTTGTATCCATAGAAGTTGAGCACAGCAACTTCCTACAGCCACATATTCTGATTCTGCTGTGGAGATAGCCACACTTGTTTGCTTCTTACTACTCCATGATATCAGTCTTCCACCTAGGAATTGGCAGGTTCCAGTTGTACTCTTTCTATCTTCTTTGCAGCCTGCAAAATATGCATCTGAATAACCTTTTAGTTCAAAGTCTCCATTCCTAGGGTACCAAAGGCCTAGATAAGGAGTGCCCTTAAGATATCTTAGAATTCTTTTGACTGCTGTCAAATGAGACTCTTTAGGGCATGCTTGGTACCTAGCACAGACACATGTAGCATACATGATATCTGGTCTACTTGCAGTCAAATATAATAGGGATCCAACTATCCCTCTATACAAAGTCTCATCTACAGGTTTCCCTGCATCATCTTTGCTAAGAGACATACTTGACCCCATAGGAGTTTTCATGGTACTGGAAGATTCCATACCATACTTCCTTATTAATTCTAGGGTGAACTTAGACTGGCATATGGATAAACCATTCTCAGTCTGTCTAACTTGGAGACCCAAGAAGAACTTAAGTTCCCCCATACTGCTCATCTCAAATTGTCCTTGCATTAGTTTTGCAAACTTTCTGTAAAGACTATTTTCAGTAGACCCAAATATTATGTCATCTACATATATTTGGACTAGTATGATCTTGCCTCTGGATTCCCTAAGGAATAGAGTCTTGTCTATTTTCCCCCTTGTGAATTTATTCTCAAAGAGGAAACTGGACAGGGTTTCATACCAAGCCCTAGGGGCTTGTTTTAACCCATACAAAGCCTTCCTAAGTCTATAGACATAATTAGGTTGAGTTGAATCAACAAAACCTGATGGCTGTTCCACATAGACCTCTTCCTTCAGATTACCATTCAAAAAGGCTGACTTAACATCCATTTGGTATACTTTAAATCCTTGATAGGTTGCATAGGCCAGGAACATCCTTATGGCTTCCAGTCTGGCTACTGGAGCAAAGGTTTGATGAAATTCAATACCTTCTTCCTACCTATATCCCTTGGCAACCAGTCTTGCTTTGTTCTTAATAATCACTCCATGTTCATCCATCTTGTTCCTAAAGATCTACTTAGTTCCAATTATGTTGTGGTCTTTTGGTTTAGGAACAAGCTCCCAGACTTTGCATCTCTTGAACTGATTCAGCTCCTCTTGCATTGCCTCAATCCAATGAGGGTCTAGGATGGCTTCTACAAATTTCTTTGGCTCTACTTGGGATAGGAAACTGGAGTAGAGCACTGCACTCAGATTTCTGCTCCTTGTTTGTATCCCTTGACTTAGATCACCAATGATTTGATTGGCTGGATGATCTCTCAAATATCTACTGGCTGGAGGCAGCCTGGCTTCAGGTTGAACTCCTTCAGCTTCTTCAACTTGCTGCACTCCTTGGTCTTCTTCTACATCAGGTGCATGTAGTACTCCCTCTGGACAACAGCCACTATCATCTACATGCTGACTTGCAGTAGATCCTTCTTCAATAGTGAGCTTGTCCATCTTCTTAGTCACACCTGTGGAGCTGCAAACACTTCTAGACAACTCATTGTTAATAAGTCCAGCTTCATCAAATACTACATGTACTGACTCTTCTACAACTTGAGTAGTCGAGTTGTAGACTCTATAAGCCTTACTATTGTTGATGTACCCAACAAAGATCCCCTCTTGTGATTTGTCAGCAAACTTAGTCAAGTATGACTTTCCATTGTTAAGTATAAAGCACTTACAACCAAAGATCCTGAAATAGGATAGATTTGCCTTTCTGCCTTTCACAATCTCATATGGGGTCTTATTGTGGCTTTTAGTAATGGTAGCCCTATTAATTACATGACATGCAGTATTAACTGCCTTAGCCCAGAAATATTCTGGGAGAGATGTGTCACTTAATAGGGTTCTACAAGCCTCAAACAAGATTCTATTTTTACTCTCAGCAATGCCATTTTGCTGAGGTGTTCTTGGTGAAGAAAATTCCTGAAATATCCCAAATTCTTCACATAGTTTTGTCATACTATCAGACTGAAATTCAGTACCATGGTCACTTCTTATTTTGACCACTGTACTGTCTAACTCATTTTGAATTTGTTTGACAAAGTTATATAAGATATTAGGTGTTTCAGATTTCTGTCTAAGGAAGAACACCCAGGAAAACCTTGAGTAGTCATCTACAACCACAAATGTGTAGACCTTCCTACCTAGGCTGTGAACTGGCATAGGACCAAAGAGATCCATATGCAAGAGGTATAAGCACCTCACAACATCTTTGTTCTCAATGCTATTAAAGGTGGATCTAGTCTGCTTGCCATTTTGACAAGCTGAACATATCACATCTTTAATACACTTAACTTGAGGACCATTCCTCACTAAATCTTTGCTATAGAGTTGGCCAATTGTCTTGTAGTTAAGATGGGCTAGCCTCTTGTGCCATTTGACACAATGAGAGACTTTCTTATCAGCTACAAGACAAACTGGAGAACCATTGTTCTCACACATAATGTCTAGGCAATAGACATTTCTTTTTTTATAACCAGTCAAAATGATCTCTTGATATGACAACCATCTTTGACAAATGAGATGTCATATCCTAAATCACTCAGTTGACTTATACTAATAAGGTTATGTTTCAAACCTTTAACATAAGCCACTTGAGTAATTGTTATATGGGTGCTAGAAATGTTACCAAAACCCTTGATGATTCCTTTTTCAGAACCACCAAAGGTGACTTTAGGACCATCCTTAATTGGTGTGAAGTCCTTTAGCAATCCCCTAGTTCCAGTCATATGCCTGGAACATCCACTGTCCAAGTATCATATTGGGGCATGACCACTTGGACTCACCTGCAAAACAGATTAGTTGACCTTAGAATCCAAAGAATTCTTGGGTCCTTGGTGCTCGTTAGTTTTCCTCTTAACAAAGCTACCTACAGATCTTCCAACATGCAGTTTGCTACTCAACTTGGCACTAGAATTGTGCCAACAGTCTATGGCAGAGTGGCCTACCTTGCCACAGCAACAGCACTCAAATCTATTGTACCTTTGCTTAGGTACATCCCTAGCTATTTTATCTACAGCTAGATTGTTGAGAGCTGGGGCTTTGCCCTTAGACTTGGACTTTACAGTCCTAGCAGGGTTAGTAAACCCCAATCCAGTTTTACCCTTATGAGGTATAAACTCATCTATCAAAGGTAGAACTGATTTTGGTTTAGAGAACCTTGCAACTATATCTCTCTCCTTCTGAAGACTAATCTCCAGATTTTTGATTTGATCATTCTTAAATGCTATAGTCCCCATCTGAATAACAGTTATGTTCTTCAGTCTGGCTATTTCATTTAACTTTTGATCAATCAGCTTCTCAAAATCAGTTGCAGCCTCTTTGAGACTAGCAATTTCCTTAGCCTGACTCTTGGCCAAGGATTTGCTTTTCTTAAAAGCTTGCAACAGAACTCTATATTCATCAATCAACTGATGAATATCCCCTTCAGATTCAGATCCACTGGCATCACTTGATGCTGATGTAACTGAATCTGAACTAGCACTAGAAATTGAACTTAAAGAACACTTTTTTACCTTACTAGGTCCAGGCTGATCCTGGATTTTGTCACCTTCTGTTAAGGCCATCAGTCCTTGAAACTGGTTGTCCTCTTGCTCATGTATAGAGTTCATTAGTTGGATGAACTCCTCTTCCTCTTCTTCAGCAAACAGTCCTATGTAAGCTTCAGCTTCTGACTCAGTTTCTGAAGAAGACATGTCTGACAGGCCTTTGTCCTTCTTGGCAACAAAGGACCTTTCCTTCTTGCCCTTGAATTGAGTCTTTTTCTTATCTGTTGACTCTTTCCTTTTCTCTGGACAGTCTGCAACAACATGTCCTTGCTTGTTACAGCAATAACATACAATTTTTGATAAAGTTGCTTTGCTTGGCTTGGGCTTCCTCCTATCTTTCTTTGATGACTTCTTGTTATGATAATAGTCATCTTTTTCCTGTGAAGTGGATGGCTTTGACCTTCACTGTTTCTTCTTTAGAGCTTCTGAAAGTGTCTTGTGAAAGCTGCAAAGTCCTCATCACTCTCACTGCTTTCAGACTTTCTGCTTTCTGAATCATCTGACTCAGTCTCAGCAACCCTTGGAGGTGGAGATGGAGACATACTTTTGTATTTTCTGGTGGCTTCTGTCTTGAATGCCACTGCTCTTTCTTTATTCTCAATTCTGGTAGTCTTCTCCTCTTCTTTCCTTACCATCAACTGCATTTCATAGGATAGCAGTTTTCCAAACAAAGTTGGAGGAGGAATATCTGCTAACTTGGCCATTTCCCTAATGACACAAATCTTGGTGTCGCAATCGTTTGTTAGGGACCTTAAGAACTTATCATTCAGCTCATAATTGCTGAACTCTCTTCCATAGGACATTAACTCATTAACTATCCTTTAGAATTTGTTATAGCATTCTGTTATGCTATCAGACCTACCTTGTCTGAAGCTCTCATATTCTTGGTTTAACAAAGACTTTCTATCTTGTCTAACTTCTTTTGAACCCTCCATATACACTATAAGAGTATCTCACATCTCCTTTGATGTCTTACAGTGTATCAAGTTCTGAAATGTAGCATCATCTATGGCAATCACAATGATATTCTGAGCCCTCTTGTCCATGGTGGCCAGAATAATCTCATCTTTTGTCATTTCAGAAAAGTCCTTAGGTGTTCTCTGATTTGCATCCAGCACTGAAACCTTCATAGGCACAAATGGCCCTTCTTTAACTGTGATATAGATTCTAGGGTCTGAAGCTTCCATAAACAGTCTCACCCTTTCTTTCCAGATGCCAAAAATCTCTTTTCTGCAAATGGGCAACTTCATGGATCCAAGTTTCTTATGATTCTCTGTTGAACCCATTTTCTTGATTTTCTTGATTATGCTGAATCTGTCCTTGATTTCACTGAATCTGCCAACAGGATCTACTCAGACCGTTATGTCCCTTTTTGAGTAACCTGGCTCTGATACCACTTGAAAGAAATTGTACCTAATCACCTAAGGGGGGGGGGGGGGGTGAATAGGTGACTCAATCTTTTTAAACTTTTAGGCATATTATATCACAGATTTATAACTAATTCTTCACAGCAATCAATCAGCAATCACAGAATAAACATGCACACAGAGAACACATAGATTTATAGTGGTTCCCCAAGGTTTGGGTACATCCACTTTCCCCCTTCGCCTATCTAGTAGTGTACTATATTCGGCCAAACTCCTCCAGAATTCCTCAGATCCTCAGATCTTACACTCAGAACCCCAAACAGGTTCCTACAGCTCAGGCCCAAGGCCCTACAACTCAGTCTTCACAAAGACCTACACTCAGCCTTCAACAAGGCCTACACTCATCCACAAGGCCTACACTCAGCCACAACAGGCCTACACTCAGAGAAATAGATCTCCTACACTCAGGCACATAGGCCCTACCACTCAGCCTTTATAATTACAGGCTTACAACTCAGATCCCTAAGGATCCTACAAGAAATTTAGAATACAAAGTATATACCTACAACTCTGAATAAGAGAGAAGAGTTGATAGGTTTTTGATGAGTTCTTGAATGAACTCTGCTGAGATCAACCTCACTTGGCTTTCATCAAAGCTTCTTGAATGTAGAACACAATAGGATTGATTCTCTGTAGCTGATCTTCAGTCACTACAACTTAAGATTCAGAACTAGGTCTGAACCCTTCTTCACAGCCTGGTTCCAACGACTGTCTTCTTGGAAGGAGCTCTCTCTCTCCAACTTCTTAGATCTTCACTTGAAATGATTCTTCAATGAATAGCTAGATCTTATTCTCTTTTTTAATCTCAATCATCTCTATCTGTTGACAGTATAAGCCTATATATAGTCCTTCTTCATGGTGACCGGCTGATCCGGTTCCTAACAACTTTCTGACAACTCTGACAGCTGCAGTAGACCGGCTGGAATGGCAGCTGTCATGTCATCCAGTCACTTCTTGAAATATTTGTAACAATATGAAAGTGTCGAGACAGTCTGTCTTTAAGTGTCGACACTTATAGACCAAGTGTTGACATAAGTAGACTAAGTGTCGACACTAGCCTTCAAGGTGTCGACACAACTCCTTGTGTTGTAGAATTTACTTCTCGACACTGCTTCTTCATCATGTGTCGACACGAATATTGTGTGTCGACACAACTCCTTGTTCTTCAGTACTTTGTTGAATTCTTGTAAGTGTCGACACAATTCCTTTGTGTCGACACATCTTCTTGTGTTGAACTTGTTGAGTGTCGACACATATTCTTAGTGTCGACACCTGCCTTCTGTGTTGATACTTTCTGAGTGCCGACACTTTTCCTTGTGTCGACACATATTCTTAGTGTTGAGACTTTTGCTGAGTGTCGACACATCTCCTTTGTGTCGACACATGTACTTAGAATTTTGTTGAACTTTGCTGAATGTCGACACAGCCTCCAAGTGTCGACACTTTCTTCATGTGTTGAGTCTTCTGCTGTGCGTCGACACATTCTTTATTATGTCGACACATTCTTCATGTGCTGAGTCTTCTGCTGTGTGTCGACACATTCTTCATTATGTCGACACTCTTACTTAGACTCTGTTGAAATTTGCTGAGTGTCGACACAGCCTCCAAGTGTCGACACTTTCTGATGTAGACAAAGTTCCTCTAGGTGTCGACACTGCTTTTAAGTATCGACACAGCTTCACTGGACTTTTCTTCATTGAGTGTCGACACAACCTGTATGTGTCGACACTTTCTGTCTGGTGTCGACTCTGCATCCCTGGTGTCGACACAATTACTCCAAGTGTCGACACTGCTTGTCTGGGTGTCGACACAAGTCTTCTTGAGTGTCGACACTTTCCTTCTGGGTGTCGACACATGAACTTAGAAACTTTTCAGCTTTCCCTGCAAATACTTAACCTGCACAACTAAACTCAAAACACATCAAATACATTTTGATGTATATCATTGAGTAGGGTGAGGCTTCTTCAAATCAGGTACATTCATTCCAATGTACCCAATAGCTTTGATGGGTTAAATAAGCATGTGGGCTGCCATTGGGTTAGGTAGGAGTCAAAATTTAGCTTGGTGAATGGGAGAGAGAAAGAGCTTAAAAGGGAAGAGAGAGAAAGAGAAGAGAAGAAATGGAGGAAGACTTGGGCTCATCCTTCCCCTTCCCTAAACTTCGCCAACCCCCCACCCCCCCCCCCATTCAACTCACCAGGACAAGGGGAGTTCAACCAGCTACTCCTTGACTGGCTGGAGCCAGGCTTCTTCCCCCACCTACCATGGCCGCCAATGTTGACTAGAGACCAATAAAGGCAAATGCATTCCCAGCCAACTAACACCCTATTTCCTCTTTTTAAGAGCTTCACTGGACTCCAAGGAGTCATTTCCACAACTTACCCGAAGGAGCCAAGGTGTTTCACAGTGCTGTTGCAGAATTCTGACCACCACCACCACCAAAATGGTTTCACGGCGATCGGCAAGGCTACAGCCGCCCAACAAGGTCCTCCTCCACTCTTTCTTCCATGGGTAGTTGTTAGGGATCATTATGGCCAAGGTTCGGGCTCAATTGAGCCCGATCCAATTTCATTTTTTTCTGGTTTTTCCATGGAAATCCACATCTCGGGATCGCCGAAAAATGGCTCTCTGGCGGCTGTGCCGCCGCCTGGCGACGGCCACCACCTCAACGGAGGTGGTGGTTGCGTTGGCCGGCCGGGGAGGTGGCCGGAACGCCGGCGGTAGCTCTTGGAAGGAGCTCTAGGCGGGAGAAATCCCGACCGTTGGCTGAACGGGTAAGATGAAGGGATCCCGTCAAATATGCGCCAAGATTCGTGCTAAATCAGATTTCAAACTATAGTCTTATAATTTTCATTTTTAAGATTTATGTCACACATTATGTAATTAATGTTCTTAATTTTTAAAAATAAATAGATGCACTATATGAGAACATGGTCAACACATGATTTGTAGCCCTTTGAGTTTCTTTTAATACAAAATTAGTTTGGACAAATTTGGGTGTCTGGTTTGACTAGGTCACTCAATTTGTTGGGACCTACACCTAGGGCTAGGAAGAAATTAAACTGAGTGCCCCCACTTCTTCTTTTGTCCAAATGAGTTGAAATTTTGGCAGGGAGTCCCCCTAAACCATATCTAGGAGCTTCCCAAAAATGGGAATTTTTGAGGACACCGTTTCCATAGTTTTGGAAATTATTTAATTTCACTAGGATAATTTAATTAGGTGGTCTAATGACCTCCAAACCCTCAAATAATTTTGGTGAGTGGTCCCTGCCTCTTGTTATGTCTCTTTATAAAGTTACACATCATTTGGATGTGTTTTGAATAGGTATTGACCTAACCCTAACTTTATCTGAATAAGGGTATTTTGGTCAAAAAGTGCACTTTTGATTTTGAGTGGCCAAATCACCTCAGCAGAGGCTGAAATTTGGGCCACTGACTTAGTATGGCATTTAGCACCTCACCATGTAATTTGGGGAAGATTAGAATTGATTTTCCCTAAGATCCTAGGCCAAACCCTAAGGAAGGACCTTTGTGCCTTGTGAAGGGCATGAGTCCTAAACACCTTGGATGAACTTGAATTTTTGTATGGAGGTTGCTAGGGTAGATAAAACCCTCTGGTAAAAATCTTAAGGGATTTTGAAAAGGGTGGGGCCCCCAAAACCCTAACCCTAGCTTTGGGCATAAAACTTGTAGTGCTAAATTAGGTTAGCAAAACTCCTTGAAATATAATGAAATTTTGGTAGTGTGGGCATAAGATATATTGAGCCTCTAGTAATTTATTTGGGAATTTTGGACCAATATTTTTAGCACTCCATTTGTAACCCTTGGGATAACCTTAATTAATAATTTGAATATTATGATCCCACTACCCATTGAAAGGTCATGAAAATTTGGCAAAGGTAGTTTAAGACCGTATTGATCATTTTTGATTTTAATAGAATTTTTGAATACATATTTTGGGTATCTACTTCAGAAGTTCATAACTTTGGGAACATGCTAAATAATTCTTATAGAGCTCAATAATTGATGAAAAAATTATGAAACTTGATAGGTAGTGTTCCTAGTTCATTATGCTCATATGGAAATTTATTTGGAATTTTTAGATGGATAATTGGTATACTTTGTTTCTTAACCCATTAACTTGGAATTTTATGAGAAAATCAAATATAGACTTTATTATTCAATGGTAAATTGTGAAACTTGATCTAAAGAATTTATATGTCCTTATCATCATACTTGGATTTTATCTGAATTTTTGGAAGTATTATTGTTGTACATACCACTTAAAATGATTTATTATAGGATATATTTGAAAATAAAATTAAGGGTTAAAACCATGCTAAAAAATTGGAAGGCTTAGACTTTAGAGTTGATTATTCATTTTGAAATTATCATAAATTTAGTGGAATATTATCTTGTCTGAAATTGGTACTTCATGTTCAAAATTGGGCTTTTTGGCTACTAGAATAAATAAATAAATTATCAGACAAATTAGGAAAATTATGAATTTCTAGATTTATGCTAAAAATGTCATTATAGCCCTCTAATAATTATCATTTGGGTACTGGATGATTATTTGGTGTATCTCCCATTTTACGAGTCATATAGCTTAAGTGATCTGCATATAGTAAAAACTGCAGAAATTATGTTTGAGTATAATTGATGCATGTCTTGGGATTAGTGGTATGCTGGTTTGGATAGTTAAAAATAAGTTCATTATTGGTAGTAGGATGAGTACAGGGATGGATTGACTAGAGTTAGGCGGTGCCCAGGATCGACGAAAGATTGTCTTCCCCGTAGGGAGGAAGTGTTTAATGTACTAGGGCTAGGTTCAGTAAAATTAATTAAGGGTCGGAAAATCGGGTAGCAACCAATAATAGTAAGTGCCTTGCGAAACGGAGCTTTGTGTGTAATCCCATCGTAGTTCCTAGTGCCTTCGAGAGCCCTTCACGGGGTATACCTTGGGCAGTCCTGGGCTAACGTAAACGGTAGGAGTGATAAATCTTAAAGAGCGACTAGAATAATTAGGGGTTCACTTTCACACACCTCTGTGTCTCGGGGAGTTAGTTTTACTCGGTTGATATTTGTGAGGGGCAGGATGGCCCGACGAGTTTCGGCTCGTTTGTTTGAGACGGACATTATGGTTTGGGGAGCTTCGGCTCGGTTTAGAATACGATAAATTTGCATGTGCATAAAAGAAAAGAAAATTCAGGTGGTGGGTCTTCGGTATTGGAGGGTCGATGCACGAGATGCCAATCCCCTGACTCGGCAAGTGTGGTTAGCACTTCGCCAACAGAAGTCCGGTGCGCCAGCCGGCAAGAGTACGCAGGAGTCCGCTTCGTGCACCAAGCATTGAGGCGTATGATAGGTCTGACCGGTAGTGCTTTACTGGTTTAGAGGTGGGCGAGGCCCAACCCACCTCTTCCGTCTGCCACTACGGAGGTATCATGGGAGGTTACGTCTCTAGAAAGGGGGAACTAAAGGTCTGTGTGCACAGAGTCTGGTGTGTGTGTTGCACTTGCATGTTCCATCATACCCACTTGCATGTCATAGCATAATCAATTTATTTAACCCCTGACACCTAAGGTATAAGTGGAATGGGACGCTTATACATTAGGACTTGCAAAACGACCCCTTGGTCTATAAGCTTGTGTGGGCAAGTTTATAAATTAAGGTCAATTTTGATATATATTTACTACTGTTTGATAACCGACACCCCAATGTTTAAATTGGTATGAGACTTTTTATACGATGGGAGCCTTGCAGAAGACCCCTTGGCTTATGTGTTACCACATAAGTGAAGGTTACTTTTCATATTTCATCTTATTGTCAATATATATTATAGAATTGCTAGTATAGGTCCGCTGCCATATGTTTTTATTATTCTCCACCTTCAAGTCCTCCCCTTTCTTCCTCTCCGCTTGGTGCCTAGGAGCCATGTGGGAAGGGGCGGAGGATGATAGGACTTAGTCTTTTAGACTAACGGTTTTCGAACCACATCATTTTAGGGGATCGTGAAGCCAAGCATGGAGGAGCAGCCCCGGAGGTTGGTACGCTTGGAGATCGGACAGTCTAGTTCCAGAGTTCAGATGACAGGGACTGTGAGTCCTGAACGCTAGTAGTTATATTAGTTTGCTTCCGCAATGAGAGAAATATAGTGAGGACATGATGTACTGGGCATGAGCCCATGATTTTAGTATTTTGTATATTTGTGGACACTCCCTTCGTGGAGTTTATTTACTATATATGTGATTGCTGTGGACTTGCTTTATTATTTTGCTACAGTCGTGATCGATTTGGCCAGCAGAATCGGCGTTATGTAGTGATGACCTTCCCGGGTGCGAAGGTGTCACCGCAAAGCTGCGGTTCTGGGCCTAAGACCCCGTTGTTTTAAAAAGAAAAAAAGGGGGGTCTTACAGTGAATGGGCTATGGGTTTATGGAAGAGTCTTCACTAATGGAGAATTAAATGACAAGTTCTTGAGATCCCTAACTAAGGAATGGGATAACAAGGTCTGTGCCATCAGGGAGTTTGGAAAACTGGCTGAGACAGACCCACAAAATCTCTTCGGGTAGCTTATGTCATATGAGCTTCAACTCAATACCAGAAAGGCTGAAGAAGAGAAAAGTAGGTCTGCATTCAAAGAGAAGTCTGTTGCTTTAAATTCAGATACCTCTAAGAAGTCAAAGGTTGTTCCTAGTACTCCAGCACAAGAAGTTAGTGAAGAAGAAAACTCGGAGCCAAGCACCTCAGGCTCTGAGCTTTCAGAAGGAGAGTTCTCGCTACTCTCACGACAGTTCAAGAAATTCTTGAACAAGAAGAAGCAATGGAAAGGCAAGGATGCCTCCAACAGGAGATCACGACGTGATGGTGATCGGCAAAGAAAAGGCTCAAGTAGCCACGACAGGTATGCTTCTAAACAGAATAAACATATTTCCACTGACATTATTTGCTACTAGTGTAATAAGCCAGGACACGTCATTGCTGACTGCCATCACAAGAAGAAGGAGGGTGGTAGAAGAGAGGAAAAGAAGTCCTCATACAACAAGAAGAGGACAGAGAAGTGCTTAATAGCCAAAAAGGGCAAGACTCTCAGTGACTCTGACTCATCTAAGTCGAGTGAAGAATAAGAATCCTATTTTGGGCTTATGGCTCAGACAGATGACTGACAAGAGACCAAGTTCACTGGGAAGGTAAACTCTCAAACTCCTCTTTCAGATTCTGAAGTTTCTGAACATGATCGTGAGGACAGCTCTTCTGACGAAGAGTCTGAACTCATGGACCAATATAAGTAGTTAATCATGGCTTACGACAAATGTCGCCGAGTCATGAAAACTGAGGCTAAAGAGATAAAGTCTCTTAAAGCTGAAGAGAGCATCTTGAGAGAGGAAGTCGGGCCAAGACTGAATCAATCAAAGAGAACTTCAATAATGTTATTGAAGAATATCAGAAGGCTCTTTAGCATCTTGACCTTAAAGAGAAAATCATCAAGGAGTTGGAAGAACAACTCGCCGATGAAAAGAATCTTGTTGAAAGTTTCTCGAAGCATAAGACTGTTCTTCCACTCGTTACTGAATTCTCAGCTAAGGTCAAGGGTGCTGGACTAGGCCATGAGAAAGCTCCTAGTAAGTCTTCTAGGAGAAATAAGGCTCAACGAAAGAATAAGGCCGCCAAAAAGGCATTGGCCAAAGAGAAGGGGAAAGCCCCTCAAGATCAGACCTCTTTCAAAAAGGTCATATCTCCTTCAAATGAGTTTGATCTTGACTCATCCTACGAACACTTTGCTAGGCCTACCTATATAGAGCCAAAGTCCTGTTATCAAGGATGTACTCGACCAAGAAACTTTGGTGAAAGGGTCTTTAAGGCACCTTATGAAGAAGTGATTCTTCAGAGCTATGGCCCTTTCAATCATGGTCATAACTTCAAGAAGGCACCAAAGGCAAAGCCTGTTGTTGAAAAGCCAGTGAAGAAGAAGAAAACATGTGATTGTCATCATCATGAAGCTTCTTCCTCCAAGAATGCTTCCCCTGCTAGACCACAATTCCAAAAGGTCAAGCAGGAGAACATAAGTCAAAGATACAACAGATTTGACTGTTGGTGTTGTGGCAGAACTGGTCACTTTGCCAATGATTGCTGGTTTAATCCCAGAAATGCTACAACCCCACATGTTGGCAATATGAGGAAGACCACTCCTAATGTTAATATTTGTAGGGAGAGTGTTCTAACCTGAGACCAAGGACCCAAACATATTTGGGTTCCTAATGTGATTGCAGGTATGTCCAAAGGCCACCAAAACGCCAATCTAGTATTTGTACAGTGGATGCTTTCGGTATATGACCTGGACAAGTAGACTAATTCCGAATTTTTCTCTAGTCGTGAACGAACCAAAGATCATCTTTGGAGGTTCAGACCGTGGAATCACTAAAGGCTACAGTATGATTACGAATGGTAATGTATCATTCTCAGATGTGGCTTACGTTGAAGGTTTGGAACATAACCTTATAAGCATAAGCCAACTCTGCGATAAAGGATACATATCTGAGTTTCACTCTGATAAGTGCTTGATAAAATCTGTTGACAATATGGAAACGATTCTATCCTGCACTTGAAGCAGAAACATATTTTGCTTAAATTTCATTTATATAGATTCTTCGACACCAGTGAACTTTTTAGCAAAATATAGTGCATCTCTTGGTGACCAATGACACAATAGACTAGCACATATTAATTTCAAAACTATTAATAAATTATTTTCAATGAACTTAGTTCATGATGCCCCAAATGTCAAGTATGTCAAAGATAGACCTTGTCATGCATGTGTAAAAGGCAAGCAAACAAGGGCTACCTTTGAAAGCGTTATTGGCAATGATTCTAATAGATGTCTGCATCTATTGCATATGGACTTATTTGGTCCACTGCAAATTAGAAGTTTGGGAGGTAAGGATTATACGTTAGCAATTGTTGATGATTACTCGCGCTTTGCGTGGGTGTTCTTTCTGAAACACAAGTCAGATACCTTCGACATCTTTATGAATTTTGTCAGGCAAGTTCAGAATGAGTACTACTGCTCCATAGTCAAAATCAGAAGTGACAATGGAATAGAGTTCAAGTTTGGGGCCATGACAAAATTTTGTGAAAGCTTGGGTATCTTTCATGAGTTTTCCTCTCCTCGTACTCCGTAACAGAATGGAGTGGCTGAGAGAAGGAATTGAAAACTCATAGAGGACTGTAGAACCATATTGAGTGATACTTCACTTCCGGAGTACTTCTGGGCTGAAGCCATCAACACTGCATGCCACGTGCAAAATCAAGCCCTCATAAACAAAAACCATGATAAGACACCTTACAAACTTCTGAAGGGCAGGAAACCAACGGTCTAATATTTTATAATTTTTGGCTGTAAATGCTTCGTGCTCAACAATGGCAAGTATCATACTACTAAGTTTATTGAAAAGAGTTTTGAAGGTATTTTTGTAGGTTATAGTAGACATAGTAAGGCATACATGATTTTTAATAGCAAAACCATGGTTGTAGAAGAATCAATACATGTTGTATTTGATGAGACAAGCTTGCTGTAAAGCAACTCTTCTAGTGTGCTTATTGAAGATGCAGGTGCAAAGCTTAAAGAAATTAGCTTGGATGAACCATCCAATGATAAAGGTGAAAAGTTCATTAAGATCACCACTCCAACCACTGTTGGAGAGGCTAATGATCAAGATAAATACGTCATCCAAGATGAAGAAGTCACTCCGGTGATAGAAGATAATCCAGATGCAAGGACTTTAGAGCTCAAACATCTAAAGGATCACCCCATGGACCAAATCATAGGAGATCCCCGAGATGGTGTCAGAACTCGCAGACGTACAACTATTGAGAATTTATATTTAAGTTTTCTCTCACAGGTTGAACCAAAGAAGTATGAGGAAGCAAACTCAGATGCATCGTGGATAATGGAGATGGAAGAAGAACTAGACTAGTTCAAGCGCTGCAAAGTATTTAAACTTGTTCCAAGACCCAAAGGTAAGAACGTCATTAGGACAAAATGGGTCTACAGGAATAAGATGGACGAGGATGGAACGATTATAAAGAACAAGGCCTGACTTGTCGCAAAAGATTATCGTCAAGAAGAAGGAATCGACTTCGACTAGACGTACGCTTCAGTGGTAAGGCTGGAGGCAATAAGGTTATTCCTATCATATGCTGCACTCAAAGGCTTTATTGTCCATCAGATGGACGTGAAGTATGCCTTCCTTAATGGTGACATAAAGGAAGAGGTGTATGTTTAACAACCTCTAGGTTTCGTTGATTCTAACCTTCTTGATTATGTTTACTTACTGCACAAAGCTTTATATGATCTGAAACAAGCTCCTTGAGCTTGGTATGAGACGCTGTCTAGCTTTCTACTTGAGAACAAGTTCACAAGGGGAAAGATAGACAAGATATTATTTTTTAGCGAAATTAAAGACAAGATTTTGCTAGTGCAAATTTATGTCGACGACATTATTTTTGGCTCTATTGATGACAACTTCTGCAAGATGTTTTCAAAACTTATGCAAGGGAAGTTTGAAATGAGCAGTATGGGCGAGCTGAAGTATTTCTTAGGGCTTCAAGTGAAACAGTCTGAAGATGGAATTTTCATCTCACAGACCAAGTTCACCAAAGAGCTGATTAAGAAATTCAGAGTGGAGAACGCAACCTCGATGAGGACTCTAATGGGTTCAACTTTGTCTCTGGAAAAAGATGAAAAAGGGAAACTTTTTGATGAAACCAAGTATAGAAGCATTATTGGATCCTTGCTCTACCTTACGGAAGTAGACCTGACATAATGTTCTCAACATGTGTCTGTGCTAGATTTCAGGTGAACTCTAAGGAATGTCACTACGTTGCTGCAAAGTGGATTTTGAGATACCTTAAAGCTACACCGAATCTTGGCTTATGGAACCCAAGAAGTAATGATAATGAGCTACTAGGTTTTTCAGATGCAGATTTTGCAGGGAGCAAAGATAACAGGAAAAGCACTTCTGGGACATGTCAATTCTTTGGAAGAAGACTTATCTCCTGGAGTAGCAAGAAGCAAAAATGTGTAGCAATCTAAATGGCTGAGTCAGAGTACATCTCTGCAGGAAGTTGTTGTGTATAGCTGCTATGGATAAAGAATCAGTTTGAAGATTATAATATGAAGTTCTAGAAGATTCCATTGTTTTGCGACTCTTCCAGCACAATTTCAATAGCCAACAACCCAGTCTCGCACAGTCGGACAAAGCATATAGAGCTATGGTATCACTTTATCCGGGAGCATATGGAGCATGGGGACATAGACCTTCAATATATCTCTACAGATAGGCAAATTGCAGACATTTTCATGAAGCCGCTAGACGATACCAAGTTCTCATTCTTCAAAACAGAACTTGAAATGCTCAACAAAGAAGATTAGAGAAGATGGATTTTCAAGAAGGCTCAAAGGTCAAGGATTAGTTAAAAGATGGAATTTTACAAAATTCTAACTCTTTTACTCGAGTAAGAAGCACCTACTCGAGTAAGTATAATGACCTACTCGAGTAGTCCACTTGACCTACTCGAGTAGCAGACTCACCTACTTGAGTACCTGGAATCACATACTCGAGTATCTCAGCATACCTACTCGAGTACTTCCAGACACATCTACACGAGTAACTCATTTCATCTACCCGAGTACTATCAACTCACTCGAGTATATGCCGGGACATTATTCAAATTTTCTTATGTGCAAACCAAGGCTTATGCCGCCACCTCTAAGGTATGACTCAGTCATTTCTCAATTAATTAGACATAAACCTAGGGTTATATAAATTAGAAATTCCGTAAATGTCCTACACGAAATCATTTTCTGCTCTCGAGTAGCTGACTGTCTCATCGCCTTCCTTCAACAAGTTGCAGAGCCACGCCCTTTCCTTCTCCCCGTCGACATTTTTTTATGGTTTCTGAATCATGGACGCCTCATCCAAAATCGATGTTGGTTTGGAATTGGTTGCCGCCGGTATTGCCGAACTTTCCGATGACTTCAATAACCTCATGATCTTGCTCGACACCGCCGGATTAACCTTCATCCTTCAAGAACCATGTCGTATCCTATTTCTAGAAGTTGCAGAGTTTTTCAGGAACATCAAAGTGAAGTGTCTGGGGTCGTTCTCAAGTCCAAGGTGAAAGGTATAAAAATCAAACTTACAAAGATCTCGGTTTCTCAACATCTCCGGTTACCAGCTGTAGATGCAGATGATTTGCTTGGGGAAAAAGAATATACCCGAACCTATCTATTCTGTGGAATTCCTATTGCTGCAAAGTACGTCAGGAGGGATTATATGAATGTTGAAGGAAAATTGTCAGTTGATATAATTGGAAAAGTTCCTCTGTGTAGAACAAATTCCATCAAAGACATTCCCCTTTATTTTTTTTGAAATCATGCAAGCCATTGTCTGCAGAAAGAATTATCAGTTTGGCTTGCTCATTATGGGCAAAATTAAGGACAGCATCAAATCCCCAAATTATGCCGGAATAATATCTCTACTCCTTCATGAGATCAACCCAGAAGTCTTCAATTTCACCAAAGGGAGAATTCTTCACCACATGACGAAAGTATCCATATCATCCATACAAAGATGGGAGTTAAAACTGTAGAATCCCTCTCAGGCTGCAAAGGTTACAAAAATACCAGACACAGAGGATAGGACACCATCTTCCTCTCCATCTCAGGTCCCCAGCTCCTCTGGTGCACCTTTTGAGGGGGAGCCTGCTCCTTCTGTTCCAGCAAGGATTCCTACACCTCCAGAAGTATCTCCTCCACCTCCTTTAACTCCAGAAGAGATTCCATCAGAACAACAACTTCAAGAAACACTCCTCTACAGAGAAGTTATCATTAATGAGATGATAGCAGAATTGACAGCAGATTTACCTCCTCCTCCTCCTTCTCCAAAGGAACCCACAACTGAAATACCACCAGAATCCCCTCTAGAACAATCTCCAGCAAAATCTCCTCCTACCAAGTCTCCTGCTACACCCCAAGAGCAGACAGAAACAATTTTCATTTCAGATGAGGCATCACCTGAGCCAGTTGAAGCCCCTCTAAGGAACTTGAATTTCTCCATCCCCACAATCACAGATGAAGGGGATTCCATGATTCCCACTACAAGAGCAGAAAGCTCTGTCACCATAACAAAAATAGCTCCATGGAAAGCTCCTCCTCCTCCAGTTGCCTCTTCTAGTACTCCTCCAGCTACTGCCTCCTCTACTGTTTTACTAACTCAGATTGCCCTTCTAATTCAAGGACAGAGAACCTACTTTGACACCTCTTTAAAAGCTGTTACTGCTAAGGTCACTGCTATAGAGACTGAGATGAGCAGAGGATTTGTTAAAATTCAACATAATACAGATCAGCTCAGACACCACTTTTAAATTAGTGGTAAGGCTCTGGATCACACCATTACTAGTATTGGTCAAGTGATGGAACAAGGTCTGACTCTTGCTAATAATCAGATGGAATTGGACAAAAGAGCTGAAGCCACAAAGATGAAAATCTGTGAAGAGGTTGACACTTTAAAAGAAGATGCAATCTCTCAGCTATCTGTTGAAGTCAGAAAGAGGGAGAAGTTGGTGAAAGAGTATTTAGAAAAATCAGATGCTGTCATGCAAGAGCTTTGGAAAGTCAAAGTGAAAGAAATTCATGATGATGTCTTAGCACAGATTCAGAGTGTCAAATTTTATATATATGACACTACTGTCTAGATGCACAACCAGATCCTGCCTTAGTTTGTTGTTGATCCAACCATCATTCCTCATCACCTGAACCCATTAGCTGCTACTGCTCCTGCTCAAGCTCCTCAACCCACCTTCTCTCTAAGGCCTGGAGACTCTGTTGCTCCTCCAGGATTCCTACACTCAGGGTTGGGAAGATGATCATGCATATATCTTCCTTCATGCTCCTCCTGAGATCCAAACTTCTAGAAAGAAAAGAAAGTATGGTGAAGGTCCCTCTTCCATTAACTCCATTCCAGTTTCTAATGTTGATAAGAGAAAGGCTCCAGAATTTGCAGAAATCTGGTCTCCTACCTCCAAGTCCCTTATTTTGGAAACACTCAAACCTGCTATGGACTACCATGAGAGCAGGAATATACATTACAGTTCCCAGGAATGGGAGTTATATGAGAAATAAATTACCAAGAGAAGATTATATGACAGAGAATTTGGAAGAAATAACCCTACTGCTCCTCCAAGACCTCATAAGTACTACCCAAAGCCTTACAGCTACCAGAGGAGATAACAAGAGAATCAAGACAGGCAGCATCATCAGATATAGCAACAAGGAACTATGAGCTGTGGAAATGATTTTTGTAGAAATGACATTTTTGGATAATTCCATTTATATAGTTCTAAGTTTTTTATCTTATTATCTTGTTCATAGTCTTATGCTTGCTTACACTGATTTATCTACTTAGCACTTTTTATGTCCATAATTCACCTTAGTGTAAAGGGTTCTGACTTCTACAAATAGGGGGAGAGTTTTGGGTATTGTATCCATAGTAACCCAGATTTGATGAAGTCACCCTTGAACTAAGATGAATTAAGTTGTATTTGATGCTTTTTTTGAGTTATGTGTTTGCAGGATTTTAATGGGAAGTGTAGACCAATGTCAGTCTACAAAGGGTCACCAAACACAGTGTAACACCCCCTATCCGTCGCATAGCATATAGCAGTAGGTCCGGCCGGGGCCCGACGCCATATACCACAGACAGACCGGGTGGTTACGTATGGAAACCATCCAACCAATCTCAACGTCCTACACAGAGCATTCTAGCGGAAGCAATTTATAAAAGTTGCAAAACAAGAACCCAGCACAAGCATGAATGTCCACTAACAGGATAATAGGAATGTTATTACAAAATACCCAAATATTCGGCCTTAAGGCCTTACAGAATGTTTCTCTTGACTAAAACATGATTTACAAACCTCGGCACGCAGGCCGGTCATACATGAGTAAAACAGAAAACATTTCCACTTGGGCCTTCGAGGGCCAGCTTCGCAAAAAGGGCTTTAGCCCGCTACTGACCGCTTGGTCCAGCTGCACCTGCAAGCAAACAAACCACCTCACGGTGGCAAACAAAGCAACGGTCAGCAATGCTGACCAAATTATAACGATCCCGCCCCCAACTCGGGGCGGCGATGCTCCTTCCCTGCATTTCATTAGCACAAGCGAGCAATGCATATAACCATAACCATCTCATCACAGACGTTGGCTCGTACGGCCACACGTCCCGTGCACTCAGGGCACATTCTCGGTGAACCGGTCGGTGTTACGTCAATTAAAGCCATTAACATTCCGGACTCACCACCGCCACTAGGACGGCCATTCCTATGAGCAATTCGTCTTCATGGTATTGGTCACGTCAATTTAAGCCATTGACCACCGAAGACTCACATCTATGCCAACGGCGAGTGCCATGTAACTTTAGGTCTCTCTAACCCGAACGACATAAAGCGGGTACGGCTCCATCTAACCCGTGCTCACATCGCAACGGCAATTTAAGCCATTTGCGCGGGTCAAACTTTCACCGATTCCCATCCTACCGCAAGACACATAACCCCGTTATGTTCATGTTGGCACTCAGGCCACCAAGTTGGCAAGACCTCGTGTCCGCCCAGTTTTCCGGGTGCACCTTTGGGTTAGTCCCCAAGGCTCCCTGCTGCAATCTACCGCGTAGAAAACCCGAAAACACCAAATAGCACGGAGTCTTCTCCGGCCTTATGCAATGCAACATCACCGATCCGAACTAACATGTCCGGGCAGGCTTCAACCAAAATGCCTATGTCCGTTCTCGCATACAGACGCTAAACAACGGGGACTTTACATATCTACCCGAAGGAACGCCTCCAACTCTTCGCAAACTCGCGAGAGAGGGCTTCCTATGCTAAGAAAGAGAGCTATCATGCTCACAAGTGAGGATCGTTACCCTTGCGTTCCTCTTTGGCGCCATCGAAATGTAATCGGATAGAAATCACCGCGCTTGCGTTGCCTCCGTGGATCCGGAGTCGGCTTGCGATTCGGAGCTCCGAAGCTCCTCCAATGGCGGATCTAGCTCCTCTTCCTCTTGCCTTAGCTCTTCTTTCTCCAAGGGTTTGGAGAGAGGGTAAGTGATGAAAAGTGTGGATTTTTCTAAGTCAAACCCGTGTATATCCTCCCAGGAACCATCCCCAGCCGTCGGATCTCAACCTAAGAAAACGAGCGGCTTTGATTCGGGGCTGAAATGCCCAATCTGGGCCGAACACGGCCTGGCACACGCCCGTGTCCAGGGCCGTGTGCCGCATTCGCCGTCAAAATCGAATCTTCTGAACACGCACACGGGTATCGAACACGCCCGTGTTCGAGCTGACACGCCCGTGTTCCAGCTGACACGGTCGTGTAGCCGGCCGTGTACCCCATGATTTTCCCCCGTTTCCAACCCGAGCACTACACGGGTTCTGGGACACGCCCGCGTCCTTGCCCGTGTCACATTGACACGCCTGGGCCCCCAGGCCGTGTACACGGGACATTTCGTCGAGGGGAGAACGACGACTCGCTGACACGGCCTTGGACACGCCCGTGTCCGAGGCCGTGTGCCTTGTCTCGACGACCGTCGAGTGAATCTCGACGATTTCACCTTGACGCTCGTCGACACGGGTCGACACGCCCTGCGACACGCCCGTGTCGCAGGCCGTGTGCCCATTCTCGACGAATCGTCGAGAATAACTCGACGATTTCACGGCTAAGTGTCGACACGGGTCGACACGCCCTGCGACACGCCCGTGTCGCAGGCCGTGTGCCCATTCTCGACGAATCGTCGAGAATAACTCGACGACTTCGCGGCTAAGTGTCGACACGGGTCGACACGCCCTGCGACACGCCCGTGTCGCAGGTCGTGTGCCCATTCTCGACGAATCGTCGAGAATAACTCGACGACTTCGCGGCTAAGTGTCGACACACGCTTGACACGCCCTGGGACACGCCCGTGTCCCAGGCCGTGTGCCTTCAGCCAGAAACCAAAACTGGCCCAAAACGTCCCCCTTTGCTCCTTTGAGTTTCGGGGCGTTACAACTCTCCCCCTCTTAAAAGAATTTCGCCCACGAAATTACATAAAGGAAAGATATACAAAAACAACATTTGTACCTGAGCGGAACAACTCCGGATACTCGTCAAGCATAGTCTGCTCTCGCTCCCAGGAGAGCTCCTCACGACCGCAATTGTCCCACCGGACTTTGACCATCCTGATCTCTTTATTGCGTAGCCGCTTGACCTCCGAGTCTTCAATCCGCACGGGCTTGACCTTTGTCGTTAGCCCACTATCCACCGGCACTTGATCGACCGCGATCACTTGCGTAGGCTCTTGCACCGCCTTCCTAAGTACCGAAATGTGGAATACATCGTGTAAACCACTTAGCTCCACTGAAAGCTTCAACCTATAGGCCGCTTCTCCCACTCGCTCCAGAACCTCGAACGGTCCAAGGTACCTCGGGCTTAGCTTTTTCAATCGCCGCACCCGCGAGACACCCTTGAACGGCTTGATCTTCAAGTATACATAATCGCCCACAGCGAACTCCACGTTCCTGTGCTTGGCATTATAGTACTTTGCTTGCCGGTCCTGAGCGATGAGCAACCTCTCCCGTATGGTTCTCACCAAAGAAGTAGCATCCTCCACTTCCGATCGCTTATACAACTTTGACTCGCCCGTTTCTAACCAAGACAACGGCGTGCGACATCTTCTACCATAAAGGGCCTCGAAGGGCGCCATCTGAATACTTGCTTGGTAGCTGTTGTTGTATGCGAACTCCACCAAATAAAGGTGGTCCTCCCATTGCTTTCCAAAGTCCAAAACACACATGCGAAGCATGTCTTCCATGGTTCTATTGACCCTCTCGGTCTGCCCATCCGTTTGCGGATGGAAGGCTGTGCTAAACTTCAGCTTTGTTCCCAACATTTGCTGCACCAGCCTCCAATCATTGGACGTGAACCGCCCATCTCGGTCACTCACGATGCTGCGGGGCACACCATGAAGCCGCACTATATTATCCACATAAAGCTTCGCCAGCTTCTCCACCGGATCGTCCTTCCTATGCGGAATAAAATGCGACACCTTCGTTAATCGATCCACGACCACCCAAATGGCGTCGTTCCCCTTTTGCGACCTTGGCAAACCATGCACAAAGTCCATAGAGATGTCGTCAAATTTCCACTCCGGAATAGGCAAGGACTTAAGAAATCCTCCCGGCTTTTGGCACTCCGCCTTTACCAAGGCGCAGGTTTGGCACTTCGCTACGTATAGCGCCACATCCTTTTTCAAACCCGGCCACCAAAATAGCTTCTTCACATCGCGGTACATCTTCGTGCTCCCTGGGTGAATCGAGTACTTGGTATGGTGTGCCTCGTACAACAACTCCACCCGTAAATTGCCCACACTTGGGACGCACAAACGACCGTCTTTCCACAGCAATCCGTCCTCCACGACGAATTGGGAATTTGACCCATCCAGAGCCTCTATCATGAACTGCTTCATATGAGCATCCATATCCAAAGCCTGCCGAATCCGATCAGCCAGGTCATATTGGACTTCAGTCCAATTCAGCACTGCTTCAGCACTAGATTGTCTATCCACACAAACAATCTCCAACGCCTCCAGCTCCTGCACCAACCGCTCATCATGCACTGATAGCCAATTCGCTTGAGCTGGGGCTCGGCGACTCAACGCGTCCGCAACCGCATTTCCTTTGCCAGGCACGTAGTGGATCTTAAAAGTATAGTCCCCCAGGAACTCCATCCACCTACGCTGCCGCATATTCAGATCTTCCTGATCAATCAAATACTTTAGGCTCTTGTGATCGGTGTAGATATCAATCTTCACACCGTACAAATAGTGTCTCCACAGCTTCAAGGCAAAAATCACGGCCGCTAACTCCAAGTCATGGACCGGATAATTCCTCTCGTGCACTTTTAGCTGTCTCGAGCCATAAGCTATCACGCTGCCGTGCTGCAGTAGCACGCAACCCAAACCGCTGCCCGAAGCATCGCTATATATCTCATAGCCTTCGGTTCCAACCGGCGAACTCAACACAGGCGCCGTGGTCAACCGACACTTCAATTCCTCAAAAGCTCGCGCGCACTCCGGCGTCCAAACGAACTTATGCTCCTTCCTCGTCAAAGTAGTGAGAGGTAGCGCTATCCGCGAGAAGTTCTCTACGAAGCGCCTATAATAACCGGCAAGCCCCAAAAAGCTCCGGACTTCTGCTACCGTAGCAAGCTCAGGCCACTCCCGTATCGCAACAATCTTCGCCGGATCCACCGCAATACCCTCTCCACTCACTATATGCCCGAGGAACGCTACTGAGGATAGCCAAAACTCGCACTTCGAGAACTTGGCATACAACTGGTTTCTCCTGAGTGTCTCCAACACCAAATGGAGATGCTTGAAGTGATCCTCCTCACTTTGCGAGTACACCAAAATATCGTCGATGAAGACGATCACGAAATGGTCTAGGTACTCCCTGAACGTCCTGTTCATCAAATCCATGAATACTGACGGCGCATTAGTCAGCCCAAACGGCATGACCGTAAACTCATAATGCCCGTATCTCGTACTAAACGCTGTCTTCGGGATATCACTCTCCCTTATCCGCAGCTGATAGTACCCAGACTTGAGATCTAACTTCGAGTACACCGTCGACCCGACTAACTGATCAAAGAGATCATCAATCCTAGGGATCGGGTACTTATTCTTCTCAGTCAGCTTGTTTAGCTCCCGATAATCAATACACAATCTCAAGCTTCCGTCCTTCTTCTTAACAAAGAGGACCGGTGCGCTCCAAGGCGAAGAACTCGGGCGCACATACCCTTGCTCCAACAACTCTTGCAGTTGAACTTTCAGCTCCGCCATTTCCTTAGGCGCTAGCCGATACGGAGATCGTGACACAGGCTTTGCACCTGGCACTAGCTCGATCGTAAAATCTATCTCCCGCTGAGGCGGGGCTCCAGGAAGATCTGCGGGGAACACATCAGGGTATTCCGATACCACTGAAATACAATCCATCGCGGGCTTCGGCTTTGCAACCTCCACTAGTGTAAAGAACAGTTCTGCTCCGGCACGAACCGCCTTCACCACCTGAAGAGCAGACATCAACGTCTTGCTCGACCCCTTTAAGCCCGTAAAAGTCGTCTCACGACTCGCTCCCAGCTTGACTTCCTTGCTACCGCAATCTATATGGGCCTGCTGCTCCGAGAGCCAGTCCATGCCAAATATGACGTCGAACTCCACTAACGGAAGTAAAGACGCCCGCAGGTCGAACTCCTGCTCTCCAATACGAGTCTTAACCTCGCAGATCCTAACCGCTCGCATCGAACACCCATTGGGCAACAACACATCCAACTTGTCCTTCGCCATCGAAGAAGGGACTCCGATGCGTGATATAAATCCTTCGGACAAGAAGGAGTGTGAAGCTCCCGTATCGAAGAGTGCTCGTGCGGGATTTTCACAAATCATTACAAATCCTAAACAAGCAGTGGTAAGGTAACATATACATAACAAGCATATAAAGGGATTGACTTGCTATAAATTAAACCGTACCTGTCACCACGTCAGCTTGTTTAATGGCCTCCTGTTGGCCAAGATTATAGACCCTTGGTTGGGCCGGAGCATAGTGGGATGCGGTCGACTCCACCGCCTTTCCCTTCTCTTCGTAGGTAGCTCCTGGCCTCCTTTCGGACTTAGGACGTCCGCTCCAACAATCACGGGCAAAGTGCCCCGTCTTGCCGCAAGTAAAACACGCACCCGGGGTCCGACCCGTAGTCGCCCCAGAAGCGCCAGAAGGAGCTGGACCCGAAGTCCTATGCTTCTTGAAAGCCCTCCGATAGCCAGACTTCGAAGTAGTCGGTACTTTAAACTCAGATTTCTTTTCACCCAAGCTTTTCTTTGCCTGTACACTCTTCATGTCCTTCTCCAAGGACCGGGCAGTATTGACCAAGGTTAAGAAACCCTGCGTCATCGGCCCCGACAGTAATAGTCTCAGCTCATCCCTCAGACCTTCGTAGAAGCGATTAGTCTTGCGCTCCTCATCCATGATGGTAGAGCTCGCATAACGACTCAACCGCGTAAACTCGTGGAGATATTCATCCACGCTTCGCTCACCCTGCACCAACCTCAGGAACTCATTCTCCATTGAAATCCTCTGAGTAGAAGGGAGGTATCTTGCTAAGAACAATTCCGAGAACTCTTCCATCGGAACGTCTATCAATTGTCTTCCTCTCAGATGATGCAGCTCCAAGCCTTCCCACCACATCCTCGCTTCCCCGTCTAGAAGGAACGTAGCGATGGTGGTCATTTGCCACTCCTCCGTCTCCGTCGCTGTCATGACTCTCTTTACCCTAGAGAGCCAGTCTTCAGCCTGCGATGGGGTTCCCAACCCCGAGAATAACGGAGGGTTAAAGCTCATTACATGCTTCAACTGCCTCTCAGTCGCCCTCCTTGGCACTATTGGTTCTACCACCACTTGCTCCATCCTCCTCGGCTCAGCCTCTTGAAGAGGTACTTGCTCCATCACAGGAGCGGGCTGCTGCGCTTGCCTCCCAGGCTGCGCATTTATCACGGCCAACACCGCTTCAGCAACCAATCGTATATTTTCAGCCGACAAAGGTGTTGCGGGAGCAACTTCTGGTGCACTACTAGCCTCAGAACCTCGGCGTTCTGACGGCCCAACACCACTTCGGGTCACCTATAGTGGTACAAAACACCGTTAAGCGACCAAATAAATTGCAAACAGCAATTATAGGAACACGCAGGTTCCTCAAACACGAGTATTTTCATTCCTAAGTGGACATTCATGGGTTCTTTTTACTGTTATTACGATGACGCACACAATGTGCTCACCACCCCTTAAAAAGAATTCGCCCACGAATTCACTTTAAGCCCGACCAAAACCAGTAGTCTGATACCAAATTGTAACACCCCCTATCCGTCGCATAGCATATAGCAGTAGGTCCGGCCGGGGCCCGACGCCATATACCACAGACAGACCGGGTGGTTACGTATGGAAACCATCCAACCAATCTCAACGTCCTACACAGAGCATTCTAGCGGAAGCAATTTATAAAAGTTGCAAAACAAGAACCCAGCACAAGCATGAATGTCCACTAACAGGATAATAGGAATGTTATTACAAAATACCCAAATATTCGGCCTTAAGGCCTTACAGAATGTTTCTCTTGACTAAAACATGATTTACAAACCTCGGCACGCAGGCCGGTCATACATGAGTAAAACAGAAAACATTTCCACTTGGGCCTTCGAGGGCCAGCTTCGCAAAAAGGGCTTTAGCCCGCTACTGACCGCTTGGTCCAGCTGCACCTGCAAGCAAACAAACCACCGCACGGTGGCAAACAAAGCAACGGTCAGCAATGCTGACCAAATTATAACGATCCCGCCCCCAACTCGGGGCGGCGATGCTCCTTCCCTGCATTTCATTAGCACAAGCGAGCAATGCATATAACCATAACCATCTCATCACAGACGTTGGCTCGTACGGCCACACGTCCCGTGCACTCAGGGCACATTCTCGGTGAACCGGTCGGTGTTACGTCAATTAAAGCCATTAACATTCCGGACTCACCACCGCCACTAGGACGGCCATTCCTATGAGCAATTCGTCTTCATGGTATTGGTCACGTCAATTTAAGCCATTGACCACCGAAGACTCACATCTATGCCAACGGCGAGTGCCATGTAACTTTAGGTCTCTCTAACCCGAACGACATAAAGCGGGTACGGCTCCATCTAACCCGTGCTCACATCGCAACGGCAATTTAAGCCATTTGCGCGGGTCAAACTTTCACCGATTCCCATCCTACCGCAAGACACATAACCCCGTTATGTTCATGTTGGCACTCAGGCCACCAAGTTGGCAAGACCTCGTGTCCGCCCAGTTTTCCGGGTGCACCTTTGGGTTAGTCCCCAAGGCTCCCTGCTGCAATCTACCGCGTAGAAAACCCGAAAACACCAAATAGCACGGAGTCTTCTCCGGCCTTATGCAATGCAACATCACCGATCCGAACTAACATGTCCGGGTAGGCTTCAACCAAAATGCCTATGTCCGTTCTCGCATACGGACGCTAAACAACGGGGACTTTACATATCTACCCGAAGGAACGCCTCCAACTCTTCGCAAACTCGCGAGAGAGGGCTTCCTATGCTAAGAAAGAGAGCTATCATGCTCACAAGTGAGGATCGTTACCCTTGCGTTCCTCTTTGGCGCCATCGAAATGTAATCGGATAGAAATCACCGCGCTTGCGTTGCCTCCGTGGATCCGGAGTCGGCTTGCGATTCGGAGCTCCGAAGCTCCTCCAATGGCGGATCTAGCTCCTCTTCCTCTTGCCTTAGCTCTTCTTTCTCCAAGGGTTTGGAGAGAGGGTAAGTGATGAAAAGTGTGGATTTTTCTAAGTCAAACCCGTGTATATCCTCCCAGGAACCATCCCCAGCCGTCGGATCTCAACCTAAGAAAACGAGCGGCTTTGATTCGGGGCTGAAATGCCCAATCTGGGCCGAACACGGCCTGGCACACGCCCGTGTCCAGGGCCGTGTGCCGCATTCGCCGTCAAAATCGAATCTTCTGAACACGCACACGGGTATCGAACACGCCCGTGTTCGAGCTGACACGCCCGTGTTCCAGCTGACACGGCCGTGTAGCCGGTCGTGTACCCCATGATTTTCCCCCGTTTCCAACCCGAGCACTGCACGAGTTCTGGGACACGCCCGCGTCCTTGCCCGTGTCACATTGACACGCCTGGGCCCCCAGGCCGTGTACACGGGACATTTCGTCAAGGGGAGAACGACGACTCGCTGACACGGCCTTGGACACGCCCGTGTCCGAGGCCGTGTGCCTTGTCTCGACGACCGTCGAGTGAATCTCGACGATTTCACCTTGACGCTCGTCGACACGGGTCGACACGCCCTGCGACACGCCCGTGTCGTAGGCCGTGTGCCCATTCTCGACGAATCGTCGAGAATAACTCGACGATTTCACGGCTAAGTGTCGACACGGGTCGACACGCCCTGCGACACGCCCGTGTCGCAGGCCGTGTGCCCATTCTCGACGAATCGTCGAGAATAACTCGACGACTTCGCGGCTAAGTGTCGACACGGGTCGACACGCCCTGCGACACGCCCGTGTCACAGGCCGTGTGCCCATTCTCGACGAATCGTCGAGAATAACTCGACGACTTCGCGGCTAAGTGTCGACACATGCTTGACACGCCCTGGGACACGCCCGTGTCCCAGGCCGTGTGCCTTCAGCCAGAAACCAAAACTGGCCCAAAACGTCCCCCTTTGCTCCTTTGAGTTTCGGGGCGTTACACACAGGACCATACAATGTAATCCCTCATTGTGTGATCCAAGGTGTTGACTCATGTGTAGCCTCTCTATTGGGATACACTTTATATTCAAGCTCTAGGACTAAGTGAAAAGATTTGTTGTTGGTCTCTCCTAAGAAGAAGAAAATTCTTTCAGAGAGAATTTGCTAAGTAAAATACTCGGGTAGTTCTATACCTACTCGAGTAAATAGCAGAGTTCATAGTCGAGTAATAATACTCTTACTCGAGTAAGAATGGCAGATCCCGAGTAGTCATTTTTATGGCTCTCGAGTAGTTAAGACAACTACTCGAGCAGTTTCCTTTCTCTCTCGGGTTTACAAAATTTTCTCCTCCTAAAGTTTTCTAAGTCATATACTCAAGTAGTATTGTATAGTACTCGAGTAGTTTATATCTTCTGTCTCGTGTAATTGAATTCTGACTCTCGTGAAGTTCTCACTTACTCGAGTAGTCTAAGTCATGTACTCGAGTAGTTCATTTACTACTCGAGTAGTCCAGAATTAATTGTCGAGTAGTCCAGAATTAATTGTCGAGTAGTCCAGAATTAATTGTCGAGTAGTCGAGTATTCCAGTTCAGAAAGGTTTTCTAAGTCCCTGTCTCAAGTAGTTTCTCAACCACTCGAGTAGTTCATTTTTATCTACTCGAGTAGTATTCCTTATACTCGAGTATTCCACTCCACCTCTCGTGTAATTACTTAAGTACTCGAGTATGTCATTTTTGATACTCGAGTAGCTGAATTCTTTTTCTTCAAGTTTACTCGAGTAGTTAACTCTATGTACTCGAGTAACCATTTTATTCTATCTCGAGTAGTTTACTCATATACTCGAGTAGTTATCTTCGACACACTCAAGTAGTTCTGCAATGTACTCGAGTAGTCCTTTCTCTCTCGAGTATATTACTGCAGTTTTTTTCTGAAAATTTTGTTAGGTCCAAAATAACAGAATTCTTCATAAACCTTGACGTGATTAGTCCACGTGTATCTCATAATGACTTATTTATGACTAATCTTCACCGATCCTATAAATAGTCTTGTCAAACCGACAAACCCTAAGTTTTCTAAAAAAAAAGAGAATACTCAAAAGTTTTGCAGTCGTACTCTCAAGTCTCTGATTTCCTCTTTCTCTCTCCAAGAAAAGAAAACCGCTGCTGCCGTCGCTGATTCCCGACCGGCTAGGGTTTCGATTTTAGAGGATTCAGATCAAGAAGGCTTTACAAATCAAGATTCTCTCAACTCTGCATCTTCTAATCGATCGATCGTGTGAAGCCAAGAAGATTCAGATCCGATCTTGCCGAGATTTTTCTTCAGCACCTTATAAAGCCGCAAAGCATAGAAGAAGAAGATCCTGGTCGACAGTTGCAGATCTGAAAAAGAAGATTTATTGTTTATATTTCTATACAATTTATTTCATTCTTGTAGGAGAAATTTCTCTGAGTGTAGGAGCTTTGTCTCCGAGATTGTAGGAAGTTTTATCTTCCGAGTGTTGATCCATTTTTTGGATCTAGATTGTAGGAACGTTGTTCCGAGGGTAGGATTGATTTTCAGTCCGATATAGTAGAGTAGCTGAATCTAGTGTATTGCTAGATCGGCGAGGGAAAGTGGGCGTACCCAAGGTTGGGGAACCACTATAAATCTTGCCTCTTTTGTGATTGATTGGTAGTTAGTTTTGTGCATTGGTTTCAAATTTTTATTCCGCAAAAAGACGCACATCTCACCTAATCACCCCCTCTGGGTGATTTAGGTAGGCAACTATAAACTTTCATCCTCGAAGAAGGCTTTGAAGACAAAGGAGATCTTCAAAGAATGCTTGAAGATCTTCGAAGGGGGAGAAAGAATTGAAGAAGATGAAGGCAAAAAGGGGGAGAAAATCCGTATGAGGATTTTCCGAAGCGGAAGAGAATGAATACTAAAGGGGATCATGCGCACTATTTATAGGCTTTATGAGTGGTTATGGAGGTTATGCGGTTATCCACAGCCCGTAACAACCATGATCACTATTAATAGGCAGATTTCATGACTTGTTTATACATATAATATTTTATAATTTTTCTAAGCGCAAACTGTTCCTATTTTTTGCAATGCATTTCCCCCATTACGGGAGATCATGCGGGCGGTTAAGTGGGTGGTGACCCACGTTGTAACACTTCTGTCCGTCATATGAAATATAATTGAGAGTCCGGCCGGGGCCCCACATTATATTCCACAAACAGGCGGCAGAATTATAGGTTAATATCAAGACAATTACACGTACCCTAACTCAGAGCATTCTAGTGGAAACTTAAGGGGTTATTATTGAACTCATCAAACATGAATGTTCACTATATAGAAACAACATTTATATATATCATAGGAATGTATACAGAAATACACAAAAGTGTTTGGCCTTAAGGCCTTACAGTTAGACTTCACAAATGTGGATTACAAACATCAGCGCGCAGGCCGGACACACATGAAAACGGTAAAACGTATCCACTCGGCCATTGAGGGACAACACAACATAGCAGCAAGGGCTTCATCCCGTCATTTACCACTCGATCCAGCACCTGCATAGGGACATTCCACCAAAAGGGTGGTAAATAAGGCAACGGTCAGCATTCAGCTAACCAATTATAACGACCCTACCACATACCCGGGATAGTGGTTTAATCCCTGCAAGAAAAGCAATCACAATAGATATATCACAAGAAAATGCACAACCACACATTTCCATATATCACAAACATCGGCCGCAAGGCCTGACGCTCCATGCACTCAGGGCACATTATCGGTGTACTGGATTACACCACCGTTCAAGGGTCCCAGACCCAACAGTCAACTTTAAGCATTCATGCTCCATGGACCACGACCGGAGACTTTAGTCTTAATGGCGTACAGCCACAGACTCTCATTATGTGATCCTAACGAACGCCAATAACTCAGGCACTCAAGATACACAACCATAACGTGTATACAGTTCAGCCCTTGACCTTTGCTCAAATTTTCAGTTCAATGTCTAGACTGACGCGGGTCGACTACCACTTGTTTGTTCTTCTCACTGGCCTTTCAGAGCTCATAGCTCGTATTAGCCATACTGTCTCTGAGAAACTGGCTTCACAATAGGTTTTTTGGGAGCTATCGCCAGCAACACCCAGTATCGTCGGGCATTAGCGATAGAATCCAGCTTTTGTCACCAATCTTAAAACTTGACCAAGGATCCAAAAACACCCTACAGTAATCTGCAGTGCCAAAAAACTGGTCTTTCACACCACAAATATCTCTGTGCGAGCTATCGCTATTGGCGACACCCACTGTCGCCCGACGACATCAATGGTTTCTCCAAAACTATGATGTTACTTCGGTATTTTCCTGCATCTGCACTGCAATACTTCCTGTTACTCCACTTCACTGGGACAACCCACAGACTCCATAAAATACTCGTTTATACACGGAGTTTTCTCCGATTCGTGAAATAAAGCATCACCAATCCAGATCAACTTGTCCGGATGGGCTTCACACAGTATGCTTATTCCGTACCATACACTTCTGGATCTATATGCAAATTGACTTGGGGATACGAGTATCGACCCAATTGAATACTCTCATCAATTCCACCTTTTGGTGGGGGATTCCATGCACATGCAAAATTAGGACTTCATTTGTCTAAGCAAGAGGCTGTTCTATATGGATGGAAATGAATGCCTCACTTTCCTCTTCGCGGATCTAGCCTCAGATCCTGCTTCGACCACAAGATCTCCTTCAGCGTGCTATGCAAGCTTCAACTCCAGCCCTTCTTCTTCCTTTTCACTCAAGGAAATGATGAAATGAAGGGAGAGAGAGAGAAAAAGAGAATGAATTCTCATCCCTATTCTTCTCTGGTTAAGTGGACTTAGGAGTTACCCCAGCCACATGATCTCTCAATCAAAATGAAGCAAAGGCAATATTTTGGTTGACTGGTCAACTTTGGCGCTATCGCCTAGCGATATTGACTGTTGCCACCCGACGATATCAACTTAACCACTTTGACTACATAATAGACAATCTGACACATCTCATGCCACGAGGCACTATCTCCCGGCGACATCCACTATCGCCACTCGGCGATATCCTTTCGACGATTCGTCGAGTGTCGAGTGTTGACTTAATGCTTTATCGCTATTGCCACCAGGAGATACCCACTGTCACCCGGCGTTATCAAAGCGAGTAGCTCACTCAACTCTTCGAGGCGTTGAATATGTCGAGCTCACTCAACACTTTAAGGCGTTGGGTGCGTTGAGACCTATCGCTATCGCCCCGGGGCTACTCACTATCGCCCGGTGATAGAGACAAAAGTTCTGCTGGAACATTTGGGGTATTACAACCCTCCACTCTTTACCGAAAGTTCATCTAGAAATTTGCATATAGCCATAAGGAAGACAGTAACTTAAAATTTACAACAACTTTTATTCATAAAAACAATATTTCAACAACATTACACAAACAACTCGAGATATTCTTCGTGCATGGTTTGCTCTCGTTCCTATGCTAGCTGTTCATGGTCACAGTTGTCCCACCGGACCTTTACTGTTAGAGTTATTATATATGTAATAGTTTAATATTGTTGAGTTTTGTCCCACACCACCTATCGGTGTTGGGTGTCTTGATGTAAGCCCTATATATTGCCCCTATGTGGATGAATAATATTGCACCAAGTCTTCCATTCCATCTCTTTCTACATGGTATCAGAACGAAAGTTCTGAAGACCTAAATAATTTTTTTTCTCTCTTTCGCACTGTTTCCCCTCTCCCGAGTCCCGACTCGGTGCTTCCATTTCCGTGACCTACTATGGATCATGGGTAGGGTCTTTCCCCTCGCTCACATCCATGGACTCGTCGTCTGATTCCGAAGATGAGAGCGGGACATTCTCCCTGTACAGCTTCTCCTGACGGATGATTCTCCCGACGGATACTTCACCCAACGTCGACATCGGCTACTTCTGCCGCAGCTATGCGCTGCCTGCGACATCTCTGCTTATCCCGACGGCTTCGGCTCTGCTCCTCTGCATGACTGCTTCTCCCTCCTACTCTGACTATCTCATCGTCTCCTTCTCCCGGCGTTGCTCCGCTGCTACTTCATATTCATCTCTGGCCTAGATTCTGGCATCTCCCTGCTTCTCCGGCCCTGGGTTGCTGCTGCAGCTGCTTCTCCTCCTGCTATGCCGCTGCTCTCCTTCACCAACGACTACTTCTTCTCCTCTGGCGGCTTCCTCTTCTCCAACCCGACAACTTTCTATGTTGTGCTGCTGCATCTGCTTCCCATCGACCCCACGCATGCTCCTCCGTGGTACTCCTTCGTGCTTCTCCTCTACTGCTGCTCTTCTTCTCCGTCTGCCGCTGCTCTGTGCTGCTTCGTATTCGACCCAGTTTAGGGTTTAATGTTGCTCTGCACTGCTTTGATACCATCTTTTGTTAGAAACCAAGATGGCGGTACAACATGGGTAAAGGCCCGACCCTGGTTTCTAACAAAAGATGGTCATCTTTTATTAAAAGAAGCCAAGGTCAGGCCTTTACCCGTGCGGCACCCCCGGCCTCATTTCTAACATTTACCATCCCGATTGTCTAATTCCGTAGCTGTTTGATCGTCATATCCTCGATCCGAATGGGTCTAACTTTTGTCGCTAGCCCACTATCGACCGATACTCGGTCATCCACAATCACTTGAGTTGGCTATTTCACAGCTTTGCGCAACACCGATATGTGAAACACATCGTACAAGCCACTTAGCTCCGTAGATAGAGATAAACGATAAGCAGCTTCTCCAACTCACTCCACCACTTCAAACGGACCAAGGTACTATTAATTTTCTCAAAGTGGTCAGCAGGATAGCCTAAAGCCAAATGAATATTCTCAGAACTATCTAGTTAACACCTTGATCATACGGAAGTCCAAAGAGCAAGTTTAACACCAAACACAAATGGAAGAACAAGCAGGTCTTATATTCATTCACATTTCTTTACAAGACGAGGTATACATAGCGAGACATGATTTCGCTAGTACACAAGCTACAACAGGAAAAACAAAACAAGTCGGGCGGAAAGCACTGGAGACCCCCGAGACCGCCCAGTCCGCCGAAGCCACCCGAGCTGCTGCTGCTACATGCCAAATAAACACGGAGTCCGCCGAGACCGCGAGGCCGTGCAGACACACTGTTATTCACAAACTGCTGATGAACTGAAGAACAGACCGCCTACCCACCTGAGACCGGCGGACAGGTTATTGGCACTTGCAATTGTTGAAGCAGAGAACCACTGACAAGTTGCAGAAGCGACCAGCAGATACAACACACTTCAATGTACATGACCGAAGTCAAAGCCAAACTCCTGGCTCATTGAAGCTAGTCGCGCGACCTGCACACAGCAAACCGTCAGCTCTACTCAACCCGCGCAAACAGGAAAATCAAGTCCGCAACAATTGTACAAGCCGCACTTACTGTTCACTCAGTTACTGTAGACGTGCAGTGGGGGTCTATTTATAGGCGAGGTTAGGAGTGTGGTCACCACCCTAGTGGATAGAGTCACCACCCCAGCTCGCGCACTAGCAAAGACCCGTTCGCTGAGTCTGCAAGGAATTAGCCGGATTCCAAGAAAAAACCGCCAGGAGCAAGACACAGATGTTCACAACTAGGCGGACCTGCAGCAGTCTGCCCACACTATGCGGACAAGGTGCAGTCCACATAATCCGCAAACATCATCACACAGATAGCCACAACCCCTTCAGCGATAGTCTGCACACGAAAGAGGCAGTCCGCACAGCACAAGACCAAATCCTCCATCCGCCACAAGTCCATGACCAAAAGGCAGTCCGCCCGGTCAATAGTGAACTTGGCGGATACTGCGGACACACTAGACTTGTCACAGAGTGTGACCAAGTCCAGTAAATCACCAAAGGGCCTAGCGCGAGCTCGGCGGACATGGCCCAGTCTGCCAACACCCAAAGCAGATCGCCAACACTTCACCAGAGTAAGGCAGAGTTCGCAGACTATACTCTCACAACTGTCCAAACAAACAGCCACCTGTCGGACTCCAATCACAAGTCTGAGCAGTTCTCCACAACATCTAACACTTGCTGTACCACCAGAGCTCGGCAAAGGCCATAGCCGAACTCGAAGTCCTGTCCGCAATAGCGGACACTGGGGACTCGCCAGTACGCAAAGCCTTCTGCGGATAGACCAACTAATCCGCCTGTTAACTTAAGCTTGCAAATCTTCAAGGCCACAGGTCAAACCAAGCACTGCTTCCAGCCCGCGAACAGCAGTCCACTCAGGCCACTTCACAAGAAGCCCACAATCCTTGGCCATAGGCCAACCAGGCCGCACAACAGACTGCTCAGGACGCACACCTGGCTGCACAGGCCGCTCCTCAAGAACATCCAAGCCATCGCACCCAGGCAGCATCAACAGTCCGCCCAGGCCGCGGGCTTAGACAGCTCAGGCCGTACAGGCTGCTTAAAATCCAAGCCTCCAATATAGCCAACACCCAAGACGCAACCAGCAGTACGCCCAGGCCGCAGACTCAGACCGCACAGGCCGCTCAGTCCGCCCGGCCTGCCCATCACCCACTTCCCCTTCACAAATTTCAACAGGTACCTTGGACTCAGTTTTTTCAAGCGCTGAATCATGGACACGTCTTTTAATGGTTTAATCTTTAAGTATACCCAATCTCCTACTGCAAACTCCACGTTTCGGTGCTTGGCATTGTAGTATTTCACTTGTCTATCATTTGTTATCAGTAGTCGCACTCGGATAGTCCGTATTGATGAATTAGCCTCTTCGACTTCTTTACGCTTATATACTTTAAATTCGCCTGATTCCTCCCAAGCTAACGGTGTATGACACTTCATACCGTACAACGCTTCAAAAGGTGTCATTTGCAGAATAGCTTGATAGCTATTGTTGTAGGCAAACTCGATCATATAGAGATGGTCTTCCCACCTCTTCCTGAAATCTAAGGCACACCTTCTGAGCATGTCCTCCATCATTCTGTTAGTTCTCTCAATCTGGCCATCCGTTTGCGGATGAAATGTCATACTGAACTATAGTTTTGTCCCCAATAACTGATGGATTAGCCTCCAATCACTTGAAGTAAAGCGTCCATCTCGATCACTTACGATTCTACGGGGCACGTCATACAATCATACGATATTATCCACATACAGCTTAGCTAGTTTCTCAACTGAATCATCTTTCCTGTTTGGTATGAAGTGCGACACTTTTGTTAGTCGGTCAACGATCACCCACACGGCATCGTTTCCACTCTATGACCTCCACAGTCCATGCATGAAATCCTTAGAAATGTCATCGAACATCCATAACGGAATAGGCTGCGACTTTAGGAAACCTCCAGGCTTCTGACATTCTGCTTTCACTAAAGCACACGTTTGACATTTTGCCACGTAAAAAGCTATGTCTTTCTTCATACCTGGCCACTAAAACAGTTTCATGTCCTTGAACATCTTATTGCTCCCTGGGTGGATTGAGAACTTTGTAAAATGTGCTTCGTACATCAATTCCTCCTGTAATTTACGAACGTTGCGGATGCACAATCGACCGTCTTTTCGCCAAAAACAGTCATCCAAGGAAAACTGGGAATTTTACCCTTTCGCTAAATAGCACTTTAGACTCTCGTCGAGTTCTATTGCTCGTTGAACCCTGTCCGCATGGTCATATTTTACCTCCGTCCAGTTCAGGCACGAAGTTGCAGTGGAATTCTTGTCAACACAAGAAATATCTAAAGCTTCCAGCTCCTGGATCAGACGCTTGTCATGCATCTGCAACTAATTTGCCTTTGCCGAAGTCCTGCTACTCAAGGCATCTACGACCACATTTCCCTTTGCAGGAGTATAATGGATTTGGAAGGTATCGTCCCCGAGGAACTCCACCCACCTCCGTTGTTGCATATTGAGATACTTCTGATCCAATAGATATTTTATGCTCGTATGGTTAGTGAATATATTAACTTTTACGCCATATAAATAATGACGCCACAGTTTAAGTTCAAAACTCACCACTGCCAGCTCCATGTTTTGAACGGGATAGTTTCGCTCATGCACTTTTAACTGTCTTGAGTCATAGGCTATCACTTTTCCAAACAGAAGAAGAACGCGGCCTAAGACGCTCCCTGATGCATCACTGTAAATCTTATAGCAGTTTGTACCACATGGAGACGTCAAAATAGGCTTCGTGGTCAGACGACTCTTCAATTCTTCAAAAGCTCACGCGCACTCCGACTTCCAAATGAACTTCTGACCTTTTATCATCATTGTGGTGAGAGGTAAGGCAATCCGTGAAAAGTTCTCTACGAAGGTCCTATAATAGCCCGCAAGTCCAAGGAAACTTCTGAATTTAGCTACGGTAGACAGAACCGGCCCCTCCTGTATTGCAACTATCTTTACCGGATCCACTACTATACCTTCTCCGCTAACCACATGGCCAAGAAAAGTCACCGACATCAGCCAAAACTCACACTTGGAGAACCTGGCATAAAGTTTGTTTCTCCTCAGGGTGTGCAACACTGTGCACAAATGGTTCGCATGATCTTCTTCAGATTGAGAGTACACTAAGATGTCATCAATAAAGATGATCACAAAAAAATCTAAGTACTCTCTGAATGTTCGGTGCATTAAGTCCATGAACACCGATGGCGCGTTGGTTAGTCCAAACGACATTATCGTGAACTCATAATGACCATAGCGTGGTCCAAACGCTGTCTTAGGAATGTCACATTCCCTGATCCTCAATTGGGAGTAGCCAGACTTGAAATCTATATTTGAGAATACCGTTGACCCAGCCAGCTGATCGAACAAGTCATCAATCTGTGGTATCAGATACTTGGTCTTCTTTGTCAGCTTGTTTAGCTCTCTATAATCAATTCATAGACGGAGGCTACCGTCGTTCTTTTTCACGAAAAGGACCGGCGTGCTCCAAGGTGACATACTTGGGTATATATAGTCTTGCTCTAACAACTCTTGCAACTGTACTTTTAGTTATATCATTTCCTTTAGCGCAAAACGGTACGGCGAACGGGTCATAGATTTTGGACATGGAACCAGTTCAATAGCAGGTCAATCTACTGATGGGTTGGTAACCCAGGAAGATCCTTAGGAAACACATCTGCATACTCCGATACAATCAGAACGTCACTCACACTGGCTTTTGGCTCAACAGCCTGTATAAGCGTGAAGAATAACACTGCGCCATTCTGAACGTCTTTGACGACTTGGAGTGCAGATATCAATATCCTGCTCGATCTTCGCATACCAGCAAATTTAATCTCCAGCTCGGTATTCTGACCCAGTGTGACTTCCTTTGAGTTACAATCAATACAAGCACTCTACTCCGAAAGCCAGTCCATACCAAAGATCACATCAAACTCCGATATCTGCAGCAAGGATGCATCCAACCTAAAATCTCGACCTCCTATCTGTACCTCCATATAGCAAGCCCTATCTGCACGTATCAGCATCTGTTAGGCAATAAAACCTTCACACTATCTGTCATTATATGAATAGGCACTCCGATCCGTGACATGAAGTCCTCAGACATAAATGAATGGGATGCACCTGTATCGAACAGTGCTCTCGCCGGACACTCCTGAATAAGGACAAAGCCTAACAAATACAATTCATGCACAAGTAACGCACAAGGTTATACACTCGGGGTTGTACCTGGGATGCAGAGGACTCCACCACTGCCCTTCCTTTTTCAACACATGACGCCCCTGCATTATTTTCAAACTTTGGAGGACCAACCCGACAATCACGGGAAAAATGCCATGGCTTGCCACACGTATAGCATGTACAAGGCCCTTGCCCAGATGTTGCTCCTAAAGTAATATTAGAAGGAGTCTGCCCAAAAGTTTTGGAATTCTTACCCCATCTCTTGTGATTCCCAGACTTTTCAGGACGCTGCACTTTGAACTCCGGCATTGTCACAGCCAAGTCCCTTTTTCCCTGTACCCTCTTCATATCTTTCTCCAATACACAAGTAGTATCCACCAACGCTTGAATTCCTTAGTTAACCTAACTCGAGAGTAGGAATCTCAACTCATCCCACAGCCCTTCGTAGAACTGATTGGTTTTACACTCTTCTTTAGTAAAGATAGACGCCACATAGCGTCCCAACCTTATAAACTCATGTAAGTAGGTATCGACACTACTTTCTCCCTGAGTTAGGCGCTGGAACTCATTTTCCTTGCTATGTGCTATGCCGACGACAAGTGCTTTGTCAAGCACAGTCTCGAAAACCCCTTTATCGAAACTGTTGTTAGTTGTCTGCCCGCTAATTGATGCAGCTCTATTTCGTCCCACCATAGCTGAGCCTATGCTTCCATCAAGAAAGTGGCCAAGGTACCTTTATATTCCTCTTATGCTCTTATTGTCGCCAAGATCCTCTTGACTCGCGCAAGCCAATCCTCTGACTGCGTTGGGGATCCTACCCCCTCGAATGTAGGAGGATTGAAGCTCATAAACCGCTTCAGTTGTCATTCAACAGCCTGTGGATCTACAACTGCCTCAATACGTACTAGCCTCACACCAACCCATACTAGCACCACCGCAGGCTGTGCCTGCCCCATAGGCTATGCTTGTATCATCGCAAACAACGTCTCAACAACTAAGTGTACTGTCTCTGCAGACGGAGGAGGTGTAGGCACCTCAGCTAGTACCACACTCTCATCAGAACGCTGGGGCTCAGATAGCCCTGCACCACTTTCAGTCACCTATACGTGTAAAATACACACTTTAGCGACTTCTCAAAAACAACAAAAACTTTATAAGAACGCACAGGTTCCTCAAACAGGTGTATTTTCATTCCTTAATGGACATTCTTGAGTTCATTTATGTTATAATGGTGCGCACTTACACGTGTTTGCCACCCCTCAAAAGAATTCGACAACGAATTGGTAGGAGGAAAACCAAGACACGCTGATACCAAATTGTAACACCTCCGTCTGTCACATGAAATATAATATAGGGTCCGGCCGGGGCCCCACACCATATTCCACAAACAGGCGGCAAAATTACAGGTAAATATCAAGACAATTATGCGTACCCTAACTCAGAGCATTCTTGCGGAAGCTTTAGGGGTTATTATTGAACTCATCAAATACGAATGTCCACTATATATAAACAACATTTCAATATATCACAGGAATGTATACAGAAATACACAAAAGTGTTTGGCCTTAAGGCCTTACAGTAAAACTTCAAAAATGTGGATTACAAACATTGGCGCGCAGGACGGACACACATGAAAACTGTAAATATTTTCCACTTAGACTTCGATGGCCAGCACAGCATAGCAGCAAGGAATTCAGCCCAATATTTCCTGCTCGGTCCAGCACCTACACAGGGACATTCCACCACAAGGGTGGTAAACAAGGCAACGGTCAACATTCAGCTGACAAATTATAACGACCTTACCACACACCCGGGGCATTGGTTTAATCCCTGCAAGCAAAGCAATCACAATAGATATATCACAAGAAAGTGCACAACCACACATTTAAATATATCATAAACATCGGCCGTACGGCCCGACGCTCAGTGCACTAAGGGCACATTATCGGTGTACTGAATTACACCACCGTTCAAAGGTCCGAGACCCAACTATCAACCTTGAGCATTCATGCTCCACGGCCCACGGCCTGAGACTTTAGTCTTAATGGCATACAACCATATTCTGTAACGTCCCGAATCGCACTAGGCCCCTCGTGTGTGTTTTAGAGTCAGGAGAGCTGACTGGGGTTCAGGGGAGTGCTGACAACTGGGCAGCACATGTGAATAGGATTTGTAATACCCGAGTCTTTGGTCGACACAATGGTGTCGACACAATGGTGTCGACACACTGGTGTCGACACACTGGTGTCGACACACTGGTGTCGACACACTGGTGTCGACACACTGGTGTCGACACACTGGTGTCGACACACTGGTGTCGACACACTGGTGTCGACACACTGGTGTCGACTCACTGGTGTCGACACACTGGTGTCGACTCACTGGTGTCGACACACTGGTGTCGACACACTGGTGTCGACACACTGGTGTCGACACACTGGTGTCGACACACTGGTGTCGACACACTGGTGTCGACACACTGGTGTCGACACACTGGTGTCGACACACTGGTGTCGACACACTGGTGTCGACACACTGGTGTCGACACACTGGTGTCGACACACTGGTGTCGACACACTGGTGTCGACACACTGGTGTCGACACACTGGTGTCGACACACTGGTGTCGACATGCGGGTGTCGACACACTGGTGTCTATACAATAATGTATAACACGGGTAATGACACGGGCGTGTGCCTACCCGTGTGTGTGTGTCGAGTTGAACTCGACAGAGCGTGTCGATATTGACGAACTGTGTGTCGAGATCGATGAATTATATGACACGGGTAGAGACACGGGCGTGTCCCTACCCGTGTGTCGGTGTGTCAAGTAAAGTTTGTCGAGATGCATCCAGAAAAGGACACGGCCAGGGAATATGGCCGTGTCATGTGGACTTGGGTCGGGACACGGGCGTGTCCCTACCCGTGTCGAGTGTTGAACCGACACTTAAACCGTCATTCATGCTGAGCCCGAAGCAGGACACGGGTAAGGACATGGGCGTGTCCCTACTCGTGTCAATTTTCATATATAAGGGGAAGTGAAAACCCTTGTCTTTTACATGCTCATTTCATCCCCTATTTTCTGAGAGAAACTCCTGTTGAGAGAAGGAAGTTGCTGGAGCTAGTTCTAGAGGAGGAGATTTGCCGCCGCCGAGAAGAGTTACGCGATCCATGGCTGGAAATAGTGGAAATGCCGTAAATGAGGTGAGCTTCCTCCCCTCTCCCTTTGTGTTAGATCTGTAGTTATCTAGGCGAGATGTCGACTCAAAAGAGTCTTGACTTGCGAGATGGTGATTTATCTAGGAAGAGGCCGTTCTAGGGCTTGTGCTCTAAGGTTAGTGGTGTCTTCAACCTCTCCAACCTTTTATGTGAAGATGGGGGATCGTTTCATGAAGAGTCGTGGCCTCATGAGGGTGAATAAGGGAGGAGGAATCTCTGGTGTGATTTGCGAAGATTGACTCGAGGAGGAAGATGAACCGATGCTGTTCATTCCTCTTTATGATGCGTGTAGAATCTGTGTTCTGCGCACAGCAATCGTCTTGTCCATTTTATGATGTGATATGGCTAGATCTGGGCTTTTGACTAAACACGAAAGTTGAAGCCATTGAAACTACGTTTCCAACGAGTGATTGCACGCCTTCCTGTGAAGTCTGTAACCACAGGAACGTCTGAACGAATATGACGTACGATAAATCTAGCATGCAGAAATTGTGTTGTGTACACAGTGGACTTCAAGGCTGATTTCAAGTATGATACTATTAAATCTGGGTTGTGATCTGAACATAAACGTTGTAGCCCATGGAAAGCCCTTTACATCGAGGGGTTACTCATCTTCACTGGATTCCTGTAGCTTCAGGAATCTCTAGTTGAAATTGTTGTCCAGATTTATTCTGCACTTAAATTCTGGGTTCTTATATAATATGGATTTGAATTTGGTGGAATCGATGTTGCAAATTAACTCGAGATTTTGGTGAACTATTTTATGTTAACCACTACAGTGCTATGAATGATGAAGATTAATAATTGGATTTCATATAACTGAATTGTGAAGCAAGCTTACTTAAACGAAATGACTTGTTATAAATTAGTAGACTTTTATATATGCACATTATGTTATACCATGTTGAAATCATTTGGAATGACATATAGGAGGAGAAACTATGGCCATGAGTATGTTTGATGGTTGGAATGAAATTTGGTAGTCCAATATTTAGAGCGTTGTCTCCCTACGGGTAGTATTGTGGAAGGATGTAAGTGCAGTGTTGACCGTCACTAGTTGGGTTAGTGTTGAGATGAGGTATAGATGGATGGTTTGGCTTTGTCCTCGTGTTTACTTCTGAGGCCCCTTCCATACCACGGTGATGTGAAATTTGCATGTGGTGTGAGTCGACATGCGGTGTCGTAATCCTGGATTAAGGATAGTGTGGCAGGTCTACGGGCTCGCTGATCATCATACTGACGAGAGTTGATAGTTAGACTTTAGGCGGTTGGGTTGTGTCCTCGGTGTTTATGTCCCAGGGCCCCTTCCGTGCTAAGTGAACGGTTGCGTTGTGTCCTCGTGCTTTCTTCTGAGGCCCCTTTCGGGTCACACAAGGCTAGTTCGAGCTGTGTTCTCGGTGCACATCTACCCGAGACCCCGCTGGGCCATAGTACGCATGGGGTCCGCTGTTGTGTTCTTAGAGTTGAGGCGTATGGAGGCCTAGGTGAAATAGTGTGGATACCTGCATAGTAGTAGAGATGCCCACTCTATTATCACCGCCTGACCACGACGGTTGATGCCTGAGAGGTTAGCTACCTGCTCGAATAGTGGGAACTATAGTCTATGTCATCATGGCAACTGCATGTATGTGATCATGGGTGAGTCATTGCATAGCATACATACCATTTCATAACATTGCACAGCAAGATTCTCATCGTATAAGTTTGTATGGGAACTCCTATACGATGAGTTACTTTATGTAAACCGATCCTTAACTTATAAGCTTGTATGAGCATCCTTATAAGTTAAGTTACTTACCTGCTGTAATTACTTATACTTATTGAATTACTATTGCTCAAGTAGAACTGCTAGTTTATGATATTGTTATTCATGTTTTATTACCACATACTTGTACCTGTTATACTATTTATTATACTTGTACCCTTGTTCCTTTCTCCGTCCGGTGCTGAGGAGTTGCCGGGGGAGCGGATGTGAAGTCACTTAGTCCTTTTTAGGAGGTCAACCCGCAGGTAGAGCAGCTGCAGACTTTGCAGCAAGACAGCCAGGCTAGGATGACAAGGACTGAAGGGACGGTACCGTCACTACCGTCAGTTACAGATGTAAGTGTTGAGCGACTCTGATGTAGCCCGTTTGGGCAATTTTATAGTTGTACTCTGATATTGTAGAAGCATATTTTAGCTTCTCTTTTCCTTGTTGTATTTGGACTATATACTTGGTGTGGATTTGACTTCTCTTTTATATTTTGGTTAGTTGGCATGTTTATATTGATATTGGTTGTAGCCAGCGGAATAGGCGTCTTGCGGTACAGGTGAGCCCGTGTGCTAATGCTACCACAAGACAGCTGTTATGGGCATAAGATCCCCTTCATGCCGTGTTTTGGGATCCGGGAGGGGGGGGTCTTACAAATGGTATCAGTTTGCCACGATCCTCAACTAAAGAAGTCATTCAACGATGGTACCACCCCCGTTCGATTAGTAAGTTTGCGGACAAACTGACTTAGCGGAAGCAGTGGTGTGCCCATATGTAATTCACACTACGTATGTCCAACTTTGACCCTACGATTAGACAACCTGACCTTAGGTACATACCTTTATACGTTGATCTACTAACGTTTGGACGACCCTAGGTATATAAACCTATTGTATAAAGTCTTGCGAGATCCCCTATGGCAAGCACTTTTGTTTATAACGGATTTTGAATCTGGCGGAGATAATAAACATGGCAGATTTCCTATGGCAACCACTTTTGTTTATAGCGGACTCGAGCTTGGTGGAGATAATGGATATGATAAAGTGGTTGGAAGCGGGTCTTTTGGGTAATTAGACAAGCGTTAAGAGACTCGTTGAAGGAGTAATTGAAGCGGGACGAGGACTACGAGGAAGAAATTAAACATTAGTCCTTAGGTTACCTAAGTTTGTTCTAGGAACCTGGTATGAGCCTTCACAATTTTGATACTTAGGCGTAGTGGTTAGTGAGAAACCGGCCTACACGTTATTCGATACCGGTGCCTCACACTCCTTTGTGTCTGAGGACTTCATTAAGGACATGGAGGGCGTGCAATACTTTACTGGTATAGCCCGATGAGTGCGCCTACTGGATGAATCAGAGATGATTACAACCGCTAAGTGTGAGTTCGAGATATTTATTGAAGGAAAGGCCTTTGATAAACTTGCCACGGTCTTGAGAATGCCAGAGTTTGACATCATTCTGGGCATGGCGAGGCTGTACTGGCATTTCGCAAGGATCGACTGTGCAGAGAAACGAATCTACTTGAGACATGGAGACACCGATGTCATCTTTCAAGGTATTAGATTCGCACCTCGTATGATGTTATCTTCAGTTCAGGCAGTAAAAGCCCATATAAAGGGTGATGATGTCTTCATGATCTGTTTCAAGTTGAAGGAGATAGTGTTGGATATGAAAGATGTGTGGGTAATGCAGGACTTCCCCGAGGTATTTCCTGAAAAACTGCCAGGATTACCCCCGCACATAGAAGTTGATTTTCATATTAATCTAGTCCCGGGTGCCAAGCCTGTATCCAGGGCACCTTACCGAATGGCCCTGAAGGAACTCGCGGAGTTTAGAGTTCAACTGCAAGAACTGGTGGAGTCAGAGTTCGTTCTCCCCAGCTCCTCACCCTGCGGAGCCCCTGTATTATTCATCAAGAAGAAGGACGAAACCTTGTGGTTATGCATAGACTATCAGTAACTCAATCGGCTAACGGTACAGGACACTTATCCGCTACCTCAGATCGATGAGTTGTTCGATCAACTAGTGGGAGTGCATTGGTTTTCTAAGCTGTACTTACGCTCCGGGTATTATCAGTTGAGAATACAAGAAGGTGACATCCATTAAATGACCTTTAATTCAATATATGGGTTGTACGAGTTCACTGTAATGCCGTTTGGGCTCACAAATGCCCCTTTGGCCTTCATGAGCCTGATGAACAAGGTGTTTGAACCTTATTTGGATATCTTCGTCATTGTTTTCATCGATGACATCTTGGTCTACTCAAAGACAGAGGAGGAGCATGTCAAGCACCTGACCTTGGTATTGAGGAAATTAAAGGAGCACGTCTTGTATGCCAAATTTAGCAAGTGTGAATTCTGGCTTAAGGAGGTTGCTTTCTTGGGTCACGTTATCAGTGGAGCTGGGCTAGTGGTGGATCCGGCCAAGCTACGTGCTGTGAAGGAGTGGTCTCCCTTGAAATCGACGGCCGATGTGCGGAGCATCCTTGGACTTGTCGGGTACTACCGCATGTTCGTGAAAGGATTCTCCAAGATTTCCCTCCATCTTACCTCATTGACGAAGAAAGGTGTGCCATTTGAGTGGACACCGCAATGTGAAGCGGTGTTCCCGGAGCTGAAGGATAGACTTACCTCCGCCCCCATCCTTGCACTTCCGTTTGGGAAGGAAGGATTTCAAGTTTACACTAACGCATCATATCAACTGATGGGAGTGGTATTGATGCAGCATGGACACGTGATTGCTTATGCTTCAAGACAACTGAAGAAGCATGAAATCAATTACCTGGTTCATGATTTGGAGCTGGGAGCAGTGGTGTTCGCCTTGAAGGTTTGGAGGCATTATCTATATGGTGTCCACTGCGAGATCTTTTCCGAACACAAAAACTTGAAGTACGTTCATACTCAGAAGGAGTTGAACTTGAGACAACGGCGGTGGTTAGAATTTCTATGTGACTATGAGTTCACCATGAACTTCCACCCCGGAAAGGCGAACTCGGTGGCCGATGCATTGAGTAGAAAGGTACCAGGTTATAGCCCAGAGTCTCGGTTGATAAGTATGGAGTTGGCTCGGATGATTGAGGATATGGAATTACGTTGATATTTAAGGCTCCTTCAGTAGAGTATACAGAGTACTTGGCATGCATGAGCATAGTTTGTGATATCTGAGACTGAATCAGAGTGGAGCAAGGAATGGATACGGCTCTGGCCCCGACAATCAAGTCAATCGAAGATGGGACTACGAATGAGTATACGCTAAAAGACAGCATCGTTTATTTTCGTGGCCGGCTCTACATTCCCAAAGGCGGTAAAATCCGGGAGGATACCTTGAGGGAGGCTCATTGCTCTCAATATTCAGTGCACCCGGGCATTGCTAAGATGTACGCTGGCTTACGGAAGACCATGTGTTGGCTGGGAATGAAAACGGATGTCCGATATTTTGTTACACATTGCGAAGCTTGTCAAAGGGTGAAGGAGGAATGCAAGAATCCCGATGGTTTGCCACAATCATTGCCCATCCCAAGTGGAAGTTTGAGGAAATCTCCATGGACTTTGTCCATGGGTTACCTCGCTCACGCTTAGGAAATGATTCGGTGTAGGTAATAGTTGATCGCCTGATGAAAGTAGCCCGGTTTATCCCAATGAAGAAAGAAGCTCATGCGGATGTCTTAGTACGCCTCTTTGTGGAGCAATTCGTACGGTACCATGGCGTACCTAAGACGATCATGTCCGATCGTGATGGTCGGTTTACCTCCAAGGAGTGGAAAGCGGTACAGGCGTATTTGGGCTCGCTCCTTACCTTCAGCACCGCGTTTCATCCTCAGACGGACGGGAAATCTGAAAGGACCATCCGGACATTGGAAGATTTGTTGAGATTATGTGTGTTGGATAGAGGGGATCCGTGGGAAAGGCTCTTACCATTGGTAGAATTCTCCTACAACAACAGCCACCAGGCTAGTATCGGCATGGCTACTCATGAAGCTCTTTATGGAAGAAGGTTTAGAACCCCCTTGTCTTGGGTGTAAGATGAAGACCCGAAGGCTTTGGGTGTTGAATGTATTGATGATACCGATGCGGCGGTTAGACTGATACTTGATCACATGTTGGATGCTCAAAGTTGGCAGGCGAAGTATTATACTGCAAGGCACCAGATGGTGGAGTTTCAGGTGGGTGATAAGGTTTTCCTGAAAATCCGACTGATGCATGGAGTGTCACCTGTGCGTGGTGTGAAAAAGCTCAGCCCAAGGTATGTTGGGCCTTATACTATATTGGAAAGGATTGGCTCGTTGGCCTATCGGTTGGAGTTACCGTCCGAGCTAGCGAACCTCCACTACGTGTTCCATGTGTCGTCGCTTCGGAAGGCGTTGTTGCGGCCCAATCAATATATCCCTACAACTGATGGTGATGTGGCGTTTGATAGGTCTGTGCGACTAGAGCCAGTGCAGATCGTAGATAACGACACAAGAATGTTGCGCCGCAAAAGGTTTTCCCTTGGTGAAGGTGCTATGGATCAATCATGGGAAGGAGGAATATACATGGGAGCTGATGGATTTGATGCAAAAACACTATCCGAAGTTGTTTGCTCAAGGTAATTTTATTTAAAAGCATATTATATTTTACGTTATGCTTTTCTCCCCGTAACCTAAGCCTAATTTCGGGGACGAAATCTTTTATTTTGTTTACAGGATTTGTAACGTCCCGAATCACACTAGACCCCTCGTGCGTGTTTTAGTGTCAGGAGAGCTCACTGCGGTTCAGAGGAGTACCGATAACTGGGCAGCACATGTGAATAGGATTTGTAACACCTGAGTCTTTGGTCGACACAATGGTGTCGACACAATGGTGTCGACACACTGGTGTCGACACGCTGGTGTGATACGCTGGTGTCGACACGCTAGTGTCGACACGTTGGTGTCGACACTCTGTTGTCGACACGCTGGTGTCGACACTCTGGTGTCGACACGCTGGTGTCGACACTCTGGTGTCGACACGCTGGTGTCGACACTCTGGTGTCGACACACTGGTGTCGACACACTGGTGTGGACTGGTGTCGACACACTGGTGTCGACACGCGGGTATCGACACACTGGTTTCGATACAATGGTGTATGACACCGGTAGTGACACGGGCGTGTCCCAACCCGTGTGTGTGTGTCGAGTGGAACTTGACAGAGCGTGTTGAGATCGACGAACTTTGTGTCGAGATCGACGAATTGTATGACACAGGTAGAGATACGGGCATGTCCCTACCCGTATGTCGGTGTGTCGAGTTGAGTTTGTCGAGATGCATCCAGAGAAGGACACGGCCAGGGAACACGGCCGTGTCATGTAGACACGGATCGGGACACGGGCGTGTCCCTACCCGTGTCGAGTGTTGAACCGACACTGAAACTATCGTTGATGCTTCGCCCAAAGCAGGACACGGGTAAGGACAAACATCATTTAACTTAGCGACTGCAATTTGTGTTAACTGAAGTTGATGCGCAAAATAATGAATGTAATATGCACTCGGATTTTCACTCAAAATTAAACTTTTAAGTCCATTTATCTCACCACTCATGTTACTGGCACCATCATATCCTTGTCCACGGATTTTAGATAAATTCAATGAATGAGCCATTAGTAAAGATTCTATTCTAGCTTTGATTGATATTGCAGTAGTCTCAGAAACATGCACAATAACAAAAAATCGCTCTATTATTGCTCCATTTCAATCAATGTAACGCAGACAAAGAGCAAGTTGTTCTTTATGTGACACGTCACTGGATTCATCGGCTAGAACTGAAAAGTAATCATCACCAAGCTCTTGAATTACAATTTTGGTGGTTTCTTTAGCACAGACATTGATTAAATTTTTTTGAATTGAAGGTGCGGTCAACTGATTGTTTCCCGGTGCATTTTTCAAAACTTACCTACCAACCTCTTCTTAAATATCTGCGAGCCACTGTAGAAGTTCAAGAAAATTTCCCTTATTAAGTGAGTCTTGACTTTCATCATGACCACGTAAGGCCAATCCTTGACACAAGAGATATCTCAAACATTTCAGAGATGCTTGTAGGCGTACTATATTTTCAAATTTAGTCTTATCTGACTGTTTCTCAAGAGCAACTTGTATTGATTTTTTTGGCTGCTTTAGGGCTTCAAATATTTGCAGCGCTAGTTGATGGGCATTATTACATTTGCCGACATGTTTTTTGAACCCTTCAGGTTTATTCCAAGACCTATATACTCCGCCCGTAACAAAAGCATCTCCCCCAGCAGCAGTAGTGGCGACATCATTCTTAAATAAATAACACACGAAACAAAATGCGGCATCTTTTTCTACACTCCATTCAAGCCATTCAAACATATCAAACCATGTGACTACAAACCGACGATACCGTTCTCCAATTTTTCTTGGCAGAAATGAATGACATTTTGGCTCACATAGACCTCTTAGAATATATTTTTTTCCTCAATTCCTCTAGTTCATTTACGGGATATGTGGAAATACTTCTTCTCTTTCCCGGATCATGTGGAAGCAACTCCACATGAAATGCAGACCCTATTACAATATCTTGAATTTGTGGGGATATTGAAGGAAATACATTCTGAGTCTCAGTGGATGGGTACGGGGAAAACTCCTCATTTTGCTCATTTTCACGTTCTTGAAATGAAGTTGTACGAGTTGAAGAAGACTCTTGAGATTTTAACTTTTTCTGAAACATGGATGCGATAAGACTAGACTTTTTCTTCTGGCCGTCCATATTTAGGTTTATGCTACATCAATTGAAAAACAACAATTGAAAAAAAATCATAACAGAGTACTATTTGATCCGCTTGATCCTCTACCGATCAAAACTATGGAGCACCCCTACAAACATTCATCACAAATTCTATTATGCTTTGCTTAGTCACTATTTGACTAATACCTCAAAGCATCCCTACAAACATCCATATAAACAGAAATAAGATGAATACAGAGAAACAAAAAGTATACCTCTGCTTCTTAGGACCTCAGCTCAAATAAGCACCGCCACTAGGCACTAGCAAAGCATGAAAGGTCAAGAATTGAGATACTCTAAGTCCTGAATTGAGAAATTCCTCAACCTCCTCCTTTGTGTTCCCTGACACAAAATTCATGAAAGGTCAAGAAGAAGTAGATCATTCATAATTCTCGGCAGTCGGCACATAAAAAAAAGTGAAAAAACATGAAATTATCAGTTATTATAAAGTTGTCACAGTTAGTTGAAATTGCAAATGAAATTGCGAAAATATAAGAAACTATTAAATTAAATTGCAGTGCCCATTTTGCTGCATCAAATTTGGCAAATGATAATCTTTTAAGATTCACTAGTTTGATTGAATGAGTTAAAATTTGTTTTTTTTTTATTCTATAGATAGTTTGAAACTTTCTAATAACTGATAGTTTCGAAAAAGATGATTACAATTTCTATTATAGAACTGTCAGAACAATGCTTATGCATTAAAAGAATATGGTAATGAGATAGGTCAATGTGCTGGCATTCAAATTAGTACTTCATAACTACCTCTTAGATTCATTTTATTATCAAAGTAGCAGGCAAGGAAAAAAAGAAATGAGATGATGTACATTTCAAAGAATTACCTATAAGCAAAGCAACACAATGTGCTTATAGGTAACAGAATTACCTATAAGCAACAGAAGATGTAGTTGGGTTGTAAAAATGATTTTTTGATATTCGATTTTGTGTGGCAGAAGGTCAATATTAGACTTTAGTCAAAGTCTTATGTCTAATCTTGTTTTTAGATCTAATTTCTTGCCAACTAGGCTACTAACCTGTAAAAATCAAGGGATGTATTTGGTTTCAAAAAATTAACCTGTAAAAATCAAGGGATGTAGTTGGTTTCTAAAAATTAACCTGGGGATGTAGTTGGTTTCTAAAACTTAACCTGTAAAAGAAGAAGAAGAAGAATGTAATGTCCTCTTTGCCGTCTGTGGATCAACACCACTAGGCCTCCGGCGGACCGTTTCCGAGCTGCAACCCAAGCACCCCAAACCCTCTCCATATACTGCCTCAATCGGCACCTCTGCCTACTGGCGGGTTGTTGGTGGCCACAGCCTGCCTTTGATGAGGTAAACTTGATAGTCAAGCCCGCGCTACGGGGACTTCCTAGGAGGTCACCCATCCCAGTACTACTCCAAACCAATCATGCTTAACTATGGAGTTCTTTCAACTCTCATCACCAATTGATCTGCAATGTTGTAACAGCCCATTTTTTAGCAGACTCATTTTTGGGGTGACACGGCCTGGGACACGGGCGTGTCCCAGGGCGTGTCCTATATTCGACGAGTGTTCGGGAGGAACAGTCGACGAGTGGTCGACATAGTTATGTCGACGATTGTTGAGTGCTTCAGACACGGCCTGTGACACGGGCGTGTCACAGGGCATGTCAGCACGGTCGACGAACTCAGCCCGACGAGTTTGAGTTGGGGCGTGTCTTGCGTCGTGTATGGGCACACGGCCTAGGACACGGGCGTGTCACAGGCCGTGTGAGTCTCGGGTGATTTTGAAATTTTTCAGCCTGATGAACACAACCACAGACACGGGCGTATCTAAAGGCGTGTTGGGTGACACGGCCCATGACACGGGTGTGTCACTAGATTGGATAAGTCGGTTGAGCACCGCTTGAGGCACAAGGCCTGGGACACGGGCATGTCACAGGCCGTGTCAGGCAAAATTTATGATTTTTGGTGAAATCGCGGCCATCCATTCCTTCAGCCTGGATCCAATGGATGAGAGGCCTCCCTGTCTTCTTAGGGCCGAGAATGGGTTGGGGAAACTCATTTGGCTTTTGACTTTATCTTACTACACTTCTAGAGAGAGAAAGAGAGAGGAAGAAGGAGGAGGAGGAGAGGGGGCTGATCACTGGTGGTGCTGCGGTTTGCCGACGCGAGATCCGAGGTCGATGTTGCGGAGGAAAAGCTCTTGTGAGTCGTTCGATCCAGCTTAGAGCTCATGGCACCAAAGAGGTCTTCAAGGGTAACGACCTTTCTTCCTAGCCATGTGAAGGCTTCCTTTTGACATATGTATGTGATTCCCCCACCAAAAGGTGGCTGATTTTGGGAGTCTTTGGGTGGATTCATGAAATCCCCTTTGTTGGCATATAGATCCGGAATTGGAGTACGGAATAGGCATGTTGTGTGAAGCCCATCTGGACAGGTTGGTCTGGATTGATGATGTTGCATACAAATCGGAGAAGACTCCGTGATAAACGCGTAGTTTAGGAGTCGACGGGTTAGACCTGTGAAAGAAAGTAGCAGGAAGTACTGGAGTGGTAGTCCAGGAAAATACTCGTAGAATGCTTGTGTTGCTTGTGCTATTTGGTTCGACCTGTGAAAGGAAGTGGCAGGAAGTACTTGATTGGAATTATAGGAAATACCCTTTGTAATGCTTAATGTTCATGGGGAGTCCACCTGTGAAGCGAGTAATAGGAAGTACTGGCATGGTAGCCAGGAAAGATCCCTGACATTTGTGATATTTGAGGTGTCCACCTGCGACGAGAGTAGCAGGAAGTACTGGTGTGACCAGGAAAGACCCGCTGATATTGTGATGTGAATGGGTGTACGAGATACCCAGGCTTGAATGCTAGAATAGGATTGGTGAGACCGACCCGCGCCTGTATTTAGCCACGAGTACGCTGTACTCAGTGATGGTAAGGCGATTTGAGCAACGGGGGTGGAGGATCCGACCTGTATTATGTCCGTCCGACGTGAGACCAGAAGGTGCGGTCTGTTGGAGCGCATAGCAAGAGTCTTAGGCCTAAGTGTCGTGATACAATGGGGGCCTACAGGCCAATCTCGGTACACTAAGACTATAAAACTCTGGCTATATACCATGGAGTAAATTCTGAAGTGAGTTACCGTTGGGCTGTAACCCTGATACGGTGGTGGACAACTGATTTGCCAGTACACCAACAATGTGCCCTGAGTGCACGGACCGTTGGGCCGGGTGGCTGACGGTTGTGATGGCATGTGTGCGTTAAAGCACATTATATAATATATATTGCCATGCTTGTGATATGATATGCCTGCAGGGAAGATTATCGCTGCCCCTAGAAAAGGGTTAGGGTCATTATAATTTGGTCAGCTGAATGCTGACTGTTGCCTCTGTTTGCCACCCTTGGGTGGAATGTCCCTGTGCAGGTGCTGGAGAACCGAGCGGGATGCATAAGGGTTGAAGTCCCTACTTCTTTTGCTGCTGCCATTGCTAACCCTCGAAGGCTATTGTGAATGTACATGTTATGTTTTCTTTTGATGTGGCCGACCTGCGTGCCAATGTTTGGGCCACTGTTTGAAAGCCCTGTAAGGCCATAAGGCCAACGATGTTTACATGTTGTAAGACATTCCTATAATCTATAAAATGTGGAGTTTTATATATTGGGCATTCAAGAGAGGAGTTCAAGTGTATAGGCTTGATGAACTGTAAATATGCGTATTTTTATGCACATTAATTTAGTCATTTTCATTTATTTTCGTCGTTTTTACTTATTTTTGTTCAATAAAATGTTCCTATTCTTGTAAATTTTCTCCTAACTTGTTTTATTTTGATTTTCAGAAAAATTCCAAAATCTGCCAAAAATTGGGAAGTACACGCCCGTGACACATGGGTCACGCCCGTGACCGAGCCGTGACTGTCCATTTCCCGTGAAATCGGAAAATTTCTGAAGAAAAGGCTTGACACGCCTGGCGACACGCCCGTGTCACCCGACACGGGGCGTGACCCAAGCCCGTGTCCGCTCCTCTCGACGAATTCCACTCGACGATCGTCGAGTGTCGACACCAACTGTCACGCCCATAGTCACGCCCGTGACCTGGGGCGTGACCCAATTTCAGCTCAACGATTTCGACTCGACACTTTCCGCTCGACATTCGTCGAGTGTCGACCCGACTGTCACGCCCATAGTCACGCCCGTGACATGGGGCGTGACCTTTCCAGCTGGCCCGACAAGATGCTGCCGAGGACATTTGACGCAACCCGCGCCCGGTTCTACCTCCCCGACACGCCCTAGGTCACGCCCGTGACCGGGGCGTGACTGCTGCGAACTCAGCCCGAAGTCAACTTTGCTGTCCAATCGCCAGCCGCCTTCATGAATAGTACTGTCACGCCCCCATGTCACGCCCGTGACCGAGGGCGTGTACTTAGAAATTTTTTCCTATAAATAGCCCAGTTCTGTAAGGTCCAAGGGTTCAGATTTTGGGCCAAGTTAGTGTCTTTTTGTGGGCTAATCCGTGGATTCTAGTGCTATGTAAGGAGATTTCTCCCTTCTTATTTCATGTTTTGTTTTTGATTTACCTTTTAGCTTTGTAATAGCTTGAAAATTTTAATAAAAATGTTAGATTTTCTCTCTTTATTTGGCATGAAAAGTTCATTTGGATGGCTCACCTCTTTCCCTTTTTATTCTTTGTTCTTCACTTGTTCTTCATTTATGAAAAGTGTGTGTGTGTGTATGAGTGTAATTTGCTTACTTTACATGTTTTTTTTATTTGTTTTCATGCTTAGGTTAGGATTTCCTCTTTACATGCCTTTGATTTTTCAAGTTAGGTTTTGTTTGAAAATGATGAAATGATGAATTAGGTTTTTTTCTTTTTTCTTATCTTCTTCAACATCTTCACTCTTATGAGTGTGTAAAAGAGTTAAAGTTTCCTTTGTTTTTTTTACTTAGCTTCATTTTGGAATGAAAACCTTTTTCCTTCTTTCACTTTTATTTCAACCTTTTTTGCTCTTTTATGAAATCCTAGGAATGAAAATGTTGAAATTTTTATTTTTCAAAAACTTTGGTTTTTAATTTATTTTGAAAAACTTTTGTCTTCAAAAATTTTAATTTCTTCTTTTTATTTGTTTTTGGCAAAACCTATGCTTGAAATAGTTAAAGTTTTAATTTTTAGGTAACTTTGATTTTTCACGAAGTGTGTGTGAGTGTAGGTGTATAATTTTTATGCTTTGATTTAAATTGTGTAGAGTGTGTGAGTGTAGGTGTTAGCTTTTCATGCTTTCTTTTAATGCTTTCCTTTTAATGCTTTGATTCAAATTATGTAGAGTGTGTGAGTGTAGGTGTTAGCTTTATTGCTTTCTTGAATTTCATATGGGTGTGTGTGTTCGTGTGCATTTATTTCCGCCTACTCGTTAAGAGTTAAATGGCGCATCGTTTTCGTTTTCAGTCCTACTCGTTCGAGTAGGACTTGTAATTTTTCTTTCTTTATTTTTCCGCCTACTCACTTGAGTTAAATGGTCGGACTTTTTAGCCCTGTAATCGCATTTATTTTCTCCTACTCATTTGAGTAGGACTCGCTTTCATTTCAGTCCTACTCGTTTGAGTAGGACTTGCAATTTTCAGCCTTTATTTACCGCCCCCACTCGTTTGAGTGGGACTCGCAAATTTGAATATGCAATTTTCTTTATGTGTAACTTAGCTTTTGTTTAATTTATAATTTTGAGTGTGCGTGAGTTCTCGTTTAGTTAACTTTTTAGCTCTCTAAATATTGTTATTTTTCTTTTGTCTCTTTCTTATAATCGTTTAGCATTAAAATTCGAACTCGCGCCTCACTAAATTATAAGCCGTCCCCATACCGATGTGTGGCTAATCGCTATTAGCCTCGGCATCGAAGAGCATTGGGACATTTGAAATGATTTATAATAATTAAAGTTCTTTATTTTCATTTTAATTTAAGCACTTAGGGTTTACCCCGGGTTTACGACGCGTAGGACCACATAATCGATGTGTGGGCCCTATTTCCGTAGTCCATATGCTAGCTAGCCGAGAGGCCGTGCATATGGACCGATCACCCCTGGGTAAATAGAGTTGCGTGCGCCCCCTCGAGAGAGGACAAGCGTAATTCTACCGGATTGGGTCCCCCACCCAATAGCGGGGTTCTTAGCGTAAAGCGGGCGTTAAGAGGAATCCTTCGTCGGACTAACGTTCGGTCGAATAGTCTTAACGTTTAGGTGAGCGATATCCCTATAGCTAGGTGAGCTCACATTTGTGGAACCTCCACGGCCAAGTTGCCTTATTATTAATTTGAAAATTAAGTCTTTTTATTATTAAAAATTATTTTAGTCTTAATCCGATTCGATGCCGAGCGTTAACCCTTCATCGAATATTCTCTAAATCGTTTTTTCGCTCCTTTGCTTTTCCGCCTTTTTATTAAGTAAAAAAAAATCAACCTTACTTTCAGTAAAATAATAGTCCTCCCGGAGGAGTAAGAATAGTCAACGCGACCCCGAGAACAATACGACCTCGGTATTCCCCCGAATATCGAGTACTACTTGCGATAGGTGCACTTGCCTACCCGAGCAAGCCCGCGGCGATCGACTCACCGAACCAACCACAGTAAGAGTCTGTTCGCGGGCCCATCAAGTTTTTGGCGCCGTTGCCGGGGAACCTCTTTTCGAGTTGCTATTTCGAATTCCGGAGTCTATTAATTTTACTTATTTTCTAAAAAAAAACAAAAAAACTAAAAACTTTATTTTAAAAACAAAAAAACAAGTTTATTTTTGTTTTATTTTTGTTTGGGTGTATGACCCGAGGACAACCCTCAGAGTCTGAAGATTTAGACTTCGACCCTGAGATCGAACGCTCTCTTGCGCGTATCCGATCTCATCGCCGAAATCCTTCCTTAGATCCCGAGGAATCTATCGGAGAACCCACTGTTGTAGTTATGGCCGCCCCTAACATTCCCCCGGCGGCCGAGCGTACTATGTCTTATTACGCCCGGCCTAACCTGGATGATTCAGGGTCGAGTATTGTTCGCCCTGCGGTGGCCAATAATAATTTTGAAATAAAGTCAAGTGTCATTCAAATGGTCCAAAACGCCGTGCAGTTCGATGGACTGCCGGATGAGGACCCGAATGTCCACTTGTCCAATTTCTTGGAGATATGCGACACCTTCAAGATCAATGGCGTCACTGATGACGCCATTCGTTTGCGCTTATTTCCTTTTTCCCTTAAGTCCAAAGCCAAGGCGTGGTTGAATGCCCTCCCGCGAGGATGTATCACCACGTGGGCTGAGTTGACGGAACGGTTCCTAACGAAGTACTTTCCGCCCGCCAAAACTGCAAAGTTGCGGGCGGACATTTCTTCGTTTGTGCAGAACGATCCTGAGTCTCTATACGAGACTTGGGAACGATTTAAGGAATTCCTCCGCCGTTGCCCGCACCACGCGCTGCCAACGTGGTTGCAAGTTCAAATTTTTTATAATGGGCTGAATTTTCAGACGCGTCAAATGATTGACGCGGCTGCCGGGGGTACGCTTAACAACAAAACCCCCGAGGCCGCCCAGGCTTTATTCGAAGAGATGGCTATGAACGCCTATCAATGGAACGTCCCGCGGGGACGGCCAAAGCCGGCGGCTGGTCTTTTTGAAGTGGATGCCACTGCTCTCTTGACCCTTCAAGTTGAAAGGTTAACAAAGCAGGTGGCGGAGATGTCTGCTGCCTCCTCCACTCCGCCTTGTTTTATTCCCCCAACGTCTGCGTAGCTGAAGAGTTCGTGGACTTCATGGGAAATTCGGGTCGTCCTCCCTTCAACCCCAACAACAACCCTTATAGTAATAACTATAATCCGGGTTGGAGGAATCACCCCAACTTCTCGTGGAGCAACCCGAATAATGCTCAGCGTCCCCCTATTTCTTATGCGCCCGGATTTCTTCCTCCCCCTCCTCTTCCGAAACCCTCCCCGATGGAGGAAAATTTTTCGAAGTATATTGCGTCCAACGAGTCAAATATCCGGAACATCACCGGATCGCTAAAAACACTCGAACAACAGGTTGGACAGCTGGCGAGGATGATGTCCGAGCGCGCGCTCGGGGCACTGCCGGGAAACACGGAGCCCAATCCGCGGGAAAACGCCAACGCTATAACCCTCCGTAGCGGAAAGGAGGTGGTCGATCCAAAACGGACCGACCCTCAGGTACATATTTCACCTCCGACCCCTCTTCCTCTTTCTTCGCTCACGCCACCTTTACCTATTATAAAAGAAAAAATTATTTTAAACAAGGCTCTCCCGTATCCGCATAAGTTAGAAAACGAGCGTAAGGACGCGCAATATGAAAAATTTATTTTATTATTAAAACAAATTCACATTAATGTTCCTTTTTGCGAGGCTATCTCGCAAATGCCCAAATATGCGAAATTTTTAAAAGAACTACTTTCTAATAAACGCAAATTAGAGGATATTTCGCATGTATCTCTCAACGCTGTCTGCTCGGCGGCCCTTACTAATAAATTGCCCGCAAAACAAAACGACCCGGGACGGTTTTCCATCCCGTGCCTTTTTGGCGATATATTAGTAAAGTACGCCTTAGCTGATTTAGGGGCTAGCATTAATCTGATGCCGTTCTCGCTCTTTTCGCGTTTAGGTTTGGGTACTCCTAGTCCTACGAATATGCGCATCCAATTAGCGGATCGCTCGGTTAAGTTCCCTATCGGGGTAGTGGAGGACGTCCTTGTCCGAGTCGACAAGTTTACCTTCCGGTAGACTTCGTCATCTTAGATATCGAGGAGGACGCCGAGGTACCAATAATACTCGGTCGCCCTTTTCTCGCCACCTCCCGCGCACTAATAGATGTTAGTAATGGTAGCCTTCTCCTCCGAGTAGGCGATGACCAAGTTACTTTCTCTATTAATCCCTCGATGGACAATTTGTCATCGAGCGACGATTTCTGCTATTCTTTAGATACCTTTTTCGGAGATCGTTCTTCTCCCATTTTCGAGTCCGTATTTTTAAATGACGATATTTATGCGCTCGAAAATTTTAACTGCGATGAGGATACGTCTATAGACTTGCCTTTCGAACCAATTGGTAAGAAAGACATAGGAATTAAAACCTCCCTAGAAGAACCGCCCATCCTAGACCTCAAACCCTTACCCGCCTCGCTCAAGTACGCCTTTTTGGGAAAAGGTGATACGCTCCCCGTTATCATTTCTTCGGACTTGAGTGATTCGGAGACTTCCGATTTATTGGAAGTTTTATTTAAACATCGCCACGCAATTGCGTGGCAAATCTCTGACCTAAAGGGGATTAGCCCCTCCTTTTGCACCCATAAGATTTTCCTTAACGATAATTGCCGCAAAACGATACAGCCGCAACGTCGTCTTAACCCAAACATGAAAGACGTCGTTAAAGCCGAAATCATTAAGTTATTAGATGCGGGGATTATCTACCCTATTTCGGACAGTGCATGGGTTAGTCCCGTGCATGTCGTGCCCAAGAAGGGCGGTCTTACCGTAGTGGCGAATGAGCATAACGAGCTTGTCCCAACTCGTACTGTTACGGGTTGGCGAGTGTGCATCGACTATAGGAAACTTAACGACGCCACCCGCAAGGACCATTTCCCTCTGCCATTTCTAGACCAGATTTTAGAGCGTTTATCCGGTCATCCGTATTATTGTTTTCTTGATGGTTTATCGGGGTTTTTCCAAATCCCCATTTCCCCGATGATCAAGAGAAAACAACTTTTACTTGCCCGTTTGGCACCTTCGCCTATCGAAGAATGCCATTTGGACTCTGCAACGCGCCAGCTACATTCCAAAGATGTATGCTAGCGATCTTTGGCGAGCTAGTAGAAGACATTATGGAAGTCTTTATGGATGACTTTTCTGTTTTCGGACGCTCTTTTCCCGATTGCCTTAACAATTTAGATCGTGTCCTTCAACGGTGCGAGGACACAAGCCTTGTTTTAAATTGGGAAAAATGCAACTTTATGGTTCGAGGAGGTTTGGTCCTCGGCCATATGATTTCGTCTAAGGGGATAGAGGTGGATAAGGCCAAGATAGAAATTATAGAAAAACTTCCGCATCCAACAAACGTAAAATCTATTAGGAGTTTCTTAGGCCATGCGGGCTTTTATCGACGCTTTATTCAAGATTTTTCAAAAATAACAAAGCCGCTAACTCACCTCTTGGAAAAGGAATCACGCTTCATCTTTAGTAGCGAATGCGAGTCCGCCTTTAATTTAATAAAACAAAAACTTATCTCTTCACCAATATTAGTGGCCCCTAATTGGTCCCTTCCGTTCGAAATAATGTGCGACGCTAGTGATATTGCCTTAGGTGCCGTTCTTGGCCAACGCGTAGAAAAACATTTTCATCCTATTTATTACGCTAGCAAGACGCTCACTTCCGCACAAGTAAATTACACGACAACGGAAAAGGAACTCTTAGCCGTCGTTTTCGCTTTCGATAAGTTTCGCTCGTATATAACGCTATCTAAAGTTATCGTTTTTACCGATCACTCCGCGCTTAAATATTTATTAGCTAAAAATGATGCGAAGCCCCGCCTTCTTCGATGGATTCTCCTCCTACAAGAGTTTGATTTGGAGATCCGAGATAAGCGGGGAGCGGAAAATCTAGCGGCAGACCACCTCTCCCGTTTAGAAAATCCGGGTGCGGAAGCGCTCGTCGAATCTGAAATAAATGACAGATTCCCCGAGGAACGCCTTCTTGCCATTAATAAATCTTCGTCATCTTCGCCTTGGTTCGCAGATTTTGCAAATTTCTTAGTAGCGCGGGTCCTTCCAAAAGAGTTTTCCAGTCATCAAAAGAAGAAATTCTTTTCTGACTTGAAAAATTTCTTTTGGGAGGACCCATTTCTTTTTCGTATCTGCGCGGACCAAGCGGTCCGAAGATGCGTTGCGGGTGTGGAGTGCTTGCAAATTCTTAAGCACTGCCACGAGGGTCCAGCCGGTGGGCATTATCAAGCCAACCGGACCGCTCGGAAGGCGCTAGAGGCGGGCTACTTTTGGCCCACTCTCTTCAAAGACGCGCATAATTTTGTGCGCGCATGCGATAGCTGTCAGCGGTCGGGTAACATCTCTCGTCGCGACGAGATGCCCCAAAACATGTTTTTAGAATGCGAAGTCTTCGATTTGTGGGGCATAGATTTTGTTGGCCCCCTACCTCCGTCTTTCAAAAATATGTATATTTTAGTGGCGGTCGACTACGTATCGAGGTGGGCGGAAGCGCAAGCTCTCCCCACCAACGATGCGCGAGTCGTCGTTACATTTCTTAAAAAATTATTTTCTCGCTTCGGCACGCCTCGCGCAATTGTTAGTGATAGGGGAACGCATTTCTGTAACGCTCTTATGGCTAAGACGTTAGCTAAATACGGAGTCACGCACAAGCTTGCCACCCCCTACCACCCGCAAACAAGTGGCCAAGTCGAGGTAGTAAATCGAGAGATTAAGCGAATTTTAGAAAAAACCGTTTCGCTAAATAGGAAAGATTGGTCCGTTAAACTCGACGATGCGTTGTGGGCGTATCGGACGGCATACAAAACCGCTATTGGATGTACGCCGTTCCGGTTAGTCTACGGCAAAGCGTGCCATTTACCCGTAGAATTAGAACATCGCGCACTTTGGGCTTTAAAACTCTTAAACCTCGACTCCAACTTAGCCGCTCAGAATAGAAAACTGCAACTAAACGAGCTCGATGAATGGCGTGCGAACGCTTACGAGAGCAATAAATTCTATAAGGAGCGCTCTAAGTTATATCACGATCGAAAAATCAAGTCCCAAAAATTATTTTCTCCGGGCGATCTTGTCCTTCTTTACAATTCACGCCTTAGGCTTTTTCCAGGTAAATTAAAATCTAGATGGTCCGGTCCCTTCTTAGTTGAAGAAGTTTTTCCTTATGGAACCGTACTCGTCTCCCACCCGGACAAAGGCTCTTTTAAAGTAAACGGTCATCGGTTAAAGTCTTACATCGCGGGCGACCCAGTGATCGGTTTTAGCGAAACCATAACTTTCCTCCACATTATAAACCCGCCAAAATAGTCAAGCTACACGACTATAAACAAAGCGCTCCTGGGAGGCACCCCTCGCTTATCTTTTTCGCTCTTTCCTTATTATCTTTGTTATTTTTTCTAATAAACGCAGGGTTTCTGATCGGCCTCCCCCTCCGCGTTTCAGGGAAGCTTCTACCCCCTTCCCTTTCTTTTTTTTTGTACATATTGTCTTTCTTTTCTGTTCCGCATACTTACGATACAACATTGGGGACAATGTTGGACTTAAGTATGGGGGTATTTTCGTGCTTTATTTTCTGCACTTCATTTTTTTTTCTGCATTTCAAAAGAAAAATACAAAAAATACATATAACAACAAAACAAAAACAAAAAAATTAAAAAAACATCTTCTTTAAAAAAAAACAAAAAAAAAAAATTTTAATGAAAAAAAAAAAAATTATTCCAAAAAATTTTTTTTTTGTTTTCTTCTCTTTCTTTTTCCAAAAAACTCAAAAACAACAAAAAAATTTTATTTTCACTTTGTACATATTTTTTTTCGTACATACTCTTTTTTCTCTCCTTCTTGTACAAACTTTTTTCCTCTCCCTATTTTTGTACATAAATGAAAATTCTCTTAAAAAAAATACAAAAAAAAAAAAGATAATAGTTCAAAAAAGTTTCAAAAAAAATTGAGAAAAACAAAAATACACAAAAAAAGATAATAAATGAAAAACAAAAAAAAAAATGTTTACAAAAAAAACTATAAAAAAAAAAAAAAATGTTTTGCAACAAATAAATTAAATATTCCATACTTAACTTTTCTGCTATCCAAAAATTCTGTTTTGAGTTTATTTATATGTGAATACTATTAATTCTCTGTTTACTACCCGTTTGTTAATTATCGATTGAAACATTTAAATAGCCGGGGTTAAGTTTTAAAGAATTCTTTATGCTTTGTTAAAACTAGCGGACTCGTTTTAGGCACTACTTCTAATTTTTCATTAATAGGAGCACGTATATTATGTTAGGAAATAACGACTATAGAATTCAATTATACTTACTTTTAGCTTTCTGAAACATTGGAACGTACAAATTATTAAGGTTGCTCTCAAAAATTTTTAGGATTACAATCTAGTTTTCCTTTCTCCCCTCACTTTTCATGACCTACTTGGCATGAAAAAATTTTATCCTTAAAAGATCTTATGTCAATGGGAACAAGATTTCGTTCCGTAAACATAGGCACCCAATAATTTTAAAAAGATTATATAGGGAGTAAGAGGATAAAATTCATTACTCCTACAAATATACATTGGGTTAATTTTATTATTATGAAGTTGAAAAACAAAAATCATATTAGGAAAATAAGATTTCGTTTTCCTAATAATCCAAAAGAAAAAAAAAATGGAGGTTCGAGAAAAATTACCTCACCTCAAATATCAAAACCCTCTTCATAAACCACACTACCCCCTTAGCCAATTACACGATTCTAGAATTAATTCAAAAATCTTTTTGAGAGCATAATTAGTAAATTGTATTATTTCCGGTAGCACTCGTATAAGCTAGAATTCTTATAATTCCAAACTATTTTCGTTAACCTAACCATTACAAATGTTGCCTTCTATTTGATTACATCAAGAAGTCTTTGGCCAAAACTTTTGCGCTATTTAAATCATCTACATAATTTTAGGACTTAACTCTTACACCCCGTATATTTATTTCGATCTCTCTTATAATTAATTAAGCGATAGCCAAAACTTAGAGTTTTTTTTTTATTCCTTATAGATTCACCTCAAACTTTTGCTCTGGAATAGCAAAAGCCTAAGTATGGGGGTATTTGATGAACTGTAAATATGCGTATTTTTATGCACATTAATTTAGTCATTTTCATTTATTTTCGTCGTTTTTACTTATTTTTGTTCAATAAAATGTTCCTATTCTTGTAAATTTTCTCCTAACTTGTTTTATTTTGATTTTCAGAAAAATTCCAAAATCTGCCAAAAATTGGGAAGTACACGCCCGTGACACATGGGTCACGCCCGTGACCGAGCCGTGACTGTGCCATTTCCCGTGAAATCGGAAAATTTCTGAAGAAAAGGCTTGACACGCCTGGCGACACGCCCGTGTCACCCGACACGGGGCGTGACCCAAGCCCGTGTCCTCTCCTCTCGACGAATTCCACTCGACGATCGTCGAGTGTCGACACCAACTGTCACGCCCATAGTCACGCCCGTGACCTGGGGCGTGACCCAATTTCAGCTCAACGATTTCGACTCGACACTTTCCGCTCGACATTCGTCGAGTGTCGACCCGACTGTCACGCCCATAGTCACGCCCGTGACATGGGGCGTGACCTTTCCAGCTGGCCCGACAAGATGCTGCCGAGGACATTTGACGCAACCCGCGCCCGGTTCTACCTCCCCGACACGCCCTAGGTCACGCCCGTGACCGGGGGCGTGACTGCTGCGAACTCAGCCCGAAGTCAACTTTGCTGTCCAATCGCCAGCCGCCTTCATGAATAGTACTGTCACGCCCCCATGTCACGCCCGTGACCGAGGGCGTGTACTTAGAAATTTTTTCCTATAAATAGCCCAGTTCTGTAAGGTCCAAGGGTTCAGATTTTTGGGCCAAGTTAGTGTCTTTTTGTGGGCTAATCCGTGGATTCTAGTGCTATGTAAGGAGATTTCTCCCTTCTTATTTCATGTTTTGTTTTTGCTTTACCTTTTAGCTTTGTAATAGCTTGAAAATTTTAATAAAAATGTTAGATTTTCTCTCTTTATTTGGCATGAAAAGTTCATTTGGATGGCTCACCTCTTTCCCTTTTTATTCTTTGTTCTTCACTTGTTCTTCATTTATGAAAAGTGTGTGTGTGTGTATGAGTGTAATTTGCTTACTTTACATGTTTTTTTTATTTGTTTTCATGCTTAGGTTAGGATTTCCTCTTTACATGCCTTTGATTTTTCAAGTTAGGTTTTGTTTGAAAATGATGAAATGATGAATTAGGTTTTTTTCTTTTTTCTTATCTTCTTCAACATCTTCACTCTTATGAGTGTGTAAAAGAGTTAAAGTTTCCTTTGTTTTTTTTTACTTAGCTTCATTTTGGAATGAAAACCTTTTTCCTTCTTTCACTTTTATTTCAACCTTTTTGCTCTTTTATGAAATCCTAGGAATGAAAATGTTGAAATTTTTATTTTCAAAACTTTGGTTTTTAATTTATTTTGAAAAACTTTTGTCTTCAAAAATTTTAATTTCTTCTTTTTATTTGTTTTTGGCAAAACCTATGCTTGAAATAGTTAAAGTTTTAATTTTTTAGGTAACTTTGATTTTTCATGAAGTGTGTGTGAGTGTAGGTGTATAATTTTTATGCTTTGATTTAAATTGTGTAGAGTGTGTGAGTGTAGGTGTTAGCTTTTCATGCTTTCTTTTAATGCTTTCCTTTTAATGCTTTGATTCAAATTATGTAGAGTGTGTGAGTGTAGGTGTTAGCTTTATTGCTTTCTTGAATTTCATATGGGGTGTGTGTGTTCGTGTGCATTTATTTCCGCCTACTCGTTAAGAGTTAAATGGCGCATCGTTTTCGTTTTCAGTCCTACTCGTTCGAGTAGGACTTGTAATTTTTCTTTCTTTATTTTTCCGCCTACTCACTTGAGTTAAATGGCCGGACTTTTTAGCCCTGTAATCGCATTTATTTTCTCCTACTCATTTGAGTAGGACTCGCTTTCATTTCAGTCCTACTCGTTTGAGTAGGACTTGCAATTTTCAGCCTTTATTTACCGCCCCCACTCGTTTGAGTGGGACTCGCAAATTTGAATATGCAATTTTCTTTTATGTGTAACTTAGCTTTTGTTTAATTTATAATTTGGAGTGTGCGTGAGTTCTCGTTTAGTTAACTTTTTAGCTCTCTAAATATTGTTATTTTTCTTTTGTCTCTTTCTTATAATCGTTTAGCATTAAAATTCGAACTCGCGCCTCACTAAATTATAAGCCGTCCCCATACCGATGTGTGGCTAATCGCTATTAGCCTCGGCATCGAAGAGCATTGGGACATTTGAAATGATTTATAATAATTAAAGTTCTTTATTTTTCATTTTAATTTAAGCACTTAGGGTTTACCCCGGGTTTACGACGCGTAGGACCACATAATCGATGTGTGGGCCCTATTTCCGTAGTCCATATGCTAGCTAGCCGAGAGGCCGTGCATATGGACCGATCACCCCTGGGTAAATAGAGTTGCGTGCGCCCCCTCGAGAGAGGACAAGCGTAATTCTACCGGATTGGGTCCCCACCCAATAGCGGGGTTCTTAGCGTAAAGCGGGCGTTAAGAGGAATCCTTCGTCGGACTAACGTTCGGTCGAATAGTCTTAACGTTTAGGTGAGCGATATCCCTATAGCTAGGTGAGCTCACATTTGTGGAACCTCCACGGCCAAGTTGCCTTATTATTAATTTGAAAATAAGTCTTTTTATTATTAAAAATTATTTTAGTCTTAATCCGATTCGATGCCGAGCGTTAACCCTTCATCGAATATTCTCTAAATCGTTTTTTCGCTCCTTTGCTTTTCCGCCTTTTATTAAGTAAAAAAAAAAATCCACCTTACTTTCAGTAAAATAATAGTCCTCCCGGAGGAGTAAGAATAGTCAACGCGACCCCGAGAACAATACGACCTCGGTATTCCCTCGAATATCGAGTACTACTTGCGATAGGTGCACTTGCCTACCCGAGCAAGCCCGCGGCGATCGACTCACCGAACCAACCACAGTAAGAGTCTGTTCGCGGGCCCATCAAGGCTTCAGCTAGAATGCAATGTGTTACGTCCGCTGCGCTACTCTGGTATCACTCCGTAGCTTCATCGTCTGTTTTGTGGTATATGCTGTGGGGCCCCAGCCGGACCTTTTGGAATATATTATATGAATGGATGGGGTTGTTACATTTTTGGTATCTGCTCTCTTGTTCTTTCCCTCTCGAAGTCGTGGTCGACTTCTTTTGTGGGGTGGCGAGCACGTGTCTGTGCAAACTACAGTAACACGTTTGAACTCCTGAATGTCCATGATAGGAATGCAAATTCTTCTGTTTGTGGAACCTTCGTGTTTGTATTTTGTGTTGCTTGCTTATGTAAGACCGCTAATGTGTATGTTTTGTCCCCTTTAGGTGACTCGGAGTGGTGCGGGGCAATCGGAGCCCTAGCGTTCGGATGAAAGTACGGCACCAACTGAGGTTCCTACACATCCGCCATCTGCAGAAATTGTGCCATAAATTGATGAGGCTTTGTCTGCCATGGTTCAAAGACAGCCGGTTGGGCAGGCGTAAGGGCATGCGCAGCCATCCGTTAGGCCAGAAAAGGTGGAGGTGAGGCCGGAACCTGTTGTGGTTGTTAATCCTCAAAACACTGAGAAGCAGTTGACGCGTTTATGAGTTTTCACCCGCCGATGTTCTCGGGAGTGGGAGCTGCTGCACAGGCTGAGGATTGGTTATCGCACATCAAGCGGATCATGACGGCGATTGGAATGGAGGAGCATCAGAATGTCACCTTAGCTACACCTTCCTTCTTGAAGGGGAGGCTAGCTGTGGTGGGACGAGATGGAGCTGCATCACTTGGCGGTTCGTCCCTTAACACAAGTATCGATGGAAGAATTCTCTCGACTCTTCCTAGCAAACCACCTTCCTGCGGCGCAACGGATTGCCATGGAGAATGAATTCCAAAGGCTGACGCAAGGTGATGGCAGTGTGGAAGCTTACCTGCATTAGTTTACACTCTTAGGGTGGTATGCGGGTTCAATATTTGTTGATGAGTAGAGGAATACAAATCGGTTCTACGAAGGATTGCGGGATGAGCTGAGGTTCCTTCTTTCTAGTTCTGTGAACCAAGGCTTCCAGGCATTGGTCGACAGTGCAAGCGCGCTGGAAAAATACATGAAGAGAGTGCAAGGGAAGAGGGCATTGGCTGTGTCACATCCAGAGTTTAAGTTACCCCGACCGACGAAGTCATTTTATAAAAAGAAATGGTGCAAGAGGCCCAAGACGGCGGGATAAGCTCCCTCTTCAGTTGCATCCGGAACAACGTCGGGGGCCACGTCCAAGCCGGATACTCGTACGTGCTTTAATTGTGGATGGGTGGGGCACATAGCTCGATATTGTCGGGTGCCACCAAAGTGTGAAAAGAAGGCGGGAGCGTCATATGCGGAAAAAGGAAAGGCGGTAGTGGAATCCTCTGCCTCTCAGGCAAAACCCCGGGTCTACAATCTTGGCCTGCAGGATGCCATTAGACAAAGTGACGTCGTCACAGGTACGAGTTTAGTTTTGAGTATTATTTTGTTTGTATGCTTTGTTTGTTGCATATATGTATGCGGCTTGTGTGTAATGCGAGCACTGTTTGATACGGGTGCGTCGCATTCTTTTCTGTCTCGAGAGTTTATAGCGCGGCTTGGGATACGTACTCGTATGAAGACAGATAGCGTCAGAGTGGTGTTGCCGAATGGATGTTGGATGCTTGCGGATCAAGCTTGTGATTTGGCGGTCCAAATAAGAAGTCAGGATTTCAGTTTGACTGCATTTGTATTGCCGATATCGGAATTCGGCGTGATCTTTGGTATGGATTGGCTTGCGGAGTAGCATTCCTTGATTGATTGTCAATCCAAAGAGATCACGTTGGGCCAGAATACCGAGCAGGAGACGAAGTTCGCAAGTATGCGAGGAGTGGGCGGGACGTTGTTGTCTGCACTCCAAGACTTGAAGGTTGTTCGGAAGGGTGCGGAGTGCTACTTAGCCTTAATTCAGGTTGTTGAGCCTAAGGACAGTGTGGGTGATGTTCTGATTGTGTCGGAATTTGAAGATGTGTTTCCCAAGGATCTCCCCGGGCTACCACCCCTGCGTGAGATTGACTTTACGATCGAGTTGGTGCCAGGTGCGAAACCTGTGGCCCGCTTGCCATATCGGGTCGCGCCTAAGGAAATGGCGGAGTTGAAAGTCCAACTACAGGAATTGATGGAGCAGGGGTATTGTTGGGTACATTGGTCAAATGTACCTGATTTGAAGAAGCCTCACCTAACTCAATGATATACATCAGAATGTATTTGATGTTTGTTTGAGTTATTTGTGCAAGTTAGGTATACACTGGACTGAAGCTGAAAATTTCTAAGTCCATGTGTCGACACCCAGAGGCAAAGTGTCGACACTTGAGAAAGCTTGTGTCGACACCCAGACAAGCAGTGTCGACACTTGGAGTCATTGTGTCGACACCAGGGAAGAAGAGTCGACACCAGTCAGAAAGTGTCGACACTTGGAGCTGTGTCGACACTCAGTGTAGAAGGATGCAGAAAGCTGTGTCGACACTTAGCAGAAGTGTCGACATCTTGAAGAGCTGAGTCAACACCAGACAGTGTCGACACTTGGAGTTGTGTCGACACTCAGCATAATTCTGCAGAGACTAAGTACAAGTGTCGACACTCAACACAATGTGTCGACACTCAATCTAAAGAGTCAACATATGAAGAATGTGTCGACACTCAGCATAATGTGTCGACACACACTCAAAGAAGTCAACACTTAAAGTATGTGTCGACACTCAGCACAATGTGTCGACACATAACCAGAAGACTCAACACTTGAAGATAGTGTCGACACAAGGAGCTGTGTCGACACTTAGCAAAGAACAGAAAACTTGTAAAATATTCTAAGTATAAGTGTCGACACTAATGGGATGTGTCGACACTCAGCTGAAGAATCAAGAATGAAGACTTGTGTCGACACAAGAAGCAGTGTCGACACTTGACAGTTTCTACACATGAAGATGTGTCGACACAAAGGAGATGTGTCGACACTTAGAAGAATACAGAAAGAATGAAGTACAAGTGCTTGTGTCGACACTCAATTTCAGTGTCGACACATGCAGAAGAAACTGTGTCGAGACATACAAGGGAATGTGTCGACACCTTGTAGACTTGTGTCGACACTTACACAACATGTGTCGACACTTGGTCTATAAGTGTCGACACTTAAGAACAGAAAGTCTCGACACTAACTGACAGTTAGAGAATTTCAAGAAGTGACTGGTTGACATGACAGCTGCCAATCCAGCCGGTCTACAGCAACTGTCAGAGCAAAGTCAAAAGACTGTTATAAACCGGATCAGCCGGTTACCATGAAGGAAGCCTATAAATAGGCACCCACAGTCTACAGAAACGTAGTGATAATAATAAGAAGTTCACAAACATTACATGGTGTGATTGAAGTAGTTGATCAGACTAAATCAAGAAGTAATACACAGAAGATCAACACAAGAAGATCAGGCAGTCCAACTGCAGATCTAAGTAGTTGGAGAGAGAGAGCTCCAACCAAGGATTCAGTCTTTGGAACTAAGGCTGAGAAGAAGAATTCAGAGTCATCTGGATTTCAAGAAGCAGAGATCAAGGATCAACTGCAGAAGATTCAGACTAATTCAGTTCTACTCAAGAAGCTTTGAAGAAAGCTAAGTCAGTTTGGATCAAGCTGAGTTCTTCCAAGAACTCTCCAAGAAACTCTCAACTCCTCTCATTCCTTCTGAGTTGTAGAGTTAGAATTTGTAATTTCTATTATATCTTGTAAGATCCATTGGATCTGAGTGATTGTAAGCCTATTTTATAAAGGCTGAGGGTAGGGCTTGGTGCCTGAGTGTAGGAGTTGAAGAACTCTGAGTGTAGGCCTTTGATTGGCTGAGTGTAGGCCTGGGTGGCTGAGTGTAGGCCTTTTGGCTGAGTGTAAGGCTTTGGGCCTGAGGTAGGAACCTTGTTGGGTTCTGAGCTAGTGGAGAAGTTTGGCCGAATCTAGTACACTGCTAGATAGGCGAAGAGGGAAAGTGGATGTACCCAAAGATTGGGGAACCACTATAAAATTAGTGTGTCTGCTGTGCTGTGCTGTGTTGTGGCTTTTCTATGTGATTTCTGAAATTGCTGTTAACTGTAATAATCTGTGATAAACTGTTGTGCTGCAAACAAAGTTAAAAAGGTTTAGGTCACCTATTCACCCCCCCCCCCCCTCTAGGTGTTTAGGTACCATATCTTTCAAGTGGTATCAAAGCGAGGTTCCTCAAAATCAGGACTAACTGTCTGAGGAGATCCAGTTTGGCAGATTCAGTTAAGTCAGGAAACAGGAAACAGTTTCAAGAAAATCAAGAACATGGGTTCTTCAGAGAATCATAAGGAGTTGGGTTCAATGAAACTACCTATATGCAGAAAAGAGATCTTTGGGATCTGGAAAGAGAGGGTTAGGCTGTTTATGGAAGCCTCTGACCCTAGAATATACATCACAGTCAAAGAAGGGCCATATGTGCCTATGAAGATTTCAGTTTTGGATGCAAATCAGAGGACTCCAAAGGATTTTCTCTGAATGACCAGGATGAGATTGTCCTAGCAACTATGGACAAAAGGGCACAGAACATTATAGTCAGTGCAATTGATGATGCCACCTTCCAGAACCTTATTCACTGTAAAACTGCAAAAGAAATGTGGGATACCCTCATTGTCTACATGGAAGGTTCTGAAGAAGTAAGGCAAGATAGGAAGTCCTTGCTTAATCAAGAATATGAGAGTTTTAGGCAAGGAAGAGGAGATAGCATCACTGAATGCTATAAGAATTTTATAGAATTGTAAATGAACTCATGTCATATGGAAGAGAGTTCACAAACTATGAGTGAATGACAAATTCTTAAGGTCCCTAACCAAAGACTGGGACACCAAGATTGTGCCATCAGAGAAATGGCAAAGTTGGGAGAAATTCCTCCTCCCACACTTTTTGGCAAGTTGTTATCCTATGAGATGCAATTGTCAGTAAGAAAAGAAGAAGAAAAGTCAACAAGGACTGAATACAGAGAAAAGACTGTTGCCTTTAAGTCAGATGTACCTAGAAAGAGCAGGACCAAGTCATCAACTCCTCCTCCTGAGGTAGTTGAATCAGAATCTGAAGAATCTGAAAGTACAAAATCTACAAGCAGTGAAAGTGATGAAGACTTTGCTGCATTCACCAGACATTTTCAGAAGTTCCTTAAGAAGAAACAGTGGAGGTCTAGACCTTCATCTTCCAAAGGGAAAGAGGTTCAGTATCTGGAAAAGAAGCCTTCAAAGAAGGACAAGAAAAGGACCAAGACAAGTAAGGCAACTGGATCCAAGATAATTTGTTACTGCTGCAATAGACAGGGCCATGTTATTGCAGACTGTCCTGAAAGAAGGAAGGAATCCAGTGACAAGAAGAAAACACACTTCAAAGGAAAGAAGGAGAAGTCCTTTGTTGCAAAGAATGAGAAGACTCTTTCAGATATGTCTTCTTCAGACACAGAGACAGATGCTGAAGCCTATATTGGGCTATTTGCTGAAGAAGAAGAAGAGTTCATGCAGATCATGGAATCTATCTATGAGCAAGAAGACTGTCAAAGCCAAGGACTGATGGCTTTGACTGAAAGTACCAAAAACCTGGAGCAGCCAGGACCCAGTCAGGTACAAGGCTTAACTCAAAGTTCTGATTCCAGTTCAAGTTCAGAGTCAGAGTATTCTTCATCAAGTGATGAGAATATGTCTGAGTCTGAGGAAGATATTCATCAACTCCTAGATGAATATCAAGTACTATTGCTAGCCTATAAGAAAAGCAAGACCCTAGCCAAAATTTGGCCAAGGAAATTGCTGATCTCAAGACAGCTGCAATAGATTATGAGAAGAATTATGATCAAAAACTAAATGAAGTGGCCAGGCTGAAACACATTACTGTGATTCAGATGGGTACCATTACATTTAAGAATGATCAAATTAAGAAACTGGAGATTAATCTTCAGAAGGAGAAAGAGCTAGTAGCTAGCTTTTCAAAACCTAAATCAGTGCTACCCTTGATTGATGATTTTGTTCATCATAAAGGAAAGACTGGACTGGGATTTGTTAACCCAGTTTGGACTGTTCAGAATCATCCAAGTCCAAGGGCAAAGCCCCAACATTCACTAAGACAGCCAAGTCTGTACCTAAGCAAAGGTACAACAAATTTGAATGTTGGTGCTGTGGCAAAGTTGGCCACTTTGCTTTGGACTGTTGGCACAATGTTAGTGCCAAAGGTAGTAACAAGATACCTGGTGGAAAGCCAGCAGGTAGCTATGTCAATTTGCAAACTAACAATCACCAAGGACCCAAGTTTACTTTGGGTTCTAAGGTTCATTAATTTGTTTTGCAGGAGAATCCAAGTGACCATACCCCTACATGGTACTTGGATAGTGGATGTTCCAGACACATGACTGGAACTAGGGGACTACTGAAGGACTACATCCCTATCAAGAATGGTCCAAAGGTGACCTTTGGTGGTTCAGAAAAAGGAATCATCAAAGGTTTGGTAACATATCTTCTAACTTAGTTACCATTACTCAAGTGGCTTATGTTAAAGGTTTGAAACATAACCTCATTAGTATAAGTCAATTAAGTGATGTAGGGTATGACATCTCATTTGTTAAAAATGGTTGTCATATCAAGAGGTCTAGTGATCAAAAGATCATTTTGACAGGTTATAGGAAGAGAAATGTCTATTGTTTAGACATTATGGTTGAGAACAATAGTTCTCCAGTTTGTCTTGTAGCTGATGAGACAGTCTCTCAATGTGTCAAGTGGCACAAGAGGCTTGCTCATCTAAATTACAAGACTATTGGCAAACTCTTTAGTAAAGAGTTAGTGAGGAATGGTCCTCAAGTTAAGTGTGTCAAAGATGGCATTTGCTCAGCTTGTCAAAGGGCAAGCAGACTAAATCCACCTTTAGAAGCATTGACAACAAGGATGCTGTGAGGTGTTTATATCTCTTGCATATGGATCTATTTGGTCCAATGCCAGTTCACAGCTTAGGTAGGAAGGTCTACACCTTTGTAGTTGTTGATGACTACTCAAGGTTTTCCTGGGTGTTCTTCTTAAAGCAGAAATCTGAAACACCTAGTGTCTTCCACAGTTTTGTTAAGCAAATTCAGAATGAATTGAACTGTACAGTGGTCAAAATTAGAAGTGACCATGGTACAGAGTTTCAATCTGAAAGCATGACAAAACTATGTGAAGACTATGGGATATTTCAAGAATTCTCTTCACCAAGAACACCTCAGCAAAATGGCATTGCTGAAAGGAAAAATAGAACCTTGATAGAAGCTGGTAGGACTCTATTAAGTGATTCTTCACTACCAGAATATTTCTGGGCTGAAGCAGTAAACACTGCATGCCATGTGATAAATAGAGCTACCATAACTAAAAGGTTAAACAAGACCCCCTATGAAGTAGTGAAAGGCAGGAAACCAAACCTATCCTATTTCAGGATTTTTGGTTGTAAATGCTTTATACTTAACAATGGGAAGACTCACTTAACTAAGTTTGCTGCCAAATCCCAAGAGGGAGTGTTTGTTGGGTACAGCAGTAATAGTAAGTCTTATAGAGTCTACAACTTGACTACACAAGTTGTAGAGGAGTCTGTGCATGTAGTTTTTGATGAGACACTTCTTATTAACAATGAGTTGTCTAGTAGTGTGTGCAGCCCCACAGGTCTTTCTAAGAAGATGGACAAGCTAACCATAGAAGATGTACCTGCTGCAAGACAGCAAGTAGAAGAAGATGGCTTATGTCCAGGGGGAGAACTACATGTACCAGGAGCTGAAGAAGTTCAAGGAACTCAGCATGATGAAGATGATGAAGAAGTACAACCAGAAGTAAGGATGCCTCCAGCCAACAGGCATCTAAGAGATCATCCAGTGGAGCTGATCATTGGAGATCCAAGACAAGGTGTTCAGACAAGGAGCAGAAATCAGAATGCTGCAATATATTCAAGTTTTCTGTCTCAGATAGAACCAAAGAAATTTGAAGAAGCTATACAAGATCCACAGTGGACTGAAGCTATGCAGGAAGAGCTAAACCAGTTCAAGAGGTGCAAGGTTTGGGACTTAGTTCCTAAGCCTAAAGATCACAATGTGATAGGAACAAAGTGGATCTACAGAAACAAGTTAGATGAACAAGGAGTCATCATTAAGAATAAGGCAAGATTGGTTGCAAAAGGATATAGGCAAGAAGAAGGTATTGATTTTGATCAAACCTTTGCTCCAGTAGCCAGACTGGAAGCCATAAGGATGTTCTTGGCCTATGCAACCTACCAAGGATTCAAAGTATACCAAATGGATGTGAAGTCAGCATTCCTTAATGGTAATTTAAAAGAAGAAGTATATGTGGAGCAACCTTCAGGTTTTGTTGATTCTACTTTTCCACATTATGTCTATAGACTTAGGAAAGCATTGTATGGGTTAAAGCAAGCTCCTAGAGCTTGGTATGAAACCCTATCTAGTTTCCTCATTGAGAACAAGTTCACAAGGGGGAAAATAGATAAGACTCTATTCCTTAGGGAATCTAGAGGCAAAGTAATACTTGTCCAAATATATGTAGATGACATTATATTTGGGTCTACTGAAAGTAGCCTTTGCAAAAAGTTTGCAAAGCTTATGCAGAGTCAATTTGAAATGAGTAGTATGGGAGAACTGAAGTTTTTCTTGGGTCTCCAAGTTAAACAGACTGAAAGTGGTCTTTCCATATGTCAGTCTAAGTTCACCCTAGAACTCATAAGGAAATATGGTATGGATTCCTCCAGTACCATGAAGACTCCTATGGGTTCAAGTATGTCTCTAAGCAAGGATGATGCAGGGAAACCTGTAGATGAAACCTTGTATAGAGGGATAGTTGGCTCCTTACTATACTTGACTGCAAGTAGGCCTGACATTATGTATGCTACATGTGTTTGTGCCAGGTATCAAGCCTGCCCCAAAGAGTCTCACTTGACTGCAGTCAAGAGAATCTTGAGATATCTAAAGGGCACACCTTATCTAGGCCTCTGGTACCCTAGGAATGGAGATTTTGATCTAACAGGCTATTCAGATGCAGACTTTGCAGGATGCAAGGAAGATAGAAAAAGCACAACTGGATCCTGTCAATTCCTAGGTGGAAGACTTATCTCTTGGAGTAGTAAGAAGCAAACCAGTGTGGCCATCTCCACAGCTGAGTCAGAGTATATAGCTGCAGGAAGTTGCTGTGCTCAACTTCTATGGATTCAACATCAGCTAGAGACTATGGATGTCAGGTAAGTAGAACTCCACTTTATTGTGACTCTACTAGTGCTATTTCCATAGCTAATAATCCTGTATCTCATAGTAGAACTAAACATATTGAGATAAAATATCACTTTCTTAGGGAGCATGTAGAAAGAAATGATATTGCACTTGAATATGTTAAAACAGATAATCAGATAGCTGATATGTTCACTAAGCCCTTAGATGAAGCTAAGTTTAATAAGTTCAAAATTGAACTAGGTATGATAAACTTAGACTAAGTATACAGAACAAAAATGGCTAAGTAAAAAGGTGTCGACACATAGACAAGTCTATGTCGACACAGAATAGTAAGTGTCGACACTTCAGAAAAATGGTGTCGACACATCTAGGAAGTTAGTGTCGACACTTCAGAATGTTAGTGTCGACACATGTCGAGTAGGTGTCGACACATCCACTAAGGTGTCGACACTTAAGTTTTACTCAGAATTTTTCTAAGTAAAGTCTCGACACATGTCGAGTATAGTGGTGTCGACACTTAACCAAGTGTCGACACATAGTATCTGTTAACTAAATTTGTGTCGACACATGAGTGTCGAGACATTATAGGTCAGTGTCGACACTTATTGACAGTGTCGACACATCATTAGAAATTCCTCCCGCCTGTTCGTCTTCAAACAGGAAAGGTATAAATAGGGTTCTGTCTTTGATTGTCGACACGCTTTCAAAGTTTCGAGACCTAAAACTCTTGTGTCGACATTTCTCTCTTCTCAAGACTAAATCTTCAAACCCTAATGGCTCCCAAGCTGGAAGAGAACGTCAACGAGGGCTATGAGCTCGTGCGAGGCGCATTTGACGACAGCGATCAGGAATTCAAATCGGTGATTACCCTAGTCAGCGATTCAGGACTGGAATTCTTGGTTTCAGAACAAACGAAAATCTGGAAGAAAGAAGTAATTGAATTTCTTACTCAAGCAACTGTGGACGACTCTGGATTCAGAATCAAGTCCAGGGTGCATGGCACCAAAGTCAAACTATCCCCCAAGTCTTTGAGAAAGGTACTTCAGCTACCTAAGATTCAAGAAGAAGAGGAGGTAACTGCTTCTAAGACCAGGGAAGCTCTTACTTGGTGTGGACTGGATTCACAGATGAAGGTGGGATCAGTCTTCAATAGGAAGGGGATGAACAATCAAGGCAAGTTCTTGTCAGAAGTAGTGGCAAGGTAATTCTGTGCAAACCAGGAGGGCATGACAGGGTGTCTGCCTCCATGTTTGAAGTAATGACCAGAATCATCTTCACTCTGAAGACAGATTGGTCAATGGTGGTTTTTGAGAAAGTGAAGGAAAGCCTGAAGAAGCCCAATCTGGGCAGGATTATAAGTCTCTACCTGGCTGGATCCATTCCAGAGGTAATGAGCACTGCTGCAGGAACAAAGATAAATCATATGAGGAGAATGGACTCCAGAATATTCTCAAGATGGGAAAGGGTGCTGGTGTCAAAGGACTTGGCCACCCCTGAGAAACAAACTTCTAAGACAGACTCTCCACCCAGGAAGAAAAGGAAGACAGCTGCTGTGCCTCAAGAGTCCTCAAGCAGCTCAGGCAGTGAAGAACAGGTGGTCTTCACTCCTGAAAGTCCAGTAGATGTGACTGCAGCAAAGTCACCTGCTCCTCAGGAGCCAGCTGATATCCAGGGGGAGCCTCCAGCTGTAGAACATCCATCTACACTGGATAGTGAGCAGGCTACTCTCATCATTCAAGAGGTACTTGTTGATCTTAACACTTTGAATTTTTGTATAACAAATTCTGATTTGTCTGATGATCATCAGCAAAATCAGCCAGCAAACCCAGAACCAGATGTTGTTCTTCCAGACACATCTGTTGTGATACCTGATACAGTGGTTGCAGAACCAAGTACATCTCCTGCACAGTCTCCAGCAGAGTATACCATGGAAGATCTGTTTTTGAACTTAGATCAAGATGATTTTGATATGGAAAAGACTGCTGCTGATGCAGTGAAGGATTGCTGTTGCTGAGGGGAGACTTTGGATATACTAGAAGAGCCTATAAGGCTAGATTCTGAGCAGGCACAAGATGTGCATACTGAAAGAACATCCAGCCCTAAGGATAGGGTGGATATAGCAAGTACATCTGACTCTGAAGATGAGGAAGCTGAGCAAGCTAAGAAAAAGAAGTTCTTTGTATTCAAGAGGAGGAGCCAAAGCTATAAGAAGGCTCTACAAACAGTTGCTCAGCATTCACTAGTTCAACAAGCTCCATCCACTGATTATAGTGCTCTACTGCTTGCAATGCAAATCAAGATGGATGAACAAAGGAAAGCCTTAGAAACTTATGTTGATGAAGGGCACAAGGCACTGCAAACTGATCTAGGCCAGGAAATCAAGTCTATAAGGTTTGAAATGAACCTTAATAAAACAGCAATGACTGATTGTTTTACCAAGGGTGCTAATGCTGTGGTCTATCTAGCTAAACATCAAGAAGAAATTAAAGAGAAAGTGGATGATATAGCAGTCAAGCAAGGCTATGTGCTGGAGAATCAGTTGAGGATGAATGATAACTTGACTGCATCTCACAATGCAATTGTCACTGAAATTAAGAATAAGTCAGATGAACCTTCCACTTCCTCAGCTGCTGCCAAAGCTGATTTTGATAAGATATTTCAAGCAGAGATTGCTGCTGTTAAACTGCCATAAAAGATTCCCAGAAGGTCATATCAGAACAGCTTACAGAGCTTAGACCTTTCTTTAAAGAGGGCATAAGATATTTGGATAGCCAAATCCGATTTCAGAAAGATGATGTAAGGGATCATATGGCTCAAGAAGTCATAAAGGGGGAGAGAGTGTTAGTCAAGGCCAGTTCTGAGCATGCAAAATGGATTTCAAATTCTATAAGGGCTACACTTGGATATCCTCCCCTGTGTGATGACAATGAAGTAGGTGAATCTGGTATTCAAGGAACATTCTTGGAGGTGAGCAACAAGCAGTGGCTGATGTAATCTATCCACCTCCAGACTTTGAAATGATTCATGCTGATGTAAGCACTATGTATAGTCCAACTGCTGGCAAGCCAAATGTTATTCTGGAAAAGGTTGTTCAACCTATCACAGCTGCTATGCAAGAGGCATTGGATAAAGAAGAAGAAACTAGGCTGTCAAAGAAGAAGTTTAGGGAAATTGCTGAGCAAAAGCCAGATTTTGAACAATGGAGCCCTACTTCTAGAAACATAATTCTTACAGCCTGGAAAGCAGCCAAGGATAATGCCCATGAGAGGAACAAGTGGTTCTCAGAGGCTGAATGGAGAAAGCATGAGATTAGACAAGAAGCCATTGTCCAACACAGAAGGAAGGCCAAGTTAGGAAAGCTACCTCCAACAGCTGTGGAGCCTAGCAAGTACTTTCCCAAGCCTTATCATTATTTTGAAAGGCAGAAGATCAAGGCAGATAAGCAAGATCTAAAGGGAAGAAGACTGCTGAAGCTGAGCCTGCTGCTGCTGCTGCTGTGAAAGCTCAAGTTAAAGCTGGAAAAGGGATTGTCATCAAAGAACCTGATCAGCACTAGATTAGGAATTAACTTGTTGCTTATTGTAATTCTGTTAAGAGAAAAACATTGTAATACTTCATTGAAAATGTATAAGAAACATTATTGGAACAGTATATGATAAATATAGTTTGAATGTTCTGAAATATGTGTGTTTCTTAATTGTTCTGCAATGTTTAATAAGTATACATGTGTGGTTTATTACATGTTCAAGTTTTCCCTGTTGTCATTTATATGTTTTACATCATTTTGTAATTTTTAATTATGAGTGGTGTATATCATTGACTAAGGGTTATGACTTCTCCAAATAGGGGGAGATTGTTGGGTACATTGGTCAAATGTACCTGATTTGAAGAAGCCTCACCTAACTCAATGATATACATAAGAATGTATTTGATGTTTGTTTGAGTTATTTGTGCAAGTTAGGTATACACTGGACTGAAGCTGAAAATTTCTAAGTCCATGTGTCGACACCCAGAGGCAAAGTGTCGACACTTGAGAAAGCTTGTGTCGACACCCAGACAAGCAGTGTCGACACTTGGAGTCATTGTGTCGACACCAGGAAGAAGAGTCGACACCAGTCAGAAAGTGTCGACACTTGGAGCTGTGTCGACACTCAGTGTAGAAGGATGCAGAAAAGCTGTGTCGACACTTAGCAGAAGTGTCGACATCTTGAAGAGCTGAGTCAACACCAGACAGTGTCGACACTTGGAGTTTGTGTCGACACTCAGCATAATTCTGCAGAGACTAAGTACAAGTGTCGACACTCAACACAATGTGTCGACACTCAATCTAAAGAGTCAACATATGAAGAATGTGTCGACACTCAGCATAATGTGTCGACACACACTCAAAGAAGTCAACACTTAAAGTATGTGTCGACACTCAGCACAATGTGTCGACACATAACCAGAAGACTCAACACTTGAAGATAGTGTCGACCACAAGGAGCTGTGTCGACACTTAGCAAAGAACAGAAAACTTGTAAAATATTCTAAGTATAAGTGTCGACACTAATGGGATGTGTCGACACTCAGCTGAAGAATCAAGAATGAAGACTTGTGTCGACACCAAGAAGCAGTGTCGACACTTGACAGTTTCTACACATGAAGATGTGTCGACACAAAGGAGATGTGTCGACACTTAGAAGAATACAGAAAGAATGAAGTACAAGTGCTTGTGTCGACACTCAATTTCAGTGTCGACACATGCTGAAGAAACTGTGTCGAGACATACAAGGGAATGTGTCGACACCTTGTAGACTTGTGTCGACACTTACACAACATGTGTCGACACTTGGTCTATAAGTGTCGACACTTAAGAACAGAAAGTCTCGACACTAACTGACAGTTAGAGAATTTCAAGAAGTGACTGGTTGACATGACAGCTGCCAATCCAGCCGGTCTACAGCAACTGTCAGCAAAGTCAAAAGACTGTTATAAACCGGATCAGCCGGTTACCATGAAGGAAGCCTATAAATAGGCACCCACAGTCTACAGAAACGTAGTGATAATAATTAAGAAGTTCACAAACATTACATGGTGTGATGAAGTAGTTGATCAGACTAAATCAAGAAGTAATACACAGAAGATCAACACAAGAAGATCAGGCAGTCCAACTGCAGATCTAAGTAGTTGGAGAGAGAGAGCTCCACCAAGGATTCAGTCTTTGGAACTAAGGCTGAGAAGAAGAATTCAGAGTCATCTGGATTTCAAGAAGCAGAGATCAAGGATCAACTGCAGAAGATTCAGACTAATTCAGTTCTACTCAAGAAGCTTTGAAGAAAGCTAAGTCAGTTTGGATCAAGCTGAGTTCTTCCAAGAACTCTCCAAGAAACTCTCAACTCCTCTCATTCCTTCTGAGTTGTAGAGTTAGAATTTGTAATTTCTATTATATCTTGTAAGATCCATTGGATCTGAGTGATTGTAAGCCTATTTTATAAAGGCTGAGGGTAGGGCTTGGTGCCTGAGTGTAGGAGTTGAAGAACTCTGAGTGTAGGCCTTTGATTGGCTGAGTGTAGGCCTGGGTGGCTGAGTGTAGGCCTTTTGGCTGAGTGTAAGGCTTTGGCCTGAGGTAGGAACCTTGTTGGTTCTGAGCTAGTGGAGAAGTTTGGCCGAATCTAGTACACTGCTAGATAGGCGAAGAGGGAAAGTGGATGTACCCAAAGATTGGGGAACCACTATAAAATTAGTGTGTCTGCTGTGCTGTGCTGTGTTGTGGCTTTTCTATGTGATTTCTGAAATTGCTGTTAACTGTAATAATCTGTGATAAACTGTTGTGCTGTCAAACAAAAGTTAAAAAGGTTTAGGTCACCTATTCCCCCCCCCCCCCCTCTAGGTGTTTAGGTACCATATCTTTCATTTTGAGCACCTTTGATTTTGACTTTATTTTGTAAAACTTTTTGCTCATTCTCTTTTTGTTTGTTCTTTTTATGTGTTTTGGGTAAGTTTTAGGAGTAGAAATCTTGTTATTTTCATTTTTAGGTAACTTTAATTTTCTTTGTTATTTGTGTGTGTGAGTGTATGAGCCTAAATTTCCTTTTGTTCTTCTTAATCTTCATGAAGTGTATGTGAGTGTAGGTGTATTAACTTTTATGCTTTGATTTAAATTGTGTAGAGTGTGTGAGTGTAGGTGTTAGATTTTAATACTTTCTTTTTAATTACTTTCTTTTAATGCTTTATTCAAATTATGTAGAGTGTGTGAGTGTAGGTGTATAATTTTATTGCTTTCTTGAATTTCATATGGAGTGTGTGTGTTTGTGTGCATTTATTTCCGCCTACTCGTTAAGAGTTAAATGGCGCATCGTTTTCATTTTCAGTCCTACTCGTTCGAGTAGGACTTGTAATTTTTCTTTCTTTATTTTTCCGCCTACTCACTTGAGTTTAAATGGCCGGACTTTATTTCCCGCCTACTCGTTTGAGTAGGACTTGCAATTTTTCTTTCTTTATTTTTTCCGCCTACTCACTTGAGTTAAATGGCCGGACTTGTTAGCCCTGTAATCGCATTTATTTTCTCCTACTCATTTGAGTAGGACTCGCTTTCATTTCAGTCCTACTCGTTTGAGTAGGACTTGTAATTTTCAGCCTTTATTTACCGCCCCCACTCGTTTGAGTGGGACTCGCAAATTTAAATTATGCAAATTTCATTCATGTGTAACTTAGTTTCTGTTTAATTTATAATTTGGAGTGTGCGTGAGTTCTCGTTTAGTTAACTTTTTAGCTTTCTAAATATTGCTATTTTTCTTTTGTCCCTTTCTTATAATTCGTTTAGCATTTAATTTCGAACTCGCGCCTCACTAAATTATAAGCCGTCCCCATACCGATGTGTGGCTAATCGCTATTAGCCTCGGCATCGAATAGCATTGGGACATTTAAAACGATTTATAATAATTGAAGCTCTTTATTTTCATTTTAATTTGAGCACTTAGGGTTTACCCCGGGTTTACGACGCGTAGGACCACATAATCGATGTGTGGGCCCTATTTCCGTAGTCCATATGCTAGCTAGCCGAGAGGCCGTGCATATGGACCGATCACCCCTGGGTAAATAGAGTTGCGTGCACCCCCTCGAGAGAGGACAAGCGTAATTCTACCGGATTGGGTCCCCCACCCAATAGCGGGGTTCTTAGCGTAAAGCGGGCGTCAAGAGGAATCCTTCGTCGGACTAACGTTCGGTCGAATAGTCTTAACGTTTAGGTGAGCGATATCCCTATAGCTAGGTGAGCTCACATTTGTGGAACCTCCACGGCCAAGTTGCCTTATTATTAATTTGAAAACCAAGTCTTTTTATTATTAAAAATTGTTTTAGTCTTAATCCGATTCGATGTCGAGCGTTAACCCTTCATCGAATATTCTCTAAATCGTTTTTTTTTCGCTCCTTTGCTTTTCCGTCTTTTCTTAAAGTAAAAAAATCCATCTTTTCTTTCAGTAAAATAATAGTCCTCCCGGAGGAGTAAGAATAGTCAACGCGACCCCGAGAACAATACGACCTCGGTATTCCCCCGAATATCGAGTACTACTTGCGATAGGTGCACTTGCCTACCCGAGCAAGCCCGCGGCGATCGACTCACCGAACCAACCACAGTAAGAGTCTGTTCGCGGGCCCATCAAGTTTTTGGCGCCGTTGCCGGGGACTCTCTTTTCGAGTTGCTATTTCGAATTCCGGAGTCTATTAATTTTACTTATTTTCTATAAAAAAAACTAAAAACTTTATTTTAAAAACACAAAAAAAATTATTTTTGTTTTATTTTTGTTTGGGTGTATGACCCGAGGACAACCCTCAGAGTCTGAAGATTTAGACTTCGACCCTGAGATCGAACGCTCTCTTGCGCGTATCCGATCTCATCGCCGAAATCCTTCTTTAGATCCCGAGGAATCTATCGGAGAACCCACTGTTGTAGTTATGGCCGCCCCTAACCTTCCCCCGGCGGCCGAGCGTACTATGTCTTATTACGCCCGACCTAACCTGGATGATTCTGGGTCGAGTATTGTTCGCCCTGCGGTGGCCAATAATAATTTTGAAATAAAGTCAAGTGTCATTCAAATGGTCCAAAACGCCGTGCAGTTCGATGGACTGCCGGATGAGTACCCGAATGTCCACTTGTCCAATTTCTTGGAGATATGCGACACCTTCAAGATCAATGGCGTCACTGATGACGCCATTCGTTTGCGCTTATTTCCTTTTTCCCTTAAGTCCAAAGCCAAGGCGTGGTTGAATGCCCTCCCGCGAGGATGTATCACCACGTGGGCTGAGTTGACGGAACGGTTCCTAACGAAGTACTTTCCGCCCGCAAAAACTGCAAAGTTGCGGGCGGACATTTCGTCGTTTGTGCAGAACGATCCCGAGTCTCTATACGAGACTTGGGAATGATTTAAGGAATTCCTCCGCCGTTGCCCGCACCACGCGCTGCCAACGTGGTTGCAAGTTCAAATTTTTTATAATGGGCTGAATTTTCAGACGCGTCAAATGATTGACGCGGCTGCCGGGGGAACGCTTAACAACAAAACCCCCGAGGCCGCCCAGGCTTTATTCGAAGAGATGGCTATGAACGCCTATCAATGGAACGTCCCGCGGGGACGGCCAAAGCCGGCGGCTGGTCTTTTTGAAGTGGATGCCACTGCTCTCTTGACCCTTCAAGTTGAAAGGTTAACAAAGCAGGTGGCGGAGATGTCTGCTGCCTCCTCCACTCCGCCTTGTTTTATTCCCCCCAACGTCTGCGTAGCTGAAGAGTTCGTGGACTTCATGGGAAATTCGGGTCGTCCTCCCTTCAACCCCAACAACAACCCTTATAGTAATAACTATAATCCGGGTTGGAGGAATCACCCCAACTTCTCGTGGAGCAACCCGAATAATGCTCAGCGTCCCCCTATTTCTTATGCGCCCGGATTTCTTCCTCCCCCTCCTCTTCCGAAACCCTCCCCGATGGAGGAAATTTTTCGAAGTATATTGCGTCCAACGAGTCAAATATCCGGAACATCACCGGATCGCTAAAAACACTCGAACAACAGGTTGGACAGCTGGCGAGGATGATGTCCGAGCGCGCGTTCGGGGCACTGCCGGGAAACACGGAGCCCAATCCGCGGGAGAACGCCAACGCTATAACCCTCCGTAGCGGAAAGGAGGTGGTCGATCCAAAACGGACCGACCCTCAGGTACATATTTCACCTCCGACCCCTCTTCCCCTTTCTTCGCTCACGCCGCCTTTACCTATTATAAAAGAAAAAATTATTTTAAACAAGGCTCTTCTGTATCCGCATAAGTTAGAAAACGAGCGTAAGGACGCACAATATGAAAAATTTATTTTATTATTAAAACAAATTCACATTAATGTTCCTTTTTGCGAGGCTATCTCGCAAATGCCCAAATATGCGAAATTTTTAAAAGAACTACTTTCTAATAAACGCAAATTAGAGGATATTTCGCATGTATCTCTCAACGCTGTCTGCTCGGCGGCCCTTACTAATAAATTGCCCACAAAACAAAACGACCCGGGACGGTTTTCCATCCCGTGCCTTTTTGGCGATATATTAGTAAAGTACGCCTTAGCTGATTTAGGGGCTAGCATTAATCTGATGCCGTTCTCGCTCTTTTCGCGTTTAGGTTTGGGTACTCCTAGTCCTACGAATATGCGCATCCAATTAGCGGATCGCTCGGTTAAGTTCCCTATCGGGGTAGTGGAGGACGTCCTTGTCCGAGTCGACAAGTTTACCTTCCCGGTAGACTTCGTCATCTTAGATATCGAGGAGGACGCCGTGGTACCAATAATACTCGGTCGCCCTTTTCTCGCCACCTCCCGCGCACTAATAGATGTTAGTAATGGTAGCCTTCTCCTCCGAGTAGGCGATGACCAAGTTACTTTCTCTATTAATCCCTCGATGGACAATTTGTCATCGAGCGATGATTTCTGCTATTCTTTAGATACCTTTTTCGGAGATCGTTCTTCTCCCATTTTCGAGTCCGTATTTTTAAATGACGATATTTATGCGCTCGAAAATTTTAACTGCGATGAGGATACGTCTATAGACTTGCCTTTCGAACCAATTGGTAAGAAAGACATAGGAATTAAAACCTCCCTAGAAGAACCGCCCATCCTAGACCTCAAACCCTTACCCGCCTCGCTCAAGTACGCTTTTTTGGGAAAAGGTGATACGCTCCCCGTTATCATTTCTTCGGACTTGAGTGATTCGGAGACTTCCGATCTATTGGAAGTTTTATTTAAACATCGCCACGCAATTGCGTGGCAAATCTCTGACCTAAAGGGGATTAGCCCCTCCTTTTGCACCCATAAGATTTTCCTAAACGATAATTGCCGCAAAACGATTCAGCCGCAGCGTCGTCTTAACCCAAACATGAAAGACGTCGTTAAAGCCGAAATCATTAAGTTATTAGATGCGGGGATTATCTACCCTATTTCGGACAGTGCATGGGTTAGTCCCGTGCATGTCGTGCCCAAGAAGGGCGGTCTTACCGTAGTGGCGAATGAGCATAACGAGCTTGTCCCAACTCGTACTGTTACGGGTTGGCGAGTGTGCATCGACTATAGGAAACTTAACGACGCCACCCGCAAGGACCATTTCCCTCTGCCATTTCTAGACCAGATTTTAGAGCGTTTATCCGGTCATCCGTATTATTGTTTTCTTGATGGTTTATCGGGGTTTTTCCAAATCCCCATTTCCCCCGATGATCAAGAGAAAACAACTTTTACTTGCCCGTTTGGCACCTTCGCCTATCGAAGAATGCCATTTGGACTCTGCAACGCGCCAGCTACATTCCAAAGATGTATGCTAGCGATCTTTGGCGAGCTAGTAGAAGACATTATGGAAGTCTTTATGGATGACTTCTCTGTTTTCGGACGCACTTTTCCCGATTGCCTTAACAATTTAGATCGTGTCCTTCAACGGTGCGAGGACACAAGCCTTGTTTTAAATTGGGAAAAATGCAACTTTATGGTTCGAGGAGGTTTGGTCCTCGGCCATATGATTTCGTCTAAGGGGATAGAGGTGGATAAGGCCAAGATAGAAATTATAGAAAAACTTCCACATCCAACCAACGTAAAATCTATTAGGAGTTTCTTAGGCCATGCGGGCTTTTATCGACGCTTTATTCAAGATTTTTCAAAAATAACAAGGCCGCTAACTCACCTCTTGGAAAAGGAATCACGCTTCATCTTTAGTAGCGAATGCGAGTCCGCCTTTAATTTGATAAAACAAAAACTTATCTCCTTCACCAATTTAGTGGCCCCTAATTGGTCCCTTCCGTTCGAAATAATGTGCGACGCTAGTGATATTGCCTTAGGTGCCGTTCTTGGCCAACGCGTAGAAAAACATTTTCATCCTATTTATTACGCTAGCAAGACGCTCACTTCCGCACAAGTAAATTACACGACAACGGAAAAGGAACTCTTAGCCGTCGTTTTCGCTTTCGATAAGTTTCGCTCGTATATAACGCTATCTAAAGTTATCGTTTTTACCGATCACTCCGCGCTTAAGTATTTATTAGCTAAAAATGATGCGAAGCCCCGCCTTCTTCGATGGATTCTCCTCCTACAAGAATTTGATTTGGAGATCCGAGATAAGCAGGGAGCGGAAAATCTAGCGGCGTACCACCTCTCCCGTTTAGAAAATCCGGGTGCGGAAGCGCTCGTCGAATCTGAAATAAATGACAGATTCCCCGAGGAACGCCTTCTTGCCATTAATAAATCTTCGTCATCTTCGCCTTGGTTCGCAGATTTTGCAAATTTCTTAGTAGCGCGGGTCCTTCCAAAAGAGTTTTCCAGTCATCAAAAGAAGAAATTCTTTTCTGACTTGAAAAATTTCTTTTGGGAGGACCCATTTCTTTTTCGTATCTGCGCGGACCAAGCGGTCCGACGATGCGTTGCGGGTGTGGAGTGCTTGCAAATTCTTAAGCACTGCCACGAGGGTCCAGCCGGTGGGCATTATCAAGCCAACCGGACCGCTTGGAAGGCGCTAGAGGCGGGCTACTTTTGGCCCAATCTCTTCAAAGACGCGCATAATTTTGTGCGCGCATGCGATAGCTGTCAGCGGTCGGGTAACATCTCTCGTCGCGACGAGATGCCCCAAAACATGTTTTTAGAGTGCGAAGTCTTAGATTTGTGGGGCATAGATTTTGTTGGCCCCCTACCTCCGTCTTTCAAAAATATGTATATTTTAGTGGCGGTCGACTACGTATCGAGGTGGGCAGAAGCGCAAGCTCTCCCCACCAACGATGCGCGAGTCGTCGTTACATTTCTTAAAAAATTATTTTCTCGCTTTGGCACGCCTCGCGCAATTGTTAGTGATAGGGGAACACATTTCTGTAACGCTCTTATGGCTAAGACGTTAGCTAAATACGGAGTCACGCACAAGCTTGCCACCCCCTACCACCCGCAAACAAGTGGCCAAGTCGAGGTAGTAAATCGAGAGATTAAGCGAATTTTAGAAAAAACCGTTTCGCTAAATAGGAAAGATTGGTCCGTTAAACTCGACGATGCGTTGTGGGCGTATCGGACGGCATACAAAACCGCTATTGGATGTACGCCGTTCCGATTAGTCTACGACAAAGCGTGCCATTTACCCGTAGAATTAGAACATCGCGCACTTTGGGCTTTAAAACTCTTAAACCTCGACTCCAACTTAGCCGCTCAGAATAGAAAACTGCAACTAAACGAGCTCGATGAATGGCGTGCGAACGCTTACGAGAGCAATAAATTCTATAAGGAGCGCTCTAAGTTATATCACGATCGAAAAATCAAGTCCCAAAAATTATTTTCTCCGGGCGATCTTGTCCTTCTTTACAATTCACGCCTTAGGCTTTTTCCAGGTAAATTAAAATCTAGATGGTCCGGTCCCTTCCTAGTTGAAGAAGTTTTTCCTTATGGAACCGTGCTCATCTCCCACCCGGACAAAGGCTCTTTTAAAGTAAACGGTCATCGGTTAAAGTCTTACATCGTGGGCGACCCAGTGATCGGTTTTAGCGAAACCATAACTTTCCTCCACATTATAAACCCGCCAAAATAGTCAAGCTACACGACTATAAACAAAGCGCTCCTGGGAGGCACCCCTCGCTTATCTTTGTCGCCCTTTCCTCATTACCTTTGCTGCTTTTTCTAATAAACGCAGGGTTTCTGATCGGCCTCCCCCTCCGCGTTTCAGGGAAGCTTCTACCCCCTTCCCTTTCTTTTCTTTGTACATATTGCCTTTCCATTCTGTTTCGCATACTTACGATACAACATTGGGGACAATGTTGGACTTAATTATGGGGGTATTTTCGTGCTTTACTTTCTTCACTTCAATTTTTCTGCATTTCAAAAAAAGAAAAATACAAAAAAATACATATAACAACAAAACAAAAACAAAAAAATTAAAAAACATCTTAACATGAAACAAAAAAATTTTAAATGAAAAAACAAAAAAAAAATTTAAATGAAAAAAACAAAAATGAAAAAACAAAAAAAAATTTTAAATGAAAAAAACAAAAAATCCAAAAATTTGTTTCTTGTTTTGTTCTCTTTCTTTTTTTTCAAAAAACTCAAAAAAACAAAACAAAAAATTATTTTGTTTAGTTTCACTTTGTATATATTTTTGGGTTTTCTCTCTCCCCCTTCCTCATTCTTGTACAAACCTTTTTCTTTTTCTTCCTTATTTTTGTACATATTATGAAAATTCTCTTAAAAAAAATACAAAAAAAAAGATAATAGTTCAAAAAATTTTCAAAAAAAAATTTGAGAAAAACAAAAATACAAAAAAAAAGGATAATAAATGAAAAACAAACAAAAAAATGATAACAAAAACTATAAAAATCAAAAAAATGTTTTGAAATAAATAAATTAAATATTCTATACATAACTTTTCTGCTATCCAAAAATTCTGTTCTGAGTTTATTTATATGTGAATACTATTAATTCTCTGTTTGCTACCCGTTTGTTAATTATTGATTGAAATATTTAAATAGCCGGGGTTAAGTTTTAAAGAATTCTTTATGCTTTGTTAAAACTAGCGAACTCGTTTTAGGCACTACTTCTAATTTTTCATTAATAGGAGCACGTATATTATGTTAGGAAATAACGACTATAGAATTCAATTATACTTACTTTTAGCTTTCTGAAAAAAAATTGGAACGTACAAATTATTAAGGTTGCTCTCAAAAATTTTTAGGATTACAATCTAGTTTTCCTTTCTCCCTTTACTTTTCATGACCTACTTGGCATGAAAAATTTTATCCTTAAAAGATCTTATGTCAATGAGAACAAGATTTCGTTCCGTAAACATAGGCACCCAATAATTTTAAAAGATTATATAGGGAGTAAGAGGATAAAATTCATTACTCCTACATATATACATTGGGTTAATTTTATTATTATGAAGTTGAAAAACAAAAATCATATTAGGAAAATAAGATTTCGTTTTCCTAATAATCCAAAAGAAAAAAAAACATGGAGGTTCGAGAAAAAATTACCTCACCTCAATTATCAAAACCCTCTTCATAAACCACACTACCCCCTTAGCCAATTACACGATTCTAGAATTAATTCAAAAATCTTTTTGAGAGCTTAATTAGTAAATTGTATTATTTCCGGTAGCACTCGTATAAGCTAGAATTCTTATAATTCCAAACTATTTTCGTTAACCTAACCATTACAAATGTTGCCTTCTATTTGATTACATCAAGAAGTCTTTTGGCCAAAACTTTTGCGCTATTTAAATCATCTACATAATTTTAGGACTTAACTCTTACACCCCGTATATTTATTTCGATCTCTCTTATAATTGATTAAGCGATAGCCAAAACTTAGAGTTTTTTTTTATTCCTTATAGATTCACCTCAAACTTTTGCTCTGGAATAGCAAAAGCCTAAGTATGGGGGTATTTGATGAACTGTAAATATGTGTATTTTTATGCACATTAATTTAGTCATTTTCATTTATTTTCGTCGTTTTTACTTATTTTTGTTCAATAAAATGTTCCTATTCTTGTAAATTTTCTCCTAACTTGTTTTATTTGATTTTGCAGAAAAATTCCAAAATCTGCCAAAATTTGGGAAGTACACGCCCGTGACACATGGGTCACGCCCGTGACCGAGCCATGACTGTGCATTTCCCGTGAAATCGGAAAATTTCTGAAGAAAAGGCTTGACACGCCTGGCGACACGCCCGTGTCACCCGACACGGGGCGTGACCCAAGCCCGTGTCCTCTCCTCTCGACGAATTCCGCTCGACGATCGTCGAGTGTCGACACCAACTGTCACGCCCAGTGTCACGCCTGTGACCGAGGGCGTGACCCAATTTCAGCTCAACGATTTCGACTCGACACTTTCCGCTCGACATTCGTCGAGTGTCGACCCCAACTGTCACGCCCATAGTCACGCCCGTGATATGGGACGTGACCTTTCCAGCTGGCCCGACAAGATGCTGCCGAGGACATTTGACGCAACCCGCGCCCGGTTCTACCTCCCCGACACGCCCAGAGTCACGCCCGTGACCTGGGGCGTGACTGCTGCGAACTCAGCCCGAAGTCAACTTTGCTGTCCAATCGCCGGCCGCCTTCATGAATAGTACTGTCACGCCCCCCCTACACGCCCGTGACCGAGGGCGTGTACTTAGAAATTTTTTCCTATAAATAGCCCAGTTCTGTAAGGTCCAAGGGTTCAGATTTTTGGGCCAAGTTAGTGTCTTTTTGTGGGCTTAATCCGTGGATTCTAGTGCTATGTAAGGAGATTTCTCCCTTCTTATTTCATGTTTTGTTTTGCTTTACCTTTTAGCTTTGTAATAGCTTGAAAATTTTAATAAAAATGTTAGATTTTCTCTCTTTATTTAGCATGAAAAATTCATTTGGATGACTCACCTCTTTCTCTTTTTATCCTTGGTTTTATCTTTGTTCTTCACTTGTTCTTCATTTATGAAAGGTGTGTGTGTGTGTATGAGTGTAATGTATTTACTTTCCATGTCCTTTTTCCCTTAACTTGTCTTCATGCTTAGGATTTTGATTTCATCCTTATGATTTTATAAAAGAGATTTTAAAAAAGTGAATTTGTTCTTTTTTTTACTTAGTTTTCTTTTAGGATTGTAAAACCTATTTTGTTCTTTTCATCTTCTTTTTCATTTTTTTTATCACTTTCATAACATCATAAGAATGAAAATGTTTGTATTTTAATTTTCCAAAAACTTTGGTTTTTAATTCGTTTTGAAAAAACTTTAGTCTTCTAAAAATTGTAATTTTCTCTTTTTATTTATTTTTGGCAAAACCTAAGCATGAAAAAGTTAAAGTTTTAATTTTTGAGCACCTTTGATTTTGACTTTATTTTGTAAAACTTTTTGCTCATTCTCTTTTTGTTTGTTCTTTTTATGTGTTTTGGGTAAGTTTTAGGAGTAGAAATCTTGTTATTTTCATTTTTAGGTAACTTTAATTTTTCTTTGTTATTTGTGTGTGTGAGTGTATGAGCCTAAATTTCCTTTTGTTCTTCTTAATCTTCATGAAGTGTGTGTGAGTGTAGGTGTATTAACTTTTATGCTTTGATTTAAATTGTGTAGAGTGTGTGAGTGTAGGTGTTAGATTTTAATGCTTTCTTTTTAATTACTTTCTTTTAATGCTTTATTCAAATTATGTAGAGTGTGTGAGTGTAGGTGTATAATTTTATTGCTTTCTTGAATTTCATATGGAGTGTGTGTGTTTGTGTGCATTTATTTCCGCCTACTCGTTAAGAGTTAAATGGCGCATCGTTTTCATTTTCAGTCCTACTCGTTCGAGTAGGACTTGTAATTTTTCTTTCTTTATTTTTCCGCCTACTCACTTGAGTTTAAATGGCCGGACTTTATTTCCCGCCTACTCGTTTGAGTAGGACTTGCAATTTTTCTTTCTTTATTTTTTCCGCCTACTCATTTGAGTTAAATGGCCGGACTTGTTAGCCCTGTAATCGCATTTATTTTCTCCTACTCATTTGAGTAGGACTCGCTTTCATTTCAGTCCTACTCGTTTGAGTAGGACTTGCAATTTTCAGCCTTTATTTACCGCCCCCACTCGTTTGAGTGGGACTCGCAAATTTAAATTATGCAAATTTCATTCATGTGTAACTTAGTTTCTGTTTAATTTATAATTTGGAGTGTGCGTGAGTTCTCGTTTAGTTAACTTTTTAGCTTTCTAAATATTGTTATTTTTCTTTTGTCCCTTTCTTATAATTCGTTTAGCATTTAATTTCGAACTCGCGCCTCACTAAATTATAAGCCGTCCCCATACCGATGTGTGGCTAATCGCTATTAGCCTCGGCATCGAAGAGCATTGGGACATTTAAAACGATTTATAATAATTGAAGCTCTTTATTTTCATTTTAATTTGAGCACTTAGGGTTTACCCCGGGTTTACGACGCGTAGGACCACATAATCGATGTGTGGGCCCTATTTCCGTAGTCCATATGCTAGCTAGCCGAGAGGCCGTGCATATGGACCGATCACCCCTGGGTAAATAGAGTTGCGTGCACCCCCTCGAGAGAGGACAAGCGTAATTCTACCGGATTGGGTCCCCCACCCAATAGCGGGGTTCTTAGCGTAAAGCGGGCGTTAAGAGGAATCCTTCGTCGGACTAACGTTCGGTCGAATAGTCTTAACGTTATGGTGAGCGATATCCCTATAGCTAGGTGAACTCACATTTGTGGAACCTCCACGGCCAAGTTGCCTTATTATTAATTTGAAAACCAAGTCTTTTTATTATTAAAAATTGTTTGTCTTAATCCGATTCGATGCCGAGCGTTAACCCTTCACCGAATATTCTCTAAATCGTTTTTTTTCGCTCCTTTGCTTTTCCGTCTTTTCTTAAAGTAAAAAAATCCATCTTTTCTTTCAGTAAAATAATAGTCCTCCCGGAGGAGTAAGAATAGTCAACGCGACCCCGAGAACAATACGACCTCGGTATTCCCCCGAATATCGAGTACTACTTGCGATAGGTGCACTTGCCTACCCGAGCAAGCCCGCGGCGATCGACTCACCGAACCAACCACAGTAAGAGTCTGTTCGCGGGCCCATCAGTACGCCCTAGACTTGGGAAAGAGATGGGGAGATCATCTCTACATGGTGGAGTTTACTTATAATAACAGCTACCAGGCGAGCATTGGGATGGCACCATATGAAGCTCTATATGGAAGGAAGTGCCGTACTCCCTTGGCTTGGGTAGAAGACGCCGAAGCAAGAGTTTATAAGTGTAATGAAGTCAATGAAGCAAACTCAACCATTCATGCTATTCGAGAGAGGCTACTCATAGCCCAAGATCATCAAGCGAAGTACTACAATGCCAAGCACCGGAACGTGGAGTTCGCGGTAGGCGATTGGGTCTACTTGAAGATCAAGCCCTTCAAAGGCGTATCCCGAATTCGACGTTTGAAAAAGTTGATTCCAAGATATTTGGGTCCATTTGAAGTGGTTGAGCGAATCGGAGAAGCTGCATATCGGCTAGCCCTTTCGGCAGACTTGGGTGGACTACATGATGTGTTTCACATCTCGGTGCTTCGGAAGGCCGTGAAAGATCCAGCTCAAGTGATCACGGATGATCGTGTGCTGGTGGAGAATGGTCTAACAACGAGGGTTAGACCCATTTAGATCGAAGATCAAGCTGAGAAACAGTTGTGGAACAAGACGGTCGGGATGGTTAAAGTCTGATGGGACAATTACGGTCGTGAGGAGCTTACATGGGAGCGAGAGCAGATCATGCGAGCGGAGTTTCCTGAGCTATTCTTGTAGCGATTGCATAATGAAACTTTTACTGTAACATAAACGTTTCATGTTATAAAAATGTTTGGTTGCTGCTTGCGTTCCTGTATATAAATTTCGAGGACGAAATTTCTTGTTGGAGGGGAGGGTTGTAACAGCCCATTTTTCAGCAGGCTCATTTTTGGGTGACACGGCCTGGGACACGGGCGTGTCCCAGGGCGTGTACTGCGTTCGAAGAGTGTTCGGGAGGAACAGTCGACGAGTGGTCGACACAATTTGGTCGATGATCGTCGAGTGCTTCGGACACAGCCTTTTACACGGACCTGTCACAGGGCGTGTCAGCACGGTCGACGAACTCAGCTCGATGAGTTTGAGCTGGGGCGTGTCTAGTGCTATGTATGGGCACACTGTTTGGGACACGGGCGTGTCATAGGCCGTGTGAGTCTCGTGTGATTTTGAGATTTTTCAGCCTGATGAACACGGCCACAGACACGGGCGTGTCTGAAGGCATGTTGGGTGACACGGCCCATGATACGGGCATGTCACATGGGCGTGTCACTGGATTGGATAAGTCGGTTGAGCACCACTTGAGGCACACGGCCTGGGACACGGGCGTGTCACAGTTCGTGTCAGGCAAAATTTATGATTTTTGGTGAAATCGTGGCCATCCATTCCTTCAGCCTGGATCCAAGGGCTGAGAGGCCTCCCTCTCTTCTTAAGGCCGAGAATGGGTTGGGGAAACTCATTTGGCTTTTGACTTTCTCTTGCTACACTTCTAGAGAGAGAAAGAGAGAGGAAGAAGGAGGAGGAGAGGAGGCTGATCACCGGTGGTGCTGCGGTTTGCCGACGAGAGATCTGAGGCCGACGTTATGGAGGAAAAGCTCTGGTGAGTCGTTCAAGCCAGCTTAGAGCTTATGACACCAAAGAGGTCTTCAAGGGTAACGACCTTTCTTCCTAGTCATGTGAAGGCTTCCTTTTGGCATATGTATGTGATTCCCCCGCCAAAAGGTGGTTGATTTTGGGAGTCTTTGGGTCGATTCATGAAATCCCCTTTGTTGGCATATAGATCCAGAATTGGAGTACGGAATAGGCATGCTATGTAAAGCCCATCTGGACAGGTTGGTCTGGATTGGCGATGTTGCATACAAACCAGAAAAGACTCCATGATAAACGCGTAGTTTAGGAGTTGACGGGTTGGACCTATGAAAGAAAGTAGCAGGAAGTACTGGAGTGGTAGTCCAGGAAAATACCCGTAGAATGCTTGTGCTGCTTGAGCTATTGGGTTTGACCTATGAAAGGAAGTCGCAGGAAGTACTGGATTGGTATTCCAGGAAATATCCTTTGTAATGCTTAATGTTCATGGGGAGTACACCTGTGAAGCGAGTAACAGGAAGTACTGGCATGGTAGCCAGGAAAGACCCCTGACATTTGTGATATTTGCGGTGTCCACCTGCGAGGAGAGTAGCAGGAAGTACTGGTGTGCCCGGGAAAGACCCGCTGATGTTGTGATGTGAATGGGTGTACTAGATACCCAGGCTTGAATGCCAGAACAAGATTGGTGAGACCGACTCGCGCCTATATTTAGTTGCGAGTACGCTGTACTCGGTGATAGCAAGGTGATTTGAGCAACGGGGGGGGGGGGGGGGGGGTGGAGGATCCGACCTGTGATATGTCTGTCCGACATGAGACCAGAAGGTGCGATCTATTGGAGCACATAGCAAGAGTCTTAGGCCTAAGTGCTATGATACAATGGGGGCTACGAGCCAATCCCGGTTCACTAAGACTATAAAACTTCGTCTGCACGCCATTGAGTAAATGCTCAATTGAGTTGTCGTTGGGCTGTGACCCTGATACGGTGGTGGGCAGCTGATTTGCTAGTACACTAAGAATGTGCACTGAGTGCACGGACCGTTGGGTCGGGTGGCTGACGGTTGTGATGGCATGTTTGCATGAAAGCACATTATATGAGATATATTGCCATGCTTGTGATATGATATGCTTGCAGGGAAGATTACCGCTGCCCCGAGAAAAGGGGTAGGGTCGTTATAATTTGGTCAGTTTAATGCCGACCGTTGCCTCTGTTTGCCACCCTTGGGTGGAATGTCCCTGTGCAGGTGCTGGAGAACTGAGCGGAACGCATAAGGGTTGAAGTCCCTACTGCTTTTGCTGCTGCCGCTGCTAGCCCTCGAAGGCTATTGTGAATGTACATGTTATGGTTTCTTTTGATGTGGCCGGCCTACGTGCCAATATTTGGGCCACTGTTTGAAAGCCCTGTAAGTCCATAAGGCCAACGATGTTTACATGATGTAAGACATTCCTATAATCTATAAAATATGAAGTTTTATATGTTGGACATTCAAGAGAGGAGTTCAAGTGTATAGGCTTCCGCTAGAATGCAATGTGTTAGGTGCGCTGCGCTACTCTGGTATCACTCCGTAGCTTCATTGTCTGTTTTATGGTATATGTTGTGGGGCCCCGACAGGACCTTCTAGTATATATTATATGAACGGATGGGTTTGTTACAAAGAATACGAGTCAGGAAGCGGACTCGCGGACAGGAACGTCGGGAAGAATGCCGAGACGGGAAGAATGCGGACTCGGGCGTACGGGAAGAATGAGGCGGCTAGGGTATTTGAAGAATTGGGGCGACGTTCGTCGATCGGGAAGAATGAGGCGGATCGGGAGTATTGACGTTCGTCGATCGGTGCGAGTGAGCAAATTGTCGAGTGGAGGATTGGAGGAAATAGTGAGCAAATCGTCGATCCGAAGAAATGGGCGAGTGATCAACGATCTTCTGGAGGAAATCATCGATCGGAAGAAATCTATGATCGGACTCGGGAGGAGATCGTCGATCGGAGGAAATTGGTGGAAAGTAATGGGGGGCCAGTGTCCCTCGTCCCCCCTGGATCCGCCCATGCATTCACTCAACATCATACAACATAAATCGTTGAGTATAGCTCAGACAGTCAACGCCACAGAAAATCTGCGCAGATATTTGAATAAGTTCACATGAATTGAATGAAGCTTACTCACTCAATGCTATGTGATAAAAAGCGTTGACTGAACTTTTGTCAGTCAGAGACTGTGATTTAACAGAAATTTGGCTAAGTCTAAATGCTTTGAGTGAAGAATGCTCACTCAATGCCAGATAACAGAAGAATACCTGTTAAGTAGTTTGGCGTTATGTGAAACTTACTCACTCAATGCCAAGTGACAAAATCTGTCTAAGTATTATGGCATTCAGTGATGAAGGCTCACTCAATGCTTTGTGACAGAAAGTTTGGTCATGACAAAAAGCGTTGAGTGATGAAGACACACTCAACTCTCTCAATGCCTAGTAACAAAAAATTTGTATAGGTAAAAAGCGTTGAGTGATGAAAACACACCCACCGCTCTCAATGCCAGAGAAGCAGGAATATTTCCTAAGGCAAAAGGCATTGCGTGGACTCAAAACTCTCAACGCCTAAAGACAGAAAGATTTTTCTAAGTATTTTGGCATTGAGTGAAGGTTCCTCACTCAATGCTTAATGGCAGAAAAAACTTTCTAAATGTTTTGGCATTGAGTGAAGGCTACTCACTCAATGTCTAGTGACAGAATGATTGGCTAAGGCCAAAAGCATTAAGTGAGGCTTGTTCACTCAACACCTGAGATAGACAAAAATCTGTCTAAGTGTTTTGGCGTTGAGTGAAGCTTACTCACTCAACTTCTATACAACTAATGCTTGATTTTGGCTAAGTCCATAGATGGTGATGTCAGCAAAGTCAACAAGTCAACAAAATTCAAATTTGTTGTTGGAAAGCTACAGTACGCGACAAATGTAGCCTCTTGCCTTCAGTACTGTAATTAATGCAAAAGTAAAGTTACAGATGTCAATTTCTGTGGGCCCACAAGTCAAAAGAGCCGTTGATGGGCTAATAATAAAAGGCGGAGATCAAGGAAGAAAAAATAGCTTTTGGAAAAGATAGTTGGCCCTAATCTTCTTCCTCGCCATTATTGCAGAGGCTGAATAACTAAGTTCAAATCAGCGAATTCAAAAAGCTCAACAAAAGTTAGGTGTTGGCATCTCCATCATCAAACAACAAGATAGTTGGTGCCATTTTCATCTACACCAGCAAGGTCAGAGACATTTTCTCTGAGAAAAGGATAGCAACCAAGGGCTAACCCAAGCGGCAATTTCTGGTAGCTTCAAGCACGACGGCTGGTGTATTTTTTATCTGCACCAACAAGCTCAGAGTGATTCTCTAAGAAAGAAGAGGCATCAAGGGCCGACCCTTGTTGCAGGAACTTCACAGATCCAGCCGATCAATTCTAAAGAACATTCTCTGGAAGGTGTGAAGAAGAAAGCTTGAAGAAGTAGTGATCTGAGAGAAGGCTCATGGGACTATTTCTCTGGAGTTAAAGTTCGGGTTGAATCTCCTCAGCACAGGAAAGAAAGAAGAAGCAGAGCAATTGTCTACAAGTCACTTCCGACACAAGCCAAACTACATCCTTGTCGCTGAGAAGAAATTGGGATGGGATTCTCTCAACTCTGCTATTAGCAAATCTAGATGCAGTCTCTTCTCAGTTCCAGCAGGAAAACTTTCTGGTGCTTCGAAGAAGAAGATAGGACTGAGAATTTCTCAGTTCATGTAGTAGTAGGCTCTGGGATTATTTCCCTAGAGTGAAAATTGGGCTGAGTTTTTCTCAATCCAGAAAGATTGGCACAGAGAAATATCTCTTGTGTTAGGACCAAATCACCAACCCATTTCCACCTTGTAGTATCCATTTTTGGATCTAAGTGGTAGGAGCATTTTTGCTCTGAGGTAGGGTCCAAGTTTGAATCTGAGTTGTAGGGCAGTTTTGCCTGAGGTAGGATTTTGTTGAGAATCTAAGAGTAGGGCTTTAGCCTGAATAGTGGGATTAATTTGTGAATCTGAGGTAGAATCTAGTTTGGATATGAGGTAGGTCATCAGTTTATCACTGAGCTCCGGGGCTTTTGAGCCTGATGTAGGAGATTCATTCTATCTAAGTTGTAGAGCACTTTTGCCTGAGGTAGGTGATCTTTGGATCACTGAGTTGTAGGGTCTTTATGCCCGAGTTGTAAGAAACTCGTTCTCTTTGAGGTAGAATCCCTTGTAGATCTGAGGTAGGGCTGTCCACCCAGCCTGAGTTTTAGGGCTTAACAGTCTGCGGTATGTGATCTTTGGATAATTGAGTTATAAGGCCTTGTACCTGAGATGTAGGTCTTGGAGGAGACCTAGTTGTCCTGCGGGATTGTGTTGTATTCTCTTAGGAGCTGAGATTGGAGAAGTGTCTTGTCTAACTATAAGTTATAAAGGTAGGAGGGAAAGTGGACGTACCCATAATCTGGGGAACAACTATATATCTTATGTGTGTTTTTGTGTTGTTTTTTCTATTGAAGGTTGTGTGTGTCTTGAAAGCAGAAAACTACTCACTCACATAGCACTTAAAGAAAGATAATTAATGAAAGTCACAAGAGACTAATAAACCAATTCAACACCCCCAACCCCCCAGCTAGGTAATTTAGCTATCCTTGAAACTAAAGACTTTCACAGGCTTTTTCCGTGTCGGTCCGTGCTTGTTTTTTGTGCACCACTGACTAAAACCAACAGTACACAGGTTTACTCTTCCCCACAAGACCCACACTACTATAAAATGGTGATTTTCAATTGGTTCTAATGTGGCCAAACTCAATGCCCCGGTCAGACCGGATTAACTTAGACCATCTTAGCCCATGGAACGGTCAAGCGCGCACATTCACAGAGAAAGAAAAGCAAACAAGGCAATTTTTTTGACGTGGAAAACTCGTCAACTGGGTAGAAAATCATGTAGCCAGATCTGTGCCGACCAAACCTACACTAGATCAGAGTGTTGTTTGTAACACCTCCCTTGTAATGACCGTATAATATGGGTCCAGCCGGGGCCCCACAACATACGGTTGCCACAGCTTTAGCATTAAAAGATGATATTAACTACCCAACTCAAAACTCAGAATAAATCAACAGCGGAAACATACTAACAAACTAGAAGTTATCCTCTACCAAATAGGAGTATAAAAATGGCCTTAAGGCCTTACACAAAATAAGTCCATGACCATAAGGTCAAACATCAATGTGCAAAAGCATACCTAGGTTACCTCGACATGCAAGCCGAAAATACCAAAAACATGGAGCATCACAGTCAAGAAAAAATAGCTAGTAAGCATGGTAATCACTTCATGAGGCTTAGGCCTTTTCGGACGGCGCATTTGCTCCCGCTTGCGATCCTTGCCCTGTAAAACTTTTGGGTAATGTGGGCCAGCAAAGGCTGACCACTACTGTGTAACCAACACATCTCCTCTCGGCCTCCCCTAACCAACCCCGGGGTACACCTCCAACCTGCAAGTCAGCACTCTGTATGCCATATGTATAAACATGTAAAGCATTAAAACAGGTTTTGATGTCTCAAACAACAAACATGTTTTCAATATTGATCATATAATTAAAGGGGCCTACTATGCAGCATGTATGCAAACCCGGGCTTCACCCAAGGCACCCTATCATGTATGCATCTAGCACATCATCATAACATGTCAACTGGGTACTTCCAATTTCCCCCATCGGCGTCTAGCAGCAAACAAAAGGGTACTGCATTTCCCCTAACGACATATAAGCCGCCACATGGAAATCTTGATAAGGCCCCACCCGCTCGTGGGTCCTAGACCGGGGTTACCTGCAAACTCTGACTTCGCACGTCAGGATTCCATCTCACACACAAACTGATTCTAAGAACCCTCATCGGACCCCACCCTCTCGTGGGCTTCATCGCCTTGGCTTGTCCTATGCTTGGCGTTCTCGTCAGTCTCACAGAAATGGACTAGTCTCGCCGGGACACTCTCCCCACATGACTTGCACGTCACGGGATAGCCAACCGACCACGGATACAAAGCCGCACCTTAGTATAACACAATTCATAGCCTTTCCCCACCCTAATCTATCATTCGTACTGCAACGTTCCCGCGCACTAAGGAAACCATCTACCACCAACGCGGAGCTAACCTTGTCCGGTTCCGGCTACACGTACTTACTTAGAAAAGGGGGAAAACACATACATCACAAATGGCATCTTGCCGCAACAGATTTCTACAAAATCCTTAAGGCTCGCTATGTAACATCACCGAGTCTGACTAACGGTCGCGACTATGGCTTCACCCACAATGCCTAGTCCGCTAACGTAGCGGATCTCTAATGCAATATCATGTCGGGGACGGACACAATCGACCCGTTGTCTCCTCTTGAACCATGGCGACCTAAACCCCTCTCAATTGAGAGATTTGGTGCCCAAGAGCTTGAAAAGAAAGAAAGAAAAGAGATGTTATGCACATATCCTAGAAACCGAGAGGAGAAAGTGTCGTTACCTTACGACCTCTCCTCCTAGCCATGGAATCCTTGCTTTGAACGGATTGACACGAGCGCCTCCATGCCCTCTCCATGGATCCGGTCTCGGAATGGCGATCGGAGCTCCAAAGCTTCGTCAATGGCGGTGGAAGACCTTCTCCTTCCTCCTCCTCACTCTCACCCAACCCTAAGTCAACTCCAAATGAGAAGAAAGTGAATGATAATGGGCTCTCAGCCCTAATATAATCATTTGGGAGGAATATCCTGGGCCTTGGATCGGATTTAAGGAAGGATCGGACGTCCACGAAGTGAAATGATGGACCTGCACCCGTCCACAAGATCAGTGGCACACGACCCGTGGTTGTGCTCACTGGATCCTACGATCATGCGATCCACACTGGCATAACTCTAGAATAGTTGGAATCAACGCGCACGAACAGTGGCGCACGACCAGTGGTCGTGCGCACGAAGTCCAATGGTCATGCGTTTGCCCTAGGCAGAACTCGGGAAAATGGAGAGTAGATCGCACGATCAGTGGCGCACGACCACTGGTCGTGCGTACTGGATCCCATGATCGTGCACACTGGATCCCGTGCCACGCTCATCGTTCTACCGCCAGCGGTCTCTCTTCCGCCGGGCATTAGCTTCCAGCGACGCCAAGCCTGAAAACTGGGGTGTTATAACTCTTCCCCCCTTACAAGAATTTTGTCCCCGAAATTAATCTTCATATAAGAAAACAGCAAGAAAATGATTGCAGCAAGTAAAACAACCATTTCTAATCAGGCAATCAGCCGAAACAATATTTCAACATCTCAAAACACTATTGCTACATACCGGTTACTGTTTCTAACCAGCATTACACAAATAACTCGGGATAGTTCTCGTACATTGCTTGCTTACGCTCCCAAGAGAACTCGTCACGCCCGCAGTTATCCCAATGCACCTTCACGAGCTTAACTTCTTTGTTCCGCAACTGCCGAACTTTCGTATTCTCTATATCAACTGGACGAACTCGCGTCCTCAAGTCCTCTTCTATCGGCACCGATGCCGATTTAATCACCACACTAGACTCCACTATGGCTTTTCTCAAGACGGAGACATGGAAAACATTGTGTAATCCACTCAGCCCTATGGACAACGCCAACCAGTACGCTGCTTCTCCCACCCATTCTATAACCTCGAAAGGTCCCAAAAACCTTGTACTCAACTTCTTGAGTCGGCGAATCCGCGAAACACCTTTGAACGGCTTGATCTTTAGATAGACCCAGTCGCCTACCATGAACTCCACCTTCCTGTGGCGAGAATTAAAATATTTTTCTTGCTGCTCTTGAGAAACCTTCATGCGCTCTTGAATGGTTCGCACCAATTCGCATGCATCAACTACCACTTCTTTTCCCAAAAGTTTGGTGCCTCCCGCCTCTATCCAAGACATCGGTGTTCGACACCGCCTCCCATACAAAGCTTCGTATGACACTGTTTTTTATACTTGCTTGGTAATTGTTGTTATAAGCCAACTCTACCAAGAAGAGGTGATCTTTCCACTTCTTACCGAAGTAAAGAGTACACATCCTCAGCATATCCTCCATAGTACGGTTCGTTATTTCGGTTTGCCCGTCAGTTTGAGGATGGAAAGCCGTACTGAACTTGAGCTTCGTGCCCAAACTCTTCTGAACCAATCTCCAGTCATTGGACGTGAAATGTCCATTGCTATCACTAAATATACTCTTAGAAATTTCATGTAGTCGGACAATGTTGCGAACATGCAACTCTACCAGCTTCTCCACGTTGTGCATTATCCGATTTGGGATTAAGTGAGACACTTTGGTCAAGCGATCCACGATCACCCAAACCTCGTCGTTACCCTGCTGCGACCTAGGTAACCATTGTACAAAGTTCATGGAGATGTCATCAAATTTCCACTCGGGGATAGGAAGAGGCATCAGGAACCCGCCCGACTTCCGACACTCAGCCTTCACTAAGGCACAAGTTTGGAACCAGCTCACATACAAAGCTACATCCCACATCAAACCAGGCCACCAAAAGGATTTCTTCATATCCAAGAACATCATTGTACTGCCCGGGTGAATGGAGTACTTTGTGAAGTAAGCCTCAAACATCAACTCCTCACGGAGCTTACTGAACTGCAATACACAAATCCTTCGTCCTTACTCAGAATCCCATCAATCAACTCGCAGGCGCTACTCTCGCCATTTTGAGCTTCTACCGCGTATGGTTGTAACTCCACATCCAAACGGGTCGCTTCCTGAATACGTTCGGACAAGTCGTTCTAAATTTCAATCCATTTCAACTGATCCACGTTGGACTCGGCTCTTGCTACCCACTCCATGCCAAGGGACTCCCAGTCCCGCATTAACCGCTCATCACGAGATTCGATCCAACTCTCTTGACCAGAATATTTCATACTCAAGGCATCCACCACCACGTTGGCTTTGTCTAGCGTATACTGAATCGCCACTTCATAGTCTCCAAGTAACTCGACCCATCTAAGCTGTCGCATATTAAAGTCCTTCTGATCTAGAAGATACTTCAGGCTCTTGTGATCCGTGAAGATCTCCACTCTCGCACCATACACATAGTGCCACCATAACTTCAAAGCAAAAATTACCGCCGCCAACTCCAAATCATAAATGGGGTAATTCCTCTCGTGAGGCTTTATCTGCCTAGACCCAAAAGCTATCATGCTGCCATGTTGCACCAACACGCAACCCAAACCGCTTCTAGATGCATCACTAAAAATCTTAAATCCTTCAGTCCCTTTAGGAAGGCTTAGGATTGGAGCTGCCATTAGCCTCCCCTTTAGAGTGTCCAACGCCTGACCGCACTCCGGAGTCCAAATAAACTTCTGGTCTTACAAGTTAGAGAGGTGAGGAGTAGAGCCATCGGCAAAAAGTTTTCCACAAACCTTCTATAGTACCCGGCTAGTCCAAGAAAATTTCGGACTTCCGCCACGGTTCTCAAAATTGGCCAATCTCTGATGGCTTCAACTTTTGCCGGATCTACCGCCACCCCATCACCACTAATCACATGGCCCTGAAAAGCCACCTTATCCAACTAGAACTCGCACTTCAAGAACTTTGCATAAAACTGGTTCTCTCTCAACACTTGCAAGACCACTCTCAAGTGAGTCTCATGCTCGGCCTCCGATTTGGAGTACACCAAGATATCATCAATGAAAACCACTACAAAAGAGTCCAAGTACTCCTGAAATACTCGATTCATCAAGTCCATGAATATGGATGGCGCGTTCATCAACCCGAACGACATCACAGAGAACTCGAAGTGACCATACCTCATACCAAAAGCTGTCTTGGGTATGTCCTCGTCTCAAATTCGCAATTGATAGTACCCCGACGTTAGATCCAACTTGGAATACACCACCGACCCCACCAACTAGTCGAACATGTCATCTATCCAAGAAATCAGATACTTTTTCTTGACAGTCAATTTATTCAACTCTCGGTAGTCTTTGCTCAACCGCATACTACCATCCTTCGTTTTCACGAATAGTACTGGCGCGCTCTACGGTGAAGAACAGGGTCTAATATACCCTTACTCCAACAGTTCCTGCAACTGTACTTTGAGTTCGGCCAACTCCTTTGTTGCCATCTTAAACGGGAAACATGACACCAGCCTAGCCTCTGGCAATAATTCGAACGAGAAATCAATCTCCCGTCGAGGAGGTGCTCCAGGAAGCTCCACAGGAAACACATCCTCGTACTCCTCCACTACTGGAACTTCTCCAAGTGATAACTTGGAAAGTCCAACCTCCAACAATGCTACAAGAGCTACTCCCCCTGGTCCGCCCACACTAACTGTATGGCCGAATTCAGGGAAAAGGCCGCTCCACTGAGGCCCTCAACCTTAACTTCTAACCGCACTTCACCCCTCAGGGTCATTACCTTAGACAAGCAATCAATACTGACATGTTACTATGCAAGACATTCCATTCCCAAAATGACATCGAACTCCACCAACGGTAAAACCGTTGCTATCACTGTGAAGTCAACTCCGTCCAGACTCCAAAAACTACGCCCCTTCGCCCCGGTAGTCATGGATGACCCATTAGTCATACGCACCTTCATCTCTGCATCTGCTAAGAATGGCTCAAATCCAATCCTCCTGATAAAGCTTTCCGCAAGGACGGAGTATGACGCTTCTGTATCAAACAGTACCTTAGTGGGGTACTCAGAAACTAACACAAAGCATGTCACCACATCGGGTTGGCGGATCGCTTCTTGCTACCCATGGTTATACGCCCTTGGCTGAACGGGTTGGAAACGAGAAGCGATAGACTCCGCCATTATTCATTTCTCTGAATTCTTGTAAGTATGGGACTTCTTCTTGCACTTACTCCCTTCAGTTCTTTCTTGAGATTGAGAAGGCTTTCCTTCTCCCTGCTTTGCTGCTAAACCCTTACGATGTTGGGTTTGCTCCAAATCACTCTCTAGTGTTCTTGCCACCTCAACCAGCTCGTTGAATTCAACATTCTTCATAGCGAATGGTGGCTTTCTCAGATTCTCCCTCAATCTATGGTATAAGAAGGTGTTCCTCTCCACATCATCAGTCATGGTCGTTTCAGTATAACAGCCCAACCGAGTAAACTCCTGTTCATACTCGTCCACTGCCTTGACACGCTGCACCAAGTGCAGGAATTGCCTATGAAGGGCTAACCTCATCGACACAGGAATGTACTTTTCACGAAAGCATTCCCAAACTCTTCCATGGATGGGGTGCGTCCAAGAAACTGGCAACCGCTATGGCTCACCTACCACAGCTAGCATCACCCTCCAACATGAAACTTGCAAACTCAGCTTTCTTTTAGTCGCACAACTAGACACCAGGACACTCACGGTCCCGCGATACCCCTATGTGGATAACTGCTTAAGATAATTCGTTTAGGACATTCATCCATGGAGACATACCTTGTGTTGGAACCCTAGTTTGATTTGGGCTAGGTTCACTAAGTCACTAACCTAGGATCTTGTGACCCAACATGTATTGCCAGGGTCATAGTTGTGTCCTAGAGTCTAGGCCAAGTCCTTAGAGTCAACATCATATGGACCAGTTATCAACAAGACTGCCAGAGACTCAAGACTTAGAAGATTTCAAGACTCTGTAAAGTGAGTTCGACATTCGTCGAAATCAGGTCGATGATTGTCATGCTCAGCTCGACGATCTCAGTGAAAATTCTCTGAGCTGAGCTCGACGAACTCTATTCTTTGGTCGACGAATCTTTGGTCTACTACAGCATTCTGTCAAGACAATGTTCTCTACTCTCAGGTCGACGAACTTAGTTCTCTGCACGACAAATTATGGTTTATCTACTTCAACAACTTAGAACCAGAAGACTTGTGTCAACACTCAGAGTATATGTCGACACCAACTGAGTCGACACTTTGGAATGGTTGTGTCGACACCACACAGAAGACTTGTGTCGACACACAGGATATCAGTCGACACCACCTGTGTCGACACCATGAGTAATTGTGTCGACACACAGAATATTTGACAACTCCAAAAACTCATCTCGACGAAATCAAATCTTAGGTCGACGAATTCTGGGTACTTTAACTTTCATTTCAGATATAGCCGTGAATATTCTAAGTCCAGAATAGTTGCTGAACTCCAGTCGACGAACACAGTTATCAGCTCGACAAACTTCAAATGCAGAAAAGGCAAAGTTCTAAATCATGTAGTTCTGTTATCAGCTCTACGATCTTGGAACTCAGCTCGACGAACTGTGGACTCAGCTCGACGAATTTTGTCATCAGTTCGACGATTCCAGACTTAGCATTTATTCCTTCTGTCCTTAATCTATGGCAATAATTTCTGAATGATTAATGATAAAATATTCTCTGAATATTATCGTTGGACGGTACATTAATCATGGCCTTCATCAGAATTATTGTTTTTCATTTTTTTCCAAGGGACAGTTGGGGAAAGAAATCAATTTAGTTTATTTTCAAGGATCGCCGACATTGATTGTCACAGAAAAATTCAAATTTCGAAAGGAAATTCCCTCAGGATATATAAAAGAGATTTTTCTCTCTTTCCTGACAGCAAGATATTAAGCAAGTAAGAACAATCAGAGTACCAGAGCAATCACATAGATACAGAACACACAGACATATAGAGATTTTCAGTCAGTCTGTCTTCAACAGTTTCTCTGCTCTTTTCACAAAAAACTCTGATAAAAAAAGAAGAACTGCTCTTAGAAGAAGAAGAACAATCATACAAAATCAAGAGTCTTCTTACTTTAACACTCCAGGACTTGCAAGAACAACAACTTTCAAATCTGTCAAGAAGATCCTGTAGATAAAGGCTAAAAGCTTGAAGGCATATCAACCTGCAGCAAGGCTTCCATATTTCCCTGAACCATTCAATTTCTCAGGGGGAGCCATTTGCTACCATCAATAATCCACAAGTTTTCTCTCCGATTGTTGACAGAGAAGACATAATCAACTCTCTCTCCCCCACTGTGTAATGGGTTATCATCTCCCTTCAAAAGTGATTCCTGGTTACAAGTCACCTAATCAAAAGACTTGGGAATTTCATTTTTGAGCACCTGATCAAAAGCTCATTGGTGTCAGGAACCTTATCAAAAATCTGAGTGGATTCCTACCATGGTGGTAGAAGAGTGGATGTACCCAAGTTTAGGGAAACCACTATAAATTTCTTGTGTTGTCTGGTTACACCCTTTTCCTTTTTGTTCTTGTTGTGTTTGTGTTTTTAGGACTGCTGTGCTTATGTTTATTTAGTTGTACTTATGCACTTATTTAATTACAGCAAAAGTTGTAAAAGTTTTTAAGGATTTTAGAATACTCTATTCACCCCTCTCCCTCCCTCTAGAATATTTCAGATCTAACACATCACTTTCAATTGGTATCAGAGGGAGGTTGGTTATTTGGTTGTATAAGCTAACACTTAAACCAAAAAGATCCCTTGTTAGATCTGATACCTTATCTTTCCTTATTTTTAGTTACACAACATGATACAGAACAAGGACTATGCAAGCAACGGACCTCCAGTGTGCAATCTGAATAAGTTTGGCATCTAGAAGGCAAGAATTAAATTGTATATGAATTCTATTGATGAGGATGTATACAATTCTATTTTGACAGGTCCCCCCAAGCTTCAACATCTTCAAGTACTTCTGTAGTACCACAACCTGAGTGGACTAAAGCCCAGAAGAAGGAAAAGATAGTTGATGCCAAGGCAATGAACATACTAGCACAGACTATGTCAGATGATATTTTTTAGAAGGTGGATGAATGCCCCTCAGCCAAAGCCATCTGGGATTCACTAAATCAGATGGTGGCTGGTTTAGCTGATGAGAGAAAGGATAGGAGATCCAACCTCATATCCTTATATGAGAACTTCAAGAAAGAAGAAGCTAAATCAGTAGCTGATATGTATAACAGGTTAAGCTCAATCATCAATGAGCTAAAAACCTTGGACAAGGACATCACCCTCAAAGAGGTGAATGAAAAGATCCTGATGTTCTTCCCAAGCTCATGAGATTTAAGGATCTGACCCATCAAGGAGGCCAGAAGCCTAAATGAGATATCTACAGAAACTCTATTGGGCAAGTTAAAGTCCTATGAACAACTAATCAAGTACAGGGAGGCAACAGAGCAAAGGACACCTCCACTAGCTAGAAAAGAGCAAAGTATAGCTTTCAAGGCTGTTGAGGAGACAGAGACATCAACATCAAATGAAGAGCTCATGATTCAATTTGCCAGAAGATTCTACAAGATGGCAAGAAAGGACTTCAGAAGAAAGTCATCTATGCAAGATGACAAACCCAGGAATGATAAAACACCAAATTAAAGAAGTGGTGTGTTTTGGGTGCAGGAAACCTGGGCACTTCCTCTCTGAGTGTCCAGAGAACCAGAAGAAAGAGAAGAGAAGAGAGAAAGACACCAGGAAATAGCACACCAGTAAACCTTCTTCCAGCAAACACAAGAGGAAGGAAAAGGGTTTTGTGGCTGCAACCTGGAGTGAGACTGAAGAAGAGTCAACATCTTCTAGCTCCAGTGAAGATGAGGAATAGGCAAGGGCTAAGGAGGTTTGCCTCATGGCAATTGATGATTCTAGGAGTGTTGATACACGAAAACGGCACCTGGGGCACAGCTAACATGGAGGGGGTGTTCAGTCTCACAGGCTAGGAGAGGAAGAGGGATGAAGGAAGCTTTTGAGTGCTCGAGAGTGGAGCAAACAGCTTGTCAAGGAGGTTGCGGGGATAGAGGAGAGGCTTGATCAACAGAGAAGGTTGATCAAGAGAAGGAGGAGGTTGATCAGGAGATGTCGAGTAGACGGTTAATATGATGGTTGTGCTTGCTGGTTGGTCGCCGAGAGAGCTGAGCTGAGCTAGGAAGAAGAGGGGAGGGGCCGCTAGCAGCGGCAACAGCACACTTCGCCCGCCGCGGCTTAAATGCCAATCTTGCGACGGGCTTTCCTTTGATTAATAGTGAGATGTTACAAGCTTATTAGTACACCTTCACAACAAAGCATTAAAGCGGTACAAAGGAAAGCTGGGGGTTAAGGGAGAAGAAGTTGCCAGTGACTAGAGAAAAGAAGCTGCCAGAGACTAAGTAAAAGAGGCTGCTAGCAGCTGCGAAGGACTGGAAAACTGAGTCTGCAGAGTCTGATGGCAAGCTGATGGAGGACTATGCAGACAGAAAAACTGAGTCCGCAGGGCTTGCCTTGCGTCTTCTCTGCCTCTGGCCTCCTCTCAAATGAGAGGCATTAGGGGCTATTTATAGGCCCGGGGAAGATCAACTAGAAGCGGGGCCCAATGATGTCATCATGATGACCTACGCGGACTCGGAGGACTGGAAAAATGAGTCCACCAGGTCGGCAGACGAAGCAAGCGGCAGGAGGCCGGGAAAGAACGGACTGCCCCCTGCGGGCGGACTGGGCGGACTCTGGTGGAGTCCGCGCCTGCTGCTAGCGGGCGGACGGGCGGACTCATGGGAGTCCGCCACTGATGCTGCTGGCGGGGGGACTTAGGGGAGTCCGCCCCTACTGCTGCTGGCGGGACGGGCGGTCTCAGGGGAGTCCTCCCCTGCTTCTGCTAGCGGGAGGACGAGCGGACTCAGGGTAGTCCGCCCCTGCTGCTGCTAGCGGGCGGACTCAGGGGATTCTGCCCCTGCTACTGCTGGCGGGATGGGCGGACTCATGGGAGTACGCCCCTACTACTGTTAGCGGGAGGACGGGCGGACTCATGGGAGTCTCCCCTACTGCTGGGGATGAAGAGGCCAACCCATGCGGGCGGCCTGGGCAGACTCCAGGGGGAGTCCGCCCGGCTGGCTTCGGAGCGGAGGCCGCCCCCTGTGGTCGGCCTGGGCGGACTCCAGGGGGAGTCCGCCCGGCTGAACTGCGGAGTAGAGGCTGCCCCCTGCGGGCGGCCTGGGCGGACTCCAGGGGGAGTCCGCCCGTCTGGCTACTGAGCGGAGGCCGCCCCCTGTAGGCGGCCTGGGGGACTCCATGGGGAGTCCGCCCGGTGGACTGCTGAGCGGAGGCCGCCCCCTGCGGGCGACCTGGGCGGACTCCAGGGGGAATCCGCCTGCCTGATGGCGTAGCGGAGGCCACCCCCTACGGGCGGGTTGGGCAAACTCCAGAATGGGGTCCGCCCGGCTGACGCCGAAGCAGAGGATGCCCCTTGCAGGATCCTGATGGTAGGTTGCCTCCTGCAAGGAAAAGCACTGCACAGTTAACAGGCCTAACTATATGTCCTACGAGGGTGAGCTATGGGAACAGCCCGCCGTCCCGCAGGGCACGCAGTTGTTAGGGGACCTAGGCGGACAGGGGAAACTGTCCGCCTGCACTTGGACTTACCGCGAGCACCAGGGAGAATCTGAGGGTCGCGACTAGCCAGCTGGCTACCTTGGGAAGGATCGTCGATTTCTGGGTTAACATAATCCCTGCACTTTTTAAAGTTCCGAAGGGAACTTCGAAAAAGTTGGAGACCCACGAAAATCATGATCCACCCCAAAGGAAGAAGTGACAAGGGTAGATAGAACCTGATGGAGTCTTACAAACATTTGTTATCTTCTGGATGGAGCTTGCAAGTGTCGGTTGATCTCTGCAAAATGAGAGTTAAGAACAAGCATGATATATGTGCGCAACTTGCAAGTACCTGTGAAGAAACTTGCAAGGATCCGCTGATCTCTGCAAGAAGAGAGTTAGGAGCAGGTATTGTATACAAAAATAAGCTGCAAGTACCTGGATATGACTTGCATGCGTCTGCTAACCACTGCAAAGAGAAGAGTGAGCAGCAGACATAGAATAATGAATTAAACTGCAAGTACCTGGATGAGGCTTGCAGGCGTTTGCTAACCACTACAAAGAGAAGAGTTAGAAGCAGATAATATATATATGAAAGGAGCTTGCAAGTACCTGTGGAGAAGGCTTGCAAGGGTTTGCTAATCTCTGCAAGGAGAAGAGTTAGAAGCAAACAAGACACGAAAATAACTTGCAAGTACCTGTTAAGAGAAGGCTTGCAAGTGTTAACTGTTGATATGGCTGGATGGACATAAGCAAAATGAATGACGGAATCCTTTTGGTAGGTCGGATTAACCTATTCACCTGTGAAAGAAGGTAATTGACAAAAAGAGATGACTAAAGAAGGTTGAATGCTGCCACAGGTGTTCCCCGTGGGCCTTATGCATCACTTACCTGAGAAAATCATCCCGAGTATAGTCCTACTCAATGCGGGCAGGCCACACATCCTCTAGGAGGGCAGAAAAGAAAAACAAGGAAGATCCTGAGAAGGATCGCTAGAAGCACTGCTCTCTTGCCTTGGGCAAAAGCATCACTGATCAATGAGACTAGTTGCGCCAAGAGGCCTATAGCTTGTCTGTGGATTGATCAGTGGAGTTGTGGGAACCCGAGAAGGCACGGATCGAGAGCACCAGAGAGTGTTCAGCCATCACAGTTAGGTGATGATCAAAGAGACAAGGCTACCCTTGATCGCCATTGCTTGTCAATCAAAGATCATCATAACTGTAATGTATCATCTGCAAAGCACAGCAGAGCTAACACATGGGTCTCCCCTAGCACACACTCTGTGTCAGATGCCGACTAGGATCTGAAATCTGAAGCCCAACATCGTGATTGAATTGCTCCCACTACACATATGAGTATACTCCTGCCATATTTTGTCGAAGCGGTGGTGCCAGAACAAACTACGGACGGAACGTTTCAGACTCGGTGATATCTCATTGGCGTAGTGATCTCTCAGAGAGAAAAATAGAGGAAGGAGCATCACAAGAAGGGAACTGTGTCAGTATAAGATCCCTAATAAAAAGCTTTGTTGAAAACCAAGAAAAGAACACTGAGAAGTGTTTGGTAAAATGAAAATGTCTGAAGAAAGAAAGAGCAAGGGTTGAGATAACCCATGAAGGTTGTTAGGAGCTTTGGAGGACTGTGAAGTCCATTGTTTGCCTAGAATAGCCTTCCAAGCACACCCTCATCATTGGCATCGAATTATTCGACGGCTTGGTTAACAATGAGGAGAGGAGGCTCTTCGACTTGGTTCACTCCTTTGGAGGAGCAAGGAACATCTGCCACTTCTTTGCCCTTTGAGGTTGCTGGACCAGGGCGATCTTCTTCAAGAAGCAGGCCTCGCATCTTGCCCTGCCGGAGCATCCTTTGCATAAGCTGGAGGATTGCTCGGCAGTCTTCTGTTAGGTGGCCTGACTCTTTGTGGAATTCACAGTAAGGCTCTGAGTTTCTAGACCTTTGGTCGGCTGGTTGATAGGGCTTCTTGTAGTTTGCCCTATCTTTCATGATTTGGCTTATTTCTAGCACGGCGTCGTCGAGATCAGACTCATGCAAGTCGTTGTCTTGCTGTTGATGAAATGTTGCTGCTTGAGAAGAAGGAGCTAGTGGTAGCAATGAATCTTGAGTACGATCGCGGCTCAGGAAGGAGTATCGATGGCGATGAATCCTTCTCTCCTTCCTTGAGTGAGTTGGGAAATGATTGTGAGGAGACCTTGGAGGATGCTTGCGAGAGAGATCCTCCTCGGATATAAGCTTGGAGACGAAGCCTGGGTTGCTCTTTTCGCCTCAGATATATGAGTTGGCTAGAGCAATCAACTCTTGGTATGTCCTTGGAGCTCGGACATTGGCTTCAAATTTGAGAGGCCCTTCACGAAGACCGTGGATAAGAGCCACTCTATACATTTCTTGATCAAAAACTTCGATGTCCAAAATCTCTCTTTGGAATCGATCAACAACCTGAGACCAAGTCTCATCACTGCGCTGCCTGATCTCAAAGAGGGCTTCAGGACCACCCTTTCTCTTGGTTGATGTGGAGAATCTGAGAAGAAACTCCCTTCGTAGATCAATGAAGGAAGTGATGGAGTGAGGACGGAGGCCATAGAACCAGTCGCTCACTTGCCCATCACAGGTTGTCACAAGGAGCTTGCACTTGGTTGCATCTGAAAGGGTCTTGAGAGCAATGGCTGACTAAAAAGCTTGCAGATGCTTTACTGGATCAGTATCCCCGGTGTAGATTGGTAACCGGGGCTCTCTGAAGTTAGCTGGAGTTGGCTCATGACGAACCTTCTCTGTGAATGATGGAGGTTCTTCTTGATCTCCTACAGCATAAGGAAAGAAGGGAGCATAAGCTGTAGCTGCAAAAGAAGCAGGAGGATAAAAGGAAACGCTCTTTAGGAGGAGCAAAGGCAGGAGCTGCAGGTTAAGGATGACTTCCCTAAAAGTTGAGAAATCTAGCAGGACTTCTCCGGGCTGCTTCCCGGAAGAAGTTTTGGCGAGCAGCAAACTCTTCATCTTGAGGTCGAAGAGGAGCTGCAGGACCTTGCGGAAAGGTTGGGATGTAAGGCGGATAGAATGGCGGGGAAGCTTGAGAATAAGCTTGCTGATGCTCCGAGGTTGGTGTTGGGTTGATTGGAGCAGCTGGAGCGGCTACTGGATGAGCGTCTAATCACTGCGTGATTGCAACAAGAACTTTGTTGATTGCTTGGAACTGTTGAGCATTCTCACGGCGCGACTGCTCAAAGGTTTCCCAGAGAGGATCTTCACTGGGACTTGGAGCAAGGTTCTCGGCTGATTGATGATCTGACATGGTTAACTGTCGCTTTTCACTTCCTGCTCGGATCTGAAGGTCGCGTGTTAACAATTGATGCGCAAAAATGGCACCTGGGTCACAGCTAACACGGAGGGGTTGTTCGGTCTCACAGCCTAGGAGAGGAAGAGGGATGAAGGAAGCTTCTGAGTGCTCGAGAGTGTAGCAAACAGCTTGTCAAGGAGGTTGCGGGGATAGAGGAGAGGCTTGATCAACAGAGAAGGTTGATCAAGAGAAGGAGGAGGTTGATCAGGAGCTGTCGAGCAGGCGGTTAATATGACGGTTGTGCTTGTTGGTTGGTCGCCGAGAGAGCTGAGCTGAGCTAGGAAGAAGAGGGGAGGGGCCGCTAGCAGCGACAATAACACATTTCTCCCGCCGCGGCTTAAATGCCACTCTTGCAACGGGCTTTCCTTTGATTAATAGCGAGAGGTTACAAGCTTACTAGTACAACTTCACAACAAAGCATTAAAGTGGTACAAAGGGAAGCTGGCGGCTAATGGAGAAGAAGTTGTCAGTGACTAGAGAAAAGAAGCTGCCAGAGACCAAGTAAAAGTGGCTGCCAGCAGCTGCGGAGGATTGGAAAACTGAGCCTGCAGAGTCTGCTGGCAAGCTGATGGAGGACTGCGCGGACAGGAAAACTGAGTCTGTAGGGCTTGCCTTGCGTCTTCTCTGCCTCTGGCCTCCTCTCAAATGAGAGGCATTATGGGCTATTTATAGGCCCGAGGAAGATCAACTAGAAGTGGGGCCCAGTGACGTCATCATGACGACCTGCGCGGACTCGGCGGACTGGAAAAACGAGTCCGCCAGGTCGGCAGGCGAAGCAAGCGGCAGGAGGACGGGAAAGAACGGACTGACCCCTACTGGCGGACTAGGCGGACTCCGGTGGAGTCCGCCCTTACTGCTGGAGGGAGGACGGGGAGACTCAGGGGAGTCCGCCCCTGCTGCTGCTAGCGGGCGGACTAAGGGGAGTCCGCCCCTGCTGCTGCTGGTGGGACGGGCGGACTCAGGGGTGTCTGCCCCTGCTGCTGCTGGAGGGAGTACGGGCGGACTAATGGGAGTCCGCCCATGCTGCTGCTGGAGGGACGGGCAGACTCAGGGGAGTCCGCCCCTACTGCTGCTGGCGGGAGGACGGGCGGACTCAGGGGAGTCCGCCCCTGCTGCTGGGGACGCGGAGGCCGCCCCCTGCGGGCGGCCTAGGCGGACTCTAGGGGGAGGCTTTGTGGGCTGATGGGGGAAGCTTTGCGGGCTGATGGGGGAAGCTTTGCGGGCTGATGCGTTGTCCACATAGCTTGTGAGGACTGGAGAGGGTTCGCCAATGTTGACTTGCTCCTGGCGGTTTTCCTTGGTATCCGGCTAAGTCCTTGCGAACTCTGTGGATGGTGTTTTGCTATCGCGCGGGCTAGGGCGGTGTCGCTATCTCTAGGGCGGTGACCACACTCCTCACCTCGCCTATAAATAGGACCCCCTTGTAGGTCTACAGTAACTAGAGTGAACAATAAGTTGGGTTGGGCAAGGAGCTGCGGTCTCAGTTTGTCTGTCCGTGCGGATTGTTTTAGTGCTGACGTTTGTTGTGTGCAGGTCGCGCGGGTAGCTTCAAGGAGCCAAGAGTTTGGCTGTGACTTCGGTCAAGTACTTGGAAGTGTGCGGTCTCTGTAGATTCAGCAGGAGGTTGCTCTGCGGCTTGTCAGCTCTGTTTCATCTTTGCCAGCTTCAATAACCTGTCCGCCGGCTTCAGGCGGGTAGGGGGTGTTCCTCAGTTCAGCTTCAGCAGGAGACGAATAACGGTGTGTTCGCGCGGCCTCGCGGCTTCGATGGACTCCATGGTGATTTGGCGGACTGCAGCTTAAGTTCGGGCGATCTCAGCGGACTCGGCGACCTCGGCGACCTCGGCGGTCTCGGCGGACTCCGGTGGTGTCCGTCCGGCTTGTTTTTTGGTGCTTTCTGTTTACCGCTATTATACTAGCGAAATCATGTCTCGTTATGTATGCCTCATGTTGTAAAGAAGTGAATGAATAAAAGATCTGCTTGTGCTTCCATTGTTTGTTGGGATTAACCTTTGTTCCTTGGTTTTTCGCTGGTTCAACGTGAGAACTGGGTAGTTCCGAAGATATTAATTTGGCGTTTGGGCTATCTTGCTGACCACGTTGAGAAACTTTAACAGCCTCGTTTGTGATTGATTGGTAGTTAGTTTTGTGCATTAGTTTGAAATTTTTATTCCGCAAAAAGACGCACATCTCACCTATTCACCCCCCTCTAGGTGATTTAGGTAGGCAATTATAAACTTTCAATTGTTATCAGAGCCAGGTTTATCGTTAAAAGGTTAACACCTTGATCAGATCCTTCAATAGTTGTCGTTTGAGATCTACCAAAAATGGACAAGACTAAAGATTTTGTCAAGCTTCCTTTGTGCACCAAAAATAATTTCCCCATGTGGAAAGAGAGAATCAAGTTCTTTATGGAAGCTGTGGATCCAAGGATCTTCATGATAGTTGAAGGAAGTCCTTACATTCCCATGACTGTCTCCACTGTAGATCCAACTAAGAAAGTCCCAAAGAAACTGATGGATTTAGATAAGGACGAATTGCACTTGTGTCACTAGACAAAAAGGCCAAAAATATTATAGCAAGTGCAGTCGATGACTCAACGCTGCAAAACCTGATCCACTGCCAGTCTGCAAAGGAGATGTGGTAGTCACTAGTTACCTTGATGGAAGGTACAAAAGAAGTGAGGGATGATAGAAGATCCCTTCTACATCAGAAGTATGAAGCTTTCCGATAAGGAAACAAGGACACCATTGCTGACACATTTGAGAATTTCTTCAAGATAGTGAATGTAACATCTCATTTCCAACTAGACCCCTAAGAGTGGTTTTGGCCATGACTAGGTCATGAAAAAACCCTAGGAAGCCAAAAATGGGCCAAGAGATAGAAGGCCAAGGTGAGGATCACCATGGTCTGCCTATGACACAACCTCATCACCAAACCTAGGGTTTGATCTTAGGGCTTCACCATGACTCCATGACCCCACAACAACATCACTAACCCATTAGAGGGTCCACTAGAGACTTAAGGGTCCATTAGAGTCAACCACAGGTGCCCAAGTTGACCAAGAACCATTATAAGCCTAAATTGGGCAAGGTTCACTAACTAAGGGCAGTGTGCCATAGTAAAACCCAACTAACCCTACCAAGGACTTTTTAGACCTAAAGAGGGATCAATGGGTCACTAAGGACCCAAGGAGGGCAACCCAAAGGGTTAAGTTGACCAAAGTCAACTCTAACCCTAAATGGGTGAACCTAACCTACATTGGGTCAAACAGACCTACACAAGGGACAATTGAAGTTACCTTAGCCAAGTGGACCCCACCCAAGCCCTCTTAACCCTACAGTGAGGCCAATAGGTCGCCAAGGACCCACTGTGACCAATCAAAAAGGCTAAGTTGACCAAAGTCAACTCTAGCCCTAAAATGGTCAAAGTGCCCTGCCTAAGGATCAAGTGACCTCCAAAGGGCCAAGACAACCCTACCTAGGCCTTATGGGAGGTCAATGGGTCACCAAAGACCCATTAGGGGAAACCTCAAGAACAAATTGACCAAGGTCAACCATGGTCAAAGTTTACGTCAAGTTAGCACAAATGGGCTAACTCAAGCTCAAGCCCAATTCACTTGGGCTAACCTTGCTTTGATGGGTGAAATGAGCATGTGGGCTGCCATTGGGTTAGGTAGGAGTCAAAATTCAGCTTGGTGAATGGGAGAGAGAAAGAGCTTCAAAGGGAAGAGAGAGAAAGAGAAGAGAAGAAATGGAGGAAGACTTGGGCTCATCCTTCCCCTTCCCCAACCTTCCCCCACCCATTCAACTCACCAGGACAAGGGGAGTTCAACCAGCTACTCCTTGACTGGCTGGAGCCAGGCTTCTTCCCCCACCTACCATGCCAACCAATGTTGACTAGAGGCCGATAATGGCAAATGCATTCCCAGCCACCTAACACCCTATTTCCTCTTTTTAAAAGCTTCACTGGACTCCAAGGAGTCATTTCCACCACTTACCTGAAGGAGCCAAGGTGTTTCACAGTGCTGTTGCAGAATTCCGACCACCACCACCACCAAAATGGTTTCCCGACGATCGGCATGGCTACAGCCGCCCAGCAAGGTCCTCCTCCACTCCTTCTTCCATAGGTAGTTCTTAGGGATCATTAGGGCCAAGGTTCGGGCTCAATTGAGCCCGATCCAATTTCATTTTTTCTGGTTTTTCCATGGAAATCCACATCTCGGGATCGCCGGAAAATGGCTCTCCGGCGGCTGTGCCGCCGCCTGGCGACGACCACCACCTTAACAGAGGTGTTGGTGGCGGTGGCCGGCCGGGGAGGTGGCCGGAACGCCGGCGGTAGCTCTTGGAAGGAGCTCCAGGCGGGAGAAATCCAGACCGTTGGCTGAACGGGGAATATGAAGGGATCCCGTCAAATACGTGCCAATAATCGTGCTAAATAAGATTTCAAACTATAGTCTTATAATTTTCATTTTTATGATTTATGTCACACATTATGTAATTAATATTCTTAATTGTTAAAAATACATAGATGCACTATATTACAAAATGTTCAACACATGATTTGTATCCCTTTGAGTCTACTTTAATAAAAAATTGGTTTGGACCAATTTGGGTGCCTGGTTTGACCAGGGCACCCATTTTGGTGGGACCTACACCTAGGGCTAGGCAGAAATTAAACTGAGTGCCCCCACTTCATCTTTGGTCCAAATGAGTTACAATTTTGGTAGGGAGTCCCACTAAACCATATCTAGGAGCTTCCCAAAAATGAGAATTTGTGAGGACACTTTTTCTATTGTTTTGGAAATTATTTAATTTCATTAGGATAATTTAATTAGGTGGTTTAATGACCTCCAAACCCTCCAAAATTTTGGTGAGTGGTCCCTGGACTCTTGTTATGTCTCTGTATAAAGTTTAACCTCATTTCGATGTGTTTTGAATAGGTATTGACCTAACCCTAACTTTACCTTAATAAGGGTATTTTAGTCAAAAAGTGCACTATTGATATTGAGTGGCTAAATCACCTCAACAGAGGCTGAAAGTTTGGCCACTGACTTGGTATGGCATTTATCATCTCCCCATGTAATGTGGGGTAGATTGGAATTGATTTGCCCTAAGATCCTAGGCCAAACCCTAAGGAAGGACCTTTGTGCCTTGTGAAGGGCATGAGTCCTAAACACCTTGGATAAACATGAAATTTTGTATGGAGGGTCATAGGGAAGATAAAACCCTCTGTTAAAATTTTTAAAGGATTTTGAAAAGGGTGGGGCCCCCAAAACCCTAACCCTATCTTTGGGCACAAATCTTGTAGTGCTAAATTAGGTTAGCAAAACTCCTTGAAATATAATTAAATTTTGGTAGTGTGGGCATAAGAATATATTGAGCTTCTGGTAATTTATTTGCGAATTTTGGACTAATATTTTTATCACTTCATTTGTAACCCTTGGGATAACCCTAATTAATAATTTGAATATTATGATCCCACATCCCATTGAAAAGTCATGAAAATTTGGTAGAGGTACTTTTAGACCGTATTGATCATCTATGAATTTTAACAAAATTTTTGAATACATATTTAGGGTATCTACTTCACAAGTTCATAACTTTGTGAACATGCTAAATAATTCTTATAGAGCTCAATAATTGATGAAAAAATTATGAAACTTGATAGTAGTGTTCCTAGTTCATTATGCTCATGTGGGAATTTATGTGGAATTTTTAGATGGATAATTGGTATACTTCGTTCCTTAACCCATTAACTTGGAATTTTATGAGAAAATCAAGTATAGACTTTATTATTCAATAGTAAATTGTGAAACTTGATCTAAAGAATTTATATGTCCTTATAATCATACTTGGATTTTATCTGAATTTTTGGAAGTATTATTGCTGTACATACCTCTTAAAATGATTTATTATGTGATATATTTGAAAATAAAATTAAGGGCTAAATCCTTGCTGAAAAATTGGAAGGCTTAGACTTTAGAGTTGATTATTCATTTTCTAATTATCATAAATTTAGTGGAATATTATCTTGTCTAAAATTGGTACTTCATGTTCAAACTTGGGCTTTTTGGCTATTAAAATAAATAAATAAATTATCACACAAATTTGGAAAATTATGAGTTTCTAGATTTATGCTAAAAATGTCATTATAGCCCTCTAATAATTATGATTTGGGTACTGGGCGCTTATTTGGTGTATTTCCCATTTTACGAGTCATATAGCATAAGTGGTCTGCATATAGTAAAAACTGCAGAAGTTATGTTTGAGTATAATTGATGCATGTCTTGGGATTAGTGGTATGGTGGTTTGGATGGTTAAAAATAAGTTCATTATTGGTAGTAGGATGAGTAGAGGGATGGATTGACTAGAGTTAGGCGGTGCCCGGGATCGACGAAAGATCGTCTTCCCCATAGGGAGGAAGAGTTTAATGTACTAGGGCTAGGTTCAGTAAAATTAATTAAGGGTCGGGAAATCGGGTAGCAACCAATAATAGTATGTGTCTTGCGAAAGGGAGCTTTGGGCATAATCTCATTGTAATTCCTAGTGCCTTCGACAGCCATTCACGGGGTATACCTTGGGCAGTCCTGGGCTAACGTAAATGGTAGGAGTGATAAATCTTAAAGAGCAACTAGAATAATTAGGGGTTCACTTTCACACACCCCGGTGTCTCGGGGAGTTGGTTTGACTCAGTTGATATTTGTGAGGGGCAGGATGGCCCGGCGAGTTTCGGCTCGATTGTTTGAGACGGACATTATGGTCCGGGGAGCTTCGGCTCGGTTTAGAATATGATAAATTTGCATGTGCATAAAAGGAAAGAAAATTAAGGTGGTGGGTCTTCGGTATTGGAGGGTCGATGCACCGACGCCAATTCGCTGATTCGGCAAGTGTGGTTAGCACTTCGCCAACAGAAGTCTGGTGCGCCAGCCGGCAAGAGTATGCAGGAGTCCGCTTCATGCACCAAGCATTGAGGCGTATGATAGGTCTGACCGGTAGTGCTTTACTGGTTTAGAGGTGCGCGAGGCCCAACCAACCGCTTCTGTCTGCCACTACGGAGGTATCCTTGGAGGTTACGGCTCCAGAAAGGGGGAACTAAACCTCTGTGTGCACAGAGTCGGGTGTGTGTGTTGCACTTGCATGTTCCATCATACCCACTTGCATGTCATAGCATAATCGATTTATTTAACCCCTGACACCGAAGGTATAAGTGTAATCGGACGCTTATACATTAAGACTTGCAAAACGACCCCTTGGTCTATAAGCTTGTGTGGGCAAGTTTATAAATTAAGGTCAATTTTGATATATATTTACTACTGTTTGATAACCGACACCCCAACGTATAAATTGGTATGAGACTTTTTATACGATGGGAGCCTTGCAGAAGACCCCTTGGCTTATGTGTTCCTACATAAGTTAAGATTACTTTTCATATTTCATCTTATTGTCAATATCTATTATAGAATTGCTAGTATAGGTCCGCTGCCATCTATTTTTGTTATTCTCCACCTTCAAGTCCTCCCCTTTCTTCCTCTCCGCTCGATGCCTAGGAGCTATGGGGGAAGGGGCGGAGGATGATAGGACATAGTCTTTTAGACTAACGGTTTTTGAACCACATCATTTTAGGGGATCGTGGAGCCCAGCGTGGAGGAGCAGCCCCAGAGGTCAGCACGCTTGGAGATCGGGCAATCTAGTTTCGGAGTTCAGACGACAGGGACTGTGAGTCCTAAACGCTAGTAGTTATATTAGTTTGCTTCCGCGATGAGAGAAATGTAGAGAGGACATGATGTACTGGGCATGAGCCCATGATTTTAGTATTTTGTATATCTGTGGACACTCCCTTCGTGGAGTTTATTTACTATATATGTGATTGTTGTGGACTTGCTTTATTATTTTGATACAGTCATGATCGATTTGGCCGGCAGAATCGGCGTTATGTAGTGATGACCTTCCCGGGTGCAAAGGTGTCACCGCAAAGCGGCGGTTCTGGGCCTAAGACCCCAGTGTTTTAAAAAGAAAAAAATGGGGTCTTACAAGTGGTATCGCAACAGACCTCGATCGAAAAGTAGCAGTCCACAACCCTGGGTCACCCCCGCGTGAGTTTAGTTTGGGGACAAACTAAGCAGCGGAAGCAGTGGTGTGCCCATATGAGGGATCACATGTACATTGTCCACTTTAATTAGGTTGAGTCAATTACTTACAATTGCCTTTTGTTACGCAGCCCCCAGCAAAGCCTACACCGCAAGGCGGAGCCCAGCAGACTCCGGACATTGCACCACCACCCCCGGTCCCCACTCCTTTCCTTCAGTCAGACATGGGGAAAACTCTTACAGCTATCCTTGAGGCCTTACGGACTCAACAGGCTCCGGCTCCGCAGCCAAACCCGGGGGACAACTTGTTGAGCACCTTCCGAGGTCTTTCTCCCCCGTCCTACTTGGGGATAGAGTCGGCAGTTCGGATGGAAGAATGGCTGGATGTTATGTACGAAATGCTGACCGGGATACGGTGCCCCTGGGAGGAGGGGGTGGCTTTGGTGGTATCTTGCCTGGAGTCCCATGCCAAGAAGTGGTGGAAGACGTTGCTGGACACGACGTTTGTCGATAGGGAGGTTGCGAAAATTACATGGGAAGAGTTCAGGGCCACGCAGCTGGAGCATTTTGTCCCGCAGTCAGCAAGGGATGAGTTGGAGGAGCGGTTCTTACAGCTGAAGCAGGGCACCAGGACGGTGGTGGAGTACCATTGAGAGTTCGACCATTTGGCTCGATATGCAGGTTCTTACCAGCTGGACGAAGCAGGATACATCAAGAGGTTCTATAAGGGTCTGAAAGAGGAGTTGAGGGAGGCCTTGTTGTTTGTATCTGACGGGTCTATCTCCCGGATTTTGGAGATGGAAAAGAGGATTGAGGCTGATTGGCACACCACTCGGGGTCGGAAGCGGCAAGTGGAGGATCAGGTCCGGAGGGCTAGAAATGATCAGCGTCGAGGTGCTATACCAGATGGGAGAAGGACAGAGGACCAGCCTCCTCAGGAAGTGAGGCAGGAGCTAAGGGAGCAGGTGATATTAGACCCTCAACCTCTTTGGATACAAGAGATGCCGAGACCCTGGTGTATGGCGTATCCCCCACCGTAGTGCTTCCATTATCATCACGTTGGGCATCTCTGGAGAAACTGCCCCATGAGGGGGGCACCACCTCCAGTACCATAGGGTGGCCCACCTGCTCAGCATTTCGGAGGCCGAGGACGCGGCCGAGGATGTGGTTACCAGGGAGGGGATCGAAGACAAGAAAGGGAGCAGGTGTATGCTTTGGACCTGGCACAGCCTCAGAACCCAGAGCAGGTCATAGCAGGTACGCCAAGATGTTTAAATTGTTTAAATTGAATTCTCTTTCTCAATTTCCCAATACGTAGAACTGCCCTAAGTAGAATAAATAGTAAAGAAAACTCGTTATAAAATAATAAGACATTTAACCGTCCCAGGTATAGTCTTCATCAGCGGCAAGCCCGCATATACTCTGTTTGACAAGGGTGCCTCGCACTCATTTCTGTCGGAGGCCTTTCTGGAAGGGCTGGAAGGAGTAGAGCGGTTTATAGGCCTGATGAGGAGGGTGCGTCTACCCGACGGATCGGAGATACTCACCTCTGCCCACTGCAGCATGGAGACGGAGATTGGAGGAAAGTCATTCGAAGTATCGGCAACGGTCCTAAGGTTGCCAGTCTTCGAGCTGATCCTGGGCATGACTTGGCTACACTGGAATCGTGCCCAGATTGATTGTCAAGCAAAGAGGATCATCGTGAGGCACGGGGACTCTGTCATCATCATCGAAGGTATAAGACCTGCTTCTCATATACCCTTATCTTCAGTACAGGCCGTTAAGGCCTATTTACAGGGGGAGGAGGTCTACGAGGTGCTGTTTGAAATGGTGGAAGCCACGGTGTCTATATCGAATATTCCGGTGGTGCGGGAGTTTGCGGACGTTTTTCCAGAAAAATTACCCGTACTACCCCCGCACAGGAGGCAGGACTTTCAGATACAGCTTGTGACGGGGGCCAAGCCGGCATCCAAGGCCCCTTACCGGATGGCCCCAAGTGAGTTGACTGAGTTTCGGAGCCAACTTCAGGAGCTAGTGGAAGCCGGATTTGTCCGGCCAAGCTCTTCACCATGGGGAGCTCCGGTATTATTCGTCAAAAAGAAAGACGGGACACTCAGATTGTGCATCGACTACCGAGCACTAAATCGGCTGACGGTCCAGAATACCTATCCACTGCCAAGGATAGACGAGCTATTCAACCAGCTGCAGGGGGCGTAGTTCTTTTTGAAATTAGATTTGAGGTCGGGCTACTACCAGCTTCGGATTTGAGAGGAGGATATTTAGAAGATTGCTTTTAGTAGCAGATATGGATTATTTGAGTTTACGGTGATGCCCTTCGGGCTCACGAATGCACCATCGGCGTTTATGACCCTCATGAACCAAGTTTTCAAGGAGTATCTAGATGTGTTTGTCATTGTGTTTATCGATGACATCCTCATCTACTCGAGAACAGAGGAGGAGCACGCTCTCCATCTGGCACTGACCCTATAGAGACTGCGGGAGAATCATTTATATGCAAAGTTTAGCAAATGTCAGTTCTGGATGAAGGAGGTGGGCTTTTTAGGCCATATTATCAGTGGAGCCGTGTTGGCAGTGGATCCGGCGAAGATTCAGGCATTTCGGGATTGGCCACAGTTGAAGGCAGCCACCGACGTACGATGTTTCTTAGGACTTGCTGGTTATTACCGGAAGTTCGTGGAGGGATTCTCTCGAATCGCCCTCCCACTTACATCTTTGACAAAGAAGGAGGTACCTTTCTTGTGGACCCCGCAGTGCCAGGCAGCCTTACAGGAGCTGAAGGATCGACTCACCTCGGCTCCCATACTTGCTCTCCCCTTGGGGAGAGAAGGATTTTAGGTCTACACCGATGCTTCCTACCAGGGTATGGGAGATGTACTGAAGCAGAAGGGTCATGTGATTGCATACGCGTCTCTCTAGTTGAAGAAGCACGAACAGAACTACCCGGTGCACGACCTTGAGATTGGGCGGTCGTTTTTGCTTTGAAGGTCTGGCGCCACTATCTTTATGGAGTCCACTGTGACATCTACTCCGACCACAAGAACCTAAAATACGTGGACACGCAGAAGGAACTGAACATCAAGCAGAGGCGCTGGGTGGAGTTCTTAGCGGATTACCAGTATGAGATGTACTACCATCCAGGGAAGGCAAACGTGGTGGTCGACACGTTGAGTCGAAGAGCTGCCACTTCCAAAGCCAGGCCCCACGTTATGTCTATGGAGATGGTGAGGAGATCGGAGGATATGCACATCACACTGGTGTCGTCCGAGGACCCCGAGCTTTACATGGAGTATTTAGCTACGATGAGTGCTATAGACGATATCCGGGACCGATTCAGAGATGGGCAGAGGCGAGATGCCAAATTGGAGTCGATATTCCGGGCCTTGGAGAACGGTGCAGCAGGGGATTACACGATGAGGGACGGCGTGGTATGCTTTAGAGGTCGGACTTATATACCGTAAGGAGGCCAGGTCCGGGAAGATATCATTGCGGTGGCCCACCACAGCAGATACTCGGTGCACCCGGGGATCACGAAGATGACTGTGGATTTGAAGAAGACTATGTACTGGCCAGGCATGAAGAAGGATATCACTCAGTTTGTGACCCACTGCGAAGAGTGCCAGCTAGTGAAGGCGGAGTGCAAAAACCCCACAGGATTGTTGCAACCACTCCCGGTACCGGAGTGGAAGTTTGAAGACATCGTGATGGACTTTATTCATGGACTTCCCCGATCACGGATGGGAAACGACTCGATTTGGGTCATCGTTGATCGGTTGACGAAGGTGGCCAGATTCATTCCGATCAGGAAGGACGACTCTGTGGGAGTATTAGAGCAGAGATTTGTGGAGCAGTTCATTCGATATCACGGGGTGCCCAAGATGATCGTGTCGGATAGGGATGGTCGGTTCACTTCCAGGGAGTGGAGATCCGTGCAGGCTTACTTAGGCACGCGATTGACCTACAGCACCGCATTCTATCCCCAGACGGATGGGCAGACGGAACGCACCAATCGGACGCTGGAAGATCTTTTGAGGCTGTGCATTTTGGACCGCGGGGAACCGTGGGAGAAGCTCTTACCCCTGGTCGAGTTCTCCTATAACAACAGCTACCTGTCCAACATCAGGATGGCGCCTTACGAAGCCTTGTATGGAAGGAAATGCAGGACCCCACTTTCTTGGATTCAGGATAAGGATCCGAAGGTGTTGGGATCGGATTTTTTTGAAGACACCGAGGCTCGGGTGAGGCTGATCAGAGATAGGATGCTAGAGGCACAGCGAAGACAGGCTAAGTACTATGACGCCCGGCATAGTCAGGTGGATTTTCAGGTGGGCGACCGAGTGTTTCTCATGATCCGGCCCATGCATGGAGTTTCACGGGTGCGTGGTCGGAAGAAGAAGCTCAGCCCTAGGTATATGGGCCCTTACAGGATCCTGGAGCAGATCGGACCCCTAGCTTATAGGCTGGAGTTGCCACCAGAGCTGGCATCCTTGCATGATGTGTTCCATATTTCCTTGCTCAGGAGGGCTCTACTACGCCCGGAGCAGCAGATTTCGACCACAGATGGACCGGTAGCTTCAGACCGGTCAGTTCGCTTAGAGCCGGTTCGAATCAACGACAGAGGAGTACGGATCTTGCGTCGCAAGAAGGTTCCGTTAGTCAAAGTTATATGGAGGAACCACGGACAGGAGGAGAATACCTGGGATCCTCAGGACCTGATGCGACAAAAGTACCCAGAGCTGTTCAGTCAGGTGTACCTCACTACCCCTCAAGATGTTTAATTTATTTTGCTGCTTTAAACTAGTAAGGCTACTCCAAGAAGAGTAGAGGCTAATTTTTGTTTATTGGGATCTTGGTTTTCCAATTGGGTGAATTGGACATAGATTTAGGTTTCCCTTTAAACCTAATTTAGCAAACATGGTGTCGTGATGGGATGTTACAAGTTTCTTTTCTTCGGTTGAAATTCCCGTAGGCTTAACATTGATTTCGGGGACGAAATCTTTGTTTTGTTTATTGGGATTTGTAACATCCCATTTCCAACTAGACCCCTAAGAGTGGTTTTGGCCATGACTAGGTCATGACAAAACCCTAGGAAGCCAGAAATGGGCCAAGAGATAGAAGGCCAAGGTGAGGATCACCACAGTCTACCTATGGCACAACCTCATCACCAAACCTATGGTTTGACCTTAGGGATTCACCATGACTCCATGACCCCACCACAACATCACTAACCTATTATAGGGTCCACTAGAGCCTTAAGGGTCCATTGGAGTCAACCCCAGGTGCCCAAGATGACCTAGAACCACTATAAGCCTAAATTGGGCATGGTGCCCTAACTAAGGGCAGTGTGCCATGGTAAAGCCCAACTAACCCTACCATGGACTTTTTAGACCTAAAGAGGGATCAATGGGTCACTAAGGACCCAAGGATGGCAGCCCAAAGGGTAAAGTTGACCAAAGTCAACTCTAACCCTAAATAGGTCAATCTAACCTACATTGGGTCAAACTGACCTACACAAGGGCCAATTGAAGTTACTTTGCCAAGTGGACCCCACCCAAGCCCTCCTAACCCTAGAGTGAGTCCAATATATCACCAAGGACCCACTGGGACAAATCAAAAATGCTAAGTTGACCAAAGTCAACTCTAGCCCTAAAATGGTCAAAGTGCCCTGCCTAAGGGTCAAGTGACCTCCAAAGGGCCAAGACAACCCTACCTAGGACTTAGGGGAGGCCAATGGATCACCAAGGACCCATTAGGGGAAACCTCAAGACCAAATTGACCAAGGTCAACCATGGTCAAAGTTTAGGAAAAGTTAGCCCAAATGGGCTAACTCAAGCTCAAGCCCAATTCACTTGGGCTAACCTTGCTTTTGAAAGAAATTGTACCTAATCACCTAGAGGGGGGGAGTGAATAGGTGACTTAATCTTTTTAAACTTTTAGGCAGATTATATCACAGATTTATAACTAATTCTTCACAGCAATCAATCAGTAATCACAGAATAAACATGCACACAGAGAACACACAGATTTATAGTGGTTCCCCAAGGTTTGGGTACATCCACTTTCCCCCTTCACCTATCTAGTAGTGTACTAGATTCAGCCAAACTCCTCCAGAATTCCTCAGATCCTCAGATCCTCAGTTCCTACAGCTCAGGTCTAAGGCCCTACAACTCAGTCTTCACAAAGACCTACACTCAGCCTTCAACAAGGCCTACACTCAGCCACAAGGCCTACACTCAGCCACAACAGGCCTACACTCAGAGAAAAAGATCTCCTACACTCAGGAACATAGGCCCTACCACTCAGCCTTTATAATTACAGGCTTACAACTCAGATCCCTAAGGATCCTACAAGAAATTTAGAATATAAAGTATATACCTACAAATCTGAATAAGAGAGAAGAGTTGATAGGTTCTTGATGAGTTATTGAATGAACTCTGCTGAGATCAACCTCACTTGGCTTTCTTCAAAGCTTCTTGAATGTAGAACACAATACGATTGATTCTCTGCAGCTGATCTTCAGTCACTGCAACTTAAGATTCAGAACTAGGTTTGAACCCTTCTTCACAGCCTGGTTCCAACGGCTGTCTTCTTGGAAGGAGCTCTCTCTCTCCAACTTCTTAGATCTTCACTTGAAATGATTCTTCAATGAATAGCTAGATCTTCTTCTCTTTTTTAATCTCAATCATCTCTATCTGTTGACAGTATAAGCCTATATATAGGCCTTCTTCATGGTGACCGGCTGATCCGGTTCCTAATGACTTTCTGACAACTCCGACAGTTGCAGTAGACTGGCTGGAATGGCAGCTGTCATGTCATCCAGTCACTTCTTGAAATATCTGTAACTATCTGAAAGTGTCGAGACAGTCTGTCTTTAAGTGTCAACACTTATAGACCAAGTGTCGACATAAGTAGACTAAGTGTCGACACTAGCATTCAAGGTGTCGACACAACTCCTTGTGTTGTAGAATTTACTTCTCGACACTGCTTCTTCATCATGTGTCGACACTGATATTGTTTGTCGACACAACTCCTTGTTCTTCAGTACTTTGTTGAATTCTTGTAAGTGTCGACACAACTCCTTTGTGTCGACACATCTTCTTGTGTTGAACTTGTTGAGTTTCGACACATATTCTTAGTGTCGACACCTGCCTTCTGTGTTGATACTTTCTTAGTGTCGACACTTTTCCTTGTGTCGACACATATTCTTAGTGTTGAGACTTTTGCTGAGTGTCGACACATCTCCTTTGTGTCGACACATGTACTTAGAATTTTGTTGAACTTTGCTGAATGTCGACACAGCCTCCAAGTGTCGACACTTTCTTCATGTGTTGAGTCTTCTACTGTATGTCGACACATTCTTTATTATGTCGACAAATTCTTCATGTGCTGAGTCTTCTGCTGTGTGTCGACACATTCTTCATTATGTCGACACTCTTACTCAGACTCTATTGAAATTTGCTGAGTGTCGACACAGCCTCCAAGTGTCGACACTTTCTGATGTAGACAAAGTTCCTCTAGGTGTCGACACTAATTTTAAGTGTCGACACAGCTTCACTGGACTTTTCTTCATTGAGTGTCGACATAACCTGTATGTGTCGACACTTTCTGTCTGGTGTCGACTCTATATCCCTGGTGTCGACACAATTACTCCAAGTGTCGACACTGCTTGTCTGGGTGTCGAAACAAGTCTTCTTGAGTGTCGACACTTTCCTTCTGGGTGTCGACACATGGACTTAGAAACTTTTTAGCTTTCCCTGCAAATACTTAACCTGCACAACTAAACTCAAAACACATCAAATACATTTTGATGTATATCATTGAGTAGGGTGAGGCTTCTTCAAATCAGGTACATTCATTCCAATGTACCCAACAATCTCCCCCTATTTGGAGAAATCATAACCCTTAGTCAATGATATACACCATACATAACAAAATTACAGTATGATGAAAAGCAGGATTATGCAATCAGGGAAAGTACATAAACATGTATTAAACAAAACATGTACACACATATATCTCAGAACAATTATGCAATAGATTTTTCACACATCACATTGTTCTAACAACTTTGTCATATTCATTATGCAAAAGTTTACAGAGTGTTTAAAATCAAAAGATTACAACTGTAAACTAAAGATAATTTTATTCTATTTTTGGTCAGCCTCCTTGATAACTATGCCCTTCCCAGACTGTATCTTTGCTTGCACAGGGGCTTCAGCATCTTCAGCAGTAGCAGGCTTCTTGCCTTTAAGATCCTTTTTCTTCTGCTCTTCAGTCTTAATCTTCTGCCTCTCAAAGTAATGATAAAGCTTGGGAAAGTACTTTCTAGGCTCCTGGGCAGTAGGAGGTAGCTTTCCCATCTTAGCCTTTCTCCTGTATTGCACAATGGCTTCTTATCTATTTTCATGCTTCCTCCACTCCAGTTCAGAATACCACTTGTTTCTATCTTGAATGTTATCTTTGGCAGCTTTCCAAGCAGTTAAGATAATATACCTTGAAGTGGGGCTCCACTGTTCAAAATCAGGCCTTTGTTCAACTTGCTCTCTAAACCTCTTCTTAGATAACTGAGTCTCTTGTTTTTTCAGCAACAAAGCTTCTTGTTCTTTCAGTATAGCCTATGGCACTGGCTGAACCACCTTTTCTATGATGACATTTTGCTTTCCATCAGGAGGGCTATACATGGACTGTATATCTGCTTGTACCATATCAAAGTCTGGTGGAGGATAGATCACTTGAGCTACTTCAGCTTGCTCACCTCCAAGATAGGCAGGATTAATCCCAGAATCTGCAACATTATCATCATCACATAAAGGAGGATAACCAAGAGTGGCTCTGATGGAATTAGAAATCCATTTTGCATGATCAGAGCCTGCTTTGACTAACACCCTCTCCCCCTTTATGACTTCTCTTTCTATGTGATCTCTTAGATCATCTTTCTGGAATCTTATTTGGGCATTCAGATAATTTACTACATCTTTGTATAAAGGTTTTAACCTTTGGAGCTTTTCAGTTATTAACTTCTGAGAGTTTTCAATAGCAGAAGTAACAGCAGTGAGTCCCTCTTGTAATGCTTTATCAAATTCTGCCTTAGCTGTAGCATTAGCTGTTGTCTGCCCAATAGCTATATTTTTCATTTCTGTGACAATTGCATTGTGTGGAGTAGTCAAATTGTTATTCATCCTTATTTGATTCTACAGATCATAGCCTTGCTTCAGTGCAATATCATCCACTTGAGCTTTTATCTTCTCTTGATGTGTAGCCAAGTAAACCACTGCATTCCCTCCCTTGTGGAAGCAATCAGTCATCTCCTTTTTATTCAGATTCATTTCAAATCTTATAGACTTAATGTCTTGGGCCAGATCAAACTGTAGATACTTATGCCCCTCATCCATATACGTTTCTATTGCTTTCCTTTGCTCATCAAGCTTTATCTGTAATGCAACCATCAAAGAACTAAAATCTGTTGATGGTGCAGGCTGTGGGGTAGGCTATTGTGCAATGGTTTGTAAAGCCTTCTTATAATTTTGGCTCCTCCTCTTGAAGACTTGAAACTTTCTATTTTTAGCTCTGGCAGCCTCCTCATCTTCAGAAGCAGATGTGCTTGCAATATCAACCCTATCCTTAGGGCTTGGAGGTAACTCCTTCTGCACTTCAGGTTCTTTCCTAGCAGTTTCCTCAACAATAACTACTTGCTCCCCCTCAACATGAGCATTCTCCCCCTCAGCAGCAACACTTTCCTTCACAAAGTCTGTTTGTAGAAGATCTGGGAATAGCTCTTCTAGGGTAAATTCCTGCTGAGGATGGTGTGGAGATTCCCTTATCTCATCAACAACTTGATCAGATACTACTTGATTTGCAACAGATGTGTCCTCCACGACAACATCTGTGGGTTGACTATCAATCTGAGGTTGCTGATTAACATCAGATAATTTGTCAGTTATAACATCACTCTCAAGAAGGAAATCGAATTGGTTGATTTCAGTGATTTCCTCAAGAATGGTTTGGGAAGCCTGTTCACTCTCTAGTGGAGTTGACTCATCCACCAGTAAAGGCTCCCCCTGGATGGAATCCTGGTGAAGTGGGCTAGCTTGTGGTAGCTCTCCCTGCCTCTCCGCATTAACCTGTCCAGCTGGAGACTTTCCAGCAATTCCAGTATCTTCTTCATCAGGAGTGAAGACAACTTGTTCTTCTGAACTGCTGGATGATACTTGAGCCACTGGGGTTGTCTTCCTCTTCTTCTTCTTTAGTGGGGTTTCCTTCTCAGGAGTTGGCATTTCCTTAGTCAGGACCCTATCTCACCTTGAGAAGATCCTCATGTCCATCTTCCTCATGTGGTTGATTTTAGATCCAGCAGCTTGGCTCATTACTTCTGGTATACTACCAGCCAAGTAAAGACTTAGTATCCTACCCAAAATGAGTTTCTTCAGACTCTCCTTAATCTTCTCAAACACTACTGCAGACCAATCAGTATGTAGCTGGAAGATTAACCTTGTCATCAGATTGAACATATAAGCTGAAATCCTGTCATGTCCTCCAGACTTGCACAGGATCACCTTGCCAACAATTTCAGAGAGAAATTTGCCTTGACTGTTCATTCCCTTTCTGTTGAATACTGATCCAATTTTCATCTTGGAATCCAGTCCACACCATGTTAAAGCTTCTCTGGTCTTAGAAGCAGAAACTTCAGCTTCTTCCTTAGTCCTTGGTAGGTTTAGTATCTTTCTCAAACTCTTTGGTGAGACCTTCACCTTTTCTCCATGAACCCTTGACTTTATCTTGAGTCCAGATTCGTCTAGGGTTGCTGCATTCAAAAATTCTAGAAATTCTTTCTTCCATATCTTGGTTGGCTCTAAAACAAGAAAATCTAACCCTGAGTTTGCAACTAGGGTTACCACATCCTTGATCTCTAGTTCTGCGTCATCAAACGCATGTCGCACCAGTTCATATCCTTTATTTACGTTCTCTTCGAGCTTGGGCTCCATTAGGGTTTGAAGAATTTGAATTCAGAGAAGAGAGGTGTCGACACACAAGTTTGGTCTCGAAACTTTGGTGAGCGTGTCGACAGACAATGGCGAAATCCTATTTATACCTTTCTAAGATTGAAGATGAAAGGGCGCGTCAAGAAACTTAAATTGTGTCGACACTGTTGAAAAGTGTCGACACAGACTTATAATGTCTCGACAACTATGTGTCGACACAAGTATAGTCGACAGAATATATGTGTCGACACTTGTTTATGTGTCAACACCACTTAGCTCGACACTTAGTCGAGACTTTACTTGTTTAATTCTGTGTAAATTCTAAGTGTTGACACCACCTTGGTTGTATTGACACCGACCCTGTATGTGTCGACACTAATTTTCTGAATTGTCGACACCAACTTCCTTGATGTGTCGACACCTTTTCCCTGAAGTGTCGACATCAATTCTCTATCTCGACACAGACAACTCTGTGTGTCGACACTATTTTACTTAGCCATTCTTGTAAACTTATTCTAAGTTTATCATACCTAATTCAATTTTGAACCTATTGAACTTTTTTTCTTCTAGGGGCTTAGTATACATGTCAGCTAGTTGATTATCTGTATTAACATACTTCAGTGAAATATCTTCTTGTTCTACATGTTCACTTAGAAAATGATATTTTATTTCAATGTGTATAGTTCTACTATGGGAAACAAGATTGTTTGCAATAGATATAGCACTAGTAGAATCACAAAACAGTGGTGTTCTACTTACTTGAATACCATAGTCTTCTAGCTGATGTTGTATCCATAGAAGTTGAGCACAACAACTTCCTGCAGCCACATATTCTGATTCTGCTGTGGAGATAGCCACACTTGTTTGCTTATTGCTACTCCATGATATCAGTCTTCCACCTAGGAATTGACAGGTTCCAGTTGTACTCTTTCTATCTTCTTTGCAGCCTGCAAAATATGCATTTGAATAACCTGTTAGTTCAAAGTCTCCATTCCTAGGGTACCAAAGGCCTAGATAAGGAATGCCCTTAAGATATCTTAGAATTCTTTTGACTGCTGTCAAATGAGACTCTTTAGGGCATGCTTGGTACCTAGCACAGACACATGTAGCATACATGATATCTGGTCTACTTGCAGTCAAATACAATAGGGATCCAACTATCCCTCTATACAAAGTCTCATCTACAGGTTTCCCTGCATCATCTTTGCTAAGAGACATACTTGACCCCATAGGAGTTTTCATGGTACTGGAAGATTCCATACCATACTTCCTTATTAATTCTAGGGTAAACTTAGACTGGCATATGGATAAACCATTCTCAGTCTGTCTAACTTGGATACCTAAGAAGAACTTAAGTTCCCCCATACTGCTCATCTTAAATTGTCCTTGCATTAGTTTTGCAAACTTTCTGCAAAGACTATTTTCAGTAGACCCAAATATTATGTCATCTACAAATATTTAGACTAGTATGATCTTGCCTCTGGATTCCCTAAGGAATAGAGTCATGTCTATTTTCCCCCTTGTGAATTTATTCTCAATGAGGAAACTAGACAGGGTTTCATACCAAGCCCTAGGGGCTTGTTTTAACCCATACAAAGCCTTCCTAAGTCTATAGACATAATTAGGTTGAGTTGAATCAACAAAACCTGATGGCTGTTCCACATAGATCTCTTCCTTCAGATTACCATTCAGAAAGGCTGACTTAACATCCATTTGGTATACTTTAAATCCTTGATAGGTTGCATAGGGCAGGAACATCCTTATGGCTTCCAGTCTGACTACTGGAGCAAAGGTTTGAACAAAGTCAATACCTTCTTCCTGCCTATATCCCTTGGCAACCAGTCTTGCTTTGTTCTTAATAATCACTCCATGTTCATCCATCTTGTTCCTAAAGATCCACTTAGTTCCAATTATGTTGTGGTCTTTTGGTTTAGGAACAAGCTCCCAGACTTTGCATCTCTTAAATTGATTCAGATCCTCTTATATTGCCTCAATCCAATGAGGGTCTAGGATGGCTTCTTCAAATTTCTTTGGCTCTACTTGGGATAGGAAACTGGAGTAGAGCACTGCACTCAGATTTCTGCTCCTTGTTTGTACCCCTTGACTTAGATCACCAATGATTTGATTGGCTGTATGATCTCTCAAATGTCTACTGGCTGGAGGTAGCCTGGCTTCAGGTTGAACTCCTTCAGCTTCTTCAACTTGCTGCACTCCTTGGTCTTCTTCTGCATCAGGTGCATGTAGTACTCCCTCTGGACAACAGCCACTATCATCTACATGCTGACTTGCAGTAGATCCTTCTTCAATAGTGAGCTTGTCCATCTTCTTAGTCACACCTGTGGAGCTGCAAATACTTCTAGACAACTCATTGTTAATAAGTCTAGCTTCATCAAATACTACATGTACGGACTCTTCTACAACTTGAGTAGTCGATTTGTAGACTCTATAAGCCTTACTATTGTTGTTGTACCCAACAAAGATCCCCTCTTATGATTTGGCAGCAAACTTAGTCAAGTAAGACTTTCCATTATTAAGTATAAAGCACTTACAACCAAAGATCCTGAAATAGAATAGATTTGGCTTTCTGCCTTTCACAATCTAATAGGGGGTCTTATTGTGGCTTTTAGTAATGGTAGCCCTATTAATTACATGGCATGCAGTATTAACTGCCTCAGCCCAGAAATATTCTGGGAGAGATGTGTCACTTAATAGGGTTCTACCAGCCTCAATCAAGGTTCTATTTTTCCTCTCAGCAATGCCATTTTGCTGAGGTGTTCTTGGTGAAGAAAATTCCTGAAATATCCCAAATTCTTCACATAGTTTTGTCATACTATCAGACTGAAATTCAGTACCATGGTCACTTCTTATTTTGACCACTGTACTGTCTAACTCATTCTGAATTTGTTTGACAAAGTTATATAAGATATTAGGTGTTTCAGATTTCTGTCTAAGGAAGAATACCCAGAAAAACCTTGAGTAGTCATCTACAACCACAAATGTGTAGACCTTCCTATATAGGCTGTGAACTGGCATAGGACCAAAGAGATCCATATGCAAGAGGTATAAGCACCTCACAACATCTTTTTTCTCAATGCTATTAAAGGTGGATCTAGTCTGCTTGCCCTTTTGACAAGCTGAACATATCCCATCTTTAATACACTTAACTTGAGGACTATTCCTCACTAACTCTTTGCTATAGAGTTGGCCAATTGTCTTGTAGTTAAGATGGGCTAGTCTCTTGTGCCATTTGACACAATGAGAGACTTTCTTATCAGCTACAAGACACACTGGAGAACCATTATTCTCACACATAATGTCTAGGCAATAGACATTTCTTTTTTTATAACCAGTCAAAATGATCTCTTGATCATTTGATCTCTTGATATGACAACCATCTTTGACAAATGAGATGTCATATCCTAAATCACTCAGTTGACTTATACTAATAAGGTTATGTTTCAAACCTTTAACATAAGCCACTTGAGTAATTGTTATATGGGTGCTAGAAATGTTACCAAAACCCTTGATGATTCGTTTTTCAGAACCACCAAAGGTGACTTTAGGACCATCCTTGATTGGTGTGAAGTCCTTTAGCAATCCCCTAGTTCCAGTCATGTGCCTGGAATATCCACTGTCCAAGTATCATATTGGGGCATGGCCACTTGGACTCACCTGTAAAACAGATTATTTGACCTTAGAACCCAAAGAATTTTTGGGTCCTTGGTGTTGGTTAGTTTTCCTCTTAACAAATCTACCTACAGATCTTCCAACATGCAGTTTGCTACTCAACTTGGCACTAGAATTGCGCCAACAGTCTATGGCAAAGTGGCCTACCTTGCCACAGCACCAGCACTCAAATCTATTGTACCTTTGCTTAGGTACATCCCTAGCTATTTTATCTACAGCTAGCTTGTTGAGAGCTGGGGCTTTGCCCTTAGACTTAGACTTTACAGTCCTAGCAGGGTTAGTAAACCCTAATCCAGTTTTACCCTTGTGAGGTATAAAATCATCTATCAAAGGTAGAACTGATTTTGGTTTAGAGAACCTTGCAACTATATCTCTCTCCTTCTGAAGACTAATCTCCAGATTTCTGATTTGATCATTCTTAAATGCTATAGTCCCCATCTGAATAACAGTTATGTTCTTCAGTCTGGCAATTTCATTTAACTTTTGATCAATCAGCATCTCAAAATCAGTTGCAGCCTCTTTGAGACAAGCAATTTCCTTAGCCTGACTCTTGACCAAGGATTTGCTTTTCTTAAAAGCTTGCAACAGAACTCTATATTCATCAATCAACTGATGAATATCCACTTCAGATTCAGATCCACTGGCATCACTTGATGCTGATGTAACTGAATCTGAACTAGCACTAGAAATTGAACTTAAAGAACAATTTTGTACCTGACTAGGTCCAGACTGATCCTATATTTTGTCACCTTCTGTTAAGGCCATCAGTCCTTGAAACTGATTGTCCTCTTGCTCATATATAGAGTTCATTAGTTGGATGAACTCCTCTTCCTCTTCTTCAGCAAACAGTCCTATGTAAGCTTCAGCTTCTGACTCAGTTTCTGAAGAAGACATGTCTGACAGGCCTTTGTCCTTCTTGGCAACAAAGGACCTTTCCTTCTTGCCCTTGAATTGAGTCTTTTTCTTATCTGTTGACTCTTTCCTTTTCTCTGGACAGTCTGCAACAACATGTCCTTGCTTGTTACAGCAATAGCATACAATTTTTGATAAAGTTGCTTTGCTTGGCGTGGGCTTCCTCCTATCTTTCTTTGATGACTTCTTGTTATGATAATAGTCATCTTTTCCCTGTGAAGTGGATGGCTTTGACCTCCACTGTTTCTTCTTTAGAAACTTCTGAAAGTGTCTTGTGAAAGCTGTAAAGTCCTCATCACTCTCACTGTTTTCAGAATTTCTGCTTTCTGAATCATCTGACTCAGTCTCAGCAACCCTTGGAGGTGGAGATGGAGACTTACTTTTGTATTTTCTGGTGGCTTCTGTCTTGAATGCCACTGCTCTTTTTTTATTCTAAATTCTGGTAGTCTTCTCCTCTTCTTTCCTTACCATCAACTGCATTTCATAGGATAGCAGTTTTCCAAACAAAGTTGGAGGAGGAATATCTGCTAACTTGGCCATTTCCCTAATGACACAGATCTTGGTGTCCCAATCCTTTGTTAGGGACCTTAAGAACTTATCATTCAGCTCATAATTGCTGAACTCTCTTCCATAGGACATTAACTCATTAACTATCCTATAGAATTTCTTATAGCATTCTGTTATGCTATCAGACCTGCCTTGTCTGAAGCTCTCATATTCTTGGTTTAACAAAGACTTTCTGTCTTGTCTAACTTCTTCTGAACCCTCCATATACACTATAAGAGTATCCCACATCTCCTTTGATGTCTTACAGTGTATCAATTTCTGAAATGTAGCATCATCTATAGCACTCACAATGATATTCTGAGGCCTCTTGTCCATGGTGGCCAGAATAATCTCATTTTTTGTCATTTCAGAAAAGTCCTTAGGTGTTCTCTGATTTGCATCCAGGACTGAAACCTTCATAGGCACATATGACCCTTCTTTAACTGTGATATAGATTCTAGGGTCTGAAGCTTCCATAAACAGTCTCACCCTTTCTTTCCAGATGCCAAAAATCTCTTTTCTGCAAATGGGCAACTTCATGGATCCAAGTTCCTTATGATTCTCTATTGAACCCATTTTCTTGATTTTCTTGATTATGCTGAATCTGTCCTTGATTTCACTGAATCTGCCAATAGTATCTACTCAGACCGTTATGTCCCTTTTTGAGTAAACTGGCTCTGATACCACTTGAAAGAAATTGTACCTAATCACCTAGAGGGGGGGGGGGGGTGAATAGGTGACTTAATCTTTTTAAACTTTTAGGCAGATTATATCACAGATTTATAACTAATTCTTCATAGCAATCAATCAGCAATCACAGAATAAACATGCACACAGAGAACACACAGATTTATAGTGGTTCCCCAAGGTTTGGGTACATCCACTTTCCCCCTTCGCCTATCTAGTAGTGTACTATATTCGGCCAAACTCCTCCAGAATTCCTCAGATCCTCAGATATTACACTCAGAACCCCAAACAGGTTCCTACAGCTCAGGCCCAAGGGCCTACAACTCAGTCTTCACAAAGACCTACACTCAGCCTTCAACAAGGCCTACACTCATCCACAAGGCCTACACTCAGCCACAACAGGCCTACACTCAGAGAAATAGATCTCCTACACTCAGGCACATAGGCCCTACCACTCAGCCTTTATAATTATAGACTTACAACTCAGATCCCTAAGGATCCTACAAGAAATTTAGAATACAAAGTATATACCTACAACTCTGAATAAGAGAGAAGAGTTGATAGGTTCTTGATGAGTTCTTGAATGAACTCTGCTGAGATCAACCTCACTTGGCTTTCTTCAAAGCTTCTTGAATGTAGAACACAATACGATTGATTCTCTGCAGCTGATCTTCAGTCACTGCAACTTAAGATTCAGAACTAGGTTTGAACCCTTCTTCACAGCCTGGTTCCAACGGCTGTCTTCTTGGAAGGAGCTCTCTCTCTCCAACTTCTTAGATCTTCACTTGAAATGATTCTTCAATGAATAGCTAGATCTTCTTCTCTTTTTTAATCTCAATCATCTCTATCTGTTGACAGTATAAGCCTATATATAGGCCTTCTTCATGGTGACCGGCTGATCCGGTTCCTAATGACTTTCTGACAACTCCGACAGTTGCAGTAGACCGGCTGGAATGGCAGCTGTCATGTCATCCAGTCACTTCTTGAAATATCTGTAACTATCTGAAAGTGTCGAGACAGTCTGTCTTTAAGTGTCAACACTTATAGACCAAGTGTCGACATAAGTAGACTAAGTGTCGACACTAGCATTCAAGGTGTCGACACAACTCCTTGTGTTGTAGAATTTACTTCTCGACACTGCTTCTTCATCATGTGTCGACACTGATATTGTTTGTCGACACAACTCCTTGTTCTTCAGTACTTTGTTGAATTCTTGTAAGTGTCGACACAACTCCTTTGTGTCGACACATCTTCTTGTGTTGAACTTGTTGTGTTTCGACACATATTCTTAGTGTCGACACCTGCCTTCTGTGTTGATACTTTCTGAGTGTCGACACTTTTCCTTGTGTCGACACATATTCTTAGTGTTGAGACTTTTGCTGAGTGTCGACACATCTCCTTTGTGTCGACACATGTACTTAGAATTTTGTTGAACTTTGCTGAATGTCGACACAGCCTCCAAGTGTCGACACTTTCTTCATGTGTTGAGTCTTCTACTGTGTGTCGACACATTCTTTATTATGTCGACAAATTCTTCATGTGCTGAGTCTTCTGCTGTGTGTCGACACATTCTTCATTATGTCGACACTCTTACTCAGACTCTATTGAAATTTGCTGAGTGTCGACACAGCCTCCAAGTGTCGACACTTTCTGATGTAGACAAAGTTCCTCTAGGTGTCGACACTAATTTTAAGTGTCGACACAGCTTCACTGGACTTTTCTTCATTGAGTGTCGACATAACCTGTATGTGTCGACACTTTCTGTCTGGTGTCGACTCTATATCCCTGGTGTCGACACAATTACTCCAAGTGTCGACACTGCTTGTCTGGGTGTCGAAACAAGTCTTCTTGAGTGTCGACACTTTCCTTCTGGGTGTCGACACATGGACTTAGAAACTTTTTAGCTTTCCCTGCAAATACTTAACCTGCACAACTAAACTCAAAACACATCAAATACATTTTGATGTATATCATTGAGTAGGGTGAGGCTTCTTCAAATCAGGTACATTCATTCCAATGTACCCAACAATCTCCCCCTATTTGGAGAAATCATAACCCTTAGTCAATGATATACACCATACATAACAAAATTACAGTATGATGAAAAGCAGAATTATGCAATCAGGGAAAGTACATAAACATGTATTAAACAAAACATGTACACACATATATCTCAGAACAATTATGCAATAGATTTTTCACACATCACATTGTTCTAACAACTTTGTCATATTCATTATACAAAAGTTTGCAGAGTGTTTAAAATCAAAAGATTACAACTGTAAACTAAAGATAATTTTATTCTATTTTTGGTCAGCCTCCTTGATAACTATGCCCTTCCCAGACTGTATCTTTGCTTGCACAGGGGCTTCAGCATCTTCAGCAGCAGCAGGCTTCTTGCCTTTAAGATCCTTTTTCTTCTGCTCTTCAGTCTTAATCTTCTGCCTCTCAAAGTAATGATAAAGCTTGGGAAAGTACTTTCTAGGCTCCTGGGCAGTAGGAGGTAGCTTTCCCATCTTAGCCTTTCTCCTGTATTGCACAATGGATTCTTATCTATTTTCATGCTTCCTCCACTCCAGTTCAGAATACCACTTGTTTCTATCTTGAATGTCATCCTTGGCAGCTTTCCAAGCAGTTAAGATAATATTCCTTGAAGTGGGGCTCCACTGTTCAAAATCAGGCCTTTGTTCAACTTGCTCTCTAAACCTCTTCTTAGATAACTGAGTCTCTTGTTTTTTCAGCAACAAAGCTTCTTGTTCTTTCAGTATAGCCTATGGCACTGGCTGAACCACCTTTTCTATGATGACATTTTGCTTTCCATCAGGAGGGCTATACATGGACTGTATATCTGCTTGTACCATATCAAAGTCTGGTGGAGGATAGATCACTTGAGCTACTTCAGCTTGCTCACCTCCAAGATAGGCAGGATTAATCCCAGACTCTGCAACATTATCATCATCACATAAAGGAGGATAACCAAGAGTGGCTCTGATGGAATTAGAAATCCATTTTGCATGATCAGAGCCTGCTTTGACTAACACCCTCTCCCCCTTTATGACTTCTCTTTCTATGTGATCTCTTAGATCATCTTTCTGGAATCTTATTTGGGCATTCAGATAATTTACTACATCTTTGTAGAAAGGTTTTAACCTTTGGAGCTTTTCAGTTATTAACTTCTGAGAGTTTTCAATAGCAGAAGTAACAGCAGTGAGTCCCTCTTGTAATGCTTTATCAAATTCTGCCTTAGCTGTAGCATTAGCTGTTGTCTGCCCAATAGCTATATTTTTCATTTCTGTGACAATTGCATTGTGTGGAGCAGTCAAATTGTTATTCATCCTTATTTGATTCTACAGATCATAGCCTTGCTTCAGTGCAATATCATCCACTTGAGCTTTTATCTTCTCTTGATGTGTAGCCAAGTAAACCACTGCATTCCCTCCCTTGTGGAAGCAATCAGTCATCTCCTTTTTATTCAGATTCATTTCAAATCTTATAGACCTAATGTCTTGGGCCAGATCAAACTGTAGATACTTATGCCCCTCATCCATATACGTTTCTATTGCTTTCCTTTGCTCATCAAGCTTTATCTGTAATGCAACCATCAAAGAACTAAAATCTGTTGATGGTGCAGGTTGTGGGGTAGGCTATTGTGCAATGGTTTGTAAAGCCTTCTTATAATTTTGGCTCCTCCTCTTGAAGACTTGAAACTTTCTATTTTTAGCTCTGGCAGCCTCCTCATCTTCAGAAGCAGATGTGCTTGCAATATCAACCCTATCCTTAGGGCTTGGAGGTAACTCCTTCTGCACTTCAGGTTCTTTCCTAGCAGTTTCCTCAACAATAACTACTTGCTCCCCCTCAACATGAGCATTCTCCCCCTCAGCAGCAACACTTTCCTTCATAAAGTCTGTTTGTAGAAGATCTGGGAATAGCTCTTCTAGGGTAAATTCCTGCTGAGGATGGTGTGGAGATTCCCTTATCTCATCAACAACTTGATCAGATACTACTTGATTTGCAACAGATGTGTCCTCCACGACAACATCTGTGGGTTGACTATCAATCTGAGGTTGCTGATTAACATCAGATAATTTGTCAGTTATAACATCACTCTCAAGAAGGAAATCGAATTGGTTGATTTCAGTGATTACCTCAAGAATGGTTTGGGTAGCCTGTTCACTCTCTAGTGGAGTTGACTCATCCACCAGTAAAGGCTCCCCCTGGATGGAATCCTGGTGAAGTGGGCTAGCTTGTGGTAGCTCTCCCTGCCTCTCCGCATTAACCTGTCCAGCTGGAGACTTTCCAGCAATTCCAGTATCTTCTTCATCAGGAGTGAAGACAACTTGTTCTTCTGAACTGCTGGATGACACTTGAGCCACTAGGGCTGTCTTCCTCTTCTTCTTCTTTAGTGGGGTTTCCTTCTCAGGAGTTGGCATTTCCTTAGTCAGGACCCTATCTCACCTTGAGAAGATCCTCATGTCCATCTTCCTCATGTGGTTGATTTTAGATCCAGCAGCTTGGCTCATTACTTCTGGTATACTACCAGCCAAGTAAAGACTTAGTATCCTACCCAAAATGAGTTTCTTCAGACTCTCCTTAATCTTCTCAAACACTACTGCAGACCAATCAGTATGTAGCTGGAAGATTAACCTTGTCATCAGATTGAACATATAAGCTGAAATCCTGTCATGTCCTCCAGACTTGCACAGGATCACCTTGCCAACAATTTCAGAGAGAAATTTGCCTTGACTGTTCATTCCCTTTCTGTTGAATACTAATCCAATTTTCATCTTGGAATCCAGTCCACACCATGTTAAAGCTTCTCTGGTCTTAGAAGTAGAAACTTCAGCTTCTTCCTTAGTCCTTGGTAGGTTTAGTATCTTTCTCAAACTCTTTGGTGAGACCTTCACCTTTTCTCCATGAACCCTTGACTTTATCTTGAGTCTAGATTCGTCTAGGGTTGCTGCATTCAAAAATTCTAGAACTTCTTTCTTCCATATCTTGGTTGGCTCTAAAACAAGAAAATCTAACCCTGAGTTTGCAACTAGGGTTACCACATCCTTGATCTCTAGTTTTGCGTCATCAAACGCATGTCGCACCAGTTCATATCCTTTATTTACGTTCTCTTCGAGCTTGGGCTCCATTAGGGTTTGAAGAATTTGAATTCAGAGAAGAGAGGTGTCGACACACAAGTTTGGTCTCGAAACTTTGGTGAGCGTGTCGACAGACAATGGCGAAATCCTATTTATACCTTTCTAAGATTGAAGATGAAAGGGCGCGTCAAGAAACATAAATTGTGTCGACACTGTTGAAAAGTATCGACACAGACTTATAATGTCTCGACAACTATGTGTCGACACAAGTATAGTCGACAGAATATATGTGTCGACACTTGTTTATGTGTCAACACCACTTAGCTCGACACTTAGTAGAGACTTTACTTGTTTAATTCTATGTAAATTCTAAGTGTTGACACCACCTTGGTTGTATTGACACCGACCCTGTATGTGTCGACACTAATTTTCTGAATTGTCGACACCAAATTCCTTGATGTGTCGACACCTTTTCCCTGAAGTGTCGACATCAATTCTCTATCTCGACACAGACAACTCTGTGTGTCGACACTATTTTACTTAGCCATTCTTGTAAACTTATTCTAAGTTTATCATACCTAATTCAATTTTGAACCTATTGAACTTGGTTTCTTCTAGGGGCTTAGTATACATGTCAGCTAGTTGATTATCTGTATTAACATACTTCAGTGAAATATCTTCTTGTTCTACATGTTCACTTAGAAAATGATATTTTATTTCAATGTGTATAGTTCTACTATGGGAAACAAGATTGTTTGCAATAGATATAGCACTAGTAGAATCACAAAACAGTGGTGTTCTACTTACTTGAATACCATAGTCTTCTAGCTGATGTTGTATCCATAGAAGTTGAGCACAACAACTTCCTGCAGCCACATATTCTGATTCTGCTGTGGAGATAGCCACACTTGTTTGCTTATTGCTACTCCATGATATCAGTCTTCCACCTAGGAATTGACAGGTTCCAGTTGTACTCTTTCTATCTTCTTTGCAGCCTGCAAAATATGCATTTGAATAACCTGTTAGTTCAAAGTCTCCATTCCTAGGGTACCAAAGGCCTAGATAAGGAATGCCCTTAAGATATCTTAGAATTCTTTTGACTGCTGTCAAATGAGACTCTTTAGGGCATGCTTGGTACCTAGCACAGACACATGTAGCATACATGATATCTGGTCTACTTGCAGTCAAATACAATAGGGATCCAACTATCCCTCTATACAAAGTCTCATCTACAGGTTTCCCTGCATCATCTTTGCTAAGAGACATACTTGACCCCATAGGAGTTTTCATGGTACTGGAAGATTCCATACCATACTTCCTTATTAATTCTAGGGTAAACTTAGACTGGCATATGGATAAACTATTCTCAGTCTGTCTAACTTGGATACCCAAGAAGAACTTAAGTTCCCCCATACTGCTCATCTTAAATTGTCCTTGCATTAGTTTTGCAAACTTTCTGCAAAGACTATTTTCAGTAGACCAAAATATTATGTCATCTACAAATATTTAGACTAGTATGATCTTGCCTCTGGATTCCCTAAGGAATAAAGTCATGTCTATTTTCCCCCTTGTGAATTTATTCTCAATGAGGAAACTAGACAGGGTTTCATACCAAGCCCTAGGGGCTTGTTTTAACCCATACAAAGCCTTCCTAAGTCTATAGACATAATTAGGTTGAGTTGAATCAACAAAACCTGATGGCTTTTCCACATAGATCTCTTCCTTCAGATTACCATTCAGAAAGGCTGACTTAACATCCATTTGGTATACTTTAAATCCTTGATAGGTTGCATAGGGCAGGAACATCCTTATGGCTTCCAGTCTGGCTACTGGAGCAAAGGTTTGAACAAAGTCAATACTTTCTTCATGCATATATCCCTTGGCAACCAGTCTTGCTTTGTTCTTAATAATCACTCCATGTTCATCCATCTTGTTCCTAAAGATCCACTTAGTTCCAATTATGTTGTGGTCTTTTGGTTTAGGAACAAGCTCCCAGACTTTGCATCTCTTAAATTGATTCAGATCCTCTTATATTGCCTCAATCCAATGAGGGTCTAGGATGGCTTCTTCAAATTTCTTTGGCTCTACTTGGGATAGGAAACTGGAGTAGAGCACTGCACTCAGATTTCTGCTCCTTGTTTGTACCCCTTGACTTAGATCACCAATGATTTGATTGGCTGGATGATCTCTCAAATGTCTACTGGCTGGAGGTAGCCTGGCTTCAGGTTGAACTCCTTCAGCTTCTTCAACTTGCTGCACTCCTTGGTCTTCTTCTGCATCAGGTGCATGTAGTACTCCCTCTGGACAACAGCCACTATCATCTACATGCTGACTTGCAGTAGATCCTTCTTCAATAGTGAGCTTGTCCATCTTCTTAGTCACACCTGTGGAGCTGCAAATACTTCTAGACAACTCATTGTTAATAAGTCTAGCTTCATCAAATACTACATGTACGGACTCTTCTACAACTTGAGTAGTCGAGTTGTAGACTTTATAAGCCTTACTATTGTTGTTGTACCCAACAAAGATCCCCTCTTATGATTTGGCAGCAAACTTAGTCAAGTAAGACTTTCCATTATTAAGTATAAAGCACTTACAACCAAAGATCCTGAAATAGAATAGATTTGGCTTTCTGCCTTTCACAATCTAATAGGGGGTCTTATTGTGGCTTTTAGTAATGGTAGCCCTATTAATTACATGGCATGCAGTATTAACTGCCTCAGCCCAGAAATATTCTGGGAGAGATGTGTCACTTAATAGGGTTCTACCAGCCTCAATCAAGGTTCTATTTTTCCTCTCAGCAATGCCATTTTGCTGAGGTGTTCTTGGTGAAGAAAATTCCTGAAATATCCCAAATTCTTCACATAGTTTTGTCATACTATCAGACTGAAATTCAGTACCATGGTCACTTCTTATTTTGACCACTGTACTGTCTAACTCATTCTGAATTTGTTTGACAAAGTTATATAAGATATTAGGTGTTTCAGATTTCTGTCTAAGGAAGAATACCCAGAAAAACCTTGAGTAGTCATCTACAACCACAAATGTGTAGACCTTCCTACATAGGCTGTGAACTGGCATAGGACCAAAGAGATCCATATGCAAGAGGTATAAGCACCTCACAACATCTTTTTTCTCAATGCTATTAAAGGTGGATCTAGTCTGCTTGCCCTTTTGACAAGCTGAACATATCCCATCTTTAATACACTTAACTTGAGGACTATTCCTCACTAACTCTTTGCTATAGAGTTGGCCAATTGTCTTGTAGTTAAGATGGGCTAGCCTCTTGTGACATTTGACACAATGAGAGACTTTCTTATCAGCTACAAGACACACTGGAGAACCATTATTCTCACACATAATGTCTAGGCAATAGACATTTCTTTTTTTATAACCAGTCAAAATGATCTCTTGATCATTTGATCTCTTGATATGACAACCATCTTTGACAAATGAGATGTCATATCCTAAATCACTCAGTTGACTTATACTAATAAGGTTATGTTTCAAACCTTTAACATAAGCCACTTGAGTAATTGTTATATGGGTGCTAGAAATGTTACCAAAACCCTTGATGATTCGTTTTTCAGAACCACCAAAGGTGACTTTAGGACCATCCTTGATTGGTGTGAAGTCCTTTAGCAATCCCCTAGTTCCAGTCATGTGCCTGGAATATCCACTGTCCAAGTATCATATTGGGGCATGGCCACTTGGACTCACCTGTAAAACAGATTATTTGACCTTAGAACCCAAAGAATTCTTGGGTCCTTGGTGTTGGTTAGTTTTCCTCTTAACAAATCTACCTACAGATCTTCCAACATGCAGTTTGCTACTCAACTTGGCACTAGAATTGCGCCAACAGTCTATGGCAAAGTGGCCTACCTTGCCACAGCACCAGCACTCAAATCTATTGTACCTTTGCTTAGGTACATCCCTAGCTATTTTATCTACAGCTAGCTTATTGAGAGCTGGGGCTTTGCCCTTAGACTTAGACTTTACAGTCCTAGCAGGGTTAGTAAACCCTAATCCAGTTTTACCCTTGTGAGGTATAAAATCATCTATCAAAGGTAGAACTAATTTTGGTTTAGAGAACCTTGCAACTATATCTCTCTCCTTCTGAAGACTAATCTCCAGATTTCTGATTTGATCATTCTTAAATGCTATAGTCCCCATCTGAATAACAGTTATGTTCTTCAGTCTGGCAATTTCATTTAACTTTTGATCAATCAGCTTCTCAAAATCAGTTGCAGCCTCTTTGAGACAAGCAATTTCCTTAGCCTGACTCTTGACCAAGGATTTGCTTTTCTTAAAATCTTGCAACAGAACTCTATATTCATCAATCAACTGATGAATATCCACTTCAGATTCAGATCCACTGGCATCACTTGATGCTGATGTAACTGAATCTGAACTAGCACTAGAAATTGAACTTAAAGAACAATTTTGTACCTTACTAGGTCCAGACTGATCCTGTATTTTGTCACCTTCTGTTAAGGCCATCAGTCCTTGAAACTGATTGTCCTCTTGCTCATATATAGAGTTCATTAGTTGGATGAACTCCTCTTCCTCTTCTTCAGCAAACAGTCCTATGTAAGCTTCAGCTTCTGACTCAGTTTCTGAAGAAGACATGTATGACAGGCCTTTGTCCTTCTTGGCAACAAAGGACCTTTCCTTCTTGCCCTTGAATTGAGTCTTTTTCTTATCTGTTGACTCTTTCCTTTTCTCTGGACAGTCTGCAACAACATGTCCTTGCTTGTTACAGCAATAGCATACAATTTTTGATAAAGTTGCTTTGCTTGGCGTGGGCTTCCTCCTATCTTTCTTTGATGACTTCTTGTTATGATAATAGTCATCTTTTCCCTGTGAAGTGGATGGCTTTGACCTCCACTGTTTCTTCTTTAGAAACTTCTGAAAGTGTCTTGTGAAAGCTGCAAAGTCCTCATCACTCTCACTGTTTTCAGACTTTCTGGTTTCTGAATCATCTGACTCAGTCTCAGCAACCCTTGGAGGTGGAGATGGAGACTTACTTTTGTATTTTCTGGTGGCTTCTGTCTTGAATGCCACTGCTCTTTTTTTATTCTAAATTCTGGTAGTCTTCTCCTCTTCTTTCCTTACCATCAACTGCATTTCATAGGATAGCAGTTTTCCAAACAAAGTTGGAGGAGGAATATCTGCTAACTTGGCCATTTCCCTAATGACACAGATCTTGGTGTCCCAATCCTTTGTTAGGGACCTTAAGAACTTATCATTCAGCTCATAATTGCTGAACTCTTTTCCATAGGACATTAACTCATTAACTATCCTATAGAATTTCTTATAGCATTCTGTTATGCTATCAGACCTGCCTTGTCTGAAGCTCTCATATTCTTGGTTTAACAAAGACTTTCTGTCTTGTCTAACTTCTTCTGAACCCTCCATATACACTATAAGAGAATCCCACATCTCCTTTGATGTCTTATAGTATATCAAGTTCTGAAATGTAGCATCATCTATAGCACTCACAATGATATTCTGAGGCCTCTTGTCCATGGTGGCCAGAATAATCTCATTTTTTGTCATTTCAGAAAAGTCCTTAGGTGTTCTCTGATTTGCATCCAGGACTGAAACCTTCATAGGCACATATGCCCCTTCTTTAACTGTGATATAGATTCTAGGGTCTGAAGCTTCCATAAACAGTCTCACCCTTTCTTTCCAGATGCCAAAAATCTCTTTTCTGCAAATGGGCAACTTCATGGATCCAAGTTCCTTATGATTCTCTATTGAACCCATTTTCTTGATTTTCTTGATTATGCTGAATCTGTCCTTGATTTCACTGAATCTGCCAACATGATCTACTCAGACCGTTATGTCCCTTTTTGAGTAAACTGGCTCTGATACCACTTGAAAGAAATTGTACCTAATCACCTAGAGGGGGGGGGGTGAATAGGTGACTTAATCTTTTTAAACTTTTAGGCAGATTATATCACAGATTTATAACTAATTCTTCATAGCAATCAATCAGCAATCACAGAATAAACATGCACACAGAGAACACACAGATTTATAGTGGTTCCCCAAGGTTTGGGTACATCCACTTTCCCCCTTCGCCTATCTAGTAGTGTACTATATTTGGCCAAACTCCTCCAGAATTCCTCAGATCCTCAGATCTTACACTCAGAACCCCAAACAGGTTCCTACAGCTCAGGCCCAAGGGCCTACAACTCAGTCTTCACAAAGACCTACACTCAGCCTTCAACAAGGCCTACACTCATCCACAAGGCCTACACTCAGCCACAACAGGCCTACACTCAGAGAAATAGATCTCCTACACTCAGGCACATAGGCCCTACCACTCAGCCTTTATAATTATAGACTTACAACTCAGATCCCTAAGGATACTACAAGAAATTTAGAATACAAAGTATATACCTACAACTCTGAATAAGAGAGAAGAGTTGATAGGTTCTTGATGAGTTGTTGAATGAACTCTGCTGAGATCAACCTCACTTGGCTTTCTTCAAAGCTTCTTGAATGTAGAACACAACAGGATTGATTCTCTGCACCTGATCTTCAGTCACTACAACTTAAGATTCAGAACTAGGTCTGAACCCTTCTTCACAGCCTGGTTCCAACGGCTGTCTTCTTGGAAGGAGCTCTCTCTCTCCAACTTCTTAGATCTTCACTTGAAATGATTCTTCAATGAATAGCTAGATCTTGTTCTCTTTTTTAATCTCAATCATCTCTATCTGTTGACAGTATAAGCCTATATATAGGCCTTCTTCATGGTGACCGGCTGATCCGGTTCCTAACGACTTTCTGACAACTCTGACAGTTGCAGTAGACCGGCTGGAATGGCAGCTGTCATGTCATCCAGTCACTTCTTGAAATATCTGTAACTATCTGAAAGTGTCGAGACAGTCTGTCTTTAAGTGTCGACAATTATAGACCAAGTGTTGACATAAGTAGACTAAGTGTCGACACTAGCCTTCAAGGTGTCGACACAACTCCTTGTGTTGTAGAATTTACTTCTCGACACTGCTTCTTCATCATGTGTCGACACTGATATTGTGTGTCGACACAACTCCTTGTTCTTCAGTACTTTGTTGAATTCTTGTAAGTGTCGACACAATTCCTTTGTGTCGACACATCTTATTGTGTTGAACTTGTTGAGTGTCGACACATATTCTTAGTGTCGACACCTGCCTTCTGTGGTGATACTTTCTGAGTGCCGACACTTTTCCTTGTGTCGACACATATTCTTAGTGTTGAGACTTTTGCTGAGTGTCGACACATCTCCTTTGTGTCGACACATGTACTTAGAATTTTGTTGAACTTTGCTGAATGTCGACACAGCCTCCAAGTGTCGACACTTTCTTCATGTGTTGAGTCTTCTGCTGTGTGTCGACACTTTTTTTATTATGTCGACACATTCTTCATGTGCTGAGTCTTCTGCTGTGTGTCGACACATTCTTCATTATGTCGATAGTCTTACTTAGACTCTGTTGAAATTTGCTGAGTGTCGACACAGCCTCCAAGTGTCGACACTTTCTGATGTAGACAAAGTTCCTCTAGGTGTCGACACTGCTTTTAAGTATCGACACAGCTTCACTGGACTTTTCTTCATTGAGTGTCGACACAACCTGTATGTGTCGAAACTTTCTGTCTGGTGTCGACTCTGCATCCCTGGTGTCGACACAATTACTCCAAGTGTCGACACTGCTTGTCTGGGTGTCGACACAAGTCTTCTTGAGTGTCGACACTTTCCTTCTAGGTGTCGACACATGAACTTAGAAACTTTTCAGCTTTCCCTGCAAATACTTAACCTGCACAACTAAACTCAAAACACATCAAATACATTTTGATGTATATCATTGAGTAGGGTGAGGCTTCTTCAAATCAGGTACATTCATTCTAATGTACCCAATAGCTTTGATGGGTGAAATAAGCATGTGGGCTGCCATTGGGTTAGGTAGGAGTCAAAATTTAGCTTGGTGAATGGGAGAGAGAAAGAGCTTAAAAGGGAAGAGAGAGAAAGAGAAGAGAAGAAATGGAGGAAGACTTGGGCTCATCCTTCCCCTTCCCCAAACTTCGCCAACCCCCCCCCCCCCCCCCCCCATTCAACTCACCAGGACAAGGGGAGTTCAACCAGCTACTCCTTGACTGGCTGGAGCCAGGCTTCTTCCCCCACCTACCATGGCCGCCAATGTTGACTAGAGACCAATAAAGGCAAATGCATTCCCAGCCAACTAACACCCTATTTCCTCTTTTTAAAAGCTTCACTGGACTCCAAGGAGTCATTTCCACAATTTACCTGAAGGAGCCAAGGTGTTTCACAGTGCTGTTGCAGAATTCTGACCACCACCACCAAAATGGTTTCCCGGTGATCGGCAAGGCTACAGCCGCCCAACAAGGTCCTCCTCCACTCTTTCTTCCATGTGTAGTTCTTAAGGATCATTATGGCCAAGGTTCGGGCTCAATTGAGCCCGATCCAAATTCATTTTTTTTTCTGGTTTTTCCATGGAAATCCACATCTCGGGATCGTCGGAAAACGGCTCTCCGGTGGCTGTGCCGCCACCTGGCGACGGCCACCACCTCAACGGAGCTGGTGGTTGCGGTGGCCGGCCGGGGAGGTGGCCGGAACGCCGGCGGCAGCTCTTGGAAGGAGCTCTAGGCGGGAGAAATCCCGACCGTTGGCTGAACGGGTAAAATGAAGGGATCCCGTCAAATACGCGCCAAGATTCGTGCTAAATCAGATTTCAAACTATAGTCGTATAATTTTCATTTTTAAGATTTATGTCACACATTATGTAATTAATGTTCTTAATTTTTAAAAATAGATAGATGCACTATATGATAACATGGTCAACACATGATTTGTAGCCCTTTGAGTCTCTTTTAATACAAAATTAGTTTGGACCAATTTGGGTATCTGGTTTGAGTAGGGCACTCATTTTGGTGGGACCTACACCTAGGGCTAGGAAGAAATTAAACTGAGTGCCCCCACTTCTTCTTTGGTACAAATGAGTTGAAATTTTGGCAGGGAGTCCCCCTATAACATACCTAGGAGCTTCCCAAAAATGGGAATTTTTTAGGACACCGTTTCCATAGTTTTGGAAATTATTTAATTTCACTAGGATAATTTAATTAGGTGGTCTCATGACCTCCAAACCCTCAAAAATTTTGGTGAGTGGTCCCTGCCTCTTGTTATGTCTCTTTATAAAGTTTCACCTCATTTAGATGTGTTTTGAATAGGTATGGACCTAACCCTAACTTTACCAGAATAAGGGTATTTTGGTCAAAAAGTGCACTTTTGATTTTGAGTGGCCAAATCACCTCAACAGAGGATGAAATTTGGGCCACTGACTTAGTATGGCATTTAGCACCTCACCATGTAATTTGGGGTATATTAGAATTGATTTTCCCTAAGATCCTAGGCCAAACCCTAAGGAAGGACCTTTGTGCCTTGTGAAGGGCATGAGTCCTAAACACCTTGGATGAACTTGAAATTTTGTATGGAGGGTCCTAGGGTAGATAAAACCCTCTGGTAAAAATCTTATGGGATTTTGAAAATGGTGGGGCCCCCAAACCCTAACCCTAGCTTTGGGCATAAAACTTGTAGTGCTAAATTAGGTTAGCAAAACTCCTTGAAATATAATGAAATTTTGGTAGTGTGGGCATAAGATATATTGAGCCTCTAGTAATTTATTTGGGAATTTTGGACCAATATTTTTAGCACTCCATTTGTAACCCTTGGGATAACCTTAATTAATAATTTGAATATTATGATCCCACTGCCCATTGAAAGGTCATGAAAATTTGGCAAAGGTAGTTTAAGACATATTGATCATTTATGATTTTAATAGAATTTTTGAATACGTATTTAGTGTATCTACTTCACAAGTTCATAACTTTGGGAACATGCTAAATAATTCTTACAGAGCTCAATAATTGATGAAAAAATTATGAAACTTGATATGTAGTGTTCCTAGTTCATTATGCTCATGTGGAAATTTATTTGGAATTTTTAGATGGATAATTGGTATACTTTGTTCCTTAACCCATTAACTTGGAATTTTATGAGAAAATCAAGTATAGACTTTATTATTAAATGGTAAATTGTGAAACTTGATCTAAAGAATTTATATGTCCTTATCATCATACTTGGATTTTATCTGAATTTTTGGAAGTATTATTGTTGTACATACCACTTAAAATGATTTATTATAGAATATATTTGAAAATAAAATTAAGGGCTAAAACCTTGCTAAAAAATTGGAAGGCTTAGACTTTAGAGTTGAATATTCATTTTGTAATTATCATAAATTTAGTGGAATATTATCTTGTCTGAAATTGGTACTTCATGTTCAAACTTGGGCTTTTTGGCTACTAGAATAAATAAATAAATTATCAGACAAATTAGGAAATTTATGAATTTCTAGATTTATGCTAAAAATGTCATTATAGCCCTCTAATAATTATCATTAGGGTACTGGATGATTATTTGGTGTATCTCCCATTTTACGAGTCATATAGCTTAAGTGGTCTGCATATAGTAAAAACTGCAGAAATTATGTTTGAGTATAATTGATGCATGTCTTGAGATTAGTGGTATGCTGGTTTGGATGGTTAAAAATAAGTTCATTATTGGTAGTAGGATGAGTACAGGGATGGATTGACTAGAGTTAGGCGGTGCCCGGAATCGACGAAAGATTGTCTTCCCCGTAGGGAGGTAGTGTTTAATGTACTAGGGCTAGGTTCAGTAAAATTAATTAAGGGTCGGAAAATCGGGTAGCAACCAATAATAGTAAGTGCCTTGCGAAACGGAGATTTGGGCGTAATCCCATCGTAGTTCCTAGTGCCTTCGAGAGCCCTTCACGGGGTATATCTTGGGCAGTCCTGGGCTAATGTAAACGGTAGGAGTGATAAATCTTAAAGAGTGACTAGAATAATTAGGGGTTCAATTTCACACACCTCTGTGTCTCGGGGAGTTGGTTTGACTCGGTTGATATTTGTGAGGGGCAGGATGGCCGGACGAGTTTCGGCTCGATTGTTTGAGACGGACATTATGGTTCGGGGAGCTTTGGCTCGGTTTAGAATACGATAAATTTGCATGTGCATAAAAGAAAAGAAAATTAAGGTGGTGGGTCTTCGGTATTGGAGGGTCGATGCACGAGATGCCAATCCCCTGACTCGGCAAGTGTGGTTAGCACTTCGCCAACAGAAGTCCGGTGCGCCAGCCGGCAAGAGTACGCAGGAGTCCGCTTCGTGCACCAAGCGTTGAGGAGTACGATAGGTCTGACCGGTAGTGCTTTACTGGTTTAGAGGTGGGCGAGGCCCAACCCACCTCTTCCGTCTGCCACTACGGAGGTATCATGGGAGGTTACGGCTCCAGAAAGGGGGAATTAAAGGTCTGTGTGCACAGAGTCTTGTGTGTGTGTTGCACTTGCATGTTCCATCATACCCACATGCATGTCATAGCATAATCGATTTATTTAACCCCTGACACCTAAGGTATAAGTGGAATGGGATGCTTATACATTAGGACTTGCAAAACGACCCCTTGGTCTATAAGCTTGTGTGGGCAAGTTTATAAATTAAGGTCAATTTTGATATATATTTACTGCTGTTTGATAACCGACACCCCAATGTTTAAATTGGTATGAGACTTTTTATACGATGGGAGCCTTGCGGAAGACCTGTTGGCTTATGTGTTCCCACATAAGTGAAGGTTACTTTTCATATTTCATCTTATTGTCAATATATATTATAGAATTGCTAGTATAGGTCCACTGCCATCTGTTTTTATTATTCTCCACCTTCAAGTCCTCCCCTTTCTTCCTCTCCGCTCGGTGCCTAGGAGCCATGTGGGAAGGGGCGGAGGATGATAGGACTTAGTCTTTTAGACTAACGGTTTTTGAACCACATCATTTTAGGGGATCGTGAAGCCCAGCATGGAGGAGCAGCCCCGGAGGTTGGCACGCTCGGAGATCGGGCAGTCTAGTTCCAGAGTTCAGATGACAGGGACTGTGAGTCCTGAACGCTAGTAGTTATATTAGTTTGCTTCCGCAATGAGAGAAATGTAGTGAGGACATGATGTACTGGGCATGAGCCCATGATTTTAGTATTTTGTATATCTGTGGACACTCCCTTCGTGTAGTTTATTTACTATATATGTGATTGTTGTGGACTTGCTTTATTATTTTGCTACAGTCGTGATCGATTTGGCCGGCAGAATCGGCGTTATGTAGTGATGACCTTCCCGGGTGTAACACCCCCTATCCGTCGCATAGAATATAGCAGTAGGTCCGGCCGGGGCACGACGCCATATACCACAGACAGACCGGGTGGTTACTTATGGAAACCATCCAACCAATCTCAACGTCCTACACAGAGCATTCTAGCGGAAGCAGTTTATAAAAGTTGTAAACAAGAACCCAACATCAAAGCACGAATGTCCACTAGTATAAATTAGGAATGTTATACAAAAATACCCAAAACAAGCCTTAAGGCCTTACAAACTGTTTCACTTGAATATTACATGTTTTACAAACTACGGCACGTAGGCCGGTCACACATGAATAAAGCAGTAAACACTTCTACTTGGGCCTTCGAGGGCCGGCTTCGCAAAAAGGGCTTTAGCCCGCTATTGACCGCTTGGTCCAGCTGCACCTGCAAGCAACAAACCACCGCACGGTGGCAAAATAAGGCAACGATCAGCAATGCTGACCAAAATATAACGATCTCACCCCCAACTCGGGGCGGCGATGCTCCTTCCCTGCATTTCATTAGCATAAGCGAGCAATAATTACAAATAGCCATTTCATCACGGACATTGGCTCGCACGGCCACACGCCCCGTGCTCTCAGGGCACATTCTTGGTGATCGCAGTCTAAGCCGCTAACTCACCACCATCTCTAGGACGGCAATAACTCGTGAGCAAAAACAATGGTATTTTAGGGAAACGTTACGGCACTTTAATGTCATCAACAGCCCATGTCACGACACTTTAATGTCATCGATAGAAAGATCCGACCTCTATGCCCTCGGCATAACGCAGGAACGGTTCCCACTCAACCCGTTGCTCACTTGCCACGACACTTAAATATAATCGGCACGGGTTAAGCTTCCCCGAAGCCCGTAAATCGAACGTACGATGTTACATAACCCAGTTATGTACTACTTGGCACCTAGGCCCAAAAGTTGGCAAGATCTCATATCCGCCCAGTTTTCCGGGTGCACCTTTGGGTTAATCCCCAAGGCTCCCTGCTGCAATCTACCGCGTAGAAAACCCGAAAAACAATCCATAGCACGGAGTCTTCTCCGGCATTTATGCAATGCAACATCACCGATCCAGACCAACATGTCCAGGTAGGCTTCACACATCATGCCTATGTCCGTTCTCGCTTACGGACTCTAAACAACGGGGACTTCACATATTTACCCGAAGGAACGCCTCCAACTCTCTGCAAACTCGCGAGAGCGGGCTTCCTATGCAAAGAAAGAGAGCTACTCATGCTCAAGATGAGGATCGTTACCCTTGCGTTTCTCTTTGGCGCCATTGAAAAGTAATCGGATGAAAACCACTGCACTAGCGTTGCCTCCGTGGATCCGGAGTCGGCTCGCGATTCGGAGCTCCGAAGCTCCTCCAATGGCGGGATCTAGCTCCTTCTTCCTCCCTTGGCTCTCCTCTTTCTCTAAGGTTTTAGGAAGATGAAACTTATGAAAAGTAAGGGTTTTCCAAGTCCATTCACGGGTATATCCCTTCAGGAACATCCCCCAGCCGTTGGATCTCAAAACAAGGAAACGAACGGCTTTGATTCGGGGCTGAAATGCCCAATCTGGACCGAACACGGCCTGGCACACGCCTGTGTCCAGGGCCATGTGCCTCATTCGCCGTCAAAATCGAATCACCTGGAACCTCACACGGGTATCGAACACGCCCGTGTTCGAGCTGACATGCCCATGTTCCACCTGACATGGCCGTGTAGCCGGCCGTGTACCCCATGATTTTTCCCCAAAATCAACCCGAGCGATGCACGGGTTCTAGGACATGCCCGTGTCCCTACCCGTGTCACCTCAACACGCTTGGACCCCAGGCCGTGTCCACGGTCTCGACATTTCGTCGAGCGAAGATCGTCGACCTGATGACACGGCCTTGGACATGCCCGTGTCCTAGGCCGTGTACCTTGTCTCGACACCGTGTCGAGACCAAAGCGTCGACTTCGCGGCTAAGTGTCGACACGGGTCGACACGCCCTGCGACACGCCCGTGTCGCAGGCCGTGTGCCATGTCTCGACACATTATCGACACCAAAGTGTCGACTTCGCGGGACGAGTGTCGACACGGGTTGACACGCCCTGTGACACGCCCGTGTCGCAGGCCGTGTGCCATGTCTCGACACATCGTCAAAGCACAGTGTCGACTTCGCGGCTAAGTGTCGTCACGGGCTTGACACGCCCTGCGACACGCCCGTGTCGCAGGCCGTGTGCCCAGTCTCGACACAATGTCGAGACCAAAGTATCGACTTCCCGCCTTAGTGTCGACACAGGCTTGACATGCCCTGGGACACGCCCGTGTCCAAGGCCGTGTGCCTGCATCCAGAACTCAAACTGGCCCAAAACGTCCCCCTTTTCTCCTTTGAGTTTCGGGGCATTACAACTCTACCCCTCTTAAAAGAATTTCGTCCACGAAATTACATAAAGGAAAGACATGTACAAAACCAAAATTTGTACCTGAGCGGAACAACTCCGGATACTCATCAAGCATAGTCTGCTCTCGCTCCCAAGAGTGCTCCTCACGACCGCAATTGTCCCACCGGACCTTGACCATCCTGATCTCTTTATTGCATAGCCGCTTGACCTCCGAGTCCTCAATCCGCACGGGCTTGACCTTTGTCGTTAGCCCACTATCCACCGGCACTTGATCAACCGCGATCACTTGCGTAGGCTCTTGCACCGCCTTCCGAAGCACCAAAATATGGAATACATCATGTAAACCACTAAGCTCCACAGAAAGCTTCAACCGATAGGCCGCTTCACCAACTCGCTCCAGAACCTCAAACGGTCCAAGGTACCTCGGGCTTAGCTTTTTCAATCGCCGCACCCGCGAGACACCCTTGAACGGCTTGATCTTTAAGTATACATAATCGCCCACAACGAACTCCACGTTCCTGTGCTTGGCATTATAGTACTTTGCTTGCCGGTCCTGAGCGATAAGCAACCTCTCCCGGACGGTTCTCACCAAAGAAGTAGCCTCATCCACTTCCGATCGCTTATACAACTTCGACTCACCCGTTTCTAACCAAGACAATGGCGTGCGGCATTTTCTACCATATAGGGCCTCGAAAGGCGCCATCTGAATACTCGCTTGGTAGCTGTTGTTGTATGCGAACTCCACCAAGTAAAGGTGGTCTTCCCATTTCTTTCCAAAATCCAAGACACACATGCGAAGCATGTATTCCATGGTTCTATTGACCCTCTCGGTCTGCCCATCCGTTTGTGGATGAAAGGTTGTGCTGAATATCAGCTTTGTTCCCAACATGTGCTGCACAAGCCTCCAATCATTGGATGTGAACCGCCCATCTCGGTCACTCACGATGCTGCGGGGCACACCATGAAGCCGTACTATGTTATCCACATAAAGCTTTGCCAGCTTCTCCACCGGATCATCCTTCCTATGCGGAATAAAATGCGACACCTTCGTTAATCGATCAACAACCACCCAAATGACGTCGTTCCACTTTTGAGACCTTGGCAAACCATGCACAAAGTCCATAGAGATGTCGTCAAATTTTCACTCCGGAATAGGCAAGGACTTAAGGAATCCTCCCGGCTTTTGGCACTACGCCTTTACCAAGGCGCAAGTTTGGCACTTCGCTTTGTATAGCGCCACATCCTTCTTTAAACCCGGCCACCAAAACAGTTTCTTTACATCACGGTACATCTTCGTGCTCCCCGGGTGAATCGAGTACTTGGTATGTTGTGCCTCGTACAATAATTCCACCCGTAAATTGCCCACACATGGGACGCACAGATGACCGTCTTTCCACAGTAATCCGTCCTCCACGAAGAATTGGGAATTTGACCCATCCAGAGCCTCTACCATGAACTGCTTCATATGAGCATCCATATCCAAAGCCTGCCGAATACGATCAGCCAGGTCATATTGGACTTCTGTCCAATTCAGAACTGCTTCAGCACTAGATTGTCTATCCACACAAACAATCTCCAACGCCTCCAACTCCCGCACCAACCGCTCATCATGCACTGATAGCCAATTGGCTTGAGCTGGGGCTCGGCAACTCAACGCGTCCGCAACCGCATTCCCTTTACCAGGAACGTAGTGGATCTTGAATGTATAGTCCCCCAGGAACTCCATCCATCTACGCTGCCGCATATTCAGATCCTTCTGATCTATCAAATATTTCAGACTCTTATGATCGGTGTAGATATCAATCTTCACACCGTACAAATAGTGTCTCCACATCTTCAAGGCAAAAATCACGGCCACTAACTCCAAGTTATGGACCAGATAATTCCTCTCATGCACTTTTAGCTGTCTCGAGCCATAAGCTATCACGCTTCCGTGCTGCAGTAGCACGTAACCCAAACCGCTGCCCGAAGCATCGCTATATATCTCATAGCCTTCGGTCCCAACCGGCAAACTCAGCACAGGCGCCGTGGTCAACCGACACTTCAATTCCTCAAAAGCTCGCGCGCACTCCGGCGTCCAAACGAACTTATGCTCCTTCCTCGTCAAAGTAGTGAGAGGTAACGCTATCCGCGAGAAGTTCTCTACGAAGCGCCTATAATAGCCGGCAAGCCCCAAAAAGCTCCGGACTTCTGCTACCGTAGCAACCTCAGGCCACTCCCGTATCGCAACAATCTTCGCCGGATCCACAGCAATACCCTCTCCACTCACTATATGCCCGAGGAACGCCACTGAGGATAGCCAAAACTCGCACTTCGAGAACTTGGCATACAACTGATTTCTCCTGAGTGTCTGCAACACCAAATGAAGATGCTTGAAGTGATCTTCCTCACTTTGCGAGTACACCAAAATATCGTCAATGAAGACGATCACGAAATGGTCCAAGTACTCCCTGAAAGTCCTGTTCATCAAATCCATGAACACTGACAGCGCATTAGTCAGCCCAAACGGCATGACCGTAAACTCATAATGCCCGTCCCTCGTACTAAACACTGTCTTCGGGATATCACTCTCCCTTATCCGCAGCTGATAGTACCCAGCCTTGAGATCCAACTTCGAGTACACCGTCGACCCGACTAACTGATCGAAGAGATCATCAATCCGAGGGATCGGGTACTTGTTCTTCTCAGTCAGCTTGTTTAACTCCCGATAATCAATACATAGCCTCAAGCTTCCGTCCTTCTTCATAACAAAGAGGACCGGTGCACTCCAAGGCGAAAAACTCGGGCGCACATACCCTTGCTCCAACAACTCTTGCAGTTGAACTTTCAGCTCCGCCATTTCCTTAGGCGCTAGCCGATACGGAGATCGTGACACAGGCTTTGCACCTGGCAGTAGCTCGATCGTAAAATCTATCTCCCGTTGAGGCGGGGCTCCAGGAAGATCTGCGGGGAACATATCAGGGTATGCCTCAAGCTTCGGCTTTGCAAACTCCACTAGTGTAAAGAACAGTTCTGCTCCGGCACGAACCGCCTTCACCACCTGAAGAGCAGACATCAACGTCTTGCTCGACCCCTTTAAGCCCGTAAAAGTCGTCTCACGACTTGCTCCCAGCTTGACTTCCTTGCTACTGCAATCTATATGGGCCTGCTGCTCCGAGAGCCAGTCCATGCCAAATATGACGTCGAACTCCACCAACGGAAGTAAGGACGCCCGCAGGTCAAACTCCTGCTCCACAATACGAATCTTAACATCGCAGATCCTATCCGCTCGCATCGAACACCCATTGGGTAACAACACATCCAACTTATCCTTCGCCATCGAAGAAGGGACTCCGATGCATGATATAAATCCTTCGGACAAGAAGGAGTGTGAAGCTCCCGTATCGAAGAGTGCACGTGCCGGATTTTCACAAATCAATACAAATCCTAAACAAGTAGTGGTAAGGTAACATGCGCATAACAAGTATTTAAAGAAATTGACTTGCTATAAATTAAACCGTACCTGTCACCACATCAGCTTGTTTGATGGCCTCCTGTTGGCCAAGGTTATAGACCCTTGGTTGGGCCGTAGCATAATGGGATGCAGTCGACTCCACCGCCTTTCCCTTTTCTTCATAAATAGCTCCCGGCCTCCTCTCGGACTTAGGACGTCCGCTCCAACAATCACGGGCAAAATGCCCCATCTTTCCACTTGTAAAACACGCACCCGGTGTCTGACCCGTAGTCGCCCCAAAAGCGCAAGAAGGAGCTGGACCCGAAGTCCTATGCTTCTTGAAAGACCTCTGATAGCCGAACTTTGAAGTAGTCGACATTCTGAACTCAGATTTCTACTCACCCAAGCTTTTCTTCGCTTGCACGCTCTTCATGTCCTTCTCCAAGGACCGGGAAGTATTGACCAAGGTTAAGAAACCCTGCGTCATCGGCCCCAAAAGCAATAATCTCAACTCATCCCTCAAGCCTTCATAGAAGCGATTAGTCTTGCGCTCCTCATCCACGATGGTGGAGCTAGCATATCGACTCAAACGAGTGAACTCATGGAGATATTCATCCACGCTCTTCTCACCCTGAACCAACTTCAGAAACTCATTCTCCAACGCTATCTTCTGCGTCGAAGGGAGGTATCTAGCTAAGAATAATCTCGAGAACTCCTCCATCGAGACATCACCAAGTTGCCTACCCCTCAGTAAGTGCAGCTCCAATCCTTCCCACCACATCCTCGCTTCACCGTCCAGAAGGAACGTAGCGATGGTGGTCATTTGCCACTCCTCCATCTCCGTCGCTGTCATGACTCTCTTCACCCTGGAGAGCCAGTCTTCAGCCTGAGATGGGGTTCCCAACCCCGAGAATAACGGTGGGTTAAAGCTCATTACATGCTTCAGCTGTCTCTCAGTTGCCCTCCTTGGCACCACCGGTTCCACAACCACTTGCTCCACTCTCCTCGGCTCGGCCTCTTGAAGAGGTATTTGCTCCATCACAGGAGCGGGCTGCTGCATTTGCCTTCCAGGCTGCGCATTTATCACGGCCAACACCGCTTCAGCCACCAATCGAATATTCTCAGCCGACAGAGGTGTTGCGGGAGCAACTTCCGGTGCACTACTAGCCTCAGAAACTCGGCGTTCTGATGGCCCAACACCACTTCTGGTCACCTATAGTGGTACAAAACACCGTTAAGCGACCAAATAAAATTGCAAACAGCAATTATAGGAACGCCCAGGTTCCTCAAACACGAGTATTTTCATTCCTAAGTGGATATTCATGGGTTCTTTTACCATTATAACGATGACGCACACAATGTGCTCACCACCCCTTAAAAAGAATTTGTCCACGAATTCAGTTTAAGTCCGACCAAAACTAGTAGGCTGATACCATATTGTAACACCCCCTATCCGTCGCATAGCATATAGCAGTAGGTCCGGCCCGGGCCCGACGCCATATAGCACAGACAGACCGGGTGGTTACTTATGGAATCCATCCAACCAATCTCAACGTCCTACACAGAGCATTCTAGCGGAAGCAGTTTATAAAAGTTGTAAACAAGAACCCATCATCAAAGCACAAATGTCCACTAGTACAAATTAGGAATGTTATACAGAAATACCCAAAACAAGCCTTAAGGCCTTACAAACTGTTTCACTTGAATATTACATGTTTTACAAACTACGGCACGCAGGCTGGTCACACATGAATAAAGCAGTAAACACTTCTACTTGGGCCTTCGAGGGCCGGCTTCGCAAAAAGGGCTTTAGCCCGCTATTGACAGCTTGGTCCAGCTGCACCTGCAAGCAACAAACCACCGCACGGTGGCAAAACAAGGCAACGGTCAGCAATGCTGACCAAATTATAACGATCCAGCCCCCAACTCGGGGCGGCGATGCTCCTTCCCTGCATTTAATTAGCATAAGCGAGCAATAATTACAAATAGCCATTTCATCACGGACGTTGGCTCGCACGGCCACACGCCCCGTGCTCTCAGGGCACATTCTTGGTGATCGCAGTCTAAGCCGCTAACTCACCACCATCTCTAGGATGGAAATAACTCGTGAGCAAAAACAATGGTCTTTTAGGCAAACGTTACGACACTTTAATGTCATCAATAGCCCATGTCACGAAACTTTAATGTCATCGACAGAAAGACCCGACCTCTATGCCCTCGGCATAACGCGGGAACGGTTCCCACTCAACCCGTTGCTCAATTGCCACGACACTTAAATATCATCGGCACGGGTTAAGCTTCCCCGAAGCCCGTGAATCGAACGTACGATGTTACATAACCCAGTTATGTACTACTTGGCACCTAGGCCCAAAAGTTGGCAAGATCTCGTATCCGCCCAGTTTTCCGGGTGCACCTTTGGGTAAATCCCCAAGGCTCCCTGCTGCAATCTACCGCGTAGAAAACCCGAAAAACAATCCATAGCACGGAGTCTTCTCCGGCATTTATGCAATGCAACATCACTAATCTAGACCAACATGTCCGTGTAGGCTTCACACATCATGCCTATGTCTGTTCTCGCTTACGGACTCTAAACAATGGGGACTTCACATATCTACCCGAAGGAACGCCTCCAACTCTCCGCAAACTCGCGAGAGCGGTCTTCCTATGCGAAGAAAATGAGCTACTCATGCTCAAGATGAGGATCGTTACCCTTGCGTTCCTCTTTGGCGCCATTGAATAGTAATCGGATGAAAATCACCGCACTAGCGTTGCATTCGTGGATCTGGAGTCGGCTCGTGATTCAGAGCTCCGAAGCTCCTCCAATGGCGGGATCTAGCTCCTTCTTCCTCCCTTGGCTCTCCTCTTTCTCTAAGGTTTTAGGAAGATGAAACTTATGAAAAGTAAGGGTTTTCCAAGTCCATTCACGGGTATATCCCTTCAGGAACATCCCCCAGCCGTTGGATCTCAAAACAAGGAAACGAACGGCTTTGATTCGGGGCTGAAATGCCCAATCTGGACCGAACACGGCCTGGCACACGCCCGTGTCCAGGGCCGTGTGCCTCATTCGCCGTCAAAATCGAATCACCTGGAACCTCACACGGGTATCGAACACGCCCGTGTTCGAGCTGACACGCCCGTGTTCCACCTGACACGGTCGTGTAGCCGGCCGTGTACCCCATGATTTTTCCCCAAAATCAACCTGAGCACTGCACGGGTTCTAGGATACGCCCGTGTCCCTACCCGTGTCACCTCAACACGCCTGGACCCCAGGCCGTGTACACGGTCTCGACATTTCGTCGAGCGAAGATCGTCGACCTGATGACATGGCCTTGGACACGCCCGTGTCCTAGGCCGTGTGCCTTGTCTCGACACCGTGTCGAGACCAAAGCGTCGACTTCGCGGCTAAGTGTCGACACGGGTCGACACACCCTGTGACATGCCCGTGTCGCAGGCCATGTGCCATGTCTCGACACATTGTCGACACCAAAGTGTCGACTTCGCGGGACGAGTGTCGACACGGGTTGACACGCCCTGCGACACGCCCGTGTCGCAGGCCGTGTGCCATGTCTCGACACATCGTCAAAGCACAGTGTCGACTTCGCGGCTAAGTGTCGACACGGGCTTGACACGCCCTGCGACACGCCCGTGTCGCAGGCCGTGTGCCCAGTCTCGACACAATGTCGAGACCAAAGTGTCGACTTCCCGCCTTAGTGTCGACACAGGCTTGACATGCCCTGGGACACGCCCGTGTCCCAGGCCGTGTGCCTGCATCCAGAACTCAAACTGGCCCAAAACGTCCCCTTTTTCTCCTTTGAGTTTCGGGGCGTTACACCGGGTGCGAAGGTGTCACCGCAAAGCTGCGGTTCTAGGCCTAAGACCCTGGTGTTTTAAAAAGAAAAAAGGGGGGTCTTACAGTGAATGGGCTAAGGGTTTATGGAAGAGTCTTCACTAATGGAGAATTAAATGACAAGTTCTTGAGATCCCTAACTAAGGAATGGGATAACAAGGTCTGTGTTATCAGGGAGTTTGGAAAACTGTCTGAGACAGACCCACAAAATCTCTTCGGGTAGCTTATGTCATATGAGCTTCAACTCAATACCAAAAAGGCTGAAGAAGAGAAAAGTAGGTCTGCATTCAAAGAGAAGTCTGTTGCTTTAAAGGCAGATACCTCTAAGAAGTCAAAGGTTGTTCCTAGTACTCCAGCACAAGAAGTTAGTGAAGAAGAAACCTCAGAGCCAAGCACCTCAGGCTCTGAGCTGTCAGAAGGAGAGTTCTCGCTACTCTCACGACAGTTCAAGAAATTCTTGAACAAGAAGAAGCAATGGAAAGACAAGGATGCCTCCAACAGAAGATCACGACATGATGGTGATCGGCAAAGAAAAGGCTCAAGTAGCCATGACAGGTATGCTTCTAAACAGAATAAACATATTTCCACTGACATTATTTGCTACTAGTGTAATAAGCCAGGACACGTCATTGCTGACTGCCATCACAAGAAGAAGGAGGGTGGTAGAAGAGAGGAAAAGAAGTCCTCATACAACAAGAAGAGGACAGAGAAGTGCTTAATAGCCAAAAAGGGCAAGACTCTCAGTGACTCTGACTCATCTGAGTCGAGTGAAGAATAAGAACCCTATTTTGGGCTTATGGCTCAGACAGATGACTGACAAGAGACCAAGTTCACTGGGAAGGTAAACTCTCACACTCCTCTTTCAGATTCTGAAGTTTCTGAACATGATCGTGAGGACAGCTCTTCTGACGAAGAGTCTGAACTCATGGCCCAATATAAGTAGTTAATCATGGCTTACGACAAATGTCGTCGAGTCGTGAAAACTGAAGCTAAAGAGATAAAGTCTCTTAAAGCTGAAGAGAGCATCTTGAGAGAGCAAGTCGTGCCAAGACTGAATCAATTAAAGAGAACTTCAATAATGTTATTGAAGAATATCAGAAGGCTCTTGAGCATCTTGACCTTAAAGAGAAAATCATCAAGGAGTTGGAAGAACAACTCGCCGCTGAAAAGAAACTTGTTGAAAGTTTCTCGAAGCATAAGACTGTTCTTCCACTCGTTACTGAATTCTCAGCTAAGGTCAAGGGTGCTGGACTAGGCCATGAGGAAGCTCCTAGTAAGTCTTCTAGGAGAAATAAGGCTCAACGAAAGAATAACGCCGCCAAAAAGGCCTTGGCCAAAGAGAAGGGGAAAGCCCCTCAAGATCAGACCTCTTTCAAAAAGGTCATTTTTCCTTCAAATGAGTTTGATCTTGACTCATCCTACGAACACTTTGCTAGGCCTACCTATATAGAGCCAAAGTACCATTATCAAGGATGGACTCGACCAAGAAACTTTGGTGAAAGGGTCTTTAAGGCACCTTATGAAGAAGTGATTCTTCAGAGCTATGGCCCTTTCAATCATGGTCATAACTTCAAGAAGGCACCAAAGGCAAAGCCTGTTGTTGAAAACATGTGATTGTCATCATCATGAAGCTTCTTCCTCCAAGAATGCTTCCCCTGCTAGACTACAATTCCAAAAGGTCAAGCAGGAGAACATAAGTCAATGATACAACAGATTTGACTGTTGGTGTTGTGGCAGAACTGGTCACTTTGCCAATGATTGCTGGTTTAATCCCAGAAATGCTACAACCCCACATGTTGGCAATATGAGGAAGACCACTCCTAATGTTAATATTTGTAGGGAGAGTGTTCTAACCCGAGACCAAGGACCCAAACATATTTGGGTTCCTAATGTGATTGCAGGTATGTCCAAAGGCCACCAAAACGCCAATCTGGTATTTGTACAGTGGATGCTTTCGGTATATGACCTGGATAAGTAGACTAATTCAGAATTTTTCTCTAGTCGTGAACGAACCAAAGATCATCTTTGGAGGTTCAGACCGTGGAATCACTAAAGGCTACAGTATGATTACGAATGGTAATGTATCATTCTCAGATGTGGCTTACATTGAAGGTTTGGAACATAACCTTATAAGCATAAGACAACTCTGCGATAAAGGATACATAGCTGAGTTTCACTCTGATAAGTGCTTGATAAAATCTGTTGACAATATGGAAACGATTCTATCCTGCACTTGAAGCAGAAACATATTTTGCTTAAATTTCATTTGTATAGATTCTTCGACACCAGTGAACTTTTTAGCAAAAGATAGTGCATCTCTTGGTGACCAATGACACAATAGACTAGCACATATTAATTTCAAAACTATTAATAAATTATTTTCAATGAACTTAGTTCATGATGCCCCAAATGTCAAGTATGTCAAAGATAGACCTTGTCATGCATGTGTAAAAGGCAAGCAAACAAGGGCTACCTTTGAAAGCGTTATTGGCAATGATTCTAATAGATGTCTGCATCTATTGCATATAGACTTATTTGGTCCACTGCAAATTAGAAGTTTGGGAGGTAAGGATTATACGTTAGTAATTGTTGATGATTACTCGCGCTTTGTGTGGGTGTTATTTCTGAAACACACGTCAGATACCTTCGACATCTTTATGAATTTTGTCAGGCAAGTTCAGAATGAGTACTACTGCTCCATAGTCAAAATCAGAAGTGACAATGGAATAGAGTTCAAGTTTGGGGCCATGACAGAATTTTGTGAAAGCTTGGGTATCTTTCATGAGTTTTCCTCTCCTCGTACTCCGCAACAGAATGGAGTGGCTGAGAGAAGGAATTGAAAACTCATAGAGGACTGCAGGACCATATTGAGTGATACATCACTTCCGGAGTACTTCTGGGCTGAAGCCATCAACACTGCATGCCACGTGCAAAATCAAGCCCTCATAAACAAAAACCATGATAAGACACCTTACGAACTTCTGAAGGGCAGGAAACCAACGGTCTAATATTTTAGAATTTTTGGCTGTAAATGCTTCGTGCTCAACAATGGCAAGTATCATACTACTAAGTTTATTGAAAAGAGTTTTGAAGGTATTTTTGTAGGTTATAGTAGACATAGTAAGGCATACAGGATTTTTAATAGAAAAACCATGGTTGTAGAAGAATCAATACATGTTGTATTTGATGAGACGAGCTTGCTGTAAAGCAACTCTTCTAGTGTGCTTATTGAAGATGCAGGTGCAAAACTTAAAGAAATTAGCTTGGATGAACCATCCAATGATAAAGGTGAAAAGTTCATCAAGATCACCACTCCAACCACTGTTGGAGAGGCTAATGATCAAGATAAATAAGTCATCCAAGATGAAGAAGTCACTCCGGTGATAGAAGATAATCCAGATGCAAGGACTCTAGAGCTTAGACATCTAAAGGATCACCCCATGGACCAAATCATAGGAGATCCCCGAGATGGTGTCAGAACTCGCAGATGTACAACTAATGAGAATTTATATTTATGTTTTCTCTCACAGGTTGAACCAAAGAAGTTTGAGGAAGCAAACTCAGATGCATCGTGGATAATGGAGATGGAAGAAGAACTAGACTAGTTCAAGCGCTGCAAAGTATGGAAACTTGTTCCAAGACCCAAAGGTAAGAACGTCATTAGGACAAAATGGGTCTACAGGAATAAGATGGACGAGGATGGAACGATTATAAAGAGTAAGGCCAGACTTGTCGCAAAAGATTATCGTCAAGAAGAAGGAATCGACTTCGACTAGACGTACGCTTCAGTGGTAAGGCTGGAGGCAATAAGGTTATTCCTATCATATGCTGCACTCAAAGGCTTTATTGTCCATCAGATGGACGTGAAGTATGCCTTCCTTAATGGTGACATAATGGAAGAGGTGTATGTGTAACAACCTCTAGGTTTCGTTGATTCTAACCTTCCTGATTATGTTTACTTACTGCACAAAGCTTTATATGATCTGAAACAAGCTCCTTGAGCTTGGTATGAGACGTTGTCTAGCTTTCTACTTGAGAACAAGTTCACAAGGGGAAAGATAGACAAGACATTATTTTTTAGGGAAATTAAAGACAAGATTTTGCTAGTGCAAATTTATGTCGACGACATTATTTTTGGCTCTATTGATGACAACTTCTGCAAGAAGTTTTCAAAACTTATGCAAGGGAAGTTTGAAATGAGCAATATGGGCGAGCTGAAGTATTTCTTAGGGCTTCAAGTGAAACAGTCTGAAGATGGAATTTTCATCTCACAGACCAAGTTCACCAAAGAGCTGATTAAGAAATTCAGAGTGGAGAACGCAACCTCGATGAGGACTCTAATGGGTTCAACTTTGTCTCTGGAAAAAGATGAAAAAGGGAAACTTTTTGATGAAACCAAGTATAGAAGCATTATTGGATCCTTGCTCTACCTTACGGAAGTAGACCTGACATAATGTTCTCAACATGTGTCTATTCTAGATTTCAGGTGAACTCTAAGGAATGTCACTACGCTGCTGCAAAGTGGATTTTGAGATACCTTAAAGCTACACCGAATCTTGGCTTATGGAACCCAAGAAGTAATGATAATGAGCTACTAGGTTTTTCAGATGCAGATTTTGCAGGGAGCAAAGATAACAGGAAAAGCACTTCTGGGACATGTCAATTCTTTGGAAGAAGACTTATCTCCTGGAGTAGCAAGAAGCAAAAATGTGTAGCAATCTAAATGGCTGAGTCAGAGTACATCTCTGCAGGCAGTTGCTGTGCATAGCTGCTATGGATAAAGAATCAGTTTGAAGATTATAATATGAAGTTCTAGAAGATTCCATTGTTTTGCGACTCTTCCAGCACAATTTCAATAGCCAACAACCCAGTCTCGCACAGTCAGACAAAGCATATAGAGCTACGGTATCACTTTATCCGGGAGGATGTGGAGCATGGGGACATAGACCTTCAATATGTCTCTACAGATAGGCAAATTGCAGACATTTTCACGAAGCCGCTGGACGATACCAAGTTCTCGTTCTTCAAAACAGAACTTGAAATGCTCAACAAAGAAGATTAGAGAAGATGGATTTTCAAGAAGGCTCAAAGGTCAAGGATTAGTTAAAAGATGGAATTTTACAAAATTCTAACTCTTTTACTCGAGTAAGAAGCACCTACTCGAGTAAGTATAATGACCTACTCGAGTAGTCCACTTGACCTACTCGAGTAGCAGACTCACCTACTTGAGTACCTGAACTCACATACTCGAGTACCTCAGCATACCTACTCGAGTACTTCCAGACACATCTACATGAGTACCTCATTTCATCTACCCGAGTACTATCAACTCACTCGAGTATATGCCGGGACATTATTCAAATTTTCTTATGTGCAAACCAAGGCTTATGCCGCCACCTCTAAGGTATGACTCAGTCATTTCTCAATTAATTAGACATAAACCTAGGGTTATATAAATTAGAAATTCCGTAAATGTTCTACACGAAATCATTTTCTGCTCTAGAGTAGTTGACTGTCTCTTCGCATTCCTTCAACAAGTTGCAGAGCCGCGCCCTTTCCTTCTCCCCGTCGACATTTTTTTATGGTTTCTGAATCATGGACGCCTCTTCCAAAATCGATGTTGGTTTGGAATTGGTTGCCGCCGGTATTGCCGAACTTTCCGACGACTTCAATAACCTCATGATCTTGCTCGACACCACCGGATTAACCTTCATCCTTCAAGAACCATGTCGTATCCTATTTCTAGAAGTTGCAGAGATTTTCAGGAACATCAAAGTGAAGTGTCTGGGGTCGTTCTCAAGTCCAAGGTGAAAGGTACAAAAATCAAACTTACAAAGATCTCGGTTTCTCAACATCTCCGGTTACCAGCTGTAGATGCAGATGATTTACTTGGGGAAAAAGAATATACTCGAACCTGTCTATTCTGTGGAATTCCTATTGCTGCAAAGTACATCAGGAGGGATTATATGAATGTTGAAGGAAAATTGTTAGTTGATATAATTGGAAAAGTTCTTCTGTGTAGAACAAATTCCATCAAAGACATTCCCCTTTATTTTTTTGAAATCATGCAAGCCATTGTCTGCAGAAAGAATTATCAGTTTGGCTCGCTCATTCTGGGCAAAATTAAGGACAACATCAAATCCCCAAATTATGCCGGAATAATATCTCTACTCCTTCATGAGATAAACCCAGAAGTCTTCAATTTCACCAAAGGGAGAATTCTTCACCACATGACAAAAGTCTCCATATCATCCATACAAAGATGGGAGTTAAAACTGCAGAATCCCTCTCAGGCTGCAAAGGTTACAAAAATACCAGACACAGAGGACAGGACACCATCTTCCTCTCCATCTCAGGTCCCCAGCTCCTCTAGTGCACCTTTTGAGGCTCCTTCTATTCCAGCAAGGATTCCTAGACCTCCAGAAGTATCTCCTCCACCTCCTTTAACTCCAGAAGAGATTCCATCAGAACAACAACTTCAAGAAACACTCCTCTAAAGAGAAGTTGTCATCAATAAGATGATAGCAGAATTGAAAGCAGATTTACCTCCTCCTCCTCCTTCTCCAAAGGAACCCACAACTGAAATACCACCAGAATCCCCTCCAGAACAATCTCCAGCACAATCTCCTTCTCCTACCAAGTCTCCTGCTGCACCCCAAGAGCAGACAAAAATAATTTTCATTTCAGATGAGGCATCACCTGAGCCAGTTGAAGCCCCTCTAAGGAACTTGAATTTCTCCATCCCCACAGTCACAGATGAAGGGGATGCCATGATTCCCACTACAAGATCAGAAAGCTCTGTCACCATAACAAAAATAGCTCCATGGAAACCTCCTCCTCCTCCTCTAGTTGCCTCTTCTAGTACTCCTCCAGCTACTGCCTCCTCTACTGTTTTACTAACTCAGATTGCCCTTCTAATTCAAGGACAGAGAACCTACTTTGACACCTCTTTAAAAGTTGTTACTGCTAAGGTCACTGCTATAGAGTCTGAGATGAGCAGAGGATTTGCTGAAATTCAACATAATACAGATCAGCTCAGACACCACTTTCAAATTGGTGGTAAGGCTCTGGATCACACCATTACTAGTATTGGTCAAGTGATGGAACAAGGTCTGATTCTTGCTAATAATCAGATGGAATTGGACAAAAGAGCTGAAGCCACAAAGATGAAAATCTGTGAAGAGGTTGACACTTTCAAAGAAGATGCAATCTCTCAGCTATCTGTTGAAGTCAGAAAGAGGGAGAAGTTGGTGAAAGAGTATTTAGAAAAATCAGATGCTGCCATGCAAGAGCTTTGGAAAGTCAAAGTGAAAGAAATTCATGATGATATCTTAGCACAGATTCAGAGTGTCAAATTTTATATATATGACACTACTGTCTGGATGCACAACCAGATCCTGCCTTAGTTTGCTGCTAATCCAACCATCATTCCTCATCACCTGAACCCATTAGCTGCTACTGCTCCTGCTCAATCTCCTCAACCCACCTTCTCCCTAAGGACTGGAGACTCTGTTGCTCCTCCTGATTCCTACACTCAGGGTTGGGAAGATGATCATGCAAATATCTTCCTCCATGCTCCTCCTGAGATCCAAACTTCTAGAAAGAAAAGAAAGTATGGTGAAGGTCCCTCTGCCAGTAACTCCATTCCAGTTTCTGATGTTGATAAGAGAAAGGCTCTAGAATTTGCAGAAATCTGGTCTCCTACCTCCAAGTCCCTTATTTTGGAAATACTCAAACCTGTTATGGACTACCATGAGAGCAGGAATAGACATTACAGTTCCCAGGAATGGGAGTTATATGAGAAATAAATTACCAAGAGAAGATTATATGACAGAGAATTTGGAAGAAATAACCCTGCTGCTCCTCCAAGACCTCATAAGTACTATCCAAAGCCTTACAGCTACCAGAGGAGATAACAAGAGAATCAAGACAGGCAGCATCATCAGATCTATCAACAAGGAACTATGAGCTGTGGAAATGATTTTTGTAGAAATGACATTTTTGGATAATTCCATTTATATAGTTCTAAGTTTTTTATCTTATTATCTTGTTCATAGTCTTATGCTTGCTTACACTGATTTATCTACTTAGCACTTTTTATGTCCATAATTCACCTTATTGTAAAGGGTTCTGACTTCTACAAATAGGGGGAGATTTTTGGGTATTGTATCCATAGTAACCCAGATTTGATGAAGTCACCCTTGAACTAAGATGAATTAAGTTGTATTTGATGCTTTTTTTGAGTTATGTGTTTGCAGGATTTTAATGGGAAGTGTAGACCAATGTCAGTCTACAAAGGGTCACCAAACACAGGACCATACAATGTAATCCCTCATTGTGTGATCCAAGGTGTTGACTCCTGTGTAGCCTCTCTATTGGGATACAATTTATATTCAAGCTCTAGGACTAAGTGAAAAGATTTGTTGTTGGTCTCTCCTAAGAAGAAGAAAATTCTTTCAAAGAGAATTTGCTAAGTAAAATACTCGGGTAGTTCTATACCTACTCGAGTAAATAGCAGAGTTCATAGTCGAGTAATAATACTCTTACTTGAGTAAGAATGGCAGATCCCGAGTAGTCATTTTTATGGCTCTCGAGTAGTTAAGACAACTACTCGAGCAGTTTCCTTTCTCTCTCGGGTTTATAAAATTTTCTCCTCCTAAAGTTTTCTAAGTCATATACTCAAGTAGTATTGTATAGTACTCGAGTAGTTTATATCTTCTGTCTCGTGTAATTGAATTCTGACTCTCGTGAAGTTCTCACTTACTCGAGTAGTCTAAGTCATGTACTCGAGTAGTTCATTTACTACTCGAGTAGTCCAGAATTAATTGTCGAGTAGTCCAGAATTAATTATCGAGTAGTCCAGAATTAATTGTCGAGTAGTCGAATATTCCAGTTCAGAAAAGTTTTCTATGTCCCTGTCTCATGTAGTTTCTCAACCACTCGAGTAGTTCATTTTTATCTACTCGAGTAGTATTCCTTATACTCGAGTAATCCACTCCACCTCTCGTGTAATTACTTAAGTACTCGAGTATGTCATTTTTGATACTCGAGTAGCTGAATTCTTTTTCTTCAAGTTTACTCGAGTAGTTAACTCTATGTACTAGAGTAACCATTTTACTCTATCTCGAGTAGTTTACTCATATACTCGAGTAGTTATCTTCTACACACTCAAGTAGTTCTGCAATGTACTCGAGTAGTCCTTTCTCTCTCGAGTATATTACTGCGGTTTTTTTCTGAAAATTTTGTTAGGTCCAAAATAACAGAATTCTTAATAAACCTTGACATGATTAGTCCACGTGTATCTCATAATGACTTATTTATGACTAATCTTCACCGATCCTATAAATAGTCTTGTCAAACCAACAAACCCTAAGTTTTCTAAAAAAAAAGAGAATACTGAAAAGTTTTGCAGTCGTACTCTCAAGTCTCTAATTTCCTCTTTCTCTCTCCAAGAAAAGAAAACCACCGCTGCTGCCGTCGCAGATTCCCGACCGGCTAGGGTTTCAATTTTAGAGGATTCAGATCAAGAAGGCTTTACAAATCAAGATTCTCTCAACTCTGCATCTTCTAATCGATCGATCGTGTGAAGCCAAGAAGATTCAGATCTGATCTTGCCGAGATTTTTCTTCAGCACCTTATAAAGCCGTAAAGCATAGAAGAAGAAGATCCTAGTCGACAGTTGGAGATCTGAAAAAGAAGATTTATTGTTTATATTTCTATACAATTTATTTCATTCTTGTAGGAGAAATTTCTCCGAGTGTAGGAGCTTTTGTCTCCGAGATTGTAGGAAGTTTATCTTCCGAGTGTTGATCCATTTTTTGGATCTAGATTGTAGGAACATTGTTCCGAGGGTAGGATTGATTTTCAGTCCGATATAGTAGAGTAGCTGAATCTAGTGTATTGCTAGATCGGCGAGGGAAAGTGGATGTACCCAAGGTTGGGGAACCACTATAAATCTTGCCTCGTTTGTGATTGATTGGTAGTTAGTTCTGTGCATTGGTTTCAAATTTTTATTCTGCAAAAAGACGCACATCTCACCTAATCACCCCCTCTGGGTGATTTAGGTAAGCAACTATAAACTTTCATCCTCGAAGAAGGCTTCGAAGACAAAGGAGATCTTGAAAGAATGCTTGAAGATCTTCGAAGGGGGAGAAAGAATTGAAGAAGATGAAGGCAAAAAGGGGGAGAAAATCCGTATGAGTATTTTCCAAAGAGGAAGAGAATGAATACTAAAGGGGATCATGCGCACAATTTATAGGCTTTATGAGTGGTTATGGAGGTTATGCGGTTATCCACAGCCCGTAACAACCATGATCATTATTAATAGGCAGATTTCATGACTTGTTTATACATATAATATTTTATAATTTTTCTAAGCGCAAACTATTCCTATTTTTTGCAATGCATTTCCCCCATTATGGGAGATCATGCGGGCGGTTAAGTGGGTGGTCACCAACGTTGTAACACTTCCGTCCGTCATATGAAATATAATTGAGAGTCCGGCCGGGGCCCCACATCATATTCAACAAATAGGCGGCAGAATTATAGGTTAATATCAAGACAATTACACGTACCCTAACTCAGAGCATTCTAGCGGAAACTTAAGGGGTTATTATTGAACTCATCAAACATGAATGTTCACTATATATAAACAACATTTATATATATCATAGGAATGTATACAGAAATACACAAAAGGGTTTGGCCTTAAGGCCTTATAGTTAGACTTCACAAATGTGGATTACAAACATCAGCGCGCAGGCCGGCCACACATGAAAACGGTAAAACGTATCCACTCGGCCATTGAGGGACAGCACAATATAGCAGCAAGGGCTTCATCCCGTTATTTACCACTCGGTCCAGCACCTGCATAGGGACATTCCACCAAAAGGGTGGTAAACAAGGCAACGGTCAGCATTCAGCTGACCAATTATAACGACCCTACCACATACCCGGGGTAGTGGTTTAATCCCTGTAAGAAAAGAAATCACAATAGATATATCACAAGAAAATGCACAACCACACATTTCCATATATCACAAACGTCGGCCGCAAGGCCTGACGCTCCGTGCACTCAGGGCATATTATCGGTGTACTGGATTACACCACCGTTCAAAGGTCCAAGACCCAACGGTCAACTTTAAGCATTCATGCTCCATGGTCCACGACCGGAGACTTTAGTCTTAATGGCGTACAACCACAGACTCTCTTTATGTGATCCTAACGAACGCCAATAACTCAGGCACTAAAGATACACAACCATAACGTGTATACAGTTCAGCCCTTGACCTTTGCTCAAATTTCCAGTTCAATGTCTAGACTGACGCGGGTCGACTTCCACTTGTTTGTTCTACTCACTGGCCTTTCAGAGCTCATAGCTCGTATTAGCCATACTGTCTCTGAGAAACTGCCTTCACAATAGGTTTTTTGGGAGCTATCGCCAGCAACACCCAGTATCGTCGGGCATTAGCGACAGAATCCAGCTTTTGTCACCAATCTTAAAACTTGACCAAGGATCCAAAAACACCCTGCAGTAATCTGCAGTGCCAGAAAACTGGTCTTTCACACCACAAATATCTCTGTGCGAGCTATCGCTATTGGCGACACCCACTGTCGCCCGACGACATCAATGGTTTCTCCAAAACTATGATGTTACTTCAGTATTTTCCTGCATCTGCACTCCAATACTTCATGTTACTCCACTTCACAGGCACAACCCACAGACTCTGTAAAATACTCGTTTATACGCGGAGTTTTCTCCAATTCATGAAATAAAGCATCTCCAATCCAGATCAACTTGTCCGGATGGGCTTCACACAGTATGCTTATTCCATACTATACACTTCTGGATCTATAAGCAAATTGACTTGGGGATACGAGTATCGACCCAATTGAATACTCTCATCAATTCCACCTTTTGGTGGGGGATTCCATGCACATGCAAAATTAAGACTTCATTTGTCTAAGCAAGAGGTTGTTACCCTTGTAGTTCTCTTTCGAGTCATGGCGAAGCTGTTCTATATGGATGGAAATGAATGCCTCACTTTCCTCTTCGCGGATCTAGCCTCAGATCTTGCTTCGACCACAAGATCTCCTTCACCGTGCTATGCAAGCTTCAGCTCCAGCCCTTCTTCTTCCTTTTCACTCAAGGAAATGATGAAATGAAGGGAGAGAGAGAGAAAAAGAGAATGAATTCTCATCCCTATTCTTCTCTGGTTAAGTGGACTCAGGAGTTACCCCAGCCACATGATCTCTCAATCAAAATGAAGCAAAGGCAATTTTTGGGTTAACTGGTCAACTTTGGCGCTATAGCCTAGCGATATTGACTGTTGCCACCCGACGATATCAACTTAACCACTTTGACTACATAATAGCCAATCTGACACATCTCATGCCATGAGGCACTATCTCCCGGCAACATCCACTGTCGCCACTCGGCGATATCCTTTTGACGATTCGTCGAGTGTCGAGTGTCGACTTAATGCTTTATCGCTATTGCCACCAGGAGATACCCACTATCACCCGGCGTTATCAAAGCGAGTAGCTCACTCAACTCTTCGAGGCGTTGAATATGTCGAGCTCACTCAACACTTTAAGGCGTTGGGTGCGTTGAGACCTATCGCTATCGCCCCGGGGCTACTCACTATCGCCCGGTGATAGAGACAAAAGTTCTGCTGGAACATTTGGGGTGTTACAACCCTCCACTCTTTACAGAAATTTCGTCCCGAAATTTGCATATAGCCATAAGGAAGACAGTAACTTAAAATTTACAACAACTTTTATTCATAAAAACAATATTTCAACAACATTACACAAACAACTCGAGATATTCTTCGTGCATGGTTTGCTCTCATTCCTATGCTAGCTGTTCATGGTCATAGTTGTCCCACCGGACCTTTACTGTTAGAGTTATTATATATGTAATAGTTTAATATTGTTGAGTTTTGTCCCACACCACCTATCGGTGTTGGGTGTCTTGATGTAAGCCCTATATATTACCCCTATGTGGATGAATAATATTGCACCAAGTCTTCCATTCCATCTCTTTCCACATGGTATCAGAACGAAAGTTCTGAAGAGCTAAATAATTTTTTTTCTCCCTTTCGCACTGTTTCCCCTCTCCCGAGTCCCGACTCGGTGCTTCCATTTCCGTGACCTACTATGGCTCATGGGTAGGGTCTTTACCCTCGCTCCCATCCATGGACTCGTCGTCTGATTCCGAAGACGAGAGCGGGACATTCTCCCTGTACAGCTTCTCCTGACGGATGATTCTCCCGACGGATACTTCACCCAACATCGACATCGGCTACTTCTGCCGCAGCTGTGCACTGCCTGCGACATCTCTGCTTATCTCGACGGCTTCGGCTCTGCTCCTCTGCATGACTGCTTCTCCCTCCTGCTCTGACTATATCATCATCTCCTTCTCCCGGCGTTGCTCCGCTGCTACTTCATATTCATCTCTGGCCTGGATTCTGGCATCTCCCTGCTTCTCCGGCCCTGGGTTGCTGCTGCAGCTGCTTCTCCTCCTGCTATGCTGCTGCTCTCCTTCACCAACGGCTACTTCTTCTCCTCTGGCGGCTTCCTCTTCTACAACCCGACAACTTTCTATGTTGTGCTGCTGCATCTACTTCCCATCGACCCCACGCATGCTCCTCCGTGGTACTCCTTCGTGCTTCTCCTCTACTGCTGCTCTTCTTCTCCGTCTACCGCTGCTCTGTGCTGCTTCGTATTCGACCCAGTTTAGGGTTTAATGTTGCTCTGCGCTGCTTTGATACCATCTTTTGTTAGAAACCAGGATGGCGGTACAACATGGGTAAAGGCCCGACCCTGGTTTCTAACAAAATATGGTCATCTTTTATTAAAAGAAGCCAAGGTTAGGCCTTTACCCGTGCGGGACCCCCGGCCTCATTTCTAACATTTACCATCCCGATTGTCTAATTCCATAGCTATTTGATCGTCATATCCTCGATCCGAATGGGTCTAACTTTCGTCGCTAGCCCACTATCGACCGGTACTCGGTCATCCACAATCACTTGAGTTGGCTCTTTCACAGCTTTGCGCAACACCGATATGTGAAACACATCGTACAAGCCACTTAGCTCCATAGACAGAGATAACCGATAAGCAGCTTCTCCAACTCACTCCACCACTTCAAACGGACCAAGGTACTATTAATTTTCTCAAAGCGGTCAGCAGGATAGCCTAAAGCCAAATGAATATTCTCAGAACTATACAGTTAACACCTTGATCATACGCAAGCCCAAAGAGCAAGTTTAACACCAAACACAAATGGAAGAATAAGCAGGTCTTATATTCATTCACACTTCTTTACAAGGCGAGGTATACATAGCGAGACATGATTTCGCTAGTACACAAGCTACAACAGGAAAAATAAAACAAGTCGGGCGGACAGCACTGGAGACCGCCGAGACCGCCCAGTCCGCCGAAGCCACCCGAGCTGCTGCTGCTACATGCCAAATAAACACGGAGTCTGCCGAGACCGCGAGGCCGTGCAGACACACTATTATTCGCAAACTGCTGATGAACTGAAGAACAGACCGCCTACCCACTTGAGACCGGCAGACAGGTTATTGGCACTTGCAATTGTTGAAGCAGAGAACCACTGACAAGTCGCAGAAGCGACCAGCAGATACAACACACTTCAATGTACATGACCGAAGTCAAAGCCAAACTCCTGGCTCATTGAAGCTAGTCGCGCGACCTGCACACAGCAAACCGTCAGCTCTACTCAACCCACGCAAACAGGAAAATCAAGTCCGCAACAATTGTACAAGCCGCACTTACTGTTCACTCAGTTACTGTAGACGTGTAGTGGAGGTCTATTTATAGGCGAGGTGAGGAGTGTGGTCACCACCCTAGTGAATAGAGTCACCACCCCAGCTCGCGCACTAGCAATGACCCGTTCGCTGAGTCTGCAAGGACTTAGCCGGATTCCAAGAAAAAACCGCCAGGAGCAAGACACAGATGTTCACAACTAGACGGACCTGCAGCAGTCTGCCCACACTATGCGGACAAGGTGCAGTCCACATAATCCGCAAACATCATCACACAGATAGCTACAACCCCTTCAGCGATAGTCCGCACATGAAAGAGGCAGTCCGCACAGCACAAGACCAAATCCTCCATCCGCCACAAGTCCATGACCAAAAGGCAGTCCACCCGGTCAAAAGCGAACTTGGCGGATACTGCGGACACACTAGACTTGTCACAGAGTGTGACCAAGTCCAGTAAATCACCAAAGGGCCTAGCGCGAGCTCGGCGGACATGGCCCAGTCCGCCAACACACAAAGCAGATCGCCAACACTTCACTAGAGTAAGGCAGAGTTCGCAGGCTATACTCTCATAACTGTCCAAACAAACAGCCACCTTTCGGACTCCAATCACCAGTCTGAGCAGTCCTCCACAACATCTAACACTTGCTGTACCACCAGAGCTCGGCAAAGGCCATAGCCGAACTCGAAGTCCTGTCCGCAATAACGGACACTGCTGACTCGCCAGTACGCAAAGCCTTCTGCAGATAGACCAACTAATCCGCCGGTTAACTTAACCTTGCAAATCTTCAAGGCCATAGGTCAAACTAAGCACTGCGTCCAGCCCGCGAACAGTAGTCCACTCAGGCCACTTCACAAGAAGCCCACAATCCTTGGCCATAGGCCAACCAGGCCGCACAACAGACCGCTCAGGCCGCACACCTGGCCGCACAGGCCGCTCCTCAAGAACAGCCAAGCCATCGCACCCAGGCCGCATCAGCAGTCCGCCCAGGCCGCGGGCTCAGACAGCTCAGGCCATACAGGCTGCTTAAAATCCAAGCCGACAATATAGCCAACACCCAAGATGCAACCAGCAGTCCGCCCAGGCCGCAGACTCAGACCGCATAGGCCGCTCAGTCCGCCCGGCCTGCCCATCACCCACTTCCACTTCATAAATTTCAACAGGTACCTTGGACTAAGTTTTTTCAAGCGCTGAATCCTGGACACGTCTTTGAATGGTTTAATCTTTAAGTATACCCAATCGCCTACTGCAAACTCCACGTTTCGGTGCTTGGCATTGTAGTATTTCACTTGTCTATCATTTGTTATCAGTAGTCGCACTCGGATAGTCTGTATCGATGAATTTGCCTCTTCGACTTCTTTACGCTTATATACTTTAAATTCGCCCAATTCCTCCCAAGCTAACGGTGTATGACACTTCATACCGTACAATGCTTCAAAAGGTGTCATTTGCAGAATAGCTTGATAGCTATTGTTGTAGGCAAACTCGATCATATAGAGATGGTCTTCCCACCTCTTCCTGAAATCTAAGGCACACATTCTGAGCATGTCCTCCATCATTCTATTGGTTCTCTCAATCTGGCCATCCGTTTGCGGATGAAAGGTCATACTGAACTATAGTTTTGTCCCCAATAACTGATGGATTAGCCTCCAATCACTTGAAGTAAAGCATCCATCTCGATCACTTACGATTCTACGGGGCACGTCGTACAATCATACGATATTATCAACATACAGCTTAGCTAGTTTCTCAACTGAATCATCTTTCCTATTTGGTATGAAGTGTTGTTGGGTACATTGGTTTAAATGTACCTGATTTGAAGAAGCCTCACCCAACTCAATGATATACATCAAAATGTATTTGATGTATTTTGAGTTACCTTGTGCAGGTTAAGTAGTTGCAGGAAAGAAGAAAAGTTTCTAAGTCCATGTGTCGACACCCAGAGGGAAAGTGTCGACACTTAAGAAGACTTGTGTCGACACCCAGACAAGCAGTGTCGACATTTGGAGTCATTGTGTCGACACCAGGGATGCTGAGTCGACACCAGACAGAAAGTGTCGACACAAGGAGCTGTATCGACACTCAGTGAAGAAAAGTGCAGTAAAGCAGTGTCGACACTTAGCAGCAGTGTCGACACTTAGCAGCAGTGTCGACACCTAGAAGAACTGTGTCTACATCAGAAAGTGTCGACACTTGGAGTTGTGTCGACACTCAACAAAAGTTAGCATAGACTAAGTATAAGTGTCGACACCCAGAACAATGTGTCGACACGCAACAGAAGAGTCAATACTTGAAGAAAGTGTCGACACCCAGAACAATGTGTCGACACTCAACAGAAGAGTCAACACTTGAAGAAAGTGTCGACACTCAGAACAATGTGTCGACACACAACAAAAGAGTCAACACTTGAAGAAAGTGTCGACACATGTAGCTGTGTCGACACTTAGCAAAGAACAGCAAGATCAACAAATTATTCTAAGTACAAGTGTCGACACTAAGGGGATGTGTCGACACACAGCTGAAGTCTCAACAGAAGAAGAATGTGTCGACACAAGGAGCTGTGTCGACACTCAGCAAGTATCAACACTGAAGACATGTGTCGACACCAAGAAGCAGTGTCGACACTTAACAGATTCAACACATGAAGATGTGTCGACACAAAGGAGTTGTGTCGACACTTAGAAGAATTCAGCAAAATACTGAAGTACAAGGACTTGTGCCGACACACATTATCAGTGTCGACACATGAAGAAGAAGCAGTGTCGAGACATAGAATCGACAACACAAGGAGTTGTGTCGACACCTTGTAGGCTAGTGTCGACACTTAGACAACTTGTGTCGACACTTGGTCTATAAGTGTCGACACTTAAAGACAGAAAGTCTTGACACTTTCAGACAGTTACAGAATTTTCAAGAACTGACTGGATGACTTGACAGCTGCCATTCCAGCCGGTCTACTGCACCTGTCAGAGTTGTCAGAAAACAGTTATGGACCGGACCAGCTGGTTACCATGAAGAAGGCCTATAAATAGGCTTACACAGTCTACAGAAATAGATGATTGAAAACAAGTCCAAGTGATCATTAACAAGAAGAAGATCTAGCTTTCAAGTGAAGATCTAAAAAGTTGGAGAGAGAGAGCTCCATCCAAGAAATCAGTTGTTGGAATCAGACTGAGAAGAAGGGTTCAGATTTATTCTGAATCCTAAGTAGCAGAGATCAAGGATCAACTGTAGAAGGAGTCAATCTTATTAAGTTCTACTTTCAAGAAGCTTTGAAGAAAGCTAAGTCAGATTGATTTCAGCTGAGTTCTTCCAAGAACTCATCAAGAAACTCACATATCATCTCTCTTTTCTCTGAGTTGTTGAGTTAACATTATTATATTCATTTTTATCTCGTAGGATCCATTGGATCTGAGTCTTGTAAGCCTATAATTATAAAGGCTGAGGGTAGGAGAGTTAAATCTCTGAGTGTAGGCCTTGGTGGCTGAGTGTAGGCCTTGGTGGCTGAGTGTAGGCCTTTGTGGCTGAGTGTAGGCTTTGAGGAAAAGCTGAGTTGTAGGGCCTTGGGCCTGAGGTGTAGGAGCCTGTTTTGGGTTCTGAGATAGTGGAGAAGTTTGGTCGAATCTAGTACACTGCTAGATAGGCGAAGGGGGAAAGTGGATGTACCCAAACCTTGGGGAACCACTATAAAACTGTGTGTCTGCTGTGGTTGTGGTTTGCTGTGAATGCTGTGTGATTGCTGTGCAATAATAGCTTAAATTCTGTAATTATAAGTTGCATTTTGCCTTAAAAGTTAAAAAGAATTTGGTCACCTATTCACCCCCCCGCTCTAGGTGTTTAGGTACTATATCTTTCAAGTGGTATCAGAGCCAGGTTACTCAAAAAGGACTAACTGTCTGAGTAGATCCTGTTGGCAGATTCAGTCTAAGTGAATTACAGATTCAAGAAAATCAAGAACCATGGGTTCCACTGAAAATCACAAGGAATTGGGATCCATGAAATTACCTATATGCAGAAAGGAAATATTTGGAATATGGAAGGAAAGGGTGAGGCTGTTTATGGAAGCCTCAGACCCTAGGATTTATATCAAAGTAAAGGAAGGGCCATATATGCCCATGAAGGTGTCAGTACTGGATGCCAATCAGAGAACAACTAAGGATTTCTCTGAAATGACTAAGGATGAAATTGTTCTAGCCACCATGGACAAAAGGGCACAGAACATCATTGTAAGTACTATAGATGATGCAACTTTTCAGAATCTGATATACTGTAAGACAGCTAAAGAGATGTGGGAAACTCTTATTGTGTACATGGAGGGTTCTGAAGAAGTAAGGCAAGACAGAAAATCCTTGCTAAATCAAGAATATGAAAGTTTTAGACAAGGAAAAGCTGATAGCATAACTGAGTGCTATAAGAAGTTCTACAGGATAGTGAATGAGCTCATATCCTATGGCAGAGAGTTCAGTAATTATGAACTCAATGACAAGTTTCTAAGGTCCCTAACAAAAGATTGGGACACCAAGATTTGTGCCATTAGAGAAATGGCTACGTTGGCAGAAATTCCTCCACCTACACTGTTTGGCAAACTGCTGTCTTATGAAATGCAGTTGACAATGAGGAAAGAAGAGAAAAAATCAACAAGAAGTGAACATAAGGAAAGGACAGTGACTTTTAAAACAGAAGCCCCCAGAAGGTACAGAGGTAAGTCACCAACTCCACCTCCAAAGGTTGCTGAAACTGAGTCAGATGAGTCAGCAAGTACAAAGTCTGAAAGCAGTGAAAGTGATGAGGACTTTGCTGCCTTCACTAGACATTTTTAGAAGTTCTTGAAGAAGAAACAGTGGAGGACAAGGCCTTCTACTTCACAGGGAAAAGAAGACTTTTATCAGAATAAAAAGCCTTCAAAGAAAGACAGGAAAAATACTAAGTCTAACAAGACAACTCTGTCAAAAATAGTTTGCTATTGCTGTAATAGACAAGGTCATGTTGTTGCTGATTGTCCAGAAAAAAGAAAGTAGTCTACTGACAGGAAGAAAACTCATTTCAAAGGCAAGAAAGAAAAGTCATTTGTTGCCAAAAAGGAGAAGACTCTGTCAGATATTTCTTCATCAGAAACTGAGTCAGATGCTGAGGCATATATAGGGTTGTTTGCTGAAGAAGAAGAAGAAGAGTTCATGCAGATTATGAATTCTATATATGATCAAGAAGACAGTCAGTGCTAAGGGCTAATGGCATTGACTGAAAGTGACAAAATCCTGGAGCAGCCAGGACCTAGTAAGGTACAACATTGTTCTTCCAGTTCAATTTCTTGTGCCGGTACAGAATCAGATTCATCATCATCAAGTGATGAGAGTGTATCTGAGTCGGAAGAAGATATTCATCAGTTGATAGATGAATATAAGGTTCTGTTGCAAGCTTATAAGAAGAGCAAGTCCCTAGCCAAAAGTCAGGCAAAGGAAATTGTTGGGTACATTGGTCAAATGTACCTGATTTGAAGAAGCCTCACCTAACTCAATGATATACATCAGAATGTATTTGATGTTTGTTTGAGTTAATTGTGCAGGTTAGACATACACTGGACTGAAGCTGAAAATTTCTAAGTCCATGTGTCGACACCCAGAGGCAAAGTGTCGACACTTGAGAAAGCTTGTGTCGACACCCAGACAAGCAGTGTCGACACTTGGAGTCATTGTGTCGACACCTGGGAAGAAGTGTCGACACCAGTCTGAAAGTGTCGACACTTGGAGCTGTGTCGACACTCAGTGTAGAAGGATGCAGAAAAGCTGTGTCGACACTTAGCAGAAGTGTCGACACCTTGAAGAGCTGAGTCAACACCAGACAGTGTCGACACTTGGAGTTGTGTCGACACTCAGCATAATTCTGCAGAGACTAAGTACAAGTGTCGACACTCAACACAATGTGTCGACACTCATTCAGCAGAGTCAACATATGAAGAATGTGTCGATACTCTACACAATGTGTCGACACACACTCAAAGAAGTCAACACTTGAAGTTTGTGTCGACACTCAGCACAATGTGTCGACACACACTCAAAGAAGTCAACACTAAAGGAATGTGTCGACACTCAGCACAATGTGTCGACACATAACCAGAAGACTCAACACTTGAAGAAAGTGTCGACACAAGGAGCTGTATCGACACTTAGCAAAGAGCAGAAAAGTTGTAAAATATTCTAAGTATAAGTGTCGACACTAAGGGAATGTGTCGACACTCAGCTGAAGAATCAAGAATGAAGACTTGTGTCGACACCAAGAAGCAGTGTCGACACTTGACAGTTTCTACACATGAAGATGTGTCGACACAAAGGAGATGTGTCGACACTTAGAAGAATACAGAAAGAATGAAGTACAAGTGCTTGTGTCGACACTCAATTTCAGTGTCGACACATGCAGTAGAAACTGTGTCGAGACATACAAGGGAATGAGTCGACACCTTGTAGACTTGTGTCGACACTTACACAACATGTGTCGACACTTGGTCTATAAGTGTCGACACTTAAGAACAGAAAGTCTCGACACTAACTGACAGTTAGAGAATTTCAAGAAGTGACTGGTTGACATGACAGCTGCCAATCCAGCCGGTCTACAGCAACTGTCAGCAAAGTCAAAAGACTGTTATAAACCGGATCAGCCGGTTACCATGAAGGAAGCCTATAAATAGGCACCCACAGTCTACAGAAAAGGTGTGGAGATAATAATTAAGAAGTTCACAAACATTACATGGTGTGATTGAAGTAGTTGATCAGACTAAATCAAGAAGTGATACACAGAAGATCAACACAAGAAGATCAGGCAGTCCAACTGCAGATCTAAGTAGTTGGAGAGAGAGAGCTCCAACCAAGGATTCAGTCTTTGGAACTAAGGCTGAGAAGAAGAATTCAGAGTCATCTGGATTTCAAGAAGCAGAGATCAAGGATCAACTGCAGAAGATTCAGACTAATTCAGTTCTACTCAAGAAGCTTTGAAGAAAGCTAAGTCAGTTTGGATCAAGCTGAGTTCTTCCAAGAACTCTCCAAGAAACTCTCAACTCCTCTCATTCCTTCTGAGTTGTAGAGTTAGAATTTGTAATTTCTATTATAACTTGTAAGATCCATTGGATCTGAGTGATTGTAAGCCTATTTTATAAAGGCTGAGGGTAGGGCTTGGTGCCTGAGTGTAGGAGTTGAAGAACTCTGAGTGTAGGCCTTTGATTGGCTGAGTGTAGGCCTGGGTGGCTGAGTGTAGGCCTTTTGGCTGAGTGTAAGGCTTTGGGCCTGAGGTAGGAACCTTGTTGGGTTCTGAGCTAGTGGAGAAGTTTGGCCGAATCTAGTACACTGCTAGATAGGCGAAGGGGGAAAGTGGATGTACCCAAAGATTGGGGAACCACTATAAAATCAGTGTGTCTGCTGTGCTGTGCTGTGTTGTGGCTTTTCTGTGTGATTTCTGAAATTGCTGTTAACTGTAATAATCTGTGATAAACTGTTGTGCTGTCAAACAAAAGTCAAAAAGGTTTAGGTCACCTATTCACCCCCCCCCCCCTCTAGGTGTTTAGGTACCATATCTTTCAAGTGGTATCAGAGCCAGGTTCCTCAAAATCAGGACTAACTGTCTGAGGAGATCCAGTTTGGCAGATTCAGTTAAGTCAGGAAACAGGAAACAGTTTCAAGAAAATCAAGAACATGGGTTCTTCAGAGAATCATAAGGAGTTGGGTTCAATGAAACTACCTATATGCAGAAAAGAGATCTTTGGGATCTGGAAAGAGAGGGTTAGGCTGTTTATGGAAGCCTCTGACCCTAGAATATACATCACAGTCAAAGAAGGGCCATATGTGCCTATGAAGATTTCAGTTTTGGATGCAAATCAGAGGACTCCAAAGGATTTCTCTGAAATGACCAAGGATGAGATTGTCCTAGCAACTATGGACAAAAGGGCACAGAACATCATAGTCAGTGCAATTGATGATGCCACCTTCCAGAACCTTATTCACTGTAAAACTGCAAAAGAAATGTGGGATACCCTCATTGTCTACATGGAAGGTTCTGAAGAAGTAAGGCAAGATAGGAAGTCCTTGCTTAATCAAGAATATGAGAGTTTTAGGCAAGGAAGAGGAGATAGCATCACTGAATGCTATAAGAAATTTTATAGAATTGTAAATGAACTCATGTCATATGGAAGAGAGTTCACAAACTATGAGTTGAATGACAAATTCTTAAGGTCCCTAACCAAAGACTGGGACACCAAGATTTGTGCCATCAGAGAAATGGCAAAGTTGGGAGAAATTCCTCCTCCCACACTTTTTGGCAAGTTGTTATCCTATGAGATGCAATTGTCAGTAAGAAAAGAAGAAGAAAAGTCAACAAGGACTGAATACAGAGAAAAGACTGTTGCCTTTAAGTCAGATGTACCTAGAAAGAGCAGGACCAAGTCATCAACTCCTCCTCCTGAGGTAGTTGAATCAGAATCTGAAGAATCTGAAAGTACAAAATCTACAAGCAGTGAAAGTGATGAAGACTTTGCTGCATTCACCAGACATTTTCAGAAGTTCCTTAAGAAGAAACAGTGGAGGTCTAGACCTTCATCTTCCAAAGGGAAAGAGGTTCAGTATCTGGAAAAGAAGCCTTCAAAGAAGGACAAGAAAAGGACCAAGACAAGTAAGGCAACTGGATCCAAGATAATTTGTTACTGCTGCAATAGACAGGGCCATGTTATTGCAGACTGTCCTGAAAGAAGGAAGGAATCCAGTGACAAGAAGAAAACACACTTCAAAGGAAAGAAGGAGAAGTCCTTTGTTGCAAAGAATGAGAAGACTCTTTCAGATATGTCTTCTTCAGACACAGAGACAGATGCTGAAGCCTATATTGGGCTATTTGCTGAAGAAGAAGAAGAGTTCATGCAGATCATGGAATCTATCTATGAGCAAGAAGACTGTCAAAGCCAAGGACTGATGGCTTTGACTGAAAGTACCAAAAACCTGGAGCAGCCAGGACCCAGTCAGGTACAAGGCTTAACTCAAAGTTCTGATTCCAGTTCAAGTTCAGAGTCAGAGTATTCTTCATCAAGTGATGAGAATATGTCTGAGTCTGAGGGAGATATTCATCAACTCCTAGATGAATATCAAGTACTATTGCTAGCCTATAAGAAAAGCAAGACCCTAGCCAAAAATTTGGCCAAGGAAATTGCTGATCTCAAGACAGCTGCAATAGATTATGAGAAGAATTATGATCAAAAACTAAATGAAGTGGCCAGGCTGAAACACATTACTGTGATTCAGATGGGTACCATTACATTTAAGAATGATCAAATTAAGAAACTGGAGATTAATCTTCAGAAGGAGAAAGAGCTAGTAGCTAGGTTTTCAAAACCTAAATCAGTGCTACCCTTGATTGATGATTTTGTTCATCATAAAGGAAAGACTGGACTGGGATCTGTTAATCCAGCAAGGACTGTTCAGAATCAGTCCAAGTCCAAGGGCAAAGCCCCAACATTCACTAAGACTGCTGTAGTTAAGACAGCCAAGTCTGTACCTAAGCAAAGGTACAACAAATTTGAATGTTGGTGCTGTGGCAAAGTTGGCCACTTTGCTTTGGACTGTTGGCACAATGTTAGTGCCAAAGGTAGTAACAAGATACCTGGTGGAAAGCCAGTAGGTAGCCTTGTTAAGTTGCAAGCTAACAGTTACCAAGGACCCAAGAAACCATTGGGTTCTAAGGTTCAGTAATTTGTTTTGCAGGAGAATCCAAGTGGCCATACCCCAACATGGTACTTGGATAGTGGATGTTCCAGACACATGACTGGAACTAGGGGACTACTGAAGGATTTCATTCCAATCAAGAATGGTCCAAAGGTGACCTTTGGTGGTTCAGAAAAAGGAATCATCAAAGGGTTTGGTAACATATCTTCTAACTTAGTTACCATTACTCAAGTGGCTTATGTTAAAGGTTTGAAACATAACCTCATTAGTATAAGTCAATTAAGTGATGTAGGGTATGACATCTCATTTGTTAAAAATGGTTGTCATATCAAGAGGTCAAGTGATCAAAAGATCATTTTGACAGGTTATAGGAAGAGAAATGTCTATTGTTTAGACATTATGGTTGAGAACAATAGTTCTCCAGTTTGTCTTGTAGCTGATGAGACAGTCTCTCAATGTGTCAAGTGGCACAAGAGGCTTGCTCATCTAAATTACAAGACTATTGGCAAACTCTTTAGTAAAGAGTTAGTGAGGAATGGTCCTCAAGTTAAGTGTGTCAAAGATGGCATTTGCTCAGCTTGTCAAAAGGGCAAGCAGACTAAATCCACCTTTAGAAGCATTGACAACAAGGATGCTGTGAGATGTTTATATCTCTTGCATATGGATCTATTTGGTCCAATGCCAGTTCACAGCTTAGGTAGGAAGGTCTACACCTTTGTAGTTGTTGATGACTACTCAAGGTTTTCCTGGGTGTTCTTCTTAAAGCAGAAATCTGAAACACCTAGTGTCTTCCACAGTTTTGTTAAGCAAATTCAGAATGAATTGAACTGTACAGTGGTCAAAATTAGAAGTGACCATGGTACAGAGTTTCAATCTGAAAGCATGACAAAACTATGTGAAGACTATGGGATATTTCAAGAATTCTCTTCACCAAGAACACCTCAGCAAAATGGCATTGCTGAAAGGAAAAATAGAACCTTGATAGAAGCTGGTAGGACTCTATTAAGTGATTCTTCACTACCAGAATATTTCTGGGCTGAAGCAGTAAACACTGCATGCCATGTGATAAATAGAGCTACCATAACTAAAAGGTTAAACAAGACACCCTATGAAGTAGTGAAAGGCAGGAAACCAAACCTATCCTATTTCAGGATTTTTGGTTGTAAATGCTTCATACTTAACAATGGGAAGACTTACTTAACTAAGTTTGCTGCCAAATCCCAAGAGGGAGTGTTTGTTGGGTACAGCAGTAATAGTAAGTCTTATAGAGTCTACAACTTGACTACACAAGTTGTAGAGGAGTCTGTGCATGTAGTTTTTGATGAGACACTTCTTATTAACAATGAGTTGTCTAGTAGTGTGTGCAGCCCCACAGGTCTTTCTAAGAAGATGGACAAGCTAACCATAGAAGATGTACCTGCTGCAAGACAGCAAGTAGAAGAAGATGGCTTATGTCCAGGGGGAGAACTACATGTACCAGGAGCTGAAGAAGTTCAAGGAACTCAGCATGATGAAGATGATGAAGAAGTACAACCAGAAGTAAGGATGCCTCCAGCCAACAGGCATCTAAGAGATCATCCAGTGGAGCTGATCATTGGAGATCCAAGACAAGGTGTTCAGACAAGGAGCAGAAATCAGAATGCTGCAATATATTCAAGTTTTCTGTCTCAGATAGAACCAAAGAAATTTGAAGAAGCTATACAAGATCCACAGTGGACTGAAGCTATGCAGGAAGAGCTAAACCAGTTCAAGAGGTGCAAGGTTTGGGACTTAGTTCCTAAGCCTAAAGATCACAATGTGATAGGAACAAAGTGGATCTACAGAAACAAGTTAGATGAACAAGGAGTCATCATTAAGAATAAGGCAAGATTGGTTGCAAAAGGATATAGGCAAGAAGAAGGTATTGATTTTGATCAAACCTTTGCTCCAGTAGCCAGACTGGAAGCCATAAGGATGTTCTTGGCCTATGCAACCTACCAAGGATTCAAAGTATACCAAATGGATGTGAAGTCAGCATTCCTTAATGGTAATTTAAAAGAAGAAGTATATGTGGAGCAACCTTCAGGTTTTGTTGATTCTACTTTTCCACATTATGTCTATAGACTTAGGAAAGCATTGTATGGGTTAAAGCAAGCTCCTAGAGCTTGGTATGAAACCCTATCTAGTTTCCTCATTGAGAACAAGTTCACAAGGGGGAAAATAGATAAGACTCTATTCCTTAGGGAATCTAGAGGCAAAGTAATACTTGTCCAAATATATGTAGATGACATTATATTTGGGTCTACTGAAAGTAGCCTTTGCAAAAAGTTTGCAAAGCTTATGCAGAGTCAATTTGAAATGAGTAGTATGGGAGAACTGAAGTTTTTCTTGGGTCTCCAAGTTAAACAGACTGAAAGTGGTCTTTCCATATGTCAGTCTAAGTTCACCCTAGAACTCATAAGGAAATATGGTATGGATTCCTCCAGTACCATGAAGACTCCTATGGGGTCAAGTATGTCTCTAAGCAAGGATGATGCAGGGAAACCTGTAGATGAAACCTTGTATAGAGGGATAGTTGGCTCCTTACTATACTTGACTGCAAGTAGGCCTGACATTATGTATGCTACATGTGTTTGTGCCAGGTATCAAGCCTGCCCCAAAGAGTCTCACTTGACTGCAGTCAAGAGAATCTTGAGATATCTAAAGGGCACACCTTATCTAGGCCTCTGGTACCCTAGGAATGGAGATTTTGATCTAACAGGCTATTCAGATGCAGACTTTGCAGGATGCAAGGAAGATAGAAAAAGCACAACTGGATCCTGTCAATTCCTAGGTGGAAGACTTATCTCTTGGAGTAGTAAGAAGCAAACCAGTGTGGCCATCTCCACAGCTGAGTCAGAGTATATAGCTGCAGGAAGTTGCTGTGCTCAACTTCTATGGATTCAACATCAGCTAGAAGACTATGGATGTCAGGTAAGTAGAACTCCACTTTATTGTGATTCTACTAGTGCTATTTCCATAGCTAATAATCCTGTATCTCATAGTAGAACTAAACATATTGAGATAAAATATCACTTTCTTAGGGAGCATGTAGAAAGAAATGATATTGCACTTGAATATGTTAAAACAGATAATCAGATAGCTGATATGTTCACTAAGCCCTTAGATGAAGCTAAGTTTAATAAGTTCAAAATTGAACTAGGTATGATAAACTTAGACTAAGTATACAGAACAAAAATTGGCTAAGTAAAAAGGTGTCGACACATAGACAAGTCTATGTCGACACAGAATAGTAAGTGTCGACACTTCAGAAAAATGGTGTCGACACATCTAGGAAGTTAGTGTCGACACTTCAGAATGTTAGTGTCGACACATGTCGAGTAGGTGTCGACACATCCACTAAGGTGTCGACACTTAAGTTTTACTCAGAATTTTTCTAAGTAAAGTCTCGACACATGTCGAGTATAGTGGTGTCGACACTTAACCAAGTGTCGACACATAGAATCTGTTAACTAAATTTGTGTCGACACATGAGTGTCGAGACATTATAGGTCAGTGTCGACACTTATTGACAGTGTCGACACATCATTAGAAATTCCTCCCGCCTGTTCGTCTTCAAACAGGAAAGGTATAAATAGGGTTCTGTCTTTGATTGTCGACACGCTTTCAAAGTTTCGAGACCTAAACTCTTGTGTCGACATTTCTCTCTTCTCAAGACTAAATCTTCAAACCCTAATGGCTCCCAAGCTGGAAGAGAACGTCAACGAGGGCTATGAGCTCGTGCGAGGCGCATTTGACGACAGCGATCAGGAATTCAAATCGGTGATTACCCTAGTCAGCGATTCAGGACTGGAATTCTTGGTTTCAGAACCAACGAAAATCTGGAAGAAAGAAGTAATTGAATTTCTTACTCAAGCAACTGTGGACGACTCTGGATTCAGAATCAAGTCCAGGGTGCATGGCACCAAAGTCAAACTATCCCCCAAGTCTTTGAGAAAGGTACTTCAGCTACCTAAGATTCAAGAAGAAGAGGAGGTAACTGCTTCTAAGACCAGGGAAGCTCTTACTTGGTGTGGACTGGATTCACAGATGAAGGTGGGATCAGTCTTCAATAGGAAGGGGATGAACAATCAAGGCAAGTTCTTGTCAGAAGTAGTGGGCAAGGTAATTCTGTGCAAACCAGGAGGGCATGACAGGGTGTCTGCCTCCATGTTTGAAGTAATGACCAGAATCATCTTCACTCTGAAGACAGATTGGTCAATGGTGGTTTTTGAGAAAGTGAAGGAAAGCCTGAAGAAGCCCAATCTGGGCAGGATTATAAGTCTCTACCTGGCTGGATCCATTCCAGAGGTAATGAGCACTGCTGCAGGAACAAAGATAAATCATATGAGGAGAATGGACTCCAGAATATTCTCAAGATGGGAAAGGGTGCTGGTGTCAAAGGACTTGGCCACCCCTGAGAAACAAACTTCTAAAACAGACTCTCCTCCCAGGAAGAAAAGGAAGACAGCTGCTGTGCCTCAAGAGTCCTCAAGCAGCTCAGGCAGTGAAGAACAGGTGGTCTTCACTCCTGAAAGTCCAGTAGATGTGACTGCAGCAAAGTCACCTGCTCCTCAGGAGCCAGCTGATATCCAGGGGGAGCCTCCAGCTGTAGAACATCCATCTACACTGGATAGTGAGCAGGCTACTCTCATCATTCAAGAGGTACTTGTTGATCTTAACACTTTGAATTTTTGTATAACAAATTCTGATTTGTCTGATGATCATCAGCAAAATCAGCCAGCAAACCCAGAACCAGATGTTGTTCTTCCAGACACATCTGTTGTGATACCTGATACAGTGGTTGAAGAACCAAGTACATCTCCTGCACAGTCTCCAGCAGAGTATACCATGGAAGATCTGTTTTTGAACTTAGATCAAGATGATTTTGATATGGAAAAGACTGCTGCTGATGCAGTGAAGGATGCTGTTGCTGAGGGGGAGACTTTGGATAGTCAAGAAGAGCCTATAAGGCTAGATTCTGAGAAGGCACAAGATGTGCATACTGAAAGACCATCCAGCCCTAAGGATAGGGTGGATATAGCAAGTACATCTGAATCTGAAGATGATGAAGCTGAGCAAGCTCAGAAAAAGAAGTTCTTTGTTTTCAAGAGGAGGAGCCAGAGCTATAAGAAGGCTCTCCAAACTGTTGCTCAACATTCATTAGTTCAACAAGCTCCATCCACTGATTATAGTGCTCTACTGCTTGCAATGCAAATCAAGATGGATGAACAAAGGAAAGCCTTAGAAACTTATGTTGATGAAGGGCACAAGGCACTGCAAACTGATCTAGGCCAGGAAATCAAGTCTATAAGGTTTGAAATGAACCTTAATAAAACAGCAATGACTGATTGTTTTACCAAGGGTGCTAATGCTGTGGTCTATCTAGCTAAACATCAAGAAGCAATTAAAGAGAAAGTGGATGATATAGCAGTCAAGCAAGGCTATGTGCTGGAGAATCAGTTGAGAATGAATGATAATCTGACTGCATCTCACAATGCCATTGTCACTGAAATCAAGAATAAGTCAGATGAACCTTCAACTTCATCTGCTGCTGCCAAAGCTGATTTTGATAAGCTATTTCAAGCAGAGATTGCTGCTGTTAAGAATGCCATTACAGATTCACAGAAGGTCATATCAGAACAGCTTACAAAGCTTAGACCTTTCTTTAAAGAGGGCATAAGATATTTGGATAGCCAAATCCGGTTTCAGAAAGATGATGTAAGGGATCATATGGCTCAAGAAGTCATAAAGGGGGAGAGAGTGTTAGTCAAGGCCAGTTCTGAGCATGCAAAATGGATTTCAAATTCTATAAGGGCTACACTTGGATATCCTCCCCTGTGTGATGACAATGAAGTAGGTGAATCTGGTATTCAAGGAACATTTCTTGGAGGTGAGCAACAAGCAGTGGCTGATGTAATCTATCCACCTCCAGACTTTGAAATGATTCATGCTGATGTAAGCACTATGTATAGTCCAACTGCTGGCAAGCCAAATGTTATTCTGGAAAAGGTTGTTCAACCTATCACAGCTGCTATGCAAGAGGCTTTGGACAAGGAAGAAGAAACTAGGCTGTCAAAGAAGAAGTTTAGGGAAATTGCTGAGCAAAAGCCAGATTTTGAACAATGGAGCCCTACTTCTAGAAACATAATTCTTACAGCCTGGAAAGCAGCCAAGGATAATGCCCATGAGAGGAACAAGTGGTTCTCAGAGGCTGAATGGAGAAAGCATGAGATTAGACAAGAAGCCATTGTCCAACACAGAAGGAAGGCCAAGTTAGGAAAGCTACCTCCAACAGCTGTGGAGCCTAGCAAGTACTTTCCCAAGCCCTATCATTATTTTGAAAGGCAAAAGATCAAGGCAGATAAGCAAGATCTAAAAGGGAAGAAGACTGCTGAAGCTGAGATTGCTGCTGCTGCTGCTGCTGTGAAAGCTCAAGTTAAAGCTGGAAAAGGGATTGTCATCAAAGAACCTGATCAGCACTAGATTAGGGATTAACTTGATGCTTATTGTAATCTGTTAAGAGAAAAACATTGTAATACTTCATTGAAAATGTATAAGAAACATTATTGGAACAGTATATGATAAATATAGTTTGAATGTTCTGAAATATGTGTGTTTCTTAATTGTTCTGCAATGTTTAATAAGTATACATGTGTGGTTTATTACATGTTCAAGTTTACCCTGTTGTCATTTATATGTTTTACATCATTTTGTAATTTTTTAATTATGAGTGGTGTATATCATTGACTAAGGGTTATGACTTCTCCAAATAGGGGGAGATTGTTGGGTACATTGGTCAAATGTACCTGATTTGAAGAAGCCTCACCTAACTCAATGATATACATCAGAATGTATTTGATGTTTGTTTGAGTTAATTGTGCAGGTTAGACATACACTGGACTGAAGCTGAAAATTTCTAAGTCCATGTGTCGACACCCAGAGGCAAAGTGTCGACACTTGAGAAAGCTTGTGTCGACACCCAGACAAGCAGTGTCGACACTTGGAGTCATTGTGTCGACACCTGGGAAGAAGTGTCGACACCAGTCTGAAAGTGTCGACACTTGGAGCTGTGTCGACACTCAGTGTAGAAGGATGCAGAAAAGCTGTGTCGACACTTAGCAGAAGTGTCGACACCTTGAAGAGCTGAGTCAACACCAGACAGTGTCGACACTTGGAGTTGTGTCGACACTCAGCATAATTCTGCAGAGACTAAGTACAAGTGTCGACACTCAACACAATGTGTCGACACTCATTCAGCAGAGTCAACATATGAAGAATGTGTCGATACTCTACACAATGTGTCGACACACACTCAAAGAAGTCAACACTTGAAGTTTGTGTCGACACTCAGCACAATGTGTCGACACACACTCAAAGAAGTCAACACTAAAGGAATGTGTCGACACTCAGCACAATGTGTCGACACATAACCAGAAGACTCAACACTTGAAGAAAGTGTCGACACAAGGAGCTGTATCGACACTTAGCAAAGAACAGAAAACTTGTAAAATATTCTAAGTATAAGTGTCGACACTAAGGGAATGTGTCGACACTCAGCTGAAGAATCAAGAATGAAGACTTGTGTCGACACCAAGAAGCAGTGTCGACACTTGACAGTTTCTACACATGAAGATGTGTCGACACAAAGGAGATGTGTCGACACTTAGAAGAATACAGAAAGAATGAAGTACAAGTGCTTGTGTCGACACTCAATTTCAGTGTCGACACATGCAGTAGAAACTGTGTCGAGACATACAAGGGAATGTGTCGACACCTTGTAGACTTGTGTCGACACTTACACAACATGTGTCGACACTTGGTCTATAAGTGTCGACACTTAAGAACAGAAAGTCTCGACACTAACTGACAGTTAGAGAATTTCAAGAAGTGACTGGTTGACATGACAGCTGCCAATCCAGCCGGTCTACAGCAACTGTCAGCAAAGTCAAAAGACTGTTATAAACCGGATCAGCCGGTTACCATGAAGGAAGCCTATAAATAGGCACCCACAGTCTACAGAAAAGGTGTGGAGATAATAATTAAGAAGTTCACAAACATTACATGGTGTGATTGAAGTAGTTGATCAGACTAAATCAAGAAGTGATACACAGAAGATCAACACAAGAAGATCAGGCAGTCCAACTGCAGATCTAAGTAGTTGGAGAGAGAGAGCTCCAACCAAGGATTCAGTCTTTGGAACTAAGGCTGAGAAGAAGAATTCAGAGTCATCTGGATTTCAAGAAGCAGAGATCAAGGATCAACTGCAGAAGATTCAGACTAATTCAGTTCTACTCAAGAAGCTTTGAAGAAAGCTAAGTCAGTTTGGATCAAGCTGAGTTCTTCCAAGAACTCTCCAAGAAACTCTCAACTCCTCTCATTCCTTCTGAGTTGTAGAGTTAGAATTTGTAATTTCTATTATAACTTGTAAGATCCATTGGATCTGAGTGATTGTAAGCCTATTTTATAAAGGCTGAGGGTAGGGCTTGGTGCCTGAGTGTAGGAGTTGAAGAACTCTGAGTGTAGGCCTTTGATTGGCTGAGTGTAGGCCTGGGTGGCTGAGTGTAGGCCTTTTGGCTGAGTGTAAGGCTTTGGGCCTGAGGTAGGAACCTTGTTGGGTTCTGAGCTAGTAGAGAAGTTTGGCCGAATCTAGTACACTGCTAGATAGGCGAAGGGGGAAAGTGGATGTACCCAAAGATTGGGGAACCACTATAAAATCAGTGTGTCTGCTGTGCTGTGCTGTGTTGTGGCTTTTCTGTGTGATTTCTGAAATTGCTGTTAACTGTAATAATCTGTGATAAACTGTTGTGCTGTCAAACAAAAGTCAAAAAGGTTTAGGTCACCTATTCACCCCCCCCTAGGTGTTTAGGTACCATATCTTTCAGAAATTGCTAATCTCAAAGCCATGGCAACTGATTTTGAGAAGTCCTTTGATCAAAAGCTTAATGAGATAGCCAGACTGAAGCACATAACATTGATTCAGATGGGGACTATATCATTTAAGAATGATCAAATCAAGAGTCTGGAGATTAATCTTCAGAAGGAGAAGGACTTAGTTGCTAGGTTTTCTAAACCTAAGTCAATTTTACCCATAATTGATGAATTTGTTCATCACACAGGTAAAGCTGGACTGGGATTTATTAGACCTGCAAGGATTGATCAGTCCAAGTCCAAGAGCAAAGCCCCAACACTCAATAAGTCAGCTGTAGATAAGACAACAAAGACAGTACCTAAGCAAAGGTACAATAAGTTTGAGTGTTGGTGTTGTGGCAAGATAGGCCATTTTGCAATGGATTGTTGGCACAATGCTAGTGCCAAAGTGAGTAACAAACTGCCTATTGGAAAACCAGTAGGTAGCTTTGTCAGGTTGCAAACTAACAAGTACCAAGGACCTAAGAATTCTTTGGGTTCTAAGGTTCACTAATCTGTTTTGCAGGTGAGTCTAAGTAGCCATGCCCCAATATGGTACTTGGACAGTGGATGTTCCAGACATATGATTGGAACAAGGAGTTTACTAAAGGACTACATACCCATCAAGGATGGTCCAAAAGTCACCTTTGGTGGTTCTGAAAAAGGGATCATCAAGTGTTTTGGTAACATATCTAACTCCTTTATTACAATTACTCAAGTGGCCTATGTTAATGGTTTGAAACATAACCTTATTAGTATAAGTCAATTGAGTGATGTAGGATATGACATCTCATTTGTGAAAGATGGTTGTCATATCAGGAGGTCAACTGATCAAGAGATCATTTTGACTGGTTATAGAAAAAGGAATGTCTACTGCTTAGACATTATGGTTGAGAACAATGGTTCTCCAGTGTGTCTTGTAGCTGATGAGACAGTCTCTCATTGTGTCAAATGGCACAAGAGGCTAGCCCGTCTAAACTACAAGACAATTGGCAAACTTTTTAGCAAATAGTTAGTGAGGAATGGTCCTCAAGTTAAGTGTGTTAAAGATGGTATTTGTTCAGCTTGTCAAAAGGGCAAGCAGACTAGATCCACCTTTAGAAGCATAGAGAACAAAGATGCTGTGAGGTGTTTATACCTCTTGCATATGGATCTCTTTGGTCCAATGCCAGTTCACAGCCTAGGTAGGAAGGTCTATGCCTTTGTAGTTGTAGATGACTACTCAAGGTTTTCCTGGGTGTTCTTCTTAAGACAGAAATCTGAAACACCTAGTGTCTTCTGTAGTTTTGTCAAGAAAATTCAGAATGAACTAGACAGTACAGTGGTCAAGATTAGAAGTGACCATGGTACTGAATTTCAGTCTGAGAGTATGGCAAAACTATGTGAAGACTTTGTGATATTTCAAGAGTTTTCTTCACCTAGAACACCTCAGCAAAATGGCATTGCTGAGAGGAAAAATAGAATCTTGCTTGAGGCAGGTAGGACCCTATTAAGTGATACATCACTACCAGAATATTTCTGGGCTGAAGCAGTTAATACTGCATGCCATGTTATTAATAGGGCTACCATCACTAAAGGCCTCAACAAGACCCCCTATGAGGTTGTGAAAGGCAGAAAACCAAACCTATCCTATTTCAGGATCTTTGGTTGTAAGTGCTTCATACTTAACAATGGAAAGTCTTACTTGACTAAGTTTGCTGCCAAGTCCCGAGAGGGAATTTTTGTTGGGTACAGCAATAACAGTAAGGCATATAGAGTCTACAACTTATCTACACAAGTTGTAGAAGAATCTGTACATGTAGTATTTGATGAGACTAAACTTATTAACAATGAGTTGTCTAGTAGTGTATGCAGCTCCACAGGTACAACAAAGAAGATGGACCAGCTCACTATAGAAGAAGGATCTGCTGCAAGACAGCAAGAAGAAGATAGTGGTTGTTGTCCAGGGGGAGTATTACATGTACCTACTACAGAAGAAGTACAAGGAGTGCAGCAAGATGAAGGAACTGAAGAGGTTCAACCAGAAGTCAGGATGCCTCAAGCCAATAGGCATCTTAGAGATCATCCAGTAGAGCAGATCATTAGTGATCGAACACAAGGGGTACAAACAAGGAGCAGAAATCTGAATGCAGCAATCTACTCCAGTTTTCTATCTCAAGTTGAACCAAAGAAGTTTGAAGAAGCCATTCTAGATCCACAATGGACTGAAGCAATGCAAGAAGAACTGAATCAGTTCAAGAGGTGCAAGGTCTGGGAACTTGTTCCTAAACCTAAAGACCACAATATAATAGGAACCAAGTGGATCTACAGGAATAAGATGGATGAACAAGGGGTCATCATTAAGAATAAAGCAAGATTGGTTGCCAAAGGATATAGGCAGGAAGAAGGTATTGACTTTGATCAAACCTTTGCTCCAGTAGCCGGACTGGAAGCCATAAGGATGTTCCTGGCCTATGCAACCTTTCAAGGATTCAAAGTTTACCAGATGGATGTCAAGTCAGCATTTCTGAATGGTAATCTAAAAGAGGAAGTCTATGTGGAACAGCCATCAGGTTTTGTTGATTCAACTTTACCTAATCATGTCTATAGACTTAGGAAAGCTTTATATGGGTTAAAGCAAGCCCCTAGGGCTTGGTATGAAACCCTATCTAGTTTCCTCATTGAGAACAAGTTCTCAAGGGGGAAAATAGATAAGACTCTATTTCTTAGGGAATCTAGAGGCAAAGTTATACTAGTCCAAATATATGTAGATGACATAATATTTGGGTCTACTGAAAGTAGTCTTTGCAAAAGGTTTGCAAAACTTATGCAAGATCAATTTGAGATGAGTAGTATGGGAGAGCTAAAGTTCTTCTTGGGTCTCCAAGTAAGACAGACTGAAAGTGGTTTATCCATATGCCAGTCCAAGTTCACCCAAGAACTCATAAGGAAGTATGGTATGGATTCATCCAGCACCATGAAGACTCCTATGGGGTCAAGTATGTCTCTTAGTAAGGATGATGCAGGGAAACCTGTAGATGAAACCTTGTATAGAGGGATAGTTGGCTCTCTATTATACTTGACTGCAAGTAGACCAGATATCATGTATGCTACATGTGTCTGTACAAGGTATCAAGCCTGCCCTAAAGAGTCTCATTTGACAGCAGTCAAAAGGATACTGAGATATCTAAAGGGCACTCCCTATCTAGGCCTCTGGTACCCTACGAATGGGGATTTTGATCTAACAGGTTATTCAGATGCAGACTTTGCAGGATGCAAAGAAGATAGAAAAAGCACTACTGGAACCTGTCAATTCCTAGGTGGGAGACTAATTTCATGGAGTAGCAAAAAGCAAACAAGTGTGGCTATCTCCACTGCAGAGTCAGAATATGTGGTTGTAGGAAGTTGCTGTGCTCAACTTCTATGGATACAACATCAGCTTGAGGACTATGGAATTCAGGTAAGTAGAACTCCACTCTTTTGTGATTCTACTAGTGCTATTTCAATAGCCAATAATCCTGTATCCCATAGTAGAACAAAGCATATTGAAATTAAATATCATTTTCTTAGGGAGCATGTAGAAAGAGAAGATATTTTATTGGATTATGTTAGGACAGATAATCAACTAGCTGATATGTATACTAAGCCCCTAGAAGAAGCTAAGTTCAATAGGTTTAAAATTGAACTATGAATAATAAACTTAGAGTAAGTTTACAGAATTGGAAATGGCTAAGTAAAAAGGTGTCGACACTTCAGGAAAAAGGTGTCGACACATCTAGGAAGTTGGTGTCGACACTTCAGAATATTAGTGTCGACACATGTCCAGTAGGTGTCGACACATCCAATGTGGTGTCGACACTTAAGTTTTACTCAGAATTCTCTAAGTAAAGTCTCGACTACATGTCGAGTTGAGTAGTGTCGACACATATAATCTGTTGACTAAACATGTGTCGACACATATGTGTCGAGACATTATAAGTCAGTGTCGACACTTATTGCCAGTGTCGACACAATTTAAGTTAGCTGCCCGCCTTTTCATCTTCAAATCTAGAAAGGTATAAATAGGATTTTGCCTTAGTCTGTCGACACACTTTCAAAAGTTTCAAGACCACAACTTGTGTGTTGACACCTCTCTTCTCTCAAGTCAAATTCTTCAACCCTAATGGCGCCAAAGCTTGAGGAGAATGTCAACGAAGGCTACGAGCTGGTGCGGAATGCTTTTGATGATGCCGACCAAGAAATCAAGACAGTAGTAACCCTAGTTGCCGACTTAGGGTTAGAATATCTTGTTTCTCAACCTACTAAAATCTGGAAGAAAGAGGTACTGGAATTCCTCAATGGAGCTAAGATAGACGAAACTGGATTCAAGATCAAATCCAGGGTTTATGGTGAGAAGGTGAAGGTATCACCTAAAAGTTTGAGGAAAGTATTACAGTTACCAAGAACAAAAGAAGAAGATGAGGTTCCTGCTTCAAATACCAGGGAAGCTCTAACATGGTGTGGTCTGGATTCTAAAATGAAAATAGGATCTGTGTTTAACAGGAAGGGAATGAATAGCCAGGGGAAATTCCTCTCTGAGATTGTTGGCAAAATAATCCTCAGTAAGCCAGGAGGGTATGATAGGGTATCTGCCTCTATGTTCAGCATTATGACCAGGATTATCTTCACTCTGAACACTGACTGGTCTGTTATAGTGTTTGAGAAAGTCAAGGAAAGCCTGAAGAAGCCCAACCTGGGCAGAATTTTAAGTCTTTACCTTGCTGGTGTTATACCTGAAGTTATGGGTCAGGCTGCTGGAAGTAAAATAAATCATATGAGGAAAATGGATCTGATAATATTCTCTAGATGGGACAGGGTGTTGTCAAAAGAGATGTCAACACCTGAGAAGATCACTTCTGAGAAGGAAATTTCACAAAAGAAGAAGAGGAAAATTGCTCCAGTGGCTCAAGTGTCCACTAGCAGCTCTGACAGTGAAGAACAAGTTGTCTTCTCACCTGATGAGAATGAAGAAGAGCCTGCTGTGAAGTCTCCAGCTCCTCAAAATATTGCTGAAATCTAGGGGGAGCTACCTCAAGCTAGCCCCATACACAAGGATCAAATCCAGGGGGAGCATCTAGTTGTAGAAGAACCAACTACACTAGAGAGTGAGCAAGCAACCAACATCATCCTAGAGGTAATCACTGAGCTTAATGCTATAGATTTTCCTTTAGAGGATACTGATTTGTCTGATGTTTATCAGCAACCACAGATTCCTAGTCCAGTCCCAGATGTTGTCATAGAAGACACATCTGTTACAGTTCAAGATGTATCTGATCCAGTGGTTGAAGAGCCAAGAATTTCTCCAGCTCATTCACCACAAGAGTTTACTATGGAAGATTTATTTCTAAATCTGGATCAACAAGACTTTGACAAGGACAATGCTGCTGCTGAGGGGGAGAATGCTCCACTTGAGGGGGAGCAAGTGCAAATTCATGAAGACCCTGCCAGGAAAGAGACTGAGAAGGCACCAGATGTGCAGACTGAGAGGCCCCCAAGCCCTAAGGAGAGAGTTGAAATTGCTAGCTCCTCAGCTTCTGAAGATGAGGAGGCTACCAGGGCTAAGAAGCAGAAATTTCAGGTATTTAGGAGAAGGAGTCAGAGTTATAAGAAGGCTCACCAAACTGTTGCTCCACAGCCTATATCTCTGCCAGCACCAACTATTGATTATAGTGCACTGATGGTTGCTATGCAGATTAAACTGGATGAACACAGGAAAGCCATTGAGAAGTATGTGGATGAAGGGCAGAAATCATTGCAGTTTGATCTAGCCCAAGATATCAAGTCAAAAAGATTTGAAATGAATCTTAACAAGAAGGAAATGACTGACTGCTTCCACAAGGGTGGGAATGCAGTAGTGTACTTGGCAACTCATCAGGAAAAGATTAAGGCTCAAGTAGATGACATAGCACTCAATCAGGGGTATGTTCTCGAGAACCAAATCAGGATGAATGATAATTTAACTGCTTCCCATAATGCTATTGTCATAGAAATGAAAAACATAGCTGCTGGCCCTTCTACCTCAACTACTACTGTTAAAGCTGAATTTGACAAAGTATTCCAAGAAGAAATCACTGCTATTAAGACTGCCATTCAAGAATCTCAAAAGCTCATAACTGACAAACTCCAAAGGTTAAAACCTTTCTTTAAAGATGGAGTTAATTATTTGGATAATCAAGTTAGATTTCAAAAAGATGATGTCAGAGATCATATAGAAAGAGAAGTCATAAAGTGGGAGAGGGTTTTAGTCAAAGCCAGCTCTGATCATGCCAAGTGGATATCAAATTCTATCAGAGCAACTCTTGGATATCCTCCTCTTTGTGATGATGATAATGTTGCTGAATCTGGAATTCATCCTGTATATCTAGGAGGGGAGCAACCTGAAGTGGCTCAAGTCATCTATCCTCCTCCAGATTTTGACATGATCCATACTGATATACAGTCTATGTATAGCCCACCTGGGGGCAAGGCCAATGTCATTATAGAGAAAGTTGTTCAGCCTATATCTGAAGCTATGCAAGAAGCTATGCAGAAGGAAGAAGAAACCAGATTATCTAAGAAGAGGTTCAGGGAGCAAGGTGAACAAAGACCAGACTTTGAGCAGTGGAGCCCCACCTCTAGGAATATTATTTTGACTGCCTGGAAAGCTGCCAAAGATAACATTCAAGACAGGAACAAATGGTTTTCTGAGGCTGAATGGAGAAAACATGAGACAAGGCAGGAGGCCATAGTTCAATATAGAAGGAAGGCCAAGATGGGAAAGCTACCTCCTACTGTCTAGGAGCCTAGCAAGTACTTTCCTAAGCCTTACCATTACTTTGATAGACAAAAGATCAAAGAAGAAGAACAAAAGAAAAAGGACCTGAAAGGCAAGAAGTATGCTGATGCTGAAGTTGCTGAAGCTCCTGTTCAAGCCAAAGTACAAGCTGGAAAAGGAATAGTGATCAAAGAGCCAGAACAGAAATAGATTTAGAATTTTCTTAAAGTTTACTTTGAAATCTGTTTGATGTAAAACAATCTGTAAACTTTTGAAAATGAATATGACAGTTATTAGAACAATGTGTTTTATGTTCAATCTATTTCATATTTGTTCTGTGATGATGTCTATGTATACATGTTTGTTTGATACATGTTTATGATTGCCCTGCTATATATAATCCTGCTTTACATCATTTTGTAATTTAATTATGAATGGTGTATATCATTGACTAAGTGTTATGACTTCTCCAAATAGGGGGAGATTGTTGGGTACATTGGTTTAAATTTACCTGATTTGAAGAAGCCTCACCCAAATCAATGATATACATCAAAATATATTTGATGTATTTTGAGTTACCTTGTGCAGGTTAAGTAGTTGCAGGAAAGAAGAAAAGTTTCTAAGTCCATGTGTCGACACCCAGAGGGAAAGTGTCGACACTTAAGAATACTTGTGTCGACACCCAGGCAAGCAGTGTCGACACTTGGAGTCATTGTGTCGACACCAGGGATGCTGAGTCGACACCATACAGAAAGTGTCGACACAAGGAGCTGTGTCGACACTCAGTGAAGAAAAGTGCAGTAAAGCAGTGTCGACACTTAGCAGCAGTGTCGACACCTAGAAGAACTGTGTCTACATCAGAAAGTGTCGACACTTGGAGTTGTGTCGACACTCAGCAAAAGTTAGCAGAGACTAAGTATAAGTGTCGACAACTAGAACAATGTGTCGACACTCAACAGAAGAGTCAATACTTGAAGAAAGTGTCGACACCCAGAACAATGTGTCGACACTCAACAGAAGAGTCAACACTTGAAGAAAGTGTCGACACTCAGAACAATGTGTCGACACACAACAAAAGAGTCAACACTTGAAGAAAGTGTCGACACATGTAGCTGTGTCGACACTTAGCAAAGAACAGCAAGATCAACAAATTATTCTAAGTACAAGTGTCGACACTAAGGGGATGTGTCGACATACAGCTGAAGTCTCAACAGAAGAAGAATGTGTCGACACAAGGAGCTGTGTCGACACTCAGCAAGTATCAACACTGAAGACATGTATCGACACTAAGAAGCAGTGTCGACACTTAACAGATTCAACACATGAAGATGTGTCGACACAAAGGAGTTGTGTCGACAGTTAGAAGAATTCAGCAAAATACTGAAGTACAAGGACATGTGTCGACACACATTATCAGTGTCGACACATGAAGAAGAAGCAGTGTCGAGACATAGAATCGACAACACAAGGAGTTGTGTCGACACCTTGTAGGCTAGTGTCGACACTTAGACAACTAGTGTCGACACTTGGTCTATAAGTGTCGACACTTAAAGACAAAAAGTCTCGACACTTTCAGACAGTTACAGAATTTTCAAGAACTGACTGTATGACTTGACAGCTGCCATTCCAGCCGGTCTATTGCACCTGTCAGAGTTGTCAGAAAATAGTTATGGACCGGACCAGCCGGTTACCATGAAGAAGGCCTATAAATAGGCTTACACAGTCTACAGAAATAGATGATTGAAAACAAGTCTAAGGGATCATTAACAAGAATAAGATCTAGCTTTCAAGTGAAGATCTAAGAAGTTGGAGAGAGAGAGCTCCATCAAAGAAATCAGTTGTTGGAATCAGACTGAGAAGAAGGGTTCAGATTTATTCTGAATCCTAAGTAGTAGAGATCAAGGATCAACTGCAGAAGGAGTCAATCTTATTGAGTTCTACTTTCAAGAAGCTTTGAAGAAAGCTAAGTCAGATTGATTTCAGCTGAGTTCTTCCAAGAACTCATCAAGAAACTCACATCTCATCTCTCTTTTCTCTGAGTTGTTGAGTTAACATTATTATATTCATTTTTATCTCGTAGGATCCATTGGATCTGAGTCTTGTAAGCCTGTAATTATAAAGGCTGAGGGTAGGAGAGTTAAATCTCTGAGTGTAGGCCTTGGTGGCTGAGTGTAGGCCTTGGTGGCTGAGTGTAGGCCTTTGTGGCTGAGTGTAGGCTTTGAGGAAAAGCTGAGTTGTAGGGCCTTGGGCCTGAAGTGTAGGAGCCTGTTTTGGGTTCTGAGATTGTGGAGAAGTTTGGCCGAATCTAGTACACTGCTAGATAGTCGAAGGGGGAAAGTGGATGTACCCAAACCTTGGGGAACCACTATAAAACTGTGTGTCTGCTGTGATTGTGGTTTGTTGTGAATGCTGTGTGATTGCTGTGCAATAATAGCTTAAATTCTGTAATTATAAGTTGCATTCTGCCTTAAAAGTTACAAAGAATTTGGTCACCTATTCACCCCCCCTCTAGGTGTTTAGGTACTATATCTTTCAAGTGCGACACTTTTGTTAGTCGGTCAACGATCACCCACACGGCATCGTTTCCACTCTATGACCTCGACAGTCCATGCATGAAATCCTTAGAAATGTCATCGAACATCCATAACAGAATAGGCCGCGACTTAAGGAAACCTCCAGGCTTCTGACATTCTGCTTTCACTAAAGCACACGTTTGACATTTTGCCACGTAAAAAGCTATGTCTTTCTTCATACCTGGCCACTAGAATAGTTTCATGTCCTTGAACATCTTATTGCTCCCCGGGTGGATTGAGAACTTTGTAAAATGTGCTTCGTACATCAATTCCTCCTGTAATTTACAAACGTTGCGGATGCACAATCGACCGTCTTTTCGCCAAAAACCGTCATCCAAGGAAAATTGGGAATTTTACCCTTTCGCTACATAGCGCTTTAGACTCTCGTCGAGTTCTATTGCTTGTTGAACCCTGTCCGCATGGTCATATTTTACCTCCGTCCAGTTCAGGCACGAAGTTGCAGTGGAATTCTTATCAACACAAGAAATATCTAAAGCTTCCAGCTCCTGGATCAGACGCTTGTTATGCATCTGCAACCAATTTGCCTTTGCCGAAGTCCTGCTACTCAAGGCATCTACGACCACATTTCCCTTTGCAGGAGTATAATGGATTTGTAAGGTATCGTCCCCGAGGAACTCCACCCACCTCCGTTGTTGCATATTGAGATAGTTCTGATCCAATAGATATTTTAGGCTCGTATGGTTAGTGAATATATTAACTTTTACGCCATATAAATAATGACGCCACAGTTTAAGTTCAAAAATCACCGCTGCCAGCTCCAAGTTTTGAACGGGATAGTTTCGCTCATGCTCTTTTAACTGTCTTGAGTCATAGGCTATCACTTTTCCAAACAGAAGAAGAACGCGGCCTAAGACGCTCCCTGATGCATCACTGTAAATCTTATAGCAGTTTGTACCACATGGAGACGTCAAAATAGGCTTCGTGGTCAGACGACTCTTCAATTCTTCAAAAGCTCACGCGCACTCCGACGTCCAAATGAACTTCTGACCTTTTATCATCATTGTGGTGAGAGGTAAGGCAATCCGTGAAAAGTTCTCTACGAAGGGCCTATAATAGCCCGCAAGTCCAAGGAAATTCTGAATTTAGCTACGGTAGACAAAACCGGCCCCTCCTGTATTGCAACTATCTTCACCGGATCCACTGCTATACCTTCTCCGCTAACCACATGTCCAAGAAAAGTCACCGACATCAGCCAAAACTCACACTTGGAGAACCTGGCATAAAGTTTGTTTCTCCTCAGGGTGTGCAACACTGTGCGCAAATGGTTTGCATGATCTTCTTCAGATTGAGAGTACACTAAGATGTCATCAATAAAGATGATCACAAAAAATCTAAGTACTCTCTGAATGTTCGGTGCATTAAGTCCATGAACATCGATGGCTCGTTGGTTAGTCCAAACAACATTATCGTGAACTCATAATGACCATAGCGTGTTCCAAACACTGTCTTAGGAATGTCACATTCCCTGATCCTCAATTGGGAGTAGCCAGACTTGAAATCTATATTTGAGAATACCGTTGACCCAGCCAGCTGATCGAACAAGTCATCAATCTGTGGTATCGGATACTTGGTCTTCTTTGTCAGCTTGTTTAGCTCTCTATAATCAATTCATAGACGAAGGCTACCGTCGTTCTTTTTCACGAAGTGGACCGGCGTGCTCCAAGGTGACATACTTGGGTATATATAGTCTTGCTCTAACAACTCTTGCAACTGGACTTTTAGTTCTGTCATTTCCTTTAGCGCAAAACGGTACGGCGAACGGGCCATAGATTTTGGACATGGAACCAGTTCAATAGCAGGTCAATCTACTGATGGGTTGGTAACCCAGGAAGATCTTTAGGAAACACATCCGCATACTCCGATACAATCAGAACATCACTCACACTGGCTTTTGGCTCAACGGCCTGTATAAGCGTGAAGAATAACTCTGCGCCATTCTGAACGTCTTTGACGACTTGGAGTGCAGATATCAATATCCTGCTCGATCTTCGCATACCAGCAAATTTAATCTCCAACTCGGTATTCTAACCCAGTGTGACTTCCTTTGAGTTACAATCAATACAAGCAATCTACTCCGAAAGCCAGTCCATACCAAAGATCACATCGAACTCCGATATCGGCAGCAAGGATGCCTCCAACCTGAAATCTCGACCTCCTATCTGTACCTCCACATAGCAAGCCCTATCTGCACGTATCAGCATCTGTTAGGCAATAAAACCTTCACACTATCTGTCATTATATGAATAGGCACTCCGATCCGTGACACGATGTCCTCAGACAGAAATGAATGGGATGCACCTGTATCGAACAGTGCTCTCGCCGGACACTCTCGAATAAGGACAAAGCCTAACAAATACAATTCATGCACAAGTAACGCACAAGGTTATACACTCGGGGTTGTACCTGGGATGCAGAGGACTCCACCACTACCCTTCCTTTTTCAACACACGACGCCCCTACATTATTTTCAAACTTTGGAGGACCAACCCAACAATCACGGGAAAAATACCCTGGTTTGCCACACGTATAGCATGTACAAGGCCCTTGCCCAGATGTTGCTCCTAAAGTAATATTAGAAGGAGTCTGCCCAAAAGTCTTGGAATTCTTACCCCATCTCTTACGATTCCCAGACTTTTCAGGACGCGGCACTTTGAACTCCGGCATTGTCACAGCCAAGTCCCTTTTTCCCTGTACCCTCTTCATATCTTTCTCCAATACACAAGTAGTATCCACCAACGCTTGAATTCCTTGGTTAACCTAACTCGAGAGTAGGAATCTCAACTCATCCCACAGCCCTTCGTAGAACTGATTGGTTTTACACTCTTCTTTAGTAAAGATAGACGCCACGTAGCGTCCCAACCTTATAAACTCATGTAAGTAGGTATCGACACTACTTTCTCCCTGAGTTAGGCGCTGGAACTCATTTTCCTTGCTATGTGCTGTGCCGATGACAAGTGATTTGTCAAGCACAGTCTCGAAAACCCCTTTATCGAAACTGTTGTTAGTTGTCTGCCCGCTAATTGATGCAGCTCTATTTCGTCCCAGCATAGCTGAGCCTATGCTTCCATCAAGAAAGTGGCCAAGGTGACTTTATATTCCTCTTATGTTCTTATTGTCGTCAAGATCCTCTTAACTCGCGCAAGCCAATCCTCTGACTGTGTTGGGGATCCTACCCCCTCGAATGTAGGAGGATTGAAGCTCATAAACCACATCAGTTGTCGTTCAGCAGCCTGTGGATCTACAACTGCCTCAATACATACTAGCCTCACACCAACCCGTACTAGCACCACCGCAGGCTATGCCTGCCCCATAGGCTATGCTTGTATCATCGCAAACAACGTCTCAGCAACTAAGTGTACTGTCTCCGCAGACGGAGGAGGTGTAGGCACCTCAGCTAGTTCCACACTCTCATCAGAACGCTGGGGGTCAGATAGCCCTGCACCACTTTCAATCACCTATACGTGTAAAATACACACTTTAGCGACTTTTCAAAAACAACAAAAACTTTATAAGAACGCACAGGTTCCTCAAACAGGTGTATTTTCATTCCTTAATGGACATTCTTGAGTTCATTTATGTTATAATGGTGCGCACTTACACGTGTCTGCCACCCCTCAAAAGAATTCGACAACGAATTGGTAGGAGGAAAACCAAGACACACTGATACCAAATTGTAACACCTCCGTCTGTCACATGAAATATAATATATGGTCCGGTCGGGGCCCCACACCATATTCCTCAAATAGGCGGCAAAATTACAGGTAAATATCAAGACAATTATGCGTACCCTAACTCAGAGCATTCTTGTGGAAGCTTTTTGGGGTTATTATTGAACTCATCAAATACGAATGTCCACTATATATAAACAACATGTCAATATATCACAGGAATGTATACAGAAATACACAAAAGTGTTTGGCCTTAAGGCCTTACAGTAAAACTTCACAAATGTGGATTACAAACATTGGCGCGCAGGACGGACACACATGAAAACTGTAAAATTTTTCCACTTAGCCTTCGATGGCCAGCACAGCATAGCAGCAAGGAATTCAGCCCAATATTTCACGCTCGGTCCAGCACCTACACAGGGACATTCCACCACAAGGGTGGTAAACAAGGCAACGGTCAGCATTCAGCTGACAAATTATAACGACCTTACCACATACCCGGGGCATTGGTTTAATCCCTGCAAGCAAAGCAATCACAATAGATATATCACAAGAAAGTGCACAACCACACATTTCAATATATCATAAACATCGGCCGCACGGCCCGACGCTCCATGCATTAAGGGTACATTATCGGTGTACTGAATTACACCACCGTTCAAAGGTCCCAGACCCAACTATCAACCTTGAGCATTCATGCTCCACGGCCCACGGCCTGAGACTTTAGTCTTAATGGCATACAACCATATACTTTAACGTCCCGAATCGCACTAGGCCCCTCGTGCGTGTTTTATAGTCAGGAGAGCTGACTGGGGTTCAGGGGAGTGCTGACAACTGAGCAGCACATGTGAATAGGATTTGTAATACCCGAGTCTTTGGTCGACACAATGGTGTCGACACAATGGTGTCGACACACTGGTGTCGACACACTGGTGTCGACACACTGGTGTCGACATAATGGTGTCGACACACTGGTGTCGACACAATGGTGTCGACACAATGGTGTCGACTCACTGGTGTCGACACACTGGTGTCGACACACTGGTGTCGACACACTGGTGTCGACACGCGGGTGTCGACACACTGGTGTCGACACACTGGTGTCGACACGCGGGTGTCGACACACTGGTGTCGACACGCGGGTGTCGACACACTGGTGTCTATATAATGATGTATAACACGGGTAATGACACGGGCATGTCCATACCCGTGTGTGTGTCGAGTTGAACTCGACAGAGCGTGTCGAGATTGACGAACTGTGTGTCGAGATCGATGAATTATATGACACGGGTAGAGACACGGGCGTGTCCCTACCCGTGTGTCGGTGTGTCAAGTAAAGTTTGTCGAGATGCATCCAGAAAAGGACACGACCAGGGAATATGGCCGTGTCATGTGGACTTGGGTCGGGACACGGGCGTGTCCCTACCCGTGTCGACTGTTGAACCGACACTTAAACCGTCGTTGACGCTTCGCCCGAAGCAGGACACGGGTACGGACACGGGCGTGTCCCTACCCGTGTTAATTTTTATATATAAGTGGAAGTGAAAACCCTAGTCTTTTCCATGCTCATTGCATCCCCTATTTTCTGAGAGAAACTCCTGTTGAGAGAAGGAAGTTGCTGGAGCTAGTTCTAGAGGAGGAGATCCACCGCCGCGGAGAAGAGTTACGCGATCCATGGCTGGAAATAGTGGAACTGCCGTAAATGAGGTGAGCTTCCTCCCCTCTCCCTTTGTGTTAGATCTGTAGTTATCTAGGCGAGATGTCGACTCAAAAGAGTCTTGACTTGCGAGATGGTGATTTATCTAGGAAGAGGCCGTTCTAGGGCTTGTGCTCTAAGGTTAGTGGTGTCTTCAACCTCTCCAACCTTCTATGTGAAGATGGGGGATCGTTTCATGAAGAGTCGTGGCCTCATGAGGGTGAATAAGGGAGGAGGAATCTCTGGTGTGATTTGCGAAGATTGACTCGAGGAGGAAGATGAACCGATGCTGTTCATTCCTCTTTATGATGCGTGTAGAATCTGTGTTCTGCGCGCAACAATCTTCTTGGCCATTTTCTGATGTGATATGGCTAGATCTGGGCTTTTGACTAAACACGAAAGCTGAAGCCCTTGAAAATACGTTTCCAACGAGTGATTGCACGCCTTACTGTGAAGTCTGTAACCACAGGAACGTCTGAATGAATATGACGTACGATAAATCCTGCATGCAGAAATTGTGTTGTGTACGCAGTGGACTTCAAGGCTGATTTCAAGTATGATACTATTAAATCTGGTTTGTGATCTGAACATAAACATTGTAGCCTATGGAAAGCCCTTTACATCGAGGTGTTGCTCATCTTCACTGGATTCCTGTAGCTTCAGGAATCTCTGGTTGAAATTGTTGTCCTGATTTATTCTGCACTTAAATTCTGGGTTCTTATATAATATGGATTTGGATTTGGTGGAATCGATGTTGCAAATTAACTCGAGATTTTGGTGAACTATTTTATGTTAACCACTACAGTGCTATGAATGATGAAGATTAATAATTGGATTTCATATAACTGAATTGTGAAGCAAGCTTACTTAAACGAAATGACTTGTTAGAAATTAGTAGACTTTTATATATGCACATTATGTTATACCATGTTGAAATCATTTGGAATGACATATATGAGGAGAAACTATGGCCATGAGTATGTTTGATGGTTGGAATGAAATTTGGTAGTCCAATATTTAGAGCGTTGTCTCCCTACGGGTAGTATTGTGGAACGATGTAAGTGCAGTGTTGACCGTCACTAGTTGGGTTAGTGTTGAGATGAGGTATAGATGGATGGTTTAGCTTTGTCCTCATGTTTAGTTCCGAGGCCCCTTCCATACCACGGTGATGTGAAATTTGCATGTGGTGTGAATCGACATGCGGTGTCGTAATCCTGGGTTAAGGATAGTGTGGCAGGTCTACAGGCTCGCTGATCATCACACTGACGAGAGTTGACAGTTAGACTTTGGGCGGCTGGGTTGTGTCCTCGGTGTTCATGTCCCGGGGCCCCTTCCGTGCTAAGTGAACGGTTGCGTTGTGTCCTCGTGCTTTCTTCTGAGGCCCATTTCGGGTCACACAAGGCCAGTTCGAGCTGTGTTCTCGGTGCACATCTACCCGAGACCCCGCTGGGCCATAGTACGCATGGGGTCCGCTGTTATGTTCTTAGAGTTGAGGCGTACAGAGGCCTAGGTGAAATAGTGTGGATACCTGCCTAGTAGTAGAGATGCCCACTCTACTATCACCGCCTGGCCACGACGGTTGATGCTTGAGAGGTTAGCTACCTGCTCGAATAGTGAGAACTATAGTCTATGTCGACATGGCAACTGCATGTATGTGATCATGGGTGAGTCATTGCATAGCATACATATCATTTCATAACATTGCACAGCAAGATTCTCATCGTATAAGTTTGTATGGGCACTCCTATACGATGAGTTACTTTATGTAAACTGATCCTTAACTTATAAGCTTGTATGGGCATCCTTATAAGTTAAGTTACTTACCTGCTGTAGTTACTTATACTTATTGAATTACTATTGCTCAAGTAGAACTGCTAGTTTATGATATTGTTATTCATGTTTTATTACCACATGCTTGTACCTGTTATACTATTTATTATACTTGTACCCGTGTTCGTTTCTCCGTCCGGTGCCGAGGAGTCGCTGGGGGAGCGGATGTGAAGTCACTTAGTCCTTTTTAGGAGGTCAACCCGCAGGTAGAGCAGCTGCAGACTTTGCAGCAGGACAGCCAGGCTAGGATGACAGGGACTGAAGGGACGGTACCGTCACTACCGTCAGTTACTGATGTAAGTGTTGAGCGACTCTGATGTAGCCAGTTTGGGAAATTTTATAGATGAACTATGATATTGTAGAAGCATGTTTTAGCTTCTCTTTTCCTTGTTGTATTTGTACTATATACTTGGTGTGGATTTGACTTCTCTTTTATATTTTGGTTAGTTGGCATGTTTATATTGATATTGGTTGTAGCCAGCGGAATAGGCGTCTTGCGGTACAGGTTAGCCCGTGTGCTAATGCTACCACAAGACAGCTGTTATGGGCATAAGATCCCCTTCGTGCCGTGTTTTGGGATCTGGGAGGGGGGGTCTTACAAATGGTATCAGTTTGCCACGATCCTCAACTAAAGAAGTCATTCAACGATGGTACCACCCCCGTTCGATTAGTAAGTTTGCAGACAAACTGACTTAGCGGAAGCAGTGGTGTGCCCATATGTAATTCACACTACGTATGTCCAACTTTGACCCTATGATTAGACAACCTGACCTTAGGTACATACCTTTATACGTTGATCTACTAACGTTTGGACGACCCTAGTTATATAAACCTATTGTATAAGGTCTTGCGAGATCCCCTATGGCAAGCACTTTTGTTTATAACGGATTTTGAATCTGGCGGGGATAATAAACATGGCAGATTTCCTAGGGCAACCACTTTTGTTTATAGCGGACTCGAGCTTGGTGGAGATAATGGATATGATAAAGTGGTTGGAAGCGGGTCTTTTGGGTGATTAGACAAGCGTTAGGAGACTCGCTGAAGGAGTAATTGAAGCGGGACGAGGACTACGAGGAAGAAATTAAACATTAGTCCTTAGGCTACCTAAGTTTGTTCTAGGAACCTGGTTTGAGCCTTCATAATTTTGATACTTAGGCGTAGTGGTTAGTGAGAAACCGGCCTACACGTTATTCGATACCGGTTCCTCATACTCCTTTGTGTCTGAGGACTTCATTAAGGACATGGAGGGCGTGCAATACTTTACTGGTATAGCCCGATGAGTGCGCCTACTGGACGGATCGGAGATGATTGCAACCGCTAAGTGTGAGTTCGAGATATTTATTGAAGGAAAGGCCTTTGATAAACCTGCCACGGTCTTGAGAATGCCAGAGTTTGACATCATTCTGGGCATGGCGTGGTTGTTCTGGCATTTCGCAAGGATTGACTGTGCAGATAAACGAATCTACTTGAGACATGGAGACACCAATGTCATCTTCCAAGGTATTAGCTTCGCACCTCGTATGATGTTATCTTCAGTTCAGGGAGTAAAAGCCCATATAAAGGGGGATGAAGTCTTCATGATCTGTTTCAAGTTGAAGGAGATGGTGTTGGATATGAAAGATGTGCGGGTAATGCAGGACTTCCCCGAGGTATTTCCTGAAAAACTGCCAGGATTACCCCCGCACAGAGAAGTTGATTTTCATATTAATCTAGTCCCGGGTGCCAAGCCTGTATCCAGGGCCCCTTACCGAATGGCCCTGAAGGAACTCGCGGAGTTTAGAGTTCAACTGCAAGAACTGGTGGAGTCAGGGTTCGTTCTCCCCAGCTCATCACCCTGCGCAGCCCCTGTATTATTCATCAAGAAGAAGGACGGAACCTTGTGGTTATGCATAGACTATCAGTAACTCAATCGGCTAACGGTACAGAACACTTATCCGCTACCTCAGATCGATGAGTTGTTCGATCAACTAGTGGGAGTGCATTGGTTTTCTAAGCTGGACTTACGCTCAGGGTATTATCAGTTGAGAATACAAGAAGGTGACATCCAGAAAATGACCTTTAGTTCAAGATATGGGTTGTACGAGTTCACTGTAATGCCGTTTGGGCTCACAAATGCCCCTTTGGCATTCATGAGCCTGATGAACAAGGTGTTTGAACCTTATTTGGATATCTTCGTCATTATTTTCATCGACGACATCTTGGTCTACTCAAAGACAGAGGAAGAGCATGTCAAGCACCTGACCTTGGTATTGAGGAAATTGAAGGAGCACGTCTTGTATGCCAAATTTAGCAAGTGTGAATTCTGGCTTAAGGAGGTTGCTTTCTTGGGTCACATTATCAGTGGAGCTGGGCTAGTGGTGGATCCGGCCAAGGTGTGTGCTGTGAAGGAGTGGTCTCCTTTGAAATCGACGGCCGATGTGCGGAGCATCCTTGGACTTGTCGGGTACTACCGCAAGTTCGTGAAAGGATTCTCCAAGATTTCCCTCCATCTTACCTCATTGACGAAGAAAGGTGTGCCATTTGAGTGGACACCGCAATGTGAAGCGGTGTTCCCGGAGCTGAAGGATAGACTTACCTCCGCCCCCATCCTTGCACTTCCGTTTGGGAAGGAAGGATTTCAAGTTTACACTAATGCATCATATCAACGGATGGGAGTGGTATTGATGCAGCACGGGCACGTGATTGTTTATGCTTCAAGACAACTGAAGAGGCATGAAATCAATTACCTAGTTTATGATTTGGAGTTGGGAGCAGTGGTGTTCGCCTTGAAGGTTTGGAGGCATTATCTATACGGTGTCCACTGCGAGATCTTTTCCGATCACAAAAACTTGAAGTACGTTCATACTCAGAAGGAGTTGAACTTGAGACAACGGCGGTGGTTAGAATTTCTATGCGACTATGAGTTCACCATGAACTACCACCCCGGAAAGGCGAACTCGGTGGCCGATGCATTGAGTAGAAAGGTATCAGGTTCTAGCCGAGAGTCTCGGTTGATAAGTATGGAGTTGGCTCGAATGATTGAGGAGATGGAATTACGTTGATATTTAAGGCTCCTTCTGTAGAGTATACAGAGTACTTGGCATGCATGAGCATAGTTTGTGATATCCGAGACTGAATCAGAGTGGAGCAAGGAATGGATACGGCTCTGACCCCGACAATCAAGTCAATCTAAGATGGGATTACAGATGAGTATACGCTAAAAGACGGCCTCGTTTATTTTCGTGGCCGGCTCTACATTCCGAAAGGCGGTAAAATCCGGGAGGATACCTTGAGAGAGGCTCATTGCTCTCAATATTCAGTGCACCCGGGCATTGCTAAGATGTACGCAGGCTTACGGAAGACCATGTGTTGTCCGGGAATGAAAACGGATGTCCGATATTTTGTTACACATTGTGAAGCTTGTCAAAGGGTGAAGGAGGAATGCAAGAATTCCGGTGGTTTGCTAAAATCGTTGCCCATCCCAAGTGGAAGTTTGAGGATATCTCCATGGACTTTGTCCATGGGTTACCTCGCTCACGCTTAGGAAATGATTCGGTGTAGGTAATAGTTGATCGCCTGATGAAAGTAGCCCGGTTTATCCCAATGAAGAAAGAAGCTCATGCGGATGTCTTAGTACGCCTCTTTGTGGAGCAATTCGTACGGTACCATGGCGTGCCTAAGACGATCATCTCCGATCGTGATGGTCGGTTTGCCTCCAAGGAGTGGAAAGCGGTATAGGCATATTTGGGCTCGCTCCTTACCTTCAGCACCGCGTTTCATCCTCAGACGGACGGGCAATCTGAAAGGACCATCCGGACATTGGAAGATTTGTTGAGATTATGTGTGTTGGATAGAGGGGAGCCGTGGGAAAGGCTCTTACCATTGGTAGAATTCTCCTACAACAACAGCCACCAGGCTAGTATCGGCATGGCTACTCATGAAGCTCTTTATGGAAGAAGGTTTAGAACCCCCTTGTCTTGGGTGTAAGATGAAGACCCGAAGGCTTTGGGTGTTGAATATATTGATGATACCGATGCAGCGGTTAGACTGATACTGGATCACATGTTGGAGGCTCAAAGTTGGCAGGCGAAGTATTATACTGCAAGGCACCAGATGGTGGAGTTTCAAGTGGGTGATAATGTTTTCCTGAAAATCCGACTGATGCATGGAGTGTCACCTGTGCGTGGTGTGAAAAAGCTCAGCCCAAGGTATGTTGGGCCTTATACTATATCGGAAAGGATTGGCCCGTTGGCCTATCGGTTGGAGTTACCGTCCGAGCTAGAGAACCTCCACTACGTGTTCCATGTGTCGTCGCTTCGGAAGGCATTATTGCGGCCCAATCAATATATCCCCATAACTGATGGTGATGTGGCGTTTGATAGGTCTGTGCGACTAGAGCCATTGCAGATCGTAGATAACGACACAAGAATGTTGCGCCGCAAAAGGTTTTCCCTTGGTGAAGGTGCTATGGATCAATCATGGGAAGGAGGAATATACATGGGAGCTGATGGATTTGATGCAAAAACACTATCCGAAGTTGTTTGCTCAAGGTAATTTTATTTAAAAGCATATTATATTTTATGTTATGCTTTTCTCCCCGTATCCTAAGCCTAATTTCGGGGACGAAATCTTTTATTTTGTTTATAGGATTTGTAACATCCCGAATTACACTAGACCCCTCGTGCGTGTTTTAGTGTCAGGAGAGCTCACTGTGGTTCAGGGGAGTACTGACAACTGGGCAGCACATGTGAATAGGATTTGTAACACCCGAGTCTTTGGTCGACACAATGGTGTCGACACACTGGTGTCGACACACTAGTGTCGACACGATGGTGTCGACACGTTGGTGTCGACACGCTGGTGTGACACGTTGGTGTCGACACGCTGGTGTGACACGTTGGTGTCGACACGCTGGTGTGACACGCTGGTGTCGACACTCTGGTGTCGACACGCTGGTGTCGACACTCTGGTGTCGACACGCTGGTGTCGACACTCTGGTGTCGACACGCTGGTGTCGACACTCTGGTGTCGACACACTGGTGTCGACACACTGGTGTCGACACGCTGGTGTCGACACACTGGTGTCGACACACTGGTGTCGACACGCTGGTGTGGACTGGTGTCGACACACTGGTGTCGACACGCGGGTATCGACACACTGGTTTTGATACAATGGTGTATTACACCGGTAGTGACACGGGCGTGTCCCTACCCGTGTGTGTGTGTTGTGTGGAACTTGACAGAGCGTGTTGAGATCGACGAACTTTGTGTCGAGATCGACGAATTGTATGACATAGGTAGAGATACGGGCATGTCCGTACCCGTATGTCGGTGTGTCGAGTTGAGTTTGTCGAGATGCATCCAGAGAAGGACACGGCCAGGGAACACGACCATGTCATGTGGACACGGGTCGGGACACGGGCGTGTCCCTACCCGTGTCGAGTGTTGAACCGACACTGAAACCATCGTTGATGCTTCGCCCAAAGCAGGACACGGGTAAGGACAAACATCACTTAACTTAGCGACTGCAATTTGTGTTAACTAAAGTTGATGCGCAAAACAATGAATGTAATATGCACTCGGATTTTCACTCAAAATTAAACTTTTAAGTCCATTTATCTCACCACTCATGTTACTGGCACCATCATATCCTTGTCCACGGATTTTAGATAAATTCAATGAATGAGCCATTAGTAAAGATTCTATTCCAGCTTTGATTGATATTACGGTAGTCTCAGAAACATGCACAATAACAAAAAATCGCTCTATTATTGCGCCATTTCTATCAATGTAACGCAGACAAAGAGCAAGTTGTTCTTTATGTGACACGTCACTAGATTCATCGGCTAGAACTGAAAAGTAATCATCACCCAGCTCTTGAATTACAATTTTGGTGGTTTCTTTAGCACAGACATTGATTAAATCTTTTTGAATTGAAGGTGCGGTCAACTGATTGTTTCCCGGTGTATTTTTCAAAACATACCTACCAACCTCTTCTTCAATATCTGCGAGCCACTGTAGAAGTTCAAGAAAATTTCCCTTATTAAGTGAGTCTTGACTTTCATCATGACCACGTAAGGCCAATCCTTGACAAAAGAGATATCTCAAACATTTCAGAGATGCTTGTAGGCGTACTATATTTTCAAATTTAGTCTTATCTGACTGTTTCTCAAGAGCAACTTGTATTGATTTTTTTGGCTGCTTTAGGGCTTCAAATATTTGCAGCGCTAGTTGATGAGCATTATTACATTTGCCGACATGTTTTTTGAACCCTTCAGGTTTATTCCAAGACCTATATACTCCGCCCGTAACAAAAGCATCTCCCCCAGCAGCAGTAGTGGTGACATCATTCTTAAATAAATAACCCACGAAACAAAATGCGGCATCTTTTTCTACACTCTATTCAAGCCATTCAAACATATCAAACCATGTGACTACAAACCGACGATACCGTTCTCCAATTTTTCTTGGCGGAAATGAATGACATTTTGGCTCACATGGACCTCTTAGAATATATTTTTTCCGCAATTCCTCTTGTTCATTTACGGGATATGTGGAAATACTTCTTCTCTTTCCCGGATCATGTGGAAGCAACTCCACATGAAATGCAGACCCTATTACAATATCTTGAATTTGTGGGGATATTGAAGGAAATACATTCTGAGTCTCAGTGGATGGGAACGGGGAAAACTCCTCATTTTGCTCATTTTCACGTTCTTGAAATGAAGTTGTACGAGTTGAAGAAGACTCTTGAGATTTTAACTTTTTCTGAAACATGGATGCGATAAGACTAGACTTTTTCTTCTGGCCGTCCATATTTAGGTTTATGCTACATCAATTGAAAAACAACAATTGAAAAAATCATAACAGAGTACTATTTGCTCCGCTGGATCCTCTACCGATCAAAACTATGGAGCACCCCTACAAACATTCATCACAAATTCTATTATGCTTTGCTTAGTCACTATTTGACTAATACCTCAAAGCATCCCTACAAACATCCATATAAACAGAAATAAGATGAATACAGGGAAACAAAAAGTATACCTCTGCTTCTTAGGACCTCAGCTCAAATAAGCACCGCCACTAGGCACTAGCAAAGTATGAAAGGTCAAGAATTGAGATACTCTAAGTCCTGAATTGAGAAATTCCTCAACCTCCTCCTTTGTGTTCCCTGACACAAAATTCATGAAAGGTCAAGAAGAAGTAGATCATTCATAATTCTCGGTAGTCGGCACATAAAAAAAGTGAAAAAACATGAAATTATCAGTTATTATAAAGTTGTCACAGTTAGTTGAAATTGCAAATGAAATTGCGAAAATATAAGAAACTGTTAAATTAAATTGCAGTGCCCATTTTGCTGCATCAAATTTGGCAAATGATAATCTTTTAAGATTCACTAGTTTGCTTGAATGAGTTAAAATTTGTTTTTTTTGATTCTATAGATAGTTTGAAACTTTCTAATAACTGATAGTTTCGAAAAAGATGATTACAATTTCTATTATAGAACTGTCAGAACAATGCTTATGCATTAAAAGAATGTGGTAATGAGATAGGTCAATGTGCTGGCATTCAAATTAGTACTTCATAACTACCTCTTAGATCCATTTTATTATCAAAGTAGCAGGCAAGGAAAAAAAGAAATGAGATGATGTACATTTCAAAGAATTACCTATAAGCAAAGCAACACAATGTGCTTATAGGTAACAGAATTACCTATATGCAACAGAAGATGTAGTTGGTTTGTAAAAATGATTTTTTGATATTCGATTTTGTGTGGCAGAAGGTCAATATTAGACTTTAGTCAAAGTCTTATGTCTAATCTTGTTTTTAGCTCTAATTTTTGCCAACTAGGCTACTAACCTGTAAAAATAAAGGGATGTAGTTGGTTTCAAAAAATTAACCTGTAAAAATCAAGGGATGTAGTTGGTTTCTAAAAATTAACCTGGGGATGTAGTTGGTTTCTAAAAATTAACCTGTAAAAGAAGAAGAAGAAGAATGTAACGTCCTCTTTGCCGTCCGTGGATCAACACCACTAGGCCTCCGGCGGACCGTTTCCGGGCTGTAACCCAAGCACCCCAAACCCTCTCCATATACTACCTCAATCAGCGCCTCTGCCTACTGGCGGGTTGTCTGTGGCCACAGCCTCCCTTTGATGAGGTAAACTTGATAGTCAAGCCCGCACTACGGGGACTTCCCAGGAGGTCACCCATCCCAGTACTACTCCAAACCAATCATGCTTAACTATGGAGTTCTTTCAACTCTCATCACCAATTGATCTGCAAGGTTGTAACAGCATATTTTTTAGCAGGCTCATTTTTGGGGTGACACGTCCTGGGACACGGGCGTGTCCCAGGGCGTGTCCTGTATTCGACGAGTGTTCGGGAGGAACAGTCGACGAGTGGTCGACATAATTTGGTCGACGATTGTCGAGTGCTTCAGACACGGCCTGTGACACGGGCGTGTCACAGGGCATGTCAGCACGGTCGACGAACTCAGCCCGATGAGTTTGAGTTGGGGCGTGTCTTGCGTCGTGTATGGGCACACGGCCTAGGACACGGGCGTGTCATAGGCCGTGTGAGTCTCGGGTGATTTTGAGATTTTTCAGCCTGATGAACACGGCAACAGACATGGGCGTGTCTGAAGGCGTGTTGGGTGACACAGCCCATGACACGGGTGTGTCACTGGATTGGATAAGTCAGTTGAGCACCGCTTGAGGCACAAGGCCTGGGACACGGGCATGTCACAGGCCATGTCAGGTAAAATTTATGATTTTTGGTGAAATCGCGGCCATCCATTCCTTCAGCCTGGATCCAATGGATGAGAGGCCTCCCTGTCTTCTTAGGGCCGAGAATGGGTTGGGGAAACCCATTTGGCTTTTGACTTTATCTTACTACACTTCTAGAGAGAGAAAGAGAGAGGAAGAAGGAGGAGGAGGAGAGGGGGCTGATCACTGGTGGTGCTGCGGTTTGCCGGCGAGAGATCCGAGGTCGATGTTGTGGAGGAAAAGCTCTTGTGAGTCGTTCGATCCAGCTTAGAGCTCATGGCACCAAAGAGGTCTTCAAGGGTAACGACCTTTCTTCCTAGCCATGTGAAGGCTTCCTTTTGACATATGTATGTGATTCCCCCACCAAAAGGTGGCTGATTTTGGGAGTCTTTGGGTGGATTCATGAAATCCCCTTTGTTGGCATATAGATCCGGAATTGGAGTACGGAATAGGCATGTTGTGTGAAGCCCATCTGGACAGGTTGGTCTGGATTGGTGATGTTGCATACAAATCGGAGAATACTCCGTGATAAACGCGTAGTTTAGGAGTCGACGGGTTAGACCTATGAAAGAAAGTAGCAGGAAGTACTGGAGTGGTAGTCCAGGAAAATACTCGTAGAATGCTTGTGTTGTTTGTGCTATTTGGTTCGACCTGTGAAAGGAAGTGGCAGGAAGTACTGGATTGTAATTACAGGAAATACCCTTTGTAATGCTTAATGTTCATGTGGAGTCCACCTGTGAAGCGAGTAATAGGAAGTACTGGCATGGTAGCCAGGAAAGACCCCTGACATTTGTGATATTTGCGGTGTCCACCTGTGACGAGAGTAGCAGGAAGTACTGGTGTGACCAGGAAAGACCCGCTGATATTGTGATGTGAATGGGTGTACGAGATACCCAGGCTTGAATGCTAGAACAGGATCGGTGAGACCGACCCGCGCCTGTATTTAGCCACGAGTACGTTGTACTCGGTGATGGCAAGGCGATTTGAGCAACGGGGGTGGAGGATCCGACCTGCGTTATGTCCGTCCGACGTGAGACCAGAAGGTGCGGTCTGTTGGAGCGCATAGCAAGAGTCTTAGGCCTAAGTGTCGTGATACAATGGGGGCCTACAGGCCAATCCCGGTACACTAAGACTATAAAACTCTGGCTACATAGCATGGAGTAAATTCTCAAGTGGGTTACCGTTGGGCTGTAACCCTGATACGGTGGTGGACAACTGATTTGCCAGTACACCAACAATGTGCCCTGAGTGCACGGACCGTTGGGCCGAGTGGCTGACGGTTGTGATGGCATGTGTGCATTAAAGCACATTATATAATATATATTGTCATGCTTGTGATATGATATGCCTGCAGGGAAGATTACCGCTGCCCCTAGAAAAGGGGTAGGGTCATTATAATTTGGTCAGCTGAATGCTGACCATTGCCTCTGTTTGCCACCCTTGGGTGGAATGTCCCTGTGCAGGTGCTGGAGAACCGAGCGGGACGCATAAGGGTTGAAGTCCCTACTTCTTTTGCTGCTGCCATTGCTAACCCTCGAAGGCTATTGTGAATGTACATGTTATGTTTTCTTTTGATGTGGCCGACCTGCGTGCCAATGTTTGGGCCACCGTTTGAAAGCCCTGTAAGGCCATAAGGCCAACGATGTTTAAATGTTGTAAGACATTCCTATAATCTATAAAATGTGGAGTTTTATATATTGGGCATTCAAGACAGGAGTTCAAGTGTATAGGCTTCAGCTAGAATGCAATGTGTTAGGTGCGCTGCGCTACTCTGGTATCACTCCGTAGCTTCATCGTCTGTTTTGTGGTATATGCTGTGGGGCCCCGGCCGGACCTTCTAGAATATATTATATGAATGGATGGGGTTGTTACATTTTTGGTATCAGCTCTCTTGGTCTTTCCCTCTCGAAGTCGTGGTCGACTTCTTTTGTGGGGTGGCGAGCACGTGTCTGTGCAAACTACAGTAACACGTTTGAACTCCTGAATGTCCATGATAGGAATGCAAATTCTTCTGTTTGAGGAACCTTCGTGTTTGTATTTTGTGTTGCTTGCTTATGTAAGACCGCTAATGTGTGTGTTTTGTCCCCTTTAGGTGACTCGGAGTGGTGCGGGGCAATCGGAGCCCTAGCGTTCGGATGAAAGTACGGCACCAACTGAGGTTCCTACACATCCGCCATCTGCAGAAACTGTGCCATAAATTGATGATGCTTTGTTTGCCATGGTTCAAAGACAGCCGGTTGGGCAGGCGTAAGGGCATGCGCAGCCGTCCGTTAGGCCAGAACAGGTGGAGGTGAGGCCAGAACCTGTTGTGGTTGTTAATCCTCGAACCGCTGAGAAGCAGTTGACGAGTTTATGAGTTTTCACCCGCCGATGTTCTTGGGAGTGGGAGCTGCTGCACAGGCTGAGGATTGGTTATCGCACGTCAAGCGGATCATGACGGCGATTGGAACGGAGGAGCATCAGAAAGTCACCTTAGCTACCTTCCTTCTTGAAGGAGAGGCTAGCTGTGGTGGGACGAGATGGAGCTGCATCACTTGGCGGTTCGTCCCTTAACACAAGTATCGATGGAAGAATTCTCTCGACTCTTCCTAGCAAACCACCTTCCTGCGGCGCAACGGATTGCCATGGAGAATGAATTCCAAAGGCTAACGCAAGGTGATGGCAGTGTGGAAGCTTACCTGCATGAGTTTACACTCTTAGGGCGGTATGCGGGTTCAATATTTGTTGATGAGTAGAGGAATACAAATCGGTACTACGAAGGATTGCGGGATGAGCTGAGGTTCCTTCTTTCTAGTTCTGTGAACCAAGGCTTCCAGGCGTTGGTCGACAGTGCAAGCGCGCTGGAAAAATACATGAAGAGAGTGCAAGGGAAGAGGGCATTGGCTGTGTCACAGCCAGAGTTTAAGTTACCCCGACCGACGAAGTCATTTTATAAAAAGAAATGGGGCAAGAGGCCCAAGACGGCGGGATAAGCTCCCTCTTCAGTTGCATCCGGAGCAACGTCGGGGGCCACGTCCAAGCCGGATACTCGTACGTGCTTTAATTGTGGATGGGTGGGGCACATAGCTCGAGATTGTCGGGTGCCGCCAAAGTGTGAAAAGAAGGCGGGAGCGTCATATGCGGAAAAAGGAAAGGCGGTAGTGGAATCCTCTGCCTCTCAGGCAAAACCCCGGGTCTACAATTGTGGCCTGCAGGAGGCCATTAGACAAAGTGACGTCGTCATAGGTACGAGTTTAGTTTTGAGTATTATTTTGTTTGTATGCTTTGTTTATTGCATATATGTATGTGGCTTGTGTGTAATGCGAGCACTGTTTGATACAGGTGCGTTGCATTCTTTTCTGTCTCGAGTGTTTATAGTGCGGCTTGGGATACCTAGTCGTATGAAGACAGATAGCGTCAGAGTGGTGTTGCCGAATGGATGTTGGATGCTTGCGGATCAAGCTTGCGATGTGGCAGTCCAAATAGGAAGTCAGGATTTCAGTTTGACTGCATCTGTATTGCCGATATCGGAATTCGGCGTGATCTTTGGTATGGATTGGCTTGCGGAGTAGCATTCCTTGATTGATTATCAATCCAAAGAGATCACGTTGGGCCAGAATACCGAGCAGGAGACGAAGTTCGCAAGTATGTGAGGAGTGGGCGGTACGTTGTTGTCTGCACTCCAAGTCTTGAAGGTTGTTCGGAAGGGTGTGGAGTGCTACTTCGCCTTAATTCAGGTTGTTGAGCCTAAGGCCAGTGTGGATGATGTTCTAATTGTGTCGGAATTTGAAGATGTGTTTCCCAAGGATCTCCCCGGGCTGCCACCCCTGCGTGAGATTGACTTCACGATCGAGTTGGTGCCAGGTGCGAAACCTGTGGCCCGCTTGCCATATCGGGTCGCGCCTAAGGAAATGGCGGAGTTGAAAGTCCAACTACAGGAATTGATGGAGCAGGGGTATATCCGCCCAAGCATGTCTCCTTGGAGCGCCCCTGTGCTTTTTGTGAAGAAGAAAGATGGTGGCTTGCAGTTATGTATTGATTACCGCGAATTGAATAAGCTGACCGAGAAGAATAAATATCTGATTCCGCGGATTGATGAGTTGTTTGATCAGCTAGTGGGATCGTCCGTCTACTCGAAGTTGGACTTTAAATCCGGTTATTACCAATTGAGGATCCGGGAAGAAGATATTCCCAAAACCACATTTGGAACAAGGTACGAGCACTACGGGTTCACGGTCATGCCATTTGGACTGTGCAATGCGTACTCGGTAATTATGGGCTTGATTCACCAAATATTCCGCGAGTACCTGGATCTGTTCGTGATAGTGTTCATTGATGATATCCTGGTGTACTCGAGATCGAAAGCCGATCATGAGAAACATTTGCGGTTGGTGTTGAATACATTGAGGCAGAATCAGCTCTATTCCAAGTTCTTGAAGTGCGAGTTTTGGCTATCGTCGTTGGCTTTTCTGGGTAATGTGGTGAGTGGAGCGGGCATAGCTGTGGATCGAGCGAAGATAAGGGCCATAGAGTAGTGGCCAGTGTTGTATTCAGTGACCGAGGTCCGGAGTTTCCTTGGACTAGCAGGCTACTATCGAAGATTTGTTGAAAAATTCTCGCGGATTGCTTTGCTGCTAACCACGTTGACGTGAAAAGAACAGAAGTTCGTTTGGTCGCAAGAGTACGCGCGAGCTTTTGAAGAGCTGAAGATTCGGTTGACCACGGCGCCTGTGTTGTCATCGTCGTGTGGTACCGATGGATTTGTCATCTATAGTGTTTCTTCAGGAAGCGTCTTAGGTTGCGTGCTTCTTCAAAAAGGAAAGGTGTTTGCTTATGGCTCACGCCAGCTGAAAGTGCACGAGCGGAACTATTCCATTCATGATCTTGAGTTGGGGGCGGTGATCTTTGCACTAAAGCTGTGGCAACACTATCTTTATGGTGTGAAGGTAGAGATCTATACAGATCACAAGAGCCTTAAGTACATATTGGAGCAGAAGGACTTTAATATGCGACAACGAAGGTGGTTGGAGTTCTCGGGGACTACACCTTTGAGATTCACTATACTCCAGGGAAGGGGAATGTTGTCGCGGATGCCTTGAGTCGGCGGACTCCGGCAAGAGCAGCTTGGTTGCAAAAGCATGATGAACGTTTCATTCAGGAGTTGGAAGCGTTATAGATTTCTTGTGTTGACAAGAATGCCACTTCTAATGTATGATTGAACTGGACGGAGGTACAATGTGACCTTGCGGACCGAGTTCGACGGGCAATGGAGTTGGATGAAGATCTCCTAAGCCATGCGAAAGCTGGGCCAGAAGGGAAGTTCTCCTGGAATAACGGTCTTTTGCGGAAAGAGGGCCGTTTGTGCATCCCGAATGTGGGTACATTGAGTGAAGAACTGATGTATGAAGCACATTATACGAAGTACTCAATCCACCCAGGGAGCACGAAGATGTTCAATGATATGAAAAAGCTATTTTGGTGGCCAGGGCTAAAGAAAGATGTTGCTCTTTATGTGGCCAAATGCCAAACCTGTGCTATGGTGAAGGCAGAATGCTAGAAACCGCGCGGTTATTTGAAGTCATTGTCGATTCCATAGTGGAAGTTTGATGATATTTCCATGGATTTCGTGCACGGGTTGCCGAGATCTCAGCGAGGTAACGATTCCATCTGGGTGATTGTTGATCGGCTGACGAAAGTGGCACATTTTCTACCAAACAAGCGAGATGATTCGGTAGAAAGTTTGGCAAAGCTGTACGTGGAACAGATTGTACGACTTCATGGTGTTCCTCGGAGCATCGTAAGTGATCGAGATGGGCAATTCACGTCAAAGGATTAGAGGCTAGTTCACCAGCTGTTGGGCACGAAGTTGACTTTCAGTACGGTCTTTCATTCCCAAACGGATGGCCAAACTGAACGAACCAACAGAACAATGGAGGACATGCTCAGGATGTGCACCCTAGACTTGGGAAAGAGATGGGGAGATCATCTCTACATGGTGGAGTTTGCTTATAATAACAGCTACCAGGCGAGCATTGTGATGGCACCATATGAAGCTCTATATGGAAGGAAGTGGCGTACTCCCTTGGCTTGGGTAGAAGAGGGCGAAGCAAGAGTTTATAAGTGTAATGAAGTCAATGAAACAAACTCAACCATTCATGCTATTCGAGAGAGGCTACTCATAGCCCAAGATCATCAAGCGAAGTACTACAATGCCAAGCACCGGAACGTGGAGTTCGCGGTAGGCAATTGGGTCTACTTGAAGATCAAGCCCTTCAAAGGCGTATCCCGAATTCGACGTTTGAAAAAGTTGATTCCAAGATATTTGGGTCCATTTGAAGTGGTTGAGCGAATCGGAGAAGCTGCATATCGGCTAGCCCTTTCGGCAGACTTGGGTGGACTACATGATGTGTTTCACATCTCGTTGCTTCGGAAGGCCGTGAAAGATCCAGCTCAAGTGATCACGGATGATCGTGTGCTGGTGGAGAATGGTCTAACAATGAGGGTTAGACCCATTTAGATCGAAGATCGAGCCGAGAAACAGTTGTGGAACAAGACGGTCGGGATGGTTAAAGTCTGATGGGACAATTGCGGCCGTGAGGAGCTTACATGGGAGCGAGAGCAGATCATGCGAGCGGAGTTTCCTGAGCTATTATTGTAGCGATTGCATAGTGAAAATTTTTTTGTAACATAAACGTTTCATGTTATAAAAATGTTTGGTTGCTGCTTGCCTTCATGTATATAAATTTCGAGGACGAAATTTATTGTTGGAGGGGAGGGTCGTAACAGCCCATTTTTCAGCAGGCTCATTTTTGGGGTGACACGGCCTGGTACACAGGCGTGTCCCAGGGCGTGTACTGCGTTCGAAGAGTGTTCGGGAGGAACAGTCGACGAGTGGTCGACACAATTTGGTCGACGATCGTCGAGTGCTTCGGACACAGCCTGTGACACGGGCCTGTCACAGGGCGTGTCAGCACGGTCGACAAACTCATCTCGACGAGTTTGAGCTGGGGCGTGTTTAGTGCTATGTATGGGCACACTGCCTGGGACACGGGCGTGTCACAGGCCGTGTGAGTCTCGTGTGATTTTGAGATTTTTCAGCCTGATGAACACGGCCACAGACACGGGCGTGTCTGAAGGCATGTTGGGTGACACGGCCCATGATACGGGCATATCACATGGGCGTGTCACTGGATTGGATAAGTCGGTTGAGCACCACTTGAGGCACACGACCTGGGACACGGGCGTGTCACAGTTCCTGTCAGGCAAAATTTATGATTTTTGGTGAAATCGTGGCCATCCATTCCTTCAGCCTGGATCCAAGGGCTGAGAGGCCTCCCTCTCTTCTTAAGGCCGTAAATGGGTTGGGGAAACTCATTTGGCTTTTGACTTTCTCTTGCTACACTTCTAGAGAGAGAAAGAGAGAGAAAGAAGGAGGAGGAGAGGAGGCTGATCACCGGTGGTGCTGCGGTTTGCCGACGAGAAATCTGAGGCCGACGTTATGGAGGAAAAGCTCTGGTGAGTCGTTCAAGCCAGCTTAGAGCTTATGACACCAAAGAGGTCTTCAAGGGTAACGACCTTTCTTCCTAGTCTTGTGAAGGCTTCCTTTTGGCATATGTATGTGATTCCCCTGCCAAAAGGTGGCTGATTTTGGGAGTCTTTGGGTCGATTCATGAAATCCCCTTTGTTAGCATATAGATCCAGATTTAGAGTACGGAATAGGCATGCTATGTAAAGCCCATCTGGACAGGTTGGTCTGGATTGGCGATGTTGCATACAAACCGGAAAAGACTCCGTGATAAACGCGTAGTTTAGGAGTTGACGGGTTGGACCTATGAAAGAAAGTAGCATGAAGTACTGAAGTGGTAGTCCAGGAAAATATCCGTAGAATGCTTGTGCTGCTTGAGCTATTGGGTTTGACCTGTGAAAGGAAGTCGCAGGAAGTACTTGATTGGTATTCCAGGAAATACCCTTTGTAATGCTTAATGTTCATGGTGAGTACACCTGTGAAGCGAGTAACAGGAAGTACTAGCATGGTAGCCAGGAAAGACCCCTGACATTTGTGATATTTGCGGTGTCCACCTGCGACGAGAGTAGCAGGAAGTACTGGTGTGCCCAGGAAAGACCAGATGATGTTGTGATGTGAATGGGTGTACTAGATACCCAGGCTTGAATGCCAGAACAAGATTGGTGAGACCGACTCGCGTCTATATTTAGTTGCGAGTACGCTGTACTCGGTGATAGCAAGGCGATTTGAGCAACGAGGGGTGGAGGATCCGACCTGTGTTATGTCTGTCCGACATAAGACTAGAAGGTGTGATCTGTTAGAGCACATAGCAAGAGTCTTAGGCCTAAGTGCTATGATACAATGGGGGCTACGAGCCAATCCAGGTTCACTAGGACTATAAAACTTCGTCTGCACGCCATGGAGTAAATGCTCAATTGAGTTGTCGTTGGGCTGTGACCCTGATACGGTGGTGGGCAGCTGATTTGCTAGTACACTAAGAATGTGCACTGAGTGCACGGACCATTGGGTCGGTTGGCTGACGGTTGTGATGGCATGTTTGCATGAAAGCACATTATATGAGATATATTGTCATGCTTGTGATATGATATGCTTGCAGGGAAGATTACCGCTACCCCGAGAAAAGGGGTAGGGTCGTTATAATTTGGTCAGTTGAATGCTGACCGTTGCCTCTGTTTGCCACCCTTGGGTGGAATGTCCCTGTGCAGGTGCTGGAGAACTGAGAGGAACGCATAAGGGTTGAAGTCCCTACTGCTTTTGGTGCTGCCGCTGCTAGCCCTCGAAGGCTATTGTGAATGTACATGTTATGGTTTCTTTTGATGTGGCCGGCCTGCGTGCCAATGTTTGGGCCACTGTTTGAAAGCCCTGTAAGGCCATAAGGCCAACGATGTTTACATAATGTAAGACATTCCTATAATCTATAAAATGTGGAGTTTTATATGTTGGACATTCAAGAGAGGAGTTCAAGTGTATAGCCTTCCGCTAGAATGCAATGTGTTAGGTGCGCTGCGCTACTCTGGTATCACTCCGTAGCTTCATCGTCTGTTTTATGGTATATGTTGTGGGGCCCCGGCAGGACCTTCTAGTATATATTATATGAACGGATGGGGTTGTTACAAAGAATACCAGACAGGAAGCGGACTCGCGGACATGAACGTCGGGAAGAATGCTGAGACGGGAAGAATGCGGACTCAGGCGTACGGGAAGAATGAGGCGGCTAGGGTATTTGAAGAATTGGGGCGACGTTCGTCGATCGGGAAGAATGAGGCGGATCGGGAGGATTGACGTTCGTCGATCGGTGCGAGTGAGCAAATCGTCGATGGGAGGATTGGAGGAAATAGTGAGCAAATCGTCGATCCGAAGAAATGAGCGAGTGATCAACGATCTTCTGGAGGAAATCATCGATCGGAAGAAATCTATGATCGGACTCGGGAGGAGATCGTCGATCGGAGGAAATTGGTGGAAAGTAATGGGGGGGCCAGTGTCCCTCGTCCCCCCCCCCCCTCTGGATCCACTCATGCATTCACTCAACGTCATACAACATAAATCGTTGAGTATAGCTTAGATGAGTTGAATGAAGCTTACTCACTCAATGTTATGTAATAAAAAGTGTTGACTGAACTTTTGTCAGTCAGAGACTGTGATTTAACAGAAATTTGGCTAAGTCTAAATGCTTTGAGTGAAGAATGCTCAGTCAATGCCAGATAACAGAAGAATAGCTGTTAAGTAGTTTGGCGTTATGTGAAACTTACTCACTCAATGCCAAGTGACAAAATCTATCTAAGTATTATGGCGTTCAGTGATGAAGGCTCACTCAATGCCTTGTGACAGAAAGTTTGGTCATGACAAAAAGCGTTGAGTGATGAAGACACACTCAACTCTCTCAATGCCTAGTAACAAAAAAATTGTATAAGGTAAAAAGCGTTGAGTGATGAAAACACACCCACCGCTCTCAATGCCAGAGAAGCAGGAATATTTCCTAAGGCAAAAGGCATTGCGTGGACTCAAAACTCTCAACGCCTAAAGACAAAAAGATTTTTCTAAGTATTTTGGCGTTGAGTGAAGGTTGCTCTCTCAATGCTTAATGGCAGAAAAAACTTTCTAAATGTTTTGGCATTGAGTGAAGGCTACTCACTCAATGCCTAGTGACAGAATGATTGTCTAAGGCCAAAAGCATTAAGTTAGGCTTGTTCACTCAACACCTGAGATAGACAGAAATCTGTCTAAGTGTTTTGGCGTTGAGTGAAGCTTACTCACTCAACTTCTATACAACTAATGCTTGATTTTGGCTAAGTCCATAGATGGTGATATCAGCAAAGTCAACAAGTGAACAAAATTTAAATTTGTTGTTGGAAAGCTACAGTACGCGACAAATGTAGCCTCTTGCCTTCAGTACTGTAATTAATGCAAAAGTAAAGTTACAGATGTTTATTTCTGTGGGCCCACGAGTCAAAAGAGTCGTTGATGGGCTAATAATAAAAGGCGGAGATCAAGGAATAGAAAATAGCTTTTGGAAAAGATAGTTGGCCCTAATCTTCTTCCTCGCCATTATTGCAGAGGCTGAATAACTAAGTTCAAATCTGCGAATTCAAAAAGCTCAACAAAAGTTAGGTGTTGGCATCTCCATCATCAAACAACAAGATAGTTGGTGCCATTTTCATCTACACCAGCAAGGTTAGAGACATTTTATCTGAGAAAAGGATAGCAGCCAAGGGCTAACCCAAGCGGCAATTTCTGGTAGCTTCAAGCACGACGGCTGGTGTATTTTCTATCTGCACCAGCAAGCTTAGAGTGATTCTCTAAGAAAGAAGAGGCATCAAGGGCCGACCCTTGTTGCAGGAACTTCACAGATCCAGCCGATCAATTCTAAAGAACATTCTCTAGAAGCTGTGAAGAAGAAAGCTTGAAGAAGCAGTGATCTGAGAGAAGGCTCATGGGACTATTTATCTGGAGTTAAAGTTCGGGTTGAATCTCCTCAACCCAGGAAAGAAAGAAGAAGCCGAGCAATTGTCTACAAGTCACTTCCAACACAAGCCAAACTACATCCTTGTCGCTGAGAAGAAATTGGGATGGGATTCTCTCAACTCTGGTATTTGCAAATCTAGATGCAGTCTCTTCTCAGTTCCAGCAGGAAAACTTTCTAGGTGCTTCGAAGAAGAAGATAGGACTGAGAATTTCGCAGTTCATGTAGTAGTAGGCTCTGGGATTATTTCCCTAGAGTCAAAATTGGGCTGAGTTTTTCTCAATCCAGAAAGATTGGCACAGAGAAATATCTCTTGTGTTAGGACCAAATCACCAACCCATTTCCACCTTGTAGTATCCATTTTTGGATCTAAGTGGTAGGAGCATTTTTGCTCTGAGGTAGGGTCCAAGTTTGAATCTGAGTTGTAGGGCAGTTTTGCCTGAGGTAGGATTTTGTTGAGAATCTAAGAGTAGGGCTTTAGCCTGAATAGTGGGATTAATTTGTGAATCTGAGGTAGGATCTAGTTTGGATATGAGGTAGGTGATCAGTTTATCACTGAGCTCCGGGGCTTTTGAGCCTGATGTAGGAGATTCATTATCTCTAAGTTGTAGAGCACTTTTGCCTGAGGTAGGTGATCTTTGGATCACTGAGTTGTAGGGTATTTATGCCTGAGTTGTAAGAAACTCGTTCTCTTTGAGGTAGAATCCCTTGTAGATCTGAGGTAGGGCTGTCCTCCCAGCCTGAGTTTTAGGGCTTAACAGTCTGAGGTATGTGATCTTTGGATAATTGAGTTATAAGGCCTTGTACCTGAGATATAGGTCTTGGAGGAGACCTAGTGGTCCTGTGGGATCGTGTTGTATTCTCTTAGGAGCTGAGATTGGAGAAGTGTCTTGTCTAACTATAAGTTATAAAGGTAGGAGGGAAAGTGGACGTACCCATAATCTGGGGAACAACTATATATCTTATGTGTGTTTTTGTGTTGTTTTTTCTATTGAAGGTTGTGTGTGTCTTGAAAGCAGAAAACTACTCACTCGCATAGCACTTAAAGAAAGATAATTAATGAAAGTCACAAGAGACTAATAAACCAATTCAACACCCCCCAACCCCCCAGCTAGGTAATTTAGCTATCCTTGAAACTAAAGACTTTCACAGGCTTTTTCCGTGTCGGGCCGTGCTTGTTTTTTGTGCACCACTGACTAAAACCAACAGTACACAGGTTTACTCTTCACCACAAGACCCACACTACTATAAAATGGTGATTTTCAATTGGTTCTAATGCGGCCAAACTCAATGCCCCGGTCAGACCGGATTAACTTAGACCATCTTAGCCCATAGAGCGGTCAAGCGCGCACGTTCACAGAGAAAGAAAAGCTAACAAGGCAATTTTTTTGACGTGGAAAACTCGTCAACTGGGTAGAAAATCATGTAGCCAGATCTGTGCCGACCAAACCTACACTAGATCAGAGTGTTGTTTGTAACACCTCCCTTGTAATGACCGTATAATATGGGTCTAGCCGGGGCCCCACAACATACGGTTGCCACAACTTTAGCATTAAAAGATGATATTAACTACCCAACTCAAAACTCAGAATAAATCAACAGCGGAAACATACTAACAAACTAGAAGTTATCCTCTACCAAGTAGGAGTATAAAAATGGCCTTAAGGCCTTACACAAAATAAGTCCATGACCATAAGGTCAAACATCAACGTGCAAAAGCATACCTAGGTTACCTCGACATGCAAGCCGGAAATACCAAAAACATGGAGCATCACAGTCAAGAAAAAAATAGCTAGTAAGCATGGTAATCACTTCATGAGGCTTAGGCCTTTTCGGACGGCGCATTTGCTCCCGCTTGCGATCCTTGCCCTGTAAAACTTTGGGGTAACGTGGGCCAGCAAAGGCTGACCACTACTGTGTAACCAACACATCTCCTCCCGGCCTCCCCTAACCGACCCCGGGGTACACCTCCAACCTGCAAGTCAGCACTCTGTATGCCATATATATAAACATGTAAAGCATTAAAACAGGTTTTGATGTCTCAAACAACAAACATGTTTTCTATATTGATCGTATAATTAAAGGGGCCTACTATGCAGCATGTATGCAAACCCGGGCTTCACCCAAGGCACCCGATCATGTATGCATCTAGCACATCATCATAACATGTCAACTGGGTACTTCCAATTTCCCCAATCGGCGTCTAGCAGCAAACAAAAGGGTACTGCATTTCCCCTAACGGCATATAAGCCGCCACATGGAAATCTTCATAAGGCCCCACCCGCTCGTGGGTCCTAGACCGGGCTTACCTGCAAACTCTGACTTCGCACGTCAGGATTCCATCTCACACACAAACTGATTCTAAGAACCCTCGTCGGACCCCACCCTCTCGTGGGCTTCATCGTCTGGGCTTGTCCTATGCTTGGCGTTCTCGTCAGTCTCACAAAAGGGGACTAGTCTCGCCGGGACACTCTCCCCACATGACTTGCACGTCACGGGATGGCCAACCGACCACGGAGACAAAGTCGCACCTTAGTATAACACAATTCATAGCCTTTCCCCACCCTAATCCATCATTCGTACTGCAATGTTCCCGCGCACTAAGGAAACCATCTACCGCCAACGTGGAGCTAACCTTGTCCGGTTCCGGCTACACGTACTTACATAGAAAAGGGGGAAAACACATACATCACAAATGGCATCTTGCCGCAACGGATTTCTACAAAATCCTTAAGGCTCGCTATGTAACATCACCGAGTCTGACTAACGGTCGCGACTATGGCTTCACCGACAATGCCTAATCCGCTAACGTAGCGGATCTCTAATGCAATATCATGTCGGGGATGGACACAATCGACCTGTTGTCTCCTCTTGAACCATGGCGACCCAAACCCCTCTCATTTGAGAGATTTGGTGCCCAAGAGCTTGAAAAGCAAGAAAGAAAAGAGATGTTATGCACGTATCCTAGAAACCGAGAGGAGAAAGTGTCGTTACCTTACGACCTCTCCTCCTAGCTATGGAATCCTTGCTTTGAATGGATTGACACGAGCGCCTCCATGCCCTCTCCATGGATCCGATCTCGGAATAGCGATCGGAGCTCCAAAGCTTCGTCAATGGCGGTGGAAGACCTTCTCCTTCCTCCTCCTCACTCTCACCCAACCCTAAGTCAACTCCAAATGAGAAGAAAGTGAATGATAAGGGGCTCTCAGCCCTAATATAATCATTTGGGCGGAATATCCTGGGCCTTGGATCGGATTTAAGGAAGGATCGGATGGCCATGAAGTAAAATGATGGACCTGCACCCGTCCACAAGATCAGTGGCGCACGACCCGCGGTTGTGCTCACTGGATCCTACGATCGTGCAATCCACACTGGCAGAACTCTAGAACAGTTGGAATCAACGCACACGAACAGTGGCGCACGACCAGTGGTCGTGCGCACAAAGTCCAATGGTCGTGCGTTTGCCCTAGGCAGAACTTCGAAAAATGGAGAGTAGATCGCACGATCAGTGGCGCACGACCACTGGTCGTGCGTACTGGATCCCATGATCGTGTACACTGGAAGCCATGCCACGCTCATCGACCTACCGCCAGCGGTCTCTCTTCCGCCGGGCATTAGCTTCCAGCGACGCCAGGCCTGAAAACTGGGGTGTTATAACTCCTCCCCCCTTACAAGAATTTCGTCCCCGAAATTAATCTTCATATAAGAAAACGGCAAGAAAATGATTGCAGCAAGTAAAACAACCATTTCTAATCAGGCAATCAGCCGAAACAATATTTCAACGTCTCAAAACACTATTGCTACATACCGGTTACTGTTTCTAACCAGCATTACACAAATAACTCGAGATAGTTCTCGTGCATTGCTTGCTTATGCTCCCAAGAGAACTCGTCACACCCGCAGTTATCCCAACGCACCTTCACGAGCTTAACTTCTTTGTTCCGCAATTGCCGAACTTTCGTATTCTCTATAGCAACTGGACGAACTCACATCCTCAAGTCCTCTTCTATCGGCACTGATGCCGATTTAATCACCACACTAGACTCCACTAAGGCTTTTCTCAAGACGGAGACATGGAAAACATCGTATAATCCACTCAGCCCTATGGACAACGCCAACCAGTACGCTGCTTCTCCCACCCATTCTATAACCTCGAAAGGTCCCAAAAACCTTGTACTCAACTTCTTGAGTCGGCGAATCCGCGAAACGCCTTTGAACGGCTTGATCTTTAGATAGACCCAGTCGCCTACCATGAACTCCACCTTCCTGTGGCGAGAATTAAAATATTTTTCTTGCTGCTCTTGAGCAACCTTCATGCACTCTTGAATGGTTCGCACCAATTCACATGCATCAGCTACCACTTCTTTTCCCAAAAGTTTGGTGCCTCCCGCCTCTATCCAAGACATCGGTGTTCGACACCGCCTCCCATACAAAGCTTCGTATGACGCCGTTTTTATACTTGCTTGGTAATTGTTGTTATAAGCCAACTCTACCAAGAAGAGGTGATCTTTCCACTTCTTACCGAAGTAAAGAGTATACATCCTCAGCATATCCTCCATAGTACGGTTCGTTATTTCGGTTTGCCCGTCAGTTTGAGGATGGAAAGCCGTACTGAACTTGAGCTTCGTGCCCAAACTCTTCTGAACCAATCTCCAGTCATTGGACGTGAAATGTCCATCGCTATCACTAAATATACTCTTAGAAATTTCATGGAGTCGAACAATGTTGCGAACATGCAACTCTACCAGCTTCTCCACGCTGTGCACTATCCGATTTGGGATTAAGTGAGACACTTTGGTCAAGCGATCCACGATCACCCAAACCTCGTCGTTACCCTGCTGCGACCTAGGTAACCCTTGTACAAAGTCCATGGAGATGTCATCAAATTTCCACTCGGGGATAGGAAGAGGCATCAGGAACCCGCCCGACTTCCGACACTCAGCCTTCACTAAGGCACAAGTTTGGCACCAGCTCACATACAAAGCTACATCCCACATCAAACCAGGCCACCAAAAGGATTTCTTCATATCCAAGAACATCATTGTACTGCCCGGGTGAATGGAGTACTTTGTGAAGTAAGACTCAAACATCAACTCCTCACGGAGTTTACTGAACTGCAATAAACAAATCCTTCCGTCCTTCCTCAGAATCCCATCAATCAACTCGCAGGCGCTACTCTCGCCATTTTGAGCTTCTACCGCGTATGGCTGTAACTCCACATCCAAACAGGTCGCTTCCTGAATACGTTCGGACAAGTCGTTCTAAATTTCAATCCATTTCAACTAATCCACGTTGGACTCGGCTCTTGCTACCCACTCCATGCCAAGGGACTCCCAGTCCCGCATTAACCGCTCATCACGAGATTCGATCCAACTCTCTTGACCAGAATATTTCATACTCAAGGCATCCACCACCACGTTGGCTTTGTCTAGCGTATACTGAATCGCCACTTCATAGTCTCCAAGTAACTCGACCAATCTAAGCTGTCGCATATTAAAGTCCTTCTGATCTAGAAGATAATTCAGGCTCTTGTGATCCGTGAAGATCTCCACTCTCGCACCATACACATAGTGCCACCATAACTTCAAAGCAAAAATTACCGCCGCCAACTCCAAATCATAAACGGGGTAATTCCTCTCGTGAGGCTTTAGCTGCCTAGACCCAAAAGCTATCACGCTGCCATGTTGCACCAACACGCAACCCAAACCGCTTCTAGATGCATCACTAAAAATCTTAAATCCTTCAGTCCCTTTAGGAAGGCTTAGGATTGGAGCTGCCATTAGCCTCCCCTTTAGAGTGTCCAACGCCTGACTGCACTCCGGAGTCCAAATAAACTTCTGGTCTTACAAGTTAGAGAGGTGAGGAGTAGAGCCATCAGCGAAATGTTTTCCACAAACCTTCAATAGTACCCGGCTAGTCCAAGAAAATTTCGGACTTCCGCCACGGTTCTCAAAATTGGCCAATCTTTGATGGCTTCAACTTTCGCCGGATCTACCGCCACCACATCACAACTAATCACATGGCCCTGAAAAGCCACCTTCTCCAACTAGAACTCGCACTTCAAGAACTTTGCATAAAACTGGTTCTCTCTCAACACTTGCAAGACCACTCTCAAGTGAGTCTCATGCTAGGCCTCCGATTTGGAGTACACCAAGATATCATCTATGAAAACCACTACAAAAGAGTCCAAGTGCTCCTGAAATACTCGATTCATCAAGTCCATGAATATGGATGGCGCGTTCATCAACCCGAACGGCATCACAGAGAACTCGAAGTGACCATACCTCATACCAAAAGCTGTCTTGGGTATGTCCTCGTCTCAAATTCGCAATTGATAGTACCCCGACATTAGATCCAACTTGAAATACACCACCGACCCCACCAACTAGTCGAACATGTCATCTATCCAAGAAATCAGATACTTTTTCTTGACAGTCAATTTATTCAACTCTCGGTAGTCTATGCTCAACCGCATACTACCATCCTTCATTTTCACGAATAGTACTGGCGCGCTCTACGGTGAAGAACAGGGTCTAATATACCCTTACTCCCACAGTTCCTGCAACTGTACTTTGAGTTCGGCCAACTCCTTTGTTGCCATCTTAAACGGGAAACATGACCCCAGCCTAGCCTCTGGCAATAATTCGAACGAGAAATCAATCTCCCGTCGAGGAGGTGCTCCAGGAAGCTCCACGGGAAACACATCCTCGTAATCCTCCACTACTGGAACTTCTCCAAGTGATAACTTGGAAAGTCCAACCTCCAACAATGCTTCAAGAGCTACTCCCCTGGTCTGCCCACACCAACTGCATGGCCGAAATCAGGGAAAAGGCCGCTCCACTGAGGCCCTCAACCTTAACTTCTAACCGCACTTCACCCCTCACGGTCATTACCTTAGACAAGCAATCAATACTGGCATGTTACTCTGCAAGACAGTCCATTCCCAAAATGACATCGAACTCCACCAACGGTAAAACGGTTGCTATCACTGTGAAGTCAACTCTGTCCAGACTCCAAAAACTACGCCCCTTCGCCCCGGTAGTCATGGATGACCCATTAGTCATATGCACCTTCATCTCTGCATCCACTAAGAATGGCTCAACTCCAATCCTCCTGATAAAGCTTTCCGCAAGGACGGAGCATGACGCTTCTGTATCAAACAGTACCTTAGTGGGGTACTCAGAAACTAACACAAAGCATGTCACCACATCGGATTGGCGGATCGCTTCTTGCTACCCAAGGTTATACGCCCTTGGTTGAACGGGTTGGAAACGAGAAGCGCTAGACTCCGCCATTATTCATTTCTCCGAATTCTTGTAAGTATGGGACTTCTTCTTCCACTTACTCCCTTCAGTTCTTTCTTGAGATTGAGAAGGCTTTCCTTCTCCCTGCTTTGCTGCTAAACCCTTACGACGTTGGGTTCGCTCCAAATCACTCTCTAGTGTTCTTGCCACCTCAACCAGCTCGTTGAATCCAGCATTCTTCATAGCGATGAGTGGCTTTCTAAGATTCTCCCTCAATCTATGGTAGAAGAAGGTGTTCCTCTCCACATCATCAATCATGGTCGTTTCAGTATAACGGCCCAACCGAGTAAACTGCTGATCATACTCGTCCACTACCTTGACACGCTGCACCAAGTGCAGGAATTGCCTCTGAAGGGCTAACCTCGTCGACACAGGAATGTACTTTTCACGAAAGCATTCCCAAACTCTTCCATGGATGGGGTGCGTCCAAGAAACTGGCAACCGCTATGGCTCACCTACCACAGCTAGCATCACCCTCCAACATGAAACTTGCAAACTCAGCTTTCTTCTAGTCGCACAACTAGACACCAGGACACTCACGGTCCTGCGATACCCCTATGTGGATAACTGCTTAAGATAATTCGTTTAGGACATTCATCCATGGAGACATACCTTGTGTTGGAACCCTAGTTTGATTTGGGCTAGGTTCACTAAGTCACTAACCTAGGATCTTGTGACCCAACATGTATTGCCAGGGTCATAGTTGTGTCCTAGAGTCTAGGCCAAGTCCTTAGAGTCAACATCATATGGACCAGTTATCAACAAGACTGCCAGAGACTCAAGACTTAGAAGATTTCAAGACTCTGTAAAGTGAGTTCGACATTCGTCGAAATCAGGTCGATGATTGTCATGCTCAGCTCGACGATCTCAGAGAAAATTCTTTGAGCTGAGCTCGACGAACTCTATTCTTTGGTAGACGAATCTTTGGTCTACTACAGCATTCTGTCAAGACTATGTTCTCTACTCTCAGGTCGACGAACTTAGTTCTCTGCACGACAAATTATGGTTTATCTACTTCAACAACTTAGAACCAGAAGGCTTGTGTCAACACTCAGAGTATATGTCGACACCAACTCAGTCGACACTTTGGAAAGGTTGTGTCGACACCACACAGAAGACTCGTGTCGACACACAGGATATCAGTCGACACCACCTGTGTCGACACCATGAGTAATTGTGTCGAAACACAGAATATTTGACAACTCCAAAAACTCATCTCGACGAAATCAAATCTTAGGTCGACGAATTCTGGGTACTTTAACTTTCATTTCAGATACAACCGTGAATATTCTAAGTCCAGAATAGTTGCTGAACTCCAGTCGACGAACACAGTTATCAGCTCGACAAACTTCAAACGCAGAAAAGGCAAAGTTCTAAAGCATGTAGTTCTGTTATCAGCTCTACGATCTTGGAACTCAGCTCGACGAACTGTGGACTCAGCTCGACGAATTTTGTCATCAGTTCGACGATTCCAGACTTAGCATTTATTCCTTCTGTCCTTAATCTATAGCAATAAATTCTGAATGATTAATGATAAAATATTCTCTGAATATTACCTTTGGACGGTACATTAATCACGGCCTTCATCAGAATTATTGTTTTTCATTTTTTTCCAAGGGACAGTTGGGGAAAGAAATCAATTTAGTTTATTTTCAAGGACCGCCGACATTGATTGCCACAGAATAATTCAAATTTCGAAAGGAAATTCCCTCAGGATATATAAAAGAGATTTTTCTCTCTTTCCTGACAGCAAGATATTAAGCAAGTAAGAACAATCAGAGTACCAGAGCAATCACATAGATACAGAACACACAGACATATAGAGATTTTCAGTCAGTCTGTCTTCAACAGTTTCTCTGCTCTTTTCACAAAAAGCTCTGATACAAAAAGAAGAACTGCTATTAGAAGAAGAAGAACAATCATACAAAATCAAGAGTCTTCTTACTTCAACACTCCAGGACTTGCAAGAACAACAACTTTCAAATCTGTCAAGAAGATCCTACAGATAAAGGCTAAAAGCTTGAAGGCATATCAACCTGCAGCAAGGCTTCCATATTTCCCTGAACCATTCAATTTCTCAGGGGGAGCCATTTGCTACCATCAATAATCCACAAGTTTGCTCTCCGATTGTTGACAGAGAAGACATAATCAACTCTCTCTCCCCCACTGTGTAAAGGGTTATCATCTCCCTTCAAAAGTGATTCCTGGTTACAAGTCACCTAATCAAAAGACTTGGGGATTTCATTTTTGAGCACCTGATCAAAAGCTCATTGGTGTCAGGAACCTTATCAAAAATCTGAGTGGATTCCTACCATGGTGGTAGAAGAGTGGATGTACCCAAGTTTAGGGAAACCACTATAAATTTCTTGTGTTGTCTGGTTGCACCCTTTTCCTTTTTGTTCTTGTTGTGTTTGTGTTTTTAGGACTGCTGTGCTTATGTTTATTTACTTCTACTTATGCACTTATTTAATTACAGCAAAAGTTGTAAAAGTTTTTAAGGATTTTAGAATACTCTATTCACCCCTCTCCCTCCCTCTAGAATATTTCAGATCTAACACATCACTTTCAATTGGTATCAGAGGGAGGTTGGTTATTTGGTTGTATAAGCTAACACTTAAACCAAAAATATCCCTTGTTAGATCTAATACCTTATCTTTCCTTATTTTTAGTTACACAACATGACACAGAACAAGGACTATGCAAGCACCGGACCTCCAGTGTGCAATCTGAATAAGTTTGGCATCTAGAAGGCAAGAATTAAATTGTATATGAATTCTATTGATGAGGATGTATACTATTCTATTTTGACAGGTCCCCCCCAAGCTTCAACATCTTCAAGTACTTCTGTAGTACCACCACCTGAGTGGACTAAAGCCCAGAAGAAGGAAAAGATAGTTGATGCCAAGACAATGAACATACTAGCACAGACTATGTCAGATGATATTTTTTAGAAGGTGGATGAATGCCCCTCAACCAAAGCCATCTGGGATTCACTAAATCAGATGGTGGCTGGTTCAGCTGATGAGAGAAAGGATAGGAGATCCAACCCCATATCCTTATATGAGAATTTCAAGAAAGAAGAAGCTAAATCAGTAGCTGATATGTATAACAGGTTAAGCTCAATCATCAATGAGCTAAAAACCTTGGACAAGGACATCACCCTCAAAGAGGTGAATGACAAGATCCTGATGTTCTTCCCAAGCTCATGAGATTTAAGGATCTGACCCATCAAGGAGGCCAGAAGCCTAAATGAGATATCTACAGAAACTCTATTGGGCAAGTTAAAGTCCTATGAACAACTAATCAAGTACAGGGAGGCAGCAGAGCAAAGGACACCTCCACTAGCCAGAAAAGAGCAAAGTATAGCTTTCAAGGCTGCTGAGGAGACAGAGACATCAACATCAAATGAAGAGCTCATGATTCTATTTGCCAGAAGATTCTACAAGATGGCAAGAAAGGACTTTAGAAGAAAGTCATCTAGGCAAGATGACAAACCCAGGAATGATAAAACACCAAATTAAAGAAGTGGTGTGTTTTGGGTGCAGGAAACCTGGGCACTTCCTCTCTGAGTGTCCAGAGAACCAGAAGAAAGAAAAGAGAAGAGAGAAAGACACCAGGAAACAGCACACCAGTAAACCTTCTTCCAGCAAACCCAAGAGGAAGGAAAAGGGTTTTGTGGCTGCAACCTGGAGTGAGACTAAAGAAGAGTCAACATCTTCTAGCTCCAGTGAAGATGAGGAATAGGCAAGGGCTAAGGAGGTTTGCCTCATGGAAATTGATGCTTCTAGGAGTGTTGATACACGAAAACGACAACTGGGGCACATCTAACATGGAGGGGGTGTTCGGTCTCACAGGCTAGGAGAGGAAGAGGGATGAAGGAAGCTTCTGAGTGCTCGAGAGTGGAGCAAACAGCTTGTCAAGGAGGTTGTGGGGATAGAGGAGAGGCTTGATCAAAAGAGAAGGTTGATCAAGAGAAGGAGGAGGTTGATCAGGAGCTGTCGAGTAGACGGTTAATATGACGGTTGTGCTTATTGGTTGGTCGCCGAGAGAGCTGAGCTGAGCTAGGAAGAAGAGGGGAGGGGCCGCTAGCAGCGGCAACAACACACTTCGCCCGCCGCGGCTTAAATGTCAATCTTGCGACGGGTTTTCCTTTGATTAATAGCGAGATGTTACAAGCTTATTAGTACACCTTCACAACAAAGCATTAAAGCGGTACAAAGGAAAGCTTGGGGTTAAGGGAGAAGAAGTTGCCAGTGACTAGAGAAAAGAGGCTGCCAGAGACTAAGTAAAAGAGGCTGCTAGCAGCTGCGGAGGACTGGAAAACTGAGTCTGCAGAGTCTGATGGCAAGCTGATGGAGGACTACGCGGACAGAAAAACTGAGTCTGCAGGGCTTGCCTTGCGTCTTCTCTGCCTCTGGCCTCCTCTCAAATGAGAGGTATTAGGGGCTATTTATAGGCCCGGGGAAGATCAACTAGAAGCGGGGCCCAATGATGTCATCATGACGACCTGTGCGGACTCGGAGGACTGGAAAAATGAGTCCGCCAGGTCGGCAGGCGAAGCAAAGCGGTAGGATGCCGGGAAAGAACGGACTGCCCCCTGCGGGCGGACTGGGCGGACTCCGGTGGAGTCCGCGCCTGTGCTAGCGGGCGGACGGGCGGACTGAGGGGAGTCCGCCACTGTTGCTGCTGGCGGGGGGACTTAGGGGAGTCCGCCCCTACTGCTTCTGGCGGGACGGGCGGTCTCAGGGGAGTCCGCCCCTGCTGCTACTAGCGGGAGGATGAGCGGACTCAGGGGAGTCCTCCCCTGCTGCTGCTGGCGGGACGGGCGAACTCATGGGAGTACGCCGCTACTACTATTAGCGGGAGGACGGGCGGACTCAGGGGAGTCCTCCCCTACTGCTGGGGATGCGGAGGCCACCCCCTGCGGGCGGCCTGGGCAGACTCCAGGGGGAGTCCGCCCGGCTAGCTTCGGAGCGGAGGCCGCCCCCTGCGGGCGGCCTAGGCGGACTCCAGGGGGAGTCCGCCCGGCTGAACTGTGGAGCAGAGGCTGCCCCCTGCGGGAGGCCTGGGTGGACTCCAGGGGGAGTCCGCCCGTCTGGCTACTGAGCGGAGGCCGCCCCCTGCAGGCGGCCTGGGGGGACCCCATGGGGAGTCCGCCCGGCGGACTGCTGAGCGGAGGACGCCCCCTGCGGTCGACCTGGGCGGACTCCAGGGGGAATCCGCCCGCCTGATGGCGTAGCGGAGGCCACCCCCTGCGGGCAGCCTGGGCAAACTCCAGAAGGGAGTCCGCCCGGCTGACGGCGAAGCCGAGGCTGCCCCTTGCGGGATCCTGATGGTAGGTTGCCTCCTGCAAGGAAAAGTACTACACGGTTAACGGGCCTAACTATATGTCCTACGAGGGTGAGCTATGGGAACAGCCCGCCGTCCCGCAGGGCACGCGGTTGCTAGGGGACCTAGGCGGACATGGAAAACTGTCCGCCTGCACTTGGACTTGCCGCGAGCACCAGGGAGAATCTGAGGGTCGCGACTAGCCAGCTGGCTACCTTGGGAAGGATCGTCGATTTCTGGGTTAACATAATCCCCGCACTTTTTTAAGTTCCGAAGGGAACTTCGAAAAAGTTGGAGACCCAAGAAAATCATGATCCACCCCAAAGGAAGAAGTGACAAGGGGAGATAGAACCTAATGGAGTCTTGCAAACATTTGTTATCTTCTGGATGGAGCTTGCAAGTGTCGGTTGATCTCTGCAAAATGAGAGTTAAGAACAAGCATGATATATGTGCGCAACTTGCAAGTACCTGTGAAGAAACTTGCAAGGATCCGCTGATCTCTACAAGAAGAGAGTTAGGAGCAGGTATTGCATACAAAAATAAGCTGCAAGTACCTGGATATGACTTGCATGCGTCTGCTAACCACTGCAAAGAGAAGAGTGAGCAGCAGACATAGAATAATGAATTAAACTGCAAGTACCTGGATGAGGCTTGCAGGCATCTGCTAACCACTACAAAGAGAAGAGTTAGAAGCAGACAATATATATATGAAAGGAGCTTGCAAGTACCTGTGGAGAAGGCTTGCAAGGGTTTGCTAATCTCTGCAAGGAGAAGAGTTAGAAGCAAACAAGACACGAAAATAACTTGCAAGTACCTGTGAAGAGAAGGCTTGCAAGTGTTAACTGTTGATATGGCTGGATGGACATAAGCAAAATGAATGACGGAATCCTTTTGGTAGGTCGGATTAACCTGTTCACCTGTGAAAGAAGGTAATTGACAAAAAGAGATGACTAAAGAAGGTTGAATGCTGCCACAGGTGTTCCCCGTGGGCCTTATGCATCACTTACCTGAGAAAATCATCCCGAGTATAGTCCTACTCAATGCGGGCAGGCCACACATCCTCTAGGAGGGCACAAAAGAAAAACAAGGAAGATCCTGAGAAGGATCGCTAGAAGCACTGCTCTCTTGCCTTGGGCAAAAGCATCACTGATCAATGAGACTAGATGCGCCAAGAGGCCTATAGCTTGTTTGTGGATTGATCAGTGGAGTTGTGGGAACCCGAGAAGGCACGGATCGAGAACACCAAAGAGTGTTCAGCCATCATAGTTAGGTGATGATCAAATAGACAAGGCTACGCTTGATCGCCATTGCTTGTCAAGCAAAGATCATCATAACTGTAATGTATCATCTGCAAAGCACAGCAGAGCTAACACATGGGGCTCCCCTAGCACACACTCTGTGTCAGATGCCGACTAGGATCAGAAATCTGAAGCCCAACATCGTGATTGAACTGCTCCCACTACACATATGGGTATACTCCCGCCATATTTGGTCGAAGCGGTGGTGCCAGAACAAACTACGGACGGAACGTTTCAGACTCGGTGATATCTCATTGGCGTAGTGATCTCTCAGAGAGAAAAATAGAGGAAGGAGCATCACAAGAAGGGAACTGTGTCAGTATAAGATCCCTAATAAAAAGCTTTGTTGAAAAGCAAGAAAAGAACACTGAGAAGTGTTTGGTAAAATGAAAATGTCTGAAGAAAGAAAGAGCAAGGGTTGAGATAACCCATGAAGGTTATTAGGAGCTTTGGAGGACTGTGAAGTCCATTGTTTGCCTATAATAGCCTTCCAAGCACACCCTCATCATTGGCATCGAATCATTCGACGGCTTGGTTAACAACGAGGAGAGGAGGCTCTTCGACTTGGTTCACTCCTTTGGAGGAGCAAGGAACATCTGCCACTTCTTTGCCCTTTGAGGTTGCTGGACCAGGGCGATCTTCTTCAAGAAGCAGGCCTCGCATTTTGCCCTGCCGGAGCATCCTTTGCATAAGCTGGAGGAGTACTCGACAGTCTTCTGTTAGGTGGCCTGACTCTTTGTGTAATTCACAGTAAGGCTCTGAGTTTCTAGACCTTTGGTCGGCTGGTCGAAAGGGCTTCTTGTAGTTTGCCCTATCTCTCATGATTTGGCTTATTTATAGCACGGCGTCGTCGAGATCAGACTCATGCAAGTCATTGTCTTGCTGTTGATGAACTGTTGCTGCTTGAGAAGAAGGAGCTAGTGGTAGCAATGAATCTTGAGCACGATCGCGGCTCGGGAAGGAGTATCGATGACGATGAATCCTTCTCTCCTTCCTTGAGTGAGTTGGGAAATGATTGTAAGGAGACCTTGGAGGATGCTTGCGAGAGAGATCCTCCTCGGATATAAGCTTGGAGACGAAGCCTGGGTTGCTCTTTTCGCCTCAGATATATGAGTTGGCTAGAGCAATCAACTCTTGGTATGTCCTTGGAGCTCGGACATTGGCTTCAAATTTGAGAGGCCCTTCACGAAGACCGTGGATAAGAGCCACTCTATACATTTCTTGATCAAAAACTTCGATGTCCAAAATCTCTCTTTGGAATCGATCAACAACCTGAGACCAAGTCTCATCACTGCGCTGCCTGATCTCAAAGAGGGCTTCAGGACCACCCTTTCTCTTGGTTGATGTGGAGAATCTGAGAAGAAACTCCCTTCATAGATAAACGAAGGAAGTGATGGAGTGAGGACGGAGGCCATAGAACCAGTCCCTCACTTGCCCATCAAAGGTTGTCACAAGGAGCTTGCACTTGGTTGCATCTGAAAGGGTCTTGAGAGCAACGGCTGACTAAAAAGCTTGCAGATGCTTTACTGGATCAGTCTCCCCGGTGTAGATTGGTAACCGGGGCTCTCTGAAGTTAGCTGGAGTTGGCTCATGACGAACCTTCTCTGTGAATGATGAAGGTTCTTCTTGATCTCCTACAGCATAAGGAAAGAAGGGAGCATAAGATGTAGCTGCAAAAGAAGCAGGAGGATAAAAAGGAAACGCTCTTTAGGAGGAGCAAAGGTAGGAGCTGCAGGTTAAGGATGACTTCCCTAAAAGTTGAGAAATCTAGCAGGACTTCCCCGGGCTACTTCCCGGAAGAAGTTTTGGCGAGCAGCAAACTCTTCATCTTGAGGTCGCAGAGGAGCTGCAGGACCTTGCGGAAAGGTTGGGGTGTAAGGCGGATAGAACGGCGGGCAAGCTTGAGAATAGGCTTGCTGATGCTCCGAGGTTGGTGTTGGGTTGATTGGAGCAGCTAGAGCGGCTACTGGATGAGCGTCTAATCACTGCGTGATTGCAGCAAGAACTTTGTTGATTGCTTGGAACTGTTGAGCATTCACACGGCGCGACTGCTCAAAGGCTTCCCAGAGAGGATCTTCACAGGGACTTGGAGCAAGGTTCTCGGCTGATTGATGATCTGACATGGTTAACTGTCGCTTTTAACTGCCTGCTCGGATCTGAAGGTCGCGTGTTAACTATTGATGCGCGAAAATGGCACCTGGGTCACAGCTAACATGGAGGGGGTGTTCGGTCTCACAGCCTAGGAGAGGAAGAGGGATGAAGGAAGCTTCTGAGTGCTCGAGAGTGTAACAAACAGCTTGTCAAGGAGGTTGCGCGGATAGAGGAGAGGCTTGATCAACAGAGAAGGTTGATCAAGAGAAGGAGGAGGTTGATCAGGAGCTGTCGAGCAGGCGGTTAATATGACGGTTATGCTTGTTGGTTGGTCGCCGAGAGAGCTAAGCTGAGCTAGGAATAAGAGGGGAGGGGCCGCTAGCAGTGACAACAACACACTTCTCCCGCCGCGGCTTAAATGCCACTCTTGCAATGGGCTTTCCTTTGATTAATAGCGAGAGGTTACAAGCTTACTAGTACAACTTCACAACAAAGCATTAAAGGGGTACAAAGGGAATATGGCGGCTAACGGAGAAGAAGTTGCTAGTGACTAGGGAAAAGAAGCTGCCAGAGACCAAGTAAAAGAGGCTGCTAGGAGCTGCGGAGGATTGGAAAACTGAGCCTGCAGAGTTTGCTGGCAAGCTGATGGAGGACTGCGCGGACAGGAAAACTGAGTCTGTAGGGCTTGCCTTGCGTCTTCTCTGCCTCTGGCCTCCTCTCAAATGAGAGGCATTAGGGGCTATTTATAGGCCCGGGGAAGATCAACTAGAAGTTGGGGCCCAGTGACGTCATCATGACGACCTGCGCGGACTCGACGGACTGGAAAAACGAGTCCGCCAGGTCGGCAGGCGAAGCAAGCGGCAGGAGGCCAGGAAAGAATGAACTGACCCCTTCTGGCGGACTGGCCGGACTCCGGTGGAGTCCGCCTGTTGGGTACATTGGTCAAATGTACCTGATTTGAAGAAGCCTCACCTAACTCAATGATATACATCATAGTGTATTTGATGTTTGTTTGAGTTACTTGTGCAGGTTAGGAATACACTGGACTGAAGCTAAAAATTCTAAGTCCATGTGTCGACACCCAGAGGGAAAGTGTCGACACTTGAGAAAGCTTGTGTCGACACCCAGACAAGCAGTGTCGACACTTGGAGTCATTGTGTCGACACCTGCGAAGAAGAGTCGACACCAGTCAGAAAGTGTCGACACTTGGAGCTGTGTCGACACTCAGTGAAGAAGAATGCAGAAAAGCTGTGTCGACACTTAGCAGAAGTGTCGACACCTAGAAGAGCTGAGTCAACACCAGAAAGTGTCGACACTTGGAGTTGTGTCGACACTCAGCAAAATTCTGCAGAGACTAAGTACAAGTGTCGACACTCAACACAATGTGTCGACACTCAATCAGCAGAGTCAACATATGAAGAATGTGTCGACACTCAGCACAATGTGTCGACACACACTCAAAGGAGTCAACACTTGAAGTTTGTGTCGACACTCAGCACAATGTGTCGACACACAACCAGAAGAGTCAACATTTGAAGGAAATGTCGACACCCAGCACAATGTGTCGACACTTAGTTGAAGACGCTACACTTGAAGAAAGTGTCGACACAAGGAGCTGTGTCGACACTTAGCAAAGAACAGAAAAGTTACAAAATATTCTAAGTACAAGTGTCGACACTAAAGGAATGTGTCGACACTCAGCTGAAGAAACAAGATTGAAGACTTGTGTCGACACCAAGAAGCAGTGTCGACACTTGACAGTTTCTACACATGAAGATGTGTCGACACAAAGGAGATGTGTCGACACTTAGAAGAATACAGTTAAAGAATGAAGTACAAGTACTTGTGTCGACACTCAATTTCAGTGTCGACACATGCAGAAGAAACTGTGTCGAGACATACAGGGAATTGTGTCGACACCTTGTAGACTTGTGTCGACACTTACACAACATGTGTCGACACTTGGCCTATAAGTGTCGACACTTAAAAACAGAAAGTCTCGACACTATCTGACAGTTAGAGGAATTTCAAGAAGTGACTGGTTGACAAGACAGCTGCCGATCCAGCCGGTCTACATCAACTGTTAGTGATATCAGAAGTCTGTTATGAACCGGACCAGCCGGTTACCATGAAGGAAGCCTATAAATAGGCACCCATAGTTTACAGAAAAAGATTGATCAAGTGATTAAGGATTGTTGAGATAATATAGAAGTGGTTGAAAAAGTTTTTACAGAGAGAGATCAGATCTTTGTAAAAGTGGTATATTGAGTATCAACACAAGAAGATCTTGCTGTGCATCAGCAGATCTAAGAAGTTGGAGAGAGAGAGCTCCAACCAAGTATTCAGTCTTTGGAACTAAGGCTGAGAAGAAGAATTCAGAGTCATCTGGATTTCAAGAAGCAGAGGTCAAGGAACAACTGCAGAAGATTCAGACTAATTCAGTTCTAATCAAGAAGCTTTGAAGGAAGCTAAGTCAGTTTGGATCTAACTGAGTTCTTCCAAGAACACTTCAAGAATCTCTCAACTCCTCTCCTATTTTCTGAGTTGTAGAGTTAACTATTGTACTTTCTATTTTAACTTGTAGGATCCATTGGATCTGAGAGAATTGTAAGCCTATTTTATAAAGGCTGAGGGTAGGGCTTGGTTGCCTGAGGGTAGGAGTTGAAGAACTCTGAGTGTAGGCCTTAATTGGCTGAGTGTAGGCCTGGGTGGCTGAGTGTAGGCCTTTTGGCTGAGTGTAAGGCTTTGGGCCTGAGGTAGGAACCTAGTTTGGTTCTGAGTTAGTGGAGAAGTTTGGCCGAATCTAGTACACTGCTAGATAGGCGAAGGGGGAAAGTGGATGTACCCAAAGATTGGGGAACCACTATAAATTAGTGTGTCTGCTGTGGTGTGCTGTGCTGTGCTGTGGATTACTTGTTTGATTTCTGTAATTGCTGCTAGCTGTAATAATTGTTGTGCTGCCAACAAAGTTTTAAAAAAGGTTTAGGTCACCTATTCACCCCCCCCCCCCTCTAGGTGTTTAGGTATCATATCTTTCAAGTGGTATCAGAGGGAGGTTACTCAAAAAGGACTAACTGTCTGAGGAGATCCAGTTTGGCAGATTCAGTATAAGTCAGGAAACAGTTTCAAGAAAATCAAGAAACATGGGATCTTCAGAGAATCACAAGGAATTGGGTTCAATGAAACTGCCCATATGCAGAAAAGAGATATTTGGAATCTGGAAAGAAAGGGTAAGGCTGTTCATGGACGCCTCTGACCCTAGGATCTACATCACAGTCAAGGAAGGGCCTTATGTGCCCATGAAGATTTCAGTCTTGGATGCTACACAGAGAACTCCAAAGGATTTTTCTGAGATGACCAAGGATGAGATTGTCCTAGCTACAATGGACAAAAGGGCACAGAACATCATAGTTAGTGCAATTGATGATGCCACCTTCCAGAACCTTATTCACTGTAAAACAGCAAAAGAAATGTGGGATACCCTCATTGTCTACATGGAAGGTTCTGAAGAAGTAAGACAAGATAGGAAATCCTTGCTTAATCAAGAATATGAGAGCTTTAGGCAAGGAAGAGGAGATAGCATCACTGAATGCTACAAAAAGTTCTACAGAATTGTTAATGAACTCATGTCCTATGGAAGGGAGTTCACAAACTATGAATTGAATGATAAGTTCTTGAGGTCCCTAACCAAAGATTGGGACACTAAGATCTGTGCCATCAGAGAAATGGCAAAGTTGGGAGAAATTCCTCCTCCCACACTGTTTGGCAAGTTGTTATCTTATGAGATGCAATTGTCAGTAAGAAAAGAGGAGGAAAAGTCAACAAGGACTGAACACAGGGAAAGGACTGTTGCCTTTAAGTCAGAAGTACATAGAAAGAACAGGACTAAGTCATCAACTCCTCCTCCAGAGGTAGTTGAATCAGATTCTGATGAGTCTGTTAGCACTAAATCTACAAGCAGTGAAAGTGATGAAGACTTTGCTGCATTTACCAGACATTTTCAGAAATTCCTGAAGAAGAAACAGTGGAAGTCCAGACCTTCTTTTTCCAAAGGGAAAGAAGTTCAGTATCAGGAGAAGAAGCCTTCAAAGAAGGACAAGCAAAGGACAAAGACTAGCAAGGCAACTTGGTCTAAGATTGTGTGTTACTGCTGCAACAGACAGGGTCATGTAATTGCAGATTGTCCTGAAAGAAGGAAAGAATCCAGTGGCAAAAAGAAGACTCACTTCAAAGGAAAGAAGGAGAAGTCCTTTGTTGCAAAGAATGAGAAGACTCTTTCAGACATTTCTTCTTCAGACACTGAGACAGATGCTGAAGCCTATATAGGGCTATTTGCTGAAGAAGAAGAAGAGTTTATGCAGATCATGGAATCAATCTATGAACAAGAAGAGGTTCAGTGCCAAGGACTAATGGCATTGACTGAAAGTACCAAAATCCTGGAGCAGCCAGGACCTAGTCAGGTACAAAGTCCAACTCCAAGTTCAGATTCCAGTTCTAGTTCAGAGTCAGAATCATCTTCATCAAGTGATGGAAGTGATTCTGAATCTGAGGGAGATATTCATCAGCTCTTAGATGAATACCAAGTACTGTTGCAAGCCTATAAGAAAAGCAAGATCCTAGCCAAAAGTCAGGCAAAGGAGATTGCTGATCTCAAGGCAGCTGCAACAGATTTTGAGAAGGAGTATGATCAAAAACTGAATGAAGTAGCCAGGCTGAAACACATTACTGTGATTAAGATGGGTACTATTACATTTAAAAATGATCAAATTAAGTTGCTGGAGATCAATCTCCAGAAGGAAAAAGAGCTAGTTGCTAGGTTTTCAAAACCTAAATCAGTGCTACCCTTGATTGATGAATTTGTTCATCATAAAGGAAAGGCTGGATTGGGTTTTGTTAAGCCTGTGAGGACTGTTCAGGATCAGTCCAAGTCCAAGGGCAAAGCCCCAACATTCAACAAGGCTGCTGTGGTCAAGACAGCAAAGGTTGTACCTAAGCAAAGGTACAACAAGTTTGAATGCTGGTGTTGTGGCAAGGTTGGCCACTTTGCCTTGGATTGTTGGCACAATGCCAGTGCCAAGTTGAGTAGCAAGTTACCTATTGGAAAGCCAGCTGGTAGCTATGTCAAATTGCAAACTAACAATCACCAAGGACCCAAGTTTACTTTGGGTTCTAAGGTTCATTAATTTGTTTTGCAGGTGAATCCAAGTGACCATACCCCTACATGGTACTTGGATAGTGGTTGTTCCAGACACATGACTGGAACTAGGGGACTACTGAATGACTACATCCCAATCAAAAATGGTCCAAAGGTGACCTTTGGTGGTTCTGAAAAAGGAATCATCAAAGGGTTTGGTAACATTTCTTCTAACCTTGTTACCATTACTCAAGTGGCTTATGTTAAAGGTTTGAAACACAACCTCATTAGTATAAGTCAATTAAGTGATGTAGGGTATGACATCTCATTTGTTAAAAATGGTTGTCATATCAAGAGGTCAAGTGATCAAGAGATCATTTTGACTGGATATAGAAAGAGAAATGTCTACTGCTTAGACATTATGGTTGAGAACAATTGTTCTCCAGTCTGTCTTGTAGCTGATGAGACAGTCTCTCAATGTGTCAAATGGCACAAGAGGCTTGCTCATCTTAATTACAAGACTATTGGCAAACTCTTTAGTAAAGAGTTAGTGAGGAATGGTCCTCAAGTTAAGTGTGTCAAAGATGGCATTTGCTCAGCTTGTCAAAAGGGCAAGCAGACTAAATCCACCTTTAGAAGCTTAGACAACAAAGATGCTGTGAGGTGTTTATACCTTTTGCATATGGATCTATTTGGTCCAATGCCAGTTCACAGCTTAGGTAGGAAGGTCTACACCTTTGTAGTTGTTGATGACTACTCAAGGTTTTCCTGGGTGTTCTTCTTAAAGCAGAAATCTGAAACACCTAGTGTCTTCTATAGTTTTGTTAAGCAAATTCAGAATGAATTGAACTGTACAGTGGTCAAAATTAGAAGTGACCATGGTACTGAGTTTCAGTCTGAAAGCATGACAAAGCTGTGTGAAGACTATGGGATATTTCAAGAATTCTCTTCACCTAGAACACCTCAGCAAAATGGCATTGCTGAAAGAAAAAATAGGACCTTGATAGAGGCTGGTAGAACCCTATTAAGTGATTCATCACTGCCAGAATATTTCTGGGCTGAAGCAGTAAACACTGCATGCCATGTGATAAATAGGGCTACCATCACTAAAAGGTTAAACAAGACCCCCTATGAAGTAGTGAAAGGCAGGAAACCAAATCTGTCCTATTTTAGGATCTTTGGTTGTAAATGCTTCATACTTAACAATGGGAAGTCTTACTTAACTAAGTTTGCTGCCAAGTCCCAAGAGGGAGTGTTTGTTGGGTACAGCAATAATAGTAAGGCTTATAGAGTCTACAACTTGACTACACAAGTTGTAGAGGAATCTGTGCATGTAGTTTTTGATGAGTCACAACTAATTAACATTATTTGTCTAGTAGTGTGTGCAGCCCCACAGGTCTTACTAAGAAGATGGACAAGCTAACCATAGAAGATGTACCTGCTGCAAGACAGCAAGTAGAAGAAGATGGCTTATGTCCAGGGGGAGAATTACATGTACAAGGAGCTGTTGAAGTACAAGGAACTCAGCTTGATGAAGATGCTGAAGAAGTTCAACCAGAAGTAAGAATGCCTCCAGCCAACAGGCATCTAAGAGATCATCCAGTAGAGCTGATCATTGGAGATCCAAGACAAGGTGTTCAGACAAGGAGCAGAAATCAGAATGCTGTAGTATATTCAAGTTTTCTGTCTCAAATAGAACCAAAGAAATTTGAAGAAGCTATACAAGATCCACAGTGGACTGAAGCAATGCAGGAGGAGCTTAATCAGTTCAAAAGATGCAAGGTGTGGGATCTGGTTCCTAAGCCTAAAGATCACAATGTGATAGGAACAAAGTGGATCTACAGGAACAAGTTAGATGAACAAGGTGTCATCATTAAGAATAAGGCAAGACTGGTTGCAAAAGGATATAGGCAAGAAGAAGGTATTGATTTTGATCAAACCTTTGCTCCAGTAGCCAGACTGGAAGCCATAAGGATGTTCTTGGCCTATGCAACCTACCAAGGATTCAAAGTATACCAAATGGATGTGAAGTCAGCATTCCTTAATGGTAATTTAAAAGAAGAAGTATATGTGGAGCAGCCTTCAGGTTTTGTTGATTCTACTCTTCCACATTATGTCTATAGACTTAGGAAAGCATTGTATGGGTTAAAGCAAGCTCCTAGAGCTTGGTATGAAACCCTATCTAGTTTCCTCATTGAGAACAAGTTCACAAGGGGGAAAATAGATAAGACTCTATTCCTTAGGGAATCTAGAGGCAAAGTAATACTTGTCCAAATATATGTAGATGACATTATATTTGGGTCTACTGAAAGTAGCCTTTGCAAAAAGTTTGCAAAGCTTATGCAAAGTCAATTTGAGATGAGTAGTATGGGAGAGCTGAAGTTTTTCTTGGGTCTCCAAGTTAAACAGACTGAAAGTGGCTTGTCCATATGTCAGTCAAAGTTCACCCTGGAACTCATAAGGAAATATGGTATGGATTCATCCAGTACCATGAAGACTCCTATGGGGTCAAGTATGTCTCTAAGCAAGGATGATGCAGGGAAACCTGTAGATGAAACCTTGTATAGAGGGATAGTTGGCTCTCTTCTATACTTGACTGCAAGTAGGCCTGACATTATGTATGCTACATGTGTTTGTGCCAGGTATCAAGCCTGCCCCAAAGAGTCTCACTTGACTGCAGTCAAGAGAATCTTGAGATATCTAAAGGGCACACCTTATCTAGGCCTCTGGTACCCTAGGAATGGAGATTTTGATCTAACAGGCTATTCAGATGCAGACTTTGCAGGATGCAAAGAAGATAGAAAGAGCACAACTGGATCCTGTCAGTTCCTAGGTGGAAGACTCATTTCATGGAGTAGTAAGAAGCAAACCAGTGTGGCCATCTCCACAGCTGAGTCAGAATATGTAGCTGCAGGAAGTTGCTGTGCTCAACTTCTGTGGATTCAACATCAGCTAGAAGACTATGGATGTCAGGTAAGTAGAACTCCACTTTATTGTGATTCTACTAGTGCTATTTCAATAGCTAACAACCCTGTATCACATAGTAGAACTAAACATATTGAGATTAAATATCACTTTCTTAGGGAGCATGTAGAAAGAAATGATATCGCACTTGAATATGTTAGAACTGATAATCAGATAGCTGATATGTTCACTAAGCCCTTAGATGAAGCTAAGTTTAATAGGTTCAAAATTGAACTAGGTATGATAAACTTAGATTAAGTATACAGAACAAAAATTGGCTAAGTAAAAAGGTGTCGACACATAGACAAGTCTATGTCGACACAGAATAATAAGTGTCGACACTTCAGGAAAATGGTGTCGACACATCTAGGAAGTTAGTGTCGACACTTCAGAATGTTAGTGTCGACACATGTCGAGTAGGTGTCGACACATCCAATAAAGTGTCGACACTTAAGTTTTACTCAGAATTTTTCTAAGTAAAGTCTCGACTACATGTCGAGTATAGTGGTGTCGACACTTAACCAAGTGTCGACACATAAAATCTGTTAACTAAACTTGTGTCGACACATGTGTGTCGAGACATTATAAGTCTGTGTCGACACTTATTGACAGTGTCGACACATCTTTAGAAATTCATCCCGCCTATTCGTCTTCAAACAAGAAAGGTATAAATAGGGTTCTGTTTGTGTTTGTCGACACGCTTTCAGAGTTTCGAGACTAAACTCTTGTGTCGACATTTCTCTTCTCTAAAGACTATTTCTCAACACCCTAATGGCTCCCAAGCTGGAAGAGAACGTTAACGAAGGCTATGAGCTCGTGCGAGGCGCATTCGACGACAGTGATCAGGAAATCAAATCAGTGATAACCCTACTCAGCAATTCAGGACTGGAATACTTGGTTTCAGAGCCAACCAAGATATGGAAGAAAGAAGTGATTGAATTTCTTACTGGAGCAACTGTGGACGACTCTGGATCCAGAATCAAATCCAGAGTGCATGGAACCAAGGTCAAGGTTTCACCCAAGTCCTTGAGAAAGGTACTTCAGCTACCTAAGATTCAAGAAGAAGAGGAAGTGACCACATCTAAGACTAGAGAAGCACTCACTTGGTGTGGTCTTGATTCTAAGATGAGAATAGGTTCTGTCTTCAACAGAAAAGGCATGAACACTCAAGGCAAATTCCTGTCTGAAGTTGTAGGCAAGGTTATTCTAAGCAAACCAGGAGGGCATGACAGGGTGTCAGCCTCTATGTTCAGTATCATGACCAGAATCATCTTCAACCTTAAGACAGACTGGTCTATGATTGTCTTTGAGAAAGTAAAAGAAAGTCTGAAGAAGCCCAATCTGGGCAGGATACTAAGTCTCTACCTGGCTGGATCAATTCCAGAGGTAATGAGCTCTGCTGCAGGAACAAAAATCAATCACATGAGGAGAATGGACTCAAGGATATTCTCTAGATGGGAAAGGGTGCTGGTGTCAAAGGAATTGACCACCCCTGAAAAACAAGCTTCTAAGAAAGACTCTCCTCCCAGGAAGAAGAGGAAGACTGCTGCTGTGCCTCAAGAGTCCTCCAGCAGCTCAGGCAGTGAAGAACATGTGGTCTTCACTCCTGATAGTCCAATGGATAAGGCTGCAGAAAAGTCACCTGCTCCTCAGGAGCCAGCTGACATCCAGGGGGAGCTTCCAGTTGTAGCAGAACCATCTACACTGGAGAGTGAGCAAGCCACCCTCCTCATTCAAGAGGTACTTGTTGACCTTAATACTTTGAATTTTTCTATAATAAATTCTGATTTGTCTGATGACCATCAGCAAAATCAGCCAGCAACTCAAGAACCAGATGTTGTTCTCCAAGACACATCTGTTGTAGCTGATGAAACCAGAACATCTCCTGCACAGTCTCCAGCAGAATATACAATGGAAGATCTATTTCTGAATTTAGATCAAGATGATTTTGATATGGAAAAGAATGCTGCTGATGCAGTGAAGGATGCTGCTGCTGAGGGGGAGAACTTGGATATTCAAGAAGAGCCTATAAGGCTAGATACTGAGAAGGCACAAGATGTGCACACTGAAAAACCATCCAGCCCTAAGGATAGGGTGGATATAGACAGTACATCAGAATCTGAAGATGATGAAGCTGAGCAAGCAAAGAAAAAGCAATTTTTTGTTTTCAAAAGAAGAAGCCAGAGCTACAAGAAGGCTCTCCAAACTGTTGCTCAACACTCACTGGTCCAACAAGCTCCATCAACTGATTACAGTAGCCTAATGGTGGCAATGCAAGTAAAGCTGGATGAGCAAAGAAGGGCCATAGAGAAATATATTGATGAGGGCCAAAAATCTCTACAATTTGATCTAGCTCAAGATATCAAATCAATAAGGTTTGAAATGAACATGAATAAGAAGGAAATGAATGAATGCTTCCACAAGGGTGGAAATGCAGTAGTCTTTCTGGCTAAACATCAAGAAACAATCAAAGAGAAAGTAGAAGATATAGCACTAAAGCAAGGCTATGTGCTGGAGAATCAACTCAGGATGAATGATAATTTGACTGCATCTCACAATGCCATAGTCACTGAACTCCAGAAAAAGTCTGATGAACCATCAACCTCCTCTGCTGCTGCCAAGGCTGACTTTGATAAAATATTTCAAGCAGAACTTGCTGCTGTCAAGAATGCAATTACAGACTCACAAAAGGTCATTTCTGAACAGCTTACCAAGCTTAGACCTTTCTTTAAGGATGGAATAAGGTATTTGGACAGCCAAATCAGGTTCCAGAAAGATGATGTGAGAGATCATGTAGCCCAAGAAGTCATAAAGGGGGAGAGAGTGTTAGTCAAAGCCAGTTCTGACCATGCAAAATGGATATCCAATTCCATCAGGGCTACACTGGGCTATCCTCCCCTCTGTGATGATGACAATGTAGCTGAATCTGGTATTCAAGGAACATATCTTGGAGGTGAGCAACAGGCAGTGGCTGATGTAATCTATCCACCTCCAGATTTTGAAATGGTTCATGCTGATGTAAGCACAATGTATAGTCCAACTGCTGGCAAGCCCAATGTTATTCTGGAAAAGGTTGTTCAACCTATCACAGCTGCTATGCAAGAGGCTTTGGACAAAGAAGAAGAGACTAGGCTATCAAAGAAGAAGTTCAGGGAACTTGCTGAACAAAAACCAGATTTTGAACAGTGGAGCCCTACTTCTAGGAACATCATTCTCACTGCCTGGAAAGCAGCCAAGGACAATGCCCATGAGAGGAACAAGTGGTTCTCAGAGGCTGAATGGAGGAAACATGAGAGTAGGCAGGAAGCCATTGTCCAGCATAGAAGGAAGGCTAAGTTAGGAAAGCTACCTCCAACAGCTGTGGAGCCTAGCAAGTACTTTCCTAAGCCCTATCATTATTTTGAAAGGCAAAAGATCAAGGCTGAAGAACAGAAGAAGAAGGACTCCAAAGGGAAGAAGACTGCTGAAGCTGAGCCTGCTGCTGCTGCTGCTGTGAAAGCCAAAGTGCAAGCTGGAAAAGGCATAGTCATTAAAGAACCAGAGCAGAATTAGACTAAGATTAAAACTGAAGAATGTTGTAATCAAACATTTTGTGTAAATCATTGAAAGTGTATTAACAACAATGTATGAACAATTTTTGATAAATATATATTTCATGATTGTTCAGTAGAATGTGTCTAATTCTTGTTTGTTCTGTAATACTGAATGAGTATACATGTGTGCTTTATTACATGTTTAAGTTTAACTCTGTTGTCATATATCTGTTTTACTTCATTTTATAATTTTTAATTATGAGTGATGTATATCATTGACTAAGGGTTATGACTTCTCCAAATAGGGGGAGATTGTTGGGTACATTGGTCAAATGTACCTGATTTGAAGAAGCCTCACCTAACTCAATGATATACATCATAGTGTATTTGATGTTTGTTTGAGTTACTTGTGCAGGTTAGGAATACACTGGACTGAAGCTAAAAATTCTAAGTCCATGTGTCGACACCCAGAGGGAAAGTGTCGACACTTGAGAAAGCTTGTGTCGACACCCAGACAAGCAGTGTCGACACTTGGAGTCATTGTGTCGACACCTGCGAAGAAGAGTCGACACCAGTCAGAAAGTGTCGACACTTGGAGCTGTGTCGACACTCAGTGAAGAAGAATGCAGAAAAGCTGTGTCGACACTTAGCAGAAGTGTCGACACCTAGAAGAGCTGAGTCAACACCAGAAAGTGTCGACACTTGGAGTTGTGTCGACACTCAGCAAAATTCTGCAGAGACTAAGTACAAGTGTCGACACTCAACACAATGTGTCGACACTCAATCAGCAGAGTCAACATATGAAGAATGTGTCGACACTCAGCACAATGTGTCGACACACACTCAAAGGAGTCAACACTTGAAGTTTGTGTCGACACTCAGCACAATGTGTCGACACACAACCAGAAGAGTCAACATTTGAAGGAAATGTCGACACCCAGCACAATGTGTCGACACTTAGTTGAAGACGCTACACTTGAAGAAAGTGTCGACACAAGGAGCTGTGTCGACACTTAGCAAAGAACAGAAAAGTTACAAAATATTCTAAGTACAAGTGTCGACACTAAAGGAATGTGTCGACACTCAGCTGAAGAAACAAGATTGAAGACTTGTGTCGACACCAAGAAGCAGTGTCGACACTTGACAGTTTCTACACATGAAGATGTGTCGACACAAAGGAGATGTGTCGACACTTAGAAGAATACAGTTAAAGAATGAAGTACAAGTACTTGTGTCGACACTCAATTTCAGTGTCGACACATGCAGAAGAAACTGTGTCGAGACATACAGGGAATTGTGTCGACACCTTGTAGACTTGTGTCGACACTTACACAACATGTGTCGACACTTGGCCTATAAGTGTCGACACTTAAGAACAGAAAGTCTCGACACTATCTGACAGTTAGAGGAATTTCAAGAAGTGACTGGTTGACAAGACAGCTGCCGATCCAGCCGGTCTACATCAACTGTTAGTGATATCAGAAGTCTGTTATGAACCGGACCAGCCGGTTACCATGAAGGAAGCCTATAAATAGGCACCCATAGTTTACAGAAAAAGATTGATCAAGTGATTAAGGATTGTTGAGATAATATAGAAGTGGTTGAAAAAGTTTTTACAGAGAGAGATCAGATCTTTGTAAAAGTGGTATATTGAGTATCAACACAAGAAGATCTTGCTGTGCATCAGCAGATCTAAGAAGTTGGAGAGAGAGAGCTCCAACCAAGTATTCAGTCTTTGGAACTAAGGCTGAGAAGAAGAATTCAGAGTCATCTGGATTTCAAGAAGCAAAGGTCAAGGAACAACTGCAGAAGATTCAGACTAATTCAGTTCTAATCAAGAAGCTTTGAAGGAAGCTAAGTCAGTTTGGATCTAACTGAGTTCTTCCAAGAACACTTCAAGAATCTCTCAACTCCTCTCCTATTTTCTGAGTTGTAGAGTTAACTATTGTACTTTCTATTTTAACTTGTAGGATCCATTGGATCTGAGAGAATTGTAAGCCTATTTTATAAAGGCTGAGGGTAGGGCTTGGTTGCCTGAGGGTAGGAGTTGAAGAACTCTGAGTGTAGGCCTTAATTGGCTGAGTGTAGGCCTGGGTGGCTGAGTGTAGGCCTTTTGGCTGAGTGTAAGGTTTTGGGCCTGAGGTAGGAACCTAGTTTGGTTCTGAGTTAGTGGAGAAGTTTGGCCGAATCTAGTACACTGCTAGATAGGCGAAGGGGGAAAGTGGATGTACCCAAAGATTGGGGAACCACTATAAATTAGTGTGTCTGCTGTGGTGTGCTGTGCTGTGCTGTGGATTACTTGTTTGATTTCTGTAATTGCTGCTAGCTGTAATAATTGTTGTGCTGCCAACAAAGTTTTAAAAAAGGTTTAGGTCACCTATTCACCCCCCCCCCTCTAGGTGTTTAGGTACCATATCTTTCACTGCCCTTACTGCTGGCGGGCGGACGGGCGGACTCAGGGGAGTCCGCCCCTGCTGCTGCTAGCGGGCGGACTAAGGGGAGTCCGCCCCTGCTGCTGCTGGCAGGACGGGCGGACTCAGGGGAGTCTGCCCCTGCTGCTGCTGGCGGGAGTACGGGCGGGCTCAGGGGAGTCCGCCCATGCTGCTGCTGGCGGGACGGGCGGACTCAGGGGAGTCCGCCCCTACTGCTGCTGGCGGGAGGACGGGCGGACTCAGGGGAGTCCGCCCCTGCTGCTGGGGACGCGGAGGCCGCCCCCTGCGGGTGGCCTGGGCGGACTCCAGGGGGAGTCTGCCTAGCTGGCTGCGGAGCGGTGGCCACTCCCTGCCGGTGGCCTGGGCGGACTCCATGGGGAGTCCGCCCGGCTGAACTGTGGAGCGGAGGCCGCCCCCTGCGGGCGGCCTGGGCGGACTCCAGGGGGAGTCCGCCCGGCTGGCTGTTGAGCGGAGGCTGCCTCCTGCGGGCGGCCTGGGCGGACTCCAGGGGGAGTCCGCCCGGCTGACTGCTGAGCGGAGGTCGCCACCAGCGGGCGGCCTGGGCGGACTCCACGGGGAATCCGCCCGGCTGATGGCGAAGCGGAGGCCGCCACCTGCGGGCGGCCTGGGCGGACTCCAGAAGGGGGTCCGCCTTGCTTATGGCGAAGCAAAGGCCGCCCCCTGCGGGATCCTGATGGTAGGTTGCCTCCTGCAAGGAAAAGCACTGCACGGTTTACGGGCCTAACCGTATGTCCTGTGAGGGTGAGCTATGGGAACAGCCCGCCGTCCCGCAGGGCACGCGGTTGCTAGGGGACCTAGGCGGACAGGGAAAACTGTCCGCCTGCACTTGGACTTGCCGCGAGCACTAGGGATAACCTGAGGGTCGCGACTAGCCAACAGGCTACCTTGGGAGGGATCGTCGATTTCTAGGTTAACAAGGAGCAATTCAGAAGAAGAGGAATCAGACAATGAAGAAGCTTCAGATTTAGAAGCTGATAAGTTACTGTCTTCTTTTAATTACACTTCAGATTCTTTTAAAATTGAATTTTAATCAATGTGTATAGACTTAATAAATTCAGAAAAAGAGATTAAATCCCTTATGGAAAAATTAGGAAATTTAGAAAACATTAACTCTGAAAATAATAGGTTAAAAGATGAATTATGCTTTGCTAATGAGCAAATAACATTGTTAAAAACTGAGCTTTGTGAGGCTAAACTACTTGAGGAAACTCTTAATGGAAGAAGCCTTAAGCTGATGGACATCACAAGCATAGTGAATGACAGACTTAATGGCAAGCTAGGCTTGGGTGCTTCATCAGGTTTGCACCCCCCCCCCCCCCCACCCCATTATCAGGAAGAACATCTTAACAACCCCCATAAAATTTGTCACTGCTAAGAGAAAATAAATAGTAAACTATAAACAAACAACATAAAATATTCCCAAATTAATAGGTCAGAAAACCAAAAATCAGAAAACCATAGGTAACAAGGTTTAGCAGAATTCGTCGAACTTAGATCGACGAAATGCAGCCAGTTCGTCAAACCCCACTCGACGAACTCTGAATGCAAATTATAGTTATAATTATTCATCTAACTACAATCGCCGAACTCTGTATGGTTCGTCGAGCAGAGGTCGACGAACAAGGGGCACGAAAATGAATATATTCATTCTCTGGGCAGAGATCGACGATCTCAACCCTATTCATCGAACTCTGGTCGACGAACTCACAGAAATTCGTCGAACCCATAAAGACTTAACCAAAACTTCAATTATAACAGAAACTTAAATAATTCCAGGAAAGCATTTAATCCACTAGCTGATTGGGCCATACTACCTAGGAGATATCACCCTCTAGGATATAAATCCCAACCAGAATATTCTGTTATTTCCAGCTTTTCATACCAGGAAAATAAAGGACCCAAGGTAACCTGGGTCAAGAATAATTAATTATTTTTTTCATTTCAGGTGAAGAGCTGTCCAGTTAACAATCAAATCTTGTACCTGGACAGTGGTTGCTCCAAACATATGACAGGCAGTAAGGATATTCTATCTAACTGCAAGTCCAAGCTGGGGCCAAAGGTTATCTTTGGTGACTCCAAATATGGCCAGTCAAAGGGTTTTGGAGAAGTGAAGATTGGAGCTGTCACATTCAATAAAGTGACATATGTCAGAGGACTGAAGCATAACCTTATCTCCATAAGTCAATTATGTGATGAAGGTTATCAGGTACATTTTAGTTCATCTTCTTGTATTATCTCTAATAAAGAAAAGCAAAACGTTTTAATTAGGAATAGACAAGGCAATATATATTTAGTTGATTTCTTATCTCCCAAATCTGATATCTGTTTACTTAATATAACTAGTAATCAGAATGAGTTATGGCATAAAGGTCTAGGTCATATAAATCTGAAAAACATTGCTAGGTTATCTAAAGACAACCTTGTTAGAGGTCTACCTTCTGGTCACTACAAGAAGGAAGGTCACTGCAAGGCTTGTCAATTAGGCAAGCAAACTAAATCTTGTTTCAAATCCATTAATAAAAGTGATTCACCTGGGATTTTGTATTTGCTACACATGGATCTATTTGGACCCATTGCTGTACAAAGCTTAGGAGGGAAATCCTATACTTTGGTTATTGTAGATGACTTCTCCAGGTTCACTTGGGTATCCTTTCTGAGATCTAAGTCAGATACCTTCAATGTTCTTACAGATTTTCTCAGGACCATACAGATTGAGTTCTCTACTCATGTTGTATTGATCAGAAGTGATCATGGGACAAAGTTTGAGTCTCTTCTATGCATGAGTTCTGTGAGAAGGAAGGTATCAGGCATTGTTTCTCAGCTCCTAGAACTCCTCAAAAAAATGGAGTAGCTGAAAGGAAAAATAGGATACTCATTGAAGCTGCAGGTACATTACTTGCAGATGCTTACATGCCACTATCCTTTTGGGCAGAGGCTGTGAACACTGCAAACTATGTCCTGAATAGAAGCCTGATACATAAGCTAAAGAATAGGACTCCCTATGAATTACTAAAAAGGAAGAAACCTAAAATAAACTATTTTAAAGTCTTTGATTGTATATGTTATATTCACACAAACAACAAAAGATATATTAGAAAGTTTGAGGCAAAGGTTGAAGAGGGAACTTTTCTAGGATATTTCCAAGTAAGCAAAGTCTATAGGGTTTATAACAAATCAACATTAAAAATTGAAGAGTCCATTCATATTTCTTTTGATGAAACTAACATATCTTGCAAGGAGAGAGAGATTTCTACCAATAGTACTTTGCAGGTACCTCACTTGTGTGAGAGTTTGGGTAAATTAAACCTTACCCAAAAGGTTCCAACACATCCTTCTCCACAAGTTAATGAAGAGAGTGAAGATGAAAGTATTGAAGGAATTGAACTTCCTCCAATAGCAAACTTAATTCCACAAGGGGAATTAATCCAATATGTTGTTGCACAACCAACTCCACCCAATGATTTAGTCACACTAAGGGATCACCCCAGATCTCAAGTGATTGGAGACATATCAGTAGGTGTACAGACAAGACATCAACTCAACCAAGATGTGATGCATATCTATTTTCTCTCTCAGATTGAACCTCTATCCTTTCATGATGCAGAGCAAGATCCCCACTGGATCATTGCTATGCAGGAGGAACTAAACCAATTTGAGAGATGTAGAGTTTGGGACTTTGTTCCAAGACCCCAAAACTACCCAGTAATTAGAACAAAATGGGTATACAGAAACAAGCTGGATGCACAAGGAGCAATAGTGAGAAACAAGGCTAGGCTTGTTGCTCAAGGCTATATGCAAGAGGAAGGAATTGATTATGATCAGACATTTGCACGTGTTGCAAGATTAGAGGCAATCAGAATATTCCTTGCCTATGCAGCCCACAAGAGATTCAAGGTATATCAAATGGATGTGAAGAGTGCATTTCTCAATGGTGTACTTCAAGAAGAGGTTTATGTTGAACAACCTCCAGGTTTTATCTATCCAACTCACCCCGCTTATGTTTTCAAATTGCATAAAGCTCTTTATGGTCTAAAGAAAGCTCCAAGAGCTTGGTATGAGACCCTAGCTAGCTTTCTTTTAGAGCATAAATTTACAAGAAGAATAATAGATAAAACCTTATTCACTAGACATCATAAGGACCAAATTTTGTTACTACAAATTTATGTGGATGACATCATTTTTGGGTCTACTGATTCCAAATTGTGCAAGAGGTTCTCTGACCTCATGCATTCTAAATTTGAAATGAGTTGTATGGGTGAGCTTTTATACTTCCTTGGTCTCTAAGTGAAGCAGTTGTCTGATGACATTTTCATCTCCCAAGCTAAGTATGCTAAAGAGCTTCTAAAGAAGTTTGGGATGGCTGATGCCTCAGCAATGAAAACACCCAAGGCTACAAATGCTGTAGTGGACTCTGATGCATCATGGAAACCGGTAGATCAGAAATTATATAGGGGTATTGTTGGGTCCCTTCTATACCTTATAGCAAGTAGACCTGATATCATGTTTACCACATGCCTTTGTGCTAGGTTCCAAGTGAACCCTAAAGAATCTCATCTAATTTTCTTAAAAAGGATTTTGAGATATATAAAGAGTTGTCCTAGTCTAGGCCTATGGTATCCCACTGAGTCAGAGTTTGAGTTAACTGGATACTCAAATGCTGACTATGCTGCACGCAGGGTGGACAGGAAAAGTACTTCAGGAACCTGCCAGTTCCTGGGTATGAGATTAGTGTCCTGGTTTTGTAAAAAGCAAACATCAGCTTCAACCTCAACTGCTGAAGCTGAATACATGGTTGTTGGCAGTTGTTGTTCTCAGATGTTATGGATACAAAATCAATTACTAGACTATTGTCTCAACTTAAATAATTCAACTCTACATTGTGATAATACTAGTGTTATAGCAATAGCACAGAATCCAGTTTATCATGGTAGGACTAAGCATATAGATATAAGACATCATTTCATTAGAGAGTGTGTGGACAAAAAAATCAATCTTATTTATATCCCCACTGATTTGCAAAGAGCTGATATTTTCACCAAACCCTTGGATGAAAGCAATCATTTATTCTTTATAAATCAGCTTGGAATGATTAATGGAGAAGACTTAGTTTAGTTTCTATCTGCACTCAACGAATTTTCCAGAGTTTGTCGAACGGAGCTCGATGAATTAGGGAAAGTTCGGGAGATATTCGTCAAACGAAGGTCGATGAACTCTCCGTGTGTGAAGTTGTGTTCGTCGAATGGAGCTCGACGAATCCACTTCAGAAAACTTTCGTCGAACGGAGCTCGACAAAATGTCTTCAAATCTTCAGATTGAGCTCGACGAATTGTTTAACTCTTAATTATTTCGTCGAACCCAGATCGAAGATTGTTTTAATTTTCGTGGAACGGAGTTTGTAGATTCATATTCCTGAAAACCCTTTATTTAGGTTTTCTTCGACCTCCTTCCTGCGCTTTCTGCTCCCATTTGCACTTGATCGCCCTTTTTCTCTTTTGCAGGTAATTCCAATGGATATTCCAGCAGGTGCCCTAACCGGAATGAAGTTTGACATGGGCTTTGACGTCGACTTTGAATCCTTTCAACATTCAGATCCAATATTTCTGCATATACTGGAACTTCTGGAGAAACAGAAACTGAAAAATCTGATGTCAACAAGGATAAAACTGTCTGCAATTGAAATTAGAGAGTGGGTTTATACATCTACATCAGAGGAGAACACTATGATCGAAACAATTGCGGGTAACTTTGTATCTTTATCTCCCGTCGTACTTAATGAGATTTTTGGATTGATTAATTGTGAAGAACAATTAGACATTGATTCCGAAGAATATGATAAGATGTTAAGTTTAATGGGATATACTGGAGATAATCCTAATAAGTTGTTAAAGAAACATCTGTCGGTCGAATTTAAGTTCTTGGCAGATATTGTAGGAAAGGTTTTGCTGGGCAAGCATACTGCCCATGACTACATTACCAGACACCAGTTTCTGGTTATGTGTGCAGAAATTACTAAGAAGGAAGTGGATTGGGCTCAAATCATTTTTGATTTGATAAATAAAAAGAACAACAAGAAGGAATTTTGCTTTGGAAGGATCCTAGGGATCTTCCTAAAGGAGAAGGCCACTGAATCGCTGGTCTCACCGACCATATTCATTAATGCCAGCAAGAGGCTCACATCCACCTTGTTTGGCAGGTGGGAGAGGAACATAAATAAGCCATCCAAGGCTTCAACCTCTTCCACCCCAGCTTCTAAAAGCACCAGGGCTGTAAGAGCCACTCCCCACCCTAATGAAGAGATCATTCCACCCTCATCATCTCTTCCAGCTATTCCACCCCCACTTTCACCAACAGTCCAAACCATCTCTCCAACTCCACAGCCACAACAACAACCACTACTACAATAACAACAACAATCTACTCATGTTCCTACTCCACCTACATCTCCACAAATTGATCTTACAGAGATCCCATCTTCCCCCCTTCAAGGAAACCAACCACCAACACCACCTGATTCCCCCCATGACACATATATTCCCTCACCACCACAATATCTCTCCACCATACCATCATTCCATCTACCAATAGATACAATCATTCTACATGATACTCCTCCATCTCCTCCACATGTTTCTACTCACACAACATCTGAAACATCTTACATAGATCCCATCTTCCATGATTGCTATCATCGCACTCCTTATAAAATCAATCATAGCAGAGGCCATTATACCTCTTTCTACCTCTATATCTACTCTATCTGCTCAACTTTCTACCTTCACTGCTGCCCCCTCTTCATTTAGGGGCCTTGCTCCAGTATACACTGAAACCAGGCCGGGGGAGATACTTAATGAAGAAGCTGTAGCACCACCAGCAGAAGCAGCAATCTCAGCTCCAGTATCTCCAGTAACAGTAGAGGCAGAAGAACTACTAGAAGATACAGATTTAATTCCATGGGATGTAGATTTTATTCTTAATGATAGAGATTTAAATATTTGATTCATTTCATTGAGACTGATATGGACCTTGATGAGTCAGTCCCTGAAGAGACAGTTGCTGAAGACATTCTTTCTGTTTCTGAATTCATAATTAATCCCACAATAAACTTAGTTGATTTATTGAAAGGTTTTGATACTGCCTTTCTGGATTATATTCCAGCAGTACCTTCTAAGCCATCCTTGGCTATTGTACCATATACTTCTCCAATCTCTCCAAAAGTTGCTAAGCAACTTAGAGATAGTTTTGTTATTTCAAAGCCAGCATTCATGCCATCTCCAGAAGAAGTTATTTTTGTTCCAACATTTGTAATGGATCACTCACCCATACCAAATCTGGATGATTTGATTTCGGCTGATATAGAATAAGAAAGTAAGGCAGCTGCTGAAAGCACTGTCAGAATCAGTTCTCCAGTCTCTCCTATGGCTTCTTCTCCTGGTCTTATTGAAGTTTCTGCTCAAGCTCCTGAAAATCCAATCATTTCTGCTGAGGCTCTGAAAGAACTCAATGACTTATATGATAACCCTCAGGGATCTGATAATGATGACGATGATTCTGATGATGAACCCAAGAGGAAGCAAGTATCCAAGAAAAGAAAAGCCACTCCTCCTCCTGCTCCTAAGCCTAATACAAACAATGACAGTCCTTATTATATTCTCCAAAAGATAACTCCATACAAAGGGATTCCATCTTGGATGTGGCTATCCAAAAATCAGCAGAAGGAGAGGAAGAAAAGCAGAAGGTACTCTCCTCCACCAGTTCAGAAATATAGAAGAGATCCACCTCCTCCACCTCCTCCAGCTGCTGGTGCTTCAAGCACATATTCTCGAAGATCTGTCCTACTTCAAACATATCAAAGACACTAAGGGAGATCACATGAAAGCAGCCAGCATAGACAGCCTTATTCTTCAGGGAAGCAGCAACAACAACAATTCACTGAACATCAACCAGCTGAAAGTTCTAAAAGAACATCCTCTCCTCCTGTTCCTTTTGAACATCCAGAAACAGCTAACACAGCCCAGGTTCCAGGAACTTGTAGGCCTTTCTATGATCAACAATGCAAAAGCTGAAGGAAAGGATCCTTCTGAATATTCTACAATGTCAAAGTACATGAAGGAAGAACTAAAGAGATTTGAGAAAGCCAACAAATTCTTCAATGTTGATGACTACATGAAGCTGCACCCAGAAGCAGTTGTCCCTATGGCTACATCTTTGAAGATAATAGGGGCAGCTGATATGACTATGACAAAAGTGCAAGCATCTAATCCTAACATAGAGATTGTGTTTACAAAGTCAGGTGAGAAAGGCAAAGAAGAAAAGCAAAAGGACAAGAAATAAAGAAGATAAACTCTGCACTGGTTTAACATTTGTTTATTTATAATTGTTTTCTTATTTCAAAACAAAGCTTACTTGTTTATATATATATCTGCTGCATTTGTTTAGTTTTATTTTCAGATATATGTTTTTATTGCTTTGTTAGTTTTTCTTTTTAGTATGAGTCTGTACTAAGTCAGTAATTAAGTGACCTCACCCAAATAGGGGGAGATTGTTGGAACCCTAGTTTGACTTGTACTAGGTTCACTAAGTCACTAACCTAGGATCTTGTGGCCCAACATATATAGCCAGGGTCATAGTTGTGTCCTAGAGTCTAGACCAAGTCCTTAGAGTCAACATCACATGGACTAGCTATCAACAAGACTGCCAGAGACTCAAGGCTTAGAAGATTTTAAGACTCTGTAAAGTGAGTCCGACGTTCATTGAACTCAGGTCGATGATTGTCGTGCTTAGCTCGACGATCTCAGAGAAAATTCTCTGAGCTGAGCTCGACGAACTTTATTCTTTGGTCGACGAATCTTTAGTCTACTACAGCATTCAGTCAAGACTATATTCTCTACTCTCAGGTCGACGAACTTAGTTCTCTGCTCGACAAATTATCATTTATCTACTTCAACAACTTAGAACCAGAAGACTTGTGTCGACACTCAGAGTATATGTCGACACCAACTGAGTCGACACTTTAGAAATGTTGTGTCGACACCACATAGAAGACTTGTGTCGACACACAGGATATCAGTCGACACCTCATGTGTCGACACCAAGAGTAATTGTGTCTATACACAGATTATTTGACAACTCCAGAAACTCAGCTCGACGAAATCAAATCTTAGGTCGAGGAATTCTGGGTACTTCAACTTTCATTTCAGATACAACCGTGAATATTCTAAGTCCAGAATAGTTATTGAACTCCAGTCGACGAACACAGTTATCAGCTGGACGAACTTCAGACGCAGAAAAGGCAAAGTTTTGAAGCATGCAGTTCTGTTATCAACTCGACGATCTTGGAACTCAGCTCGACGAACTGTGGACTCAACTCGACGAATTCTGTCATCAGTTCGACGATTCCAGACTTAACATTTATTCCTTTTGTCCTTAATCTATGATAATAATTTCTGAATGATTAATGATAAAATATTCTCTGAATATTACCGTTGGATGGTACATTAATCACAACCTTCATCAGAATTATTGTTTTCCATTTTTTCTAAGGGACAGTTTTGGAAAGAAATCAATGTAGTTTATTTTCAAGGACCGCAAGCATTGATTGCCGCGGAAGAATTCAAATTTCGAAAGGAAATTCCCTCAGGATTTATAAAAGAGATGTTTATCTCTTTCCTGACAGCAAGATAGCAAGCAAGTAAGAACAATCAGAGTACTAGAGCAATCACAGAGATACAGAACACACAGACACATAGAGATTTTTAGTCAGTTTGTCTTCAACAGTTTCTCTGCTCTTTTCATAAAAAGCTCTGATACAAAAAGAAGATCTGCTCCAAGAAGAAGAAGAACAATCATACAAAATCAAGAGTCTTCTAACTTCAGCACTCCAGGACTTCCAAGGACAACAACTTTCAAATCTGTCAAGAAGATCCTGCAGATAAAGGCTAAAAGCTTGAAGGTCTATCACCCTGCAGCAAGGCATCCATATTTCCCGGAACCATTCAATATCTCAGGGGGAGACATTTAATACCATCAATAATCCACAAGTTTTCTCTCTGATTGTTGACAGAGAAGACATAATCAACTCTCTTTCTCCCCCACTATGTAAAGGGTTGTCATCTCCCATCAAAAGTGATTGCTGGTTACAAGTCACATGATCAAAAGACTTGGGGATTTGGTTTTTGAGCACCTAATCAAAAGCTCATTGGTGTCAGTCACTTGATCAAAAATCTGAGTAGATTCCTACCAGGGTGGTAGAAGAGTGGATGTACCCAAGTTTAGGAGAACCACTATAAATTTCTTGTGTTGTCTGGTTGCACCCTTTTCCTTTTTGTTCTTGCTGTGTTTGCATTTTTAGGATTGATGTGCTTATGTTTATTTAGTTCTACTTCTGCACTTATTTAATTATAGAAAATGCTGTAAAAGTTTTTAAGGATTTTAGAATACTCTATTCACTCCCCCCTCGAGAGTATTTCAGATCTAACACATCACTTTCACCTTGGACACTAACCTGGCTCTGATACCAAATTGTAACACCTCCCCAGTAATGATCATATAATACGGGTCCGGTAGGGGCCCCACAACAAACGGATGCCACAACTTTAGCATTAAAAGATGATATTAACTATCCAATTCAAAACTCAGAATAAATCAATAGCGGAAACATACCAACAAGCTAGAAGTTATCCACTACCAAATAGGAGTATAAAAATGGCCTTAAGGCCTTACACAAAATAAATCCATGAACACAAGGTCAAACATCAACGTGCAAAAGCACCCCTAGACTACCTCGGCATGCAAGCCGGAAATACCAAAAACATGGAGCATCACAGTCAAGAAGAAAACAACTAGTAAGCATGGTAATCACTTCATTAGGCTTAGGACTTTTCGGCCTGCGCATTTGCTCCCGCTCGCGATTCTTGCCCTGTAAAAATTTGGGGTAACGTGGGTCAGCAAAGGCTGACCTCTATTGTGTAACCAACACATCTCCTCCCGACCGACCCTAACATACCCAGGGTACACCTCCAACCTGCAATGCAGCACTCAGCATGTCATATATATAAACATGTAAAGCTTTAAAACAGGTTTGGATGTCTCAAACAACAAACATGCTTTCTATGTTGATCATATAATTAAAGAGGCCTACTATGCAACATGTATGCAAACCCAGGCTTAATCCAAGGCACCCTATCGCGTATGCATCTAGCACATCATAATAACATATCAACTGGGTACTTCCAATTTCCCCCATCGGCGTCAAGCCACAAACAAAAGGGTACTGCAATTCCCCTAACGGCATACAAGCCGCCATATGGAAATCCTGCCAAGGCCCCACCCGCTAGCGGGTCTTAGACCCGTGCTTGCCTGCAAACTCTGACTTCGCACGTCAGTATTCCATCTCACACACAAACCGATTCTAAGAACCCTTGCCGAACCCCACCCGCTCGTGGGCTTCATCGCCCGGGCTTGTCCTATGCTTAGCATTCTCGTCAGTCTCATAGAAGGGGACTAGTCTCGCCGGGACACTCTCCCCCTATGATTTGAATGTCACGGGAATACCAGCCGACCATGAAGACAAAGCCGCACTTTAGAACAACTCAATTCATAGCCTTTCCCCGCCCTAATCCATCATTCGTACTGCAACGTTCTCGCGCACCAAGGAAACCATCTACCGCCAACGCGGAGCTAAACTTTTCCAGTTCCGGCAATACGTACTTACTCAGACAAGGGGGAAAACAAATACATCACAAACGACATCTTGCCCCAATGGATTTCTACAAAATCCTTAAGGCTCTCTATGCAACATCACCGAGTCCGACTAACGGGCGCGACTATGGCTTCACCCACAATGCTTAATCCACTAATGAAGCAGATCTCTAATGCAATATCATGTCGGGGACAGACACAATCGACCCGGTGGCTCCCTTTGAACCATGGCGACCCAAACCCCTCTCATTTGAGAGATTTGGTGCCCAAGAGCTTGAAAAATCAAGAAAGAAAAGAGATGTTATGCACGCATCCTAGAAAACGAGAGGAGAAAGAGTCATTACCTTACGACCTCTCCTGCTAGCCATGGAATCCTTGCTTTGAACTGATTTACACGAGCGCCTCCATGCCCACTCCACGGATCCGGTCTCGGAATGGCGATCGGAGCTCTGAAGCTTCGTCAATGGCAGTGGAGGACCTTCTCCTTCCTCCTCCTCACTCTTATCCAACCCTAAGTCAATTCCAAATGAGAAGAAAGTGAATGGTAAGGGGCTCTCAGCCCAAATATAATCATTACGGCGGAAGATCCTAGGCCCTTGGATCGGGTTTAAGGAAGGATCGAACGGACACGAAGTAAAATGATAGGCCTGTACCCGCCTGCACGATCAGTGGCGCACGACCCGTGGTCGTGCACACTGGATCCTATGATCGTACGATCCACACTGGCAGAACTCTAGAATAGCTGGAATCAAAGCGCACGAACAGTGGCGCATGACCAGTGGTCGTGCGCACGAAGTCCAATGGTCGTGCGTTTGCCCTAGGTAGAACTCAGGAAAATGGAGAATAGAGCGCACGATCAGTGGCGCACGACCACTGGTCGGGTGCACTGGATCCCATGATCATGTGTATTGGATCCTGTGCCGCGCTCATCGACCTACCACCAGCGGTCTCTCTTCCATCGGGCGTTAGCTTAAAGCAACGCCAGGCCTGAAAACCGGGGTGTTACATTGTTAGGGAGAGAGGGTTCGGAGGGTGATAAGCCACCGTTCACAGAGCTAATTATTTATCTGTCTGTTGCGGTGAGCGATACGCTCGTTGTATTCCGGAGCCTTTTGGTAGTTCTTTGAGTAAGGAGCAGCTTATTGCACTTGTTCCGATATCTGTGGCATGGAAGCTCGTGCAACGCACTTGGCGCGGCATATCCTCTGTGGATCTTCCCTTGTTGTACTTAGAGGAGACATGATTGTTGACTTCTAACACTTAGTGGGCTTGTTGCTGAGCTTAGGGCGTTGAACACTTGAAGTGATATTGAGAGCGGAATGCATGGAGGTGCTCTTCGAGCGTACTTGATTGCAGAGCACGTCGAGCGCTTGTTGATGGAGAGCACGCGATGAGCTTGTTGGAGGAGAACACACTGAGCGCTTGTCAAAGGAGAGCACGCAGGGCGCATGTTGGCAGAGAGCGCGCAGGGCGCTTACTACAGTAGTTTGCGTGGAGTGCTAGATGGTAGAGAGCACGTGGGGCGCTTGCTGGAGAAGAGCATGTGGGGAGCTTGTTGCAGAGCGCTTACTGGTAGTGAGAGAGCAGAGTGCTCGTTGGAGGAGAGCTTGCAGGGCACTTGTTGGGCGAGAGCTCGGGGAACGCTTACCGGTAAAGAGTGCGCAAGGCACTTGTTGGAGGAGAGCGCATGGAGCGCTTGTTGGTAGAGAGTATGCAGGGCTCTTGCTGATGGTGAGCATGTTGAGCGCTTACTGGAGGGAAGCGCGCGGAGCGCGGGGGAAGAGGCTCGTGAAAGAAGCGACGTGCGCTAGAGCACGCTGGAGCATGCATGGAAAAGACGCACACAAGAGGGTGTATGGAAGAGGCGCGCACAAGAGCTCGCAAGGAAGTTATGAGCATGAGAGTGCAAGGAAGCAGAGCGTGTGAGTGCGCGTTGGGAGATGGACAGTGTGAGGCGCACAAGGAAGAGATGTGCGTGAGAGCGCGCGTGGATGCGGAGCGCACGGGAGTGCTCAAGGAAGAGAGGTGTACAAGAATGCACAAGGAAGAGACACGCATGGAAGCGCGCAAAGAAGCTGAGCGTGCGGTTGCGAGAAAGGAAGAAATATGTGCGAGAGTGCGCAAGGAAGTGAAGCGTGTGAGAGTGCACTAGGAGGCGGATCGCGCCGAGGTGCATGAGTAAGAAACGTGTGCAGAGCGCAGAAGGAAGAGGCGTGCGCAAGAGCGCGCAAGGAAGTGATGCGCTCGAGAGCGCGCAAGGAGGCGGCGTGCGCGGGAGCACACAAGAAAGACAAGTGGAGGAGAGAGAAATTCCGTAGGAGGATTTCCAGGCGGAGAAGACGAAGATCTTCAAAGGAGGCTTCGAAGACGAAGGAGATCTTCAAGGAGTGCTTGAAGATCTTCGAAGGGGGGGAGGAAATGAAGAAGATGAAGGATGAAGGAGAGAGAAAATATGTAGGAGAATTTTGCGGTTCAAGGAAGAATGAGAATTAAGGAGAATCTGGGGCCCAATTTATAGGATTCATGGGTGGTTATGGTGGTTATGCGGCCATTCGCAACCCAAAACCATCAAAATCAATATTTATATACCGATTTCATGACGCATTTATGCACATATTATTTTACAATTTTACTAGACATAACTCAATTCTATTTTTGGCTATGCATTTCCCCCACTACACGAGGTCATGTGGACGGTTACTTGGGTGGTTACCCATGTAACCGACAGCGATGATGGAAGGAGCATGATTAAATGGTGAAGAATTGACGACGGCCAAGAACCCGGGCGGTGATGGCTGGCCAGACACGGAATCCCGTCAACGACGATGGCGGTGTCTAAGGAAGAGAGGAGCGATGAAGGTGGAGGCCGCGGGAGAGAGGAGCGACGGGGGCAGTAGCCGCGAGAGAGGGGTTGATGGCGGAGGCGACCGAGGAAGAGAGGAGTGACGACGATGGAGGCTGTGGGAGAGGAGCGACTAAGGCGGCATTCAAGGAAGAGAGGAGCGAGGGCGGCGATGGCTGCAGGAGAGAGGAACAATGACGACGACAGCAACAGAAGAGAGGAGCGGTGGCGGCGTATGAGGAAGAGAGGAGAGACGATGTTAGCGACTACGGTAGAGAGGAGCGACGACAGCGGTGTCCGAGGAAGAGAGGAGAGATGGTGGTGGAGACTGCAGAAGAGAGGATTGGCGACAGCGAGGTCCAAGGAAGCGAGGGGCGATGACAGCAGGGGGGAAGAGAAGGGCGATTGAGGTGATGTCAGTGGATGAGAAGGGCGACGGCAGCGGAGATGGTGGATGAGAAGGGCGACGGCAGCGGCGGCGGTGGATGAGAAGAGCAACGACCGCGGTTTCCCCGGCGATGGCGGAGATGACCGTAGTGATGAAGATGATGATGGCGATGGTGGCGGTTGTCATGGCAATGATGCCGGTTTTCGCGGTGATGGGGGTCGTCACCGTGGCGACGGCGGTGGTGATGAAGTTGATGGCAGCGACGGTGGCGGTTACCGCGACGATGGCGGTGATGACGACAACAATGATGGTCATGGAGGTGGTTGTCGTGACGGTGGTGACAAAGGTGGCGGTGATGATGATGATGACGACGATGGTGGCAGAGATGGCGATGGCAACAACGACGGGTATAGCAGTTTCGGCGCTAGTGTGGTTGACATTGTCAACCCCACTTCCTCCATCAAGAGGTGGACGGTTTGGCTGTCCGCAACCTGGATCATTTCAAAAGGACACTATCATTTTCCCCCAAGTCCTCGCTGCTTCGAGCCGAAGCGAATGAAGTGTGGGGCATCTACTCGGAAGCCTGTCTTGGTGTGTAACGGTTTGCAGCAGCATGCGCATGACAAAACGCATGACATATGTGAAGGTTTGAATGTGTGATGTGCATTTTGTACATTAGTAGTGGCATTCACAATTGGAGCAACGTGCGTGAAGCGCGTGCTTGGCGTAATATGTATGGGGCATAGAGCGCACAAGTGTGGAGTGAGTGCAACGAGTGTGCAGAGCATAATGTGTGTAGTGTGCGCACATGGAGCAATATGTGTGATGTGCGTGCAAGGTGCAATGTGCATTGTGCGTGTGAGGCGTTGCATGGGGTATGTTATGTGCATTCGTCGTTTTATGTTTGTGAAGACTTAAGCAGATCGTTGCCCTACAAGGTAGTGAGATGTTGCTCGCAGGGGAGGTTGACTTAGTGTCTCTCCTTGTCGTTTGCGGAGCATGTTAATATTTGTGGGAGACAGTATGAGATGTTGGAGCATGCATTCCACATCTTTTGGTTTGAAAATAACAAATACCGTGATGTATTTAATCTAGTCTTTTGTGTGTTTATAGTGTGTAGGTTGTACAGGTCGAATGAGGAGACAAGTTCTCAGTCATGGGAAGGATCCAAGGATGTGTACACTTTAGAAAAAACAAAAGGATGAGTTTTGTGTGCTAAACTTCAAACAACAATAACTATCAATCTGGGAAGAGTTACAGAACGTGTCACCTCATTCCGGAATGAGAACGGTGTCATATACAATCTAAAAAAAGATTCGAACTGAAAAAGTGAAGAGGAGATATCGCTGGTGATAGCAACTACTGTCAGGAGATAGTGAAAATTATATCTGCATGACGACGGTCATGTCCTGCACGATCGCCACGGCGCGCACTACTCGACACTATCACCAGGCAATAGTGGTTATCGCCCCCACGATAGCCCCATGACACAAACATATCCATTTTCAACCAACACGATCATCGCAGCATGGGACACGTTGCAGCTTGAGGAGATATCGTCTGCGATAGTTAGATATCGTCTAACGATAGCGATTTTTCTATAAAAGGCTGAAATCTACGTGTATTCAAAGAGACACCTTCTGAAGCAGTAATTCCTCCTCCAACAAGCCAAAACTTCATTTCTTTTGAGAGAGAGTTGTCTCCAGAGATAGAGAGAGAAATCTTTTGTGCAAATACAAAGATTTAAAGGAGATTTTGAAGGAGAAGGGGTACAACACACATTCAACACGAATGACAAATGCATCAAGAACGTCGACATCAACACGGCCTTCGTCTTCACCTTCAGAATTCTTTGGGGAGTTTCTCTTACTTTTTATTGTCTTGTAATCTCTTCCATTTCTTTGTAGAAAATTCACCTTATTTATGGTGACTAGGTATTTGTGCGGCTTAAGGGAAAATTTGTCGTCTTGTGTGCAACAACTAGATCGAGGTTAGATCTAGGGGAAGGCTAGAGGCCATATCTGGGGTAAGATGGGCTATAACCATTCTGTCCTTGGGAGAAGAATTGATGAATCATCAAAAAACGATTTTTCTATTCGTCTCGATTTCTAGCGTTATAGAAATCAAATATTTTGTATTCAATTTCTAATGAACTAAATCATGTTTTTTTTGTCTCATTATCTTAATTTAATTTTCATGTTATAAAATATTTTGAAATATATCGTTCAAAAGTTTTAACGCAAAATATATTACAAGGTTCGTTTTTATTAAATATAAACGCTTGAATTAAATATTCATGAACTAGCGCCCGACGGCAACACTTACGCCGATGGTAGTGAAACAAATATTGAATTCTGCGTTTTTCTTATAGTAACCTTCAATATAAAATTTTCTAATATATTAAAATATAATTTTCTATAAAATATTTCGAAACTTCATTAATTAACTCTGATATTTTTTATTTATGAATTAAATTTTAGAAAGCCCTTATTCACCCCCCCCCCACCCCCCTCCTGTAAGGACGTCGTAAGATCGAACATGATATTCCCACAAGATTGGAGGTGAAGATCCTTCACTTGATGGCGTGGACGCATTATTGCATCTAGTTTTGTCTGCTTTAATGGAGTATAAATTGTATGTCAAGCTAAATAAGTGTGAGTTTTGGCTCCCTCAGGTTTCTTTTCTGTGTCATGTGGTTAATAAGGATGGAATTTCTGTGGACCCCGAGAAGATAGTTGTCGTAATGGATTGGAATAGACCTACCACACTGAAAGAGATAAGAAGGTTCCTAGGGTTGGCAGTATATTATAGGAGGTTTGTGGAGGGTTTCTCTTCGTTGTCTGCGCCGCTGACTAAGCTTACGCAGAAAAACGCAGCTTTTGTTTGGAGCAATAAATGCGAAGAACCTTTTTAGGAATTAAAAAGGAGATTGTGCACTGCTCCGATTTTGGCCTTGCCTGCCGAAGGGATAGATTATGTTGTGTATGTGGACGCATCGCATGTTGGACTTCGTTGCGTGCTGATGCAAGAAGGCAAAGTGATTGTGTATGGGTCGCGTCAGTTAAAGATACATGAGAAGAATTACCCTACGCATGATCTAGAATTCACAGCTGTGATCTACGCCTTAAAGTTATGGAGGCATTTGTTATATGATGCTCTGTGCAAGATTTATACTGATCATAAGAGTTTGAAGTGCGTATTCACTCAAAATGAATTGAATTTGCACTAGCGAAGATGGTTAGAATATGTTGCAGATTATGATGTGGAGTTTCAATACCATCCAGACAACGCTAATGTGGTAGCCGGCGCCCTGAGTAGGAAGTCAGTGAAAATTTTCAACCTTTCTATGGATTCGCTAGTGGAGGAATTTCTTTTGATGGATATATCAGTGGGGAGTAGTGACTCGCCCAATAGTTTGGAAGTAATAGAGCCTTCATGAATTACACTTACAAGGCTACATCAAAGGGATGATTCTGATTTGATGTACCTTTATAATAGAACTGTGAAAGGGGAATTACCAGATTTTTCAATTGATGACGTGGGCACCTTGAAGTACCGTGACAGATTTTGTATTCCCACAGTTGAGGATATTCGAGTTAAGTTATGCAAAGAGGCACATGGTTCTAGTGTTTCGTATCACACTAGTTCTACTAAAATATATAAGGATCTGAAGCAGATAGTTTGGTGGTATGGTATGAAGGGCGATATAGCTAAGTTCACATCAGAATGTTTTACTTGCAGGCGAGTTAAGGCCAATCATGAAAGTCCTAGGGGCAAGTTGACGCCCTTAGAAATTCCAAGTTGAAGTGAGAGAGTATTTCGATGGATTTTATTACGGGATTGCCGAGATCTCCCCGAGTATACGATTCAGTTTGAGTTTTAGTGGATAGACTGACAAAGTGTGCTCACTTTGTGCCGTTCAAGATCGACTACTCCATGAAGAAAATAGCTGAGTTATACTTGGATGAGTCATCAGGTTACATGGAGTGCCTGTTAGTATTGTATCAGATCGAGACTCCAGGTTTATGTCTCGTTTTTGGAAGAGTTTATAGGAGGGCTAGGGTACCGATTTGAGATATTCCACCGCCTATCAAACAAATGGTCAGATGGAGAGAGTAAATCAGATCGTGGAAGATATGATCAGATGTTATGTTTTGCACCACGGAGGAGTGTGGGACGAATGTTTGAGATTGATGGAATTTGCATACAATAACCATTTTCATGGGAGTTTGCAGATGGCCCCGTTTGAGGCTTTGTATAGGAAACATTGCAGAACTCCCTTGTTTTGGGACGAGGTTGGTGAGAGACCGTTGTTGGGCCCTGAAGCGTTAGAAGAGATGGATATTTCTATTAAGCATATTCGAGAGAGGCTTTGGATAGCTCAAGAGCATTATGAAAAGAACATCAATCAGCGTAGGACTGATTTGGAGTTTGTTGTTGGGGACATGGTCTTTCTTAAGTTTTCCTGATGTCTGGTGTTAAGAGGTTTGATAAGAACCATAATTTGGACCCTAGGTATGTGGGACCTTTCAAAGTTCTTGAGCGGATTGGTGTATCGACTTACAGGCTGGACTTGCCTGCAAATTTTCCCGGTGTGCACGATGCTTTCCACGTGAGCCAAATGCGGAAGTGTGTGCTGAACGACAGGCAAATTCTTGATGTTGTGCCCCAGTTGGAGCCTATTCTTTCATATGTGAAAGTGTTTGTTCGTGTTTTGGATACTCAAGATCGGGTATTGCGAAGGAAGACAATACCCATGATAAAGGTTTTGTGGAGGAACCAAGACGTGGAGAGCGCAACTTCGGAGTTGGAGTTAGCTATGAGGGGGCTCATCCTCATTTATTCTCCGGAAGCTTTTGGTAAGTGTTTCCTTTGATAGCCTATGGTTGATTTTCTTCGGTTTTGGATTTGTTCATATTTATCTCAAGTTTCAGGACCAAACTTCTTTTTAGGTATGGTGGCTATAATGCCCCTCATTTTTCGGTATTTATTTTAAATCTCGTAGTGGCGTATTTTTGACATCTGGGCGTTACGTTGACGCATAGTTAACGGGTGTCATTTGTTGGAGCATGGATTTGATCACTGGTCTTTCCTGTCTGGTTGGTTTTGTTTTGGTTGTGCACCTTCCCTCGCGAGTCGCGTCTGTTTTGGTGACTCGATGGAGTTTTTTATAGGAATGTGATGACATTTTATCCTTGGGTGGTCTTTTACCCAGGTTTGGTTTGTCGGATTAGGATTTTGACTTCGTCGTTAGATTCGTAGCGTCGGTATTTAGCTACGGTGCGAATTTCGTATGATTTCGAATTGGTTTGGTTTTCGAGTGGTGTTGACGTTAATTAATTAATTAATAATATATATATATATATTATATTTATAAGCATAAATAGGAAGACGTCTGTCGCATCAACCCTATTCCTATTCATCTTCTTCTCGAACCGAGCGGCGGCCATTTTCGCGAGAGGAGAAACGACGGGTGTCGCGTGCGTTTTGGCCGACGGTAGAGTGTACTCGGGTGGTCGTTTTCGTCGCCGGAGTAGAGATTCTGAAAGCTCTCGACGAGATCTACCCGATCGTGGTAAGCTTTTCCCGATTCATCGATTATTAGGCGTTAGGGTTAGTGATTTTGACCTCCTTCTTGCTCCAAAAGTTTCAGGAAACGTTGCTAGGATCATTTGGCGGCCGACCCTTGTCACGGTGCGAGCGGGAGGCGTTTTTCTGAAGTTTCAAGGCAAGTGGATTTTCCCACTTGCATGTTCCTTTCTTGTGTATTTTCTCCATTTCCTCGCTCCTCCCTTAGAGAGTAGGACTAGTGTAAGTTATTTATGAAAGATCTCTTAGAGTAGGGTAAGTTTTCGGTCAAGGCATGGAGAGTAGGTTTGGAGGTTAAGTAGAATTCGACGTATATCAAAGGTACCAACCGGCGGGTATGGGTTAGAAATTTGCCGAGTATCGTAGCCAGATTCGTCGAGTATCAATAGTTCAGCCTACGGATAATTCGGTGTATATATATTGGGTAGAAATCGTCGAGTATGAATTAGGGGTAGGAATTCGTTAAGGTAGGTTTGTCGAGTATTGTGAGTCTTATTCGTTGAGTATAGGTACATTTGTTTAAGATGTTTTCATCGAGTATCGACTGGAACGGTGTCGAGTGAAGTGAGAATCGTCGAATATAGTCTAGGCTTATAAGTGTCGAGTGGCCGGTGAAGCCAAGGAAAATTTGGCTTGTATTAAGGGAAATCGTCGAGTATTGTTATGCAATTCGTCGAGTATATTTGACGATTTGCTGAGTATCGTTTTGAAATTCGTCGAGTATAAATGCAGTTTGTCGGGTATACTCGTCGAATTTGGCCAGAACTTAGATTTTTTTGTCGTTTCGTGTAGGATTCGTCGTGTATGGTCCTTAAAATGATTTTAGGACTTGTTTAAGGTTTTCTTTGGGTTTAGACTTGGGTTTTGGTTGGGGTGTTCGGATATGGTGTTCTCTCCGACTATGAAGGTTGGCAATGGATAAAGTACCATCAACTTGACGTCGGTTTTGGATCATTACACTCGGTGGTAGTTTGGTCTTTGTTTTGTGGACTGTTAGATTGGGTTGGGATAAGTGGTCACCACCGTAGTACCTTTTGTGAGACGTTTGGTTCTGGGAGCCTGCTATGGGATAATTGGTCACCGATTTCGGCCCGGTTGATATTACTAAGTGTTAATGCCTCATGTTTTTGAGTTGTATTGTGCTCAATTTGCTTCTTATAGAATAGGTTGTACTATATCATGTTTATCCTTGCAGATTTTGCCAAAACATCGTTTTGTTCCGCTCTTGGTGCAAATGTTCATTTGACTTCTTTATTACAGACTTTTACTTTACCTGTTTTAATTATCTAATCAGCTATGGTCTGAGCATTCCTCATAGTCGGGTTTGGTAAACCCTTACTTGCCTTTAACTTATTAACCTGCTTATTTCTTTTGTCACTTGTATTTTCTTGCTGAGGTGTTTTTTTTTGAATGGCTCAGGTTCAGGGTTGTAGCCGGTGGAGTAGCTGTGTTGGGTGGTAGCTTTTAGACTGTAGTTGTTGTAGATTCCTCACTATCGTGAGGTAGTTGTTATTTTGGTTGTTAGTTCAGACTTGCTTACTTTTAGTGGGTTCTTGTCAGGATGTTGACGTCCACTAGTAGTTTTCTTTTAGATTATTGAATACTTTGCTAGCTGCTACTTTACCTTTTTGGGTTGATTGTACTTGCTCTCTGGGAAGGTTTTATGCTAGGTTGTATGTTAGGTATTTTAAAATATAAAAATTATTATTATTACTTCAACATGCCCAATTTGAAAACCTAAATCATTGTATTTAACGGTCATAAAAGCTACTTTTACTAGTATTATAAATTTAGAGTCTTGCATAGCATATGTTGTCCTTTCGGAATGTTCATACTCAAGTAGGACGTCTAATCTTGTAAATAAAGTATTTTCTACTGTGTCTAATCTTTACAGCTCTCAAGATCTTGATTGTTGTCTAATCTTTTCTCCCCCTTCTTTGTCATGCAGAATCGTCGAACACAGACTATCATTGGTAGAGGACGGCTGTCAAACGGGCTTTATCTCCTAGATGTTCTTCCCTCCTCACTATCTGTTGTTCCCTCCGTCAATTGGCATCATTGTTTTGGTCACTCTCCCCTTCAGATTCTCAAAGGCACTTCCTGATATCTCCTTACAGGAATTCTCTTGTGAATCATGTATCTTTGGCAAGTAGCATCATGTTTCTTTCCCTCCTACATGTAATCATGTTTATTTGGCAAGTACTCTGTTTTCTTTAGTTCATTCCGATATCTGGGGTCCATATAAAATTCCCAGTATTTTTTGTTATCGGTACTTTGTCACCTTTATTGATAACTATTCACACCTCACATGGCTTTATCTACTTCATGATCGTACTGAGCTGACTTCTGTTTTCTGTGCTTTTATTGTTGAAATACGTAAGCAATTTTCTACGACAGTACAAATGCTTCGCACTGACAATACTCGTGAATACATTGGTTGTAGCTTCTCCAAATTATGCACCAACTTTGGGATAATTCATCAAACCTCGTGTGCGTATACACCCCAACAAAACGGTTTTGCCGAGCGAAAGAATCAACATCTCCTTGATGTCACTCGGTCAATCATGCTTCAAATGCAGGTTCCCGCCGAATATTGGAACTTTGCGGTCCCTACTGTTTGTTATCTCGTTAATCGCATGCCCTCCTCCGTGCTTAACTTTGCTTCTTCGTTTGGTCTCCTATTTTCTTCTAAGACTCCATTTTCTCTCACGCCTCGAACATTTGGTTATACTTGCTATGTTCACTCTCTCAGACCACCAAGTGACAAACTTGAAAGTAAGGGTTAGATATGAAATACTCTAGAGGGGGGAGGGGGGGTGAATAGAGTATTTAGGGTTTATAAAATTTTTGCTACTTAATTCAATCTATTACTAGTGCTATAGAAATTAAATTAAAAACACAAACACAACAACCTAGCAAGCACATCCACAGCAAGAACAAAAGAAAAGAGCAACCCAGACAAAACAAGAATTTTATAGTGGTTCCCCAACCTGGGTACATCTACTCTTCTACCACCTTGGTAGGAATCCACTCAGGTTTTTGATCAGGTGACTGCCACCAATGAGCTTCTAATCAGGTGCTAAAAAATCAATCCTCAAGTCTTTTGGTCAGGTAACTTGCAACCAGGAATAACTTTGAAGGGAATTAAGAACCATTTATATAGTGGGGGATGAGAGTGATTTTGTCTTCTCTTTCTTAGATACAACTGAGAAGACTCTAGTGGAAAAATGATGTTAGCAAAGGCTCCCCCTGAGATATAGAATGGTTCAGGAAGTTGAAGCCTTGCTGCTGGGTGATAGGTCTTCAAACTTTTTCTTTGACTAGAAGAACTCCAGGAACTTCTTGACAGATAGAGTGTTTGTTGTCCTTTGAAGAATCCTGGGATGTAGAAGGAAGAAGACTCTTGATCTTGAATGTATATTCTTCTTCTTCCTCAGCTTGCTGTTCTTTTCTCTGGTCAAGGTCTAGGGCTTCTTGTCTCTTGACAATGTTGTTTCCCAGTGAGCTCTGTGTTCTGTATATTCTCTGTGTCAGTTTTTCTATTCTCCTGTATTGCTATTTGTTCTATCGAGAGAGATGAAGAAAATCCCTTTTATATTTTCCATATAACTTTCCTTTGAAATTTGAATTCCTTTCTTCATTTAATGCTAACAGCCTGGAGAATATTTGCATTGATTGATTTCCCCAACTATCCCATGGAAAAATGGCAAGCAATAATCCTGATGAAGACCGTAATCAATGCTTGCTTCTAACGGTAATATTCAGAGAATATTTATGCATTGATTACTCAGGAATTATTACAATAGAAAAGAGACAGAGGGAGGGAAATTTCTTAGTCAGGAACTTTACAGAATTCATTTAGCAAAAAATAGAATTCGTCGATCTATGTCCATAGTTCATCGAACAAAGAAGTCAAGTTCGTCGACTAGATAATAGTTGTTCGTCGAGCTGAGATCCAAGATCTTCAACTTGAGGACAGAACTGCTTTCTCTAGAACCTTTCCAACTCTGTGCATCAAGATCGTCGAGCTAAGAATATGACTTCGTCGACAGAATAACAGAATTCCATGTTTCTTGGACTTAAGAATGTTGAAGTAACGTGTCCAGAAATTGTCGGCCTGAGAGCTGGGTTCGTCGACCTGAGAACTGGGTTTGTCGACCTGAGAACTGGGTTCGTCGACCTGAGAACTTCTAACTGCTACTTGATAATTCTTGCCAAGATGGTGGACTAAGTTCATCGGGCTGAGAAGGTGAGCTCGTCGACTGGAGTGTGATCTTGGACTTAGAATACTTAGATGTTTCTGGAATAAGATGTTGAAGTAGAATACCCATAGATCATTGACCTAAGGACTAAGTTCATCGGCCTGAGAACTAAGTTCCTTGACTGGATTCAAGTTCATCGAGCTCAGCTCAGAGAATTGTCTCTGATTTCGTGGAGCTAAGCACCACTTTCGTCGACCTGAGTTCGATGAACGTCGAACTCATTTTCTGAGTGTTTGAAATTTCTCTAAGTCTTGAGTCTTTTGCTGTCTGTTGGTGGCTTGTCCATATAGTGTTGACTCTAAGTACATGGCCTAGACTCTAGAAATCATACATGACCCTGGCTATACATGTTGGGTCAAACATCCTAGCTTAGTGAACCTAGCCCAAATCCAACTAAGGATCCAACAATCTCCCCCTATTTGGGTAAGGTCACTAATTACAGACTCACATTAATAACAAAGAATAAAACATATATCTGGCATGAAAAATTTAAATGTGCAATAGATATGTATACACAGTAAGCTTTGTCTCAGAATATAAATAGACAGTTTTAAAATAATCAAAAGACTTAAACTGTTTCGAGTTCATTTCTTCTTCTTGGGCTCTTTTAGCTTATCCTCCTTAGTTTTGTCACCAAGCTGTGCAAACTTGATTTCCCTGTTAGGATCAGCTGCTTGAGCTTTTGTCATTGTCATGTCTGCAGCTCCAATGATATTCAGGGAGGCAGCTCTTGGCACTACATCTTCAGGATGTAACTTCATATAATCATAAACATTGAAAAATTTGTTAGCCTTAGCAAACCTGTTAAGTTCTTCCTTTCTGTACTTGGACATTGTAGTATATTCAGATAGATCCTTTCCTTCAGCTCTTGCTTTGTTGATCATGGATAGGCCAACCAATTCCTAGAATCTGGCCATCCTAGCAGTTGTGGCTATCTCTGGATCTTCAAATAGTACAGGTGGGGAAGCAGGTCTTTTGGGGCTTTCAGCCTTTTGATGTTCAGGGAATTGTTGCTGTTGTTGTTGATGATGCTGTTATTGTTGTTGTTGGTGCTGTTTGTTAGATGAATACTATCTTTCCTGGCTGCTTCCTGAAGATGAGGATCTACCCTGATGTCTCTGATAGGTCTGAAATTGGGTAGTCCTTGGAGTTGAAGAACTAGAAGCACCAGCAGCTGGTGGAGGAGGAGGGGGGGGTCTTTTCTGAATCTCTGTGGAGGAGGAGAATATCTTCTGCTTTTCTTCCTTTCTTTCTATTGGATTTTGGACATCTACATCCATGCTGGCATGCCCTTATAAGGAGAGATTTTATGGAGGATATAGTAAGGAATGTCATTTGTTGAACTTGGTTTTGGGGCAGGAGGTGGAGGAGGTTTCCTCTTCTTAGATACTTTCTTTTTCTTTGGCTCATCATCTGAATCTTCTTCTTCTTCATCATCATCATCATAATCAGAATCTTGGGGAGCATCATATAAGGCATCAATGGCCTTTAGTATTGACTTATCAATTGGCTTTTCAGCTTGAGTAGGAGCTGGAACTATAGTTTGAGCAGGAGCTGGAGCTGGAGGGCTATACATAACAGTACTTTCAGCAACTGTCTTATTTTCTTCTTCAATGTCAGCCATGATCAATGCATCAAGATCAGGCATGGGTGAATCATCCATAACAAAACTGGGGCAGGAGGAGATGAGATAGCTGGAACATCTGTTGTAACAAAACTAGACTTTAGTTGCTTGGCAACCTTAGGGCTTATGGGAGAGGTGTAAGGAACTATAGCCAAAGATGTCTTGATGCTGTCTGCTGGCAGATTATTCAAATAAGCTATATTTAAAATACTCAATAAATTTAATAGATCTACTGTGGGATTTATAATATAATCACCAGCAGTATATATTTCAGCCAAAATAGGCTCATCCATCTCAGTATCTGATTCTATTAAGTCTATGATTGCAGAAGGTTCTGGTATATCTTCAGAAGAGTCAGTCATAAAGGAATCAAACTCTGATACTGCTTCTGCTTCTCTGCTTCTTTTGATACTACTACTTCTTCAAACTCTGCTACTGCTACTGTTATTGGAGCTTATTCATCATGAATCATCTCCCCCTAACTGGCTGCAGAGGGTCCTGGAGCCAGCCCCTCAGAAGAAGGGACAGGAGATAGAGCAGCAATTTGGATAGATAGAGTTTGGATGCAGGCAATGAGAGGAGCTAGAGCTTTATTTAAAAGAATTTGAAGAGAGGGAGAGATGAATGCAAGTAAATCTTTAGCAATATCAGAGAAGTTTAAATAGAGAGATTCTGGAGCAGTGGAGGAGTAGGGATTGTGATGACCACAATTGGAGCAAACAGAAAATACACTAGACATGTCTGTATGTATGGAGTCAGGTGCAGAAGATGGAAGGTCTGTTTGGACTAGAGGAGAGAATGGGACAGAGGGAGGAGCTGTTGTAGGGGGTGGAATTTGTGGTGTGGGGATGGGTTCTTGATGGGGGGAAGATGGGGGAATCACAAGATTGAATGTATGGGATGAGATAAAAGTCTCAGGATCTGTGATAGTTAAGTGAGGTGGAAGGGGGATTGATGTGGGGATGGTTGTGGTGATTAGGAAGGAGAGGGTTGATGGTATTACTGAATGGGAGAGGAGGGAATTTCTGTGATATTTATTTGTGGAGAAGTTGCAGGAGATGGAGCTAAAGTAGGAATATGAACTGATTGTTGTGGTTTTTGTTGTGGTAGTTGAAGAGAAGAAATGTTGGAGGAGGAGGGAGCTGCTTTTGAGGGTGAGGGAGAGGCTATTACTGCCCTTGTTCTTTCAGAAGGCCTGGAGGAAGAGGATGGAGCCTTGGAGGGCTTAGTGATAGTCCTCTCCCACCTGCCAAATAGAGCACAGGTGAGCCGCTTGGAGGCTTTGATGAATATGGTCGGGGAGACCAGTAATTCAGCAGTCTTCTCCTTCAGGAAGATTCCTAATATTCTTCCAAAGCAAATTCTTTCTTTGTATTCTTTTTCTTAATCAGATCAAACATGATCTGATCCTAGTTCACCTTCTTCTTGTTAACCACAGCACACATAAACAGGAATTGATATCTGGTGATGTAGTCATGTGCAGTGTGCTTGCCCAGCATCACTTTGCCCACAATGTCTGCTAGGAATTTAAATTCAGCAGACATGTGTTTCTTCAGCAACTTATTTGTGGTTTCTCCAGAATAACCCATCATACCCAGCATCACATCATATTCCTCAGTATCAATTTCCAACACTTCTTCACCATTACTTAATCCAAAAATTTCTGTTAGGACGGCGGCAGTAAGAGAAATAGCATTACCCGAAACTGTCCATGTCAGAGTGTTCTGATCTGTGGTGGAGGAAGTATAGACCCACTCCCTGATTTTAGCGCTGGCGAGTTTGATCCTGGTTGACATCAAAGTCTTTAACTGCTGTTCTTCAAGCAGTTGCAGGATTTCCCGGAAGATTGGGTCTGATTGCTGGAAGGAATCAAAATCGACATCAAAGCCGGTGTCGAATTTCATTGCCGCAAGATTTCCTGTTGGAATCGCCATTAGTTCACCTGCAAGATAAAAATGAAGATCAAGTGCAAGGGAACTGAAAGCGCGGGACGGAGGTCGAAGAAAACCTAGATATAAGGTTTTCCAGAATATGAATCGGCAAACTCTGTTCCACGAAAAATAAAATAATTCTTCGATCTGAGGTCAACGAAATAATTTGGAGGTAAATAATTCGTCGAGCTCAATCTGAAGATTTGAAGACATTTCATCGAGCTCCGTTCGACGAAAGATTTCTGAAGCAGATTTGTCGATCTCCGATCGATGAACACAACACTCACAAAGAGTTCGTCGATCTTCGTTCGACGAATATCTCAAGAACTTTCCCCAGTTCGTCGAGTTCCGTTCGACGAACTTTGGCAAATTCGTCGAGTGTAGACAGAAATTAAACTAAGGCTTCTACATTTATCATTCCAAGCTGATTTATAAAGAACATGTCATTTCTTTCATCCAAGGGTTTGGTGAAAATATAAGCTCTTTGTAAATCAGTGTAGATATAGACAGGTTTAATTTTGTTTTTGTATACACACTCTCTAATGAAATGATGTCTAATGTCTATATGCTTAGTCCTACTGTGATGAGCTGGATTATGTGCTATGGATATATCACTTGTTTTATCACATAGTAGATTTGAATTATTTAAGTTGAAACCATAGTCCAGGAGTTGATTCTGAATCCATAACATCTGTGAACAGCAACTTCCAGCTGCTATATATTCTGCTTCAGCTGTTGACGTAGATACAGATGATTGCTTCTTACAGAACCAAGATACTAGTCTCATACCAAGGAATTGGCAAGTCCCTGAGGTAATTTTCTTGTCAACCCTGTATCCAGCAAAGTCAGCATCTGAATATCCAGTTAAATCAAATTCCAACTCTATAGGATACCATAGGCCTAGACTCTAGAACTCATATATGACCTTGGCTATACATGTTGGGTCAAACATCCTAGCTTAGTGAACCTAGCCCAAATCCAACTAGGGATCCAACAAACTTGTCGCACGCGCCACCAAATGTATATTTGTTGGCTACTCTCGTACCCAAAAGGGGTATGTTTGCTACTCTCCAATAGTCAACAAGGTACTCGTCTCCGCAGATGTTATATTTTTTAAAAAAGAAAGTTTTTTCACCCGCCCCTCCACTCTACCACCTCAGTCCACTATTCCTCGTTCGGTTGTCCCTGTCGCATCTCTGCGTCCCGCATCTTCCGCTCCTCCAGTACCAACTTCACCATCTTTCCCTCCTCCTCCACCTCTCTATGAATACATTCGTGAAAGTCCACCTACTGTCCACTATCTTTACCTATGGGGGGGGAATAGGTGACGTGCAGCGTTTTTACGGAATTTAAAATGGTACCTGCACAATAAAAACAAACAGCACATCACACAAAATACACAAGCTATTTATAGTGGTTCCCCGATTTGGGTACATCCACTTTCCCCCTTCGACCTATCTCCCACCAAGGGACGACTCAGTCTCTTCTCCAACAGGATTGAAATCCAATCCCTGCACTATCGGAAGGAACCCTTCCACACGTAGGAGTCAACACTCCCACAAAACGGGTTGCACCCAACCCTTACAACACGGAACAAACGTTCCTATACAACAAAAGTAAAACTAGAATGTACAAGAGATACAAACTACGTATGGAGACTAAGGTGTCTCTCTTTGTTGACGACATGTTCTTGAAGTCCACAAAGAGTCCACAACCCTAGATCTCTCTTGGAGAGGATCTCCCCGGAACCGGCGTCGGCAAGATGGGCGGCGGCAAGGTTCACGGGATCGGCAGCAACAACGATGTGCGGCTGCACTTCTTTAGAGATCCAAACTTCGTAGCGAAGCTAGCTAGGTCTACCAATGGTCACACTAGGATCAATCGTCTCGATCGATTCGGATGGGGAAGATTTTCCCGATCTACAAATCGAGAGACAAGAGATCTCCGGTTAGACACGTGAGACGCTGAGCTTAGCTAGGCTTCTGTCGCAGGAGGATCAGGGCGAAACCACGATCAAACGGCGAGCAACTTGGCGCGAGCGGCGGTGGTGGCGGCAGAGCGGAAACGGCGATCTAGGTCACGTCGCGGCTCGCGTATTTCGTTTCTTCTTCGCTGCTTTACTGTTCAAAAATACCCGTGTATTTATACACTGTAGACACTTACAATATGACCGTTGTGGGTCCCACACGTAGACACCCGAAACCCGGTTCAAAATAGTCCAGCAGCAGAATCCGATCCAGCAGCATCCCGAGAAATCGCCAAGTAAAATTCATCGAGAATCATAGGTGATTCTCGACGAATCGGCGAGAATCAGTTAGTGATTCTCGACGATTCGTCGAGAATCACTAGTGATTCTCGACGATTCACTTGTTGATTCTCAACGAATATAACTTGGTATTCATGATCTGCTCAACGATGGGTTTGGCGAGAATCACTAGTGATTCTCGTCAAATCTTACTTGGCACCGTTTTGAGGTAGTCGGATAGAGTCGGCGAGAATCACTAATGATTCTCGACGATTCGGAGAGAATCACTAGTGTTTCTCGCCGAATCGCCAAGAATCACTTGGTGATTCTCGTCGAATTGTACTTAGACGAATTTTCGTCTTTCCACCCAAGAGATGCTCCTTGACCCATCCTTGCTCCTTATCTGCTCTTGTATAAACACGGCCCTGTACTTGAAATTAAGTGCACTCCAATAGAGAGAGTACACGTAGGTCAACACACTGATCTGCTCAATGAGGGATTACGCCGTGCAGACCCGTGTATATTGACCTACTGCACCCTGACATTGGTGTGCACTTAGCGTGGAATAACTGCAAGCACAACTTGAGAGGTTTCATCAAATACATTGTGAATTCATCTTAGCTTGACAGGTGGATTCCTCAAATCCAGATAATTGTGGATACAATACCCAACAATTCGACGCTCATCCAGGATTGTAGCCTGACAGCATCCCCCTTCTACTGATTATCTTCTGCACGTTGACGATCAAACACCACCCTCTATGGATCAACCATGGAAAACTATGTATCCCTCCATCGCCTCTCTCCACCTCTTCGCACTTTTGTCCTCTCTCTCCACTATTTTCATTCCTAACTCTTTGCAGGCCGCTCTAAAATATCTGGGCTGGCATGCGGCCATGGACGAAGAGATGATAGCTCTCTGGGCTAACCGGACTTTGGACCTTGTTCCTCTCCCTCCTGATCAGTCTTGTGTTAGCTTCAAATGGGTCTTTACTATCCAACACGCTCCTGATGGAACAGCTGATCGTCTCAAATCTCGTCTAGTGGCCAGAGGCTTCACTCGGCAACATGGCCTCGACTATGATGAAATTTTCTCTCAAGTGGCAAAACTAAATATTTTTCGGGTTCTAATCTCTCTTGATGTGCACCGCCAATGACCCCTTCATCAAATGGATATCAAAAATGTCTTTCTCAATGGTGATCTCCAAGATACTGTGTATATGCACCAACCACATGGGTTTGAGACCACGGTGAAGTCTCGTGTATATCATCTCAGGAAGTCTATATATGGTCTCAAACAATCCCCTCGTGCCTGATTTGATAAGTTCAGTAAGATGGTTCACGAGTTGGGATTCACTCCGAGCTCTGCTGATTTCACTCTTTTTACTCGTCATCAAGCAATAGGGACAGTTCTTCTTCTTGTGTATGTGGATGACATTCTGATCACGGGAAACGATACCATCAGGATCCAGAATATCAAATAACATCTGAACTCCATCTTTCAGACAAAGGATCTGGGTAATCTACTATACTTTCATCGACTTAAGGTTGCAAGAGGACCTGATGGTCTGGTCTTATCTCAACAAAAGTATTGCATTGATCTTCTATAAACTCTGGGCTATTCTGGATGCAAACCTACACACACTCTGATGGATAAAAATCATAAGCTATTGGCACATGACTCTGGGAATGACCCTGTTCTCACCAATCTAGAGTACTATCGACGCTTGAAGGGGAAACTAATCTAACACATAGTTACACGACCTGATATCTCATTTGTTGTTGGAGTTATAAGCCGATTTATGCATACTCCTTGAATGTCTCATCTTTAGGCCGTCGAGCGGATTCTCAGATATCTGCAGAAGGCTCCCGGACAAGTACTTGTTTATAAACCATCGACTTCATTTTCTCTTATTGCGTACTCTAATGCTGATTACGCAGGGTCTCTTGATAATATAGACTCCACAACTAGTTTTTACACCTACCTCGGTGGACATCTTATTACCTGGCGTAGCAAGAAACAGACTGTTATTGCTCGCTTATCTGCTGAGGCTGAATATCGTGCAATGGCTGCAGTCGTATCTGAGGTCACCTGGTTAGAGGGACCCCTCAGAGATATGGGTCTCAAAATCTTCACTCCTGCTATCCTGCTCTGTGATAGTCAAGCGGCCATACATATTGCCAAGAATCTGGTGTTTCATGAGCTCACAAGGCATATGGAAGTTGACTGTTACTTCATTCGATAAAAGGTTCAATCGAAGAAGATAGTATTGGAACACGTCTCGACATCCAATCAAGTTGTTGATATTTTCACCAAGGCTCTCTCTCGGACTTTGTACTATCAGTTCTTATCCAAGCTTGGCGCTTGACTTGTACACTCCGGCTTGAGGGGGAGGGTTAAAAATAAGATAAATTAGCCCATTATGGAGGTCCATGTGTATTGGCCCATGTATAGTTCATTTAGTCCCACATTATATATGGAGGTGTCTCTCCCTATTTCTACCTCTATATAAGTGTATGTAATCCTATTCTTTGAGAACAATATATACAATTAAGGGTGATTTTCTCTCTCCTATTTTTCTCCTTCTACAGAAATCAGTTAAGGCTCCTACCTAATCTTTCCATACAAATCTTACGAACCTATTAAAATAATGGAATCTAACCTTCATTGTACATGCTCGCCGCAAAAGCCTATTTTCTATTATCTCATATTTGATAGAATTTAGTCCCACTATTTTTTCAATGCAATCATTCATTAATTCATCTTTTCTAATTTTGTCACGTGTAACACCATCAGCCTAGATCCAAGATATTAATGACTTTATTTTTGCAATCTCAACAATCCACGCAATATTGTCGACTAAATTATAGTCAGATAAAAAAAAATAATTTGTAATCATAATTCCTCTTATTGCATCGAGTACTCTTGATGCAACAACTGAGGAATTATTAACTCTGAAAGGTATGTATAATAATATCTCAAGGTCCTTAATATATAGTGGAGGGGCATTGTTGCAATTGAATAAGATGATGCAAAATGGAGAATAATATTTCAAATTTACTCTACTAATGCACTATTCTAATTAAAATATTCAGCATTTTAAGGTTATATATCATCATATAGCCATTTATTCTGAATGTGTTATATATATATATATATATAGAGAGAGAGAGACACTGAAATATGTGAAAGATATGGTACCTAAACACCTAGAGGGGGGGGGTGAATAGGTGACCTAATCCGTTTTAAACTTTAATGGCAGCCAATAGTTAATATCACAAATTTCTAACTATTCTATCACAGCAAACACACAGCATACACAGCAACAATCACAGCACAGCACAGCACACAGTGGTTTATAGTGGTTCCCCAAGATATGGGTACATCCACTTTCCCCCTTCGCCTATCTAGCAGTGTACTAGATTCTACCAAACTCCTCCACTGTCTCAGAACCCAAATTGGTTCCTACACCTCAGGCCCAAGGCCCTACAACTCAGCTTTATCCCAAAGCCTACACTCAGCCACAAAGGCCTACACTCAGCCAACCAAGGCCTACACTCAGCCAACCAAGGCCTACACTCAGAGATCTTAATCTCCTACACTCAGGCTCTCAAGCCCTACCCTCAGCCTTTATAATTATAGGCTTACAATTCACTCAGATCCAAAGGATCCTACAAGTTAAAAATGTATTACAAATATTAACTCAACAACTCAGAAATAAAAGAGGGGAGTTGAGAGTTTCTTGATGAGTTCTTGGAAGAACTCAGCTGGATTCAATCTGACTTAGCTTTCTTCAAAGCTTCTTGAGTAGAACTGAATAAGACTGAATCCTCCTGCAGTTGTTCCTTGACCTCTACCACTTAAGATCCAGAATGAATCTGAATCCTTCTTCTCAGCCTAGTTCCAAAGGCTGATTTCTTGGATGGAGCCCTCTCTCTCCAACTTCTTAGATCTGCACTTGGACTGCAAGATATTCTTGTGTTGATACTCTATGTACCACTTTTATAACTTGTTCTTCAACAATGTGATGCACTTAAACAACAATAGTTTCTGTAAGCTATATGAGCCTATTTATAGGCCTTCTTCATGGTAACCGGCTGATCCGGTCCATAACTGACTTCTGATATCTCTGACAGGTGCTGTAGACTGGCTGGAATGGCAGCTGTCAAGTCATCCAGTCATTTCTTGAAAATCTCTAACTGTCTGAAAGTGTCGAGACTTTCTGTCTTTAAGTGTCGACACTTATAGACCAAGTGTCGACACATGCTGTGTAAGTGTCAACACAAGTCTACAAGGTGTCGACACAACTCCTTGTATGTCTCGACACAGATTCTTCTTCAGGTGTCGACACTGAAATTGAGTGTCGACACAAGTACTTGATCTTCTATCTTTAGCTGAATTATTCTAAGTGTCGACACATCACCTTTGTGTCGACACATCTTCATGTGTTGTAACTGTTAAGTGTCAACACTTCTTCTTGGTGTCGACATATAGTCTTTAATGTCGATACTTGCTGAGTGTCGACACAGCTCCTTGTGTCGACACACCTTCTTCTTGTTGAGACTTCAGCTGAGTGTCGACACATTCCCTTAGTGTCGACACTTGTACTTAGAATAATTTTGTTGATCTTTCTGATCTTTGCTAAGTGTCGACACAGCTCCTTGTGTCGACACTTTCTTCAAGTGTAGAGTCTTCAGCTGAGTGTCGACACATTGTGCTGGGTGTCGACACTTACTTCAAGTGTTGACTCTTTTGGTTGTGTGTCGACACATTGTGCTGGGTGTCGACACATACTTCAAGTGTTGACTCTTCTGGTTGTGTGTCGACACATTGTGCTGGGTGTCGACACATACTTCAAGTGCTGACTCTTCTATTAAGTGTCGACACATTGTGCTGAGTGTCGACACTTTAACTTGGTCTCTCCAGACTTTTGCTGAGTGTCGACACAGCTCCAAGTGTCGACACTTTCTGGTGTAGACACAGCTTCACTGGGTGTCGACACAGCTCCATGTGTCGACACTTTCTGTCTGCACTTTTCTTCACTGAGTGTCTACACAGCTCCAAGTGTCGACACTTTCTGTCTGGTGTCGACTCTGCATCCCAGGTGTCGACACAATGACTCCATGTGTCGACACTGCTTGTTTGGGTGTCGACACAAGTCTTCTTAAGTGTCGACACTTTCCCTCTAGGTGTCGACACATGGACTTAGAAACTTTTTGCTTCAGTCCAGTGATTTCTTAACCTGCACAAGTAAAATCAACATACATCAAATACATTATGATGTATATCATTGAGTTGGGTGAGGCTTCTTCAAATCAGGTACATTTGACTAATGTACCCAACAATCTCCCCCTATTTGGAGAAGTCATAACCCTTAGTCAATGATATACACCATTCATAATTAAAAATTACAAAATGATGTTAAGCAGGTTATATTCAGCAGGGTTAAACATAAACATGTATTAATTCACACATGTATACACATACATCAACACAGAACAAATAAGAAATAGACACATTCACAGAATAACCATGAAATATATTGATCATATATTGTTCTAACATTTGTCTTATACATTTTTCGTAGTTTACAAAAATGTTTTACATTTAAAAGATTACAAAATAATCTTCAAGTAAATTCTTAATCTATTTCTGATCTGGTTCCTTGATAACTATTCCTTTGCCAGCTTGAACTTGAGCTTTGACAGGGGCATCAGCAGTTTCAGCAACAGCAGGCTTCTTGCCTTTTAGATCTTTCTTTTTAAGTTCTTCTGCCTTGATCTTCTGTCTCTCAAAATAGTGATATGGCTTAGGAAAGTACTTGCTAAGCTCCTGGGCTGTAGGAGGTAGATTTCCCATCTTTGCCTTCCTTCTAAATTGAACAATGGCCTCTTGTCTTATTTCATGTTTTCTCCATTCAGCTTCAGAGAACCACTTGTTCCTGTCATGAGTATTGTCCTTGGCAGCTTTCCAGGCAGTTAAAATTATATTCCTAGAGGTAGGGCTCCACTGTTCAAAGTCTGGCCTTTGTTCTGCTTGTTCCCTAAACCTCTTTTTGGACAGTCTTGTTTCTTCCTCTTTCTGTAGAGCCTCTTGCAGGGCTTCAGATATAGGTTGAACAACCTTTTCAATATGGACATTGTCCTTGCCCTCAGGTGGGCTATACATTGTGCTCGCATCTGCTTGAATCATTTCAAATTCTGGAGGTAGATAAATGACCTGAGCTACTTCTGGTTGCTCACCTCCAAAATAAGCAGGGTTTATTCCAGATTCAGCAACCTCATTGTCATCACACAGAGGAGGATATCCAAGTGTAGCTCTGATGGAATTTGATATCCACTTAGAATGTTCAGAGCTTGCCTTGACTAATACTCTCTCCCCCTTTATGACTTCTCGAGCCATATGATCTCTGACATCATCCTTTTGAAATCTGATTTGACTATCCAAGTATCTGATGACATCTTTAAAGAAAGGTTTAAGCTTTTGAAGTTGTTCATATATGACCTTCTGAGAGGCTTGGATAGCAGACTTAACAGCAGAAATTTCTTCTTGAAAGGCTTTGTCAAATTCAGCTTTGATTGTAGCAGAAGATGTAGAAGGTTCAGCAGCCTTGTTCTTTAACTCACTGACAATAGCATTATGTGAAGCAGTCAAATTGTCATTCATTCTGATCTGATTTTCCAGTACATACCCTTGCTTCAATGCTATGTCATCCACTTGTTCTTTGATCTTCTCTTGGTGTGTTGCCAAATACACCACTACATTTCCACCTTTGTGGAAGCATTCATTCATCTCCTTCTTGTTAAGGTTCATTTCAAACCTTATAGACTTTATATCTTGGGCCAGATCAAACTACAAAGTTTTGTGCCCTTCATCTACATAAGCCTCTATAGCTTTTCTCTGTTCATCCAGTTTTATCTGCATTGCAATCATTAATGCACTATAATCAACAGTTGGAGCTTGTTGAACTATAGGCTGTGGGGCTATAGATTGCAGAGCTTTCTTATAACTCTGACTTCTCCTTTTAAAGACATATAGTTTCTTCTTCTTTGCCCTAGCACTCTCCTCATCTTCAGAGGCAGAAGTGCTGGCTATGTCAACCCTATCCTTAGGGCTTGGAGGTCTATCAGCTTGCACATCAGGTGACTTCTCAGTTTCTGGCCTTAAAGGCTCTTCCAGAACTTGCACTTGCTCCCCCTCAGCAGCCGCATTATCTCTTCCAGCAGCATCCTTGTCCAGGTCAAAATCTTATTGGTCGAGATTGAGGAATAAATCTTCCATGGTGAACTCTTGTGGAGACTGTGCAGGAGAAGTTCTTAGTTCTTCAACTACTGGATCAGGAATCACTTCTTGTACAGCAGATGTGTCTTCTTTGGCAGTATCTGAGACTTGGCTATCCAGCTGGATTTGCTGATGATTATCAGACAAATCAGTATCTTCCATAAGAAATTCTAAAGTATTTAGGTCAGTGAGTACCTCTAGTATGGTGTTGGTGGCTTGTTCACTTTCCAGTGTAGATGGTTCTTCTACAACTGGAGGCTCCCCCTTGCTTTGATCCCTGTGGATGGGGCTAGCTTGTGATAGCTCCCCCTGGATCTCAGCAATCTCTTGAGGAGCAGGTGTCTTCACTACAGGCTCTTCCTCTTGATCATCAGGAGTGAACACAACCTGTTCTTCACTTTCAGAACTACTTGTGGACACTTGTTCCACATGAGCTATCTTCCTTTTCTTCTTTGGAGGAGTATCTTTCTTAGTAACTGTCTTCTCTGGGGTTGGCATTTCTTTGGACAACACCTTGTCCCATCTTGAAAAGATCCTTAGATCCATTTTCCTCATGTGGTTTATCTTGCTTCCTGCAGCAGTACTCATTACCTCTGGTATCACACCAGCTAGGTATAGACTAATGATTCTGCCCAGATTGGGCTTCTTCAAGCTCTCCTTAATCTTCTCATAAACCACTATAGACCAATCTGTTTTCAGAGTGAAGATTATCCTTGTCATGATTCCAAACATATAAGCAGATACTCTGTCATGCCCTCCAGGCTTGCTGAGTAAGACCTTACCAACAATCTCAGACAGGAATTTGCCTTGGTTGTTCATGCCTTTCCTGTTAAAGACAGAACCAATCTTTATTTTAGGATCCAGTCCACACCAGGTTAGAGCTTCCCTGGTCTTGGATGCAGTAATTTCTTCTTCATCTTGAGTTTTTGGTAGCTGGAGCACCTTCCTCAGATTTTTAGGTGAAACCTTGACCTTAGTTCCATGAACTCTGGATTTGATTCTATATCCAGATTCATCTACTACAGCTCCATTAAGGAATTCAAGCACCTCCTTCCATATCTTAGTTGGTTCAGACATTAGATATTCTAGTCCAGAATCGGCGACTAGGGTTACGACCGACTTGATTTCTTGATCTGCATCGTCGAACGCGCCGCGCACAAGCTCATATCCTTCGTTAACGTTCTCCTCAAGCTTAGGTGCCATTAGGGTTTGTAGAATTTGTCTTTAGAAAAGAGAGGTGTCGACATAGTAGTTTTGGTCTCGAGACTTTGAAAGCGTGTCGACAAACAAAGACAGAACCCTATTTATACCTTTCTGATTTTGAAGATGAACAGGCGGGACAGCTAACTTAAAATGTGTCGACACTGGTAATAAGTGTCGACACTGACTTATAATGTCTCGACACATATGTGTCGACACAAGTTTAGTCAACAGATTTTATGTGTCGACACTTGGTTATGTGTCGACACAACATAACTCGACACATTGTCGAGACTTTACTTAGTAAATTCTGAGTAAAACATAAGTGTCGACACCATATTGGATGTGTCGACACCTACTTGTCATGTGTCGACACTAACATTCTGAAGTGTCGACACCAACATCCTGGATGTGTCGACACCTTTTTCCTGAAGTGTCGACACCACTATTCTGTGTCGACATAGACTTGTCTATGTGTCGACACCTTTTTACTTAGCCAATTTCAATTCTGTAAACTTACTCTAAGTTTATCATTCCTAGTTCAATTTTGAATCTATTGAACTTAGCTTCTTCTAGGGGCTTAGTAAACATATCAGCTACCTGATTATCAGTTTTAACATATTCTAATAAAATATCTTCTCTTTCTACATGCTCCCTAAGAAAATGATATTTAATTTCAATATATTTAGTTCTACTATGAGATACAGGGTTATTAGCTATTGAAATAACACTTATAGAATCACAGAAAAGTGGAGTTCTACTTACCTGAAATCCATAGTCCTCTAGCTGATGTTGTATCCACAGAAGTTGAGCACAACAACTTCCTGCAGCCACATACTCTGACTCTGCTGTGGAGATAGCCACACTGGTTTGCTTCTTGCTACTCCATGAAATTAGTCTCCCACCTAGGAATTGACAGGTTCCAGTAGTGCTCTTTCTATCCTCTTTGCATCCTGCAAAGTCTGCATCTGAATAACCTGTTAGATCAAAATCTCCATTCCTAGGGTACCAGAGGCCTAGATAGGGAGTGTCCTTTAGATATCTTAATATTCTTTTGACTGCTGTCAAATGAGACTCTTTAGGGCAGGCTTGATACCTGGCACAAACACATGTAGCATACATAATGTCAGGTCTACTAGCAGTCAAGTATAATAGGGAGCCAACTATCCCCCTATACAAGGTTTCATCTACAGGTTTCCCTGCATCATCCTTGCTAAGAGACATACTTGACCCCATAGGAGTTTTCATGGTACTGGATGAATCCATACCATACTTCCTTATGAGTTCTAGGGTGAACTTGGACTGACATATGGATAAACCACTTTCAGTCTGTTTAACTTGGAGACCCAAGAAAAACTTCAGCTCTCCCATACTACTCATCTCAAACTGACCATGCATAAGTTTTGCAAACTTTTTGCAAAGGCTGCTTTCAATAGACCCAAATATAATGTCATCTACATATATTTGGACTAGTATAACTTTGCCTCTAGTTTCCCTAAGGAATAGAGTCTTATCTATTTTCCTCCTTGAGAATTTGTTCTCAATGAGGAAACTAGATAGGGTTTCATACCAAGCCCTAGGGGCTTGCTTTAACCCATATAAAGCTTTCCTATGTCTATAGACATGATGAGGTAGAGTTGGATCAACAAAACCTGAAGGCTGCTCCACATAGACTTCTTCTTTAAGATTACCATTTAGGAATGCTGACTTGACATCCATTTGGTATATCTTGAATCCTTGATAGGTTGCATAGGCCAAGAACATCCTTATGGCTTCCAGTCTGGCTACTGGAGCAAAGGTTTGATCAAAATCAATACCTTCTTCTTGTCTATATCCTTTAGCAACCAGTCTAGCCTTATTCTTAATGATGACCCCTTGTTCATCCATCTTATTCCTGTAGATCCACTTAGTTCCTATTACATTGTGGTCTTTAGGTTTAGGAACCAATTCCCAGACCTTGCACCTCTTGAACTAATTAAGCTCTTCTTGCATTGCTTCAGTCCATTGTGGATCTTGTATTGCTTCTTCAAACTTTTTAGGTTCAACTTGAGACAGAAAACTGGAATAGATTGCAGCATTCTGATTTCTGCTCCTTGTTTGAACTCCTTGTCTTGGATCTCCAATAATCTGCTCTATTGGATGATCTATTAGATGCCTGTTGGCTAGAGGCAACCTTACTTCTGGTTGAACCACTTCAGCATCTGCATCATGCTGTACTCCTTGGATTTCTTCAGCAATTGGCACATGTAGTTCTCCCACTGGACAACAGCTACTGTCTTCTACTTGCTGTCTTGCAGTAGGCACTTCTTCTATAGTAAGCTTGTCCATTTTCTTTGTCAAACCTGTGGGGCTGCATACACTACTAGACAACTCATTATTAATAAGTTTAGTCTCATCAAAAACTACATGCACTGATTCTTCTACAACTTGTGTAGTCAAGTTGTAGACTCTATAAGCCTTACTGTTATTGCTGTACCCAACAAAAATTCCCTCTTGGGACTTGGCAGCAAACTTAGTTAAGTAAGACTTCCCATTGTTAAGTATGAAGCATTTGCAACCAAAGATCCTAAAATAGGATAGGTTTGGTTTCCTGCCTTTCACAACTTCATATGGGGTCTTGTTAAGCCTTTTAGTGATGGTAGCCCTATTTATAACATGACATGCAGTGTTAACTGCTTCAGCCCAGAAATATTCTGGCAGTGATGTATCACTTAGTAGGGTCCTACCAGCCTCTATCAAGGTTCTATTCTTCCTCTCAGTAATGCCATTTTGCTGAGGTGTTCTAGGTGAAGAAAATTCTTGAAATATCCCAAAGTCTTCACATAGTTTTGTCATGCTATTAGACTGAAATTCAGTACCATGGTCACTTCTAATCTTGACCACTGTACTATTTAGTTCATTCTGAATTTTCTTGACAAAGCTATAGAAGACACTAGGTGTTTCAGATTTCTGTCTTAAGAAGAACACCCAGGAAAACCTTGAGTAGTCATCCACAACTACAAGGGTATAGACCTTCCTACCTAAGCTGTGAACTGGCATTGGACCAAAGAGATCCATATGCAAGAGGTATAAACACCTCACAGCATCTTTGTTTTCTATGCTTCTAAAGGTGGATTTAGTCTGCTTGCCCTTTTGACAAGCTGAGCAAATACCATCTTTAACACACTTAACTTGAGGACCATTCCTCACTAACTCTTTACTAAAGAGTTTGCTAATAGTCTTGTAGTTAAGATGGGCTAGTCTCTTGTGCCATTTGACATAATGAGAGACTGTCTCATCAGCTACAAGACAAACTGGAGAACCATTGTTCTCAATCATAATGTCTAGGCAGTAGACATTCCTCTTCCTATAACCTGTCAAAATGATCTCTTGATCACTTGACCTCTTGATATGACAACCATTCTTAATAAATGAGATGTCATACCCTACATCACTTAATTGACTTATACTTATTAGGTTGTGTTTCAACCCTTTAACATAAGCCACTTGAGTAATGGTAACTAAGTTTGTAGAAATGTTACCAAATCCTTTGATGATTCCTTTTTCAGAACCACCAAAGGTTACTTTTGGACCATCTTTTACTGGAATATAGTCCTTTAGTAATCCTCTTGTTCCAGTCATATGTCTGGAACATCCACTGTCCAAGTACCATGTTGGGGTATGGCCACTTGGACTCACCTGCAAAACAAATTAATGAACCTTAGAACCCAAAGAATTTTTGGGTCCTTGGTACTTGTTAGTCTGCAACTTGACAAAACTACCTACTGACTTTCCACCAGGTAGCTTGCTACTCACTTTGGCACTAACATTGTGCCAACAGTCCACTGCAAAGTGGCCAACCTTGCCACAGCACCAGCATTCAAACTTATTGTACCTTTGCTTAGGTACAGCCTTTGCTGTCTTATCTACAGCAGACTTGTTGAATATTGGGGCTTTGTGTAAGACCCCCCCTCCCCCTTACCAAGGAGGGCTACCGGATCTTATGCCCAGAACCGCCGTCTTAAGGTGGCACTAACTCACGGGTTAGTCGACACCACAATACGCCGATTCTGCCGGCTAGAACGATCATTAACCTGTAGGCCAATATGAGAAATACGATGTAAAACTGAGTATAAAATGCCATCAGTCCACAAGTCACAGTACAATCATATAAAGGAAATGAATAGTACAATAGTCCACAGAATAGTACAGAAAAAGAGTAAAAAGGGCTTATGCCCAGTACATCAAATCTCTCTCTCATAAAATAGTAGAAGCGGAAGCTAAACTAGATCATCAGATCTCGTCCCACCTGAGGACGCACAGTAGTGGTAGTAGCCTGCTGAAGTGGTATCTGCTCCTCATGTCCTGCCTCCTTGACGTGCTGGTGCTCCATCTCCACGGGCTCCTAAAAATAGTTGGTCACCGACCGTTAGTCAAAAAGACTAAGTCGTTTCCTCCGCACCTCGCCCCGCAGCTCCTAGGCACCGAGCGGGAGGACGAAGCGGAGGACAACAAGGGGTAACAAAGTGGAAGCAGGTGACAATATCTAACTAATGCTGTAATAAGTACTGTAATTCTACTCTAGCAATTCTATGTACGGTACATGTAGTAAGTAAGAGCAGTGCGGTAAAGAAAAGTAGAGAAGCAGTAGAATGAACAAGTAAATAAGCTATACTACCACTATGCTATCATCACAAACGTACCCTAACTTATATAAATGCCCATACAAATATATAAGTTAGGGTTTCCAGGAAATTTAACTTATCATATAAAAGAGCCCATACTAATTTATATGATAAGGATCTATGAAGCGTATGACCTAATATGAATGAATGATATGATGCAATTGTTATGCGCAGGCAAGTGCAACTCACACACAACGACTCTGTGATCACAGACCTTTAGTTCCCACTTTTTGAGAGCTAGCATCACTCTCGGGTACCACCGCTGTGGCTACGGCAGCAGCGGAGCGGGCGTCTCCGCTTCTAGACCGGTATGCACACTACCAAGCCTTAGACCCCTCTCATACGCCTCTGTACACGTCCAAGGTGCACTCTAGAGTCTCGCGTACTGAAAGTCCACCTAGTGTCGGCTATGTGTACCTATGGGGGGGGGGAATAGGTGACGTGTGGTTCTTTTGCGGAATTTACAGATGTACCTGCACAATAAAAACAACAAACACAGCACACAGAATACACAGCAAATTTATAGTGGTTCCCCGACTTGGGTACATCCACTTTCCCCCTTCGACCTATCTCCCCAACAAGGGACGACTCGGTCACTTCACCAACGGGATTGAAATCCAATCCCTTCACTAACGGAAGGAGCCCTTCCACACGTGAGAGTCAACACTCCCACAAAGCGGGTTGCACCCAACCCTTACAACTCGGAACAAAAGTTCCTTTACAACGAAATGAAAATGTAGAATGTACACGTGATACAAACTTCTTTTGGAGACTACGGTGTTCCTCTTTGTTCGACGACGTGCTCTTGAAGTCGATGAAGAGTCTACGACCTTGGTCTCTCTTGGAGAAGATCTCCCCGGAACCGGCGGCGGCACACGAGCGGCGGCTAGCTTCGGGATCGGCGGCTACGATGAAGAGTGGCTGCAGAACTTGGAGATCTAAACTTCGTAGCGAAACAAGCTAGGTCTACCAACGGTCACTCTAGGATCAGTCGTCTCGATCGATTCGGACGGGGGAGTTTTTCCCGGTCAACAAATCGAGAGACAAGAGATCTCCGGATAGACGCGTGAGACTCAAGCCTTGCTAAGCTTCTGTCACCGGAGATCGGGAAGAAGATCGATCAGCGGTGGCGACAACTTGACGCGAGCGGCGGCGGCGGAGCGGAGCGATTTCGCGAATTTAGGGTTACGTGCTCGGCCTCTTTCTCCGTGTTTACTGTTCAAAAGTGCCTGAGTATAAATACTGTAGGATTCTCAAATATGACCGTTTGTGGGACCCACAAATGAAATCCCCAAAATCCGGTTCAAACAAATCCAGAAGCAGAATCCGGTTCAGCAGCATTCTGAGAAAACGCCAAGTAAAAATCGGTGAGAATCGCAGACGATTCTCGACGAATCGGCGAGAATCACTAAGTGATTCTCGACGATTCGTCGAGAATCGTTTGTGATTCTCGTCGAATCACTTGTCGATTCTCAACGATTTGGACTTTGTATTCATGGGCTGCTTGACCACTGGTTCGGCGGGAATTACAAGTAATTCTCGTCGAATCTTACTTGGCACCCTATTGAGATGGCCAGAAGGAGTCGGCGAGAATCACTGATGATTCTCGTCGATTCGGCGAGAATCACCAAGTGATTCTCGCCGATTCGGCGAGAATCACTTGGTGATTCTCGTCGAATTTGCCTTGGACGATTTTTCGTCTTCCACCTAGGAGCTGCTCCTTGATCCTCCATGCTCCTTGGCTTCTCTTGCATATGAGCGGCCCTGTACTTGAAAGTAAGTGCACTCCAATAGAGAGAGTACACATAGGCCAACACACTGATCTGCTCAACGAGGGATTATGTCGTGCAGACCCGTGTATATTGACCTACTGCACCCTGACATTGGTGTGCACTTAGCGTGGAGAGACTGCAAGTACAACTTGAAAGAGTTTATCAAATACATTGTGAATTCATCTTAGCTTGACAGGTGGCTTCCTCAAATCTAGGTAATCGTGGATACAATACCCAACAATCTCCCCCTATTTGACGAAGCCAAAACCCTACTAGCTAAGATGAATAACACCTATCAAATAATAATTATAGCATTTTAAAAAATTAAATATGCAACTCAAGGGAATATATGTAATTAGAACAGGACTTGAATCATTCACACATTCAAGAGAATATATATATATACCAAGAGAAATATATTCACATATAATTCAGAACTGTTCGTACGACAGTAATAATTAATAAATGTTCTTAATACACCGTGACCAGCTATAAAATAATGACTATTTGTCCTTAGCTACGTCACCCTTAAGAGTTTGCGCCAAGTACTTTTTGCTCTGCCTTTCCATGTATTCCTTGGGCTTCGGATAGTACCTAGGAGGAGCAACTTTGTCTGGATCCTTGTTGTTTCTGAAGAAAATGTTGCGCTTCGCTTCAAATGCTTTGTGCGTCTCCCATTCATACTGGCTATATGCTTCATTTCGATTTATCTCTCCTCTTTCTTGCAGCCGGAAGGTGTCTAAGATGATGTTTCTTGAAACTGGGCTCCACCTTTCGTTTCTTACATCCTCCTCACTTAGTCTGATCCTCTTTTGAGTTGGTGTCTCCTTTGATGTCCCTTCCTGAACTTTCCTCTTTCCCCTTGCTTTAGCTAAGGCCTCCTGGTCAAACATACTTCTCAGCTTAGATTTGGAGATGGCCCTAGCGTCAGCTTCATCAGTGAAAATATCAGCAGCACTTGTACTTACATCCTCAGCAATATGTACTTCCTCAGCAGCCTTAGAAGTCTCAGGAACCTGAACACCGGCAGGTTGGTCAGGTAGGACGACGCCTAACGTGCCCAGTGCCTGTTGTAGCATCCACCAGCAACTCTCATAGACGTATTTGCTTGATTGGGCAAAGTTTGCATCCATGCTTTCTTGGAGCTCGGCCAGCTTAGCGATATACTCCTTCTCCCCCTTTTTGGCTTCGTCAGCTATGCAATTGGCATATGAGTGCAAGGAGTCATCAATATGCTTAGTTGTCTTGCTGAATTCAGTGATTAGGGCCTGCTGATTTGCATTTAAAGTGACCATGTTACCATCAAATTTCTGAATATTGTTGGCCACAACGTGTGCGTTCTGATTGACAACAGCCAGAGTATCAGTAGCCTTTTTCAAGCCGGCCATTAACAGTGTGACAGCTTCGCCGGCCGCGTTATATTTTTCTTCGAATTTCTTCTCCATTACGTCTAGCTTATGGTTGATTGCCACCATATTCTTCAGCATGAGATCTTCAGAAGTCTTAATCTCTTGCAGCATTGTTTTCTGAGCTTTATCAAAAGAGGTTTTAAGCTCATTCACGATGCCCTGAATTATATGGACAGTGTGAATGGCTAGGTCATCTCGTAATGGGATACCTGGAGGCACTTCTTGGCCTTGCTCTGGCTCGGCAGCAGACGCATCAGTAGAGCTGGATACCATCACAGTCTCTATGGGAGGGATGTTGGTGGCCTTATTTACCTCCCCCTCCACTGGTGCAGACTTATCAGTAGGAGGTTCATCAGTATCCGGAGACTCAAACACTTCATGGCCCTCATTCACAGCGTCCTCTCCGTCCGCATCCAAAAATTCATCCACATCAGCAGCTTCTTCCTCTTCTTGATCAGCAGACTCCAGTGTTTCAGCTTCAGTTCCTTGAGTGTGTCTGTTCAGGACCTCCTCATCCTCCAACCCAGGTTCACTTTCTTCATTAACTTCGGCCACCGCATCCCTGGCCACCTGGGCGATGTCAGATATTATATCCATATGAGAGGGTAGAGTCTCCCCCTCGATTCCTGCAGTCAGGGTATCAGGAATTTCACGGGGGGAGGCTGCGGGAGATACTTCCTCATGCTCTTCTACAGCAGGCTGTCCGATGCGCCGCTCCCATCGATCAAACACAGTAGCATCCATCTTTTTCAAGTAATGGAGAGGGACTCCTTTGCTCATGTCGAATTTGTCTCCGTTGAGCTGGTTGAGATAAAGACTGATGATGCGGCCGAAGCTTGGAGTGCCCAGAGTGTCCTTGATCTTTTGAAACAGCAACTCTCCCCAGTTGAACCTCTTTCTGCAGACCACAGCTATGAGAATTTTGAACATATCTCCGGAGATATGATCATGGGAGCCTGGCTTGCAGATGAGTACTTTTCCTATGATGTCAGATAGTAGCTTCCCTTCTTCATTCATCTCTTTTCGCTTTACTGATCGAGTGCCTCTGGGTAGACCGCAGAACAGGAGGGTTCTGGCTTTGTCCTCGTCCTCCAAATAGTCTTCCTGCTCCGCACTTGAAAGCTGCAGGTAGCGTGTTAGCTTACTGGCAGACATCTTTACCTTAGTCCCAGCCACCTTGCTCTTGATGATGGAGTCTCTGTCTCGAAGCCTTGCGGTAGAGAAGAACTCCAGCACTTCTTTATCTAAAACTTTGCAAGGATGCTCCAATACGAAGGTTAGTCCGGCTTCTTCCAGCATGAGAATGATGTTCCGGAACTCGTCCGAGGCATGAGCAAAACCAGTGCGAACCAGCTCGCAACCAGAAATCAAGCCTGCAGTCGTCCTTGGGGCCATTGAGGATCTAGAAAGAAGCCCGACTCTAAACATTAGTGAACATTCAAAAGGAGAACATCACTTGGGGTTCGGCCTTGGAGCCATTGAGGAGGAGGTTACCTAAGGGCTTACTCGCAGGTGAGTTGACGAGCTTCGGGAAGATCCTCGGTGGAGAGAAGAGTATCCCGTGGGGTGCGGCCTTGCTAGTACCTTGCGGAGAGAAGATGGTCACACACAGCAGCGATTCGACGGCGTCGACAAGAGCGTCGGAGGGCTGCGGGTGTCGGCGAGTTCGCGGAAGTGCCCGTGCGCGAGTCTTGGGGAGTTCTCTTGCGCGAGGGTCGTCGGGTGTGCTCTTGCGCGAGTCGTGAGGAAGGCGAACGGGCGACGGCTGTGAGAGGGATTCGGTTTCGGCGGGATTTATATCAGTCGTCGGGATTCTTAAGGAAGCCGAGCGGTCGGCAAGCTCCTTCGGCGGGATTCGACGGGATTTGTCTAATTTGGTGAGATATAAAATGGGTCGGCGGGATTTGGAGTATATATTGATGTTTGTCTTGAAACTTTGGGAAGCATTGCACAATTTTCAAATTCTTCGAGTGTCAAGTTAACACAAGATTAATAAATACATGTTTATTATAACGACAATCTATTTGGATTTGAGCGAGGCTTCTCCAGACACTTTTTGATGTCAATTGTGATTTGTCGAAATTCGCAATGACATATCTTGGTTAACCTTTTATTGATGTGTAATGATTTGCATGCCTCGAGGTAATCTCTCCTTAAAGGTGCACACATATATGATGAGCATAAGTATACTTATACACAAGGATAACAATATATATATATATATATTTAATTTGAATGAGGATGCATCATGACACAAGTCCTTGAACTGATCAAAGTTACCTGGGATTTGGAGAGTTATCGTTTTAGTCCCACAGATGGAACATATTAGTAGCTTGAAGTGAGTATGCTCAACAGGTAGCACATCTGTTATTGCAGACGCTTGTTCCAAATAAGCCTTGTGCCACCTACTGTCCAGATCCCATCGTATTTAAGGGGACCTAGACTACCCTGCAAAACAGAATTACTTTACCTTAGGAACCCAAATCATATTGGGTCCTAGGTTTCTATTAGCATGAGCACGCAACTGCCTTCCTTCAGAAAACCTGTCCGGAAGACTACCCCTGTCCCTAGAACATGGATAACCCCTTGCTGTGGGCACAGAGGGATTGTGCCAACAGTCAATCGCAAAGTGTCCCACTTTGCCGCAGCACCAGCAAGAGTGAATGTTGTATCGCCGTTTTCGACCTGAACTAGTGACTGATGTAGTCACGGTCCTAGGTCTAAAAGGGATAGGGCATGTTCTTGTCGCACAAATTCCTCTTCCATCGAGGCATGAGGAAGGGTGAAATGAATGCATGATGTGGGCGTTATGAGGCCGAGAAGGTGGTGCCATTCTTTCAGACATCTTCCTTGCTGGGGCTCCATGAAGCCTGACATCCTGACTTCTATTCTCCCTATCCCGTGTCCTCGAATGGAGAGAATTCCTCTGTGGACTACGACATGCAGATCCACACTTTGTTGTGGCAGTGGCCGTGAATACAAAGGGCTCAGAATGAGCCTTAGGTATTTCCTCATGGGTTGCCATGACGCCTCTTGCACTATGGACGTTTCCACATGGGGACAATTCACCCTTGCAGTGACCACGATTATTCCTGTGGTCATACCTGAAGGCATGATGAGTTGCCTTCCCGCTTGGAGTGGGAGGTCGGAACACCGTTTCCCCATTTCTCCATCCCTGGATAATCCGGGAGATCCACCCGGTTTCTTGTTTTCTCTTTATAGCATCAACTTTGGAAAAGTTAGATACTATACGTTTCTCATTTTCTAGACTATTCTCTAGAGCTGAGATCTTAGAGTCCTTGACCTTGTTGGACGCCAATTGGAGAACCAACAAGATCTTCAGTCGAGCAATCTCTCGAGCTTGCTCCTCAGCAAGTAGATTGCTTTCCTGAAGGGCTCTCTTCAGGGAATCAGTATTTTCTGGAGGGGAGCAGTTTCTGTCTTCAGAAAAGTCAAAAGATGTGGGACAGGATGAAGATGATACCTGCTCATCTGGGTTATTGTCATTAGAATTAGTGACCAATGTTTCGTACTCGTCGGAGTTGCTTTCCTCACTATCTTCTTCAGTCTCTGACAAGGATACTGGAGCTCTGATGCAATCCGAAGGATCCTTGCATTCATCTTCAGAGGTGAGGACTCCCACATACGCTTCATCCTCTGATTGGCAGCATATTTCAGCATTCTCTGACCCCCCCATCAGCTCTGAGATCGTCATCCACAGAGATTTAGCCGTTTTACATTTTTCCAACCTGGAGTGAGAGGCTCCAGACCAGACATCCATAATAATTTGTCGAATCCTCTGGTCCAGTTGGAAAAGTGAGAGTTCCATCTCTGTCATCTCAGCAATGCACATGGGCACTTGGATCCCCGAGTCGGAGGTCTTCATGGGGATAAACGGACCCTCTTCCAGGATGAGGGATGCTCGTGGATCGATGGCATCCAGGTGAAATAATACTCTCATCCTCCAGATGGGATAATAATCCTTTGAGCATGCAGGGAGTTTGAGTGGCAATACGTCATAATCCAGATCCATGCTTCTGACACTGGTGGCAGGATTCTGCTCAAGGTGTTAACCTTTTTGAAGAGCAACCTGCCTCTGATACCACTTGAAAGTCCACCTAGTGTCGGCTATGTGTACCTATGGGGGGGGGGAATAGGTGACGTGTGGTTCTTTTGCGGAATTTACAGATGTACCTGCACAATAAAAACAACAAACACAGCACACAGAATACACAGCAAATTTATAGTGGTTCCCCGACTTGGGTACATCCACTTTCCCCCTTCGACCTATCTCCCCAACAAGGGATGACTCGGTCACTTCACCAACGGGATTGAAATCCAATCCCTTCACTAACGGAAGGAGCCCTTCCACACGTGAGAGTCAACACTCCCACAAAGCGGGTTGCACCCAACCCTTACAACTCGGAACAAAAGTTCCTTTACAACGAAATGAAAATGTAGAATGTACACGTGATACAAACTTCTTTTGGAGACTACGGTGTTCCTCTTTGTTCGACGACGTGCTCTTGAAGTCGATGAAGAGTCTACGACCTTGGTCTCTCTTGGAGAAGATCTCCCCGGAACCGGCGGCGGCACACGAGCGGCGGCTAGCTTCGGGATCGGCGGCTACGATGAAGAGTGGCTGCAGAACTTGGAGATCTAAACTTCGTAGCGAAACAAGCTAGGTCTACCAACGGTCACTCTAGGATCAGTCGTCTCGATCGATTCGGACAGGGGAGTTTTTCCCGGTCAACAAATCGAGAGACAAGAGATCTCCGGATAGACGCGTGAGACTCAAGCCTTGCTAAGCTTCTGTCACCGGAGATCGGGAAGAAGATCGATCAGCGGTGGCGACAACTTGACGCGAGCGGCGGCGGCGGAGCGGAGCGATTTCGCGAATTTAGGGTTACGTGCTCGGCCTCTTTCTCCGTGTTTACTGTTCAAAAGTGCCTGAGTATAAATACTGTAGGATTCTCAAATATGACCGTTTGTGGGACCCACAAATGAAATCCCCAAAATCCGGTTCAAACAAATCCAGAAGCAGAATCTGGTTCAGCAGCATTCTGAGAAAACGCCAAGTAAAAATCGGTGAGAATCGCAGACGATTCTCGACGAATCGGCGAGAATCACTAAGTGATTCTCGACGATTCGTCGAGAATCGTATGTGATTCTCGTCGAATCACTTGTCGATTCTCAACGATTTGGACTTTGTATTCATGGGCTGCTTGACCACTGGTTCGGCGGGAATTACAAGTAATTCTCGTCGAATCTTACTTGGCACCCTATTGAGATGGCCAGAAGGAGTCGGCGAGAATCACTGATGATTCTCGTCGATTCGGCGAGAATCACCAAGTGATTCTCGCCGATTCGGCGAGAATCACTTGGTGATTCTCGTCGAATTTGCCTTGGACGATTTTTCGTCTTCCACCTAGGAGCTGCTCCTTGATCCTCCATGCTCCTTGGCTTCTCTTGCATATGAGCGGCCCTGTACTTGAAAGTAAGTGCACTCCAATAGAGAGAGTACACATAGGCCAACACACTGATCTGCTCAACGAGGGATTACGTCGTGCAGACCCGTGTATATTGACCTACTGCACCCTGACATTGGTGTGCACTTAGCGTGGAGAGACTGCAAGTACAACTTGAAAGAGTTTATCAAATATATTGTGAATTCATCTTAGCTTGACAGGTGGCTTCCTCAAATCTAGGTAATCGTGGATACAATACCCAACACGTACGTACTTTGCTGACAAACCCGTCAGTCTTGTTGGGTCGGATGTGTGTTATCGGGGGTCGTCCTCCAGACCGCAGTGTAAAACAACCCACTGGCCCCTCTAACTCCCACAACCGCCTGGTGCACTGTACTGCCATCGGTGTGACGAACGGCCAGTACCGCATGCCCCGCCACGATATTTATGCACATGCAAGTAATTCATACCGAGCCTTCCGCTCGCAGGACCAAAACCCGTCCTGAATCCCTCAAACCCAAACCCGGGTGAGAACGCACATCAGTGCCTTTATGCCAACTCCCTCAAACCCCAAAACGGGCGAGCATATATCATGAATCTCTCCAACCCCACACGGGCGAGAAGGTACGATAATGTCCTAACCTATTATACTACTCTTGTCTACAGTTTATTATACTTAGAGATTTAAGGTTAATCCCAGGACTGCCCCCGGTATTCCCTGTGAAGGGCTCTCAAGGGGCACTAGGAACTGTGTTGGGATTACGCCCAGCGTTCCCTTTCGCAAGGATATTTATTTTAGTTGATGGCTACCCATGTATCACCCCAGCTCTCCTTATTGCTTTAGTACAACCCTAGTGACTTAAGGTATTACCGGGAAAACCGACGGTCTTCCGCCGATCCCCACTCCGGTTGCTAGCTAAGACTTGCATTTAATCTCTCACTAAGACAACTCTACCCACCAGGGTTACTCATGTTGGACTCTCTCTTATTTCTGCTGATAATCAATCTCCTGGTAATTCCCTTAAGGCAGGACCTATTTGTGTTATATGCAGACCATGACCTATGCCTACCCTAGAATTGTGATCTTCCAAACCTTAAGGCATCTTGCCGCTAAATTTTTATCCTAAGGTGTTATGGACTAAGGGAACTACCCTAAGAATTCTCGTAATTTTCCTTGGCCAAATAGTCCTTTAATTAATTCTTTTAATTCAAATGCTAGGTCACTTTACACATGAAGTAGTTTGATTAAGTATCCACTGACCTAGGAATTTCTTTCTGAGATGTATATTGACAAAATATTACTGCCTACAGAATTTCATAATTTTCCTCAAATTATTTATTATCATTTTCAATTTAATATCAATTCCACAAAAATTCCATTTTCCAAATGAAGTATAAGCATTATATACTCAAAAATTCCAGAAAAAATACAGGGCCTTTATAACACTAAATTATGGCTATTGACAGAGAATCATCAACATTTAATGTAAGATGGCCTATGGGATTCCAATATAAGATATTTACCAAAATGCCATTATACCAATTTTAACACAAATAATGCATCCATTAAATTCTGAGAAATTTGTGCAAGACTAATAATAACATTTTATGACAGTATAAAAATTTTCAAATTTTTCAGAGATATAAATCCATCAATTCAAGAATATACAAAATAAGGGTAAAATGGGAAATTTAGGGTATCTATTCCAAACATTCTTCAAAACAGAGGAATCATATTTTTCCTAAATCAAATGTGATGTTATCTATGCTTTGGCAAAGTGGTTTGGATTTGTACTTCAATAAATCCTATTTTCCAATTTTATTTCCAAAATAGCTATTTTTAAAATAAATTCCAATAAATGGGATTTTGATTCCAAAAATTCCCTTATTAATTTGAGGAGTGAAGTTTACCCTAATGAACCACTGTAAATAATTTTATGACTCATGCATGTAACCATTGGGCTAAATTCACCAAATTGCATTTTTGCTATTTGCACACCAAGGTTAAACATAGACTAGCACATGCAAGTGGATTCCCCAATATGCATGAACCCAAGGTGCTGAAAATTTTATCATGCACCAAGGATGACCCCACTGACCCACCACCAAAATTTGGGGCCATGGGGAGGAGTAGAACTCCATATATGTCATTTATTTAAATTTTGATATTTTACCAAAAACTATAGGAAAATATTTTCCAAAAATTCCTAAATTTTGACAGGAGGTAAGTAAGCCCTAATCATGCATGTGCCCAAAATTTGGGGCCATGGTGACTAATATTGAGACCAGGGCATCCAATATATTTTCTGCCCTAGTCTAGGACCAGTCCTAGGAAACATGTCCTACAGGACTGTACACTACACCAAAATGTATGTTTGGGGTGGCATATTAAAGGTAAGACCCTAGGCTACAATTTTCATTAAGGGCCTAAGTTCTGGAAATGCCTCTAAGAGGCCTAAATTTAACATGCAATGGGACTGAATATATGTGACAGAATCATACACTATTCATCAATAATTAAATTAATTCATTTAACTGTTTGCACGAATCTTGAAGTAAAACCTACGGGATCTGGTCATCGTCCCCGATGAGTTAACGGCCACGATTGATTCTACCTGGACGATGTTGGCTGCCCTTTTCCGGCCAGCTGAGCCACTACCACCGCCGGCGGATATCGCCACCACCTTCGTTAAGGTGGGGGCTAGCGTTTCCCGGCGGTGGGGCCGCCGGAGTTGGCTCCTCCGGCGAACCCGAGCAAGAAAAGAAAAGCTCGAATTTCTCCATTTCCTCACATGGCATCGGGCTCGATTGAGCCCGATATCTCCCTAGGTTGATCTAGAAAGTTAGTACGGGAAGAGGTGAGGTGAAACGCACCTGAATCAGGGCTTGGCTGCGGGTCAGGCGGCGGTTTGCCGTGGTGGTGGTGCGCCGGCGAGCTCCTCCCCGAAAGTTCAATTCTCCACCGTTCTCCATGAGTAAGTAGTCGAATTCCACTCCTCTCGGCCTTCTGAAGCTAATGGTGAGCTCTGTTTGGACTGGGGTGGCCTATAAGTGGAGATAACTCCAATGTTAGCTCGGTTTTGAGCTTTGGAGGCTTCACCCAGCAGCCATGTGGCTCACAGCCCTGGTTTCCTGCTGGAATTAAAGAGGGGAGGTCAGCCACCTGGTCTTGGGCAGCCTAAGTCAGCTGATGGGGTGGCCATGTGGCCACCATTTCCTTCATTCCTCTTTCTCTCTCCTCTTTCCCTAAAAATTCCAATTTTACCCCCTTGCATGTATTCTCTCTCCTGATTTAGAGGGGTAGGGCTGGTCTTGTTCACTTGGGCTGACTATGGGCCAATTTTGGTGGGCTTGGTCCAAGGGGGAATGACTTGGGCTTCATTTCATTCCTTAGGTCAAATTGTTGACCAAATTGACTTTTGGGGTTGACTGGTCAACTATGGTGGGTGGACTGACCCCACTTGGTGGAAATGGGTCTAGTGGCACCACCCAACTTGGTTTGGGTCAAGGGGGTGCCCCACTTAGGTTAATTGGGCCTATGAGTGTGGGTTTGACCAATTTAAGCCCAAGGTTGACCTTGGTCAACTGGGGTCAAAATGTTGACCCAGTGACATACCCTAGGGTCCACTTAGATTGTTTTTAGGGTTAGGGCAATGTGGTGGGGTCATGGTGTGGCTAGGGTCCCCACTTAGGCTAGTTTGACCTAGTTTGACTATGGTCTTATAGTGGGCCCCACATGGCTACCACCCACTACCTAGGGTCAAACCTAGTTGGTCTCCTCAAATCTCACCCCATGCCTAACCCAATCTAAGTTGAGGGGTCTAGAAGTAACATGGGATGTTACAAATTCCAATAAACAAGAAAATAATTTCGTCCCCGAAATTTAAGTTCAGGTCTACGGGGTTCTAATTGCAAGAATTATCAAGAATCTTAAAAACATAACTTAAATGTACCTGATGCGAATAGCTCCGGGTGTTGCTCCAGCATCAGATCTCTCGGCTCCCAAGTGTGCTCTTCCCGTCCATGGTTGGACCACAGCACCTTCACAAGGGGAACCTTCTTCTTCCGCAACACTCGGATGGCTGTATCGTCAATCCGGATCGGTTCCAATCTCACTGATCTGTCAGGCTCTACCGGTCCGGCTGTAGTAGTGATGTGCTGCTCCGGCCGAAGGAGTGCTCTCCGTAAGGAAGAGACATGGAAGACGTCATGTAGTGCACCCAACTCCGGTGGCAGCTGCAGTCGGTAAGCTAAGGGGCCGATCCGCTCCAGGATCAGGTAGGGCCCCATGTATCGTGGACTGAGCTTCTTGTGCCTCCGCACCCGTGAAACACCGTGTACCGGACGTATCTTCAAGAATACCCTGTCTCCAACCTGGAACTCCACCTGCCGGTGCCGAGTATCATAATACTTTGCCTGCCTGCTCTGGGCCTCCAGTAGCCGATCCCTGATCAATCGAATCTGAGCCTCAGTGTCCTCTATATAATCAGATCCCAGAGCCCTGGTATCCACATCCTGTACCCATGATAGCGGTGTCCGGCATCTCCTCCCATAAAGAGCCTCGTACGGAGCCATCCTGATGCTAGCCTGGTGGCTGTTATTATACGAGAACTCGATCAATGGCAGCAGCCTCTCCAAAGGCCTCCCCGTATCCAATATGCATAATCTGAGCAGGTCCTCCATGGTCTGGATGGTCCGCTCGGTCTGTCCGTCGGTCTGCGGGTGGAAGGCGGTACTAAAGGTAAGCCGAGATCCCAAATAAGCATGCACAGACCTCCACTCGCTCGAAGTGAACCGACCATCACGGTCCGAAACAATAGTCCTGGGGATACCATGATATCTGATGTACTGCTCCACAAATAGTCTCACCAGGACCGCAACTGGGGCATCCTTCCGAACTGGAATAAACCGCGCTACCTTGGTCAATCTGTCCACTATAACCCATATAGAATCATGCCCAGAGTGGGAGCGAGGCAATCCGTGTACGAAGTCCATAGCAATGTCCTCGAACTTCCACTCTAGAACTGGCAGTGGCTGTAGTAAACCTCCCGGGCTCTTGCATTCCGCCTTCACACGCTGGCAGGTCTCGCAATGGGTCACAAAATCCGTGATCTCCCTCTTCATCCCGGGCCAATACATAGATCTCCGCAAATCTGCCCACATCTTGGTGATGCCGGGGTGCACTGAATATCTCGAACAATGTGCCTCTCGGAGTATGTCCTCCCGGATACTGCCTCCTGCTGGTATGTAGATGCGCCCCTGGAACCGAAGAAGATCATCCTGCAACGTGTAGTCCTCGACCTTGCCCCTCTCTAGGGCACTGAAAATCGGCTGTAACGCAGCATCCAGCCTCTGATGTGCTCGGATGCGCTCCTGTATATCATCGCAGCTGATCACTGAGCTCAAATACTCTCTATATACCACTGGCTCGGTCTCGGACACCACGGTAATGTGCATATCCTCCATCATCTGAAGCAGTTCTATGGACATCAATCGGGGCTCCGGTCCAGAAGTGCCGGCCCTCCTGCTCAAAGCATCCGCAACCGTGTTCGCTTTTCCCGGATGATAGTGGATCTTGTAATCATAATCACAGAGAAACTCCAGCCACCTCCTCTGTCTCAGGTTTAGGTCCTTCTGAGTATCGATATACTTGAGATTCTTATGATCTGAGAAGATGTCACAATGAATCCCATATAAGTGATGCCTCCATATTTTCAGGGCGAAAACCACAGCCCCGAGCTCTAGATCATGTACTGGATAATTATGCTCATGCTTCTTCAACTGTCGCGAAGCATAAGCGATAACGTGTCCATGCTGCATCAAGACTGCACCCATCCCCTGATAAGAGGCGTCCGTGTAGATCTGGAATCCTTCGCTCCCGGATGGAAGCGCAAGAATAGGGGATGAGATGAGTCGGTCCTTCAGCTCCTGAAAAGCCGTCTCACACCGCTCTGACCAAACAAAATCTGCATCCTTCTTCATCAAGGACGTGAGGGGGAGTGCTATCCTCGAGAACCCCTCCACGAACTTGCGGTAATAGCCTGCTAGTCCCAAGAAACTGCGGATGTCAGATGCGGTCTTCGGCCGTGGCCAATCCCTCACCGTCTCTATCTTGGCTGGGTCCACAGCTAACCCAGCCCCACTGATCGTGTGCCCCAGGAAAGCCACCTCCTGCAACCAGAACTGGCACTTCGAAAATTTTGCGTACATCTGTGTCTCCCTCAACCTCTGCAGGACCTGTGCCAAGTGCTCCGTATGCTCCTCCTGAGTCCGAGAATATATAAGGATGTCGTCGATGAATACTATCATGAAGCGATCCAAGAAAGGCTCGAAAACACGGTTCATCAGACTCATGAATGCAGCAGGAGCATTCGTGAGCCCAAAAGGCATCACCGTGAATTCGTATAATCCATAGCGCGAACTGAAAGCCGTCTTCGGTATGTCTTCTTCCCTGATACGGAGCTGATAATAGCCGGATTGCAAATCTAACTTGGAGAACCAGAATGCTCCCTGTAGCTGGTCAAATAACTCATCTATCCGAGGCAGAGGATAGGTGTTGCGGACCGTCAACCGGTTCAGCTCCCGGTAATCTATACATAATCGCTGTGATCCGTCCTTCTTCTTCACAAATAGAACTGGCGCTCCCCATGGCGATGAACTAGGCCGCACAAATCCTGACTCGACTAGCTCCTGTAGTTGAGTCCTGAATTCTGCTAACTCCCTAGGAGCCATCCTGTAGGGTGCCCGGGACACCGGCTTCGCTCCCGGTACTAGCTGAATCCTGAAATCCAAGTCTCTAGCAGGCGGTAGCCCGGGCAATTTTTCCGGGAATACGTCGGAGAAATCCCGGACCACCGGAATATCTGAGATAGTCGCTCCTGTTCCCACCATCTCGAAGCAGACAAGATACACTTCTTCACCCTGCTCATGGGCCTTCACAGCCTGTACAGAAGATAACAGTAAGTGGCAAATAGGCTGGATACCTTCAACGATGACATGGGAGTCGCCATGTCTCAGCGTGATCCTCCTGGACGGGCAATCTATCTGGGCATGGTTCCGATGCAACCAGGCCATGCCCAAGATCAAATTAAAGTCCTGCAGCTTCAGGATAGTCGCCGGCGCCTCAAATGCCTTGCCGCCAATCTCGGCCTCCATATCACAATGTGCAGTGGTCCGCAGCTCCGATCCATCGGGTAGACGTACCCTCATCTCTAGTCCAGGGAACCTCTCCACGCCTTCGAGTCCGTCGATGAAGGCCTCGGATACGAACGAGTGTGAAGCACCCGTGTCGAAAAGAGTATGAGCGGGCTTGCCGCTGATCATGACTATGCCTGAGGTTTGTTTATGTGAAAGTTAATTGTTATCCTATAGTTCCAGGTACTAAATATATATCATTGGAAATCCAAGAAAATTCATAATTAACTTCAAGTACCTGTAATAACCTCCTCGGGATTCCTCGGCTCTGTGAGGTCCAAGGCGTATATCTGCTCCTGCTCGCGCCTCCTGCCATGATATCCCCGGCCTCGGCCTCATCCTTGGCCTCGTCCTCGGCCCTGCTGTACAGGGGCCACTGGAGGTGGAGGAGGAGGAGGGGGATGGAATCGGTGCGGGCACTCCGACCTGATGTGCCCAGGCTGGCGGCATCCATAACAAACCACTTGTCGGTGGCCTCGGTCATCCTGTCTCCTTGGATCATGCATCTGTAGAGGTGGGGGAGCCAAAGCTGGAGGAGGCCCCTGCTCCTGCCTGAAGTTGGGACGACGACGTCCCCCACCCCTCCTGTATCCAATGGTCCTGCCCCTCTGAGAGCCCCTACTGCTCTCACCTGATGTCGATCCATCAAATGGTCTCTTCCCTCCGGCTCGCACCATCAGCTGGTCAGCCTCCAGCTTCTTCGCCATCTCGATGATCTGCCTGGATGTGCCATGAGAAATGAATAACAGAGCCTGCCTCAGATCATCCCTGAGGCCCCGGTAGAACCTCTTTGCATACCTCCTATCGTCGGTGTCCTGAATCCCCGCGAACCTGGCCAAGTGGGAGAACTCTCTCTGGTACTCTATCACTGATCTGGTCCCCTGCTTGAGGTTCAAAAACCTCTCCTCCAAAGAATCTCTATCCGTAGCAGAGACGAAGTGCTCCAGAAACACATCGCCAAACTCTTCCCAAGATATCTCCGACAGCTCAAAGTCCGCATAAGTAGACTCCCGGACTGACTTCCACCATCTCTTCGCGTGGGCCTCTAGCACAGAGGTGGCTAGAGGTACTGCCTGGCCGACTGGGCAGCTGATGCCCGCTAAGATCTCGTGTATGGCCTCCAGCCATTCTTCTGTCTTCACCGCATCCTCTGTCCCGCGGTACGTCGGTGGGGACAGGCTCTTGAATGCGCTCAGCCAGCTCGACCCCGGATTTGGCTGTGGAGCCGGGACTTGCTGGGCTCTAAAGGCATCCAAAATCGCCGTCAGGGTCTGCCCCATCTCCGTATGTAGGAACGGAGTGGCAGCTGGAGGTGGAGGAGCCACATTTTGCGGCGCTGCGACCTGTGGAGGTTTGTATAAAGGTAAGGTTAAAAACAAAACCGGCCTAACACATTGTACTTCGTGGACCATTTATGTGACTTTACACATGGGCACACCACTGCTTCCGCTGCATAGTTTGTCCGCAAACTAATGCTCGGGCGGGGGTGGTCCCATGTTGTGGACTTCTTCTCATATGATCGTTGTTCAAGTGATACCAGTTTGTAAGACCCCCCCCCCCTCCCCCTTACCAAGGAGGGCTACCGGATCTTATGCCCAGAACCGCCGTCTTACGGTGGCACTAACTCACGGGTTAGTCGACACCGCAATACGCCGATTCTGCCGGCTAGAACGATCATTAACCTGTAGGCCAATATGAGAAATAAGAAGTAAAACTGAGTATAAAATGCCATCAGTCCACAAGTCACAGTACAATCATATAAAGGAAATGAATAGTACAATAGTCCACAGAATAGTACAGAAAAAGAGTAAAAAGGGCTTATGCCTAGTACATCAAATCTCTCTCTCATAAAATAGTAGAAGCGGAAGCTAAACTAGATCATCAGATCTCGTCCCACCTGAGGACGCACAGTAGTGGTAGTAGCCTGCTGAAGTGGTATCTGCTCCTCATGTCCTGCCTCCTCGACGTGCTGGTGCTCCATCTCCACGGGCTCCTAAAAATAGTTGGTCACCGACCGTTAGTCAAAAAGACTAAGTCGTTTCCTCCGCACCTCGCCCCGCAGCTCCTAGGCACCGAGCGGGAGGACGAAGCGGAGGACAACAAGGGGTAACAAAGTGGAAGCAGGTGACAATATCTAACTAATGCTGTAATAAGTACTGTAATTCTACTCTAGCAATTCTATGTACGGTACATGTAGTAAGTAAGAGCAGTGCGGTAAAGAAAAGTAGAGAAGCAGTAGAATGAACAAGTAAATAAGCTATACTACCACTATGCTATCATCACAAACGTACCCTAACTTATATAAATGCCTATACAAATATATAAGTTAGGGTTTCCAGGAAATTTAACTTATCATATAAAAGAGCCCATACTAATTTATATGATAAGGATCTATGAAGCGTATGACCTAATATGAATGAATGATATGATGCAATTGTTATGCGCAGGCAAGTGCAACTCACACACAACGACTCTGTGATCACAGACCTTTAGTTCCCACTTTTTGAGAGCTAGCATCACTCTCAGGTACCACCGCTGTGGCTACGGCAGCAGCGGAGCGGGCGTCTCCGCTTCTAGACCAGTATGCACACTACCAAGCCTTAGACCCCTCTCATACGCCTCTGTACACGTCCAAGGTGCACTCTAGAGTCTCGCGTACGTACTTTGCTGACAAACCCGTCAGTCTTGTTGGGTCGGATGTGTGTTATCGGGGGTCGTCCTCCAGACCGCAGTGTAAAACAACCCACTGGCCCCTCTAACTCCCACAACCGCCTGGTGCACCGTACTGCCATCGGTGTGACGAACGGCCAGTACCGCATGCCCCGCCACGATATTTATGCACATGCAAGTAATTCATACCGAGCCTTCCGCTCGCAGGACCAAAACCCGTCCTGAATCCCTCAAACCCAAACCCGGGTGAGAACGCACATCAGTGCCTTTATGCCAACTCCCTCAAACCCCAAAACGGGCGAGCATATATCATGAATCTCTCCAACCCCACACGGGCGAGAAGGTACGACAATGTCCTAACCTATTATACTACTCTTGTCTACAGTTTATTATACTTAGAGATTTAAGGTTAATCCCAGGACTGCCCCCGGTATTCCCTGTGAAGGGCTCTCAAGGGGCACTAGGAACTGCGTTGGGATTACGCCCAGCGTTCCCTTTCGCAAGGATATTTATTTTAGTTGATGACTACCCATGTATCACCCCAGCTCTCCTTATTGCTTTAGTACAACCCTAGTGACTTAAGGTATTACCGGGAAAACCGACGGTGTTCCGCCGATCCCCACTCCGGTTGCTAGCTAAGACTTGCATTTAATCTCTCACTAAGACAACTCTACCCACCAGGGTTACTCATGTTGGACTCTCTCTTATTTCTGCCGATAATCAATCCCCTGGTAATTCCCTTAAGGCAGGACCTATTTGTGTTATATGCAGACCATGACCTATGCCTACCCTAGAATTGTGATCTTCCAAACCTTAAGGCATCTTGCCCCTAAATTTTTATCCTAAGGTGTTATGGACTAAGGGAACTACCCTAAGAATTCTCGTAATTTTCCTTGGCCAAATAGTCCTTTAATTAATTCTTTTAATTCAAATGCTAGGTCGCTTTACACATGAAGTAGTTTGATTAAGTATCCACTGACCTAGGAATTTCTTTCTGAGATGTATATTGACAAAATATTACTGCCTACAGAATTTCATAATTTTCCTCAAATTATTTATTATCATTTCAATTTAATATCAATTCCACAAAAATTCCATTTTCCAAATGAAGTATAAGCATTATATACTCAAAAATTCCAAAAACATTACAGGGCCTTTAGAACACTAAATTATGGCTATTGACAGAGAATCATCAACATTTAATGTAAGATGGCCTATGGGATTCCAATATAAGATATTTACCAAAATGCCATTATACCAATTTTAACACAAATAATGCATCCATTAAATTCTGAGAAATTTGTGCAAGACTAATAATAACATTTTATGACAGTAGAAAAATTTTCAAATTTTTCAGAGATATAAATCCATCAATTCAAGAATATACAAAATAAGGGTAAAATGGGAAATTTAGGGTATCTATTCCAAACATTCTTCAAAACAGAGGAATCATATTTTTCCTAAGTCAAATGTGATGTTATCTATGCTTTGGCAAAGTGGTTTGGATTTGTACTTGAATAAATCCTATTTTCCAATTTTATTTCCAAAATAGCTATTTTTAAAATAAATTCCAATAAATGGGATTTTGATTCCAAAAATTCCCTTATTAATTTGAGGAGTGAAGTTTACCCTAATGAACCACTGTAAATAATTTTATGACTCATGCATGTAACCATTGGGCTAAATTCACCAAATTGCATTTTTGCTATTTGCACACCAAGGTTAAACATAGGCTAGCACATGCAAGTGGATTCCCCAACATGCAGTGAACCCAAGGTGCTGAAAATTTTATCATGCACCAAGGATGACCCCACTGACCCACCACCAAAATTTGGGGCCATGGGGAGGAGTAGAACTCCATATATGTCATTTATTTAAATTTTGATATTTTACCAAAACCTATAGGAAAATATTTTCCAAAAATTCCTAAATTTTGGCAGGAGGTAAGTAAGCCCTAATCATGCATGTGCCCAAAATTTGGGGCCATGGTGACTAATATTGAGACCAGGGCATCCAATATATTTTCTGCCCTAGTCTAGGACCAGTCCTAGGAAACATGTCCTACAGGACTGTACACTACACCAAAATGTATGTTTGGGGTGGCATATTAAAGGTAAGACCCTAGGCTACAATTTTCATTAAGGGCCTAAGTTCTGTAAATGCCTCTAAGAGGCCTAAATTTAACATGCAATGGGACTGAATATATGTGACAGAATCATACACTATTCATCAATAATTAAATTAATTCATTTAACTGTTTGCACGAATCTTGAAGTAAAACCTACGGGATCTGGTCATCGTCCCCGATGAGTTAACGGCCACGATTGATTCTACCTGGACGATGTTGGCTGCCCTTTTCCGGCCAGCTGAGCCACTACCACCGCCGGCGGATATCGCCACCACCTTCGTTAAGGTGGGGGCTAGCGTTTCCCGGCGGTGGGGCCGCCGGAGTTGGCTCCTCCGGCGAACCCGAGCAAGAAAAGAAAAGCTCGAATTTCTCCATTTCCTCACATGGCATCGGGCTCGATTGAGCCCGATATCTCCCTAGGTTGATCTAGAAAGTTAGTACGGGAAGAGGTGAGGTGAAACGCACCTGAATCAGGGCTTGGCTGCGGGTCAGGCGGCGGTTTGCCGTGGTGGTGGTGCGCCGGCGAGCTCCTCCCCGAAAGTTCAATTCTCCACCGTTCTCCATGAGTAAGTAGTCGAATTCCACTCCTCTCGGCCTTCTGAAGCTAATGGTGAGCTCTGTTTGGACTGGGGTGGCCTATAAGTGGAGATAACTCCAATGTTAGCTCGGTTTTGAGCTTTGGAGGCTTCACCCAGCAGCCATGTGGCTCACAGCCCTGGTTTCCTGCTGGAATTAAAGAGGGGAGGTCAGCCACCTGGTCTTGGGCAGCCTAAGTCAGCTGATGGGGTGGTCATGTGGCCACCATTTCCTTCATTCCTCTTTCTCTCTCCTCTTTCCCTAAAAATTCCAATTTTACCCCCTTGCATGTATTCTCTCTCCTGATTTAGAGGGGTATGGCTGGTCTTGTTCACTTGGGCTGACTATGGGCCAATTTTGGTGGGCTTGGTCCAAGGGGGAATGACTTGGCCTTCATTTCATTCCTTAGGTCAAATTGTTGACCAAATTGACTTTTGGGGTTGACTGGTCAACTATGGTGGGTGGACTGACCCCACTTGGTGGAAATGGGTCTAGTGGCACCACCCAACTTGGTTTGGGTCAAGGGGGTGCCCCACTTAGGTTAATTGGGCCTATGAGTGTGGGTTTGACCAATTTAAGCCCAAGGTTGACCTTGGTCAACTGGGGTCAAAATGTTGACCCAGTGACATACCCTAGGGTCCACTTAGATTGTTTTTAGGGTTAGGGCAATGTGGTGGGGTCATGGTGTGGCTAGGGTCCCCACTTAGGCTAGTTTGACCTAGTTTGACTATGGTCTTATAGTGGGCCCCACATGGCTACCACCCACTACCTAGGGTCAAACCTAGTTGGTCTCCTCAAATCTCACCCCATGCCTAACCCAATCTAAGTTGAGGGGTCTAGAAGTAACATGGGATGTTACAAATTCCAATAAACAAGAAAATAATTTCGTCCCCGAAATTTAAGTTCAGGTCTACGGGGTTCTAATTGCAAGAATTATCAAGAATCTTAAAAACATAACTTAAATGTACCTGATGCGAATAGCTCCGGGTGTTGCTCCAGCATCAGATCTCTCCGCTCCCAAGTGTGCTCTTCCCGTCCATGGTTGGACCACAGCACCTTCACAAGGGGAACCTTCTTCTTCCGCAACACTCGGATGGCTGTATCGTCAATCCGGATCGGTTCCAATCTCACTGATCTGTCAGGCTCTACCGGTCCGGCTGTAGTAGTGATGTGCTGCTCCGGCCGAAGGAGTGCTCTCCGTAAGGAAGAGACATGGAAGACGTCATGTAGTGCACCCAACTCCGGTGGCAGCTGCAGTCGGTAAGCTAAGGGGCCGATCCGCTCCAGGATCAGGTAGGGCCCCATGTATCGTGGACTGAGCTTCTTGTGCCTCCGCACCCGTGAAACACCGTGTACCGGACATATCTTCAAGAATACCCTGTCTCCAACCTGGAACTCCACCTGCCGGTGCCGAGTATCATAATACTTTGCCTGCCTGCTCTGGGCCTCCAGTAGCCGATCCCTGATCAATCGAATCTGAGCCTCAGTGTCCTCTATATAATCAGATCCCAGAGCCCTGGTATCCACATCCTGTACCCATGATAGCGGTGTCCGGCATCTCCTCCCATAAAGAGCCTCGTACGGAGCCATCCTGATGCTAGCCTGGTGGCTGTTATTATACGAGAACTCGATCAATGGCAGCAGCCTCTCCAAAGGCCTCCCCGTATCCAATATGCATAATCTGAGCAGGTCCTCCATGGTCCGGATGGTCCGCTCGGTCTGTCCGTCGGTCTGCGGGTGGAAGGCGGTACTAAAGGTAAGCCGAGATCCCAAATAAGCATGCACAGACCTCCACTCGCTCGAAGTGAACCGACCATCACGGTCCGAAACAATAGTCCTGGGGATACCATGATATCTGATGTACTGCTCCACAAATAGTCTCACCAGGACCGCAACTGGGGCATCCTTCCGAACTGGAATAAACCGCGCTACCTTGGTCAATCTGTCCACTATAACCCATATAGAATCATGCCCAGAGTGGGAGCGAGGCAATCCGTGTACGAAGTCCATAGCAATGTCCTCGAACTTCCACTCTGGAACTGGCAGTGGCTGTAGTAAACCTCCCGGGCTCTTGCATTCCGCCTTCACACGCTGGCAGGTCTCGCAATGGGTCACAAAATCCGTGATCTCCCTCTTCATCCCGGGCCAATACATAGATCTCCGCAAATCTGCCCACATCTTGGTGATGCCGGGGTGCACTGAATATCTCGAACAATGTGCCTCTCGGAGTATGTCCTCCCGGATACTGCCTCCTGCTGGTATGTAAATGCGCCCCCGGAACCGAAGAAGATCATCCTGCAACGTGTAGTCCTCGACCTTGCCCCTCTCTAGGGCACTGAAAATCGGCTGTAACGCAGCATCCAGCCTCTGATGTGCTCGGATGCGCTCCTGTATATCATCGCAGCTGATCACTGAGCTCAAATACTCTCTATATACCACTGGCTCGGTCTCGGACACCACGGTAATGTGCATATCCTCCATCATCTGAAGCAGTTCTATGGACATCAATCGGGGCTCCGGTCCAGAAGTGCCGGCCCTCCTGCTCAAAGCATCCGCAACCGTGTTCGCTTTTCCCGGATGATAGTGGATCTTGTAATCATAATCACAGAGAAACTCCAGCCACCTCCTCTGTCTCAGGTTTAGGTCCTTCTGAGTATCGATATACTTGAGATTCTTGTGATCTGAGAAGATGTCACAATGAATCCCATATAAGTGATGCCTCCATATTTTCAGGGCGAAAACCACAGCCCCGAGCTCTAGATCATGTACTGGATAATTATGCTCATGCTTCTTCAACTGTCGCGAAGCATAAGCGATAACGTGTCCATGCTGCATCAAGACTGCACTCATCCCCTGATAAGAGGTGTCCGTGTAGATCTGGAATCCTTCGCTCCCGGATGGAAGCGCAAGAATAGGGGATGAGATGAATCGGTCCTTCAGCTCCTGAAAAGCCGTCTCACACCGCTCTGACCAAACAAAATCTGCATCCTTCTTCGTCAAGGACGTGAGGGGGAGTGCTATCCTCGAGAACCCCTCCACAAACTTGCGGTAATAGCCTGCTAGTCCCAAGAAACTGCGGATGTCAGATGCGGTCTTCGGCCGTGGCCAATCCCTCACCGTCTCTATCTTGGCTGGGTCCACAGCTAACCCAGCCCCACTGATCGTGTGCCCCAGGAAAGCCACCTCCTGCAACCAGAACTGGCACTTCGAAAATTTTGCGTACATCTGTGTCTCCCTCAACCTCTGCAGGACCTATGCCAAGTGCTCCGTATGCTCCTCCTGAGTCCGAGAATATATAAGGATGTCGTCGATGAATACTATCACGAAGCGATCCAAGAAAGGCTCGAAAACACGGTTCATCAGACTCATGAATGCAGCAGGAGCATTCGTGAGCCCAAAAGGCGTCACCGTGAATTCGTATAATCCATAGCGCGAACTGAAAGCCGTCTTCGGTATGTCTTCTTCCCTGATACGGAGCTGATAATAGCCGGATTGCAAATCTAACTTGGAGAACCAGAATGCTCCCTGTAGCTGGTCAAATAACTCATCTATCCGAGACAGAGGATAGGTGTTGCGGACCGTCAACCGGTTCAGCTCCCGGTAATCTATACATAATCGCAGTGATCCGTCCTTCTTCTTCACAAATAGAACTGGCGCTCCCCATGGCGATGAACTAGGCCGCACAAATCCTGACTCGACTAGCTCCTGTAGTTGAGTCCTGAATTCTGCTAACTCCCTAGGAGCCATCCTGTAGGGTGCCCGGGACACCGGCTTCGCTCCCGGTACTAGCTGAATCCTGAAATCCAAGTCTCTAGCAGGCGGTAGCCCGGGCAATTTTTCCGGGAATACGTCGGAGAAATCCCGGACCACCGGAATATCTGAGATAGTCGCTCCTGTTCCCACCATCTCGAAGCAGACAAGATACACTTCTTCACCCTGCTCATGGGCCTTCACAGCCTGTACAGAAGATAACAGTAAGTGGCAAATAGGCTGGATACCTTCAACGATGACATGGGAGTCGCCATGTCTCAGCGTGATCCTCCTGGACGGGCAATCTATCTGGGCATGGTTCCGATGCAACCAGGCCATGCCCAAGATCAAATCAAAGTCCTGCAGCTTCAGGATAGTCGCCGGCGCCTCAAATGCCTTGCCGCCAATCTCGGCCACCATATCACAATGTGCAGTGGTCCGCAGCTCCGATCCATCGGGTAGACGTACCCTCATCTCTAGTCCAGGGAACCTCTCCACGCCTTCGAGTCCGTCGATGAAGGCCTCGGATACGAACGAGTGTGAAGCACCCGTGTCGAAAAGAGTATGAGCGGGCTTGCCGCTGATCATGACTATGCCTGAGGTTTGTTTATGTGAAAGTTAATTGTTATCTTATAGTTCCAGGTACTAAATATATATCATTGGAAATCCAAGAAAATTCATAATTAACTTCAAGTACCTGTAATAACCTCCTCGGGATTCCTCGGCTCTGTGAGGTCCAAGGCGTATATCTGCTCCTGCTCGCGCCTCCTGCCATGATATCCCCGACCTCGGCCTCGTCCTCGGCCTCGTCCTCGGCCCTGCTGTACAGGGGCCACTGGAGGTGGAGGAGGAGGGGGATGGAATCGGTGCGGGCACTCCGACCTGATGTGCCCAGGCTGGCGGCATCCATAACAAACCACTTGTCGGTGGCCTCGGTCATCCTGTCTCCTTGGATCATGCATCTGTAGAGGTGGGGGAGCCAAAGCTGGAGGAGGCCCCTGCTCCTGCCTGAAGTTGGGACGACGACGTCCCCCACCCCTCCTGTATCCAATGGTCCTGCCCCTCTGAGAGCCCCTACTGCTCTCACCTGATGTCGATCCATCAAATGGTCTCTTCCCTCCGGCTCGCACCATCAGCTGGTCAGCCTCCAGCTTCTTCGCCATCTCGATGATCTGCCTGGATGTGCCATGAGAAATGAATAACAGAGCCTGCCTCAGATCATCCCTGAGGCCCCGGTAGAACCTCTTTGCATACCTCCTATCGTCGGTGTCCTGAATCCCCGCGAACCTGGCCAAGTGGGAGAACACTCTCTGGTACTCTATCACTGATCTGGTCCCCTGCTTGAGGTTCAAAAACCTCTCCTCCAAAGCATCTCTATCCGTAGCAGAGACGAAGTGCTCCAGAAACACATCGCCAAACTCTTCCCAAGATATCTCCGACAGCTCAAAGTCCGCATAAGTAGACTCCCGGACTGACTTCCACCATCTCTTCGCGTGGGCCTCTAGCACAGAGGTGGCTAGAGGTACTGCCTGGCCGACTGGGCAGCTGATGCCCGCTAAGATCTCGTGTATGGCCTCCAGCCATTCTTCTGTCTTCACCGCATCCTCTGTCCCGCGGTACGTCGGTGGGGACAGGCTCTTGAATGCGCTCAGCCAGCTCGACCCCGGATTTGGCTGTGGAGCCGGGACTTGCTGGGCTCTAAAGGCATCCAAAATCGCCGTCAGGGTCTGCCCCATCTCCGTATGTAGGAACGGAGTGGCAGCTGGAGGTGGAGGAGCCACATTTTGCGGCGCTGCGACCTGTGGAGGTTTGTATAAAGGTAAGGTTAAAAACAAAACCGGCCTAACACATTGTACTTCGTGGACCATTTATGTGACTTTACACATGGGCACACCACTGCTTCCGCTGCATAGTTTGTCCGCAAACTAATGCTCGGGCGGGGGTGGTCCCATGTTGTGGACTTCTTCTCATATGATCGTTGTTCAAGTGATACCAGTTTGTAAGACCCCCCCTCCCACTTACCAAGGAGGGCTACCGGATCTTATGCCCAGAACCGCCGTCTTACGGTGGCACTAACTCACGGGTTAGTCGACACCGCAATACGCCGATTCTGCCGGCTAGAACGATCATTAACCTGTAGGCCAATATGAGAAATAAGAAGTAAAACTGAGTATAAAATGCCATCAGTCCACAAGTCACAGTACAATCATATAAAGGAAATGAATAGTACAATAGTCCACAGAATAGTACAGAAAAAGAGTAAAAAGGGCTTATGCCCGGTACATCAAATCTCTCTCTCATAAAATAGTAGAAGCGGAAGCTAAACTAGATCATCAGATCTCGTCCCACCTGAGGACGCACAGTAGTGGTAGTAGCCTGCTGAAGTGGTATCTGCTCCTCATGTCCTGCCTCCTCGACGTGCTGGTGCTCCATCTCCACGGGCTCCTAAAAATAGTTGGTCACCGACCGTTAGTCAAAAAGACTAAGTCGTTTCCTCCGCACCTCGCCCCGCAGCTCCTAGGCACCGAGCGGGAGGACGAAGCGGAGGACAACAAGGGGTAACAAAGTGGAAGCAGGTGACAATATCTAACTAATGCTGTAATAAGTACTGTAATTCTACTCTAGCAATTCTATGTACGGTACATGTAGTAAGTAAGAGCAGTGCGGTAAAGAAAAGTAGAGAAGCAGTAGAATGAACAAGTAAATAAGCTATACTACCACTATGCTATCATCACAAACGTACCCTAACTTATATAAATGCCCATACAAATATATAAGTTAGGGTTTCCAGGAAATTTAACTTATCATATAAAAGAGCCCATACTAATTTATATGATAAGGATCTATGAAGCGTATGACCTAATATGAATGAATGATATGATGCAATTGTTATGCGCAGGCAAGTGCAACTCACACACAACGACTCTGTGATCACAGACCTTTAGTTCCCACTTTTTGAGAGCTAGCATCACTCTCGGGTACCACCGCTGTGGCTACGGCAGCAGCGGAGCGGGCGTCTCCGCTTCTAGACCGGTATGCACACTACCAAGCCTTAGACCCCTCTCATACGCCTCTGTACACGTCCAAGGTGCACTCTAGAGTCTCGCGTACGTACTTTGCTGACAAACCCGTCAGTCTTGTTGGGTTGGATGTGTGTTATCGGGGGTCGTCCTCCAGACCGCAGTGTAAAACAACCCACTGGCCCCTCTAACTCCCACAACCGCCTGGTGCACCGTACTGCCATCGGTGTGACGAACGGCCAGTACCGCATGCCCCGCCATGATATTTATGCACATGCAAGTAATTCATACCGAGCCTTCCGCTCGCAGGACCAAAACCCGTCCTGAATCCCTCAAACCCAAACCCGGGTGAGAACGCACATCAGTGCCTTTATGCCAACTCCCTCAAACCCCAAAACGGGCGAGCATATATCATGAATCTCTCCAACCCCACACGGGCGAGAAGGTACGACAATGTCCTAACCTATTATACTACTCTTGTCTACAGTTTATTATACTTAGAGATTTAAGGTTAATCCCAGGACTGCCCCCGGTATTCCCTGTGAAGGGCTCTCAAGGGGCACTAGGAACTGTGTTGGGATTACGCCAAGCGTTCCCTTTCGCAAGGATATTTATTTTAGTTGATGGCTACCCATGTATCACCCCAGCTCTCCTTATTGCTTTAGTACAACCCTAGTGACTTAAGGTATTACCGGGAAAACCGACGGTCTTCCGCCGATCCCCACTCTGGTTGCTAGCTAAGACTTGCATTTAATCTCTCACTAAGACAACTCTACCCACCAGGGTTACTCATGTTGGACTCTCTCTTATTTCTGCCGATAATCAATCCCCTGGTAATTCCCTTAAGGCAGGACCTATTTGTGTTATATGCAGACCATGACCTATGCCTACCCTAGAATTGTGATCTTCCAAACCTTAAGGCATCTTGCCCCTAAATTTTTATCCTAAGGTGTTATGGACTAAGGGAACTACCCTAAGAATTCTCGTAATTTTCCTTGGCCAAATAGTCCTTTAATTAATTCTTTTAATTCAAATGCTAGGTCACTTTACACATGAAGTAGTTTGATTAAGTATCCACTGACCTAGGAATTTCTTTCTGAGATGTATATTGACAAAATATTACTGCCTACAGAATTTCATAATTTTCCTCAAATTATTTATTATCATTTTCAATTTAATATCAATTCCACAAAAATTCCATTTTCCAAATGAAGTATAAGCATTATATACTCAAAATTTCCAGAAAAATTACAGGGCCTTTAGAACACTAAATTATGACTATTGACAGAGAATCATCAACATTTAATGTAAGATAGTCTATGGGATTCCAATATAAGATATTTACCAAAATGCCATTATACCAATTTTAACACAAATAATGCATCCATTAAATTCTGAGAAATTTGTGCAAGACTAATAATAACATTTTATGACAGTAGAAAAATTTTCAAATTTTGCAGAGATATAAATCCATCAATTCAAGAATATACAAAATAAGGGTAAAATGGGAAATTTAGGGTATCTATTCCAAACATTCTTCAAAACAGAGGAATCATATTTTTCCTAAGTCAAATGTGATGTTATCTATGCTTTGGCAAAGTGGTTTGGATTTGTACTTGAATAAATCCTATTTTCCAATTTTATTTCCAAAATAGCTATTTTTAAAATAAATTCCAATAAATGGGATTTTGATTCCAAAAATTCCCTTATTAATTTGAGGAGTGAAGTTTACCCTAATGAACCACTGTAAATAATTGTATGACCCATGCATGTAACCATTGGGCTAAATTCACCAAATTGCATTTTTGCTATTTGCACACCAAGGTTAAACATAGGCTAGCACATGCAAGTGGATTCCCCAACATGCAGTGAACCCAAGGTGCTAAAAATTTTATCATGCACCAAGGATGACCCCACTGACCCACCACCAAAATTTGGGGCCATGGGGAGGAGTAGAACTCCATATATGTCATTTATTTAAATTTTGATATTTTACCAAAAACTATAGGAAAATATTTTCCAAAAATTCCTAACTTTTGGCAGGAGGTAAGTAAGCCCTAATCATGCATGTGCCCAAAATTTGGGGCCATGGTGACTAATATTGAGACCAGGGCATCCAATATATGTTCTGCCCTAGTCTAGGACCAGTCCTAGGAAAAATGTCCTACAGGACTGTACACTACACCAAAATGTATGTTTAGGGTGGCATATTAAAGGTACGACCCTAGGCTACAATTTTCATTAAGGGCCTAAGTTCTGGAAATGCCTCTAAGAGGCCTAAATTTAACATTCAATGGGACTGAATATATGTGACAGAATCATACACTATTCATCAATAATTAAATTAATTCATTTAACTGTTTGCACGAATCTTGAAGTAAAACCTACGGGATCTGGTCATCATCCCCGATGAGTTAACGGCCACGATTTATTCTACCTGGACGATGTTGGCTGCCCTTTTCCGGCCAGCTGAGCCACTACCACCGCCGGCGGATATCGCCACCACCTTCGTTAAGGTGGGGGCTAGCGTTTCCCTGCGGTGGGGCCGCCGGAGTTGGCTCCTCCGGCGAACCCGAGCAAGAAAAGAAAAGCTCGAATTTCTCCATTTCCTCACATGGCATCGGGCTCGATTGAGCCCGATATCTCCCTAGGTTGATCTAGAAAGTTAGTACGGGAAGAGGTGAGGTGAAACGCACCTGAATCAGGGCTTGGCTGCGGGTCAGGCGGCGGTTTGCCGTGGTGGTGGTGCGCCGGCGAGCTCCTCCCCGAAAGTTCAATTCTCCACCGTTCTCCATGAGTAAGTAGTCGAATTCCACTCCTCTCGGCCTTCTGAAGCTAATGGTGAGCTCTGTTTGGACTGGGGTGGCCTATAAGTGGAGATAACTCCAATGTTAGCTCGGTTTTGAGCTTTGGAGGCTTCACCCAGCAGCCATGTGGCTCACAGCCCTGGTTTCCTGCTGGAATTAAAGAGGGGAGGTCAGCCACCTGGTCTTGGGCAGCCTAAGTCAGCTGATGGGGTGGCCATGTGGCCACCATTTCCTTCATTCCTCTTTCTCTCTCCTCTTTCCCTAAAAATTCCAATTTTACCCCCTTGCATGTATTCTCTCTCCTGATTTAGAGGGGTAGGGCTGGTCTTGTTCACTTGGGCTGACTATGGGCCAATTTTGGTGGGCTTGGTCCAAGGGGGAATGACTTGGCCTTCATTTCATTCCTTAGGTCAAATTGTTGACCAAATTGACTTTTGGGGTTGACTGGTCAACTATGGTGGGTGGACTGACCCCACTTGGTGGAAATGAGTCTAGTGGCACCACCCAACTTGGTTTGGGTCAAGGGGGTGCCCCACTTAGGTTAATTGGGCCTATGAGTGTGGGTTTGACCAATTTAAGCCCAAGGTTGACCTTGGTCAACTGGGGTCAAAATGTTGACCCAGTGACATACCCTAGGGTCCACTTAGATTGTTTTTAGGGTTAGGGCAATGTGGTGGGGTCATGGTGTGGCTAGGGTCCCCACTTAGGCTAGTTTGACCTAGTTTGACTATGGTCTTATAGTGGGCCCCACATGGCTACCACCCACTACCTAGGGTCAAACCTAGTTGGTCTCCTCAAATCTCACCCCATGCCTAACCCAATCTAAGTTGAGGGGTCTAGAAGTAACATGGGATGTTACACTTTGCCCTTGTACTTGGACTTGGACTGCTCAGTCCTTGCAGGTAAAATAAATCCCAGTCCAGCCTTGCCTTTATGATGAATAAAATCATCAATTAAAGGTAACACTGACTTAGGTTTAGAAAAACTAGCAACTAAGTCCTTCTCCTTCTGAAGATTGATCTCCAGACTCTTAATTTGATCATTCTTAAATGAAATAGTACCCATCTGAATCACTGTTATGTGTTTCAGCCTAGCTATCTCATTAAGCTTTTGATCAAACTGCTTCTCAAAATCTGTTGCAGCAGCTTTAAGATCAGCAATTTCCTTTGCCTGTCTTTTGGCTAGGGACTTGCTTTTCTTGTAAGCTTGCAACAGTACCTTATATTCATCTATAAGCTGATGAATATCATCCTCAGACTCAGATACATTCTCATCACTTGATGATGATGAATCTGATTCTGTACTAGAACAAGAAACTGAACTTAGAGTTGAACCTTGTACCTTACTGGGTCCTGGCTGCTCCAGGATTTTGTCACTCTCAGTCAAAGCCATTAGCCCTTGGCAATGACAGTCTTCTTGTTCATAAATAGACTCCATTAACTGCATGAATTCTTCCTCTTCTTCTTCAGCAAACAGCCCTATGTAGGCTTCAGCCTCAGACTCAGTTTCTAAAGAAGAGATATCAGATAGAGTCTTCTCCTTCTTGGCAACAAAAGACTTCTCTTTCTTGCCTTTGAAGTGAGGCTTTTTCCTGTCACCAGATTCCTTTCTCTTCTCAGGACAATCTGCAATAACATGGCCCTGTCTATTGCAGCAATAGTACACTTTCTTAGATCCAGTTGCCTTGCTTGACTTTGTCCTCTTCCTATCTTTCTTTGAAGGCTTTTTCTCCTGATAAAAGACTTCCTTTCCCTTTGAAGTAGAAGGTCTTGACCTCCATTGTTTCTTCTTCAAGAATTTCTGAAAGTGTCTAGTGAAGGCAACAAAGTCTTCATAACTTTCACTGCTCTCAGTCTTTGTGCTGACTGACTCATCTGATTCTTGGAGGTGGAGTTGATGACTTATTCCTCCACTTTCTGGGAACTTTTGTCTTGAAAGCAACAGTTCTTTCCTTGTGTTCAATTCTTGTTGACTTCTCCTCCTCTTTCCTCACTGTCAATTGCATTTCATAAGACAATAACTTGCCAAACAGTGTAGGAGGAGGAATTTCCCCCAACTTAGCCATTTCTCTTATGGCACAGATCTTGGTGTCCCAATCTTTGGTTAGGGACCTTAAGAACTTATCATTTAGTTCATAGTTACTAAACTCTCTTCCATAAGACATGAGTTCATTAACTATTATGTAGAACTTCTTGTAGCACTCCGTTATGCTATCACCTTTTCCTTGTCTAAAACTCTCATATTCCTGATTTAGCAAGGATTTTCTATCTTGTCTTACTTCTTCAGATCCTTCCATATACACTATAAGAGTGTCTCACATCTCTTTGGCTGTCTTACAGTGTATAAGATTCTGAAATGTTGCATCATCTATGACACTCACTATAATGTTTTGTGCCCTCTTGTCCATTGTGGCTAGGACAATCCCATCCTTAGTCATCTCAGAGAAATCCTTTGGAGTTCTCTGATTTGCATCTAAAACTGAAATCTTCATGGGCACATAAGGCCCTTCCTTTACTGTGATGTAGATTCTAGGGTCTGAGGCCTCCATAAACAGCCTTACCCTTTCCTTCCAGATCCCAAAGATCTCTTTCCTGCATATGGGTAATTTCATGGAACCCAATTCCTTGTGATTCTTAGAGGACCCATGTTTCTTGATTTTCTTGAATTTCTTGAATCTGTGTTTTGCCTTACACTGAATCTGTCAAACAGGATCTCCTCAGACTGTTAGTCCTTTTTGAGGAACCTCCCTCTGATACCACTTGAAAGATATGGTACCTAAACACCTAGAGGGGGGGGGGTGAATAGGTGACCTAATCCGTTTTAAACTTTAATGGCAGCCAATAGTTAATATCACAAATTTCTAACTATTCTATCACAGCAAACACACAACATACACAGCAACAATCACAGCACAGCACAGCACAGCACAGCACACAGTGGTTTATAGTGGTTCCCCAAGATATGGGTACATCCACTTTCCCCTTCGCCTATCTAGCAGTGTACTAGATTCGGCCAAACTCCTCCACTGTCTCAGAACCCAAATTGGTTCCTACACCTCAGGCCCAAGGCCCTACAACTCAGCTTTATCCCAAAGCCTACACTCAGCCACAAAGGCCTACACTCAGCCAACCAAGGCCTACACTCAGAGATCTTAATCTCCTACACTCAGGCTCTCAAGCCCTACCCTCAGCCTTTATAATTATAGGCTTACAATTCACTCAGATCCAAAGGATCCTACAAGTTAAAAATGTATTACAAATATTAACTCAACAACTCAAAAATAAAAGAGGGGAGTTGAGAGTTTCTTGATGAGTTCTTGGAAGAACTCAGCTGGATTCAATCTGACTTAGCTTTCTTCAAAGCTTCTTGAGTAGAACTGAATAAGACTGAATCCTCCTGCAGTTGTTCCTTGACCTCTGCCACTTAAGATCCAGAATGAATCTGAATCCTTCTTCTCAGCCTAGTTCCAAAGGCTGATTTCTTGGATGGAGCCCTCTCTCTCCAACTTCTTAGATCTGCACTTGGACTGCAAGATCTTCTTGTGTTGATACTCTATGTACCACTTTTATAACTTGTTCTTCAACAATGTGATGCACTTGAACAACAACAGTTTCTGTAAACTGTATGAGCCTATTTATAGGCCTTCTTCATGATAACCGGCTGATCCGGTCCATAACTGACTTCTGATATCTCTGACAGGTGCTGTAGACCGGCTGGAACGGCAGCTGTCAAGTCATCCAGTCATTTCTTGAAAATCTCTAACTGTCTGAAAGTGTCGAGACTTTCTGTCTTTAAGTGTCGACACTTATAGACCAAGTGTCGACACATACTGTGTAAGTGTCGACACAAGTCTACAAGGTGTCGACACAACTCCTTGTATGTCTCGACACAGATTCTTCTTCAGGTGTCGACACTGAAATTGAGTGTCGACACAAGTACTTGATCTTCTATCTTTAGCTGAATTCTTCTAAGTGTCGACACATCACCTTTGTGTCGACACATCTTCATGTGTTGTAACTGTTAAGTGTCGGCACTGCTTCTTGGTATCGACACATAGTCTTTAATGTCGATACTTGCTGAGTGTCGACACAGCTCCTTATGTCGACACACCTTCTTCTTGTTGAGACTTCAGCTGAGTGTCGACACATTCCCTTAGTGTCGACACTTGTACTTAGAATAATTTTGTTGATCTTTCTGATCTTTGCTAAGTATCGACACAGTTCCTTGTGTCGACACTTTCTTCAAGTGTAGAGTCTTCAGCTGAGTGTCGACACATTGTGCTGGGTGTCGACACTTACTTCAAGTGTTGACTCTTCTGGTTGTGTGTCGACATATTGTTCTGGGTGTCGACACATACTTCAAGTGTTGACTCTTCTGGTTGTGTGTCGACACATTGTGCTGGGTGTCGACACATACTTCAAGTGCTGACTCTTCTGTTGAGTGTCGACACATTGTGCTGAGTGTCGACACTGTAACTTGGTCTCTGCAGACTTTTGCTGAGTGTCGACACAGCTCCAAGTGTCGACACTTTCTGGTGTAGACACAGCTTCACTGGGTGTCGACACAGCTCCTTGTGTCGACACTTTCTGTCTGCACTTTTCTTCACTGAGTGTCGACACAGCTCCAAGTGTCGACACTTTCTGTCTGGTGTCGACTCTGCATCCCAGGTGTCGACACAATGTCTCCAAGTGTCGACACTGCTTGTCTGGGTGTCGACACAAGTCTTTTTAAATGTCGACACTTTCTCTCTAGGTGTCGACACATGGACTTAGAAACTTTTTGCTTCAGTCCAGTGATTTCTTAACCTGCACAAGTAAACTCAACATACATCAAATACATTATGATGTATATCATTGAGTTGGGTGAGGCTTCTTCAAATCAGGTACATTTGACCAATGTACCCAACAATATGTATATCCGCACAACGCGGATATAACATATTTTCGCGCTTATTCATACCAGCCGTTGGATCCGTTGGATTAGATCCAACGGATGGGATTAAGCGCGAAACGGTAAAAAGGAGCAGCGAGCCTAGGTCCGGGATAGCACGCTCGGGCAAAAGAGCCTGCTTGTGCACGCTTTATTAGTGTTAGGGAGGATTGCAATATAAATAGCAATCCCCCTTTGTTACTGGCGGTGTGGGACTAAAGTCCCGAATAGTACCGCACCACCCAATCGGTGTTGGACTTTAGTCCTAAACCGCCAGTAACAAAGGGGGATTGTTGTTTATATAGCATTCCCCCCTATCACTAACAAAGCGTGTGCGCGCAAGAAGGCTGTCTCGCGCGCGTGTGAGACCCAGTATGGACCACGGTGCGATCCCGTGTATGGGCTCGCTGCTCCTTTTTATTGATCTGTGCTTGATCCTAGCCTTTGGATTAAATCCAACGGGTGGAAGGAGGTACGCGGTAGGTTGTAATATATGGTAGGAATCATATGCGCAGAGAATTCCCTGCGAAGGTGCGAACAGTGCACCATCCGTCGTCCATGGAGGGATCATCCAACGACAGAGGTCTTCTCAGCGCCGCCGCCGCCGGCTGCGGGCTCGCCGGGCACCGGCCGCCCGGGGTTCGTCGGCGTGCCCGCCGACCAACCCCGGGCGGCCGGTTCCCGGCGAGCCCGCAGCCGGCGGCGGCGCTAAGAAACATTCTAATTTTTTTGCAGCGCCGCCGGCGGCGGCTGCAGGCTCGCCGGGCACCGGCCGCCCGGGGTTCGCCGACGAACGGTCGGCGGCCGGTGCCCGGCGAGCCCGCAGCCGGAGGCAGCGGGGCTGCAAAGTTCTCTTCGCACGAGATCCTGTGCGAATGTATTCGCACAGGATCCCGCCCCATATATATATATATATATATATATATATATATATATATATATATATATATATATATATATATATATATATATATATATATATATATATATATATTTATTTTCACTCCTATATAGGAAAACTTGTCTTTGGTGCAACATTCAAAAATGCCAAGTATATCCTCATTTTTATATTTTAATGACTTGATATATATTACAATTTAATTCAAAAAAAAATATAATGTCTATTCAAATAATTACACTATCCCCAAATTTAGAGTAATCATGAAAATCCATTAAAATTAAAACTTTTTAGTAAAGCTTCTACACTTACTATGATAAACTATCATTAGACATGTCAGCGGGCTATTCGAGGAAGGTTGTCATTAGGCATATCAATGATATTTTTGAGGTGATGACATTAAATCAATCAACTTTATTAAAGTCAAAATTAATATTTTTAGGTCAAAACGTATATTGTTTTACAGAATAAAAATTGTAATATTTATGTATATTTTTTACGGTCATTTTGAGTGCACATATGTATATGTTGGGGGTGAAACCCGCCTTGATGGGCGGGCGAAACCCGTCGTTACCGGTCGGGTACTGTCGCCCATGGCCATAGGGGCGGAGGCACGTGTCGAGCACTCGTGTATATATATATATATATATATATATATATATATATATATATATATATATATATATATATATATATATATATATATATATATATATATAGATATATATATATATATATATATATATATACAGAGAGAGAGAGAGAGAGAGAGATAGAGAGAGAGAGAGAGAGAGAGAGAGAGAGAGAGGGAGGGAGAGAGAGAGAGACAAGCAACTCCGCACGGGCTTCACTCATGCTCGCTGACACTTAGAGGGTTGCGCCCGCATTCGAGCGGGCTGCTCACGCCTATGAGCAACATATAAATATAGGTACTCGAAATGACCGTAAAAAGTATAAATCAGATTACAATTTTTATTTTGTAAAAAAATATACGTTTTGACGTAAAAATTTTAATTTCTCCCCCTCTCTCTATCCCTCCCTCTCTCTATCCCTCCCTCTCTCTCTCTATCCCTCCCTCTCCCTTCAGCCGTTTCTCTCTCTCTCCCTCTCTCTTTTCCATTAAATACATAACATCTCCCTTTCTCTCTCCCTCTCCCTCCCGCGCTCTCTCCTTCCGCCCTCAGTCTCACTCTCTCTCCCTCTCTTTCTTCAATAAATACATAATACCTCACTCTCCCTCTCCCTCCCGCGCTCTCTCTTTCACCCCTCTCAATCTCTCCCTCTCTCTCATGTCGCTTTAAGAGGACTACAAATATTCTCTTTTCTTCTCTCCCTCTCTCCTCAATCTTTCTTTCTCTCTCTCTCTCTCTCGATATAGCTGATGAGATTAAATCTGCACTTTTATCAAATGCCTGAGGGGGAGAGTTTGGTGTGCTTGAAGATATGTATATTGATATATATGATAGATATATAGGAATAATAATCAAAACTTCCCCTAGAAGTTAGCATAATTATATATTGCACCCCTCTTATTATTGAAATTATAAAAACCTCTCCTGAATGTTACAAAATATAACATTAACCTCCCCTGTAGTTCACATTTCATAACATTGATGCAAAGAATCGTGATTAATTGAAGTACATAGATGAAAAAAATGTATATCTTGTTCCTCGGTATAGTTTAAATTTGTTAGTTTCAAAGAATTATATATGGTTCTTTAAAAAAAAGAATCCCACACTATATTAAATATCTTAGCGAGCATTCCACTTTTTTTAATTGCTCCACTTAAGATTGGGTCACTATTCCACATCAATCCCAAATTTTTAGGCTATCTATGAGTATATAACTGCTTTATATGAAAACTAAGGACGGCCAAGTACCTGCAGGAAAATAATTTTTTTTATTGCATCTCGCTGGTCCATTAAATAGCGCCAACCTTTGATTCGAAGGGACTAACTGCCCAGCCAAGGTGCATGTAAGGTGCAGCACCTAATGCCCGCCTGTTGCTTAGTACGGGACTTTGCGCATTCGATCTGAAAATAAACTTCCGCTTCCAAAATTATAAATAATCGTGATTAATTGAAGTATTTAAATTTATTATAGGAAAGAATATGAATGTAGATTCTGACAGAACATAGGTTAAAAGTGCCCGGTAAAAGCAAAAGTGTCTCGAATAACATGTAATCAGATAATAAAATGGAATGTTTAAAGCAAATTCAACAAGTATTAGGCTTAACTAATAATCGAATTAAAGAGGATGGCTAATCGAATCATGGCTCCCACAGTTTAAATATCAGAACTCGGATATTCAAAACCGTCAACTTTTAGAGCTCAGATTGATTTAAATCAAACATATATTTCGTTTAAAGTATAATATACGATAAAAAACTATGACAGTATATATATTACATACTGAATATGTAATTAACAATGAATTACTATCAATCAATTTGCCTATGGTGGAAAAGAGAATACTAAAATGAATGTGTGAATGAGAAATTACTATATTAAAGAGTGAGCTAGTACTTCTTGAAGAAAAAAAAGATGTCCTATTAGCAAATTCATTTCCGCTTCTAGCAAACCCAAAAAAATCCGGTTCGACACTTTTTCACATTTTAATCTTTACTAAAAATTACAACTAGCAAACCAAACCAATTACTCTAGGTGCCCGACCCCATACCTTTGCCTTTGCGATTTTCGCATCGAGCATTGCAGCGCTGGTTCCCGGCATAGAAATGGGATCAGGTGGAACATGTCCGTCAATCCATCTCAAAGAAAGCAGCCGAAACGCAACCCCAAAAAGAAGAAATTCTCCAAAACCATTATCATTCACCAACGCAGATGATTGATTAGAGAATCATAGAAATTACAGCCCTAAAAAGTTGACCCAAAAAAAAACATAATGCATCGCCAAGCTAATGTTGGGTTTTGCTATATGTCACAACAATTGTGCGCAGCAGAAATGGAACAAGAAAACCGAAAAATATGGATCTAGCGATGAACATTGATCAAGAAGTAAAATACAATTAATAAAATTATATTTTTGAGGGATTGAGTCAATACACAATCAAGGTGCTCCGATGAAGTCCAACGAACGGCAACGGCCGGAGTTCCGAGCGCAGAATAGTGTCCACGCCTCTACGGATATCCACACAAGCACAAAGAACCCGTAGACTCTTGCCGCGCAAGATCTAGGTTGGAAGAAGATTCGCTCTCAACGTCTCCACGGACTACTAGATCTGTTAAAGGAGAGGCGGCGGTGACGAATACGGCGCTTAGGAAACAATTTTCGGTGATGTACAGGAACGGCGGATGGTCGACGGAGAGATCGGATCGAGCGATGAACATTGATCAAGAAGTAAAATACAATTAATAAAATTATATTTTTGAGGGATTGAGTCAATACTCAATCAAGGTGCTCCGATGAAGTCCAACGAACGGCAACGGCCGGAGTTCCGAGCACAGAATAGTGTCCACGCCTCTACGAATATCCACACGAGCACAAAGAACTCTTAGACTCTTGTCGCGCAAGATCTAGGTTGGAAGAAGGTTCGCACTCAACGTCTCCACGGACTACTAGATCCGTTAAAGGAGATGCGGCGGTGACGAATACGACACTTAGGAAACAATTTTCGGTGATGTACAGGAACGGCGGATGGTCCACGGAGAGATCGGCTTTCACGACCTTGGCGGAACTGTTCCGTCGTCGGCAGGAAGAAGAAGAGGCCAACTCGCTCGATTAGGTCAAGAAAAATTACGTCACCTGCTCGATTTACTGTTTACATCATATATATACAGTAGACTGAAACTTCTGATACCCGCAGAACACGCCCAACCGGACTTACAGGAAATAAACCAGATGGTACAGAATTCGTCGAGTATAGACGTCGATACACCATGAATCAAAAGCTATTCGTCAAAATAGGACGTGTATACTCGACGAATCGAGGCAAAGCAAATCGTCTAAGCATCAAGGCGATATACGACGAATCAGAGTCTAACTCGTCGAAATTGTCATGACGATACTCTACGAACCAAGTCCAATTCGTCGACATAACACTACGATACTCGACAAATTCAAACAGACTCGTTGAGATGTCACGACTATACTCGACGAATTCAAGACTATTCGTCAAAATCTTAAGACTATACTCCACGAATTTCCCTTGGATTCTTCCGGCCACTTACCAAATGACCCAAATTCACAATACAAGTCCCGGAATGAAAATCCTTCACATCCAGAACGTCATAGGCTTGGTCATTCACTCATATCACATATGAGTAAGGCAAACACAAATCTTTCCAACTTCTCCAATGTTGTTACGTGCGACCTCATAGGCTCATATTGCGTTGGCAATGAGGATACATGTTTGATCACTTTCAGATAATCATGGTAATATCAACAGCTCAATCATGGGGCTCCTGTGTGTAGATATGTAATCAATGTGAGCTTTAAGAGTTCTCATCAAACACTCATCTTCACCAACTCCATTGCAACTCAAATTCACATTCTCCCCATCAAAACCCTAATGAAACTATAGTTCTTCAAGGAGAAATCCTGAAGCCATTTGAAAATGGCAAAGATGATGAAAATCAAGCCCCAATTCCGAAAATCTTCTGTTATAGACCGAGTATGACAAGGGTTGCGGCCTCGACCTCGAGGACAAGGTCGATTTTTATGGACGGTATAGTGTTACGCGGTCACATTCACCCAAGTAGACCCCTGTCGTCAAAATGTATGCAACACACATATGGAAGCATCCATGGTCGCGAGCACATTCACTCAAGTGCACCCCCGTCATCATAATTTATGGAGCACATATATGGAAGCCACCTTGATTGACTATCTTATAATTAATTCGTATGAATTAATTAATTGATATTGATTAATTCATACTAATTAATAGCAATCAATTAAGTTAATTATTTTGTATTTTCTTATTTGGTTGTCTTTTGTACTTCTTTGTTTGAGTGCCTTTTTATTTCCTTATTTGGTTGTCCTCCCTCATCTATATAAAGCAGAGGTGTTTATGTGAGAAGTTCTCTTGGAATTTATGAAGGTTTTTATGGTTGCTCCCTAATTTCATCTATTCTCTTACTCCTTCCTTCTCGTTCACCCCGCCGGTCCTTCCCCTTGCCAGATTCCTCCTGGAATTAATCCGTGATCCTAACAATTGGTCCGACCTGCCACACCACCCGCGATCTCGCCGCCGGTGCACCAAATATTTGTGCACGGCTATTCCGCTCTTTTCTAGAACGTAGCTACATCACGAATTTGCCGATCCACGCCAGTTTTCCGCCCGATCCCGCACCAGCGCCTGTTCCGCCAAATCATTGACGCGTCGTCCCATAATCCCAACGATTCGCGCGTGAAGTCCCCCGCTCCGCTCCACTATATCCTGATTGACATGTCTCGCGCATCCCCGCCGCTCGCGTCCCGATCCCAACTCGCACATGTCCGACATTCTGCAACCCTGCTCCGTCGAAGCCCCGCCAGATCGCCTACCCCGCCGACTCTCTCCTCTCCGCTGGTTTCTGCCTGCGCCCAGATCAACCGGCCTCCACCCGGAATCCCTGGATCCCGCCTAGAACCGTCGGCCTCCGCCTACTGTCACACCAATCTGCTCGATTCTGCCCAGACTCCGCTCAATTCCACCCAGAACCACCATTCACGGCCGTTCCAACACTATTCCTCCGGATTCCGCCCAGCTTCCGTCGCTGTCATTTCATCAACTCAACCCCCTATCGGCCGCTCCCCATTAGATCTGTCATTTCTACACACCAATCGGTCAGAATCATCTCCAGTCTACCTCCTTGGCAACATGGTCGCCGCCCAATCGGTCGCACCCAGACCGTCGTTCTAACCATCGGTGGACAACAACTCTCGACTGGATTTTTCTGTCATCCTTGCACAAATCCTAACCACATGTGCCCCTCTCCACATAGAATCCAACCGTCTCCTCTCTCTCGATAGACGGTCCTTCGCAACCTCCCTCAAGGCTCCCTTCCCTAGGTCGCCTCCACCCCGGTTGCCTCCTGCACCATGCGACAGTTATAGTCATGTCGTACCCAACATTCCTCTATGAAACAAATCGGCCCCTCCGCCCCGCAGTTGATCCTCCCGTCAAAAGTGCATCGTCTGCTGATGTACCACCTCTCTCCACGGTGGTTATCCATCCACCGCTTTTGTCACCTCTCTGGTCACCTTCCCTGCAGCATCAGGTAAACTCGCTGCCTCTACTACCGGCTTTTACTCCGCCGGCTTCAATCCTGTCGCCCCCTCCGGCTATCTCACCGCCTCCTCTCCCGGCTTGCGCCTTGGAGGCCCCGGCCTTACCGCTTCCTCCGGCCGCATCGCCACCTCTTGTACCACCCAGTGCTCTGCTGATCCCAACGGATCCGTTCCTGTTTTCGGTCATCGCGTCTTCGACATCCTTGTGGTTGATGCACACCACTGCTCCGCCGACCTTGCAGAAGCCCTTACTTCTGCCGACCATCATTCCGGTGGCGCTGCCGCTACTCACCACCACTGTTGTCGCTGCTGCATGCTTCCATCCTTGTTCTGGCGGGAAGTCAAGGTACCCGATGATCCTCCTGTCGAACACGCACTGGCCCTGCCGATCCTCTATCGTACTCTCGGTGACAAAGCACTTACAGGCACGGGGTGAAGAACTTCCCACTGCACACCGCATGCCATCAAAATTCTTCAAGATCCTGACAAGGGTTGGGGCCTCGACCTTGAGTACAAGGTCGATTTCCAAAGACAGTATAGTGCTACGCGGTCACATTCACTCAGTTGTACCCCTCTCGTCAAAATGTATGAAGCGCACATATGGAAGCCTCCATGGTCGCGGGCACATTCACTCAAGTGCACTCCCTTCATCATAATGTACAGAGCGCACATATGGAAGCCGCCATGATCGACCTTATTTTAATTAATTTGTATGAATTAATTAATTGATATTAATTAATTCGTACTAATTAATAGCAATCAATTAAGTTAATTATTTTGTATTTTCTTGTTGGGTTGCATTTTGTATTTTCTTGTTTGAGTAGCTTTTTTATTTTCTTGTTTGGTGGCCTTCCCTCATCTATATAAGGGGAAGGGATTTATGTGGGATTAATTAATTGATATTAATTAATTCGTACTAATTAATATCAATCAATTAAGTTATTTATTTTGTATTTTCTTGTTGGGTTGTTTTTTGTATTTTCTTGTTTGATTAGCTTTTTTATTTCTTTGTTTGGTGGCCGTCCCTCATCTATAAGGGGAAATGATTTATGTGGAAAGTTATCTTGGAATGTATGAAGGTTTTTAGGGTTGCTACCTAATTTCGTCTATTCTCTTCCACCTTCCTCCTTGCCCACCCTCATCGGCCCTTTGCCTCGTCGGATTCCTCCTGGAATTTATCTGTGATCCTAACAGAAACTTTCGTGCGTAAAATCACTGCCGACCGTTGAACTTTAATCAAACTGTAAATCTAATTTGACGTTGTACTCTTTAGCGTTTAACAAGTTGAACTATTGCAAGTTTCGTACATCCACGCACAAAATTACAATAATAATTTATGAAATAACGGCAATAAAAAAGATCAAACGGTCAAGGCAAGCTTATCAATATCATAAAATTAATCTAATGTGTTGGGGCAAGTAGAAGGATCCGGATCCTCTCCATTTCAAATGAAATGGAGGGGATCCATTTCATATCTAATGGATAAAATCTGTCCAAAAAAGATCTAGTGGACAAAAATTTTCTGAATAAAAAAAATTATAAAAGGATAGGTAAAAGAGAACCCGTTGGATCAAAAAGAAAAGGATCTTGTCCGTGAAATGGATCCCCTCCATTTCATCAGAAATGGAGAGGATCCTGGAGCCAAGTAGAAAGGGTTGGAGTTTACCCAACCAAGTTGCAAACTACGACTAGGAGTAGCCAATTCAAGCACAGTGGCACCGGGGTGAACTTTAGCGGACGGTTGATGGAGGGAAAATCCTGATGTTGACGTCAGTCGTTGGTGAGAGAAGGCGTTCAGAGCGGGGATCGTCGGAAAGGGAAGGGTCGACGGAGACCCTTGTTGGTTGGAGTGAAGTACGTGGTCTGGTTGTTCTGATTGTGTTGGAATGGTGTATCTTGCTCACTAGAAGAGATTGGATTTGTGAAGGATAGTCTCGGGTTGATCGTCAACATTGTTGGGCATGCCTTGCCAGCGCCGAGAGGTGGTAGATTGGGAGGAAATCTAGGGAGCTCATTGTTTTTCAGGGAAGACGACCTAAAGGCAAGGAACATGATTGGGAATGATGGCCTCTCTAGATTTACGAGGAAAATGATTTCAAGAATAGTTTCCTCAATATTTTCCGGTTCCCTTTTTCTCTGCCAGAGCTGCTCCTTTAATAGAGTTTTAGACAACTCGTTTATGATGGTTCCCGAATTCCTTCAAATATCCATTTTCCAAATATACCTCTCTCCAATATTCCTTTCGAAAAAAATCCTGACCCTATTACCAGCTTGTTGTTTGATGACTTTCCAAACATTTTATTTCCTAAATAATTGATTCCCAGAATCGTGTGGATTTCTCTTTAGGATGAGTTTGGACATTCTTTTAAATTCTAATTCTTCCTTAAATCTATGCGTCCTTAAATATTTTAAGCGTATCTCTTACTTCCTAACTACTAAAATTGCCGAACCATTTATTCATGATCTCATCAGGTGGTCAAACCATAAGCCGAAAATACAAATTGTTTTGTAAGAAAGAAAAATATATTACATGAAATAAATAATAAAAGAAAAAATGGAATAAGATGGTATCATGCATCGTTGAATGCAACGGAGGATGCATCAATTCCCTCGGGGTTGATACAGCTCGACCCTGACGAGAACTCATGAAAACTGACAACGTAGAGATCGGGTCGTTGTTATTGTAACTCGGCGGTGCTAATCCAAGGTTCTCCGTGTCTAGTCCTGATGCTAAGTTTGGTGGTACATCTAGAGTTGCAATATGTAACTTTATGCGCTTCCGATCTTGAAAAAAACGAAACCTCCTTTGCAGTAGTTTGTGATGTCCTCAAAGTAAGACTTCACTTCTTGCAATAAGCAAAAACTCAATCTCTCTCTAAAATGTACAACTCACTACGATAACGATCGACCATGAATTTATAATTTTCAAAGATTGCTCGCAAATAATTAGCAATAATTGTATGCAACTCTTTTAAATAATTAATATGAGTTTGTGCATCGAATGAAATACATTCAAGGAATCGTAGATGTTGGCGGTCAAGTAGGTGGGGTTAAAAACACCATAGATAATCTCAACAGAAGATTTATTAAGGGATCAATTTTTAGAATTACTAAATGTAAATTTTGTCTGTGGCAGTACAAGATCCCATTGCATTTATTTCTCCCTAATTAAACACCTAAGAATATCTTTCAACCTCTTATGAACGACCTTGGTCTGTCCACCGATTAGAGGGTAAGAAGCGCTATTATACTCAAGTTTGGTTCCCATTCGACCACATAGTGTGATCCAAAAATACGACATAAGATATTTATTATATCGATACAACTTAACATGCCCATGCCAAAATGAAAATATGGTTAATAAAAGTACAATCTCCAAATATGAAATCGATATAGTGAGGTGTGTGGAATAAGTGAACATCAGATATGATATGCGAATACTGAAAAATACAAAGTGGCATTTCTAAAACAAATAAATGTGGGATCGAGCCTAGGTCATGTGGGGTAGGTGACATAACCATATCACGACTTTCTTCATGGGGTGGGGTTTCAGGAGGGTGTGCGGTAAGTAGTAAAATGGTGGAGTCAACAAAAAGTGAACTAGAAAACATAGAGGCCCTCTCGTGTATCCTTAGAATAAGACAGTTCTTCTGGGAAGAAGAACAATCTCGTGTATATGGTGCTCGAAGGAATGAGAGTTCCATGTGCCGTCATGCATGACATGTCAGTCGCACTGCCAATATCTAGTAGAAAGTGAGAGGAAAAATATTTGAGTGATTTATTCTTCCACATAAGGGGCTTTAAATAGGATTACAACATGACTCAAAGACACTGATAGCCGGTGTGGGACAAAACACAAATACACCTAAATACTCTAATAACCCGACATTGACCCGATAATTCCAACTTTCCCCCTCAAGCTGAAGGGGGGGGGGGGAGGGCCTTCAGCTTGGACACAACAAATAACGGCAATGGAGGCAGATGATGCGGGACAAAACATCAGACGAGCCACCAGGAGAAATTCCAAACCGGGGAATCATGTCGGGGACATAGTCACACACGATGCTGACCCACACAGGACGTAGGACCCACACACGACGTGGACTCATTGAAAAATGATCAACCCACATCACCTACACACACAACATGCGAAAGAGAACGAAAGATGTTGAACAAGTCATCAAACGAGTGATCGAGGATAATCCGTCGGGGATAATTTGTTAGTGATAATCCGAATAAAAATGGTCCCTCGCGACACAGTAATGCACGACACGGTCCCACACGACATAACCCAAAGAGAATAGAACACCAACATCAATCGCCTCCCCAACACATGACCAATCAAAAGAAAACATGGGGAGACACAAAAAATGGCAATGCAACATAAGCTTAGAGGCCGTGTGGGACTAAGGCAAACAACGGGAAGGATCATCCGGTTCGCATCATCCCAACACTCCCCCTCACGTGGATACCTCATGCATATAGGCATAACACGGCGATATGAAGCAATTAATAACAACAGAAATCAAAAGACCACATAAAACAACCAATAAACAACAAAACATCAACATCGATGAGATATAAACACCCTCAGAAGCGGATGCAGTGGCTGGAGCATCGTTGATGATCAATGGGAAGAAGCTATGCAGAGATAGCAGCGTAAGAAGCTACGCAGAACAGCGACACTGCAGCAACAATGATAGAGAAACATCGGCGGCGGAAGAGGATCGGACAGGGACGATCGAAGGGGAAACAGTCAACGTATCAATGGAAGAAGCCGTTCGGAACAGGCGTCGATGGAAGAAGAGGCCACCCGAAATCAGAGCCATTAGCATCAATTGGAACGTCGACTGGAGAAGACAACGACACTATGGGAGAAGCAGCGGCAGGACGGGAGAAGCAGTCGAGGACGATGGTACAGCACTGTTGGGTACATTGGAAAATGTGTAGCAGATTTGGTGAAGCCTCACCTAACTCAATGATATACATCAAGTTATATTTGATGTTATGTTGAGTTATCATGTGCAGGTTAAGAAACATGGAAAGGAAAATTTTCTAAGTATAGGTGTCGACACCTGGGAAGAGCTGTGTCGACACCAAGGGCTAGATTGTATAGACATCCAGAATTTGTGTCGACACATAGAAAATCTGTCGACAACGCTGTGTCGACACCAAGGGCCAGATTGTGTCGAGATCCAGAATTGGTGTCGACACAGAAAATCTGTCGACAACGCTATGTCAACACCAAGGGCCAGATTGTGTCGACATCCAGAATTTGTGTCGACACATAGAAAATCTGTCGACAACACAGTGTCGACACTAAGGGCCAGACCTGTGTTGACATTATTAGGAGCTGTGTCGACACACAGAGAAGCTGTCGACACACTCCAGAATTCTGTCGACAATGAATGTGTCGACACACAGAACTTGTGTCGACACACACCAGAATTCTGTCGACACCAACTTTTTCAAGACAAGGAGTGTTTGTGTCGACACACAGTACTAGTGTCGACACATTCCACAGAAGCTGTGTCGACAAAAACAATACTTGTGTCGACACATGGACTATGTGTATCGACACATATGAAGAATTCAGTCGACATTCTCTACTGCTGAGTCAAAGTTCAATGAAGGCTGAAGTAATACAAGTGAAGACTTGACAGCTGTCATTACTAACATTACTGTCAGACCTGTCAGAGGTGTCAGAAGACAGTTTAAAACCGGAACAGCCGGTTACCATGGATGAAGCCTATAAATAGATATGCTCACTCAACAATCATATAAGACAGATAACAACAAGAAGAAGAATAACAAATAACAGATAGCTGATCTATTATTTTCTCTGAAGGATTGAGAATCCAGAAGAAGAGAAAGAAACAGTCAACAGATTGTAGAGAAAGAAAAACAAGAATGAGAGAAGATCTCATCCAGTGAAGGCAGATCCTGAACAGTTTGCCTGAAGAATTCAGATTAATTTCTAAAGGAGGAAGATTGACGATCAACTGTAACATCAAGAAGATCAACCCTACTGTGTTCAGATTCAAGAAGCTTTGAAGAAAGCTAAGTCAAGTTGATCCTTAAGAAATCAGTTCTATCAAGAACTGATCTAGAAGCCTTCAACCAATTCTCTCTCCATCTGGTTGAAGATTTCAACAACTTTTCATCAATAATTTTGTAGGATCTGTACTAGATCTGTGTGTAGGAGATTTACATCTCTGAGTTGTAAGCCTAACTTATAAAGGCTGAGGTAGGGCTGTGTGCCTAAGGTAGGGGAATCTATTCCCTGAGTTGTAGGGCTGTGATAGAGGCTGAGGTTGGGCTGTTGCCTGAGTTGTAGGAGTGGAGTGTCACTCTGAGTTGTAGGCCTGTGGAAGAGGCTGAGGTAGGGCTTGTGCCTGAGTTGTAGGAGTGTGGATTCACTCTGATACTACAACATTTTTGGTCTTTAGCAACATTTGAAAACCGTTGCCTAAAATCGCAAAGCGTTGTCAAAACATTGAAAACTGTTGACATAGGGGTGTATGCCTATGCCCGTGTTACCAAAGACCTAAGGCAACATTTTTCACATATTTAGGCAACATTACTTTAAACAGTTGTCTATATCCCTAGTAAAGGCAACAGTATTTACATGGACCTATTGCAACATTTCAAAATGTTTATAGTTATATTTAATAAATATTGTCAAAACTAATTAATTAATAAAAAATATATAAATTTTGAAAAACATGAAAATAAATTGAACTTCAAAAACCAACAGGTTATATCATGAGACTTTTTTATACCGCATAAATATATAACAATTTAACAAAACAAATATTTTCATTTAGAATAATGTTGCACATGCTTTATCATTAAATTAACAACCCATTATTTAGCATCAAAATTTACCAAAATACATCAAGTTAATTAAATATTACAGTACAAAAAAACAAAATTATCTAAATCAGCTTAAACATCAAATGATCTTCATGGTATGAGATCATCATATTGCAACTCCTCATTTTTCTCCACAACATGCATCAAGAACTTTCTGCACAAAATAAAATAATATATATAAAGATTATGTTGTGTCAGACATCATTTAGCATCAAAATTTCCCAGTCAGTGGAAAGATACCCACCAATAGCAGAGCACTCTTAGTCTCAAGGTCATCAAGCATAACCTCCCATTCTTCTCTGAATGTTTGCATTTCAGTTGATATAGTGAAATTCTACAAAAGGAAACATGAAAAGCTTCATCAGTATTGCATTTATATGAAAAACAAATTTATACATTTTATGTAAATATAGCTTTCAATTTCAAGAAACTCTGCAACTAACTCTTCAATTTTAAGATCAGTTAAAGGTGCCTAAAAGTTTAAGACAAGCAATGCCTAAATAAAACATACATGTAAATTACTTTAGACTAGGGATAGACCAAAAGAACCACTTTCATTGTTAAGTCTAGAATAATAAAAGCGTGCATTTCAGCTACAAAAACTATTTTTTACAAGTCCTTTCTACATTTATCAGCAATTTGTCATATCTCTGATTTTCATGCTCCGTGGTCTCTCTTGTTGCAATCATTTGCGATGCTTATACGGATGCATCACGACGACTTGGAAGCGAGGTTGAAGATATTCAGGACAGTGGACATGAGCTCATTGGCATCGCCAAGACCGTTCAACATTGGCGCCCTTATCCAATGTTACTAAGTTGTCATGGAAAAACTATAAAGTCATAAAGAGTATACACCATTGTCCGGTTGAATATCCATTTTAAGCTTTTATAACTTATACATAAGCACAATGATTTAATACTAATTTTTTTTAGATCTGCATGATTAGGTAATTTATATCCTTCTCTACTAATTCTAATAATAGTCAATCCCTCACTAAACATAATCTTTAATATACCTTGACACAACATGTTCTGCCTAACAAACACCAAAACACACACAAACACCTACAACACACACATACAACAAGGTAGGGTAATGAGGGACATTATCATAATATGAGAAGGATGGTGTTCCTCCTATGAATAGAAGATTGTAAATATGCGTTCAAGTGGTTTGGTCACATGCAAGAGAGCAACTAGTATGGTATATATGTACATAGAATTAAGTTTAAATGTTGGGGATAATAAATGAGTAAACCAAATAGAACACCATTTTACTTACAAAATGTCAAGCAAAATAGAGTTAACTGTTTAAGTAGAACTACATCAACATATTAATGATGTTCATAATTTGTAAATATGTTCATCTTCCGGTACCATTCCCCTCCTGAACAGCCCAAACAACCATCCTATTTCTCTCTGCATGGAGTCCAACACAGCCATAACCTTCAGATTCAGCATCCAGTCTGTGTAATTACGACGCATTTGTATCGTGGAGCCACGCCTGCCGCTACAGCCATCAGATTCCTCGTGCCATGTGAGTTTTAAATTTAATGTGTTATGTTATTTTGTATTAAATCGTTGATGATATCTTTTATTTTTTTGTGAACTCAAATCTTGAATGTGTTTTTGTTCCATTTCATATAAGTCTATAAATTTTATTCTTGAAATTCGTAGTGGATAGCACCTCGAACAAAGACGAGTGTGATTTTTGTTGTACTCCAAAAATGTCAAAGCTTAACTTGTGTATATTTGCAAAACTTATAAAATTTAATTTGCTAAAGTTTATTTTCCGGATAATTAATTTTAAAACATGCACACGTCATTTAGGTTGAGCTTCATCGCATTCAATCCACACATTTGCACATAGGAATGCATTAGCGTATCGACACGTTTATTTTCACATCGGGCCGTCTTGCGTCAGCGTGCAATTCAATAATTAATTTCAAAGGAACCTATAGATTGATTTTTTTAAGAGGAGCAGAAAGTGACGTGACCTCGTCAAAACATAGAAATTAAAAGCACGAAAAATATGCATAGTAGATGTTAGAAACATATTGCAAAGAAACTCCATTTATGCAATTACCCGTGGAAGAAATAAATTACTAAAGAAATTGGACTTAAATCTTCAAGTGTAGTAAAAATGACGTAAAAACTAAGTCAAAAACTTTCTCATCATGTAATCAGCACAGAAATAAACTTTTGGGTGATTGATGAATCAGGATATCTGATCATATATATCTAGTCAAAGAGCATATATGCAATTTGCTTTCTAAAAATCGATTGGACAGAGAGAAAATCCAACCTCTACAGTCTTTTTCTTGTAGAGGGCTTGATAACCATGTTTATCGAGTTCTGGAGCAAAAAATTCTTCAAAATGCTTGCTTTGAACCTGGAAAAATACAACCAATTTCACCTTAATTCCAATTCATGAAAATATGATGATCTATGGTATCAAAGTTCAATAAAAAAAATAAAGTGATATACTCTCAATTTTATAGCAAGCAAATCAAGGATAAAGAACAAGGTTCTTAAAAAAGGAAGAGAAAAAGAGGAAAACAAACTCAAATGCAATGTTAGGAAGTTGCTTATTACGTGATCCAACAGGTGATCTTTCGTGAAAACCACCGCTAATATCCCATTTTGCCCATCGAGGATGTGAGAAGGGGAAAGAGAGAATACCGCAAAATGGAAAATGATGCGTATTGAAAGGGAAACATATTCTTAGCAAAATGAGTTACAAAAAACACAAATAAATAAAAATATGGAAGGGATTGGCAGAACTGCATATGTTTGAACATTTTGAATTATCTTTTGATTTCTTACCTACCTATTAGTTATATTTATATTCATTTCATTACAGTTCACTGCCAAAATTTGCTTGCTTGCGTCATTCATGAATAATTGTCTTATTGAAATAGTTCCCAAGGACAAAGCTCCTTTGAAAGGTACGCTAGAATTCTCATGTAAAAAATGCATTACTTTCTTATCATCATCATTAGCCACATCCCAGCTGGTTTTCACTTTTTACAATTTCATATAAAATCTTGAATTGTAAGAATGATCTATATGAAGCAGCTGGTCATATGACTTGCTTTTGTTTTGTTTACTGAATAGTATGAAATGAACACCTTTTTTCATATGGTTTTTCACATAGTATAGGGCTCCTGAAATATATTTAAGAGATGTTTAAATTTATGAATGTATAACAATGATCTATATGAATCATCCTTGGCATATAGCCATATACCTTGGTCATATTTATTGAGTATCCAATATGAAAAAAAATCTGGGGTTGCTGTGTTGGTTATGAATATTCTCATTGCTGTTCTAAGGATTAACCTTGGTCATATTTTTCCCTCTTCTGATTATGAATATTCCCTCTTCTAAGGATTAACCTTGGTCATATTTTCTCACATAGTATATTGTTGTTCTGATTATGAATTATCCCATTATTGTTCTAGTAATTTTGTTTGTGTGCAATCCTTACCTATTTTCCTTAATAAAATTAATTTTCATAATTGTGGTTGTCATAATGTCATTATCCGGTTAGTTCGACTGCTTCCAACGCTTGTTTTGCAGTGAACACAACAACAACACACATAAACACCTACAGCACACACATACAACATATAGGAAGAATGGAATCCCATCCCTCAACATTTTAGAATTTAAGCACAAAAAAATTGAATCAAACAAGCTAGGTATCAGACACAAGATATGCAGGAGAAGGGGTATAACTCAGCGATAGGGAGAACGGTAGCACAAGATATGCAGAGGAAGAATGTGCAAGAACCCTGTGCTAGGTATCCGGCGGAGAAATTCCGACAGATTTCGTCGTCGATTCGGTGCAATCAGACTGTCGGCGTTGACGGGGAAGAAGCTAGGTCGGTGCAATCGGACTGTCGTCATCGACGGGGAAGAAGATTTTGCACGCCGACGTCGACGGGGAAGAAGATGCACGCGGTATCAGCCGCGTCCGGGGAAGAACCCTGTCATCGCGTCGGGGAAGAGAGGATTGGTGCTAGGTATCAGGGAAGAGATTAGGCGGAGAGTGCGGCTGAAGTAACGTTGAAGCCTGGATTTTGGCTAAGGTTATTAATTAGTTAATTAGGGGTATTTAATTAAGGTAATTAAATATTGATTCGAACTGAAAACGGGTAGATATCTGCAAGTAATCTTATAAGCCCACGTGGGCAAACCTGGTGTGAGAAACAATAGGATCTATCGGGCCGGAATAATAATCAAAATAATCAGCCATGATTGAACAAGCGTTGCCAAAAAATGTGGTTGTTAAATAAAAATTTTATAGTGTAGAGTCGGGAAAGGATTATCGAGGGTTTGTGTACGTGTTAGAAATATTGTTTTTATAAAAATTATTTTTAAAGTAATAATTTGGTGTGGGAGAATAATAATTTTGGTTATTCTGAAAGTAATCTTTAGGCAACATTTTTAAAATATTGCAAATTAATTTTTAAGAAAACAACATATCATAATTGTTGCCTATAGTGAATCCTCGTGAGCAACATTTCAAAAATGTTCCCTATAAGAGATTAGAGAACAGTTTTTGAATGTTGCACAGAAAGTGTTGCTTAAATATGTAAACCTATTGCAACACTTATAAATTGTTCTCTAACAACGTTTAGACAACATTTTTATAACTGTTACCACGTTAGGTGTTGCTAAAGACCAAAAATGTTGTAGTGTGAGTTGTATGAACCATTCTTGGTTCTGAGCTATAAAATCTGTGGATCTGAGAAGAAGGAAGGAAGTTAGGCCGAATCTAGTACACTGCTAGATAGGCGAAGGGGGAAAGTGGATGTACCCATCATTTGGGGAACCACTATAAAACTGATGTACAATCTGTGAATGTTGTGTATGTGAATGTTGTGTTGTATGTTCTGCTGAATACATTGCTAAACTAGATCGAATTATCTGCCTAAATTAGAAAAAGAATTGAACCTATTCACCTCCCCCCTCTAGGTGTATAAAACATCTTGAAACCAATTCTTTCAAGTGGTATCAGAGGGAGGTTACTCAAAGAATAGACCTAACATTCTGATTAGATCTCTAAGGCAGAATTCTATTAGGCAAAATGGGTTCCATAGAGAATCATAAGGAGTTTAGTTTCATGAAGTTACCCATATGCAGGAAAGAAATTTTTGGCATATGGAAAGAAAGAGTTAGATTGTTTATGGATGCTTCGGATCCAAGAATCTACATGACAGTCAAAGAAGGGCCATTCATTCCAATAAAAGTCTCAGTTCTTGATGCAAATCTCAGAACACCAAAGGAATATTCTGAAATGACAAAGGATGAAATCATCTTGGCTATTATGGATTAAAGAGCTCAGAATATAATAGTTAGTGTCATAGATGATTCCACATTCCAAAATTTGATTCACTGCAAGACCTCCAAAGAAATGTGGGACACCCTTATTGTCTATATGGAGGGTTCAGAAGAGGTGAGAGAAGACAAAAAGTCTATGTTGAATCAGGAATATGAAAGTTTTAGACAATCTAAAACAGACAGTATAACTGAATGTTACAAGAAATTCTTCAGAATAGTTAATGAATTGATGTCATATGGAAGAATATTCAGTACATATGAGTTAAATGATAAGTTTCTAAGATCATTGACTAAATACTGGGACACTAAGATTTGTGCCATTAGGGAAGTGGCTAGACTAGCAGAAATTTCACCTCCAATATTATTTGGCAAACTGCTTTCATATGAAATGCAGCTGATGGTCAGAAAAGAGGAGGAGAAAAGTAATAAAATTGATTCCAGAGATAAGTCAGTGGCTATCAAGACTGAAGACATAAGAAAGGATAGGAGTATGTCTCCATCACCTTCTAGGAAAGCTGCAGAAGTTGTTTCAGATAGTTAGACAGTCACAAATCAGATAGTCCAAATTCTGATGAAGACTTAGCAGCTTTCTCAAGATAATTTCAAAGGTTTTTAAAGAAGAAATAGTGGAGATCCAAGCTATCATCCTCAAAATCCAAAGATGATTACTATCAGAAAAAGAAATCATCTAGGAAGGACAGGTATAGCTTTAAACCTAGTAAATTATCTTCAACTAAGATTGTTTGTTATTGCTGCAGCAGGACTGGGCATGTGGTAGCTGATTGTCTTGACAAAAGAAAAGAATCAAATGATACGAAGAAACTAAAGAACAAGGGCAAGAAGGAGAAATCCCTTGTTGCAAAGAAGCAAAAAAGTTGGTCAGATTCTTCATCATCAGATTCTGAGGCTGAAGCTGAAGCTGAAGAATATATAGTACTGTTGGCAACTGAAGAGGATGTAGAAGAGGCCGAATTCTTGAAATGGCTGGATTCAGTAAATGAAATTGAAGAATCTTGTTGTAAAGGGCTGATGGCCTTGACAGAAGAAGATCAATGCCAAGATGAGCCTGGACCTAGTAAGGTAAATAATTCTTCAATAGATTTTGATTACTATACTCGTTCGGAATCAGAAGCATCAACATCAAGAGATGTAGATGAATCTGAATCTGAAGGAGATGTTCATCAACTTATTGATGAATATGGTCACCTGTTGCAATCACTTAAGAAAAGCAGAATCCTTAATAAGGCACAGGCCAAGGAAATTGCTGATCTTAAGCAGGCTGCATTAGATTCAGAAATATTGCTGGATCTAAAGATGAATGAAGTAGCCAAACTGAAAAACATATTTGTTATTCAAATGGGTACTATTACATTCAAGAATGATCAAATCAAAAGTTTGGAAGTCAAACTTTAGAAGGAAAAGGATCTGGTGGCTAAGTTCTCTAAGCCAAAATCAGTTTTACCTTTAATTGATGACTTTATTCCTAAAAAATATAAGACTGGATTGGGCTTTGAGGGAAATGCAAGAGCTGCCAATTCCAAACGAAAAGGCAAAGCCCCAGTATAGCCTCTAGCCTTCATACCTCCCATTTCCTTCAAAAAGGTATGATAGTCAACTAATAGATATGATCATGATATTATACATGGTAATGGTAAGCCTGAAATTCTGAATGACAAGGGTGTAGCTCCAGCACTCAAGCAAAGAACTACTGTACCAACAGTGTTAGGATCAGCTGACAGCAATGTTGTTAGAATTGTACCTAAAAAGAGGTACAATAGATATAATTGTTGGTGTTGTAGTAAGATATGACATTATGCCTTAGATTGCTGGAACAACACTAGTGTCAGGAAGAATGCCAGCTTACCTGTGAGGAAGGGTGCTGGTAAGAATATTAAGTTTCAATCTAACATGAACCTAGAATCCAATAAAAGTTGGGTTTCTAAGGTAAATTAATTTTATTTGTTGTAGGTGGGTCCAAGTTGCCATTGCCCCTATATGGTACTTGGACAGTGGATGTTCTAGGCACATGACTGGAACAAGGAGAATGTTAAAGGACTATACTCCCATAGAGAATGGACCTAAAGTGATCTTTGGTGGATCAGAAAAATTGGTCATTAAAGGGTTTGGTAATATTTCCTCTAGTTCTATAACAATCACTCAAGTGGCTTATGTAAAAGGTTTGAAACATTACTTGATAAGCATAAGTCAGTTGAGTGATCTTGGGTAGGACATCTCAATTATTAAGAATGGGTGTCAGATCAAAAGGACAAGTGATCAGAAGGTGATCTTGTCTGGTTATAGAAAAGGGAATGTTTATTGTTTAAATTTTGATTATGAAAACATGAACTCTCCTGTATGTTTAGTTATAGATAATAAAGCATCTCAGTGTGTCCAATGGCACAAGAGGCTAGCTCATCTGAACTATAAGACTATAGACCAGCTCAATAGTTTAGAGTTAGTGAGGAATGGTCCTCAATTTAAGTGCATAAAAGAGGGTATATGCTCAGCTTGTCAAAAAGGCAAGCAGACCAAATCCTCTTTTCATAGTCTTGATACCAAAGACTCTGTGAGGTGTTTGTACCTCTTGTATATGGATCTATTTGGTCCTATGCCAGTTTATAGTCTAGGTAGGAAAGTGTATACTTTTGTGGTGGCAGATGACTATTCTAGATACACATGGGTTTTCTTTTTGAGGCAGAAATCTAAAACCCCTACTGTCTTTCATAACTTAGTTAAACAAATTCAGAATGAATATAACTATTCAGTGGTCAAAATCAGAAGTGACCATGGAACTGAATTTCAGTCTGAGTGTATGACAAGGTTTTATGAAGAACTAGGGATTCATCAGGAATTCTCCTCACCTAGAACACCTCAGCAAAATGGTATTGTTGAAAGAAAGAATAGAACTCTCATTAAGTCTGATAGAACTTTACTCAGTGACACTTCACTCCCAGAATATTTCTGGGCTGAGGCAGTAAATACTGCTTGTCATGTTCTCAATAGAGCATCTATAACTAAGAACCACAAAAAGACTCCCTATGAGATTTTAAAGGGAAGAAAACCAAATATATCCTACTTTAGGATCTTTAGTAGCAGGTGTTATGTGCTTAACACTGGCAAGTCTCACCTAACTAAGTTTGCTGCCAAATCCCAAGATGGGATATTTGTTGGGTATAACAATAATAGTAAGACATATAGGGTCTACAACTTGACTACACAAGTTGTATAAGAATCAATTCATGTAGTGTTTGATGAATCTGAGCTTATTAACTATGAGTTGTCTAACAATCCTTGTAGCTCAACAGGTTTAAAAGAAAGGTTGGACATGCTGACCATTAATGAAGACCAAACTTCAAGGCAGGATGTGGAAAATGATGGTTGTTGTCCAGGGGGAGGACATGGTTCACAAGCTGACATTGAAGACAATGAAGTTTAGCCTGGTGAAGAAATTGAAGAAGTTCAAAATCCTGATAAAATGCCTCCAACAATAAGGAATATAAAGGATCATCCAGCACATCAAATCATTGGTGATCCCAGAGATGGTGTGCAAACCAGAAGCAAACACATGAACACAGTGCTTTGCTCAAGTTTCCTATCACAGTTGGAACCAAAAAGATTTGAAGAAGCCATACAAGATTCCAATTGGATTGATGCAATGTAGGAGGAGCTGACTCAATTCACATGGTGTAAAGTATGAGTGCTGGTTCCAAAACCAAAGGATCACAACATTATTGAGACAAAGTGGATATATAGGAACAAACTGGATGAAAATGGTATAATAGTGAAGAACAAAGCAAGACTGGTTGTCAAAGGTTATAGACAGGAAGAGGGTATTTACTTTGATCAGACTTTTGCTCTAGTGGCAAGATTGGAAGAAATAAGGCTATTCCTTGCCTTTGCTGCTTTCCAAGGTTTCAAAGTATACCAAATGGATGTCAAAGTGCAAGATGATCCTAGTAGACTTAAGAAAGCTTTATATGATTTTTTTCATCCGCCCTTAGGTTTTGTTGATCCACTTTATCATGATTTTGTTTATAGACTTAAGAAAGCTTTATATGGTTTGAAACAAGCCCCTAGGGCTTGGTATGAAACATTGTATACTTTCCTCATTGAAAATAAATTTTCAAGGGGGAAAATAGACAAGACTCTTGTTGGGTATTGTATCCACGATTACCTAGATTTGAGGAAGCCACCTGTTAAGCTAAGATGAATTCACAATGTATTTGATGAAACATTTTAAGTTGTACTTGCAGTTCCTCCACGCTAAGTGCACACCAATGTCAGGGTGCAGTAGGTCAATATACACAGGTCTGCTCGACGTAATCCCTCGTTGAGCAGATCAGTGTGTTGGGCTATGTGTACTCTCTCTATTGGAGTGCACTTATTTTCAAGTACAGGGCCGCTCATATGCAAGAGAAGACAAGGAGCACAGAGGATCAAGGAGCAGCTCCTGGGGTGGAAGACGAAAATTCGTCCAAGGCAAATTCGACGAGAATCACCAAGTGATTCTCGCCGATTCGGCGAGAATCACTAGTGATTCTCGCCGAATTGACGAGAATCATTAGTGATTCTCGCCGACTCCTTCTGGCCATCTCAAAATGGTGCCAAGTTAGATTCGACGAGAATCACTAGTGATTCTCGCCGAACAAGTGGCCAAGGAGCTCATGTATACAAAGTGAAATTTGTTGAGAATCAATTAGTGATTCTGCGAGAATCACTGATGATTCTCGACGAATCGTCGAGAATCACTTGGTGATTCTCGCCGATTCGTCGAGAATCATATGCGATTCTCGCCGATTTTTCCTTAGCGATTTCTCAGGATGCTACTGGACCGAATTCTGCCTCTGGACCAGTTTTGAGCTAGATTTCGGGGTTATACCTGTGGGTCCCACAACGGTCAAATTTGTTGTATCTACAGGGTATAAATACATGGGTATTTTGAACAGTAAAGGACGGAGAAAAAGAAACAGAAACCGAGCCGCAAGGAAACCCTAAAACCGCGACTCCTCTCGGCCGCCGCCGTCGCACTCGGGAACGTAGGTCGCCGTCAACATTCGAGATCTTCTTCCTGATCTCCGGCGACAGAAGCTTAGCAAGGCTTGAGTCTCACGCGTCTATCCAGAGATCCTTTGTCTCTCGATTTGTTGATCGGGAACACTTCCCATACGAATCGATCGAGACGACCGATCCTCGTGTGACCGTTGGAAGACCGAGCATGCTTCGCAATGAAGTTTGGATCTCCAAGTTCAGCAGCTGCTCTTCATCGTAGCCGCCGATCCCGAAGCTAGCCGCCGCTTGTGTGCCGCCGCCGGTTCCGGGGAGATCCCCTCCAAGAGAGACCAAGGTCGTAGACTCTTCATCGACTTCAAGAACACGTCGTCGAACAGAGAGGAACACCGTAGTCTTCAAAAGAAGTTTGTATCACGCGTACAATCTACATTTTAATTTCGTTGTAAAGGAACTGTTGTTCCGTGTTGTAAGGGTTGGGTGCAACCCGCTTTGTGGGAGTGTTGACTCTCACGTGTGGAAGGGCTCCTTCCGTTAGTGCTGGGATTGGATTTCAATCCCGTTGGAGAAGTGACCGAGTCGTCCCTTGTTGGGGAGATAGGTCGAAGGGGGAAAGTGGATGTACCCAAGTCGGGGAACCACTATAAACTTGCTGTGTATTCTGTGTGCTGTGGTTTTTGTTTTTATTGTGCAGGTACATCCGTAAATTCCGCAAAAGAACCACACGTCACCTATCCCCCCCCATAGGTGCACATAGTTGACACTCGGTGGACTATCAAGTGGTATCAGAGGGAGGTTACTCATCAAAAGGTTAACACCTTGAGTAGAATCCTGCCACCAGTGTCAGAAGCATGGAGCTAGAGTATGAGATGCCGCCACTCAAACTCCCCGCCTGCACAAAGGATTATTATCCCATCTGGCGAATGAGAGTGTCATGTCACCTTGATGTTATCGATCCTCGAGCATCCTTCATCCTGGAAGAGGGTCCGTTTATTCCCATGAAGACCTCCGACTCGGGGATCCAAGTGCCCATGTGCATTGCTGAGATGACAGAGATGGAACTCTCATTTTTCCAACTGGACCAGAGGATTCGACAAATTATCATGGATGTCTGGTCTGGAGCCTCTCGCTCTAGATTGGAAAAATGTAAAACGGCTAAATCTCTGTGGATGATGATCTCAGAGCTGATGGGGGGGGGGGGGGGTCAGAGAAAGCTGAAGTATGCTGCCAATCAGAGGATGAAGCGTATGTGGGGGTCCTCACCTCTGAAGATGAATGCGAGGATCCCTCGGATTGCATCAGAGCTCCCGTGTCCGTGTCAGAGACTGACGAGACTAGTGAGGAAAGCAGCTCTGACGAGGACGAAACAATGGTCACTGATTCTAATGACAATAACTCAGATGAGCAGGTAACATCTTCACCATGCCCCATATCGTTTGACTTTTCTGAAGACAAAAACTGCTCTCCTCCAGAAAATACTGATTCCCTGAAGAGAGCCCTTCAGGAAAGCAACCTACTTGCTGAGGAGCAAGCTCGAGAGATTGCTCGACTGAAGATCTTGTTGGTTCTCCAATTGGCGTCCAACAAGGTCAAGGACTCTAAGATCTCAGCTCTAGAGAATAGTCTAGATAATGAGAAACGTATAGTATCAAACTTCTCCAAAGTTGATGCTATAAAGAGAAAGCAAGAAACCGGGTGGATCTCCCGGATTATTCAGGGATGGAGAAATGGGGAAACGGTATTCCGACCCCCCACTCCAAGCAGGAAGGCTACTCATCATGCTTTCAGGTATGACCACAAGAATAATCGTGGTCACTGCAAGGGTGATTTGTCCCCATGTGGAAACGTCCATAGTGCAAGGGGCGTCATGGCCACCCATGAGGAAATACTTAAGGCTCATTATGAGCCCTTTGTATTCACGGCCACTGCCACAACAAAGGGTGGATCTGCATGTCCCAGTTCACAGAGGACTTCTCACCATTCGAGGACACGGGATAGGGAGGATAAAAGTCATGATGTCAGGCTTCATGGAGCCTCAGCAAGGGAGATGCCTGAAAGAATGGCACCACCTTCTCGGCCTCATAACGCTCACAACATGCATTCGTCCCACCCTTCCTCGTGTCACGATGGAAGAGGAACTTGTGTGACAAGAACGTGCCCTATCCCTTTTAGACCTAGGACCGTGACTACATCAGTCACTAGATCAGGTCGAAAACGGCGATACAATATTCACCCTTGTTGGTGCTGTGGCAAAGTGGGACACTTTGCCATTGACTGTTGGCACAACCTCTCTGTGCCCACAGTAAGGGCTTATCCACATTATAGGGACAGAGGCAGTCTTCCAGACAGGTTTTCTCAAGGAAGGCAGTTGCGTGCTTATGCTAATAGAAACCTAGGACCCAATATGATTTGGGTTCCTAAGGTAAAGTAATTCTGTCTTGCAGGGAAGTCTAGGTCCCCGTAAATACGATGGGATCTGGACAGTAGGTGGATCAAGGCTAACTTGGAACAAGCGTCTGCAATAACAGATGTGCTACCTGTTGAGCATACTCACTTTAAGCTACTAATGTGTTTTACCTGTGGGACTAAGACGATGACTCTCCAAATCCCAGGTAATTTTGATCAGTTCAGGGACTTGTGTCATGATGCATCCTCATTCAAATTAAATATATATATATTTCTATCCTTGTGTATACGTATACTTATGCTTATCTTGTATGTGTGCACCTTTATGGAGAGATTAACTCGAGGCATGCTAACCATTACACATCAATAAAAGGTTAACAAAGATATGTCATTGTAAATTTCGACAAATCACAATTGACATCAAGAAGTGTCTGGAGAAGTCTCGCTCAAATCCGAATAGATTGTCGTTATAATAAACATGTATTTATTAATCTTATATTAACTTGACATTCGAAGAATTTGAAAATGTTGCAATGCTTCCCAACGTGGTAAAGAAAAACTCTTCAATTCGGAACCTTTCAATTCCTAGTAAAGAAAACCCTTAAATTACAAGTGGTAAAGAAAAAACATCAATATCACTTTATATACTCGAAATCCCGCCGAAGGAGCTCACCGACCCTTGGCATTCTCCCCGAATCCCGACGACTTAGACAAATCTCGCCGAATTATTGTATATCTCGCCGAATTAGACAAACGGTATTAGAGACCAAATTAGACAAATCCCGCCGAATCCCGCCGAAGGAGCTCGCCGACCGTTCGGCTTCCTTAAGTATCCCGCGGCATCAGCAATCGCTCTCTTCACGAATCCCGTCTCTCGTCGCAGAAATTTCCCGAAAGTGCTCTTCCGCGGATTCGCCGAAACCCGCAGCCCTCCGACGCTCTCGTCGACGCCAATAGAGTTCTCGTCGAATCGCTGCTGTGTGACCATCTTCTCCCCTTGAGATTCTAGCAAGGCCGAACCCCACAAGGTTCTAGCGAAGTGTCCCTGTGACCGCAAGGTTCTGGCAAGGCCGAACCCCACAGGATACTCTTCCATCCACCGAAGATCTTCCCGAAGCTCATCAACTCACTTCCGTGTAAGCCCTTAGGTAACCTCCTCCTCAATGGCTCCAAGGCCGAACCCCAAGTGATACTTTCTTTTTGAATGTTCACTAATGCTTAGAGTCGGGCTTCTCTCTAGATCTTCAATGGCTCCAAGGACGACTGCAGGCTTGATTTCTGGTTGCGAGCTGGTTCGCACTGGATTTTCTCATGCCTCGGACGAGTTCCAAAATATCATTCTAATGCTAGAAGAGGCTGGGCTAACCTTCGTCTTGGAGCACCCTTGCAAAGTCCTGGATAAAGAAGTGTTGGAGTTCTTCTCTACCGCAAGACTCCGAGATAGAGACTCCATCATCAAAAGCAAGGTGGCTGGGACAAAAGTAAAGATGTCTGCCAGTAAGCTAACTCGCTACCTGCAGCTTTCAAGTTCAGAGCAGGAGGACTATCTGGAGGACGAGGACAAAGCCAGAACTCTCCTGTTCTGCGGTCTTCCAAGAGGCACTCGATCAGTAAAGAGAAAAGAGATGAATGAAGAAGGGAAGCTCCTATCTGACGTTATAGGAAAAGTGCTCATCTGCAAGTCGGGGTCCCATGATCATATCTCCGGAGATATGTTTAAGATTCTCATAGCTGTGGTCTGCCGCAAGAGGTTCAACTGGGGGGAGTTGCTGTTCCAAAAGATCAAGGACACTCTGGGCACTCCAAGTTTCGGCCGCATCATCAGTCTATATCTCAACCAGCTCAACGGAGACAAGTTCGACATGAGCAAAGGAGTTCCTCTCCACTACCTGAAAAAGATGGATGCTACTGTGTTTGATCGATGGGAGCGGCGCATCAGACAGCCTGCTGTGGAAGAGCACGAGGAAGTATCTCCTGCAGTCTCCCCCGGTGAAATTCCTGATACTGTGCCAGCAGGAATCGAGGGGGAGACTCTACCCACTCATATGGATATAATATCTGAAATCGCCCAGGTGGCCAGGGATGCGGTGGCCGAAATTCCTGAAGTAAGTGAACCTGAGTTGGAGGATGAGGAGGTCCTGAACAGAAACACTCACGGAACCGAAGCTGAAGCACTGGACACTGCTGATCAAGAAGTGGAAGAAGCTGCTGATATGGATGAATTTTTGGATGAGGACGGAGAGGACAATGTAAATGAGGGCCATGAAGTGTTTGAGTCTCCGGATACTGTTGAACCTCCTTCTGATAAGTCTGCACCAGTGGAGGGGGAGTTGAATATATCTACAGAGGCCACCCACACTCCTCCGATAGAGACTGTGATGGTATCCAGCTCCACAGATGCGTCTGCAGATATGCAAGGCCCACAAGTGCCTCCGACCATACCATTACGAGATGAGCTGGCCACTCACACCATCAATGTCATTCAAGGAATAGTGAACGAGCTTAAAGCTTCTTTTGATACAGCTCAGAAAACACTGCTGAAAAAGATTAAGACTTCTGAAGATCTTATGCTTAAAAATATGGTAGAGATCAACCACAAACTGGATATGATGGAGAAGAAGTTCGAAGAAAAGTATACTGCGGCAGGCGAAGCTGTCACACTGTTAATGGCCGGCTTGAAAAAGAATAATGATACTCTGGCTGTTGTAAATCAGAACGCACACGTTGTAGCCAACAATATTCAGAAGTTTGATGGTAATATGGTCACCTTAAATGCAAATCAGCAGGCCCTGATCACTGAATTCAGCAAGACAACTAAGCATATTGATGACTCCCTGCACTCATATGCCAATTGCATAGCTGTCGAAGCCAAAAAGGGGGAGAAGGAGTATATCACTAAGCTGGCCGAGCTCCAAGAAAGCATGGATGCAAACTTCGCACAATCAAGCAAATACGTCTATGAGAGTTGCTGGTGGATGCTCCAACAGGCACTGGGCACATTAGGCGTCGTCCTACCTGACCAACCTGCCGGTATTCAGGTTCCTGAGACATCGAAGACAGCTGAGGAAGTAAATATTCCTGAGGATGTAAGTGCAAGTGCAGCAGATCTTTTCACAGATGAAGCTGATGCTAGGGCCCTCTCCAAATCTAAGCTGAGGAGTATGTTTGACCAGGAGGCTTTAGCAAAAGCCAGGGGAAAGAGGAAAGTTCAAGAAGGGACATCCAAGGAGACACAGGCTGCAAAGAGAACACGAATGAATGAGGATGATGTACGAAATGAAAGATGGAGTCCAGTTTCAAGGAACATAATCTTAGACACCTTCTGGCTGCAAGAAAGAGGAGAGATCAATCGAAACGAAGTATATAGCCAGTATGAGTGGGAAACACACAAAACGTTTGAAGCGAAACGCAACATCTTTTTCAGAAACAACAAGGATCCAGACAAAGTTGCTCCTCCTAGGTACTACCCGAAGCCCAAGGAATACATGGAAAGGCAAAGCAAAAAGTACTTGGCTCAAACTCTTAAGGGTGACGTAGCTAAGGACAAATAGTCATTATTTTATAGCTGGTCACTGTGTCTTAAGAACGTCTAATGATTATTACTATCGTATGAACAATTCTGGATTATATGTGAATATATTCCTCTTGGTATATATATATTTGAATGTGTGAATGACTCAAGTCCTGTTCTGATTGCATATATTCCCTTGTGGTGCATGTTTAATTTTTGAATGCTATGTTTATTATTTGATAGATGTTATTCATCTTAGCTAGTAGGGTTTTGGCTTCGTCAAATAGGGGGAGATTGTTGGGTATTGTATCCACGATTACCTAGATTTGAGGAAGCCACCTGTCAAGCTAAGATGAATTCACAATGTATTTGATGAAACATTTTAAGTTGTACTTGCAGTTCCTCCACGCTAAGTGCACACCAATGTCAGGGTGCAGTAGGTTAATATACACAGGTCTGCTCGACGTAATCCCTCATTGAGCAGATCAGTGTGTTGGGCTATGTGTACTCTCTCTATTGGAGTGCACTTATTTTCAAGTACAGGGCCGCTCATATGCAAGAGAAGACAAGGAGCACAGAGGATCAAGGAGCAGCTCCTGGGGTGGAAGACGAAAATTCGTCCAAGGCAAATTCGACGAGAATCACCAAGTGATTCTCGCCGATTCGGCGAGAATCACTAGTGATTCTCGCCGAATCGACGAGAATCATTAGTGATTCTCGCCGACTCCTTCTGGCCATCTCAAAATGGTGCCAAGTTAGATTCGACGAGAATCACTAGTGATTCTCGCCGAACCAGTGGCCAAGGAGCTCATGTATACAAAGTGAAATTCGTTGAGAATCAATTAGTGATTCGGCGAGAATCACTGATGATTCTCGACGAATCGTCGAGAATCACTTGGTGATTCTCGCCGATTCGTCGAGAATCATATGCGATTCTCGCCGATTTTTCCTTAGCGATTTCTCAAGATGCTACTGGACCGAATTTTGCCTCTGGACCAGTTTTGAGCTAGATTTCGGGGTTATACCTGTGGGTCCCACAACGGTCAAATTTGTTGTATCTACAGGGTATAAATACATGGGTATTTTGAACAGTAAAGGACGGAGAAAAAGAAACAGAAACCGAGCCGCAAGGAAACCCTAAAACCGCGACTCCTCTCCGCCGCCGCCGTCGCACTCGGGAACGTAGGTCGCCGTCAACATTCGAGATCTTCTTCCTGATCTCCGGCGACAGAAGCTTAGCAAGGCTTGAGTCTCACGCGTCTATCCAGAGATCCTTTGTCTCTCGATTTGTTGATCGGGAACACTTCCCATCCGAATCGATCGAGACGACCGATCCTCGTGTGACCATTGGAAGACCGAGCTTGCTTCGCAACGAAGTTTGGATCTCCAAGTTCAGCAGCTGCTCTTCATCGTAGCCGCCGATCCCGAAGCTAGCCGCCGCTTGTGTGCCGCCGCCGGTTCCGGGGAGATCCCCTCCAAGAGAGACCAAGGTCGTAGACTCTTCATTGACTTCAAGAACACGTCGTCGAACAGAGAGGAACACCGTAGTCTTCAAAAGAAGTTTGTATCACGCGTACAATCTACATTTTAATTTCGTTGTAAAGGAACTGTTGTTCCGTGTTGTAAGGGTTGGGTGCAACCCGCTTTGTGGGAGTGTTGACTCTCACGTGTGGAAGGGCTCCTTCCGTTAGTGCTGGGATTGGATTTCAATCCCGTTGGAGAAGTGACCGAGTCGTCCCTTGTTGGGGAGATAGGTCGAAGGGGGAAAGTGGATGTACCCAAGTCGGGGAACCACTATAAACTTGCTGTGTATTCTGTGTGCTGTGGTTTTTGTTTTTATTGTGCAGGTACATCCGTAAATTCCGCAAAAGAACCACACGTCACCTATCCCCCCCATAGGTGCACATAGTTGACACTCGGTGGACTATCGACTCTATTTCTTAGGGAGTCAAAGGACAAGATGATCCTAGTACAGATTTATGTTGATGATATAATCTTTGGATCTACAGAAAACAACCATTGTAGGAAGTTTGCATAACGTATGCAGGGGAAGTTTGAGATGAGCAGTATGGGTGAGCTCAAATTCATCTTGGGACTCCAAGTAAGACAGACTGGTGAGGGCTTTTCCATCTCACAGTCTATGTTCACCAAGGAGTTAATTAAGAAATATGGTATGGAGTCATCCACTACCATGAGAACTCCAATGGGGACAAGTATGCCTTTAGGCAAAGATGATGCAGGAAAACCTGTAGATGAGTCTTTGTATAGAGGGATAATTGGCTCTCTCCTATACTTAACTGCTAGTAGACCAGACATTATGTATGCTACATGTGTCTGTGCTAGGTACCAAGCAAGCCCTAAAGAATCTCATTATACTGCTGTTAAAAGAATATTGAGATATCTTAAGGGAACACCTAATCTTGGTCTTTGGTACCCTAAGAATAGAGACTTTCTACTGACTGTTTTTTCAGATTTAGACTTTGCAGGTTGCAAATAAGATATAAAGAGCACCACTGGAACATGTCAGTTTCTAGGTGGTAGACTAGTATCATGGAGCAGTAAGAAGAAAACTAGTGTGACAATTTCCACTGCAGAGTCTCAATATATTGCTGTAGGCAGCTGCTGTGCTCAGCTTCTATGGATTCAACATCAACTTGAAGACTATGGTCTCAAGGTAAGTAGAACTCCACTATTTTGTGATTTTACAAGTGCTATTTCTATTGTTAAAAACCGTATATCACATAGCAGAACCAAGCAAATAAAAATTAGATTTCACTTCATTAGAGAGCATGATGAAAAAGAAGATATTTGTTTGGAATTTGTTACCACAAATAATCAAATTGCTGACATGTTTACGAAACCACTAGATGAAACTAAGTTCAATTATTTCAAACTTGAATTAGGCATGTTAAACCTAGAATAACTTAGTAATTCTGGCTAAGTAAATCAATGTTGGCATTTAGGAGTTTATGTCGACACAAAAGGAAATTTGTGTCGACATATAATAGTTTGTGTCAACACTTAAGATAAGTTGTGTCGACACAACAAAATAGTGCTGAGTTAGTGGTGTGGACACTTAGAGTTTGGTGTCGACACATAGAAGTTCTATCAATTAGATAGCTGTGTCGTCACATACAGAAGTCTGTGTCTACACACAAATATTAGCGTCGACTATTAAGAAGTCTGTGTTGGCACATCACAAACTGTGTCGACACATAGTGTTGTCTGACTCTGTCGAGACATTAGAAGTCTGTGTCTACACAATCTCTACAGTGTCGACACATTAAGTGTAACACCCCCATCCGTCACATGGCATATAACAAAATGTCCAGCTGGAACCCAACGCCATATACCACGGACAGTCGGAAGGGTTACATAAGAATATCCAAACTATCTAATTAAGACTACTCGTCCTACATAGAGCATTCTAGCGGAAGCTTTTAAATAGTTGAAAGAACCAAAAACTTAAATCCATAATCATGAATGTCCACATCCACACAACAGGAATGAAAACCAAATATACTGAAAGGGTACACGACCTTATGGACTTACAAATATTCGCTTAATAAGATAGTGTCTTACATACATCGGCTCGCAGGCCGGCCACACATGACAAAATAAAAACAACTATTCTTACATACATAGGCTCCAGCCCGCTAACTCGCACTCGGCTCCGCAGCACCTGCAAGCAACGTTCCACCCCACGGGGGCAAACAATGCAACGGTCATTAAAAGCCGACCAAATTATAACGACCCCGCCCCTAACTCGGGACGGTGGTGCTCTTTCCCTGCATAACATTATCCTAGCTAAACAATAAAGTGCAATTACATTTCGCCACAGGTGTAGGCTCGCATGGCCAAACACCCTGTACACTCAGGGCACATTAACGGTGAATCCTGACACTTCAGCGTCTTCACCACCACCACCAAGATGGCAACCACGTGAACATTTAGCCTTTCTGACCACTGTCTAAGGCTCCCGACTATGCCAACGGCCAGTCCCCTTTTCGGGTCTCTCGCACCGAACCACATAGCCTATGTCCAATTCCACTTGCCCGTTGCTCACAACACGAAGACACCTTAAAACGTACACATGAGCTAAGCTTCTCTCGGATCCCAAAACCTTTCCAAACAATCACATAACCCAGTTATGTTCAAGGCCGGTCCCCTAACCGCCAAGTTAGCAGAACACGTTTCCGCTCAATTTTTCGGGTGCACCTTGGAGTTAGTCCCCAAGGATCCCTGCTGCAATCTACCGCGTAGAAACCCGAAAACCCAAAGCACAGAGTCTTCTCCGGCAAATCATAATAAATGCAACATCACCGATCCAGACCAACATGTCCGGGTAGGCTTCACACATAATGCCTATGCCCGTACTTCGATTCCGGACTCTATATGCAACACAAGGGGGGAGTATTCCCGTCAACCCCAAGGAACACCGTACACTCACCGCACACTCACGGGAGCGGGTTTTCCCTATGCAAAAAGGAAGAGCTTCACATGCTCATGTTGAGAATCGTTACCCTTGTAGTCCGCTTTTGCACCATGGAAAAACTATACAGATAGAAGTCTTCGCAACGATCATTCCTCCATGGATCCGCTCTCAGATCTCAAAACGGTACTCCGATGCTCTGCCGGTGGCCGGAATCCTCCTCCTTCTTCCTCCTTGCTCTAACTCCTTGGAAAGAGATCTTTGAAGAGAAATGAAGGATTCAACTCCCATTCACTGCCTTAATAGAGCAGCAAACCACCTGGGCCGTTCGATCTTAATTAAAGAAAACGAACGGCTCTGATTTTCACAAAAATCCTCAGACCTGGGCCGAACACAGCCTCGCACACGCCGTGTCCCAGGCCGTGTGCCTTGATCCAGGCATGATCGTCGAACACAGAGACTCACACGGGCTCCGACACGCCCGTATCTCACTCGACACGCCCGTGTCGGGTCCTCGACACGCCCGTGTCCGGGGGCATGTCACATATAATTGCCACTCCAATCGACACGACCCTTGGAAACACGGGTACTGACACGGGTAGGCACACGCCCGTGTCAAATGACACGCCCGTGTCATTAATCCGTGTTCCTTGTCGTGTCCTTCTCGGGAAAAAATCGGCCAAAACACCATGCCAGACACGGCCTTGGACACGCCCGTGTCCTAGGCCGTGTACCCCTATATAGGGACCAAAATCCCTTTATACGCGACCAACTCAAATACAATTTTTGGGGCGTTACAAATCTCCCCCACTTAAGGAATTTCGTCCCGAAATTAAGTAAAGGTACACAAACTTACCAGTTACCTGAACGGAATAACTCGGGGTATTCTTCCAACATAGTTTGCTCTCGCTACCAAGAAACCTCCTCACATCCGTAATTATCCCAACGGACTTTAACCATTTGGATATCCTTGTTGCGGAGTCGCTTGACTTCAACGTCTTCTATACATATAGGCTTGACCTTTGTCGTCAACTCGAAATCAACTGACACTTGATCAACCGCAACTATCTGCGAAGGCTCTTGCACCGCCTTACGCAACACCGATACGTAGAACACATCGTGTAGCCCACTCAACTCCACCAACAGCTTCAATCTATACGCTGCTTCGCCAACACGCTACAGGATCTCAAATGGTCCAAGGTATCTCGGACTCAGCTTCTTCGAGAGTCGAACCCGAGAGACACCCTTGAACGGTTAGATTTTCAAGTACACCCGGTCGCCAACACTGAACTCCACATTCCTATGTTTGGCGTTATAGTACTTTGACTATCTGTCCTGAGCAATCTTCAACCATTCCAGAATTTTCCGTAACACTGAAGTGGCATCTTCCACTGCTTTCCCAAAACCTAGGATGCACATGCGAAGCATGTCCTCCATCGTCTGGTTGACCATCTCGGTTTGGCCATCCGTCTATGGGTGAAAGGTTGTGTTGAACTTTAGCTTAGTTCCCAACACACTATGCACCAACCTCCAGTCATTCGACATGAAGCGTCCATGGTGTAGGGGAGACCGTGATACGTGCTCGACTACACTAACGGAAACTATCGTCACAAACCATAAAAGCAAGATAGGAGGGCCGACCAAAAGCGAACGAAAAGGGGTCGGGTTGGCTCCCAAATCCGAATGATAAAATCAATATAGAAGATTCCAGCCGGACTCGATACAACGTCCTTAAGACCTACCTCTCCAACAAGCGCACAACTCACCGCACCTACACAAGCAACTATTGTACCAACTTGAGCCGTTTCAAACGCAGCAATAATTTATTTCGGAACAGTGACAAACTTCAAATGGCGGTCGAGTTCCAGTTGAGATTAATTCCCTTGTTGAAACAAAGTGTTCCAATCTTGGAGAGCAAGCCAAGGCTAGGCCAAGTCTCGCTCCCACAACGGATCTTCCCAATCCGGAATACAAGAGATTCAACAACAACGAAGTCGGATCAGATTTTGCAAGCGATGTATTTTAAAATCACGGAAAATACGGTTCGCAAAAGCCTCCACAAACTCAAAGCAAGAATCACTAAAGATGAAGAGATTACCCAACCAAGAACATCAATCACACAAGATAGGTGGGATATTCACTCTCTCCACGGAACCACCGGCAACACACCGAATGGGGCTGCAATCCTTCTTCCTCGGAGTCGCACCGAAGGAAGCCATGCCGGTGTCGTACCGAAGAGGGGAGGAAGGAAGCAAGGGGGGCGGATTCACACCACAAGGCCGACGGCTTGGAGTGTCTCCTTGGCCGAATTTCTCCTAGGGAGTTTCTTTGGATTCAAATTCTTCTTCTTCTCTATTAATTCTCATAAAGAGGTCTCCTTATATAGGAGTTACAAACACATAGGAGTTACAACAAGCCCTTAACCCTCCATGATGGAAATGTAATCTCATCCATCTGTATGGTTAAGTACACACCACAAACTATAAAATGTGCAAAAATAAAAATTACATAACATTTATGAATATAAAATTATCATCCAAACATGGAATAATTTTATATTCATCAATATAAAATAAAAGTGCATGAAATAACGTAATTAATTATTCATGCCGGATTTGGCACGCCGCGGGCAGAGGTTGTAACGCGGTCTGCCTTCAGCATCATCACGGCTCCTAAGATCTTTGTGTCGTTGTGCCTCGGCAACCGGGTCATCATCCAGTAGTGCCGGGGGGGGGGGGGGGGGGGCGGGGGCGACATCAATCCTCCACCACTCAAAATCACGTATCTCCGATGCGTGGGCTGGGAGATAGCGGCGGAGAAGCTTAGCATCCAAACATTGAAGCTCTGTCGCGAGTACCCATGAGTCGTCTGAAGGGGGACGGTCACGCCGACGGATGAGGAAGCGGTAGGTAGCACCATTAGGAGTAGTAAGTGGCTTAGCAGCAAGTATCATATCTGGAGTGAGAAATGACTTGGGAAACCTGGGAAACATGTCAGCAGTAGGAAAAAAAGAAGGCAACGTACCATCCGATGTTATACCTGCGGGGACTGAAAGGGAGAGATCATCCGAACTACCACTCCCCAACCCATTAGAAATTTTAGTGGAGGGAGAAGACGACAAAGAATTCAACTCAGGTGGAGGCGAAACAAACGACGTCAAATCCGAGACATTAAAAATAGGGGAGATACCCCAATCAGCTGGCAAATCCAACACGAAAGCGTTGTCACCTAGCTAGTTTATAATCCGGAAAGGGTCGGAGCGCTTTGGTTCTAACTTTTTAACGGTGCCAGATGACAAGCGTTCGGGAATTAACCGGACTAGGACTAAATTGCTGACTTTGAAGTGCGATACCTCCTATATAGATTAGCGTGCGTCTGAGAAGACTCGTATTGAGCAGTCAAGGTAGCTCGTATACGTGCATGTAGGTCATGAATTTGTTGGGCGAAGGATTGTGCAAACTGACTTGTCTTGTATGTTGGGGGCAACGGAGCCAAGTTAAGAGGCACAGGGTCCTTGTACCCGTGAACAACCTCGTTTGGTGACAGACCGGTGGAACAATTTTTGGAATTATTATAGGTCAACTGGGCGTGGGGAAGAAGAAGATCCCATGTACCTTTGTGATCGCTCACTAGGCATCTAAGAAGGCTTCCCAAGCTCTGATTGACCACCTCTATTTGCCCATCGGACTGAGGGTGATAGGCGGAGGAAAACCATAACTTGGTACCCATTAAGACCCAAAGTGTTTTCCAGAAATAGCTCGTATACTTAACATCTCTATCCGAGACTATTGTCTTCGGCACTCCCCGGTGACTAACTACTTCTGTAAAATACAATTTTGCAATATGAGATGCATCGTTGGTTCTAGCACACGAAATAAAGTATGCCATTTTAGAGAACCTATCCACAATGACAAGAATGGAGTCGTGATGATGCAAAGTAGTTGGTAGGCCTAAGACAAAGTCCATTCTCACGTCTTCCCATGGCGTAGAAGGTATAAGCAAGGGCATATATAATCTTACATTGGTTTTGGTGCCCTTGGATAACTGACAGGTACGATAACTACTAACTACCATTCCCACCATTGCCTTAAGTTTTGGCCAATAGAATTTCTCCTCAACTAGCGTAATGGTCTTGTCCCTACCGAAGTGGACACTCAACCCTCCACTATGCAATTCCCAGATGATATGGAGGCGTAATGATGACTGCGGAATACACAACTTCTCATATCTAAATAGATATCCATCCTTAATGACGAACGCGGATACAACCGTGGGGGAGCTATCTTGGGCAGACAGATATGCGTCCTGAAAATCTGGGCATGTGGCGTACTCATCCTTGATTCGCTCGAATCCTACTATATTAACCTCCATAGTGGTGAGTAACAGGGTTAAGCGACTAAGAGCATCCGCCACTCGATTGTCAGCTCCCTTAAGGTGTTTGAGACTAAAAGTGTAACCCTGTAGGAAAGATACCAACTTAGCATGACGCGGGCTGATTTTATGCTGGCCATTGATGAACTGCAATGCTTCATGATCTGAGAGGATCACAAACTCTTTAGAGAGGAGATAGTGCCTCCAATGGTGTAAACATCTAATGACGGCATAAAACGCCCTATCGTAATTTGAGTAATTCAATTTGGCACCCACTAACTTCTCACTAAAATAACTCACCGGGTGTCCTTCCTAACTCAAGACACCTCCTATTCCCACGGCAGAAGCGTCACACGTAAGCTCAAAGACCTTTGTGAAGTCAGGTAGACGTAAGACAGGTGACTCAGTCATAAGCTCCTTAATGCGTTGGAAAGTGATAGTGGCGGTCTTCATCCAAGTAAACTCACCTTTCTTCATGCATTCACTAATGGGGGCCATAATGTTCCTAAAGTCTCGAATGAAACGGCGGTATAAAGTAGCTAACCCATGGAAACTCCGCACCTCTCGTAACGTGGTCGGTTCGAGCCAATCCTTAATGACTTTAACCTTGTTAGGGACAACTCTAATGCCTTACGAACCGACTATGTAGCCTAAGAACTCCACTTCAGTGACATAGAATGTGCATTTATTGAGATTAAGGAATAAGGTTTCCTTCCGCAGGGTGGAAAGAACCGACCTCATGTGGGAGACGTGCTCAGCAGTGGTGGTACTAAAGACTAAGATGTCATCGAAATAGACGACCACAAACATCCCCATGTAAGGCTGAAAGACATGTGTCATCATCCGGGAGAAAGTACTGGTGGCATTGGATAGCCCAAAGGGCATCACAAGCCACTCGTATAACCCATACTTTGACTTGATCGCAGTCTTCCATTCGTCCCCCTCATGGATCCTGATCTGGTGATAGCCACTCCGCAAATCTAACTTTGAAAAAATGGTAGCGCCAGATAAGACATCTAGGAGGTCATCTAATCGCGGAATAGGAAATCTATATTTGATGGTAATCTTGTTGATAGCACGACTATCAACACACATTCTCCACGTACCATCCTTCTTGGGAGCAAGAAGGGCAGGTACCGCACATGGACTCATACTAGTCCTAATGAATCCCTTTTTCATCAAATCCTCGATCTGGGTTTGTAACTCTTTATGGGCGGCGGGATGAAGCCTATAGTGGGGTTGGTTTGGTAAAGAGGAACCAGGGATAAGGTCTATCGCATGTTGTATATTCCTCATCGGTGGTAACACCGAAGGCAGCTCATCCGGGTACACGTCCTTATATTCGTCCAACAATACCAGTAACACTTTAGGCAAATCGTCCAATGCTCTCGAATCCCCTTTCTCACTCATAAGAACTAATGCGTACATTATCCCGTCAAGAAAGGGATCCTTCACAAATTCTTTTCTACCCACTAGATTCAACGTCTTCCTCTCGATCGGAATACTGGTGTCCTTAGCTAAAGCTACCGGCTCCTTCGGGACGATCGGCCTCAACGTAATGACCTTACCATTAAATTTAAATTCGTACATGTTGGATCTCCCAAAGTGTATCACATTGCGGTCATAAAGCCAAGGGCAGCCAAACAACACGTGCAGGTGTCCAAAGGAAGGACATCACACCACACCTCATCAATGTACTATTTGATCGAGAGGGGTACAAGGCATCGCTTGGTGACCGGGACGGTAGCCTTATTAATCCAAGCTACTTGGTAGGGAGTCGGGTGGGGCTGCATAGTCAAGTGCATACGTGTAACGACATTCTCAGAGATGACGTTCACACAATTGTCACTATCAATGTTCAACTTGCATAACTTCTCGCCACTCTTAAAGATCAGGAAAATGTACTCGTCCTGTTCCAGTCATCGAACAGACATGGAGTGATCAAGATACAACGCATCACCATAAGGGGGTGATCGTCCTCTAAATAACTTGGGACCCCTTCTGGGTCACTCTCCTCAGCAGCCTCATATACGTAATCAGCAAGGTCGGTAGTCGACTCTAATAGGGCTAGGGCTTTTGTCTTCGTTGGGCATTCAAAGGCGTAGTGGCCTTGAATGCCGCAGGAGTAACATGTAGCGTTAGACTTGCTAACTTTCCCGATGGGGATACACTCACTTGCAAGGTTCTTAGCGTTCCTAGCAGTGATCACGACAGACTTGGACTCGGTGGAACGAAACTTCAGTTTGTCCGGATATGTGGAGGAAGATGCTCCAGCTGTGGACTTTCCATTCGCATGGGAATAACGGGTATGAGCCTTAGAGGCTAAGTGCTTTTCGATGTTGAGGGCGGCATTGAACGTCGTATTCAGATCCGTATGACCATATCGTAAGGGCTTCCGCTGAATATCGGGATGAATCCCCTTACGAAATCTGGATAGGGTGACCTCGGGGATCTCCCTTAGACCACAACGCACCATATGGTCTTTCAGTTCTCCCATATACTCAGCTACCATGTTTGAGCCCTGCCGCAGAGTGGCAAGCTCGTCGAACATCTATGTCCGATGGTACGCGGGAACGTACTGATCGGTCAACAGGTTCTTCATCACGGCCCATCCAATAAGTGGGAACCTGTTCCCGATACCTAGCCTATGCTCTTCATTCAGCCAATAAGTTTTGGCGCGTCCCGTTAGCTTCATCCTGGCAACTTGAACCTTTTGATGGTCCGTAAAGGTGTGCCAATCGAAGTAGCACTCCATATCCACCACCCAAGTAAGGAAGATCTGTGGATCTCCCAATCCATCATAAGTGGGGGCATTGATCTTAATGGACCTAGTAATATCGAAAGCACGATCGTGGCGGTGTTCTCGAGGGGGCACTCGGGGAGAGTCCTCATCAGGAGTTTGTTGGCGCCGGTTGGGCTGCTCAACATTAATGGGTGGCGGGGGTGGCCTTCCTTGATTTTGTAGGATCTGTGCTAACATGTTCCTAAGCTCCGTCATTTTATTGCATAGCCCTGCTATGCCCTCAGTGTTGGGATCCCCACGCTCACTCGCAGCCATCCTAGATGTAGACGGTGTCGTGTATTCCGATCCTAGCCTAGTGCGCATTCAAGTTTAGAAAAATCTTGGGAAGATGATTTTTCCTAGGGCTATTGCTATATTGGAAATAGGGTACTTTTATAGATTCCCGATGTGAGGAACACGTGGATCGTTTAATTTTTTTTTTTTGAAATTTCGCTGAAAAATAATGATTTTAGCCCGCTATTGGCAGACTACCAAAAATAATTTTTTTTTTGTTTTTCTAAAGATTAGATTGACCAACCAAGAATGCAGCGAGGATGTTTGCAATGTGGGAGTTGAAACAACCGCCTCTAATACCAAATTGGTGTATGGGAGACCGTGATACGTGCTCGACTACACTAACGGAAACTATCGTCACAAAGCATAAAAGCAAGATAGGAGGCTCCGACCAAGCGAACGAAAAGGGGTCGGGTTGGCTCCCAAATCCGAATGATAAAATCAATATAGAATATTCCAGCCGGACTTGATACAACGTCCTTAAGACCTACCTCTCCAACAAGCACACAACTCACCGCACCTACACAAGCATCTATTGTACAACTTGTGCCGTTTCAAACGCAGCAATAATTTATTTAGGAACAGCGGCAAACTTCAAATGGCGGTCGAGTTCTAGTTGAGATTAATTCCCTTGTTGACACAAAGTGTTCTAATCATGGAGAGCAAGTCAAGGCTAGGCCAAGTCTTGCTCCCACAACGGATCTTCCCAATCCGGAATACAAGAGATTCAATAACAACGAAGCCAGATCAGATTTTGCAAGCGATGTATTTTAAAATCATGGAAAAGATTGTTCGCAAAAGCCTCCACAAACTCAAAGCAAGAATCACTAAAGAGGAAGAGATTACCCAACCAAGAACATCAATCACACAAGATAGGTGGGAGATTCACTCTCTCCACGGAACCACCGGCGTCACACCGAATGGGGCTGCAATCCTTCTTCCTGGGAGTCGCACCGAAGGAAGCCACGCCGACGTCGCACCGAAGAGGGGAGGAAGGAAGCAAGGGGGGCGGCTTCACACCACAAGGTCGGCGGCTTGGAGTCTCTCCTTGGCCGAATTTCTCCTAGGGAGTTTCTTTGGATTCAAATTCTTCTTCTTCTCTATTAATTCTCATAAAGAGGTCTCCTTATATAGGAGTTACAAACACATAGGAGTTACAAACACATAGGAGTTACAACAAGCCCTTAACCATCCATGATGGAGATGTAATCTCATCCATCCGTATGGTTAATTACACACCACAAACTATGAAATGTCCAATAATAAAAATTACATAACATTTATGAATATAAAATTATCATCCAAACATGGAATAATTTTATATTCATCAATATAAAATAAAAGTGCATGAAATAACATAGTTAATTATTCACGTCGGATTTGGCACGCCGCGGGCGGATGTTATAACGCGGTCTGCCTTCAGCATCATCACGACACCTAAGATCTTTGTGTCGTTGTGCCTCGGCAACCGGGTCATCATCCAGTAGTGGCGGAGGGGCCGCGACATCAGTCCATTACGATCACTAACAATATTGTGGGGCACATCATGCAATCGTACAATATTCTCCACGTAGAGTTTGGCTAACTTTTCCACCGGATCTACCTTCCTGATCGGGATAAAGTGCGGCACCTTTATCAACCTATCTACGACCATCCAAATGGAGATTGATTTGGTACCACGCACAAAATCCATAGATATGTCATCGAATTTCCATTCCGGGATATGTAGGGACTTCACGAAACCTCCGAGCTTCTTGCATTCCGCTTTCACCAATGCACAAGTCCGGCACTTGGCCACATAAAGTGCTACATTCTTCTTCAATCTTGGCCACCAGAATAATTTCTTCATGTCTCTATACATCTTTGTGCTTCCTAGGTGGATCGAGTACTTGGTATGATGAGCCTCATACATCAACTCCTCCCGAAGATTATATGCACTAGGAACGCATAGGCGACCGTCCTTCCTTAGCAACCCATCCTCAACAGCAAACTGGGAATTTGACCCATCCAATGATTCATCCAAGATCTACTTCATGTTGTTATCCTGAACCAAAGCCCGCCGAACTCTATCAGCTAGGTCACACTGCACCTCGGTCTAAAACAGTTTCGCCTCAGTACTAGACTGTTTGTCGACGCAAGATATCTCCAAAGCATCCAACTCACAGACCAATCTCTCATCATGTACCGATAACCAGTTGGCCTGTGCAGGAACCTTACGACTCAACGCATCCGCCACTACATTACCTTTCCATGGCACATAATGTATCTTGAAGGTGTAGTCACCTAGGAACTCCATACACCTCCGCTGCCTCATGTTCAGATCCTTTTGATCTAACAGGTACTTCAAGCTCTTATGATCGGTGTATATATCGACTTTTACACTGTACAAATAGTGCCTCCAAAGCTTTAGAGCAAATATCACAGCCGCTAACTCTAAGTCATGGACCGGAACATTCCTCTCGTGAGCCTTTAATTGTCGTGGACCGTAGGCTATCACACTCTCATGCTGTAGCAGAACACAACCCAAACCACTGCCCGAAGCATCACTATAGATTTTGAACCCTTCGGTTCCACTTGGCGAACATAAAATAGGCATCGTTGTCAACCGCCTCTTGAACTCTTCAAAAGCCTGTTTGCACTCCGAAGACCACACAAACTTCTACTTCATCCTAGTCAGATTCGTGAGTGGTAGCGCTATCAGCGAGAAGTTCTCTACGAAGCGCATGTAGTAGCCAACAAGCACTAGAAAGCTCCGAACCTCCACCACTGTAGTCAAAGAAGGCTACTCCCGTATCGCCACTATCTTCGCCGGATCCATAGCTATCCCTTCTCCTCTGACAACATGACCAAGGAACGCTATCGACGATAACCAGAACTCATACTTGGAGAACTTAGCATACAACTGGTTTCTCCTCAACGTCTCCAACACCATGTGCAGGTGATTGTAGTGATCCTCTTCACACTGCGAGTACACCAGGATATCGTCGAAAAATACTATCACAAAACGGTCCAGGTACTCTCTGAACGTCCCGTTCATCAGATCCATAAACACAGATGGCGCATTGGTCAAACCAAACGGCATGACTGTGAACTCGTAATGCCCAAACCACATACTGAATGCTATCTTTGGGCTGTCGCTCTCCATTATCCTCAATTGGTAGTAACCGGACTTCAGATCTAACTTCGAATATACCGCTGACCTAACCAACTGATCAAATAGATCGTCAATTCTAGGGATCAGATACTTATTCTTTTCCGTAAGCTTGTTCAACTCCCGGTAGTCGATACAAAGCCGCAAGATCCCATCTTTCTTCTTAACGAAGAGAACCGGTACGCTCCAAGGCGACGAACTTGGACGCACATAACCTTGCTCTAACAACTCTTGTAGTTGCACCTTCAACTCTGCCATCTCTCTTGGCGCTATCCGATACGGAGAGCATGACACCGGTTTGGAACCCGGTACCAGCACAATAGTAAAGTCTATCTCCCGCTGAGGTGGGGCTCCTGAGAGATCATCTGGTAACACATCAGGATACTCAGACACAACTAGGATACTGACCAGATTTGGCTTAGGCGTCGAAGTCTATACTAGAGTGACAAACCGCTCTGCCCTAGACCCAACGACCTTGATCACCTGAGGGGCAGACGTCAGCATCTTGCTCGAACCCTTTCACTCCCGCAAATGCCATCTCACGACTAGCTCCCAACTGACCTCCTTGCAACTACAATCAATGCATGCTTGCTGCTCCGAGAGCCAGCCCATAGAAAAGATCACATCGCACGTAACTATCAGCAATAGTGACGCTCGCAAGTCATCAACATGAATCCCACGCCTTACCCTAACGCCACAAGCTCTATCTGCACGCATAGGGCACCCGTAGGCAGCAGCCCATCCAATTTGACCTTTTCCATCGAAGGAAGTACTGCGATGTGTGATAGAAACTCTTTGGACAAAAAGGATGCAAAACTTCCGCACCAAACAGTGCTCTCGCCGGACAATCGACAATCTAAACAAGCCTAACATAATCAGTCATAGACTAAAATGCATAGGGAAACAAATATTTAAAGATAACCTGCTATACATACCCGTCACCACGTCAAACTGCTTTGTGGCTTCCTGCTGGCTAAGGTTGTACACTTTTGGCTGGGTTAGGGCATAGCGCGATGTGGTTGCCTTCGACCCCTTGCCCTTCTCCTCGTATATATCTCCAGATTTCTTCTCGGACTTCCGTCGTCCGTGCCAACAGTTTCGGGAAAAATTTCCTGGCTTCGCACAGTTAAAACATGTAATTGCCTTCCTCCCAATGGCTGCTGCTGTCTTAGATTTCTTCATCTTCTGTACGCCATTGCGACAATCTCGGGCAAAGTGCCCTTTCTTGCCACAAATATGACAGTTGTAAGTAACCTTGCCAGTCGATGATCTAACCCTCTTTTTCAGCGTTCTGCGAGATGCAGCCCTTATAGGACTTACAGAGTTCGATACCCTACTCACTGGTATCTGTTGAATTTTCCCCATATCTACTTCCAAAGATCTATCCGACTCCACCAAGGCTCGGAATCCCAATAGTTTTGGTCCTAGCAGTAGAATTCGCAGTTCGTCACGCAGACCATTATAGAATCTATCAACTATAGACTGCTCGTTCTCCAACCCAAAGCATGGGTAGCAGCTTATCAAAAGAAACGCCTGCAAATACTCATCAATCGAGTGCGTATCCTGCACTAAGCACATGTTCAATGGATGACCTGATGTCCTTCTAAATGTCACTTGATCCAACACACCACCCGAAATTGAAGTCATCTCAGGGACAAAGGGTTGCACATTGCTTCCCTGCTGTGCACTAGTCACAGCGAGCACCACTTCAACAATCCTTCTTATGGTTTCAAATGATGGAGGGGTCTCAAGCACGTCACTGGGTGCACTATAATCCTCAGAAACCAGATGTTCTGTCGGCTCTGCGCCACTCCCGGTCACCTATAGTCGTACAAAACACCAATAAGTGACCAAACAGAATTGCACAGAGCAGTTATAGGAAACGCAGGTTCCTCAAACATGTGTATTTTTCATTCCTAAGTGGACATTCATGGGTTTTTTTAATGTTATAACGATGACGCACACATGTTCTCACCACTGCTTAAAAGAATTCGTCCATGAATTCATTTAAGGCTGACCGTAACCAGAAGTTTGATACCAAATTGTAACACCCCCATCCGTCACATGACATATAACAGAAGGTCTTGCTAGAACCCGACGCCATATACCACGGACAGTCGGAAGGGTTACATAAGAATATCCAAACTATCTAATTAAGACTACTCGTCCTACACAGAGCATTCTAGCGGAAGCTTTTAAATAGTTGAAAGAACCCAAAACATAAATGCATAATCATGAATGTCCACATCCACACAACAAGAATGAAAACCAAATACACTGAAAGGGTACACGGCCTTATGGCCTTACAAATATTTGCTTAATAAGATAGTGTCTTACATACATCGGCTCGCAGGCCGGCCACACGTGACAAAATAAAAACAACTATTCTTTACGGCCTTCAAGGGCCAACACAACAATATGGGCTCTAGCTCGCTAACTCGCACTCGGCTTCGCAACACCTGCAAGCAACGTTCCACCGCATGGGGGCAAAAAATGCAACAGTCAGCAAAATCCGACCAAATTATAATGACCCCGCCCCTTACTCGGGACGGCGATGCTCATTCACTGCATAAAATTAGCCCAGCTAAATAATAAAGTGCAATTACATTTCGCCACAGGCGTAGGCTCGCATGGCCAAACACCCCGTTCACTCAGGGCATATTAACAGTGAATCCTGACACTTCAGCGTCTTCACCACCACCACCAAGATGGCAACCACGTGAACATTTAGCCTTCCTAACCACTGTCTAAGGCTCCCGACTATGCCAACGGCCAGTCCCCTTTTCAGGTCTCTTGCACCGAACCACAAAGCCTACGTACAATTCCACTTGCCCGTTGCTCACAACACGTAGTCACCTTAAGACGTATGCACAAGCCAAGCTTCTCTTGGATCCCAAAACTTTTCTAAACAGTGACATAACCCAGTTATGTTCAAGGCCGGTCCCCTAACATCCAAGTTAGCAGAACACGTTTCTGCTCAGTTTTCCGGGTGCGCCTTGGAGTTAGTCCCCAAGGATCCCTGCTGCAATCTACCGCGTAGAAACCCGAAAACCCAAAGCACAGAGTCTTCTCCGGCAAATTATAACAAATGCAACATCATCGATCTAGACCAACATGTCCGGGTAGGCTTCACACATAATGTCTATGCCCGTACTTCGATTCCGGACTCTATATGCAACACAAGGGGGACTATTCCCATCAACCCCAAGGAACACCGCACACTCACCGCACACTCGCGGGAGTGGGTTTGCCCTATGAAAAAAAGGAAGAGCTTCACATGCTTAAGTTGAGAATTGTTACCCTTGTAGTCCGCTTTTGCGCCATTGAAAAACTCCACGGATAGAAGTCTTCGCAACGATCTTTCCTCCATGGATCCACTCTCAGATCTCAAAACGGTGCTCCGATGCTCCGCCGGCGGCCGGAATCCTCCTCCTTCTTCCTCCTTGCTCTAACTTCTTGGAAAGAGAAAGCTTTGGAGAGAAATGAAGGATTCAACTCCCATTCACGGCCTTAACAGAGAGACAAATCACTTGGGCTGTTGGATGTTAATTAAAGAAAATGAACGGCACCGATCTGCACAAAATTCCTCAGACCTGGGACGAACACGGCCTCGCACACGGCCGTGTCCCAGGCCATGTGCCTCGATCCAGGCACGATTATCGAACACAGAGACTCACACGGGCTCTGACACGCCCGTGTCTCACTCGACATGCCCGTGTCGGATCCTCGACACGCCCGTGTCTGGGGGCGTATCACATATAACCGCCATTGCCAACCGACACAACCCTTGGAAACATGGGTACAGACACGGGTAGGCACACGTCCGTGTCAAATGACACGCCCGTGTCATTAAGCTGTGTTCCTTGCCGTGTCCTTCTCGGGATAAAATTGGCCAAAACACCATGCCAGACACGGCCTTGGACACACCCGTGTCCTAGGACGTGTACCCCTATACAGGCACCAAAATCCCTTTACACGCGTCCAACTCAAATACAATTTTCGGGGCATTACATTAAGTATCTATTAACCCGCCTTTTGGCCTTCTGTGTTGACAAACCTATAAATAGGTCACAGAACAATTTTGTCGACTAAGCTCTCAACTTTTTCGATACCCAAACCTTGAGTCGACCTTCATCTCTCTTCTCCTCAAATTTCTTGTCATCAATGGCGCCAAAGTTGGAGACCAACATAAACGAAGGCTATGAGTTAGTCCGCAATGCCTTTGATAGTGCGGCGACTGAGATTCGAGATGTAATAAACCTAATCCAAGAGAATGGTTTAGAATATCTAGTCTCTGAACTTACAAATATCTGGAAGACAAAAATTCTTGAATTCTATACAAAAGCAACCTTGGATTCAACTGGCTTGAAGATTATGTCATCAATTCAAGGCAGCAAGGTGAAACTTACCCAAAAGAGACTGAGGAAAACAGTTCAATTGCACAAGACTCAGGAAGATGATGAAGTTACATCTTCAATGACTAAAGAAGCACTTCAATGGTGTGGCCTGAATCCCACCACTAAGATTGAATCATCAATGCAAAGGAAAGGAATGAACTAACAAGGAAAATTTCTCTCAGAAATTATGGGCAAAGTTATTCTCTGCAAGCCTGGTGGACATGATAGGATCTCAGCCTATATGTTCAGCTTGATGACTAGAGTCATATTCAGAATAAAAACTAACTGGTCTGCAGTAATTTTTGATAAGATCAAGGAAAGCATAAAGAAACCTAATCTAAGTAGAATTTTGAGTTTGTATCTGGCAATAACTATTCCTGAAGTGCTGAACCATACCACTAGATCTAGAATAAAGCACATGAGAAGGATGAATATGAAAATACTGTCCAGGTGGGAAAGAGTTTTGACAAAAGATGGTTCAACACCACAGAAACAACCACAACAGAAAAAGAAAGAGACAATACCAAGGAATCCTGAATCTTCTAGCTATTCAAAAGAACAAGTAATCTTCAGTTCAGATGAAGACCAACAAGAATCTACTAGGAAATCATCTGCTCCTAAGCATATAGATGATAGTCAGATGTAGGGGGAGTTTATTTCAGAAAACACCATCCCACTGGATCAAGCTCAGGATGTGCCTCCTCTAGGGGGAGAAAATGAACTTTCCCCAGTTCAACAAGAAGTCTTGCCTTCAGAAAGTGCTCCTGAGAAAGAGCAAGCTGCTTTAGAGAGTGAAACAACCACTCAAACAATTCTAGAGGTAATTGGTGATATTAATCAATCAATACTAGATACTGAGCCAGATACATTAACTGTGCTTCTATCTGATGTTGAATAGACACATCATGACAACATCCCTGCACAGAATATATCAATGGATGATACATCTGCCTTAGATGATATTCCATCAAATGTTCAAGCTACAGATATTCCTTCAGTTCAACAACAACAAGAATTTACTCTTGAGTAATTATTCCCTGATTTACAAGAAGTAAGAACTGAGGAAGTTGTGCCAAGAACTGAGGGGGAGGGGCTAGGGACTCAGGGGGAGTTGCCAAGAACTGATAAGGAGCTGCCCTCAAGTCCAAAGGACATAGTAAATCTAGAAAGTACTTCTGAATCTGATGATGGTGAAGCATTAAAAGCAAAGAAGAGAAAATTGATCGTTTACAAGAAGAAAAAATCAAATTATAAGAAAGCTCTACAGACTGCCTCACAACCCTCAGCACCAACAGTTGATTTCAGTTCACTGTTGGTTGCTCTGCAAATTAAAATGGATGAGCAAAGAGCATCCATGGAGAAATATATGGATGAAAGTCATAAGTATCTTCAGTTCTCTTTGGCTCAAGATATAAAATCAATTAGATTCGAGGTAAACCAGAATAAGAAGGAGATGACAGATTGCTTCCATAAAGGAGGTAATGCTGTAGTTTTTCTGGCAAAACAGCAAAAAGAAGCAAGGAAACAGATTGATGATATAGTGGTCAAGCAAGGATATGTCCTGAAAAATCAGATAAGGATGAATGATAATCTTACTAAATCACATAATATGATTGTAACTGAATTAAAGAATACAACAACTGCATTAACTGAGGAGAGTGCTAAAGCAAAGTCAGAGTTTGATAAGAAACTTCAAGAAGATTTGGCCACTTTCCAATCTGCACTTCAGGCCTCTCAGAAGATTATCTCTACTCAGCTCCAAAAGTTTAAAGCTTATTACACAGAGGGAACTGATTATCTGGTTAATCAAATAAGGTTCCAAAAGAATGATCTCAGGGATCATATTGAAAGAGAAGTCATAAAGGGGGAGAGGTTGATAGTCAATGCTAGCTCAGAGCATGTCAAATGGATAATTAATGCTGTTAGAGCAACTCTGGGATATCCACCCCTATGTGATGATGACAATACAGCTGAGTTAGGAATTCAAGCTGCAGGAAATGAAGGGGTTCAGCAGGAAGTAGCTCAAATCATATATCCCCCTTCTAACTTTGAGGAAATTCAACCCCTGGTTCACCAGATGTATAGTCCTCCAGAGGCTACTAAGAATGTTATCTTTGAGAAAGTGGACATGTCAGAAGCAGCATTAAATAAAGAGCAAGAAGCTCATCTTTCAAAGAAAAGATTTAGAGAGCGGGCTGAACTGAAGCCTTGTTTTGAAAGATGGAGTCCAACCTCCAGGAATATAATACTTACTGCCTGGCAAGCTGTCAAAGACAAAATGCATGATAGAGGCAAGCAGTATTCTGAAGTTGAGTGGAATAAATATCTGCAAAGACAAGATGCTATTCAGCAGTTCAGAAGGGATCACAAGGCTGGGAAACTACCTGCTACAGCTATAGAGCCCAGTAAATATTTTCCTAAGCCTTTTCACTATTTTGAAAGGCAAAGAGTCAAGGCTGAAGAACTTAAAAAGAAGGATCTCAAAGTCAATAAGCCAGCTGAAGATACTGAAGCTCCAGTACAAGCAAAGATCCAATCTGGAAAAGGCATAATGATTAAGGAGCCTGATCAGCCTTATGATAGTTTGACTAGATTATAAAACATTGTAATTTTCAGTTTTAAACTCCATGTAATCTATTGTCAACAAACTATTGTGAAGTTAAAACAAAACTATGATTCATGCTTGTTATGGTTATATCATATTCTGTGATGATGTTATTTACTTGTTTTGTTTATATGTTTCCCTTTCAGTGAATGTTTTTATGTATCATATTGTTAATTTTATTATTAGTGATGTATATCATTGACTAAGGGTTATGAATTCTCCAAATAGGGGGAGATTGTTGGGTTCATTGGAAAATGTGTATCGGATTTGGAGAAGCCTCACCTAACTTAATGATATGCATCAAGTTGTATTTGATGTTGTGTTGAGTTATCACGTGCAGGTTAAGAAAATGGAAAGGAAAATTTTCTAAGTACAAGTGTCGACACCTGGGAAGATCTGTGTCGACACCAAGGGCCAGATTGTGTTGACATCCAGAATTTGTGTCGACACACAAAAAATCTGTTGACAATACTGTGTCGACACCAAGGGTCAGATTGTGTCGACATCCAAAATTTGTGTCAACATACAGAAAATCTGTCGACAACGCTGTGTCGACACCAAGGGCCAGATTGTGTCTACATCCAGAATTTGTGTCGACACACAGAAAATCTGTTGACAACGCAGTGGCGATACTAAGGGCCAGACCTATGTCAACATTATCAGGAGTTGTGTCGATACACAGAGAAGCTGTCGACACATTCCAGAATTCTATCGACAACGACAGTGTCGACACATATAACTTGTTTCGTCACACACCAGAATTCTGTCGACACCAACTTTATCAAGACAAGGAGTGTTTGTGTCTACACACAGTAATAGTTACGACACATTCTACAGAAGCTGTGTCGATAACAACAATACTTGTGTCGACACATGGACTATGTATGTCGACACATATGAAGAATTCAGTCGACATTCTCTGCTACTGAGTCAAAGTTCAATAAAGGCTGAAGTAATACAAGTGAAGACTTGACAGCTGTCATTACTGACATTGCTGTCACACATGTCAGAGGTGTCAGAAGACAGTTTGAAACTGGAACAGCCGGTTACCGTGGATGAAGCCTATAAATAGATGTTCTCTCTCAACAATCATATAAGACAGGTAACAACAAGAAGAACAATAACAGATAACAGATAGCTGATATATTATTATCTCTCAAGGATTGAGAATCTAGTAGAAGAGAAAGAAACAGTCAACAGATTGTAGAGAGAGAAAAACAAGAAGGAGAGAAGATCTCATGCAGTGAAGGCAGATCCTGAACAGTTGTCCTGAAGAATTCAGATTAATTTCTAAAGGAGGAAGATTGAAGATCAACTCCAACATCAAGAAGATCAACCCTACTGTGTTAAGATTCAGGAAGATTTCAAGAAAGCTAAGTCAGGTTGATCCTTAAGAAATCAGTTCTATCAAGAACTGATCGAGAAGCCTTCAACCAATTCTCTCTCCATCTGGTTGAAGATATCAACAACGTTTCATCAATAATTTTGTAGGATCTGTACTAGATCTGAGTGTAGGATATTTACATCTCTGAGTTGTAAGCCTAACTTATAAAGGCTAGGGTTGTGTGCTTGAGGTGGGGGAATCTGTTTCCTGAGTTGTAGGCCTATGATAGAGGCTGAGGTAGGGCTATTCCCTAAGTTGTAGGAGTGGAGTGTCACTCTGAGTTGTAGGCCTGTGGAAGAGGCTGAGGTAGGGCTTGTGCCTGAGTTGTAGGAGTGTGGATTCACTCTGAGTTGTAGGAACCATTCTTGGTTCTGAGCTATAAGATCTGCGAATTTGAGAAGAAGGAAGGAAGTTAGGCCGAATCTAGTACGCTGCTAGATAGGCGAAGGGGGAAAGTGGATGTACCTATCATTTGGGGAACCAGTATAAAATTTATGTGCTTCGGGAAATATTTGCTAGGCTTCTAAGCATTAGGAGGTAGCTTCCCAGCTTTAGCCTTTCTTCTATATTGAACTATGGCTTCTTGTCTAGCTTCATGCTTTTGCCATTCTTGTTCTGTGTAGCATTTGCCCCTATCATGGGTCTGATCCTTTACAGCTTTCCAAGAAGTCAGTATAATATTCATGGATGTTGGACTCCACTACTCAAAATCAGGCTTCAACTCTGCCTGTTCTCTCAATCTCTTCTTAGGCAATAGAGCTTCTGGCCCTTTGTTCAAAACTGCCTCTGGCACTGGCATATCTACTTTCTCAAGGATAACATTTTTATTACCCTCTGGAGGGTTGTACATTGACTGTACTTCTTGGTGAATCATTTCAAAATCAGCTGGAGGATAAATACCTTGAGCAACTTCAGCTTGATCACCTCCAAAATAGGCAGGGTGTATACCTGACTCAGCCACATTGTCATCATCACAGAGGGGTGGATATCCAAGTGTGGCTCTGATGCTATTAGATATCCATTTAGCATGATCAGAGCCAGCTTTAACTAACACTCTCTCCCCCTTTATGACTTCTCTGACAACATGATCCCTGAGGTCATCCTTTCAAAACCTGATTTGTTCATCAATAAAATTAACACAATCTTTATAGAATGCCTTTAACTTCAGTAGCTGTTCAGAAATGGTCTTTTGAGATTGCTCAATTGTTGTTTTTACAGCAGCTAGGCCTTCCTGTAATTGCTTGTCAAAATCTGCCTTAGCATTAGTCCTTGCTTCAGGCGGAGTAGTTGCAGCATTCTTCAGTTCTGTAACAATCACATTATGTGATTTTGTCAGATTATCATTCATTATAAGTTGATTCTCTAGGACATAGCCTTGCTTAAGAGCTATATCATCAACTTGAGTCTTGATCTTTTCTTGATGTGTTGCTAGAAAAACCACAGCATTGCCTCCTTTGTGAAAGCAATCAGTCATTTCCTTCTTATGCTGATTCACTTCAAATCATATGGATTTTATATCCTGAGCCAAAGAGAATTGTAGGTCTTTATGGGTCTCATCCATGTATTTCTCCATGACAATCCTTTGTTCATCTAACTTTACTTGCAATGAGACTAATAAGGAACTATAATCTGTAGTTGGGGCAGATTATGGAGTAGGTTGTAATGCCCTCTTATAGCTGTGGCTTCTTCTTTTGAAAACCATTAGCTTCCTCTTTTTGGCTTGAATTACGGCTTCATCTTCAGAAGCTATGGTACTGGCAATATCAACTCTATACTTAGGACTAGGAGGCAATTCTTGTGCAGTCCTAGGTAGCTCCCCCTGAGTCCCTTGCTCCTCCCCCACAGTACTTACTTGCTCCTTCTCAAGGTTAACTTGCTCCCCCTCAAAATCTGCTTTCTCCCCCTCAAATTCAGTTTTCCCTAGATCAGGGAACAACTCTTCAAGGGTAAATTCTTGTTGAGTTGGGACTGGAGATACTCTTATCTCTGTATCATTATCAGTAGCAGATGTATCCTCCATGATAACATCTTGTGCTTGACTGTGTAGTTGAGTTGGCTGATCAACATCAATCAAAGATTCAGTTAGTGTTTCATCTTTATCAATGAGAATTGATTGATTAACCTCATGTATTACCTCAAGTATAGTTTGTGTAGCCATATCACTTTCCAAGTGTATTGGCTCTTCCTCAACATGAGGCTCCCCCTGCACTTGAGCACTATCTGCAATATCTTGTGCAGGAATATCTTGTGCTGTAGATTTTTCAGGAATTTCTTGTCTTTCTTCCTTAGGCATATCCTTAGTTAGGACCCTATCCCATTTGGATATAATCCTTATGTCCATTCTCCTCATATGGTTAATCTTTGAACCAGCAGTCTGTGTCATTACTTCTGGAATTATTCCAGCCAAGTAGAGACTCATAATTATTCCCATATTGGGCTTATTAAGACTTTCCTTAATCTTTTCAAAAATTACTGCTGACCAATTAGTGTTTAGTCTGTAGATTATCCTGGTCATTAGGCTGAACATATAGGCAGAAATCCTATCATGCCCCCTGGCTTACAGAGAATAACTTCGCCAACCACTTTTGAAAGAAACTTTCCTTGTAGATTCATTACTTTTCTGTTCATTGCTAAACTAGTCTTCAAGGTGGGATCCAATCCACACCATTGAAGTGCTTCCCTAGTCTTTGATGAAGATACTTCTACTTCTTCTTGAGTTCTTGGAAGTTGAAGAGTTTTTCTCAAGCTCTTCAAAGTAAGTTTAACCTTAGTTCCTTGAACTGTAGACTTGATCTTGAGTCCAGTTGAGTCTAAAGAGGTTGCGTCATAGAATTCTAGTATTTCCTTCTTCCAAATCTTTGTTGGATTAGAAACCAAAAATTCTAACCCAATCTCAGCAATTAGGGTTACTACGACTTTAATTTCAGGTTCCGCATGATCAAAGGCATTGCGTACCAGCTTATAGCCTTCATTGACATTATCTTCTAGCTTCGGCGCCATTAGGGTTGAGTGAAAGCTTGGATTAGTAAGAGATAAGTTATCGACTCAGGGTTTTGGTCTCGAAACTATGTAGAATGTGTCGACAGAATATAGTGTTGACCTATTTATACCTTTCTAAGTAATGAAGGTCAAAAGTCGCGTCAACAATCTCTTAATGTGTCGACACTGTTGAAAAGTGTCGACACAGACTTTTAATGACTCGACATCAATTTTATTTGACTTTGTCGAGTTCGACGATCTGAGGTCGACGAATCTGCATGTTTACTCTAAGTGTCGACACTACTTCTGGATGTGTCGACACTACTATTCTGAAGTGTCGACACCGATTCTCTAGATGTGTCGACACCTCTTTTCTGGAATGTCGACACCAACTGCTATTTGTCGACACCACTTCTCTGGAATGTCGACACCAACAACTATGTGTCGACACAGACATCTTCTTGTGTCGACACAATTTTACTGAGCCAAATTTTGATAAACTAATTTATGTTCAACATACCTATTTCAATTTTGAAATTGTTGAATTTAGTTTCATCTAGAGGCTTAGTAAACATGTCTGCTAGTTGTAAATCAGTACTAACAAATTCTAAAGAGATATCCTCTTTCTCTACATGGTCTCTAAGAAAATGGTACCTTATTTCTATATTCTTTGTTCTACTATGAGAAACTAGATTATGTGCAATAGAAATAGCACTAGTAGAATCACATAATAATGGGGTTCTACTTACTTGGATACCATAGTCTTCTAATTGATGCTGTATCCACAATAGTTGTGCACAACAACTTCCAGCAGCGACATACTCAGACTCAGCTGTGGAAATAGCCACACTGGTCTGCTTCTTACAGCTCCATGACACCAATCTTCCACCTAAAAATTAACAGGTGCATGTAGTACTTTTCCTATATACTTTGCAACCTGCAAAGTCTGCATCTGAATAACCCATTAGTAGAAAATCTCTATCCCTAGGATAGCAAAGGCCTAGATTAGGTGTGCCCTTAAGATATCTCAAAATCCTTTGGACTGCAGTAAGATGAGATTCTTTAGGGCAGGATTGGTACCTAGCACAGACACATGTAGCATACATGATATCTGATCTACTAGCAGTCATATATAGGAGGGAGCCAACTATTCCTCTATACAAAGTTTCATCTAAAGGTTTTCCTACATCATCTTTGCTAAGAGATACACTTGTCCCCATTGGAGTTCTCATGGTAGTGGATGACTCCATACCATACTTTTTAAATAACTCCAGGGTGAACTTAGACTAGGATATGGACAAGCCATCTTCAATCTGTCTTACTTGGAGACCCAAGAAGAACTTAAGTTCTCCCATACTGCTCATTTCAAATTTCCCTTGCATAAGTTTTTCAAACTTTTTACAAAGGATACTTTCAGTAGAAACAAATATTATGTCATCAACATATATTTGGACTAGGATTATCTTTCCTTTGGATTCCCTAAGGAATAGAGTCTTATCTATTTTCCCCCTTGAGAATTTGTTCTCAATGAGGAAAGTAGATAGGGTTTCATACCAAGCCCTTGGGGCTTGTTTCAACCCATACAAAGCTTTCCTAAGTCTATAAACATAAGCAGGATTGAGTGGATCAACAAAACCTGAGGGCTGCTCTACATAGACCTCCTCTTTTAAGTCTCCATTTAAGAAGGCAGACTTAACATCCATCTGGAACACTTTAAAACCTTGAAATGCTGCATAGGCTAGGAATAGCCTGATTTCTTCCAACCTAGCCACTGGATCAAAGGTCTGATCAAAGTCTATGCCCTCCTCCTGTATGTATCCTTTGGCAACTAGTCTTGCCTTGTTCTTCACTCTGATCACACTCTCATCAAGATTTTTCCTATAAATCCACTTTGTCCCAATGACATTGTGGCCCTTTGGTTTTGGAACCAAATCTCAGACCTTGCACCTTCTGAATTGATTTAACTCCTCCTGCATGGCATCAATCCAGTGTGCGTCCACAATTGCTTCTTCAAATCTCTTGGGTTCCACTTGAGATAAGAAGCTAGAGCAAAGAACTGAGTTCAAGTTCCTGCTTCTTGTTTGTACTCCTTGTCTTAGATCACCAATGATCTGGTGTGCAGGATGATCCTTCAACTGTCTAACTGCTGGAGCTAATCTATCAGCAGTTTGATCTTCTCCAATCTCTTCTTCATGTTGCACCTCATGTTCTTCTTCAGCATCCTGAGTGTCTTGTACTCCCCCTGGACAACAACTACCATTTTCCACATCCTGTTTTGCAGTTGGATCTTCTCTGATAGTAAGCTGATCCATCTTCTGCTATAAACCTGGAGAACTACAAGAACTACTTGGCAACATACTGTTAATAAGTCTAGTTTCATCAAAGATGACATGACTGACTCTTCTACAACTTGAGTAGCCAAGTTGTAGACCTTATAGGCCTTACTATTGTTGTTGTACCCAACAAATATGCCATCTTGAGATTTGGCAGCAAACTTAGAAAGGTGAGATTTGCCATTGTTAAGTACATAGCACTTGCAACCAAAAATTCTAAAATAGGATAAATTTGGTTTTCTGTCCTTCAGAACCTCATAGGATGTCTTTTTGTGGCTTTTGGTGATGGAAGTCCTATTGAGCACATGACATGCAGTGTTAACTGCCTCAGCCTAGAAATATTCTAGGAGAGAAGTATCACTCAATAGAGTTCTTCCAGCCTCAATCAATGTCCTATTCTTTCTCTCAGCAATGCCATTTTGCTGAGGTGTTCTAGGTGAGGAGAATTCCTGAAGAATCCCAAATTCTTCACACAGTCTTATCATACTTTCAGATTGGAATTCAGTTCAATGGTCACTTCTGATTTTGACCACTGAACTATCTAATTCATTCTGATTTTGTTTAACAAAATTGTAGAAGACCTTTGGGGTTTCAGATTTCTGTCTCAGAAAGAATACCCATGAGAATCTAGAATAGTCATCTATAACCACAAAAGTGTAGACCTTCCTACCTAGGCTCTGAACTAGCATATGACCAAATAAATCCATATGCAAGAGGTACAAGCACCTCACTGAATTCTTGGCTTCAAGGCTATGAAAGGAGGATCTAGTCTGCTTGCATTTTTGACAAGCTATACATATTCCATCCTTATAACACTTAACTTGAGGACCACTCCTCACTAACTCTTTGCTAAAGAGTTTGCCAATGGTCTTATAGTTAAGATGGGCTAGCCTCTTGTGCCATTTGACACAATGAGAGACTTTCTCATCAGCTACAAGATAGATAGGAGAATTTCTATTCTCACACACAAAGTCTAGGCAATATACATTTCTTTTTCTATATCCAGTCAATACGACCTCTTGATCACTTGAACTCTTAATATGATAACCACTCTTAACAAATGAAATGTCATAACCTAAATCACTCAGCTGACTTATGCTAATCAGGTTATGTTTCAAACCCTTTACATAGGCCACTTGAGTGATTGTAACTGAGTTATTAGAAATGTTACCAAAACCTTTGATGACTCCCTTTTCAGAACCACCAAAGATTACTTTAGGACCATTCAGCATAGGTGAGTAGACCTTCAGCAATCCCCTTGTTCCAGTCATATGCCTGGAACATCTACTATCCAAGTACCATATAGGGGCATGACACCTTGGACTCACCTGCAACACAGATTACTTAACCTTAGAACCCAAATAACTTTTGGGTCCTTGGCGCAAGTTAGTCTAAAACTTAACAAATCTTCCTGCAGCTTTTCTAACAGGCAGACTGCTACTCTCCTTGACACTGGAATTGTGCCAACAGTCTAAGGCAAAGTGGCCTATCTTGCCACAGCACCAGCACTCAAACTTATTGTACCTCTTTTTAGGTGCAATCATAGCTATAATATTTGCAGCAGGTCTGTTATTTTGTGCTGGGGCTATGCCTCTAGAATTGAACTTAGCAGTCCATGCAGTTTTCTTAAACCCTAATCCAGCCTTACCCTTTTGAGACACAAACTCATCAATTAAGGGTAATACATATTTTGGTTTAGAAAAACTAGCTACAATCTCCTTTTCTTTCTGAAGTCTATCCTCCAAACTTTTAATCTGATCATTTTTAAATGTGATAGTACCCATCTGAATAACAGTAATGTTTTTCAGTCTGGCAATCTCATTCAACTTCTGATCCAGCAACTTCTTTGAATCAGATGCAGCCAACTTAAGAGCTGCAATTTCCTTAGCCTGATTTTTGGCCAGGTTTTTACTTCTCTTAAGTGCCTGCAATGGATCCCCATATTTATCTATCAGCTGATGAATATCCCCTTCAGATTCAGACCCATCTTCATCTCTTGATGGAGATGAATCTGATTCTGACCCAATGAAGTAATCAGAATCTTCAGATACACAATTTACCTTACTGGGGCCAGGCTGATCCTGACACTTGTCTTCTTCTGACACAACCATCAGTCCTTTGCACTGATGGTCTTCCTGCTCATAGATAGAGTCCAGGAATTGCATGAACTCATCCTCCTTTTCTGCAAACAGACCAATATATGCCTCAGCCTTAGATTCTGAGTCTGAAGTTGATTGATCAGTCAGACTTTTCTCTTTCTCAGCAACAACGGATTTCTCCTTCTTGCTCCTATACTGTGACTTCTTTCTAATAGCAGACTCCTTTCTCTTATCTGGACAGTCAGCAACAACATGTCCAGCTTTGTTGCAACAATAGCATATAATCTTGGAAGAAGTTGACTTGTCAGGCTTTGTCCCATTCTTGTCCTTCCTGGATGATTTCCCCTTCTGATAATAATCATCCTTGGACTGAGATGTGGAAGGCTTAGATTTCCACTATTTCTTCTTCAAGAATCTCTGGAACTGCCTTGTAAATGCTGCAAATTCTTCATCTGAGTCACTGCTATATGTACTGGGATTATCTGAATTTTCTGAGATAATATCTACATCTCTCTTAGGAAAAGATGGAGACATTTTCCTATTCTTCCTTGTAGCTTCAACCTTGAAAGCCACTGACTTTTCTTTATAGTCACCCTTTGTGTTTTTCTCTTTCTCCTTTGTAGCTAACAACTGCATCTCATATGACAGCAATTTTCCAAACAGTGTTGGAGGAGAAATCTCAGCTAGTCTCGCCACTTCTCTTATGGCACAGATTTTTGTATCCCAATCCTTAGTCAATGACCTAAGGAATTTATCATTTAACTCATAAGTACTGAAAACTCTTCCATAAGACATTAGTTCATTGACTATCCTATAGAACTTCTTATAGCATTCAGTAATACTTTCATACTTGGCTTGTCTGAAACTCTTATATTCTTGATTAAGTTTAGATTTCCTATCTTGCCTAACCTGTTCAGAACCCTCCATGTAGACTATCAATGTGTCCCACATTTCCTTGGATGTTTTACAGTGTATTAAATTCTGGAATGTTGAATCATCAATGACACTTACTATAATATTTTGGGCTCTTTTATCCATTGTTGCCAAGATGATTTCATCTTTAGTCATCTCTGAAAAATCCTTTGGAATTCTTTGATTGGCATCAAGAATAGAAATCTTCACGGGAACATATGCCCTTCCTTAACTATTATGTAGATTCTAGGATCAGATGCCTCCATAAACAATTTGACCCTTTCCTTCCATATTCTAAATATCTCTTTCCTGCTGATGGGCAATTTCATTGAACCAAGTTCCTTATAGTTTTCAACTGAACCCATTTTCTTGATCTTAATTCTGCCTTACAGATCTCACTCAGACTGTTAAGTCTAACTTTGAGTAACCTCCCTCTGATACCACTTGAAAGAATTAGTGCCTAACCACCTAGAGGGGGGGGGGGTGAATAGGTGTAATTCCTTTTTGTTTAAGGCTGAATATTTGTTCTATTAATTAATCAGAAATTGCAAGTTCTACAGCTAACACAGCACAACATTCACAGAAACATTCAATCACAGAGTGCACATAGTTTTTATAGTGGTTCCCCAAGGTCTGGGTACATCCACTTCCCCCCTTCTCCTATCTAGGAGTGTACTAGATTCGGTCTAACTTCTTCTCTTCACATCAGGTCCTCAGATCTTACAGCTCAGAATCCAACAAGGCTCCTACAACTCAAAGTGAGTCCACACTCCTATAGCTCAGGCAAACTGCCCTACCTCAGCCTTCAACAAGGCCTACACTCAGAGATCACAATATCCTACAACTCAGGCTCACAGCCCTACCTCAGCCTTCAACAAAGCCTACCACTCAGAGAAAATACTCTCCTACACTCAGCTTTATAAACACAGGCTTACAACTCAGATCTATAAAGATCCTACAGAAAATTGATTTAAGTTTGTAATATACCAAAACCGAAGTAGAGAGAGAAAGGATGGATGGCTTCTTGATCAGTTCTTGGAAGAATCTGATGGCAGAGAACAACCACTCTTAGCTTTCTTCAAAGCTTCTTGAATCTGAACTCAGTAGGGTTGAATCTCCTGTGAAGTTGATCTTTAATTAGCTTCTTTCTTGATATTCAGATCACAATCTGAATCCTTCTTAGCACCCCTAGTTCAGCAACTGCACTTTAATAGATGGAGCTCTCTCTCTCTCCAACTTCTTCTTTTTATTCTATCTCAGTATCAGTATTTTTCTTCTCTCATCAACCTATGATCATCTTCTTCTGTTGAAGGAGAATGCCTTTATATAGACTTTCTCCATGGTAACGGGCTGAACCGGTTTCTAACAAACTTCTGACAGCTCTGACAGTTGCAGTAGACCGGTTGGTTATGACAGCTGTCAAGTCATCTAGTCAGTTCTTGAAATTCTATCTGTCAGTAAAGTGTCGCGACTGAACTTCTTCATGTGTCGACACAAGTAGACTAAGTGTCGACACAAGTGGACTAAGTGTCGACATAAGCCTTGGTGGTGTCGACACATCTCCTTTGTTCTTGATACTGCTTCTCGATACAACATCTGTAGAATGTGTCGACACTAATTCTGTTTGTCGACACAATCACTTCTTTTCTTTAACATAGTTGAAACTTTACTGTGTGTCAACACAAGTCCTGTGTGTCGACACAGTTGATGTCGATAAAGTCTTCTGTGTGTCGACACTGCCTCTTGGTGTAGACACAGTTGATGTCGACTAAGGTTCTGTATGTCGACATTACCTCTGTGTGTCGATACAATTGATGTCGACTAAACTTTCTCTGTGTCGACACTGCCTCTACGTGTCGACACAGTTGATGTCGACTATGCTTCTCGGTGGGTCGACACTGCCTCTGTATGTCGACACAGTTACTTCTGGTGTCGACACAGCCTTTCCAAGTGTCGACCCAATTAACTCCAAGTGTCGACACAGCTTTTCTCCAGTGTCGACATAAGCCTTCATAAGTGTCGACACAGCTTCTCCTGGTGTCGACACATAGACTTAGAAATTTTTTTGCATTCCTGCATTTACTTAACCTGCACATATAAACTCAAAACAACATCAAATATACCTTGATGCATATCATTGAGTAAGGTCAGGCTTCTTCAAATATGGTACACATTTTATAATGTACCCAACAAGGACGACATAACTTTCCCGGATTGGAGTCAAATCTAATAGAGAGGTTCACTGTCTAAAGCAAGCTTAAGGGTTTCGACTGACCAAGAGGTCTTAATCGATTAACCTAAGGTTAGTCAAAAGCATGAACTCGAGAGAGATGCTTTTATATTCTTGGAACCTCCACGGTCGAAGTAAGTAATTAGGAGCTTGTGTTTTTATCATTTCAAGAAAGTCTATTTTAATCCAAAGGGATTCTAGATCAAGTGTTAATTTGCATTCCATAGAAATTTCTTTTTTAGTTTAATTATTCTCTATGATTATTATTAGATAAAATAATATTAATTTGCGTGAGTAGAAGTACTCAACAGGCCCTGAGTCTAATACGATATTTCCTATAATATATTTTGATAGGTACACTTGCTTATTTGGGATTTTAGTTTTGATTTATTTTTAAAACTATATAAATTCTCCATCAAGTTTTGGCGCCGTTGCCGGGGAATTATTTTGTTGATATTTTGAAAGCGCGAATTGTATTAAATTTTTTATTCTCTTTCTCTACTTCTATTCACGTTTTCATTTTCTTTTTCGAATTTCATTCTATTAAGTACCGGTTATTCTATTTTCTTTTTATAAAAAAAATGTTATCTCAATTGGCCGCTAAGGTTGTCGCGCTTACACATAAACTTAATCTTTTATTAGCCGCAAGATGGTGTCATATTTCTTGTTATTTTTGTAGCGGTTCTCATCGAAATGAGTATTGTTATCATTATAATTATTATAAAAATCTTTTTTATGAAAATAATTTTTATACTAATTATAATAATAATTCTCCTCACATTTATGATAATTCAAATTTTTATGAAAATAATTTTTCTAATTCTTCCAATGTTCATGAAAATAATTTTTCAAATTGTAATGCGAATAATTATTTTGATGTAAATAATTATTCTTCCAACTCGGATGAAAACTTCTCTTGGTCGCAAAATCAACCGGAAGGATTCCCGAGTTATGAGAATAACGATTTAGATCCTAATTTTTGTTCTTCTTCTTTGACCACACCACAACATTGTTTTTCTAATTTTGGGGATTTTACACAATTCATAATTGACCCTCCCCAAAATTTAGGAGAAATTATTTCTTGTTCTAATGATTCTTCCTCTCTTCGAATATTTCAGCTAGGACGGAACATGGCTCCTAATGTGCCCCCTTAGTGGTTTATTCCAAAGAGGAGGAGAAATTATTATATCATGAATTTATTAAGCACTTTTCTAATGATTCTTCACCCTCTTCAAATAGTTCACCTAGTACGGAACATGAATCTTCATGTGCCCCCTTGGTATTTTATTCGGAAGAGGAGGAAGAATTATTATATGAAGAATTTATTAAAGTTATGGGCACAACGGGTGAAATAAAAGAAAAACATGTTTCTTCTCCTATTTCTCCCGATTTTCCTTCACCTCATGAATTTTCAAACTTCACTTATGAATATTTAGAAATTGAAATTCATGAAAATATTGTGCCTAGTAATTTTCTTTTTCATGAACTTTTAGATAACAATTTTATTTTAGAAAATAAACAACCGGACCCGAATCATATAACTTCGCAAGAGCCTCCTCCTTGCGAAATTTTTTCTGATGCGCTTATTCATGATTTTTCTTTCACTAACGAGTTTCAGGAAGGAGACGATCCGTTACAATTAAACATCTTCCATGATCCTTTTGTTGCTCTTCTACAAAAATTCAAATCAACTCAGGTATGGATAGGTGATTTGAATTTACATTTTTAAGACAACTGCAAGAAGGAAAATCAAGCAATTAGCAGAGGAGTAGCTGGGCAAGCGACTTTAGCATCTTCACCAAAGCGCAAATTATCGGAGTTGCCCGTTCACCTTAATTTTTATTTTCCATTCTCCTAACTCAAGCCGTCTAGCTTAAAAACGGTAAAAAGAAAAGCGCTCTTCAGAGACACCACTTGTCTATCTTTAATAAAGTTTTTTTAAAATTTCTACAAAAAAATTATTTTCTTTCTTTTTGTGTCTCTCTTCTTACTTGGCTTATAAACATTAGGGACAATGTTTGCTTTTAAGTATGGGGTGGATTTGCATTTATTATTTTAATTTAAAATTCCAAAGAAATGAAAAAATATTTAAAAAATAGAAACAATTTTTTGTTTTCTTTTCATTATAAAAAAATACAAAAAATAGGAAAAAAGAAAATACAAAAAAATATAATAAACCCAGATTTAATCTTTTTGTGATTTTTGGAAAGTTATTTTTGTTTATTTATAAGAATTTATATAATTCTTGATTTTCTAATCTTTTATTTTATCATACTTAGTTAAATTTAATTTTTAGGAGATTTGGTTTTAAGAAATATTTTATGAATTAAAATTGTTTTAAGTAAACTATTTAGCCCCCTTTTCTCATTTAATTCCAATTAGTTTCAATTTTGTAGTGCTTAGCTAAATAATTTTTAGATTTTAATTATATTCACTTAAGTTTTAAGATTCTTAGGAAATTTTAATTTACTATAGTTGCTCTCTAATTATTTTAATTTAATCTAAACCTTTTTGCTACCCTTTCCGTGGTTTTTTTATTTTCTTGTTAGCTCATATGTCATGAGGATAAGAGGATAAAATTCATTATCCCCTGGTATGCAATTTTTCTTTTTTGGTTTGATCATATGTCATGGAAATCAAGTATTCCATGGTACACAAATGCAACCCCAAAAATAAAAGGAGTAAGAGAATAAAATTCATTACTTATGAGCAATTTTGTTTTTATTTGAAGAGAAAAAAAATATTTGTTCATATGTCATGAAAAATGAGAGAATAAAATTCGTCATTTTCTTAGTAAACATATGCAAATATCAAGAAGGAAAAAAATTGTGTGGGGTGAGAGGAAAAAATTCATCACCCCCAATCTAAGATCTCTTCATTTTTCATATTCCAAAAATCCAATACCCAATATAATTGTTTTAGATTTAAATTAAAATTATGAGAGAGCATAAGTAGTAGTTTGAATTTTCCTTTAAGTTTCTTTTTTGTGAAAAAAGTGTTAATAATTTTTAATCTAACTTTGTTTGCTAAATACTTAATGTTGAGTTCTAATTAATTTATTAGAGAAAACTTTGCTAAATATTTAGCTCTTCACATTTTACTTTCATATTTTAGGACTTAAAAATTTGAATCCCTAAAGTCTATTTTTAACTTTCTTTTGATTTGATAAATTTTAGTTTGATTAAAAAATTATATTAATTTCTTATAAGTACCCTCATAGTTTTGCTCTGCAATAGCAAAAGCTTAAGTTTGTGGGTATTTGATAAGTCATTATTTATAGTTATATATATATAGATTTTATTTAATAAATAATAATATTTTATTTAGTTTATTTTAATAATATTATTAAAATGCTTTGTTTTCTTATTTCAGGTCAATCTGGGTTGCTAATAGCAATTTGGAGCTGACAGGATTGATCCAGACAAAAGCTGGAGATAAGCTGAATTTTTCCCAAGTACACGCCCACTCTCACGGCGTGATAGTGGGGCGTGACCATAGTTATGGGCCGTGACCTCCAGGTGTTGTTCAGCTGTCATGCCACGTCGAATAAAGTTACACGCACCATGTCACGGGCGTGACATGGGCGTGACATGGGTATGACCATCCTACACGAGGTGTGCCGTCAGCTAGTGCTCCTGAACTCAACGCCACAGCTGTTTTGGGTTACATGCCCTGGACACGACCGTGAGCTATTGGTCACGGGCGTGAACCATAGATGTGACTCCCCGCCTTTACTCGATCATCAATCTTCAATTTCCGTCGCAGAGCATCCAAGCTTGCACGCCTTAGGTCATGGACGTGACCCTTCAGCAACTGCCAAAGATATTTCCCGCCATTTCGAGTTCCAGTCCAAACAAGCCCTAGGTCACGGGTGTGACCTAGGGGCGTGACCCACAAAATGACGAATTTTGGCAATTTTCTCCCAACGTTCCCGGGCTTTTAAGACGATGGTTCCGAGCCTTACACACCCTAGGCCACACATGTGAACGAGGGGCGTGACCTTATAGAGAATTGCATATAAAATCTAGATAAAGCCATGAGCTGGGGAGGCATATAGGATTCATCTAGCAGTAGTTCAGTAGCTTAGTTTTCTATTTTTATGTATTTCTCTCATGTACTTCTCTTTTACATAGAATAGTTTTGATTTAAGTTATTTTCAATTTCAAGCAATTTCCTTTTAGCAATTATGTCTTACTTTCCTTTCTTTTCATGTAAGTTTTACATCATGTTAAGTAGCTAAACTTTATTTAGCACTTGATCACGATGAACTTTGGAATGAAATAAACTTTTTTTTATTTTTCTCAAAATTGTCAAGCTCTTTATTTTTGCTCACTTTCGATTTATCTTTGATTTATTTTGCGTCAAATTCATATTTCGCAAATATGTTCTTCGATCCTAGATGCGTATCCAAAATCACCGAGAGGTTGCGGATACGAGGAGATCACTCAAGGATAAAAGGAGTTGATTGCACTCCTTGAAAGAGGATGACATAACTTTTCTGGATTGGAGTCAAATTAAATAGAGGGGTTCACCGCCTAAAGCAAGCTTAGGGGGTTCGACTGGCCGAGAGGTCTTAATCGATCAACCTAAGGTTAGTCAAAAGCATAAGCTCGAGAGAGACGCTTTTGTATTCTTGGAAACTCCACGGTCAAAGTAAGTAATTAGGAGCTTGTGTTTTTATCATTTCAAGAAAGTCTATTTTTATCCAAAGTGATTCTAGATCAAGTGTTAATTTGAATTCCATAGAAATTTCTTTTTTAGTTTAACTATTCTCTATGATTATTATTAGATAAAATAATATTAATTTGTATGAGTAGAATTACTCAACAGGCCCTGAGTCTAATACGACATTTTTTATAGTATATTTCGATAGGTGCACTTACCTATTTGGGATTTTAGTTTGGATTTATTTTTAAAACAATATAAATTCTCCATCAACCGCCAAGCCGCTGCTGCTGCACCACTGATCTACGTAGTCCGCGCAGTCCGCAGACTACATGTTATTCTACTGAGACGACTGCTCTACAAGATGCCGCCAAATTGAACAAATAGACCGCCAAGTCCGCCGAGACCGGCAAACTGGTTATTGAACTTGAACTTTAATTGCTGGAGAGAAGACTGGCTGGCCGTAAAGTGTGACCTGCTGCAAACCGCTGATTGTAACCGCAAGCTCCACTGCTTCCAGACCAAAATCAGTACCAGACTCTTGGCTTCACAGTACTAGCTGCACAACCTACAAACAGCAGCCAGTTAAACCTTCTCAATCCACGCGGACTAGAAAACCAAGGCCGCAACAATTAATCCGCACTCTACTTACTGTTCATTCAGTTACTATTGAAGTGACGGGGGGTCCTATTTATAGGCGGGGTGAAGAGTGTGGTCACCGCCCTAGTGAATAGAGTCACTGCCCCAGCTCGCAGCTATCACAACTTAGTTCGCCGAGTCCGCAAGTACAAGTCCAAACATCAGCCGATTCGCCAGACACCAAGTCAGGAAGCCAGTCCGCAACCTGGCGGATACCACACTAGTCCGCACGCTTCGCAGCATGCATATGGTAATAACCCACATACTGCACCAGTCCGCATACTACACGCAGACACAGTACTAGCCCGCACATCGTGCGAACACCGCAGCAGCCCGCCAAACGAGTCCACGACCAACAGGCGTAGGTCGCCCGGTCAATCAGCAGACAACGCATGCTCTACGAATAACCTAAACTTGTCATAGAGTGTGACCAAGTTCAACAACCTACCAAACACATGGCGCGAGCTCGGCGGACAAGAAGCTAGATTGCCAGCTCCAAGGAAAGCCCTCCACCAAGAAATACGGTTATCACCCACCACATCAACAGAGATCAAGGGCATGGACCAATGTCAATCTTGCGATCTCCAAACTCAGTCCGCCACAACAGACTCTGCGGACTCGAACTAAGTCCGCCACATTTCCGCAAATCACCAATCCGCCCGTCTACTTCAAGGAGAACAAAGCCAACAGCAGAACCACAAGCCGAGTAGATTGAACACTGCCATTAGGTCGCAATAGACAGGCGGCCCAGGTCGCACCACCAGTTTAACCAAGCCGCATCATCACTTAACCCAGACCGCACCATCAGTCCGATCATGCCGCGCGCTCTGCTCAATTAAAAACTTTCACTTAACAATTTTCGACAACATCTTCTTCTTGTACCCATGATTCCCCACTTCTCCCCCCTCATATTTGTAGGTTCTATTGTGAATTAGTAACTTCTCCAAAACAAAGTTATGTCGATTCCGGCATTTGGAGTTTCATAGTTATATTGAACATAGCTGATTACTTCAAGCCACATTCATGTATGGAGATTGAAATTTGTCGACGCCATCATTCACATTATATATAGCCTGAGCTGTAGTTGATTCGGACTATTTTATAATCTGGGAGTCGAACATCAAGCTGAAAGAAATGCATCTATATAAGAAATGATGGGTGATTACAGTTCTAAGTTTTTTTCCTTGTCTATTTTTGTTGATGTTTGATTTATATTTCAATTACATTGTCAAGGTTTCCTTTAAAAGTATGTGTTCAGTAGATGAAAAAAATCAATGTGTAATTCCATAGCTTAGTTTCAAGGTGTTACGGCTCAGGTGGTCATGGATGAAAATGAGAAGGCATGTATATATACAAATCTCTCTCATAATTAATGATGAACAATTTCTGTGATGTATTTTATCTGTTCAATAATGGATAGCATGACTAAATAAATGGAACGCATACCTCAATAAAGATATAATATCCTTGCTCTCTTCAGGTTGTACAACTCAATTTACATCTTTTATTCTTCTATTTATCCATTTACAACGTGTTGTGAAACACTATCATTTAAATGCTCAGCTTTTTCTAATTTGTCATATTGTTTCATATGCGATTACAATTTTTGGATTTTAGAGTTACACCTAGGTTACTCTACCATGTAAATTCTCATTGTTTTCTATTTTCCCCTGCCATTTCACATGAAATTTCAATACTAGAGTTTGCACTTTACGACTTTTTCAATGTGATTGACTCTCAACTCATGTATACTCTTCGTGATTACAAGTTATACATATTTATTCCTTCAATCTAATAAACATGATTCCTATGCTTTAATGTTAAAGGGATTAAATGATTCAATGTTGTTGCTGCTGGAATGACTATGGTCTATATGTAGGTGGAAGATGCTGGAATAATCTTGGACAAGGAGACTGAAGAAGCTTCCTTTATATTTATCCAGGTAACATAATTTTTTATAGTCTTTCATACAAATTTACAGATCATACCAGTGTTGAGCTCTTTGATTTTTTTTTTCCAGGGAAAATATATTATGATGCATTGAGAGCTACCGAGTAAAAGGAAGAAAAAATAATGACGTTATTGGAAAGAATGATGAAGAGTCTTGAAATTTCTGTCAAAGATATGTTGTTCCAGTACTAATCTGTAAACTAAAACAGTTGCATGTCTCTCAAAGGCTTTAGTTTTTATGTTCTATATTAGTCTTAACATGTGGAGTTTAGGGATCCCAAGAGTCTTGAAAGATTTCTATCGTAATTAAGCATGATACAGAACCAATGTCATCGTCACGACCAATATCTCCACCCACAAAAAATGTAGGTGCCCACGACCAATATTGCCGCCCACGATATATGTCACCCACGACACATGTTGTTGGTTTACGGGCAAAGCCCGCTTGGTTGCGGTCGAAACCCGCTTTGATGCGGGTGAAGCTCGCCTTTATGCGTGCCTACCCCATGAACAATGTCGCCGCCTATAAACATTATTGCACTCCACGACCAATGTCGCCACCCATGACAAATATCGCCCCCACGACCAATATCGCCGTCCACGACACATGTTGTCACCTACGACTAATGTAGTTGCCAAGCGGGCAAAGCAAGCAGCGCCGCATCAAGAATCGTTGAAGCCCGCTTGGTTACGGGCGAAGCCCTCAGCGCCGCATCGAGAAAGGGCGAAGCCCGTTCGAAGATGCTAGTATATATATATATATATATTTCTCAGTTAAAATATATAAATATATATATATACATAATATAAAAAGTATATATATATAAATATATGAGTGCCCGACACGGGGCTCCACCCCTACGACCAAGTGCGACAGTACCCGGTCAGCGACGGCAGGCTTCGCCCGCTTGTCTAGATGCACTCGGGTGGCCTTCGGCGGCATTCAGGCGGGCTTTGCCTGCCTCCGCACGGGCTTTGCCCGCCTCCACATCGACTTCGCCCGACTCCGCACGGGCTTCGCCCTTGCTTAATGCGTTTGTGGGCAGCGTCCGCAACATGTACATACAAGTACTCAAAATGAATGCAAAAAAAAAATCATTATTACAATTTTTATTTTGCAAAACAAATATACGTATTCACCTAAAAAGATTATTTTATCTCATCTACCCTCTCTCCCCCTCTTTCTCTTCCTTTCTCTCTCTCTTCAATCCCGTATATTAATATATATTATATAATATAAATTCCATCACTTCCCCTCTAAGCTACCCTCTCTCTCCCTCTTTTTCTCTCCCAGCATTCAATGACAGTAGCTTCAGGATATCTACACATTTTTAATTGTTTAAGAAGAAAAAAATCAACGATCGATGAATATTGAAGAAAATATCTGATGGCTGATATTGTTTGAATGAATTTTTATTTCATGACATTCATATATCTTTATATATGGTAAAGATAACATTAGTTAGGTCAGAGAAGAAAAGAAGGCGTTTTCAATTCCAGCCGCGCCGACTATTCATCTTCTCGGTTTCCCCGATCTTAATAAACTATAATGCTACTTGACCGTGGGGGTTCCAGAAGTTTGAACACGCTCCTCTCAGAGAAGTCCCCAACTGTGTTTAGGAAGATCCGACCGAACTCACATCCCATATTCGGATGCCTAAAAACTCGCCTTAAGTGGTTAACCCCACTATTGGATTTGACTCCAATCCGAGAGATTTACGTCATTCTCTCTCGAGAGATGCGTTCAATTCTCTTTACTCTTGAGTGATCAATTCAAACTACGAGCCTCTCAACTAGCTAATAATAAAAAACCTAAACGTAAACTATATATCGATAATATAGTCCCGTTATATTTAAATCAAGAGTAAATCGAAGGTCAATTCTTTAAAAAGTGAAAGAATGTTAAAACATCATAACTTGATCAACTCATCCTCAGATCATCATGATCGAGTACTAATTAGGATTTAGTTACTCATAATAATGCAGAAAATGAAAATCATGTTAAAATTATGCATTATGAGAAAGAGAGGGAGAGAGAAAAGTAATAGCAAACTATTTTATTTCTTATTGCAAAGAAGTTACCAAAAGGACCAAAAGACATTACAAAGAGGGTTTGTAAGAAAATTACAAGTACGATAAAAAAGATTGTAAGAACATTAAGGAATGAAAACATTAAAATAAAAGACTCTGAAAATAAACTCTCAACAACTCTCTAGAAAGCTCAGATCTGCTCCCAGAATACTTGGGGCTTGCTGGTATTTATAGAATTTTTTTGGAAGTACACGCCACCCTTACATGCCCGTGATTGGGTGGTGTGTAAGGTTTGTTGACTTCTGCTGCTGGAAATCCGGCGGGATGTCGACTGGATCGGGAGTTGGAGTACACGCCCTAGTGACATTCCTGTGTAGGGGGCATGCCAGTTGCGGCGTGACGGTGAAGCAGGTAAAACTCTCATAGTGGTGTATTTTCGAAACTTGGCGGGACACGCCCCAGGGTCACGCCCGTGTAGGGTGGTCACGTCAGTTGTGGCTTGATGGTGAAGTGTGGAAAAGTGACGTTGTGGTGCATTTTCAGAACTTGGCGGGATACGCCCATGTAAGGAGTACACGCCCGTGACCCAAGGGCGTGTAAGATGGATTTTTCTGGAAACAAACTTCGGATCATTGCTTCATTCCAATCGGGTTGCACGCCCAATGTACACGCCCGTGACCTGGGATACAAAAAGTGAAAAATGACCAAAAAGATTCACAATCCTAAAAAATAGAAAATAAACTAAGTTACAATAATTTTTATAAAAGAAACTAAAAGTAGGCTCAAAATTCATGTAATATATAATTTTAAACAATAAAAGAGATATATTTACCCAAGTAATTTAAAGTAAATTAAGTTTCATCAAATTCCCCCATACTTATACGTTGTTTGTCCTCAATCAAAGATTTAGAAACTAATCAAAATAAAAGTAACTAATAAAAAAACTTAAGTATGTTATACACGAGTACCCTGCGAAATTTTAAGTAGGAAGAAAATGAAAACAATAAACCTAAAGCTTTTACTTAATTATGAAATAATTCTTTACTAATAAAAATTAATCATCTAAAATTTTAACCAAAAGTCTTTTAAAAAATCAAAGTAATGTAATGAAGGACTAGTGCATTGAGTTGTTACTATACCCTAAGTGACAAATTATAATCATATCAATCTAAAATCAAGAATCTAAATTTGTACCCAACAACTTAGCTAATCTAATCTTTTTCTGTACTTTACTAAAAACAAAGCTAGGAGCATGAATCAGAAAGACTTCGTTAGGCCCGAGACATGGCTTAGGTATTTGATTTGGAATGATATTCAAGGATAAAACCAGTGGCTAAAAATCACACTAAACCAAAGCATGCGTTTTATAGAAATTTCAACAATGAGGTAAAGTAAAGGCAATTTTCCTTCTTCTTTTTTCATTTTATGCTTTTGATATAATTTTTTTTCCTTTAAACAAAAGGCTCCAACATTTTTTTTGTAATTTCCCAAACACAACCATTTTTTTAATAAAACCAATGTTTCTTGAACAGTTTTCTTTTGAGCATATCATTTTTGAAGTTCTCCAAATATCGCACAACACTATGAAATTTAAATGAAACTCAAAAGATTAGTGTGATCAAATAGGTTGGAAAAATTAGGTTTGTTGAGATGATAAGTGGAGGTAGCAAATCATTTTCATGCACCTAAATTCTTTTAAAGCATAAGTTTTGGAAAGTTTTGAATAGAATAAGTCCTAAATATCAAATAGAGATTAATGAAATTATTATGAATATAACGATAATAAGGGTCTCGGATAATTCACATCTACTACACTAATCCAAAGTTAACATTATATAAAAATTTTAAACATTAAAAGGAAAATAGTGGATGAAGAACTGTTGGGAACTATGTGCACATTAACCCAGATTTGATGAAGTCACCCTGGAACTAAGATGAATTAGGTTTTATTTGATGCTTCGTTTGAGTTATGTATTTACAGGACTCCAATGGGAAGTGTAGACCAATGTCAGTGTACAATGAGTCACCAAACACAGGACCATGCAATGTAATCCCTCATTGTGTGTTCCAAAGTGTTGACTCATATGTAGCCTCTCTATTGGGATACACTTCATATTCAAGCTATAGGACTGTGAAAAGACCTGATGTTGATTCCCCTCTAGTAGAAGAAAAATTTCTTACAGAAATTTATCTAAATGTTTCTCTCGAGTAGGTCTTTAACTACTCGAGTAGATTGCTTGAGATATACTCGAGTAAAACTTCTGCATACTCGAGTAAGAAAATTCTTCCTCTTGTGAAGTTAAGTAAAACACTCGAGTAGTTCACTGACATACTCGAGTAGATCACTCTTCCTACTCGAGTTGCCCAGAATTCAGTTTCCAAGTTTTTCTAAGTAAAACACTCGAGTAGTCCAAGTCATATACTCGAGTAGCTCATTCTATCTCGAGTAGTTCATACTCGAGTAGTTTATTCTTCCTGTTCCAGATTCCTCTTCCTCAGAATTTTTCTAAGTCATTTACTCGAGTAGGTACTTTGTATACTCGAGTAGTTCTCGACACTGTGTCGAGTAACTCTCTTCTCTGTGTCGAGTAGTTAAGAAATACTCGAGTAAGTCCTTCATATACTCGAGAAGATTTCTTTCCTCTCGAGTAGTTCAATCTGACTACTCGAGTAGCTATTTTTCCAGTGTACAAAGTATTTCTAAGTGTTTGTCTCAAGTAGTTCTTCTAACCACTCGAGTAGTTCAATTCTGCCTACTCGAGTAGTACAACTTGTACTCGAGTAGTTCAACTCCTTCCCGTGAAACTTTTCTGTATACTCGAGTAGATTTTCCTAGTACTCGAGTAGTTGATTATATGCACTCGAGTTGTTGTCTTCAACCTACTCGAGTAGTCATGAATTATATACCCGAGTAATATTTCTTTTCTTACTCGAGTAGTCCTTGACCTACTCGAGTAGTTATATACCTACTCGTGTATGTGACCTCATTTTCTCTGAAATTTCTTCTAAATCCAGATTTGACAGATTTTCAAATCCCGTGACATGATTGGTCCACGTGTACGTTATTAAAACCAATTATGACTGTTATTAGTACTCCTATATAAGGTCTTGTCTAATCGACAAACCATAATCAGAAAACAAGTTTTTCAAGAAGAAAATTATTCTAAGTTTTGTAGCCGCCTCTTTCCAAAAAGAATCGTTGTTTCCTCTCTCTCTCTTCACGAAACGAAAGCCGCCGCCGCCGCTGTTCTTCTTCGGCGAGGGCTTCGATTTTTAGAGGAAATAAACTAAAGAAAGCTCTCCAGATCGAGATCGTTTTTCACATACTCATCATCTGTCCGATCGTGGAAGCAAGGAGTTCAGATCTACTGTTGCTGAGAATTTTTCTTCAATTTCTCTGATAAAGCCGCATGCCAAGAAGAAGATTTTGTTTCCAGTTTTATTTTCAGATCTGAACCAAATAATATCACTGTTTGTATTTTTTAATACTTGTATTTTATTTATGTAGGAGAATTTTTCTCCGAGTGTAGGAGTTTTCCACTCCGAGTTTGTATGAAGGTGTTTCTTCCGAGTTGTAGATCCAGTGGATTGGATTGAGATTGTAGGAACTTTGTTCAGAGGGTAGGATTGATTTTCAATCCGAGATAGTGGAGTAGCCGAGTCTAGTATATTGCTAGATCGGTGAGGGAAAGTGGATGTACCCAAGATCGGGGAACCACTATAGATCTTGTCTCGTCTGTAATAATTTGGTAGATAGATCTGTGCTGTGTTCTGAGATTTTTTATTCCGCAAAAGACGCACAACTCACCTATTCACCCCCTCTAGGCGATTTACGTTGATAACTATTATCTTTCAATTGGTATTAGAGGGAGGTTGATCATTAAAAGGTTAACACCTTGATCAGTTCTTGCAATAGTTGTCATTTGTGATCTATCTATCATGGGCATGGCAAAGAATTTTGCCAAGCTTCTCCTATGCAACAAGAACAACTTTCCAATGTGGAAAGAAAGGATCAAATTCTTTATGGAAGCTGTGGACCCAAGGATCTTCATGATAGTTGAAGAAGGTCCTTATGTCCCTATGAATGTCTCCACTATAGATCCTACCAAGAAGGTTCCAAAGAAGCTGATGGATTTAGACAAGGATGAGATTGCACTTATCTCACTAGACAAGAAAGCTAAAAACATTATAGCAAGTGCAGTTGATGATTCAATGCTGCAGAACTTAATCCACTGCCAATCTGCAAAGGAGATGTGGCAGTCCTTGGTTACCTTAATGGAAGGAACAAAAGAAGTGAGGGATGATCGGAGATCCCTCCTCAATCAGAAGTATGAAGCCTTCCGACAGGGAAGCAAAGAGACCATTGCTGATACATTTGAGAACTTTTTCAAGATAGTGAATGGCCTAAGAGTCAATGGCAGAGTATTCACTAATGGAGAACTGAATGACAAGTTCCTGAGATCCCTGACCAAAGAATGGGACAACAAGGTCTGTGCCATCAGGGAGTTTGGGAAGCTGGATGAGACAGACCCACAAAATCTCTTCGGGAATCTTATGTCATATGAACTTCAACTCAACACCAGGAAAGCTGAAGAAGAGAAGAGCAGGTCTGCTCTCAAAGAAAAATCTATTGCTCTCAAGGCAGACATTTCTAGAAAGACAAAGGCTACCTCCCCTGCTCCAGCTCCAGAAATTAGTGAAGAAGAAGAAACTTCTGAGCCTATTACCTCAGGCTCTGAGCTATCAGAAGGAGAGTTCTCACTGCTCTCACGCCAGTTCAAGAAATTCTTGAACAAGAAGAAGCAATGTAAAGGCAAGGATGCCTCCTATAGAAGATAACGACACGATGGTGATCGACAAAGAAAAGGCTCAAGTAGCCATGACAGATATTCCTCTAAACAGAACAAATATGTTTCGACTGACATCATTTGCTATTGTTGTAACAAGCCAGGTCACGTCATCGCCGACTGCCCTCATAAGAAGAAGGAGGGTGGTAGAAGTGAAGAAAAGAAATCCTCATACAATAAGAGGAGGAAAGAGAAGAACCTGATAGCCAAAAAGAGTAAGACTCTTAGTGAATCTGACTCATCTGAGTCAAGTGAAGAAGAAGAAGCTTATTTTGGGCTTATGGCTCAGACAGATGACGATCAAGAGCCCCAGTTCACTGGGAAGGTAAATTCCCATACCCCTCTTTCAGATTCTGAAGTTTCTGAACATGATTGTGAGGATAGCTCCTCTGACGATGAGTCAGAACTAATGGCCCAGTACAAGGAGTTAATCATGGCTTACGATAAATGTCGTCGAGTCGTGAAGAATCATGCTAAAGAGATCAAATCTCTAAAAGCCGAAGAGAGCATATTGAGAGAGAAAGTCGGAAAGATTGACTCCGTCGAAGAAAACTTCAATAATGCAATTGAAGAATATAACAAGGCTCTTGAGCACCTTGACCTCAAAGAGAAAATCATCAAGGAATTGGAAGCCCAACTTGCATCTGAAAAGAAACTGGTTGAAAGTTTCTCGAAGCCCAAGACGGTTCTTCCATTCGTTGCTGAATTCTCAGCCAAGGCCAAGGGTGCCGGATTAGGCCATGAAGATGCTCCTAGTAAATCCTCTAGGAGAAACAAGAATCAACAGAAGAATAAGGCTGCCAAAAAGGCCTTAGCCAAAGAGAAGGGGAAAGCCCCTCAAGATCAAACTACATTCAAGAAAGTCATCTTTCCATCAAATGAGTTTGATTTTGACTCATCCTACAGGCACTTTGCTAGGCCTACCTATGTAGAGCCGAAGTCCCGCTATCAATGATGTACTGGACCCCGAAACTTTGGTGAAAGTGTCTTTAAGGCACCTTATGAAGAAGTTATTCTTCAGAGCTATGGCCCTTTCAATCATGGGCATAACTTCAAGAAGGCACAAAAGACAAAGCCTGTTGTAGAAAGGCCTCCTAAGGAAAAGAAGACATGTGATTGTCATTATCATGAAGCTTCTTCCTCCAAGAATGCTGCCCCTACTAGACCACAATTCCAAAAGGTCAAGCAGGAGATCTTGAGGCAAAGATACAACAGATTTGACTATTGGTGCTATGGCAAGGTTGGTCACTTCGCCATAGATTGCTGGTTCAATTCCAGAAATGCTGCAACCCCTCATGTTAGCAACATGAGAAAGACCGCTCATAATGCTAACACTCGCAGGGGGAGTACGCTAACCCGAGACCAAGGACCCAAACGTGTTTGGGTTCCTAAGGCAAACTGATTATGATTGCAGGTATGTCCAAAGGCCAACAAAACGCCTATCTGGTATTTGGACAGCGGATGCTCTCGGCATATGACCGGGACTAGAAGCCTCATTCATAACTTTACTTCAGTCGTGAACGGATCAAAGGTCATCTTTGGAGGTTCATACCATGGAATTACTAGAGGCTGTGGTATGATTACTAACGGTAATGTACCCTTCTCGGATGTGGCTTATGTCGAAGGATTGGAACATAATATCATAAGCATAAGCCAACTCTGTGATAAAGAATACATAGTTGAATTCCATGCTGATAAGTGCTTGATAAAATCCGCTGACAATACGAAAACGATTCTATCCGACACTCGAAGCAGGAATATTTTATGTTTAAATTTCATTTGAATAGATTCCTCTACACCAGTGTGTCTTTTAGCAAAAGATAGTGCGTCTCTTGGTGACCAATGACACAAGAGACTAACACATATTAATTTCAAAACTATTAATAAATTATTTTCAAGGAACTTAGTACGTGATGCCCCAAATGTCAAGTGCATCAAAGATAGACCTTGTCATGCGTGCGTAAAAGGCAAACAAATAAGGGCTACCTTTAAAAGCGTTATTGGCAAAGACTCTAACAGATGTCTCCATCTATTGCATATAGACTTGTTTGGTCCACTGCAAATTAGAAGTTTGGGAGGTCAGGATTATACGTTGGTAATTATTGATGATTACTCGCGCTTTGCGTGGGTGTTCTTTCTGAAACACAAGTCAGATACCTTCGACACCTTTACTAATTTTGTCAGGCAAGTCCATAATGAATACAACTGCTCCATAGTCAAAATCAGAAGTGACAACGGAACAGAGTTCAAATCTGGGGCCATGACAAAATTCTGTGAAAGCTTAGGTATCTTTCATGAGTTTTCCTCTCCTTGTACTCCACAACAGAACGGAGTGGCTGAGAGAAGGAACAGAACACTCATAGAGGCCTGCAGGACTATGTTGAGTGATGCTTCACTTCTGGAGTACTTCTGGGCTGAAGCCATCAACACTACATGTCATGTGCAAAATCGAGCACTCATAAACAAAAACCACGATAAGACACCTTACGAACTTCTGAAAGGCAGGAAACCAACAGTCTCATATTTTAGAATCTTTGGCTGTAAATGCTTCGTACTTAAAAATGATAAGTATCATACCACCAAGTTCATGGAAAATAGTTTTGAAGGTATTTTTGTAGGTTATAGTAGCCATAGTAAGGCATATAGGATATTTTATAGAAAAACCCTGGTGGTAGAAGAATCGATACATGTTGTAATTGACGAGACGAGTTTGCTGCAAAATAACTCCTCTAGTGTGCTCATTGAAGATGCAGGTGCAAATCTGTAAGAAACTAGCTTGGATGAACCGTCCGAAGACAAAGGCGAAAAGTTCATCAAGATCACCACTCCAACCCCTGTTGGAGAGGCTGATGATCAAGATGAGGAAGCCATCCAAGTTGAGGAAATCACTCCAGTGATTGAAGATAATCTAGATGCAAGAACTTTAGAGCTCAGACATCTGAAGGATCACCCCATGGACCAGATCATAGGAGATCCCCGGGACGGTGTTAGAAATCGAAGAGGTACAACTAACGAGAATCTTTATTTAAGTTTTCTCTCGCAGGTTGAGCCAAAGAAGTTTGACGAAGCAAACTCAGATGCATCGTGGATATTGGCAATGGAAGAAGATCTAAATCAGTTCAAGCACTACAATGTGTGGAAGCTTGTTCCAAGACCCAAAGGAAAGAACGTCATTGGAACAAAATGGGTCAACAGGAACAAGATGGACGAAGACGGGACGATCATAAAGAACAAGACCAGACTCGTCGCTAAAGGCTATCGTCAAGAAGAAGGAATCGACTTCAACCAGACGTATGCTCCAGTGGCAAGGCTGGAGGAAATAAGGTTGTTCCTAGCATATGCTGCATTCAAAGGCTTCACCGTTTATCAGATGGACGTGAAGACTGCCTTCCTAAATGATAACATAAAGGAGGAAGTGTATGTGGAACAACCTCCAGCTTTCGTTGATCCTAACTTTCCTGATTATGTCTATTTCCTACACAAGGCCCTATATGGTCTAAAACAAGCTCCTCGAGCTTGGTATGAGACGTTGTCTAGCTTTCTACTTGAGAACAAGTTCGCTAGGGGAAAGATAAACAAGACATTATTTCTTAGGGAAATTAAAATCAAGATTTTGCTAGTGCAAATCAATGTCGACGACATTATTTTTGGCTCTACAAACGACAACCTCTGCAAAATGTTCTCAAAACTCATGCAAGGGAAGTTCGAAATGAGCAGTATGGGCGAGCTGAAGTATTTCTTAGGGCTTCAGGTGAAACAATCTGAAAATGGAATTTTCATCTCGCAGACCAAGTTCACCAAAGAGCTGATTAAGAAATTCGGAATGGAGAACACAACCTCTATGAGGACTCCAATGGGGTCAACTATGTCTATGAATAAGGATGAAAAAGGGAAACCTTTTGATGAAACAAAGTACAGAAGCATAATTGGATCCTTGCTCTACCTTACTGCCCGTACACCCGACATAATATTTTCAACATGTGTTTGTGCTAGATTTCAGATGAACTCTAAGGAATCTCACTACGCTGCTGCAAAGCGAATTTTGAGATACCTTAAAGGTACACCAAATCTTGGCTTATGGTACCCAAGAAGTAATGACAGCGAACTAATTGGTTTTCAGAAGCAGATTTTGCAGGAAGCAAAGATGACAGGAAAAGCACCTCCGAGACGTGCCAATTCTTTGGAAGAAGGCTAATCTCCTGGAGTAGTAAGAAGCAGAACTGTGTCGCAATCTCAACGGCCAAGTCAGATTACATCTTTGCAGGCAGTTGCTGCGCACAGTTACTTTGGATAAGGAATTAATTTGAGGATTACAACTTGAAGTTCAAGAATGTCCCATTATTTTGCGACTCTTCCAGTGCAATTGCAATAGCCAAAAATCCAGTCTCGCACAGCCGGACAAAGCATATCGAGCTAAGGTATCATTTCATCCGGGAGCATGTAGAGCATGGGGACATAGATCTCCAATATGTCTCCACAGACATGCAAGTTGCAGATATCTTCACGAAGCCGCTGGACGAGACCAAGTTCTCATTCTTCAAAACTGAACTTGGGATGCTCAACAAGGAAGATTAGTGTAGTTTGGATATCAAGAAAGCAAAGGAAATAAAAAGGTTAGTCAAAATCTGGGTTTTCAAAATTTTATTCTCTCTCTGACTCAAGTAAAACTTGACCTACTCGAGACACTAAAGGACCTACTCGAGTAGTCCATTTAACTTACTCGAGTAAGGTAATTAATGTACTCGTGTAGTACTCTTCATCTAGTCGAGTCATTGTAGATTCTCCTACTCGAGTACCTTCTATAGACCTACTCAAGTAACTCCTATAGACCTACTCGAGTAACTCCCTATCTACTCGAGTACCTCTCTTGGTTCTCGTGTATGTCTCTTTGAATTTTTTTTAAAATTTTCCTGTGTCGCCTTTCCTTTTAAGTTATTTCCTTCTCGATGATTAGATATAAACCTAGGGTTTATTAATTCGAAATTCCAAATTAATTCTACACGAATTCATTTTCAATCACTCAAGTACCCGTCCGCCGCTTCATGTTCTTTGGAGAAATTACAGAGCTGTGACTGTTCCTCTTCCCCCCGATAGAGTTTTTCCCATTTTCTGCATCATGGCCGCCGTCTCCAAGATTGGTGTAGGTTCGGAACTCGTTACCGTCGGGATCACCGAGCTTTTAGATGACTTTCACAACTTGTTGATTCTTTTAGACACCGCATGGCTCTCCTTCATCCTGCAAGAACCCTGTCGGATCCTCTTCCCGGAGGTAGCGGAATTCTTCTCAAATCTAAAGGTTAAGCGAGATGGACTAGTCCTGAAATCAAAAGTGAAAGCTTTGAAAATTAAACTCTCCAACGCCACTGTATCTCAACTTATCCGATTGCCGATAGTAGACAAAGACGATGAATTAGATGATGAAGATTCTGACAGAACAACCTTATTCTGTGGCATTTCGGCTGATGCTCAGTATATCAAAAGGTCCGACATGAACGCAGAAGGAAAGTTTCTGGTTGATATTATTGTCAAGATTTTGCTGTGCAAGACAAACTCCATAAGAGACATTCCACTGTATTTCTTCGACATAATGCAAGCCATTATCTGCCGCAAGAAATATCCGTTTGGCATGCTGATTCTGGACAAAATCAAGGACAGCTTAACGTCCCCCAACTTCGCCAGAATTATCTCTCTGCTCCTCCATGAAACAAATCCTCAGGTATTCGACTTCTCCAAAGGGACCCCACTTCATCACATGGAGAAGGTCTCCATTTCTTCTATTCTGAGATGGGAGCTCAAACTGAAGAATCCTGCCCAAGATGCTAAGCTCTCAAAAGTTCCAACAGATCCAACATTAGAAGACAGGACTCCATCTCCCTCTCCTCATCATGTGGCCAGCTCCTCTGGTGCACCAAGTGAGGGGGAGCCTGCTCCTTCTATCTCAGTCAGGAAGCCCTCCCCTCAGCCAACAATTTCTTCCCTACCTCATACACCTCAAACTCCAGCAACTCCTTCAGATCAGATACCTCAAGAATCCCTTCTCTCAACAGCTGCTGCTATAGATGTAATGATTGCAGAACTTACTGAAGAAGTGCTACCTATTCCTCCTCCTCCTCTATCTCCTCTAGCTCCATCCTATGAATGTCACAAGGACTCCACTCCAGCACATTCTCCTGAACCTTCTCCAGCCAGGACTCCAGCTCAATATCCTACTGCCCTCAAAGACCAGCAAGATACAATTCTTCTTTTAGCTTAATCCTCTCCTGAGCCAGCTGAGGCCCCTCTCAGAAACCTAGATTTATCTATCCTTAATGATACAGAAGACAGGAATGCTATAATTCATACAACAAGGGCTGAAAGCTCTGTGATTCTTAGAGAAATAGATCCCTGGGTAGCTCCTCCTCTCCCTTCTGCTCTTCCTACATCTGTTGCTCCTTCCACTGCTGCTGCTACAGACTCTTCCTCAGATTTGCTGTAACAGATTACACTTCTTCTTCAAGAACAGAGAAATTATTTTGGTACTTATCTAAAGATTGTAACTGACAAGGTAACTGCTCTTGAGACTGAGATGAGTAGAGGCTTTGCTGAAATTCAGCATAACACTGACAAGCTCAAGTACTTATTTCAACTTGGTGGCAAAGCCCTAGACCACACTATCACTAGTGTTGGAAATGTTATGGAACAAGGTGTCACCCTTACAAATAATCAAATAGAGCTAGATAAGAGAAATGAAGCAAACAAAGTGAAAATCTGTGAAGAAGTTGGCCTCTTTAAAGAAGATGCTATAGACAGGCTATCTGTTGAAATCAGAAAGGGGAAGAATTTGGTCAAAGAACATTTAGAAAATCAGCTGCTCTGAAGTCAGATGTATGGGAAACTCATGTGAAGACAATTCATGATGATGTGCTAGCCCAGATACAGAGTGTCAAATTTCATACCTATGACACTGCTGTCTGGATGCATAATCAGATTCTGCCAGACCTTGCTGTTGACCACCCCAACATCATTCCCCACCATTTAAATCCTCTAGCAACAGATGCATCTGCTCCATCTGCTACATCTGCTCCAGCTGCTCCTCTGCAACCGACCTTATCTCCCAGGTCTGGAGACACCTATGCTCCATGCTGGGAAGAAGATCCTGCTGACATTTTCCTTCAGGCTCCTCCAGAGATCAAAACTTACAAGAATAAAAGGAAGTATGGTGAAGGCCCCTCTGCTAGCAAGTCTGCTCCTACTAAAGCTACTGAACATGCTGAAGTTTGGTCTCCATCCTCCAAATCCCTGATTCTGGAAACTCTCAGATTAGTTATGGAATTCCATGAGAGCAGGAATATTCATTACAACTTATATGAATGGGAACTTTATGAAAAATCCATGACCAAGAGAAGAATCTATGACAGAGAATATGGGAGGAACAACCCTGCAGCCCCTCCTAGACCTCCCAAGTATTATCATAAACCCTACTGTTACGAGAGGAGAGAACAAGAGAAATTGGACATACAACGGAATCAAGGCTGACTTTCAAGGATTTTTGAGATTGTGAAATGATTGACTGTAGAGTTGATAATTTTGGACATTCTTATTTATATAATTCTAAGTTTTTGCTCTTATTATCCTTTCTCATAGTCTATTGCTTGCTTGCACATTTTTCTACTTAGCTTCTGTTTATGTCTATAATTCACCTTAGTGTAAAGGGTTCTGACTTCAACAAATATGGGGAGATTGTTGGGAACTATGTCCACATTAACCCAGATTTGATGAAGTCACCCTGGAACTAAGATGAATTAGGTTGTATTTGATGCTTCATTTGAGTTATGTGTTTGCAGGACTCCAATAGGAAGTGTAGACCAATGTTATTCTACAATGAGTCACCAAACACAGGACCATGCAATGTAATCCTTCATTGTGTGTTCCAAACTGTTGACTCATGTGTAGCCTCTCTATTGGGATACACTTCATATTCAAGCTATAGGACTGTGAAAAGACCTGATGCTGATTCCCCTCTAGTAGAAGAAAAATTTCTTACAGAAATTTATCTAAGTGTTTCTCTCGAGTAGGTCTTTAACTACTCGAGTAGATTGCTTGAGATATACTCGAGTAAAACTTCTGCATACTCGAGTAAGAAAATTCTTCATCTCGTGAAGTTAAGTAAAACACTCGAGTAGTTCACTGACATACTCGAGTAGATCACTCTTCCTACTCGAGTTGCCCAGAATTCAGTTTCCAAGTTTTTCTAAGTAAAACACTCGAGTAGTCCAAGTCATATACTCGAGTGGCTCATTCTGTCTCGAGTAGTTCATACTCGAGTAGTTTATTCTTCCTGTTCCAGATTCCTCTTCCTCAGAATTTTTCTAAGTCATTTACTCGAGTAGGTACTTTGTATACTCGAGTAGTTCTCGACACTATGTCGAGTAACTCTCTTCTTTGTGTCGAGTAGTTAAGAAATACTCGAGTAAGTCCTTCATATAATCGAGAAGATTTCTTTCCTCTCGAGTAGTTCAATCTGACTACTCGAGTAGCTATTTTTCCAGTGTGCAAAATATTTCTAAGTGTTTGTCTCGATTAGTTATTCTAACCACTCGAGTAGTTTAATTCTGCCTACTCGAGTAGTACAACTTGTACTCGAGTAGTTCAACTCCTTCTCGTGAAACTTTTCTGTATACTTGAGTAGATCTTCCTAGTACTCGAGTAGTTGATTATATGCACTCGAGTAGTTATCTTCAACCTACTCGAGTTGTCATGAATTATATACCCGAGTAATATTTCTATGCTTACTCGAGTAATCCTTGACCTAATCGAGTAGTTATATACCTACTCGTGTATGTGACCTCATTTTCTCTGAAATTTCTTCTAAGTCCAGATTTGATAGATTTTCAAATCCCGTGACATGATTGGTCCACGTGTACGTCATTTAAACCAATTATGACCGTTATTAGTACTATAAAAGGTCTTGTCTAATCGACAAACCCTAATCAGAAAACAAGTTTTTTAAGAAGAAAATTATTCTAAGTTTTGCAGCCGCCTCTTTCCAAAAAGAATCGTTGTTTCCTCTCTCTCTCTCTCTCTTCACGAAACGAAAGCCGCCGTCGCCGCTGTTCTTCTCCGGCGAGGGCTTCGATTTTCAGAGGAAATAAACTAAAGAAAGCTCTCCAGATTGAGATCATTTTTCACATACTCATCATCTGTCCGATCGTGGAAGCAAGGAGTTCAGATCTACTGTTGCTGAGAATTTTTCTTCAATTTCTCTGATAAAGCCACACGCCAAGAAGAAGATCTCATTTCCTGTTTTATTTTCAGATCGGAACTAGACAATATCACTGTTTGTATTTTTCAATACTTGTATTTCATTTCTGTAGGATAATTTTTCTCCGAGTGTAGGAGTTTTCCACTCCGAGTTTGTAGGAAGGTGTTTCTTCCGAGTTATAGATCGAGTGGATTGGATTGAGATTGTAGGAACTTTGTTCCGAGGGTAGGATTGATTTTCAATCCGAGATAGTGGAGAAGCCGAGTCTAGTATATTGCTAGATCGGTGAGGGAAAGTGGATGTACCCAAGATCGGGGAGCCACTATAGATCTTGTCTCGTCTATAATAATTTGGCAGATAGATCTGTGCTGTGTTCTGAGATTTTTTATTCCGCAAAAGATGCACAACTCACCTATTCACCCCCTCTAGGTGATTTAGGTTGACAACTATTATCTTTCAAGAACTTTTAAGAAAGTAAAGTAAATAAAGGAGGAAAATCATAAAGAAGTGTAAGATTTAGAATATTTTTTCAAATTGATATTCTACCTAGAATTAGAAACACAACAAGACCAACAATTTACTTGTATAACATAATTAAAAAGAAGGAATAGGAAAAATTACAATTGGCTAAGTTTATATACAAGATTTTGAGAATAACAAAACATAAGGCAAGAGGTACTACTGATTCTACCACAATTAGTATAAACTACAAATAAAGAAAAATCATTTTCTCTTTTTTTGAATTTTTGAAATATTAGTAGAAGGAAAACAGAAACCTAAATAGCTTAATATAAAATTTTATTAAGTTTTTTAAAACAAAGAGAAAATAGTTTTGAGATTTTTAAAGTTCATTTTTTTAGTTTTTTTTGTGAAATTTCTAAAATAAGGAAAGACTAAAATGAGGAAAGACTCCCTCATACTTAAAATTAAGCATTGTCCCCAATGTTTAAAACTAAGTATGAAGAGAGAGAAAATAAAGGATTTGGAGGAGGGACAGATGACTTCCGTGCTAGCTAAGGAGGGAAAGACTACAACAGAAATTCTGCAAAAATAAATAAATAATAATATGGATAACTATAGAGTGCCTCCCACAAGCGCTTTGTTTAAGGTTGCGAGCTTGACCCATATGGCGACGACAAAAATTTAGCATGGAAGGTTGTACAAATGACTCGTCTCCAATGAAGTGTCTGCCGGGAGGTATAACTTGAGGCACTGCCCCGTTCACTTTAAAAGAGCCCTTTTCCAGGTGGGAAATAACAACAGTCCCATATGGCCAAGCCTCTTTAACGATAAAGGGGCTGGACTATTTCAAATTTAACTTTCTCAAAAAAAGGCGAAGACGAGAATTATAAAGAAGGATGAGATCACCCGGCAAAATGTTTTTTGCAAATTTGATATTTTTGTCGTGATAAAACTTTGTTCGCTCTTTGTAAAGTTTATTACTCCCGTACGCATTTGCGATCCACTCGTCGAGTTCGTTTAGCTGAAATTTTCGTTGTTCGGCAGGTAGGGTAGTATCTAAATTTAATAATTTTAGCGCCCAGAATGAATGATGCTCTAACTCGACTAAAAGGTAACAAGCTTTTCCATAAACCAATCGATATGGTGTGCAACCGATTGTTATCTTATATGCTATTTGATAGACCCATAGTGCATCATCGAGCTTTACTGTCCAATCGTTCCTATTAATAGAAATCATTTTTTCTAAAATGCATTTTTGTTCCCGATTAACGATTTCGAATTGACTGCTCATTTCGGGGTGATAGGTGGTGGAGAGTTTATGTGTGACACCATATTTCGCCAAAATTTTGGCGAATTGACTATTGCAAAAGTGGGTGCCTCTAGCACTAATGATAGCGCGAGGTATGCCAAATCGAGAAAATAACCTTTTTAGAAAATTAATCACAACTCGCGCATTACTGGTGGTGAGAGCTTGCGCTTCCGCCCACCTCGATACATAGTCGACAATGACGAGAATATATCTATTCTGATAAGAGGGAGGGAGAGGTCCAATGAAATCAATTCCCCAAAGATCAAAAATTTTGCATTTTAGGAAAACATTTTGAGGCGTCTCATCCCAGCGGGAGATATTACCCGACCACTGGCATCGGTTGTAGGCTCTCACAAGGGTGTGGGAATCTTTAAAGAGCATGGGCATATAGAATCCCGCCACTAGTGCCTACTTTGTGATACGGTTTCCCTGATAATGACCACCTGTCGGTCCTTCGTGGCAGTGTCGTAATATCTACAATCCTTCCTCACTTGAAACACAACGTCTCACTACCTGGTCCGCACAGATTCAAAATAACTAGGGGTCTTCCCAATAGTAATTCTTTAAGTCAGAAAAGAATTTCTTCTTTTGCTGACTCGAGAATTCTTTTGGCAAGACCCGGGCTACTAAATAATTAGCCAGATCAGCGAACTATGGTGTTGCAACATTATTTAGATTTTTGAGAATGAGGAGGTGTTCTTCAGGAAATTTGTCAATAATATCGTCCTCCACTAACATTTTACTAGCGGGATTCTCTAATCAAGATAAGTGGCCGGCCGCCAAATTTTCGGCACCCCTCTTGTCCTGGATCTCTAAGTCAAACTCTTGCATAAGGAGAATCCATGGCAAAAGGTAGGGCTTGGAATCCGTCTCTCTTATTAAATACCTAAGGGTGGAGTGATCCGTAAAGACAACTTTAGAGAGGGTGATGTATAACCTAAACTTATCAAATGCAAACACGACCACTAGATGCTCATTTTCAGTGGTGGTGTAGTTGGCTTGTGTGCGCGTGAGTGTCTTGCTTGCATAATAAATTGGGTGAAAGAACTTATTCACCCATTGGTCTAAAGCAATGCTGACTGCAATGTCACTCGCGTCGCACATAATTTCAAATGGGAGCGACCAATCCGGTGCGATTAGGATCATAGAATTTACTAACTTTTCTTTAATAAGATTAAAAGCTAAAATACATTCTTTATCAAAGATGAAAGAAGAATCTTTTTCGAGAAGATGGGTTAATGGCTTGGTGATTTTAGAAAACTTTTGAATAAAGCACCGATAGAACATGCATGGCCTAAGAAACTACGAATAGCTTTAATATTCGTTGGAGGGGCGAGTTTTTCAATAACCTTGATCTAGTCCCGATAAACCTCGATCCCTTTGCCCAAAATCTTATGGCCGAGGACTAATCCCTCTCGGACCATTAAGTGGCACTTCTCCTAATTGAGAGCTAAGTTAGTCTCCTCACATCGGACAAGCACACACTCAAGATTTTGTAAACAATTTTTAAATGAATTACTGAAGACCAAGAAGTCATCCATGAAGACATTCATCACATCTTCTACCAACTCGTCAAAGATTGTCAACATACATCTCTGAAATGTAGCTGGCACATTGCATAAACCAAATGACATCCTTCTATAAGAGAAGGTGCCAAAGGGACAAGTGAAGGTGGTCTTTTCTTGGTCCACGGGTGAAATAGGGATCTTGAAGTATCCCGAGAGTCCGTCAAGAAGACAGTAGAAAGAATGACCGGATAGGAGTTCTAAGATTTGATCGATAAAAGGTAACGAAAAATGGTCTTTTCGGGTTGCATCGTTAAGTTTTCGATAATCGATGAACATCCGCCAACCCGTAACAGTACGGGTTGGAATTAATTCGTTATTTTCGTTGGCGACCACTGTTACGTCGCCTTTCTTCGGCACGGCTTGTACTTGTCTTACCCAAGTACTGTCGGAGATGGGATCGATCGATGATTCCTGCATCTAGAAGTTTGATCACGTCAGCCCTCTCAACTTCCTTCATATTCTGACTTAGTCGTCGTTGGGAGTGCACAGTATTGCGGGAATTATCTTTTAAGAAGATCTTGTGGGTATAGAAAGAGGGGTTGATTCCCTTTATATCGGATTGCTACCCCGCAATTGCGTGGCGATGATTTCTTAGAACTAGAGCCAACTCAAAAATTTCTGAGTCGTTTAAATTAGAGGAGATGATGATGGGCAGCTTAGAGTTGCTCTCTAAAAAGAGAGATTTTAGATGAGGGAGGGGGGGGGGGGTTACTTTGACTCTAAGGTTGGTGGTTCCTCATAAGAGGTTTTGATTTTTAGTGTTTCAATGTGTAGTGGTTCGGGACGTGTGGGGTGAGAGACTTCTTCACAGAAGAGCTCAGAGAATGGGTTCATCGTATGATGAAGGTACCAACTTGGGTAGTGCAAAAATATCATTTTCAAAACATTCCTCTACGTAAAAGCAAAAAATCATAATTTGCTAAGGTATTACGCATTGATGAGCTTATACTAAAAGTGACTTCATCATCTCGAACCTGAAGGAGGAGCTTTCCATCACTTACATCAATAATTGTGCGGGAGGTGGCAAGGAAGGTGCAACCAAGTATAAGGGGTGTTTCATCATCCTCTTCGTTGTCTAAAATAACAATATCCACCGGGAAGATGAATTTGTCTACCTTAACAAGCACATCCTCTACTATCCCTACCGGATACTTAACTGATCGATCAGCTAACTGAATACTCATGCGGGTGGGGTTTGGAAGTCCTAACCCTAGATTTTTAAATAAGGAAAATGGCATGAGATTTATACTTGCTCTCAAGTAAGCTAGTGTGTGTTTTACTAGCGAATTACCAAATAGGCACGAGATGGAAAACCTTTCCGGGTCATTTACTTTCTGAGATAATTTGTTTAGTACAAACGCAGAGCATTCTGTATTAAGAGAAATATGCAAAATATCCTTAAGCTTTTTCTTATTGGAGAGCAACTCCTTGAGATATTTTGCATACTTCGACATTTGAGAGATAGCCTCGCAGAACGGAACATTTATATGAATTTGTTTTAAAATATTTTAAAAAAAATTGTAACTTTTCTCAGCACGCTCATTTTTCAAATTAGACGGATAAGGTATATTGGAACTAGAGGAGTGAGGTGCAAACACAATAGGTAAATTCGAAGATAAAATAGGGGGAGGAGAAGGAAGAGAAGGAAGTACCATGGGTTCGTCATTTTGGAGGGTTACCTCCTTTCCACTGCGGAGGGTGATTGCATTTGTGCTTTCTCTTGGGTTTTATTCAATATTTCCTGGCAAAGTCCGTTGTTGCCGCTCGAAAAACATCTTTGCTAGCTGGCCTACTTGATTTTCCAAACTTTTAATTGACCCAATGATGTTCCTGATATTAGATTCATTTGTGGCAACATACTTTGTGAAGACCTCTTCAAGTGTAGAGGGCTTCGGTGGTTGTGATGGGAAACCAGGTGGATTTAAATTAAGGGAGGGCAGCTAGATTAAAAGAAGGATTTAGATTTTGAGGGCATTGAACATTCCCTCTGTTGATCCATGAGAAATTTGGATAGTTCCTATAATGCACATTGTAGGTGTTGTTATACATAGCATTATTCGGGTTATAAGAATGCCTCAATGCATTTCCCATGAAGTCAACATGTTCTTCAAAATTAACATTATTAATATTTTCCCAAGGAGGAATGGAGGAGGAAACAGTCATCTCCGCCACTTGCTTAGTTAGACGATAAACTTGGAGAGCTAGATTCAAAGTTGTCTCAATTTCAAAAATTCCTGCTGGCTTAACCGGCCGCATACAAGGCGCATTCCATTGATATGTGTTCATGGTCATTTCCTCAACAAGCTCTTGAGCGGCCTCCGGGGTTTTGTTATTTAACGTTCCTCCAGCAGCTACGTCGATCATTTGTCCTGTTTGGAAATTTAAACCATTGTAGAAAATTTGCACTTGTTGCCAAGTGGGAAGTGCATGCTGCGGGCATCTATATAATAGTTCTTTGAAGCGCTCTCATGTATCGTAGAGAGTCTCCAAGTCTATTTGCATATAGGATGCGATATCAGTGCGTAATTTGGCGGTTTTGGCTGGAAGAAAGTACTTTGTAAGAAATTTTCCCACTAACTCAGCCCATGTGTGATGAATCCTCTAGGAAGAGAACCTAGCCACTGCTTAGCCTTTGACCGCAAAGAGAAAGAAAAAAGATGTAATCGAATGGCGTCATCTGTGACTCCATTGATTTTAAAAGTATCGCAGATCTCGAGAAAGTTAAAAAGGTGGCAATTTGGATCCTCGTCTGGGAGACAATCAAAGGTCACCGACTGCTACATCATTTGTATAATGCTTGACTTGATCTCAAAATTATTGTTCGCTACTGCGGGGAGGACAATACTTGATTGTGTACATTCCAGATTCAGTCGCGCAAAATAGGACATGGTCCGATGCTAGGCCTAGTTTGGGTTGGGCTGATTAAGATCCATTAATTCTGTGGCAGTGTCTATGATCGACTCTTCGATGCCTAAGCGTGATTCCTGATCACGAAAACAAAGACGACGCAAAATGGTGCGCTCTATCTAGGAATATTCGAAGAGCTTTCTTGGGTCATACACTAAAAAAATGAATGGGGAGAGAGAAAAAAGAAAAAAAAGTGATAACATTAATAACTATCCTCTTTTCAAAATATCAAAACAAGGGTTCCCCGGCAACGACCCCAAAAACTTGATATAGAGAAATTTTGATTTGATTTATGCGAAGAATAAAAGAGGTTGAGGAAATAAGACGAAATGTGGTTGAAAATCTTCTATGATTCTATATGCGATAAAGGCAAGTGTACCTTATCGTTTATAGCATAGGATATTCAAGTTCAATATCAAGATCGTATTACTTAGGGCGAATTGATAACTTATACTTTGAGGAATTACTATTATCTTATTAAAAGATTTCTTTGTTTGTTTTACTTAACTAAAAGAACACTAAATTTGGTTAAAACTTATGGATGAAAGATTTAGTACTCAATTTTGAATCACTTCGACATGAGTTAATCAAATTAAAATAACAACTAGATCTTAATAAAGTAAAATGCTACTTGACCATGGGGGTTCCCGAAGTTTGAACCTGCTCCTCTCGGAGAAGTGCCGAACTGAGTTTAGGAAGATCCGACCGAACTATCGTCTTGTATTTTGATGCCTAAAAACTTGCCTTAAGTAATTAACCCCACTATTGGATTTGACTCCAATCTGGGAGATTTACGTCATTCTCTCTCGAGTGGTGCATTCAATTGTCTTTACTCTTGAGTGATCAATTCAAACTATGAGCCTTTCAGCTAGCTAAGAATGAAAAACCTAAACGGAGACTATATATAGATAATATAGTCCAGCTATATTTAAATCAAGAGTAAATCGAAGGCCAATATTTTAAAAGGTGAAAGAATGTTAAAATATCATAACTTGATCAACTCATCCTCAGATCATCGTGATCAAATACTAATGAGGATTAAGTTACTCATAATAATGTAAGAAATGAAAATCATGTTAAGAGTATGCATAATAAGAAAGAAAGAGAGAGAAAAGGAATAATAAACTATTTTATTTCTTATTGGAAAGAAGTTACCGAAAGTACCAAAAGACATTACAAAGAGGGTTTGCAAGAAGATTACAAGTACGATAAAAAAGATTCCAAGAACATTAAGAAATGAAAACATTAGGCTAAAAAACTCTGAAAATAAACTCCTAACAGATCTCTAGAGGGCTCAGATCTGCTCCCGAAATACTTGAGACTTGCTGGTTTTTATAGAATTGTTTTTGGAAGTACACGCCCATGACTGGGGGGTGTGTAAGGTTTGTTGACTTCTGCCGCTGGAAATCCGGCTGGATGGTGACTGGCTCGGGAGTTGGGGTACACGCCCTAGTGACACGCCCGTGTAGGGGGGTGTCAGTTGCGGCGTGACGGTGAAGCGTGGAAAAGTCGTGTTGCGGTGCATTTTCAAAACTTGGCGGGACAAACCCAGGGATACGCCCCTGTAGGTTGGGCGTGATAGTTGTGGTGTGACGTTGAAGAGCAAAAAATTTGTGCTGCGGTGCATTTTCGGAACTTGGCAGGACATTCCCCAGGGACACGCCCATGTAAGGAGTACATGCCCGTGACCCAAGGGCGTGTAAGGTGGATTTTTCTGGCAACAAACTTCGGACTGTTGCTTCATTCCAATCAGGCTGCAGGCTCAATGTACACGCCCGTGACAGGGGATACAAAAAGTGGAAAATGACCAAAAACTGTCATAATCTTGAAAAACAGAAAATAAACTAAGTTAGAATAATTGTTATAAAAAAAACTAATTATAGGCTCAAAATTCATATAATATATAATTTTAAACAATAAAAGTGATAGATTTACCAAAGCAATTTAAACTAAATTAAGTATCATCAGCTACCCAGTCGGATGATCCAAGTCTGTGCTTGTGTATGTATGGTCGATCTGAGCCGATTTCATGTAACATTTTACTATTTGAGTTGTATTTTACGCCTGATCGGCCCAAACAGTATGAGGCGTCCAATTTAGTTGCTTATTGTTGGGTACATTAGAAAATGTGTACCAGATTTGGAGAAGCCTCACCTTACTCAATGATATGCATCAAGTTGTATTTGATGTTGTGTTGAGTTATCATGTGCAGGTTAAGTAAATGGAAGGAAAATTTTCAAAGTACAAGTGACGGCACTTGGGAATGGCTGTGTCGACACAAAGGGCCAGATTGTGTCGACACCCTGAATTTGTGTTGACAAACAAAAAATCTGTCAACAACGCTGTGTCGACACCAAGAGCCAGATTGTGTCGACACCCAGAATTTGTGTCGACACACAGAATATCTATCGACGACGCTGTGTCGACACCAAGGGCCATATTGTGTCTACATTATCAGGATTTGTGTCGACACACAGAGAAGATGTCGACACATTACAGAATTCTATCGACAACAACTATGTCGACACACACCAGAATTCTGTCGACACCAACTTTGTCAAGACAAGGAGTGTTTGTGTCGACACTCAGGACTTGTGTCGACACATTCCACAGAAGCTGTGTCGAGAAGTAAAAGTGAAGCTGTGTCGACATCATCAAGACTTGTGTCGACACATGGACTATATGTGTCGACACATGTGAAGCATTCACTCGACAATCTCTGCTGCTGAGTCAAATTCCAATGAAGGTTGAAGTAATACAACTGGAGACTTGACAGCTGTCATTACTGACATTGCTGTCACATCTGTCAGAGGTGTTAGAGGACCATTTGTAACTGGAACAGTCGGTAACCATGAATGAAGCCTATATATAGATATGCTCTCTCAACAATAAACAATGAATCAATTATCAATTGTGAAGAAGTGATCGTGAACACGATCAGTGAATGAAGAATAATCTCTGAAGGATTTAGGATCCAGAAGAAGAGAAAGAAAAAACAGTCAACAGATTGTAGAGAGAGAAAAATAAGAAGGAGAGAAGTCCTTATCCAGTGAAGGCAGATCCTGAATATTTTGCCAGAAGAATTCAGATCAATTCTGAAGAAGAATTCAGATTAATTTCTAAAGGAAGCTGATTGAAGATCAAATCCAACACCAAGAAGATCAACCTTACTTTATTCAGATTCAAGAAGCTTTGAAGAAGCTAAGATAGGTTGATCCTTAAGTAATCAGTTCTATCAAGAACTGATCAAGAAGCCTTCAACCAATTCTCTCTTCATTTGGTTGAAGATATTATTATCTTTTCATCAATAACTTTTGTAGGATCTGTAATAGATCTGTGTGTAGGAGATTTTATTCTCTGATTTGTAAGCCTAAATTATAAAGGCTGAGGTAGGGTTGAGTGCTTGAGGTAGGAGAATTCGTTCCCTGAGTTGTAGGCCTGTGAAAGAGGCTGATGTAGGGCTTTTGCATGAGTTGTAGGAGTGGGGTGTCACTCTGAGTTGTAGGCCTGTGGAAGAAGCTCAGGAAGTGCTTGTGCCCAAGTTGTAGGAGTGTGGATTCACTCTGAGTTGTAGGAACCATTCTTGCTTCTGAGCTATAAGATCTGCGAATCTGATAAGAAAGAAGGAAGTTAGGCCGAATGTAGTACACTGCTAGATATGCGAAGGGGGAAAGTGGATGTACCCATCATTTGGGGAACCACTATAAATCTGGTGTGCAATTTGTGGAATGTTGTGTGTATGTGAATGTTGTGCTGTGTTTTCTACTGAATAAAGTGCTATACTAGATATATTTGTCTGCCTAAGTTAGAAAAAGAATTGAACCTATTCAACCCCACCTCTAGGTGTTTAGAACATCTTGAAACCAATTCTTTCAAGTGGTATCAGAGGGAGGTTACTCAAAGAATAAACTTAACAGTCTGAGTAGATCTCCAAGGCAGAAATCTATTAGGCAAAATGGGTTCCATTGAGAATCATAAGGAGTTTGGTTCCATGAAGTTACCTATATGCAGGAAAGAGATTTTTGGCATATGGAAAGAAAGAGTTAGACTGTTTATGGAAACTTCAGATCCAAGAATCTATATGACAATCAAAGAAGGGCCATTCATCCCAATGAAACTCTCGAATATTGATGCAAATCTCAGGACACCAAAGGAGTATTCTGAAATGATAAAGGATGAGATCATCTTGTCTACTACGGATAAGAGAGCCCAAAATATAATAGTCAGTGCTATAGATGATTCCACATTCCAAAATTTGATTCACTACAAGACCTCCAAAGAAATGTGGGACACCCTGATTGTCTACCTGGAGGGTTCAGAAGAAGTGAGAGAAGACAGAAAGTCTATGCTGAATCAGGAGTTCGAAAGTTTTAGATAATTTAAAACAGACAGCATAACTGAATGTTACAAGAAGTTCTTCAGAATAGTTAATGAATTGTTTTCATATGGAAGAGTATTCAGCACATATGAGTTAAATGATAAGTTTCTGAGATCATTAACTAAGGATTGAGACACCAAGATATGTGTCATTAGGGAAGTAGCCAGACTAGCAAAAATCTCACCTCCTACATTATTTTGGCAAACTTCTTTCATATGAGATGCAGCTGATGGTCAGAAAGGAGGAGGAGAAAAGTAATAAAGTTGATTGCATAGATACGTCAGTGGCTTTCAAGACTGAAACCATAATAAAGGACAGGAGGATGTCTCCATCTCCTCCTAGAAAAGCTGCAGAAGTAGTTTCAGAATGTTCTGACAGTCACACATCAGATAGTCCAAATTCTGATGAGGAGTTAGTTGTTTTCTCAAAACAATTTCAAAGGTTATTGAAGAAGAAACAGTGGAGATCCAAGCCATCCTCCTCACAATCCAAGGATGATTACTATCAGAAAAAGAAATCCTCTAGGAAGGACAGGTATGGATCTAAACCTAGTAAATTATCTTCAACTAAGATTGTTTGCTATTGTTGCAACAGGCCTGGACATGTGGTAGTTGATTGTCCTGACAAAAGGAAAGAATCTAATGACAAGAAGAAACTAAAAAACAAGGGCAAGAAGGAGAAATCCATTGTTGCAAAGAAGCAAAAAAGCTGGTCATATTCTTCATCATCAGATTCTGAGGCTGAAGCTGAAGCTGAAGCATACATAGGGCTGTTGGCAACTGAAGAGGATGCATAAGAGGCTAAGTTCTTGAAATTGCTGCACTCAGTAAATGGAATTGAAGAACATTGTTGTAAAGGGCGGATGGCCTTGACAGAAGAAGATCAGTGCCAGGATCAGCCTGGTCCTAGTAAGGTAAATTAATTTTATTTGCTGCAGGAGGGTCCAAGTTACCATACCCATATATGGTACTTGGACAGTGGATGTTCCAGGCACATGATTGGAACAAGAAGAATGTTAAAGGACTATACTCCCATAGAGAGTGGACCCAAATTGATCTTTGGTGGATCAGAAAAAGGGGTCAGCTGAGTGACACTCAAGTGGCTTATATAAAAGGTTTGAAACATAACTTGATAAGCATAAGTCAGCTGAGTGATCTTGGGTATGGTACTTCATTTATTAAGAATGGGTGTTAGATTAAAAGGACAAGTGATCAGAAGGTGATCCTATCTGGTTATAGAAAAGGGAATGTTTACTGTTTAAATTTTGATTATGAAAACATGAACTCTCATGTATGTTTAGTTGTAGATGAGAAAGCATCTCAGTGTGTCTAATGGAACAAGAGGCTAGCTCATCTGAACTACAAGACTATAGGCCAACTCTATAGTTTTGTGTTAGTGAGGAATGTTGAAATTTGTGAAGTGGAAGTGGGTGACGGGACAGGCCGGGCAGCTTGTGCGGAGAGTTTTCGCGGACTGGGCGGACTGGGCGGACTGCGTTGTGCGGCCTGGTGGAAGGTCTAGTGGGAAGCCAGCTGTTCTTCTGAGCGGGTTGTTTGCATGGAGTTCGCGGACTGTGCGGCCTGGTCTCTGCGGATAGAGAGGCTTGTGGACTGGTGCATTGCTCAGTGGCTGCGGGTGCAAGCTTGTGCTGACAGGCGGGTTGGCTCGAGTTTGCGGGAAGCTTGCGGACTGGCGTGTCCGTGGTTTTGGCTGTTGCGGACTGAGCCTAGAGCTTGGCTGAGGCCTTGTCGAGCTCTGGTGGCACAGCAGGTGTTTGCTGTGGAGATCGTTTTGGCGGCCAGTTTTTGGAGTCCGGGAGTTGACCGCTGCGATGGGGCAGGAGTGCGAGGAGCTCGCGGACTGTGGCGGTCTGTGCTCGGTGTTTTGGCGGACGGGGTTTGCGTCCGCCATGCTCGCATTGGTCCGTGATGGTTTTGGGCTTGGTCACTTTGTGCCAAGTTCATGATGTCCGCCGTGTCCGCCAAGTCCGCTGTGATCGGGCGGTCTGTTGCTAGCTGCCTTTGGTCGTGGACTTGTGGCGGATTGAGGTGTGAGTCTTGCGGACTGCCTCGGGTTGGTGCGGACAACCATTGAAGGGGGTTTGCTGTCCTGCAGTGGTTGGAGCTTTGCGGTCTAATGCCTTGTCCGCTTAGCTTGGGCGGACTGGAGAAGGGTTCGTCAATGGTGCCTTGCTCCTGGTGGTTTTTCCTTGGTGACCGGCTAAGTCCTCGCGGACTCAGCGGACGGTGGTTTGTATTCGCGCTGGCTGGGGCGGTGTCGCTATCTCTTGGGCGGTGACCACACTCCTCACATGGCCTATAAATAGGACCCCCTGGCACATCTACAGTAAAACCTAAGTAACTTGAGTGAACAGTAAGTTGGGTTGGGCAAGGAGCTGCGGTTTGTGTTTGCCAGTCCGCGCGGATTGTTTCAGAATGACGGTTTGCTGTGTGCAGGTTACGCGGATAACTTCAAGGAGCCAGGAGTTTGGCTGTGACTTCGGTCAAGTGCTTGGAAGTGTGCGGTCTCTGTGAACTCAGCAGGAGGTCGCTCTGCGGCTTGTCAGTTCTGTTTCAACCCTGCCATCTTCAATAACCTGTCCGCTGGCTTCAGGCGGGTAGGGGTGTTCCTCAGTTCGGGTTCAGCAGGGGGAGAATAACGGTGTGTCCACGCGGCCTCGCGGCTTCGGCGGACTCCGTGGTATTCGGCGGATTGCAGCTTAGTTCGGGCGGCGTCGGCGACCTCGGCGACCTCGGCGGTCTCAGCGGACTCCGGTTCTTTCCGCCCGGCTTATTTTTTGGTGCTTTCTGTTTACAGCTGTAATACTAGCGAAATCATGTCTCGCTATATATGCCTCAGATTGTAAAGAAGTGAATGTATAAAAGACCTTCTTGTGCTTCCATTGTTTGTTGGGTGAAACCTCTGGTTCTCGGGTTTTCCACAGGTTCAACGTGCAAACTGGGTAGTTCCGAAGATATTAATTTGGCGTTTGGGCTATCTTGCTGACCACGTTGAGAAAATTTAACATGGTATCAAAGCGAGGTTCCTGAGGTTTCGGAGGTTCAGTTGCGTGAGCGGAAGTCAGCCAGTGTTGTGACTCAGTGATTAAGTGGTGATCAACCTGTGTTGTGCTCGGAGCTGCTGACGGTTGCCAACAGGTGTTGTAATGGAAGGGAGCTTTGCAAGAGGTCTGGGCATTGAACTCCTAACGCCGACTAACTTTAAGAAGTGGAAGTCGTGCATGAAGAGTTATCTTCTTGGCGAGGAGCTGTGGGAAGTCGTCGGTGGTGACGACAGACAGGAAGTGACTGCTGCTTTCGGTACTGCTGAGCAGGTGAGGCTCTGGAGAAGAACAAATGCTAAGGCGGAGTTCATTCTGAAGAGAGCTGTGTCTCCGGAACTGTTTGATCACATCGTTGGGTGTGAGTCGGCTGCTGATATTTGGACAACCATTGATGATTTGTTCAATAGGAAGAATGTGGCGCGGCTGCAGTTCCTGGAGAATGAGTTGGCCAGGGCAACTCAGGGAGACCTTTCCATCTCCAAATACTTCTTAAAGATGAATAGCTTGTGTGCTGAGCTGTCGGCACTGGATCCTGATGAGCCTATCTCTGATGAAAAGGCACATTATCCGCGGCTTGCTGAAGGAGTATGTGGCCTTTGTTACATCTGTTCAAGGGTGGGCTACTCAGCCGTCTCTGCTGGAGCTGGAGAATCTGCTTGCCTCGCAGGAGAGCTTAGCAAGGCAGATGGCTGGAGTGAATCTGAATCAGGAAGGCAGCGAAGCCCTCTTCTCAGGCAAGAAGAAGGGATGGGAAGGGAAGAAGAAGAAGAAGAAGGTGCAGGCTGCTGGTGAGAAGGAGACTTCAACTTCATATCCACCGGAGAGGAGCAATGCTCCTAAGGACTGGAAGAAGAACCTGAAGGGCTACCAGTGTCATCAACGAGGGCACTTCAAGCGGGACTGCAAGGTCAAACTGCATCCTGGGCATGCTGCGTGAAAGGAGGAAGCTTGCTCGAGAAGTGAAGAAGCAGAATGGGGTGGAGCTTTTATGACGGGCACTTGTGTCCGGGCCTTGTCTGCTGAGGACTTCAACGGCGAGTGGATCGTGTACTCCGGATGTGGTCATCACCTCACCGGAGACAAGTCAAAGTTCACCTCCATGCAGCCATACTCAGGTAATGAAGCTATTATCACTGCTGATAATACTGTTTATGCAGTAGAGAAAGAGCGGGTCGTGTCTTTGGGTAGTGATCAGGGGCCACTCACGTTAAGGAGTGTGTATCACGTGCCGGGCATGAAGAAGAACCTCTTCTCGGTGACCAATGTGGTGGATGCTGGGTATCATGTTCTGTTTGGGCCAACAGACGTAAGGTTCCTTCGCAACGTATCAGCGGTTAAGGCTGATGTTGCTCATGTTGGGAGGAGGGTGAAGAACTTGTTTGTTCTTTCCACCAATACTTATGTTGATAGAATGAGAGCCAATGATAGTGCTGCTATCTGGCATGAGAGGCTGGGGCATGTTGGCATGTACAAGCTGAAGGCGATGGCTAGTAGAAGTCTGGTGAGGGGGTTGCCGAAGTTGTCCTCCTTTGGTGATGGGCATGTTTGTGCGGGTTGTCAATATGGTAAGGCACATCGCCTTACATTTGATAAATCACAAACAAGGTGCAAGAAACCATTGGAGTGCATTCATGGCGACCTGATGGGACCGACGGTTACTGCCAGCCTTGGTGGAAGCAGATACATGCTTGTCTTGGTTGATGACTACTCAAGGTATACTTGGGTGTACTTCTTAAAGGAGAAGTCGGAAGCCTTCCGTTTGTTCGTGGAGTTTAAGGAGTTGGTTGAAGGCCGGCTTGGCTTGCGGATTAAAAAGCTTAGAACTGATAACGGGGGTGAGTTTGTCTCCTCCGAGTTTTCTAACTTCTGCAGGAAGCACGGGATCCAACGGGAGCTTACTTGTGCCCACACTCCACAACAAAATGGGATAGCGGAGCGGAAGATCCGTCATCTGACGGAGACCTGCAAATGCTGGCTTCATGCGAAAGATATCCCAAGGTCCTTTTGGGCGGAGGGAATGTCTTGTGCTGCTTATGTTATCAACCGAATGCCACTCAGCCCTATCAACATGAAGACTCTTGTTGAGCTGTTGCTGAAGGAGAAGCCGAGTGTTGGACACCTTAGGGTGTTCGGTTCAACTTGCTATGTGCATGTCCCGGATGCTTCACGGACAAAGCTGGATACGAAGGCAAGCAAACTTGTCTTTGTTGGCTATGATGAGCGGAAGAAGGGATGGAAATGCATGGACCCTGTGACGAAGAAGTTCGTGGTTTCAAGAGACGTTGTCTTTGACGAGCTGACGTCATATGGTGGTGGCTCGGTTGAGCTAACCGGAAGTAGCAAGATTGAGGAAGGACCGATGGTGGCTGCTGAAGGCTTGGAAGAGGAGCTCGTTGTTTCACCAGCAGCTCCTGTTGCTTCGAACTCCAAGGCTGAGCCTTCTGGCTCAGGAAGCAGGGGGAGCACTGCTCAATTCTTGCCCCAGGTAGGAGTGGAGCCTGAAGAAGCAACGGAAGCCGTGAGCAAGGAGCCATGTCTTCGGAGATCGAAGAGGGTGGTTAAACCACCGACTCGGTACTGTGATGGGAATGTAGTGAGCTTTGTCTCCTGCTTATTTGCAGGTCCTCTGGATGAGCGAGAGCCTGCAAACTTCAACGAGGCCACTGGAGTGAAGGAGTGGGAAGGTGCCATGAAGGAAGAGATTGATGATCTGAAGAAGAATGAAACCTGGGACCTTGTGCCCAAGGTTGATGGCATTACTCCGGTTACTTGCAAGTGGGTGTATAAGTTGAAGAAGAAGGCTGATGGGAGCATTGATCGGTTCAAGGCTCGCCTGGTCGCTAGAGGATTCTCACAGCAGTATGGAGAAGACTATGAGGAGACATTCAGTCCAGTTGCGAAGATGACTTCTGTAAGAGTGGTGATCGCCTTGGCTGCTAGCAAGGGATGGAGGTTGTGGCAACTCGATGTGAAGAATGCCTTTCTTTACGGAGAGATTGACAAGGACATCTTCATGGATCAGCCGCTTGGTTTTGTCTCTGAGAAGCATCCGAACTATGTCTGCAAACTCAGGAAGGCTCTCTACGGGTTGAAGCAAGCTCCTAGAGCGTGGTATGGGAAGATTGCAGAGTACCTGCAATTCTGTGGATACTTTGCTTCTAACTCGGATTCAAGCTTGTTCGTCAAGAAGAAGGGAGAGCTTCGAGTCTTGGTCCTGCTGTATGTGGATGACATGATCATCACAGGGAATTCGGAGGGGGAAGTAGAAAGGCTCAGGGCTGAGCTTGCTATACGCTTCGAAATGAAAGACTTGGGAGAGTTGCATCACTTTCTTGGTCTGGAAGTGGAGAGGAAGGAGTGCGGGATTCTCATTAGCCAGAAAGGGTATGCTGATCGCATTGTGAAGTGGTTTGGCATGGGCGAAGGGAAGAAGTGCTCTACTCCACTGGAATCAGGGCTGAAGCTTCGACGAGATGAGGGAAGGGTTCTTCATAATCCCTTGGTGTTCAGGGCTCTTATTAGGAGCTTGATTTATCTGACGATTACAAGGCCGGATATAGCTTATGCTGTTGGCCTAGTAAGTCGGTTTATGGCTGAACCAAGGCAATCTCATCTAGTGGCGGCAAAAGGAATTCTGAAGTATGTCAAGGTGACTTCTGAGATGGGACTCCTCTATGAAAGGGATGCAGAGTTTGCGTTGCTCGGGTACACGGATGCTGACTATGGCGGTGATTTGGATGATCGAAGGTCTACTTCAGGTTATGTGTTCACTTGCGGTTTAGCTAGCATCTCGTGGTGTAGCAAGAAGTAGGACTTGGTGTCAGTTTCAACCATGGAGGCGGAGTATAAGGCTTCAGCCTTGGCTGCTCGGGAAGCCATTTGGTTGAGGAGGCTTATAGAGGATGTCCATGAAGAAGTGCAAGGGCCTACTTTACTCCGGGGTGACAATGAGAGTGCTCTCAAACCGGTTAACAATCCAGTGTGTCACGCCAGGACCAAGCATATAGAGATTGATCACCATTTCATCAGGGAGAAGGTGTTGGAAGGATCTCTGCTGGTCGGGCATGTTCGGAGTGAAGATAATCTTGCTGACATCTTCACGAAGCCACTGTCGAAGGGGCCCTTTGAACGTTTGCGCAGCTTGCTGGGCTTGGTCACCACTTCTCACTTCAAGGGGGAGTGTTGAAATTTGTGAAGTGGAAGTGGGTGACGGGACAGGCCGGGCGGCTTGTGGCGGACAGTTTTGGCGGACTGGGCAGACTGGGCGGACTACGTTGTGCGGCCTGGTGGAAGGTCTAGTGGGAAGCTAGCTGTTCTTCTGAGCGGGTTGTTTGCATGGAGTTCGCGGACTGTGCGGCCTGGTATCTGCGGATAGAGAGGCTTGCGGATTGGTGCATTGCTCAGTGGCCGCGGGTGCAAGCTTGTGCTGACAGGCGGGTTGCCTCGAGTTTGTGGGAAGCTTGCGGACTGGCGTGTCCGCGGTTTTGGCTCTTGCGGACTGAGCCTAGAGCTTGGCTGAGGCCTTGTCGAGCTCTGGTGGCACAGAAGGTGTTTGCTGTGGAGATCGTTTTGGCGGCCTGTTTTTGGAGTCCGGGAGTTGACCGCTGCGATGGGGTAGGAGTGCGAGGAGCTCGCGGACTGTGGCGGTCTGTGCTCGGTGTTTTGGCAGACGGGGTTTGCGTCCGCCATGCTCGCATTGGTCCTTGATGGTTTTGGGCTTGGTCACTTTGTGCCAAGTTCATGATGTCCGCCGTGTCCGCTAAGTCCGCTGTGACCGGGCGGTCTGTTGCTAGCTGCCTTTGGTCGTGGACTTGTGGCGGATTGAGGTGTGAGTCTTGCGGACTGCCTCGGGTTGGTGTGGATAGCCATTGAAGGGGGTTTGCTGTCCTGCAGTGGTTGGAGCTTTGCGGGCTGATGCCTTGTCCGCTTAGCTTGGGCGGACTGGAGAAGGGTTCGTCAATGGTGCCTTGCTCCTGGCGGTTTTTCCTTGGTGACCGGCTAAGTCCTCGCAGACTCAGCAGACGGTGGTTTGTATTCGCGCTGGCTGGGGCGGTGTCGCTATGTCTTGGGCGGTGACCACACTCCTCACCTGGCCTATAAATAGGACCCCCTGTCACATCTACAGTAAAACCTAAGTAACTTGAGTGAACAGTAAGATAGGTTGGGCAAGGAGCTGCGGTCTGTGTTTGCCAGTCCGCGCGGATTGTTTCAGACTGATGGTTTATTGTGTGCAGGTCGCGCGGATAACTTCAAGGAGCTAGGAGTTTGGCTGTGACTTCGGTCAAGTGCTTGGAAGTGTGCGGTCTCTGCGGACTCAGCAGGAGGTCGCTCTGCGGCTTGTCAGTTCTGTTTCAACCTTGCCAGCTTCAATAACCTGTCCGCCGGCTTCAGACAGGTAGGGGTGTTCCTCAGTTCGGGTTCAGCAGGGGGCGAATAACGGTGTGTCCGCGCGGCCTCGCGGCTTCGGCGGACTCTGTGGTATTCGGCGGATTGGAGCTTAGTTCGGGCGGCGTCGGCGACCTCGGCGACCTCGGCGGTCTCGGCGGACTCCGGTTCTGTCCGCCCGGCTTGTTTTTTTTGGTGCTTTCTGTTTACAACTGTAATACTAGCGAAACCATGTCTCGCTATGTATGCCTTGGATTGTAAAGAAGTGAATATATAAAAGACCTTCTTGTGCTTCCATTGTTTATTTGGTTAAACCTCTGGTTCTCGGGTTTTCCGCAGGTTCAACGTGCAAACTGGGTAGTTCCGAAGATATTAATTTGGCGTTTGGGCTATCTTGCTGAGCACGTTGAGAAAATTTAACAAGGAATGGTTCTTAGTTTAAGTGCATAAAAGAGGGTATATGTTCAGCTTGTTAAAAAGGCAAGCAGACCAAATTCTCTTTTCATAGTCTTGATACCAAAAACTCTGTGAGGTGTTTGTACCTCTTGCATATGGATCTATTTGGTCCTATGTCAGTTCATAGTCTAGGTAGGAAAGTCTATACTTTTGTGGTAGTAGATGATTATTCTAGATTTACATGGGTTTTCTTTTTGAGGCGGAAATCTGATACCCCTACTGTCTTTCATAACTTTGTTAAACAAATTCCGAATGAACTTAACAATTCAGTGGTCAAAATCAGAAGTGACCATTTAGTCTGAATGTACAACAAGGTTTTGTGAAGAACATGGATTCATCAGGAATTCTCCTCACCTAGAACACCTCAGCAAAATGGAATTGCTGAAAGAAAGAATAGAACTCTTATTGAGGCTGGTAGAACTCTACCAAGTGACACTTCTCTCCCAGAATATTTCTGGACTGCGACAGTAAATACTGCATGTCATGTTCTCAATAGAGCATCCATAACTAAGACCACAAAAAGACACCCTATGAGATTATGAAGGACAGAAAACCAAACATATCCTACTTTATTATCTTTGGTAGCAGGTGTTATGTGCTTAACACTGGAAAGTCTCACCTAACTAAGTTTGCTGCCAAATCGCAGGATGGGATATTTGTTGGGTACAACAATAACAATAAGGCATATAGGGTCTACAACTTGACTACACAAGTTGTAGAAGAATCTGTTCATGTATTGTTTGATGAATCTGAGCTAATTAACTGTGAGTTGTCTAGCAATTATTGTAGCTCAATAGGTTTAAAAGAAAAGTTGGACATGCTGACGATTAATGAAGACCAAACTGTAAGGCAGGATGAGGAAAATTATGGTTGCTGTCTAGTGGGAGTACAAGGTCCACAAGCTGACATTGAAGACAATGAAGTTCAGCATGGTGGAGAAATTGAAGAAGTTCAAATTGCTGATAGAATGGCTCCAGTAATAAGGAATCTAAAGGATCATCCAGCACACCAAATTATTGGTGATCCCAGACATGGTGTCAAACCAGAAGCAAACACATGAACACAGTGCTTTGCTCAAGTTTCCTGTCACATATGGAACCAAAGAGATTTGAAGAAGCCATACAAGACTCCAACTGGATTGTTGCAATACAGGAGGAGCTGAATCAATTCAGAAGGTGTAAAGTATGGGAGCTGGTTCCAAAACCAAAGGATCATAATATTATTGAGACAATGTGGATCTACAGGAACAAACTAGATGAAAATGGCATCATAGTGAAGAACAAAGCAAGACTGGTTGCCAAAGGTTATAGACAGGAAGAGGGAATTGACTTTGATCAGACATTTGCCCCAGTGGTAAGGTTGGAAGCAATAAGGCTATTCCGTGCCTTTGTTGCTTTCCAAGGGTTCAAAGTATACCAAATAGATGTCAAGTCAGCATTCCTAAATGGTAATTTGAAAGAAGAAGTCTATGTTGGACAGCCCTCAGGTTTTATTGATCCACTTTATCCTGATTATGTTTATAGGATTAAGAAAGCCCTATATGGTTTGAAACAAGCCCCTACGGCTTGGTATGAAACATTGTCTACCTTGCTCATTGAGAATACATTTTTAAGGGAAAAAATAGACAAGACTCTATTCCTTAGGGAGTTAAAGGGCAAGATGATCCTAGTCCAGATTTATGTTGATGACATAATCTTTACTATATCTAAATATGTGCTCCCTATAGAAAACTTTACTAGACAATAGGTAACGGGCATAGTCAAATGACTATTGAGTCCAAATAAGTTATAGGGTTGTTCTAACGGGTGCGTCTCAAACCGTAATATGTTGACCAAACATTGAGAAACGAAGTTCTATATACTACCAGTATCAATAATAATGAAGCAAAAGTATTCCTGAATACATGCAGTGGTGCGAAAAATTTCGTATATCCTATGGTTTTCCTCAGTATACTCGTTAGGGGTAATAAACTATAACGTAAGACACAAACTAAGTGTTTAGCGTGTTCGCCCTCTACTACTATTACATACACAGACTCGAGCTCAGGCCCAGGCTTAGTACTAGAGTCATTAATATAAACTACATACTCAGGCTCTCGTCCATTAGTAGAATAAACAATAACGATAAAGTGGTATCACAGAAACTCACGGGATTTATGCCCCGATTCCATGCACTTGATACATCGAAATACCCAGTGTTGGGTTTAGCCCCAATAATATCCTAATCCTAAAAGGTGTTAGTAGGTAGCTATGAAGCACGGATACTTCCCTGAAGGCAGCGTACTCATACTAGATATGTATCTGGTACCGGTACAAACCCGATACTCAACGGATACACCTATGTGGACACACTTAGACTTAGCACATTATTCTGCATATTGTGATAGAAGTCTGCTTTTTCTAGAGTAAAGAAAAGTTGGTTCTATGCTAGGAAGTGTTGGTATGTCCAATTAAGTTTAGTATCTGTACCTAGTATGCTTCTGGTACTGGTATGTTTCTATTACAATTACATGTATCGAACATGTTGAAATGATACAAGTTATTAACAAAACGACAAATTTGTCTCTAGGCTAACCAGAGATTGAATATGTTGATCACCAATAAAGAAGAAGAAAAAAGTCTGAGGAGTAGACTTACGTTTAATTTTATCTCTTTTGGTTAAACATATAAGATGTTAATTTTGCAAAATTTACGAATGCTTTGTAACAGGCCAAATTTCTGAAACAGGAAATTTTTGGGTGACACGGCCTGGGACATGGGCGTGTCCCAGGGCATGTCATCGGACACGGCCTGCGACACGGGCGTGTCGCAGGGCGTGTCGGGTTGTGTCGACGATCGTCCTTGGTGTCGACGATTTTTCGCTCGACGATGCGTCGAGAGGGGGGCACACGGCCCAGGACACGGGCGTGTCGAATGCCGTGTCGTGTGCTCGACGAATGTTACTCGACGATCGTTGAGTGTCGCGTTTCCAGTGAGGACACGGCCTGTGACACGGGCGTGTCACATGGCGTGTCAGTGGTCGTCGACCTCAGCTCGGTGTCTTGAGTCGGGGGGTGTTTGCGGGACACGGGTGTGTCCAGGTGCACACAGCCAGGAACACGGGCGTGTGCCAAGCCGTGTGAAGTCTTGGGTTGCTTTGGGATTATTTTCGTTGAGTCACACGGGCGTGTCTGAGGGCGTGTCGGGAACACGGCACGTGACACGGGCGTGCCACACGGCCGTGTACTTGCTGGATTGAGTCGGTTGTCTGTCGCTTAGAGGGACACGGCCTATGACACGGGCGTGTCACAGGGCGTGTCAGGCCGTGTTCAAGCTTTTCTGGCCAAATCTGAGCCGTTTGTTTCCCTCTTCCTGGATCCAGTGGCTGGGCTCTGTCCAGGTGTTGTGAAGGCCGAGAAAAAGGGGATTTAATCACTCTTTCTTCTTCTTCTTCTTCTCCTTCATGTTTTTCCAAGAAAGGGAAGAAGAAAGGCCAAGGCAAGAGGGAAGGGAGGAGTCTACCAGCTGCTGGAGGAGCTGCGGAGTGCGGAGCGAAGATCCGAGAGCGGATTCGTGAAGGCAGAGCCGAGGCGGTGATTTCCATTTGGCTACTTCATGGCACCGAAACGATCTTCAAGGGTAACGATTTCCTTCTTGGACATCGAAGTCCTTTCTTTATGCATGTGCTTGGAATCCTCCAACAAGAGGTGGATTTGCGGAAGTGATTCCTTTGTTGAGTCTGCATCTAGAGCCGGAGTTATGGAGTACGGCATAGGCATGCTGTGTGAAGCCTATCTGGACCGGTAGTCTGGAATGGTGATGTTCATGGGTAAACCGGAGAAGGCTCCGTGGATTTGATGAGATGCAAATGGTTTTATCTTGTGATGAATGTATGGATGTGATGCTGAATGTGAGGAGGTTTTGATGACACTCCTGGTTATGATATGATCAATTGGTAGCACGCCTGGGGAGCTCGTGATAAACCCGACATGTTACACCACTAGGGTGGGTTGATCTAGTTAGGGAGGGATCGATTGGTGGCAATGCCAGGGGAGCCGAGTTAAACCCGGCTTGCTGCACCACATGGGTGGGTCGATCGGATTAGGAGGGGGGTCGATGGGTAGACACTGCCTAGGGAGCTTGGATAAACCCGACGTGCTACACCACATGGTGTGGGTCGACCTACTCTGGTTGTTTATTGGATGCTGTGAGGTTGTACCTCTGAGTGGTTTGGGCGGGATGTCGCCAGCTTGCGAGACTCGTGGACTAGGGCCGGTCAACCAACAAGTTAAAACCTCGGATCGGCGGTGTACGACTGGTGGATTCCGGTACGCCAAGAAGGTGCCCTGAGTGCACGGAACGTCTGGTGGATTCCAGCGTTTGTGATATGATGTGTTTGCTAGCGGGATAAAGAAAATGATATACATATATGCTTGAGGATACTTGATGATAGATGATAGCACTGTATACAGGGAAGGAACCACTACCTCGGGTAGGGGGTAGGGTCGTTATAATGGGTCAGCCAGATGCTGACCGTTACTTTGTTTTTTGTGTTGGCTTGGATGTGGAATTGCAGGTGTTGCGGTGTGAAAGGAATAAGTGGAATGGCTAGCTTGCTGCTATAGGCCCATGAAGGCCATGTGAAGAGCTGTGTTTGGATTTCATGTGTGGCCGGCCTGCGTGCCGATGTACGAAATTATTGTTGTGTAAAAGAGGAACCTGTAAGGCCATAAGGCCAGGGTGTGTGAGTTGTATACATTCCTTGTGTTGTTATATAAATGTGGTATTTATATATTGGTGGACATTCTCGTTTGAGTTCATGCTAACAAGAAAAATGCTGCGCTAGAATGGAATGAGTTAAGGATGCACATAAATTTTGATTTCCACACGTAATTCCTTTGCTTGTCTGTGCTATATGGCGTGGGGCCCCGGCCGGACCCACCGTTATATGTCATGTGACGGGTGGGGGCGTTACAAAGTGGTATCAGAGCAGGGTTGAGATTGTTTGGGAGGAGAGAACATAATTGAACTCATGAATGTCCACTAGGAATGTATGACATGCACATGATGTGCGTAAGGGTGTCGTCAATGTCGCAGTACCGTTATGATTGGAAGTATTAATGGTGTTCTGTACATTGATAGGTGGCGAGGGTTGGAGCTAGGCCGTCTGAGCCCCAGCGGTCTGATGAAAGTGCAGCACCCGTGGAAGCACCTATGCCTCCCTCGACAGAGGCCATGCGGGCGGTAACGGAGACAGTGCTTGCAGTATTACAGGCACAACCAACTGCACAGGCAAGACCTGGTGGAAGACAAGAGCATACTGCAATGGTGGTGGAAGCACAAGCAAGTGGCGACTCATTGACACGTTTTATGCACTTTCATCCACCGACGTTTGGTGGAGCGCTTTCACCAACGCAAGCAGAAGATTGGTTGGTAAGAGTAAAAAGGATCCTAACTGCAATCAGGACAGTCGAGGAGCAGAAAGTGACGTTGGCTACTTTTCTGTTGGAAGGAGATGCGCGCTTATGGTGGGATGAAATTGAAGTGCACCACTTGGCAGGTCGAGGTTTAACGGAGATCACACTGGATGAATTCTCCCAAATATTTTTAGCCAAGTATGTGCCAGTGTCGCAGAGGATTGCGATGGAAAATGAGTTTCTCCGTTTGGTGCAGGGTGAGCGAGATATTGATACCTACCTGCATGAGTTTACAAGATTGGGGAGATATGCGGGATCTACCTTTGCGGAGGAAGCGCGAAAAACAAATCGGTTTTATGAAGGATTGCGGGATGAATTGAGGTTGACACTTCCGAGTTCAGTGAGCCAAGGCTTCTAAGCGTTGGTTGATACAACCCGTGCCTTGGAGAAGGATATGAAGCGAGTACAAGAGAATAAGAGACGGGCAATAGAAAAGTCAGAGTTTAAAATGTCACCATCGGATCAATCAGAGTTTAGACGACGAGAGAAGAAACGATTTAGGCCGGTGGAATCAGCGCCTTCGACTGTTTCTTCGGGGGCGACATATGGGCCAAGACGTGTGGACACACGTATATGCTATCAATGTGGGCAGCAAGGACACATCGCAAAATTCTGTCGGAATGCCCCTCCAGGGAGTGAGAAAAAGATAGGTGCGTCATATGAAGAAAAGGGTAAAGCATTGGCCGAATCATCTGCACCGCGGACGCAACCTCGCTTTCATGCTATGGAAGTGCAAGAGCCGCAAAGCTCAGTTGGTGAGATTCAGCCTCGGGTGTTTAATTTGTCTCTAAATCACGAATGTCAAAATCGGGAGTGACGTGTGATGTGATTCATGTCGATGTTATGCATGTTGTGTATGTAACCTATGTGTATATATCGTTGTGATGAATACTAGATGGTGTATATCCAATAAAAGCTTGGTGCACTTGTGATTGTGAAAAGATAAATCAATTATGTTGTCTTATTTTGAGGTCGTATGTGACTGAATATGCACAAGTGGAAGTTAGGGATGTTTGTTTGCGTTGTATGTTTGTTAGTTTGTGCGGCGGCTTGGGGTGTATGATTTTGTGATGTTGTGGCTGATTGGCTGGTTGGAGAAAATTTCGAGGACAAAATTATTTGAAGGAGGAGAGGATTGTAACAGGCCAAATTTCTGAAATAGGAAATTTTTGGGTGACACGGCCTAGGACACGGGCGTGTCCCAGGGCATGTCATCGGACACGGCCTGCGACACGGGCGTGTCGCAGGGCGTGTCGGGTTGTGTCGACGATCGGCCTTGGTATCGACGATTTTTCGCTCGACGATGCGTCGAGAGGGGGGCACACGGCCCGGGACACGGGCGTGTCGAAGGCCGTGTCGTGTGCTCGACGAATGTTACTCGACGATCGTCGAGTGTCGCGTTTCCAGTGAGGACACGGCCTGTGACACGGGCGTGTCACAGGGCGTGTCAGTGGTCGTCGACCTCAGCTCGGCGTCTTGAGCCGGGGCGTGTTTGCGGGACACGGGTGTGTCCAGGTGGACACGGCCAGGAACACAGGCGTGTGCCAGGCCGTGTGAGGTCTCGGGTTGTTTCGGGATTATTTTCGTTGAGGCACACGGCCTCAGACACGGGCGTGTCTCAGGGCGTGTCGGGAACACGACACGTGACATGGGCGTGCCACACGGCCGTGTACTGGATGGATTGAGTCGGTTGTCTGCCACTTAGAGGGACACGGCCCGTGACACAGGCGTGTCACAGGGTGTGTCAGGCCGTGTTCAAGCTTTTCTAGCCAAATCTGAGTCGTTTATTTCCCTCTTCCTGGATCCAGTGGCTGGGCTCTGTCCAGGTGTTGTGAAGGCCGAGAAAAAGGGGATTTAATCACTCTTTCTTCTTCTTCTTCTCCTTCATGTTTTTCCAAGAAAGGGAAGAAGAAAGGCCAAGGCAAGAGGGAAGGGAGGAGTCTACCAGCTGCTAGAGGAGCTGCGGAGTGCGGAGCGAAGATCCGAGAGCGGATTCGTGAAGGCAGAGCCGAGGCGGTGATTTCCATCCGGCTACTTCATGGCACCGAAACGATCTTCAAGGGTAACGATCTCCTTCTTGGACATCGAAGTCCTTTCTTTATGCATGTGCTTGGAATCCTCCACCAAGAGGTGGATTTGCGGAAGTGATTCCTTTGTTGAGTCTGCATCTAGAGCCGGAATTATGGAGTACGACATAGGCATGATGTGTGAAGCCTATCTGGACCGGTAGTCTGGATTGGTGGTTCATGGGTAAACCGGAGAAGGCTCCGTGGATTTGATGAGATGCGAATGGTTTTCTCTTGTGATGAATGTATAGATGTGATGCTGAATGTGAGGAGGTTTTGATGACGCTCCTGGTTATGATATGATCAATTAGTAGCACGCCTGGGGAGCTCGTGATAAACCCGGCCTGTTACACCACTAGGGTGGGTTGATCTAGTTAGGGAGGGATCGATTGGTGGCAATGCCTGGGGAGCCGAGTTAAACCCGGCTTGCTGCACCACATGGGTAGGTCGATCGGATTAGGAGGGGGGTCGATGGGTAGACATTGCCTGGGGAGCTTGGATAAACCCGGCGTGCTACACCACATGGTGTGGGTCGACCTACTCTGGTTGTTTATTGGATGCTGCGAGGTTGTACCTCTGAGTGGTTTGGGCGGGATGTCGCCAGCTTGCGAGACTGGTGGACTAGGGCCGGTCAACCAACAAGTTAAAACCTCGGATCGGCGGTGTACGACTGGTGGATTCCGGTACGCCAAGAAGGTGCCCTGAGTGCACGGAACGTCTGGTGGATTCTAGCGTTTGTGATATGATGTGTTTGCTAGCGGGATAAAGAAAATGATATACATATATGCTTGAGGATACTTGATGATAGATGATAGCACTGTATACAGGGAAGGAACCACTACCCCGGGTAGGGGGTAGGGTCGTTATAATGGGTCAGCCAGATGCTGACCGTTACTTTGTTTTCTGTGTTGGCTTGGATGTGGAATTGCAGGTGTTGTGGCGTGAAAGGAATAAGTGGAATGGCTAGCTTGCTGCTATAGGCCCTTGAAGGCCATGTGAAGAGCCGTGTTTGGATTTCATGTGTGGTCGGCCTGCGTGCCGATGTATGAAATTATTGCTGTGTAAAAGAGGAACCTATAAGGCCATAAGGCCAGGGTGTGTGAGTTATATACATTCCTGGTGTTGTTATATAAATGTGGTATTTATATATTGGTGGACATTCTGTTTTGAGTTCATGCTAACAAGAAAAATGCTGCGCTAGAATGGAATGAGTTAAGGATACGCATAGATTTTGATTTCCACACGTAATTCCTTCGCTTGTCTGTGCTATATGGCGTGGGGCCCCGGCCGGACCCACCGTTATATGTCATGTGACGGGTGGGGGCGTTACATGCTTAATGTTTGAAAACTTTATGTTAGGTTGCATTGATTTGAAAACTTGTACTTCAAGTTATGATTTATGTTTGATTTTTTAGAACTATTTATTGCACTTGTGATATATATATATATATATATATATATATATATATATATATATATATATATATATATATATATATATATATATATATATATATATGTTATAACGTCTCATGACGTACTCGTATCCTTATTTTTAAAATTTTGTCGTGCCGGATACGTATCGTATCTGGTACCCGTACCCATACCAGTGCTTCCTAGGTGGGTAGAGTCGGAGTCCCATAAGTGATGGGAGGGTGTGGGGTATCTAAGACCCTAACAGTGGGGTCAGTAGTGATGTTCGGTGAGGGACTATTAGTAGACCTTAGTCCGTATGTCCGCTTTTATAAGGACTCTACTCTCTGTGCATGACTCAAGATTTCTCCTAAGTCATTATAATCATATAGTTCTAGTTGGTCTCTAATGGAGTTAGCGTAACATATTTAGATATCGGGATACAGTCATGTCATTGTCCTCTCAGAGGTCGAGGTGAGAATGCAGTACTTGATACTTATTCGTATATTAGTCCACCGATACTTTGTCTTGTCGTAGTTTGTGGAATTTATGTTAGTGGGTGGTGGAGACCAGTCTGGATCAAAAAACAGAAGTACCCGACGCCACACCAGACCGGACCCCAACCGGACCGAGTCTAGAATTTTTTGTTTTGTTGTTTGTGTGTGTAATTTTTTAATTTTTGTATATGTGAATATATATATAATATGTAAATATATATATATTTCTCTGTTAAAAATATATATACATATATATATATACATAACATGAAAACTATATATATATACATACATATATATATATATATATAAGAGTGCCTGACACGGGGCTCCGCCCCTATGGTCATGGGCGACAGTATCCGGCCGGCGACTACGGGTTTCGTCCGCCCCATCAAGGCGGGTTTCGCCCACAACATATACATATGAGTACTCAAAATGACCGTAAAAAATATACATAAATATTACAATTTTTATTTTGTAAAACAATATATGTTTTGAATTAAAAATATTAATTTTGACTTTAGTAAAGTTGATTATTTTAATGTCATCACTTCGAAAATACCACTGATATGCCTAATGACAACCTTCCTTGAATAGACCGCTGACATGCCTAATGACAACCTACCATAGTAGGTGTATGAGCTCTACTAAAAAACTTTTTGAATTTAAATGGATTTTCATCATTCCTTCTAACTTTTTGATAGTGTAATTACTTGAATGGACATTGTATTTTAATTTCTTTGAAATAGATTATAATATATGTCAAGTCATTAAAATATAAAAATGAGGGCATAATTGATATTTTTGAATGTTCCACCAAAGACAACTTTTCTCTTATAATAGTGAAAGATATATAACATTAATAGGTCAAAGAGAAAAAGAAGTCGTTCATATCAATTCAAGCTGGGCGACTATTCATCTTCTCAGTTTCCCCGATCTTGAGTTGCAGAGCACTGTTCATCTTTTGGTTCATCCATGGCAAGCCGCAAAATTAGGGCATGCTCCAACAACACCCCTCCCGCGTCTTCCGCGCACAATTTCGCCCCTCCTCACGTCACACATTGGCAACCCATGATCGAGAACCGACCACGACATCAGCAACTTCCGCCATGTCCGATTCTTCATCGTACGGGGTATTTGATTATTGGTTTGAAACCCTTTAAAAGGGGGGATATGTATGCATTTGGGGTGGATGAAAATATATGGAGTTGTTGTATGTATGTTTCCTATGGTAGAGCTGTTTATTTTGATTTCTTGTTTAAGGGTTGGAGAGAAGATGAACAGTATGTTTAATATTACTATTTGAATTGATTACTCCTGTTACAGTTGAATGTAAGAGTCTAGTTTGTCGTTGCCAGTGAAGATTTTTTTTTAAAATATTGTATGTTAATTTGATGAAATTGTGTTGTGTGAGTCCTGTTGATGAAGTTTGAGAAATTGTAGCTGTAAGAGTTTAGTTTAGGGGAATGTCGATGAATGATTTTGACTTCATTACCTATTCCGTGTTTTTCAATCCCGTTTGAGAGAGGTGGAGATTGAGATTTATAGTAGTTGACGTTGGTGAGATCATAGTTGTTGCAGTTTGTTTTCCGTGAGGGATTGTTGATGTTTTAAGAGTGATGATGAGCAGCGAATCAGATTTAATGTTACTGTTCAAATATTACTTCCTGTTAGTATAGTAGATTGATATTATAAACAATAGTATGTGAGATTGTTGTGAATCTTATAAGTTAGTGAATAGTGAATTCTCACTCAAGATTCCGTGGAACCACTTTCGTGTGCAAGTGAGAGAAATTTCTCCTTGATGCCCGCGTGCGATAGCGGCCGACCTCGGAGCGGGAGATCGAAGGTGACGAGGAGTTCCTTGCTTGATCGCCATCGATTTCGGTTACGGAAAGACGTCTCTTTCCGTGGGTAACTTGTTTCTTTCTCCTTCTTTTTGTGTGTCTATATATTTTCTCGTAGGAAATAGATTCAATGCTGGATTTTCACCCGAGTTTTATCAGCGCACGCTACGTCGAAACTTCCAAACAAAAACGTATTTGGAATTCACGATTCCGTTTTGCTACGACAAGGGGAATAAAACAAAAGTTGCAAGCTTCCTTCTAGGATTTAGAAATTGAACAAATTTTTCAAGCAAATTCATATTTTTAACAAAATAGTTAATTTTGTGTTTTTTTTCAAAAGTTGCTTAATTTCTCAAATTATTTGCACTGCACACTCAAAATCTTTGCAAAAATAATTACAACATCGCATGCAATTAGGGTTTCCAAGAAAGCCAACAGGCACGCAAACCATACGCGTCGCCCTGCATCAATTTGGTATCAGAGGAAGGTTTCAAAACTTTTTTAAGTTTTGGGATCCATCCTGCGTATAATAGGAACACGCATATCATTTTAAAAAAATTCAAAAAAAGAAAAATTTTAGCATCGTCATTGCATTTGACTTGTGTGTTCGCATGCATCGGCATAGTGATAGAACGTGTCATGTTAAACGAGGAAAACCGAGTCATGGAAACGAAGGGAATGAACCACCACCGTAGTTTCTTCTATTCACACACCAAATAGTCAAATTGAACATGGTCATGCAAGAAACGTTAGAAAACTTTAGAGGTATGGTGAATAGTTTAGAAATACCTCATCGAGCGTCAATGCCCCCTCAAATTCGAGATGAGCATTATGTCCGTCCATATTACGTTGTTCCACATCACTACGTGGAAAGGTCAATCTTTAGGAGAAATCCTTTATTTGAGGATCACGAATCCACTTACAACCACCTCCATAGTGCCCCATTATGGAGATCATTATGATATCTTGATGATTATCCTCGATCACAGTATATCACTGCCAGAGAACTTATTGATCCACCATTATGATTTCATTATGTTAGAGACGATAAGTACGATGTCTATCGTCATTCTTATCCTAGTGCTCGAATGGATCCTATTGGCTCTTCAATACTATATTATGAGGATAGAGTTCAGTTTGACACTCGTTATCGATACTATATGTCACCTCTATATGAGAAATCTGAGACTGCATATGTGTGACCACCACAACATGTTTGTAGGACTCATGATCATCCACGAGCACAACATGACTATGTTATGAACAATCAGTATGGCTACCATTGAAATACACATAGAGTCACTGTCGTCAAGATTACATCACACCTAGTAATCCACATAGTGTTCCGAAGACGAGCATGATGATAGTCATTAAGGGTCAGCAAGGGCATTCCACTGCCCAAAGCAGGGAGACATCCCTCACTTTGTCTGATATGCTAATACAGGATGTGTGGAGTCAACCCGCATGCGAGTCTGCTCCACTTATTGAACCCACCCTTGATTATGTCTATTAGCTCTCTTTTGAGTGTAAATTTCTCGGACACTTCACCTAGTCGAGCACCAGGTCTCATCACCACACCTGAGGGCACATCAAATCACAACACTTCACCAGATATCGCACCTAGTGACATTACAATCGGGAGCCGAGAGCTTAGTAGTGATCTCGAGGTAGTCACCCATACCCTTTCCTGGAATAGAACCCCTTCTGATGGTTTACTTCTGGAGGACCATCACTCTACTGATGGGTCATTTGACGACCCTCCTATCGAGTCTCCAGATGAGCCACCTCATCCATGTGTAGATGAGCTTTATCTGAATATTACACTTATAAATTTTAAGATTTGTATACCTGCTCCATTTTCGCTTTTGATGCTGATAGTGCTTCAGAGATATGATTTTGAGTTTGACATCCACATAGTAGGGTTTGATCGTAGCCATCTGATCACTCTCCCTCTAGATGAGTTTTCAGATGTCCCAAATGGTGAGCCTCCTGATGCCTCACTTTCCATTAGTACATTTATCATGGTTGTCATACTTCGTGTGCATTATCATTTATATGAGACCACTTCATATGTTTTTGGAACCTAAGTCTGTAGACATCGCATTTACGACGAATTTTATTATACCCTTCCCAGTGAACCGCCAAATGAAAAACTTATGGGTTCACCGCACATTTAGGATGTATCTATCCTTTGTATCACCATCGAGTTTGTAGGTGCACTCATTGATTTGTTGATACTTATCACCCGCACTTCTAGATATAGTTCGCACGCCATGTTGAGACATCTGATCACTGTTGTTTTAGATTTTCCCTTGAGCGTTTATCGCCCCAGTGATGAAATCTTTTACGATGCAATCTAAAAGCCTCCTGATCATGTACCTCTCTCAGGAGTTACTTTTAGTATCTAAAACCATCAGTTTATGACCTTAGTCGTGTTAATAGTCATATTTTACATTTGCATGATTTGCATAAAAAAGTTTTGAGCGGAAAGGGTGCATAACACAATTGATAATTACACAACTCAAGCAAACAAGCATAAAAGAGCTTTTAGTTTCAAATTGGATGACTTGATAATGGTTCGAATAAATCCATAACGGTTACCTTTTGGTACCAAAAAGAAGTTAGCTAACTGTAGAATTGGGCAAAATGCATATGAACTTGAGATGTCTTCCGTTTGGGCAGCAAATCCGATTTTTAAGCCGCACTGACTTTATTGCACGATTACCCGTATGAGTCTTTAAATTTTTCATTATCTTCTCCTCCATTTGATTCTTCTGGGTTTGTGAGTGAGAGTGAGGAACCATATTCGAGACATATCAACATTCATTCTGCTACTGACACATCCACTACAGTTCCTCCTATTTTCATTGACAACTTTCAGGTTGAGCATGAGATACCAGATGAGTCCATTATACAGTTCCCAGAGCTGTGGATCGACTTCCGCGACAGATTTTGGTTCCCGAGCAGATATTGGATGATGGGACAGTGACCACTACTGATGGTAGTTTTCAGAGATATTTGGTTCGTTGGCATGGTAGACCAGAGGTGGGGACCAGCTGGGTCTTGGCCGAGGAGTTACAGCGCATGGATGCTAATCTTCTACAGCACTACCGCTTGGACTCACCAGAGATGAGTGATTTCAAGAGGGGAGTGTTGGTGGAGACCAGTCCAGATCAAGTCGCAGAAGTACCCGATGTCGCACCAGACCGAACCCCTACCGACCCGAGTCTTGTATTTTTCGTTTTGTTGTTTTTGTGTGAGTAATTTTTGTATATGTGATTATATGTATATATATATATTATAAAACTATATAGAATTCTTCAAGCACAATATACTTTTAATATTAGCCACACGATCATCCCATAATGAAAGGCCACAGATCATCTACTTAATCAAAAGCCCACGGATCGCACATTCTTTCGCTCCTCTCCGCGCTATAGTGCTCTGGTCATTCACAAATAAAGACGGAGGTTTAGATCTATTCTCTCATGCCCTATATTCTATCTTGCGGCTCTACTTCCGCTCACGCCCTACTCCAGTCGTCAGCGAATGCAAGTCCTCATCGGCGGGTTCTTCATTGCCTTTCTCCAGTCTCCATGCACGACGTGTGCACATCCTCTCCGGAGATCTCCCCTCCAGCATCTAGGTTTTTGCGAGTGCACATACCTATTTTTCCACCTTTTGTTCTTCCTCCTCTAGGTTCTCTGATGTAATTGATTTGATTTTTTGGCTGCTCATATGTTCATCTTTATTTGAATAGGTGACATCGAAGTGATTTTGCATCAACATATGTGAAGTCATCACTTAAATTTTGGAATCTGCATCATCATCAGGCATATATCTGTTGAAATTTCTCACAAGTTGATCAACAGGTAGTTTTGGTATCAAGCAAACACTTCCAGAGCTATCAAGCTGATCTCTTGATCAAGTGGAAAGCGAGAACTAGACGCAGGAACACTCCAACGATAAACTGAGCTAAGAAATCAGAGACAACAGAAAGCAACCACAAATCTTGTATTTATCAACTATCAACTTTACAAAGCAAAGTATACATGACGAGACATGATTTTGCCAAGTATAATAGAGAATCAAACAAATAAGAAACTTCAAGCCGGATGGACTGCCTCATAGACCGCCTAGTCCGCCAAGTCCGCTGAGACCGCTGATAAGTCATTATTAAAAGTTATTTATATATAGATTTTATTTAATAAATAATAATATTTTATTTAGTTTTTTTAATATTATTATTATTAAAATGCTTTGTTTTCTTATTTCAGGTCAATCTGGGCTGCTAATAGCAATTTGAAGATGACAGGATTGATCCGGCCAAAAGCTGCAGAAAAGCTGAAGTTTTCCCAAGTACACGCCCACTGTCACAGGCTTGACAGTGGGGCGTGACCATAGTCACGGGCCGTGACCTCCAGGTGATGTTCAGCTGCCACGCCACGTCGAATAAAGTTACACGCCCCATGTAACGGGCGTGACATGGGGCGTGACCATCCTACACGAGGTGTGCCGCAAGCTAGTGCTCCTGTACTCAATGTCATGGTTGTTTTGGGTTACATGTCCTGGACATGGTCGTGACCTATTGGACGCGGGCATGAACCAGAGGTGTGACTCCCCGCCTTTACTCAGTCATCAATCTTCAGTTTTCATCGCAGAGCGTTCAACCTTAAACGCCTTAGGTCATGGGCGTAACCTAGGGTTGTAACCCTTAAACAAATGCCAAAGTTATTTCCCTCCGTTTCGAGTTACGCCCTTGGTCATGGGCATGACCTAGGGGCGTGATCCACAAAATGACGAATTTTGGCGGTTTTCTCCTAACGTTGTCGGGCTTTTAAGATGATGGTTCCGAGCCTTACACACCACATGCCATGGTCGTGACCGAGGGGCGTGACCTTATAGAGAATTGCATATAAAATCTAGATAAAGCCATGAGCTGGGGAGGCATATAGGATTCATCTAGCAGTAGTTCAGTAGCTTAGTTTTCTATTTTTATGTATTTCTCTCATGTACTTCTCTTTTACATAGAATAGTTTTACTTTAAGTTATTTTCAATTTCAAGCAATTTCCTTTTAGCAATTATGTCTTACTTTCCTTTCTTTTCATGTACGTTTTACATCATGTTAAGTAGCTAAACTTTATTTAACACTTGATCATGATGAACTTTTTAATGAAATAAACTTCTTTTATTTTTCTCAATATTGTCAAGCTCTCTATTTTTGGTCACTTTCGATTTATCTTTGATTTGTTTTGCATCGAATTCATATTTCACGGATATGTTTTTCGATCCTACATTTGTATCCTAAATGACCGAGAGGTTGCGGATATGAGGAGATCACTCAAGGATAAAAGGAGTTGATTGCACTCCTCGAGAGAGGACTGAAAGAATTAGTGTCTAACCACCTAGAGGAGGGGGGGGGGGTGAATAGGTGTAATTCCTTTTTGTTTAAGGCAGAATAATTGTTCTGTTAATTAATCAGAAATTGCAAGTTCTACAGCTAACACAGCACACCATTCACAGAAACATTCAATCACAGAGTGCACACAGTTTATATAGTGGTTCCCTAAGGTCTGGGTACATCCACTTTACCCCTTTGCCTATCTAACAGTGTATTAGATTGGGCCTAACTTCTTCGCTTCACCTCAGATCCTCAGATCTTACAGCTCAGAACCCAACAAGGCTCCTACAACTCAGAGTGAGTCCACACTCCTACAGCTCAGGCAAACTGCCCTACCTCAGCCTTCAATAAGGCCTACACTCAGAGATCACAATCTCCTACAACTCGGGCTCACAGCCTTACCTCAGCCTTCAACAAGGCCTACCACTCAGAGAAAATACTCTCCTACACTCAGCCTTTATAAACACATGCTTACAACTCAGATCTATAAAGATCCTACAGAAAATTGATTTAAGTTTGTAATATACCACCACCCAAATAGAGAGAGAAAGGATGGATGGCTTCTTGATCAGTTCTTGGAAGAATCTGATGGCAGAGAACAACCACTCTTAGCTTTATTCAATACTTCTTGAATCTGAACTCAGTAGGGTTGAATCTCCTGTGAAGTTGATCTTAATTCAGCTTCTTTCTTGATATTCAGATCATAATCTGAATCCTTCTTAGCAGTCTGGTTCAACAACTGCACTTCAATAGATGGAGCTCTCTCTCTCCAACTTCTTCTTTTTATTCTATCTCAGTATCAGTATTTTTCTTCTCTCATCAATCTATGATCATCATCTTATGTTGAAGGAGAATGCCTTTATATAGACTTTCTCCATGGTAACCGGCTGAACCGGTTTCTATCAAACTTCTAACAGCTCTGACCGTTGCAGTAGACCGGTTGGTTATGGCAGTTGTCAAGTCATCCAGTCAGTTCTTGAAATTCTGTCTGTCAGCAAAGTGTCGAGACTGAACTTCTTCATGTGTCGACACAAGTAGACTAAGTGTCGACATAAGTGGACTAAGTGTCGACATAAGCCTTGGTGGTGTCGTCACATCTCCTTTTTGTTTATACTACTTCTCGACACAACATCTGTAGAATGTGTCGACACTAATTCTGTGCGTCGACACAATCACTTCTTTTCTTTAACATAGTTGAAACTTTGCTGTGTGTCGACACAAGTCCTGTGTGTCGACACAGTTGATGTCGACAAAGTCTTCTGTGTGTCGACACTACCTCTTGGTGTCGACACAGTTGATGTCGACTAAGCTTCTGTGTGTCGACACTGCCTCTGTGTGTCGACACAGTTGATGTCGACTAAACTTTCTCTGTGTGTCGACGCTGCCTTTATGTGTCGACACAGTTGATATCGACTATGCTTCTCTGTGTGTCGACACTGCCTCTGTATGTCGACACAGTTTCTTCTGGTGTCGGCACAGCCTTTCCAAGTGTCGACACAATTAACTCCAAGTTTCGTCACAACCTTTCTCTAGTGTCGACACAAACCTTCATAAGTGTCGACACAGCTTTTCTTGGTGTCGACATATGGACTTAGAAATTTTTTTGCATTCCTGTATTTACTTAATCTGCACATATAAACTCAAAATAATATGAAATACGCCTTGATGCATATCATTAAGTAAGGTGAGACTTCTTCAAATCTGGTACACATTTTCCAATGTACCCAATAATCTCCCCCTATTTGGAGAAGTCATAACCCTTAGTCAATGATATACACCATTCATAACAAATACACATTATGATGTATAACAACATTGTAAGACAGGATAACTTTTAAAACAAAACATATATAACAATTCATCACAGAATAATAATGCAACCAGAATGAGCATTAATTATTGTTTTGTTTCAATTTACAAAAGTTTCTAATCAAAAGTTTACATAGATTTCAACATTAAAGATTACAAAGTTGTAAAATCAAGTAAATCTAATATAAAGCTGATCTGGCTCCTTGATGAAAATTCCTTTGCCTGATTGGATCTTGGCTTCAACTAGAGCATCTGTATCATCTGTTGGCTTCTTCCCCTTTAGATCTTTCTTCTTTTGCTCTCATCCCTTATTCTTTGTCTTTCAAAATAATGAAAAGGCTTAGGGAAATATTTGCTAGGCTTTTGAGCATTAGGAGGTAGCTTCCCAGCTTTAGCCTTTCTTCTATATTGAACTATAACTTCTTGTCTAGCTTCATGCTTTTGTCATTCTTATTTTATGTACCATTTGCCACTATCATGGGTCTGATCCTTTACAGCTTTCCAAGAAGTCAGTATAATGTTTCTGGATGTTGGATTCCACTACTTAAAATCAGGCTTCAACTCTGCCTGTTCTCTGAATCTTTTCTTAGACAATAGAGCTTCTTGCTCTTTGTTCAAAACTGCCTCTGGCACTGACATATCTACTTTCTCAAAGATAATAATTGAAGTGTTAAGGAGAGTAGCAAACTACCTGCTAGAAGAACTACAGGTAGTTTTGTTAAAAGTCAAACTAACCTGCACCAAGGACCCAAGAATTATTTTGAGTTCTAAGGTTAAGTAATCTGTTTTGCAGGTGAGTCCAAGTGGCCATGCCCCTATATGGTACTTGGACAGTGGATGTTCCAGGCACATGACTGGAACTAGGGGGTTGTTGAAGGACTATACACCAATCAAGGATGACCCTAAAGTAACCTTTGATGGTTCAGAAAAAGGAATCATCAAAGACTTTGGTAACATTTCTAGTAACCAAATTACAATTACTCAAGTGGCTTATATAAAGGGTTTGAAACATAACCTCATTAGCATAAGTCAGCTGAGTGATTTAGGATATGACATCTCATTTGTCAAGGATGGTTGTCATATCAAAAGGTCAAGTGATCAAAAGATCATTCTGACAGGATATATGAAGAGAAATGTCTATTGTCTAGACATTATGTGTGAGAACATTGTTTCTCCTATTTGTCTTGTAGCTGATGAGAAAGTCTCACATTGTGTTAAATGGCACAAGAGGCTGGCTCATCTTAACTATAAGACAATTCGCCAACTTTTTAGCAAAGAGTTAGTGAGGAATGGTCCTCAGGTTAAGTGTATAAAGGGTGGGATATGCTCAGCTTGTCAAAAAGGCAAGCAGACCAAATCCACCTTTCATAGCCTTGAGAACAAAGATGCTGTGAGGTGTCTATACCTCTTGCATATGGATCTCTTTGGTCCTATGCCAGTTCACAGCCTAGGTAGGAAGGTCTACACATTTGTGGTTGTAGATGACTATTCAAGGTTTTCCTGGGTGTTCTTCCTTAGACAAAAAATCTGAAACTCCAAGTGTCTTATATAGTTTTGTTAAACAAATTCAGAATGAAATGGACAGTACAGTGGTCAAAATCAAAAGTGACCATGGTACTGAATTTCAGTCTGACAGTATGACAAAACTGTGTGAAGAATTTGGATTTTTTCAGGAATTTTCCTCACCAAGAACACCTCAGCAAAATGGTATTGCTGAAAGGAAAAATAGAACCTTGATAGAGGCTGGTAGAACCCTATTGAGTGACACATCTCTCCCAGAATATTTCTGGGCTGAGGCAGTAAATACTGCTTGTCATGTGATCAATAGAGCTACTATCACTAAGAGCCACAAGAAGACCCCCTATGAGATTGTGAAGGGAAGAAAACCAAATTTATCCTATTTCAGGATCTTTGGTTGTAAGTGTTATATACTTAACAATGGAAAGTCTTATCTAACCAAGTTTGTTGCCAAATACCAAGAGGGGATCTTTGTTGGGTACAACAATAATAGTAAGGCTTATAGGGTATACAACTTGATTACTCAAGTTGTAGAAGAGTATGTTCATGTAGTTTTTGATGAAGCTAGACTTATTAACAATGAATTGCCAAGAAGTGTTTGCAGCTCTACAGGTGTAACTGAAAGAATGGACAAGCTTACCTTAACAGAAGGTCCTTCTACAAGTCAGCAAGTGGAAGATGGTGGCTGTTGTCCAGGGGGAGTACAAGATACTCCTGATGCTGAAGAAGACCAAGAGATGCAGCTAAATGAAGAGACTGAAGCTGTACAACCTGAAGATAGGCTGCCTTCAGCAAATAGGCACTTAAAGGATCATCCAGCTAATCAAATAATTGGAGATCTCAGACAAGGGGTGCAAACAAGGAGCAGGAATCTAAATACAGTTCTTTACTCCAGTTTTCTATCCCAAGTAGAGCCAAAGAAGTTTGAAGAAGCAATCCTAGACCCTCATTGGATTGAGGCCATGCAAGAGGAGCTGAATCAATTCAAAAGATGCAAGGTCTGGGAGCTAGTTCCTAAACCCAAGGACCACAACATTATTGGAACTAAGTGGATCTTTAGGAACAAGTTGGATGAGAATGGAATCATCATAAATAATAAAGCTAGACTTGTTGCAAAGGGATATAGGCAGGAAGAAGGTATTGATTTTGATCAAACCTTTGCTCCAGTAGCAAGACTGGAAGCGATAAGGATGTTTCTTGCCTATGCAACATATCAAGGATTTAAGGTATATCAAATGGATGTTAAGTCAGCTTTTCTGAATGGAAATCTGAAGGAAAAAGTCTATGTAGAGCAGCCACCAGGTTTTGTTGATTCTCTTAAACCTGATTATGTTTATAGACTTAGGAAGGCCTTATATGGGTTAAAACAAGCCCCAAGGGCTTGGTATGAAACCCTGTCTAGTTTCCTCATTGAGAACAAATTCTCAAGGGGGAAAATAGACAAGAATCTATTCCTCAGGGAATCCAAAGGCAAGATTATCTTAGTCTAAATATATGTAGATGACATAATATTTGGGTCTACAGAAAGTAGTCTTTGCAAAAAGTTTGCAAAACTCATTCAAGGACAATTTGAAATGAGCAGTATGGGGTAACTTAAGTTCTTCTTGGGTCTCCAAGTTAGACAAACTGAAGATGGTTTATCCATATGCCAGTCTAAGTTCACCCTAGAGTTGATAAGGAAGTATGGTATGGAATCATCCACTACCATGAAAACTCTTATGGGGTCAAGCATGTCTCTAAGCAAAGATGATGCAAGGAAACCTGTAGATGAAACTTTGTATAGAGGGATAGTTGGCTCCCTACTATATTTGACTGCTAGTAGACCAGATATCATGTATGCTACATGTGTCTGTGCTAGGTACCAAGCTTGCCGTAAAGAATCTCATTTGACAGTAGTCAAGAGAATTTTGAGATATCTTAAGGGCACACCTTATCTATGCCTTTGGTACCCTAGGAATGGAGATTTTGAACTGACAGGTTATTCAGATGCAGATTTTGCAGGCTGCAAGGAAGATAGGAAGAGTACCACAGGAACCTGTCAATTTCTAGGTGGAAGGCTGGTGTCATGGAGTGGCAAGAAGCATACCAGTATGGCCATCTCCACAGCTGAGTCAGAGTATGTGGCTGCAGGAAGTTGCTGTGCTCAACTTCTATGGATTCAACATCAGCTAGAAGATTATGGTATTCAAGTAAGTAGAACACCTTTATTTTGTGATTCTACTAGTGTCATTTCTATTGCAAATAATCCGGTCTCCCATAGTAGGACTAAGCACATAGAAATTAAATACCATTTTCTAAGAGAACATGTGGAAAAAGAAGACATTTCCCTAGAGTATGTTAAGACAGATAATCAGTTAGCTGATATGTTTACTAATCCCTTAGATGAAACCAAATTCAATAAGTTTAAAATTGAATTAGGAATGATAAACTTAGAATAGTTTAAAATTGGCTAAGTAAAATAGTGTCGACACACAGAGTTGTCTGTGTCGACACATAGAAGTGGTGTTGACATTTCAAAGAAATGGTGTCGACACATCTAGAAAGTCTGTGTCGACACTTCAGAGAATTAGTGTCGACACATGCAGTGTAGGTGTCGACACATCCAGGGTGGTGTCGACACTTAGGATTTACACAAAATGCATTGAGTAGAGTCTCGACTAAGTGTCGAGCTGAGATGTATAGGTGTCGACATATATATTCTGTCGACTATATTTGTGTCGACACATAGTTGTTGAGACATTAGAAGTAAGTGTCGACACTTATCAACAGTGTCGACACATTTTAAGTATTTTGACGCGCCTTTTCACCTTCAATTCTAGAAAGGTAAAAATAGGTTTTCACCATTATTTGTCGACACGCTCATGTTAGTTTCGAGACGAAACTTGTGTGTCGACATCTCTCTTCTCTAAATTCAAAATTTCTTCAAACCCTAATGGCGCCCAAGCTAGAAGAGAACATTAATGAAGGATATGAGCTCGTGCGACACGCCTTTGACGACGCGAAACCAGAAATCCAAGGTGTGATTACCCTAATTACCGAGACTGGATTAGAGTATCTTGTATCAGAACCAATCAAGATTTGGAAGAAAGAGGTCCTTGAATTCTTGAGTTCAGCTACTCTTGATGAATCTGGACTCAAGATTAAGTCCAAAGTTCATGGGGCAAAGGTGAAGGTATCCCATAAGAATCTAAGAAAAGTTCTACATCTCCCTAGAACTAAAGAAGAGGAATATGTATCTGCTTCAAAGACAAGGGAGGCACTGGCATGGTGTGGACTTGATTCAAGCCTGAAGATAGATCAGTTTTCAACAGGAAAGGCATGAACATGCAGGGCAAGTTTTTATCTGAGATAGTTGGCAAGGTAATACTGAGCAAGCCTGGTGGGCATGATAGAATTTCAGCTCACATGTTCAGTTTGATGACAAGGATAATTTTCAAACTTAATACTGATTGGTGTGCAGTCATGTTTGATAAGATAAAAGAGAGCCTGAAGAAACCCAATCTGGGTCGAATTCTGAGTTTATACTTAGCTGGCAGTATCCCTGAAGTGATGAACCAAGCTGCTGGTTCTAAGATAAACCACATGAGGAGAATGGATGTAAGAATTTTCTCCAGGTGGAATAGAGTGTAGATAAAAGGAACTTCCAACTCCAGAAAAGGAAACACCTCAGAAGAAGAAGAAGACAGCCATTGTGGCTCAAGAATCCTCAAGTAGCTCAGAAGAACAAGTGGTTTTCAGTTCGGATGATGGAGGAGATGACAATGCTGGACAGTCACCAGCAAGACAAGAAGATGCTCAGAGGTAGGGGGAGCTACCATCAGCTAGCCCTATTCACCTGGATACACTCCAGGGGAGCCTCTACATGTGGATGAACGTACCCAATTAGAGAGTGAAAGGGCTACCCAAACAATACTAGAGGTAATCACTGAAGTTAATCAATTAAATTTCAATATTGAGGATAAAGTTCTGACTGAATCATTACTTGATGTTGATCAGCATACACAGTTACATAGTCAACCAGAAGATGTTGTCATGGAGGACACTTCTATTGCTGATACAGTGGTTGGTGAAATAAGAGAGTCTCCAGTCCATCCTCAACAGAAGTTTACACTGGAATAGCTATTTCCTGATCTTTTACAGACTGACTTAGAGGGAGAAAAAGCAACTGTTAAGGGGGAGCAGGTAGATCTTCAGGGGGAGTAGGTTAGGTCTCAAGAGGAGACAACAAGAAAAGATGCTGAGGAACTACCAAGGACTGAGAAGGATTTACATCCTAGTCCTAAGGATAGAGTATATATTGCTAGTACTTCTGCTTCAGAGGATGAAGAGGCTGCTAGGGCCAAGAAAAGGAAGTTATAGGTTTTCAAGAGAAGAAGCCAGAACTACAAGAAAGCACTGCAAAGAATTGCTCCACAGCCTGCCCCAACAACTGATTATAGTTCTCTGATGGTGGCATTGCAAATAAAGCTAGATGAGCAAAGGAAGGCTTTACAAACTTATATGGATGAAGGTCATAAATCACTTCAATTTGATCTGGCTCAAGACATAAAATCTATAAGATTTGAAGTGAATCAAAAAAAGAAGGAAATGACTGATTGCTTCCATAAAGGAGGGAATGTAGTGGTCTATTTGGCTACTCATCGAGAGAGTATAAAGAAACAGATTGATGACTTGGCAGTAAAACAAGGATATGTCCTGGAAAATCAGCTTAGAATGAATGATAATCTGACTGCTTCTCATAATGCCATTGTCACTGAAATGAAAAATATAGCTACTGCCCAGACTGCTGTAACTGCTACTGCCAAAGAAGCCTTTGATAAGCAACTACAAGAGAGCCTCACTGCTGTTAAAACTGCCATTAAAGATTCTCAAAAGGCTATCATTGAAAATCTCCAAAGGTTAAAACCTTTTTATAAAGATGGAGTTGACTATTTGAATGCTCAGATAAGATTCCAAAAGGATGATTTAGGGATCGTATAGAAAGAGAAGTCATAAAGGGGGAGAGGGTGTTAGTCAAAGCCGGCTCTGATCATGCAAAGTGGATTTCAAACTCCATCAGAGCTACCCTTGGATATCCACCCTTGTGTGATGATGATAATGTGGCAGAATCTGGAATTAATCCTGCATATTTTGGAGGAGAACAAGCTGAAGTGGCTCAAGTGATATACCCTCCTGCTGATTTTGACATGATACATCAGGAGGTACAGTCTATGTATAGTCCTCCTGAGGGTAATCAGAATGTTATTCTTGAAAAAGTTGAACAACCTGTGCCAGAGGCAGTACTAAAAGAACAAGAGGCCCAATTATCTAAGAAAAGGTTCAGAGAGCAGGCTGAATTAAGGCCAGACTTTGAGCAATGGAGCCCAACCTTTAGGAATATCATATTAACTACTTGGAAGGCTGCTAAGGATAATTTCCCGAAGAGGGGTAAATGGTATTATGACCAGGAATGGAAAAAGCATGAAGCTAGGCAAGAGGCCATAGTTCAATACAGAAGAAAGGCTAAATTAGGGAAGCTACCTCCTAATGCACAGGAGCCTAGCAAGTATTTCCCTAAGCCTTATCACTATTTTGAAAGACAGAAGATAAGGGCTGAAAACAGAGAAAGAAAGATCTTAAGGGAAAGAAGCCTGTTGATGATAATGAAGCTCCTGTTCAAGCAAAGATTTAATCTGGAAAGGGCATTGTTATCAAGGAACCAGAGCAGCCATATGATAGAATTTTCTTAAGTTTACAATTTGTAATCATTTGTATTAAACTCTATGTAAACTTTTGATTAATGAAAATATTTGAAGTTGTAAGAACAATGTTATATGTTCAATCTATTACATTATTGTTCTGAGATAATTGTTTATACATGTTCTGTTTATACATGTTTAGTATTTACCCTGTCATATAATACTGTTTTACATCATACTGAGAATTTGTTATGTATGGTGTATATCATTTACTAAGGGTTATGACTTCTCCAAATAGGGGGAGATTGTTGGGTACATTGGAATATATGTACCTGATTTGAAGAAGCCTCACCCTACTCAATGATATACATCAAGGTGTATTTGATGTGCTTTGAGTTTATGTGTGCAGGTTAAGTAATTGCAGGAAAAGCATAAAAGTTTCTAAGTCCATGCGTCGACACCTTGAAGAAAAGTGTCGACACTTAAGAAGGCTTGTGTCGACACCTAGAGAGACTGTGTGTAACAACCCCATCCGTTCATATGATATATTCTAGAAGGTCCGGCCGGGGCCCCACAGGATATACCACAAAACAGTCGGTGAAGGTACAGGATGATACCAGAGTAGCGCATCGCACCTATCACAAGCATTCTAGCGGAAGCCTAAACTACTTGAACTCCTCATGAATGTCCAAACATAAAACTCCACATTTTATATACATATAGGAATGTCTTACAACATGTACAAAGAGTTGGCCTTATGGCCTACATGGCTTTCAAACAGTGGCCTAAAACAGATTGGCGCGCAGGCCGGCCACAATAAAAGAAAACATTCAAAAGAACACAATAGCCTTCGAGGGCTAGCAGCTAGCAGCAGCAGCAGCAACACCAGCAGGAGCATCAACCTCTATGCGTCCCGCTCGGCTCTCCAGTACCTGTGCAAGGGACAATCCACCCACCGGTGGCAAACAAAAGCAACGGTCAGCGTTCAGCTGACCAAATTATAACGACCCTACCCCTTCTCTTGGGGCAGCGGTATTTTTCCCTGCAGGCATATCATATCACAAGTATGGCAAGCTATATCATCAAAAAGTGCTTTCACACACACAAGCCATCACAACCGTTCGCCACCCGGCCTAACGGTCCGTGCACTCAGGGCACATTCTTGGTGTTCTGGCAACCTCTTGCCCACCACCGTATCAGGGTTATCACCCAACGGTAAATCTCTTGAGCATTTACTCCATGGCGTGCAGCCGGAGTTAGTCCTCGGACACCGGGATGGCCCGTAGCCCCCCGTTGTGTCATGGCGCGCAGGCCGAAGACTCTTGCTATGCGCTCCAACAGACCGCACTTTTTGGTCTCACGTCAGACGGACATAGCGCAGGTCGGATCCTCCACCCCCCCCCCCCCCCCCGTTGCTCAAATCGCCTTGCCTTTTCCGCGTGCAGCGTACTCATGGCTATATCAAAGGCGCGGGTCGGTCTCACCAATCCTGTTCTTGGCATTCAAGCCTGGGTATGTCACTATACCCATTTCCTCACTGCAACAACGGGTCTTTCCTGGGCACACCAGTACTTCCTGTGACTCCCGTCACAGGTGGACACCGCAAATTACAAATGCCAGGGGTCTTTCCTGGGCACACCAGTACTTCCTGTGACTCGCTCCACAGGTGGACACCCTATGACATCAAGCATCACAAAAAGGGCCTTTACTGGTCCCACCAGTACTTCCTGTGCCTCATTCACAGGTTGGACCCAAAACCATCACAAGGCTATTTTCCTGGGCTACCACCCCAGTACTTCCTGCTACTCCTTTTCGCAGGCATAACCCGTAGACTCCTTACACTACACGCTTATCACGAAGTCTTCTCCGGTTCGTATGCAACATCACCAATCCAGACCAACCTGTCCAGATGGGCTTCACACAACATGCCTATTCCGTACTCCATTTCCGGATCTATATGCAACACAAAGGGGATTTCAAGCATCCACCCAAAGATTCCCCAAAATCAGCCACCTCTTGGTGGGGGAAATCACAAGATATGCCAAAAAGGAAGCCTTCCCATGGCTAGGAAGAAAAGTCGTTACCCTTGACGATCGCTTCGGTGCCATGGCCTCCAAGCTAGCTTGCAAGACTCGCAAGAGCGTTTCCTCCGCAACGCTAGCTTCGGATCTCTCGTCGGTAAACCGCAGCACCACCAGCAGCAGCCCCCTTTCCTTCTTCCTCATCCTTTCTCTCTCTCTTTCTCTCTCTTGAAGAAAGATGAAGGCCAAAGCAAAGTGAGAAATCATTCTCTGATTTCGGCCCTTAAGGAAAAAGAAGAAGAAGCTTCAGCCCTTGGATCCATACTGAAGGAATGGACGGCCACGATTCTGCCAAAAACACAAATTTTGACCCGACACGGCCTCGAACACAGCCGTGTGCCCGGCCGTGTGCCTCAAGCGGTGGTCAACCGACTTATCCAAACCAGTGACACGCCCATGGGACACGCCCGTGTCCTGGGCCGTGTCACCAACACGCCTTCCGACACGCCCGTGTCTGTGGCCGTGTGCCTGGGAAAAAAAAATCCCAAATCATCCCGAGACTTCACACGGCCTGTGACACGCCCGTGTCCCAGGCCGTGTGCCCAGACACGGCACAAAGACACGCCCTGTCGAAATCTTTCGGCGGGCTGAGTTCGTCGCCTGATTTGACACGCCCTGTGACACGCCCGTGTCACAGGCCGTGTTCAACACTGACACTCACTTCTCGATACTCGACGATCGTCGAGCAAAAATCGTCGAGCATGCGACACGGCCTTGGACACGCCCGTGTCCTGGGCCGTGTGCCTCCTCTCGACGGATCGTCGAGAGCACAAATCGTCGAGACAAAGCCCAATCGTCAACACAACCTCGACACGCCCTACGACACGCCCGTGTCGCAGGCCGTGTCAACCGACACGCCCGGGGACACGCCCGTGTCCCAGGCCGTGTCACCCAAAAATTCCTGTTTCAGAACTTTGGGCTGTTACAATCCTCCCCTCCTACAAGAAATTTCGTCCTCGAAATTTAAAGACAGGAAAGTAACAGAAACCAGCAAGAAAAATGTTACAACATCTAACATTTTATGCTACAACATTCTCGATATAAGTTACAGAAACAACTCCGGGAACTCTTCTCGCATGGTCTGTTCACGTTCCCATGTCAGCTCTTCACGGCTGCAGTTGTCCCACCGGACTTTCACCATACCGACCGTCTTGCTCCGCAATTGTTTCTCGGCTCGATCTTCGATCTGCATCGGTCTAACTCTCGTTGTTAGCCCATACTCTACCGGCACACGATCATCCGCGATCACTTGAGCTGGATCTTTCACGGCCTTCCGAAGCACCGAGATGTGAAAGACAGCATGTAACCCACCCAAGTCCGCCGACAGAGCTAGCCGATAAGCCGCTTCGCCAATTCGCTCAACCACTTCGAAAGGACCCAAATATCTTGGACTCAACTTTTTCAATCGTCGAATCCTGGAGACACCTTTGAATGGCTTGATCTTCAAGAAGACCCAATCGCCAACCGCAAATTCAACATTCTGGTGCTTGGCGTTGTAGTACTTCGCTTGTCGATCTTGAGCAATAAGCAATCTCTCTCGAATAGTTCGAATGGTTGAGTTTGCTTCATCCACTTCATTTGGTTTAACAACCCGGGCTTCACCCGCTTCTACCCAAGCCAAGGGAGTACGACACTTCCTTCCATATAGGGCTTCATATGGTGCCATCCAAATGCTTGCCTGGTAGCTGTTATTATATGCAAACTCGACCATATAGAGATGATCTTCCCATCTCTTTCCGAAGTCAAGGGCGCACATTCGGAGCATGTCCTCCATTGTTCTGTTGGTACGTTCAGTCTGGCCATCCGTTTGGGGATGAAAGGCCGTACTGAAAGTCAACTTCGTGCCCAACAGTCGGTGAACTAGCCTCCAATCATTTGACGTGAATCGCCCATCTCGATCACTTACGATGCTCCGAGGAACACCGTGAAGACGCACAATCTGATTAACATATAACTTTGCCAAACTTTCAACCGAATCATCCCGCCTATTCGGGAGAAAATGTGCTACTTTTGTTAGCCGGTCAACTATCACCCAAATGGAATCATTTCCTCGCTGCGATCTTGGCAATCCATGCACAAAATCCATGGAAATATCATCAAATTTCCACACTAGGATCGGCAGTGACTTCAAATAACTGCCCGGCTTTTGGCATTCCGCCTTCACCATCGCACATGTTTGACATTTGGCTACATATAGGGCAACATCTTTCTTAAGCCCTGGCCACCAGAAAAGCTTCTTCATATCGTTGAACATCTTTGTGCTCCCGGGGTGAATGGAATACTTCGTATAATGTGCTTCATACATCAGTTCTTCCCTCAGTTTCCCCACATTCGGGACGCACAACCGGTCCTCTTTTCGCAAAAGACCGTCATTCCAGGTGAATTTGCCTTCTGGCCCTTCATTCACATAGCGCAAGAGATCTTCATCCAACTCCGTTGCCCGTCGAACTCGGTCCGTAAGGTCACATTGCACCTCGGTCCAGTTCAAACATGCAATGGCAGTGGAATTATTATCAACACAATAGATCTCCAGTGCCTCCAATTCCTGGATAAGACGTTCATCATGCCTTTGTAACCAATTCGCTCTAGCCGGAACCCGCCGACTCAAGGCATCCGCGACAACATTCCCCTTCCCGGGTGTATAGTGAATCTCAAAAGTGTAGTCCCCAAGGAACTCCAACCACCTTCGTTGTCGCATGTTCAACTCTTTCTGCTCCAACAGATACTTTAGGCTCTTATGATCGGTATAGATCTCCACCTTCACGCCATAAAGGTAGTGTCGCCACAGCTTGAGTGCAAAAATCACCGCCGCTAGCTCCAAATCATGGACGGGATAGTTTCGCTCGTGCACCTTCAATTGGCGTGAGCCATAAGCAATCACCTTTCCGCTCTGCAGAAGAACGCAGCCTAAACCGCTTCCTGAGGCATCACTATAAATCACAAATCCATCGGTTCCACATGGCGAAGACAACACCGGCGCCGTGGTCAACCGAACCTTCAGCTCTTCAAAAGCTCGTGCGCACTCTGGCGTCCAAACGAACTTCTGATCTTTTCGCGTCAGCGTGGTTAGCGGCAAAGCGATCCGCGAGAAGTTTTCCACAAATCTTCTATAGTAGCCCGCAAGTCCAAGGAAACTTCTGACCTCGGCCACGGAAGACAATATTGGCCATTCTTGTATGGCTTTTATTTTTGCTGGATCCACTGCAATGCCCGCTCCACTCACCACATGGCCCAAAAATGCCACTGACGATAGCCAAAACTCGCACTTCGAGAACTTGGCATAGAGCTGATTTTGCCTCAACGTGTTCAACACCAACCGCAAGTGAATCTCATGCTCAGCTTTAGACTTCGAGTACACCAGGATGTCATCAATGAACACAATCACAAACAGATCCAGGTACTCACGGAAAATACGGTGTATCAAATCCATAAACACCGAGGGCGCATTGCACAATCCAAAGGGCATGACTGTGAACTCATAGTGCCCATAACGCGTTCCAAATGCGGTTTTGGGAATGTCACCTTCCCGAATTCTTAACTGGTAATAACCAGACTTCAGGTCCAACTTCGAATAGACGGTAGATCCCACCAGCTGATCAAATAATTCATCAATCCGAGGTATAGGATACTTATTTTTCTCGGTCAGCTTATTCAATTCACGGTAATCTATACACAACCGTAACCCACCATCTTTCTTTTTTACAAAAAGCACAGGCGCGCTCCAAGGTGACATACTTGGGCGGATATAACCTTGCTCTAGCATTTCTTGTAGTTGAACCTTCAACTCAGTCATCTCTTTAGGTGCAACGCGATATGGCGAGCGGGCCACAGGTTTCGCACCTGGCACCAACTCAATTGTGAAGTCAATCTCCCGCTGGGGTGGTAGCCCAGGGAGATCCGCGGGAAACACATCTGTAAATTCTGCCACAATCGGAACCTCGCACAAGGTGGCCTTAGGCTCAACAGCCTGAATTAGTGCAAAGTAACACTCCGCACCCTTCCGAACAGCTTTGACTACCTGGAGTGCAGACATCAACGTCCCACCTACTCCTCGCATACCCGCGAACTTGGTCTCCTGTTCGGTATTCTGGCCCAACGTGATTTTTTTGGACTGGCAATCAATCAAAGCATGCTGCTCCGCCAGCCAATCCATCCCAAAAATCACATCGAATTCCGAAATTGGCAAAACAAATGCGGTTAAACAAAAATCCCGACTTCCTAACTGAACCGCCACATCGCAAGCTTGATCCGCAAGCATCCAACAACCATTCGGCAACACCACTCTGACGCTGTCTGTCTTTGCACGACTGGGTATCCCAAGCCGCGTAAGAAACTCACGAGACAGAAAAGAATGCGATGCCCCTGTATCAAACAGTGCTCGCGCCAGCGTGTCCCGAATCATCACAAAGCCTATGACAAACATGTCACACACACAAACCACAAACATAGGGGTACTAAGCTAAGCATACAAACATTAGCATATGCAAAACTAAACTCATACCTGTGACCACGTCACTCTGCTTAATGGCCTCTTGCAGGCCAAGATTGTAGACGTGGGGTTGCGCCTGCGAGGCAGAGGAATCCACCACCGCCTTTCCTTTTTCCGCATAGGATGCTCCCGCCTTCTTTTCACTCTTCGGCGGCATCCGACAATCTCGCGCAATATGCCCCATCCTACCACAATTGAAGCAGGTACGAGTGTCTGGCTTGGAGGTTGCCCCTGATGTTGCTCCCGTTGCAACTGATGAAGGAGCTTGTCCACTAGGCTTGGACTTCTTACCCCATCTCTTCTTATAAAACGATTTTCCCGATCGGGGCGTCTTCCACTCTTGATGCGACACAACCAAAGCTCTCTTCCCTTGCACCCTCTTCATGTCCTTTTCCAACGCCGTTGCGGTGTCAACCAACGCTTGGAAACCTTGGTTCACAGAACTGGACACAAGGAACCTCAGCTCGTCCCTCAGCCCTTCATAGAACCGATTAGTCTTCCTCTGCTCATCAGCAAAAATGGAACCTGCATACCGCCCCAAGCGAGTAAACTCATGCAGGTACGCGTCAACACTGCCCTCACCTTGAGTCAACCGTTGGAATTCATTTTCCATGGCTATCCGTTGAGCCACAGGAAGGTGCTTCGTAAGGAAGAGCCGGGAGAATTCTTCCATCGACACTTGGGTTAACGGACGACCCGCCAAATGATGCAACTCCATCTCATCCCACCATAAACGCGCTTCTCCTTCAAGCAAGAAGGTGGCTAAGGTAACTTTCTGATGCTCCGCCGTTCCTATCGCCGTCATCACTCGCTTGACGGGCGATAACCAATCCTCAGCCTGCGTCGGGGTTCCCGCGCCCGAGAACGTAGGCGGATGGAAACTCATAAATCGCGTTAGCTACTTCTCAGCCGCTCGAGGAACCACATCCACGACAGGTTCGGGCCTTGCCACCACCTGTTCTGTCCTCACAGCCGCTTATTCCTGCCTCAGTGGCTGGCCTTGGATCATGGTAAACAAGGCCTCCGCAACTAAACGGACATGTTCTGCAGACGGTGGAGGTGTAGGCACCGCAGCTGGTGCCGTACTTTCATCAGAACGCTGGGGCTCAGACGGCCCAGCTCCACTTCGTGTCACCTAAAGGTGGACAAGACACACACATTAGCGGTCGTACCCAAGCAAACAACACGAAATAGTAACACACAGGTTCCGCAAACACACAAGTTGCATTCCTATCATGGACATTCAGGAGTTCAATCGTAGACTTTGGTGTGCACAAACACGTGCTCGCCACCCCACAAAAGAAGTCGGCCACGACTTCGAGAGGGAAAGACCAAGACAACCGATACCACAAATGTAACAACCCCATCCGTTCATATGATATATTCTAGAAGGTCCGGCCGGGGCCCCATAGGATATACCACAAAACAGTCGGTGAAGGTACAGGATGATACCAGAGTAGCGCATCGCACCTATCACAAGCATTCTAGCAGAAGCCTAAACTACTTGAACTCCTCATGAATGTCCAAACATAAAACTCCACATTTTATATACATATAGGAATGTCTTACAACATGTACAAAGAGTTGGCCTTATGGCCTACATGGCTTTCAAACAGTGGCCTAAAACAGATTGGCGCGCAGGCCGGCCACAATAAAAGAAAACATTCAAAAGAACACAATAGCCTTCGAGGGCTAGCAGCTAGCAGCAGCAGCAGCAACACCAGCAGGAGCATCAACCTCTATGCGTCCCGCTCGGCTCTCCAGTACCTGTGCAAGGGACAATCCACCCACCGGTGGCAAACAAAAGCAACGGTCAGCGTTCAGCTGACCAAATTATAACGACCCTACCCCTTCTCTCGGGGCAGCGGTATTTTTCCCTGTAGGCATATCATATCACAAGTATGGCAAGCTATATCATCAAAAAGTGCTTTCACGCACACAAGCCATCACAACCGTTCGCCACCCGACCCAACGGTCCGTGCACTCAGGGCACATTCTTGGTGTTCTGGCAACCTCTTGCCCACCACCGTATCAGGGTTATCACCCAACGGTAAATCTCTTGAGCATTTACTCCATGGCGTGCAGCCGGAGTTAGTCCTCGGACATCGGGATGGCCCGTAGCCCCCCGTTGTGTCATGGCACGCAGGCCGAAGACTCTTGCTATGTGCTCCAACAGACCGCACTTTTTGGTCTCACGTCAGACGGACATAGCGCAGGTCGGATCCTCCACCCCCCCGTTGCTCAAATCGCCTTGCCTTTTCCGCGTGCAGCGTACTCATGGCTATATCAAAGGCGCGGGTCGGTCTCACCTATCCTGTTCTTGGCATTCAAGCCTGGGTATGTCACTATACCCATTTCCTCACAGCAACAGCGGGTCTTTCCTGGGCACACCAGTACTTCCTGTGACTCCCGTCACAGGTGGACACCGCAAATTACAAATGTCAGGGGTCTTTCCTGGGCACACCAGTACTTCCTGTGACTCGCTCCACAGGTGGACACCCTATGACATCAAGCATCACAAAAAGGGCCTTTCCTGGTCCCACCAGTACTTCCTGTGCCTCATTCACAGGTTGGACCCAAAACCATCACAAGGCTGTTTTCCTGGGCTACCACCCCAGTACTTCCTGCTACTCCTTTTCGCAGGCATAACCCGTAGACTCCTTACACTACACGCTTATCACGGAGTCTTCTCCGGTTCGTATGCAACATCACCAATCCAGACCAACCTGCCCAGATGGGCTTCACACAGCATGCCTATTCCGTACTCAATTTCCGGATCTATATGCAACACAAAGGGGATTTCAAGCATCCACCCAAAGATTCCCCAAAATCAGCCACCACTTGGTGGGGGAAATCACAAGATATGCCAAAAAGGAAGCCTTTACATGGCTAGGAAGAAAAGTCGTTACCCTTGACGATCGCTTCGGTGCCATGGCCTCCAAGCTAGCTTGCAAGACTCGCAAGAGCGTTTCCTCCGCAACGCTGGCTTCGGATCTCTCGTCGGTAAACCGCAGCACCACCAGCAGCAGCCCCCTTTCCTTCTTCCTCCTCCTTTCTCTCTCTCTTTCTCTCTCTTGAAGAAAGATGAAGGCCAAAGCAAAGTGAGAAATCATTCTCTGATTTCGGCCCTTAAGGAAAAAGAAGAAGAAGCTTCAGCCCTTGGATCCAGACTGAAGGAATGGACGACAACGATTCTACCAAAAACACAAATTTTGACCCGACACGGCCTCGAACACGGCCGTGTGCCCGGCCGTGTGCCTCAAGCGGTGGTCAACCGACTTATCCAAACCAGTGACATGCCCACGGGACACGCCCGTGTCCTGGGCCGTGTCACCAACACGCCTTCCGACACGCCCGTGTCTGTGGCCGTGTGCCTGGGGAAAAAAAATCCCAAATCATCCCGAGACTTCACACGGCCTGTGACACGCCCGTGTCCCAGGCCGTGTGCCCAGACACGGCACAAAGACACGCCCTGTCGAAATCTTTCGGCGGGCTGAGTTCGTCGCCTGATTTGACACGCCCTGTGACACGCCCGTGTCACAGGCCGTGTTCAACACTCGACACTCACTTCTCGATACTCGACGATCGTCGAGCAAAAATCGTCGAGCATGCGACACGGCCTTGGACACGCCCGTGTCCTGGGCCGTGTGCCTCCTCTCGACGGATCGTCGAGAGCAAAAATCGTCGAGACAAAGCCCAATCGTCGACACAACCTCGACACGCCCTGCAACACGCCCGTGTCGCAGGCCGTGTCAACCGACACGCCCGGGGACACGCCCGTGTCCCAGGCCGTGTCACCCAAAAATTCCTGTTTCAGAACTTTGGGCTGTTACACTGTGTCTACACTTGGAGTAATTGTTTCGACACCAGGAAGGCAGAGTCGACACCAGAAGAATAACGTCGACACATACAGGCAGTGTCGACACACTGTGAAGAATCGTCAACATTATCTGTGTCGACACTTAGAGGCAGTGTCGACACCCAGAGAAACTTTGTCGACAACAAAAGTGTCGACACTAGGAGGCTGTGTCGACACTCAGCAAACTTCAACAAAGCTAAAGTACATGTGTCGACACAAAGGAGATGTGTCGACACTCAGCAAAGTTTGAACACATGAAGATGTGTCGACACAAAGGAGATGTGTCGACACTCAGCAAAGTTACAACACATGAAGGCATGTGTCGACATAAAGGAGATGTGTCGACACTTAGCAAGTTTCAATACAAGAAGATGTGTCAGCACAAAGGAGTTGTGTCGACACACAGAAGATTTCAACTAAGTATGGAAGAAGAAGTATTTGTGTCGACACACTCAACCAGTCTCGACACATTCAACAGAAGGCTTGTGTCGACACACAGGATCAGTGTCGACACATTCTGAAGAAGTAGTGTCAAGAAGCTCTTAGAACAATACAAGGAGTTGTGTCGACACCATCAAGGCTAGTGTCGACACTTAGTCTATTTGTGTCGACACATAAAGAATATCTGTCTCGACACTTTCAGACAGTGACAGAGATTTCAAGAAGTGACTGGATGACTTGACAGCTGCCATTTCAACCGGTCAACTGCAACTGTCAGAGCTGTCAGAAGGTTGTTAGAAGCCGGATCAGCCGGTTACCTTGGAGTTAGACTATTTAAAGACCTTTCTCCTTCGATAGAATTAATCAATGAATTGAAAAACAACACAACAAAGAAGAAGACCTTAAGATCTAAGAAGTTGGAGAGAGAGAGCTCCTTCAAAGAAGAACAGCTGTTGAACTAGGGTGATAAGTAAGATTCAGATTAAGGTCTGATTCTCAAGACAGCAGTTGATTGAAGATCATCTGCACAGGAGATTCAACCCTACTGTGTTCTAATTCAAGAAAATAAAGCCAAGGGAGGTTGATCTCTGCAAAGTTCTTTCAAGAACTCATCAAGAAGCCAGTCAACTCATCTCTCTCTTTCAGAGTTATGGTTAAACACTTTGTAAACTTTATTTTCTATAGGATCCTAAGGGATCTGAGCTATAAGCCTATTTTATAAAGGCTGAGGTAGGGCTATTGTGCCTGAGTGTAGGAGATTTTATTCTCTGAGTGTATGAGATTTTATTCTCTGAGTGTAGGCCTTGATTGAAGGCTGAGGTAGGGCTGTTTATCCTGAGTGTAAGTCTTGGTGAAGACTGAGTGGTAAGGCTTTGTGCCTGAGTTGTAGGAGTGGAGACACTCTGAGGTGTAGGAACCTGTTTGGGGTTCTGAGTTGTAAGATCTGAGGATCTGAGAAGAAGTGGAGAAGTTAGGCCGAATCTAGTACACTACTAGATAGGCGAAGGGGGAAAGTGGATGTACCTAGACCTTGGGGAACCACTATAAATCCTATGTGCACTCTGTGTATGTTTGATTGTATGGTTGTTGTGTTGTGATAATTGTACAATTGCATTTACTGTATAGTATTTCTGCCTTTAAAGTTAAAAAGATAAAGGTCACCTATTCACCCCCCCCCCCTCTAGGTGTTTAGGCACTATTTCTTTCAACTGTACTTCTTGGTGAATCATTTCAAAATCAGCTGGAGGATAAATAACTTGAGCAACTTCAGCTTGATCACCTCCAAAATAGGCAGGGTGTATACCTGACTCAGCCACATTGTCATCATCACAGAGGGGTGGATATCCAAGTGTGGCTCTGATGCTATTAGAGATCCGTTTAGCATGATCAGAGCCAGCTTTGACTAACACTCTCTCCCCCCTTTATGACTTCTCTAACAACATGATCCCTGAGGTCATCCTTTTGAAACATGATTTGTTCATCAAGAAAATTAACAACATCTTTATAGAATGCCTTTAACTTCAGCAGCTGTCCAGAAAGGGTCTTTTGAGATTGCTCAATTGCTGTTTATACAGCAGCTAGGCCTTCCTGTAATTGCTTGTCAAAATCTACCTTAGTATTAGTCCTTGCTTCAGGCGGAGTAGTTGCAACATTCTTCAGTTCTGTAACAATCACATTATGTGATTCTATCAGATTATCATTCAAAGTTGATCCTCTAGGACATAGCCTTGCTTAAGATCTATATCTTCAAATTGAGTCTTGATCTTTTCTTGATGTGCTGCTAGGAAAACCACAACATTTCCTCCTTTGTGAAAGCAATCAGTCATTTCCTTCTTATGCTGATTCACTTCAAATCTTATGGATTTTATATCCTGAGCCAAAGAGAATTGTAGGTCTTTATGGGTCTCATCCATGTATTTCTCCATGACAATCCTTTGTTCATCTAACTTTACTTGCAATGAGACTAATAAGGAACTATAATCTGTAGTTGGGGCAGATTATGGAGTAGGTTGTAATGCCCTCTTATAGCTGTGGCTTCTTCTTTTGAAAACCATTAGCTTCCTCTTTTTGGCTTGAATTACGGCTTCATCTTCAGAAGCTATGGTACTGGCAATATCAACTCTATACTTAGGACTAGGAGGCAATTCTTGTGCAGTCCTAGGTAGCTCCCCCTGAGTCCCTTGCTCCTCCCCCACAGTACTTACTTGCTCCTTCTCAAGGTTAACTTGCTCCCCCTCAAAATCTGCTTTCTCCCCCTCAAATTCAGTTTTCCCTAGATCAGGGAACAACTCTTCAAGGGTAAATTCTTGTTGAGTTGGGACTGGAGATACTCTTATCTCTGTATCATTATCAGTAGCAGATGTATCCTCCATGATAACATCTTGTGCTTGACTGTGTAGTTGAGTTGGCTGATCAACATCAATCAAAGATTCAGTTAGTGTTTCATCTTTATCAATGAGAATTGATTGATTAACCTCATGTATTACCTCAAGTATAGTTTGTGTAGCCATATCACTTTCCAAGTGTATTGGCTCTTCCTCAACATGAGGCTCCCCCTACACTTGAGCACTATCTGCAATATCTTGTGCAGGAATATCTTGTGCTGTAGATTTTTTAGGAATTTCTTGCCTTTCTTCCTCATGCATTTCCTTAGTTAGGACCCTATCTCATCTGGATATAATCCTTATGTCCATTCTCCTCATATGGTTAATCTTTGAACCAGCAGTCTGTGTCATTACTTCTGGAATTATTCCAGCCAAGTAGAGACTCATAATTCTTCCCAGATTCGGCTTCTTAAGACTTTCCTTAATCTTTTCAAAAATTACTGCTGACCAATAAGTGTTTAGTCTGTAGATGATCCTGGTCATCAGGCTGAACATATAGGCAGAATTCCTATCATGTCCCCTGGCTTACAGAGAATAACTTTGCCAACCACTTCTGAAAGAAACTTTCCTTGTTGATTCATTCCTTTTCTGTTCATTGCTGAACTAGTCTTCAAGGTGGGATCCAATCCACACCATTGAAGTGCTTCCCTAGTTTTTGATGAAGATACTTCTACTTCTTTTTGAGTTCTTGGAAGTTGAAGAGTTTTTCTCAAGCTCTTCAAAGTAAGATTAACCTTAGTTCCTTGAACTGTAGACTTGATCTTGAGTCCAGTTGAGTCTAAAGAGGCTGCGCCATAGAATTCTAGTATTTCCTTCTTCCAAATCTTTGTTGGTTCAGATACCAAAAATTCTAACCCAATCTCAGCAATTAGGGTTACTACGACTTTAATTTCAGGTTCCGCATGATCAAAGGCGTTGCATGCCAGCTCATAGCCTTCATTGACATTGTCTTCTAGCTTCGGTGCCGTTAGGGTTGAGTGAAAGCTTGGATTAAGAAGTGAGAAGTTGTCGACTCAGGGTTTTGGTCTCGAAACTATGTAGAATGTGTCGACAGAATATAGTATTGACCTATTTATACCTTTCTAAGTAATGAAGGTCAAAAGTCGCGTCAACAATCTCTTAATGTGTCGACACTGTTGAAAAGTGTCGACACAGACTTCTAATGACTCGATATCAATTTTATCTGACTTTGTTGAGTTCGACGATCTGAGGTCAACGAATCTGCGTGTTTACTCTAAGTGTCGACACTACTTCTGGATGTGTCGACACTACTATTCTGAAGTGTCGACACCGATTCTCTAGATGTGTCGACACCACTTTCCTGGAATGTCGACACCAACTAGTATGTGTCAACACCACTACTCTGGAATGTCGACACCAACAACTATGTGTCGATACAGACATCTTCTTGTGTCGACATAATTTTACTTAGCCAAATTTTGTTAAACTAATTTATGTTCAACATACCTATTTCAATTTTGAAATTGTTGAATTTAGTTTCATCTAGAGGCTTAGTAAACATGTCTGCTTGTTGTAAATCAGTACTAACAAATTCTAAAGAGATATCCTCTTTCTCTACATGGTCTCCAAGAAAATGGTACCTTATTTCAATATGCTTTGTTCTACTATGAGAAACTGGATTATGTGCAATAGAAATAACACTAGTAGAATCACAAAATAATGGGTTTCTACTTACTTGGATACCATAGTCTTCTAACTGATGATATATCCACAATAGTTATGCACATCAACTTCCAGCAGCAACATACTCAGACTCAGTTGTGGAAATAGCCACACTGGTTTGCTTCTTACAACTCCATGACACCAGTCTTCCACCTAGAAAGTGACAGGTGCCTGTAGTACTTTTCCTATCTACTTTGCAACATGCAAAGTCTGCATCTGAATAATCCATTAGTAAAAAATCTCTATCCCTAGGATACCAAAGGACTAGATTAGGTGTGCCCCTAAGATATCTCAAAATCCTTTTGACTGCAGTAAGATGAGATTCTTTAGGGTATGATTGGTACCTAGCACAGACACATGTAACATACATGATATCTGGTCTACTAGCAGTCAGATATAGGAGGGAGCCAACTATTCCTCTATGCAAAGTTTCATCTACAGATTTTCCTTCATCATCTTTGCTAAGAGATATACTTGTTCTCATTGGAGTTCTCATGGTAGTGGATGACTCCATACCATACTTTTTAATTAACTCCAGGGTGAACTTAGACTAGGATATGGACAAACCATCTTCACTCTGTCTTACTTGGAGACCCAAGAAGAACTTAAGTTCTCCCATACTGCTCATTTCAAATTTCCCTTGCATAAGTTTTGCAAACTTTTTACAAAAGTATACTTTCAGTAGAACCAAATATTATGTCATCAACATATATTTGGACTAGGATTATCTTTCCTTTGAATTACCTAAGGAATAGAGTCTTATCTATTTTCCCCCTTGAGAGTTTGTTCTCAATGAGGAAAGTAGATAGGGTTTCATACCAAGCCCTTGGGGCTTGTTTCATCCCATATAAAGCTTTCCTAAGTCTATAAACATAAGCAAGATTGAGTGGATCAACAAAACCTGAGGGCTGCTCTACATAGACCTCCTCTTTTAAGTCTCCGTTTAAGAAGATGGACTTAACATCCATCTGGAACACTTTGAAATCTTGAAATGCTGCATAGGCTAGGAATAGCCTGATTGCTTCCAACCTACCCACTGGAGCAAAGGTCTGATCAAAGTCTATGCCCTCCTCCTATCTGTATCCTTTAGCAACTAGTCTTGCCTTGTTCTTCACAATGATCCCACTCTCATCAAGCTTTTTCCTATATATCCACTTTGTCCCAATGACATTGTGGCCCTTTGGTTTTGGAACCAAATCCCAGACCTTGCACCTTCTGAATTGATTTAACTCCTCCTGCATGGCATCAATCCAGTGTGCGTCCACAATTGCTTCTTCAAATCTCTTGGTTTCCACTTGAGATAAGAAGCTAAAGCAAAGAACTGAGTTCAAGTTCCTGCTTCTTGTTTGTACTCCTTGTCATAAATCACCAATGATCTGGTGTGCAGTATGATCCTTCAACTATCTAACTGCTGGAGGTAATCTATCAGTAGTTTGATCTTCTCCAATCTCTTCTTCAAGCTACACCTCATGTTCTTCTTCAGCATCCTGAGTGTCTTGTACTCCCCCTGGACAGCAACTACCATTTTCCACATCCTGCTTTGTAGTTGGATCTTCTCTGATAGTAAGCTGATCCATCTTCTGCTGTAATCCTGGAGAACTACAAGAACTACTTGGCAACTCACTGTTAATAAGTCTAGTTTCATCAAAGATGACATGAACTGACTCTTCTACAACTTGAGTAGCCAAGTTGTAGACCCTATAGGCCTTACTATTGTTGCTGTACCCAACAAATATGCCATCTTGGGATTTGGCAACAAACTTAGAAAGGTGAGATTTCCCATTGTTTAGTATATAGCACTTGCAACCAAAAATTCTAAAATAGGATAAATTTGGTTTTCTGCCCTTCATAACCTCATAGGGTGTCTTTTTGTGGCTTTTGGTGATGGAAGCCCTATTGAGCACATGACATGCAGTGTTAACTACCTCAACCCAGAAATATTCTGTGAGAGAAGTATCACTCAATAGAGTTCTTCCAGCCTCAATCAATGTCCTATTCTTTCTCTCAGCAATGCCATTTTGCTGAGGTGTTCTAGGTGAGGAGAATTCCTGAAGAATCCCAAATTCTTCACACAGTCTTATCATACTTTCAAATTGGAATTCAGTTCCATGGTCACTTCTGATTTTGACCACTAAACTATCTAATTCATTCTGAATTTGTTTAATAAAATTGTAGAAGACATTTGGGGTTTCAGATTTCTGTCTCAAAAGAATACCCATGAGAATCTAGAATAGTCATCTACAACCACAAAAGTGTAGACCTTCCTACCTTGGATCTGAACTGGCATAGGACCAAATAAATCCATATGCAAGAGTTATAAGCACCTCACTGAATCCTTGGCTTCAAGGCTATGAAAGGAGGATCTAGCCTGCTTGCCTTTTTGACAAGCTAAACATAATCCATCCTTATAACACTTATCTTGAGGACCATTCCTCACTAACTCATTGCTAAAGAGTTTTCCAATGGTCTTATAGTTAAGATGGGCTAGCCTCTTGTGCCATTTGACACAATAAGAGACTTTCTCATCAGCTACAAGACAGATAGGAGAATTTCTATTCTCACACACAAAGTCTAGGATATATACATTTCTTTTTCTATATCCAGTCAATATGACCTCTTGATCGCTTGACCTCTTGATATGACAACCATTCTTAACAAATGAAATGTCATAACCTAAATCACTCAGCTGACTTATGCTAATCAGGTTGTGTTTCAAACCCTTTACATTGTCCACTTGAGTGATTGTAACTGAGTTATTAGAAATGTTACCAAAACCTTTGATGACTCCCTTTTCAGAACCACCAAAGATTACTTTAGGCTCATTCAGCATAGGTGAGTAGTCCTTTAGCAATCCCCTTGTTTCAGTCATATGCCTGGAACATCCACTGTCCAAGTACCATATAGGGGCATGACACCTTGGACTCACCTGCAACACAGTTTACTTAACCATAGAACCCAAATAACTTTTGGGTCCTTAGTGCAAGTTAGTCTGAAACTTAACAAATCTTCCTGCATCTTTTCTAACAGGCAGACTGCTACTCTTCTTGACACTGGAATTGCGCCAACAGTCTAAGGCAAAGTGTCCTATCTTGCCACAACACCATCACTCAAACTTATTGTACCTCTTTTAGGTGCAATCTTAGCTGTAATATTTGCAGCAGGTCTGTTGTTTTGTGTTGGGGCTATGCCTCTAGAATTGAACTTAGCAGTCCATGCAGTTTTCTTAAACCCTAATTCAGCCTTACCCTTTTGAGACACAAACTCATCAATCAAGGGTAATACAGATTTTGGTTTAGAAAAACTAGCTACAATCTCCTTTTCTTTCTGAAGTCTATTCTCCAGACTTTTAATCTGATCATTTTTAAATGTGATAGTACCCATTGGAATAACAATAATATTTTTCAGTCTGGCAATCTCATTCTACTTCTGATCCATCAACTTCTCTGAATCAGATGCAACCAACTTAAGAGCTGCAATTTCCTTAGCCTGATTTTTAGCAAGGTTTTTACTTCTCTTAAGTTCCTGCAATAGATCCCCATATTCATCTATCAGCTGATGAATATCCCCTTCAAATTCAGACCCATATTCATCTCTTAATGGAGATGCATCTGATTCTGACCCAGTGAAGTAATCAGAATCGTCAGATACACAATTTACCATACTAGGGCCAGGCTGATCCTGACACTTGTCTTCTTCTGACACAGCCATCAGTAATTTGCACTGATGGTTTTCCTGCTCATAGATAGCGTCCAAGAATTGCATGAACTCATTCTCTTTTTCTGCAAACAGACCAATATATGCCTCAACCTTAGATTCTGAGTCTGAAGTTGATTGATCAGTCAGACTTTTCTCTTTCTCAGTAACCACGGATTTCTCCTTCTTGCTCCTATACTGTGGCTTCTTTCTAATAGCAGACTCCTTTCTCTTATCTGGACAGTTAGCAACAACATGTCCAGCTTTGTTGCAACAGCAGCATATAATCGTGGAAGAAGTTGACTTGCCAGGCTTTGTCCCATTCCTGTCCTTCCTGGATGATTTCCCCTTCTGATAATAATCATCCTTGGACTGAGATGTGGAAAGCTTAGATTTCCACTGTTTCTTCTTCAAGAATCTCTGGAACTGCCTTGTAAATGCTGCAAAGTCTTCATCTGAGTCACTGCCATATGTACTGGGATTATCTGAATTTTCTGAGATAATATCTACATCTCTCTTAGGTAAACATGGAGACATTTTCCTATTCTTCCTTGTAGCCTCAACCTTGAAAGCCACTGACTTTTCTTTATTGTAACCCTTTGTGTTTTTCTCTTCCTCCTTTCTAGCTAACAACTACATCTCATATGACAGCAATTTTCCAAACAGTATTGGAGGAGAAATCTCAGCTAGTCTGGCCACTTCTCTTATGCCACAGATTTTTGTATCCCAATCCTTAGTCAATGACCTAAGGAATTTATCATTTAACTCATAAGTACTGAAAACTCTTGCATAAGACATTAGTTCATTTACTATCCTATAGAACTTCTTATAGCATTCAGTAATACTTTCAGACTTGGCTTGTCTGAAGCACTCAAATTCTTGATTAAGCATAGATTTCCTATCTTGCCTAACCTCTTCAGAACCCTCCATGTAGACTATCAATGTGTCCCACATTTCCTTGGAGGTTTTGCAGTGTATTAAATTTTGGAATGTTGAATCATCAATGGAACTTACTATAATATTTTGGGCTCTTTTATCCATTGTTGCCAAGATGATTTCATCTTTAGTCATCTCTGAAAAATCCTTTGGAATTCTTTGATTGGCATCAAGAATAGAAATCTTCATGGGAACATATGGCCCTTCCTTAACTGTTATGTAGATTCTAGGATCAAATGCCTCCATAAACAATCTGACCCTTTCCTTCCATATTCCAAATATCTCTTTCCTGCAGATGGGCAATTTCATTGAACCAAGTTCCTTATGGTTTTCACCTGAACCCATTTTCTTGATCTTAATTCTACCTTATAGATCTCACTCAGACTGTTAAGTCTAACTTTGAGTAACCTCCCTCTGATACCACTAGAAAGAATTAGTGCCTAACCACCTAGCGGGGGGCGGGGGGTGAATAGGTGTAATTCCTTTTTGTTTAAGGCTGAATATTTGTTCTGTTAATTAATCAGAAATTACTAGTTCTACAGCTAACACAGCACAGCATTTATAGAAACATTCAATCACGGAGTGCACACAGTTTTTATAGTGGTTCCACAAGGTCTTGGTACATCCACTTTCCCCCTTCTCCTATCTAGTAGTGTACTAGATTCGGCCTAACTTCTTCTCTTCACCTCAGATCCTCAGATCTTACAGCTCAGAACCCAACAAGGCTCCTACAACTCAGAGTGAGTCCACACTCCTACAGCTCAGGCAAACTGCCCTACCTCAGCCTTCAACAAAGCCTACACTCAGAGATCACAATCTCCTACAACTCAGGCTCACAGCCCTACCTCAGCCTTCAACAAGGCCTACCACTCAGAGAAAATACTCTCCTACACTCAGCCTTTATAAAAACAGGCTTATAACTCAGATTTATAAAGATCCTACAGAAAATTGATTTAAGTTTGTAATATACCACCACCCAAGTAGAGAGAGAAAGGATGGATGGCTTCTTGATCAGTTCGGGATAGAATCTGATGATAAAGAACAACCACTCTTAGCTTTCTTCAAAGCTTCTTGAATATGAACTTAGTAGGGTTGAATCTCCTGTGAAGTTGATCTTCAATCAGCTTCTTTCTTGATATTCAGATCACAATCTGAATCCTTCTTAGCAGTCTGGTTCAATAACTGTACTTCAATAGATGGAGCTCTCTCTCTCTCTCTCCAACTTCTTCTTTTTATTCTATCTTAGTATGAGTGTTTTTCTTCTCTCATCAATCTATGATCATCATCTTCTGTTGAAGGAGCATGTCTTTATATAGACTTTCTCCATGGTAACCGGCTGAACCGGTTTCTAACAAACTTCTCACAGCTTTAACAGTTGTAGTAAACCGGTTGGTTATGGCAGCTGTCAAGTCATCCAGTCAGTTCTTGAAATTCTGTCTGTCAGCAAAGTGTCGAGACTGAACTTCTTCATGTGTCCACACAAGTAGACTAAGTGTCGACACAAGTGGACTAAGTGTCGACATAAGCCTTGGTGGTGTCGACACATCTCCTTTGTTGTTGATACTGCTTCTCGACACAGCATCTGTAGAATGTGTCGACACTAATTATGTGTGTCGACACAATCACTTCTTTTCTTTAACATAGTTGAAACTTTGTTGTGTATCGACACAAGTCCTGTGTGTTGACACAGTTGATGTCGACAAAGTCTTCTGTGTGTCAACACTGCCTCTTGGTGTCGACACAGTTGATGTCGACTAAGCTTCTATGTGTCGACACTGCCTTTGTGTGTCGACACAGTTGATGTCGACTAAACTTTCTTTGTGTGTCGACACTGCCTCTATGTGTCGACATAGTTGATGTCAACTATGCTTCTCCGTGGGCAGACACTGCCTCTGTATGTCGACACAGTTTCTTCTGGTGTCGACACAGCCTTTCCAAGTATTGACACAATTATCTCCAAGTATCGACACATCATTTCTCCAGTGTCGACACAAGCCTTCATAAGTGTCGACACAGCTTCTCCTGGTGTCAACATATGGACTTAAAAATTTTTCTGCATTCCTGTATTTACTTAACCTGCACATATAAACTCAAAACAACATCAAATATACCTTGATGCATATCATTGAGTAAGGTGAGGCTTCTTTAAATCTGGTACACATTTTCCAATGTACCCAACAAGGACGACATAACTTTCCCGGATTGGAGTCAAATCCAATAGAGAGGTTCACTGCCTAAAGCAAGCTTAAGGGTTTCGATTGGCCGAGAGGTCTTAATCGATTAACCTAAGGTTAGTCAAAAGCATGAGCTCGAGAGAGATGCTTTTATATTCTTGGAACCTCCACGTTTGAAGTAAGTAATTAGGAGATTGTGTTTTTATCATTTCAAGAAAGACTATTTTAATCCAAAGGGATTCTAGATCAAGTGTTAATTTGCATTCCATAGAAATTTCTTTTTTAGTTTAATTATTCTCTATGATTATTATTAGATAAAATAATATTAATTTGCGTGAGTAGAAGTACTCAACAGGCCCTGAGTCTAATACGACATTTCCTATAATATATTTCGATAGGTACACTTGCTTATTTGAGATTTTAGTTTGGATTTATTTTTAAAACTATATAAATACTCCATCAAGTTTTTGGCGCCGTTGCCGGGGAATTATTTTGTTGATATTTTGAAAGCGCGAATTGTATTAATTTTTTTATTCTCTTTCTCTACCCCTATTCACGTTTTCATTTTCTTTTTCGAATTTCATTCTATTAAGTACCAGTTATTCTATTTTCTTTCTATAAAAAAATGTTATCTCAACTGGCCGCTAAGGTTGTCGCGCTTACACATAAACTTAATCTTTTATTAGCCGCAAGACGGTGTCATATTTCTTGTTATTTTTGTAGCGGTTCTCATCAAAGTGGGTATTGTTATCATTATAATTATTATAAAAATCTTTTTTATGACAATAATTTTTATACTAATTATAATGATAATTCTCCTCACATTTATGATAATTCAAATTTTTATGAAAATAATTTTTCTAATTCTTCGGATGTTCATGAAAATAATTTTTCAAATTGTAATGCGAATAATTATTTTGATGTAAATAATTATTCTTCCAACTTGGATGAAAACTTCTCTTGGTCGCAAGATCAACCGGAAGGATTCCCGAGTTATGAGAATAATGATTTAGATCCTAATTTTTGTTCTTCTTCTTTGACCACACCACAACATTTTTTTTCTAATTTTGGGGATTTTACACAATTCATAATTGACCCTCCCCAAAATTTAGAAGAAATTATTTCTTGTTCTAATGATTCTTCCTCTCTTCGAATATTTCACCTAGGATGGAACATGACTCCTAATGTGCCCCCTTAGTGGTTTATTCCAAAGAGGAGGAGAAATTATTATATCAAAAATTTATTAAGCACTTTTCTAATGATTCTTCACCCTCTTCAAATAGTTCACCTAGTACGGAACATGAATCCTCATGTGCCCCCTTGATATTTTATTCGGAAGAGGAGGAAAAATTATTATATCAAGAATTTATTAAAGTTATGGGCACAACGGGTGAAATAAAATAAAAACATGTTTCTTCTCCTATTTCTCCCGATTTTCCTTCACCTCATGAATTTTCAAACTTCACTTATGAATATTTAGAAATTGAAATTCATGAAAATATTATGCCTAGTAATTTTCTTTTTCATGAACTTTTAGATAACAATTTATTTCAGAAAATAAACAACCGGACCCTAATCATATAACTTTGCAAGAGCCTCCTCCTTGCGAAATTTTTTCTGACGCGCTTATTCATGACTTTTCTTTCACTAACGAGTTTCAGGAAGGAGACGAGCCGTTGCAATTAAACATCTTCCACGATCCTTTTGCTGCTCTTCTATAAAAATTCAAATCACCTCAGGTATGGATGGGTGATTTGAATTTACATTTTCAAGACATTGCAAGAAGGAAAATCAAGCAATTAGCGGAGGAGTAGCTGGGCAAGAGACTTTGGCATCTTCGCCAAAGCGCGAATTATGGGAGTTGCCCGTTCACCTTAATTTTTATTTTCCTTTCTCCTAACTGAAACCGTCTAGCTTAAAGACGGTAAAAAGAAAAACGCTCTTCAGAGACACCACTTGTTTATCTTTAATAATTTTTTTTAAAATTTCTAAAAAAATTATTTTATTTCTTTTTGTGTCTCTCCACTTACTTGGCTTATAAAAATTATGGAAAATGTTTGATTTTAAGTATGGGGGTGGATTTGCATTTATTATTTTAATTTAGAAATCCAAAAAAATGAAAAAATATTTAAAAAATAGAAACAATTTTTTGTTTTCTTTTCATTATAAAAAATACAAAAAAATAGGAAAAAAGAAAATACAAAAAAAATATAATAAACCCATACTTAATCTTTTTGTGATTTTTGGAAAGTTATTTTGGTTTATTTATAAGAATTTATATAATTCTTGATTTTCTAATCTTTTATTTTATCATACTTAGTTAAATTTAATTTTTAGGAGATTTGGTTTTAAGAAATATTTTATGTATTAAAATTGTTTTAAGTAAACTATTTAGCCCCTTTTTCTCTTTTAATTCCAATTAGTTTCATTTTTGTAGTGCTTAGCTAAATAAGTTTTTGATTTTAATTATATTCACTTAATTTTTAAGATTCTTAGGAAATTTTAATTTACTATAGTTGCTCTCTAATTATTTTAATTTAATCTAAAACTTTTTGCTACCCTTTCCCTGGTTTTTTTTTATTTTCTTGTTAGCTCATATGTCATGAGGATAAGCAGATAAAATTCATTATCCCTGGTATGCAATATTTCTTTTTTGGTTTGATCATATGTCATGGAAATCAAGTATTCCCTGGTACACATTTGCAACCCCAAAAATAAAAGGAGTAAGAGAATAAAATTCATTACTCCTAAGCAATTTTGTTTTTATTTGAAGAGAAAAAAAATATTTGTTCATATGTCATGGAAAATGAGAGAATAAAATTCGTTATTTTCTTAGTAAACATATGCAAATATCAAGAAGAAAAAAAATTGTGCGGGGTGAGAGGATAAAATTCATCACCCCCAATCTAAGATCTCTTCATTTTCCTTATTCCAAAAATCCAATACCCAATATAATTGTTTTAGATTTAAATTAAAATTGTAAGAGAGCATAAGTAGTAGTTTGAATTTTCCTTTAAGTTTCTTTTTTGTGAAAAAAGTGTTAATAATTTTTAATCTAACTTTGTTTGCTAAATACTTAATGTTGAGTTCTAATTAATTTATTAGAGAAAACTTTGCTAAATATTTAGCTCTTCACATTTTACTTTCATATTTTAGGACTTAAAAATTTGAATCCCTAAAGTCTATTTTTAACTTTCTTTTGATTTGATAAATTTTAGTTTGATTAAAAAATTATATTAATTTCTTATAAGTACCCTCACAGTTTTGCTCTGCAATAGCAAAATCTTAAGTATGTGGGTATTTGATAAGCCATTATTTATAGTTATACAAGCAGTCGTGCACAGGGGACCCCGTGCGGGCAACATTCGTCGTGGGTGCGACATTTGTCGAGGGGGCAACATTTGTCGTGGGTGTGACATTCATCGAGGGGACGACATTTGTTATGGGGGCGACATTTCTCATGGGGGGGGGGGGGGGTCATTCATCATGATGGCGACATTCGTCGTGGGGGTGACATTCGTCATGGGGGCGACATTTGGCATGTGCGCTAAATTTGGCGGGGGCGACATTCGTCGTGGGGGCGTGATATTCGCCTGAAAAGCTAAATCCCAACCAAAACTACCCTTACGGGCAACATTCGTCATGGGTGCAACATTTATCGAGGGGGCGACGTTCATCGTGGGTGCGATATTTGTCGAGGGGGCGATATTTGTCGTGGGGGCGACATTTGTCGTGGGGGCATCACTTGTCATGGTGTTGTCACTTGTCGTGGTGTCGTCACTTGTTGTGGTGGCAACATTTTTCGTGGGCGCGACATTTGTCGTGGACGTGACATTGGTCAAGGGCGACGACATTGGTTGTGGGCACCAACATTATACGTGGGCGACGACATTGGTCGGGGGTGGCGACAATGGTTGTGGGGTCGATATTGGTCGTGGAGGGCGAGATTGATCGTGGGGGCAACATTGATTATGGATGATGACATTGGTCTTGGGGGGACTAAATTCCTTCAAGCTCCATTGAAGTAACAAAATTAATATATAGGCGATTTCACAAAAGAATAATAACGAACCATGTTCTTATTTAGACATTTGAATAAAGCTCAATGAAAAATTCAACTGATAGAAAGTTGTGGAATTGGATATTTTATTTCATAGTATTTGTTGCATAAACTTATAGAAAACTGTTATATGATATTGAAGACTATATCCGACTACTCAATTGTTGCAGACTATAGAATTCTATATTTTATTTCATAGCAATTATTGCTGGATAAATTGTTGCTTAAAACAAAAGTTTATGTTGGCTTTCTTAAAATATTTTTTTGACAGTAATCTTATACAATCTCAAGTAGTAAAATGAAGCAGAAGGCTGGACAGTTAAATGAAATTTGGCTTTGCAGAAGCCGGGTAAATGAGATAAATGAAATTGAAGAGGGGAGAGATAATTTAGCTAGGGGGTGAATAATTTTTGACTCACTTACCGGACAGACTATATTATTGCAGGCACAAAAACTTTCAGACATAATAAAAATCTTTGGAGATGATTGTACAAAAAAATATAATTAGAACAAAAATATATTGAATGCAGATAAAATTAATGCAAAATTAAAAAATTGTAATGTTCATCAGCATACACTTATTATTTGGAGATGATATGCAACAAAAGTAGGAACATTTGCTATAAAATCTTTGGAGATGGTTGTTGCTGATACATTTGCAGAAAAATCGAGCAAATGTTGAACCATGTGAGATGAAAGGAAGAGCTTTACCTGTGAGCTAAGGCAGCAACAAAAGGTAAACGAAGTTGTATCCCTGAGTTGTATCCCTGAAATTATCAAACATATGCATAAACACTTAGCAGGATAAAATTATCAAAAATATGTTATTCCTCCTACTAAATTGTTAAGTTGTACTTCATTTAGCAGGACTATTCTGGGAACATGAAATTATCAAACATACGTTATTCATCCTACTAAATTGTACTTCATTTCTTAGCAGGAGGAAATAAGTGTCATCCTGCTACATGTCATCTTAAATTTACCAGAATGACACTTAGAGGATCCCTAAATTTAACAGGATGACACTCAGAGGAGCCCTAAATTTATGCTAAGTGTCATCCTGCTAAATTTAGCAGAAATTTCATTTAAGAAGATTGAACACTTAGCAGGATGACACTTTAGCAAGTGTTATAATCATTAAAGTGCGGTTAAGAAAATTAAACTATACATTCTAGTCAGTGATAAAGAAAAAGTAGTGGCATACCTCAAGTTCACAGATTGACCAAATTAATGATCTCATTTCAAGGCTGGATGCAAACTTAGTTGTTTAAGAAGAGATGTTTTATCATCTAAGCGAAAACCAACATGTGGAAAATCATCTAAAAAATAACAGTAGTAAAAGAAGAGGTGTTTTATCATCGTATAAACTTTAACCCAAAAAAACCAATATATGGAAGGAAGGAAACTGCTAAACTAAACACAGGGAAAAGCCTGCATGTGATGACAAATGTAAACACAATTTGATGAACTCAATAAAAAAATACTCATAAAGTTGACCACAACAGAACTAAACTGAACTATTTGCCCAGCTTTTTTTACAACCTTGATTAAGGCCGATAATTGAACCAACGAAGTACTTGATGTTTGTTAGAAGCTTATGAACTATATGTTGGGCCTTTAAAGAATCCAAAATCAAATGCTTACTTGTATGCATATGCAATCACGATTGAAGTGGGACTTGCGAGCCCATTTATTGGCAAATCACGATTGAAATGACAAACAAACCTCAGAATCTAAACTCATATGCAATCACGGAAATGTGTCAGAAAGAGGGAGAGGTAGAGAGGCAGTGGAAGTTACCAAAGAGTAAGTTTTAGGAACCCCAAAGATGCGAGCCCATTCTGTGTTGCAGGAATGGTAGAAATCAAACCTGAGAAGAAATGAACATTAAGAAGGTCGGAGGGAATGATTATATAAAGCAAACAATTTAGCATGACTTAAGCATGTCCTTAGGAGCTTGAAACAAACAAATTTAACCCCTCCAAGCTTATCATAGAATCATCTTCTAATTTAATCCCTCCAAGCATTTAATCAAATATTTACTAAACAATAGAAACCTCAACTTATATTAACCATCATAGGTGTTTATAAAAATTACTAAACATGCACATAACCATATATGGTATAAACATATAAGATATTTTTAAAGTTTTTTCTGCGGTAGTTTATTAAATGTTCAGCAGTTTTTAAGTTATTCTCATTGCCAATATTCAGCAGTTTGTAAGCATATAAGATATTTTTGGCTCAATAGTTGGTTGCTACCCAGGAAACTGCTAACATTAGAGATTTAAGTAACACACTAAAATTGAGCAAGAATTGGATTAATAAAAGAAACTGATAACATCTGAGGTTAAATTATGATTTTATACCACAATTGCATATGTTATTTTCAGCATGAATTGGGTTAATAAAAGAAACTGGTAACAGTTGGTTAATAAAAGAAACTGCTAAAACAAACTGCTATTTTCAGCACGAATGGGGTTAAATTATGCAATCATCATATGCAATCATCAGCACGAATGAGGTTAATAAAAGAAACTGCTAACATATGATATTTTCTAATTGCCAATGTTCAACATATGCAATCATGATGATGTACGTTAGCATACTAAAGCATACTAAACTAAAATTTGGGCCCAGCTGAAACCACACTAAAATTTGGGCAAATGAGCAAGGGCAAATGAAAACAAAGATGCTTTACGAAAAACCATAGAGATCCTCTTACAGAAGCAGCAAAGTAAGAAACCTAGGGCTTGCAATGAAAATCTGAAGAAATCTGAAAATAAAATGGATATCTGAACAAAATGACTGCAAGAGGGCAACTATGATGGATATCTGAACAAAATGAGTAACGAAAATGAAAATATAAACGGAGTATGTTAGCAAAGCAACAAACTAATTTAGCTCTGTTGAGATAAAAATCTGAAGAAATCTGAAGGAAAATTAAAAAGCAAAATTAAAAAGCAAAATTAACATTTTAAGGAGCAGAGAAGGTGCAGAGAAGCAGTAAAGCAAGAAACCTATATCAGTAATGGAGAAGAAGAACCGGAGCAGGAGTGTAGTGATGATGTAGGGATAGAGCGGCTTTACCAGAGAAGAAGAATTGGAGAAGGAGCAGTACATGAGCGATGATTGTCGAAGCAGCGACGACGTAGGGCTTGCGATGACGTAGGGCTTGCGATGGCGCACGACTGTGATGGGCTTGCGAATGATAGAGGTGTACCAGATCAGCGACGGAGAGAAGTAGGAAGAGTGAAGGGCTTATTTTTACCTTGCGAGCAGCTTGCCTGAGGAGGACGATCAGAGGACCTAGTGCCAGATGGAGACCATCCCCAGCGAGTAGGCGGAGAAGTAATGAAGAAATTGGTGAGCAGGAACACCTTCGCTGGCGAGTTGGAGACCGCAAGTGGACGCAGCGGGAGAAGAAGCACGTGCGAGGAGTATGCCATTTCCCTCTTTGTAGAACCAACATCGGTGCTGTGAAGACGCAGGAGGCGGATTGCGATGCCCTACCTGTGGGGAAAAAGTGAGGAAGAAATCATAAAACCGCGATGTATCACGATTATTATGAAGCGGGTGAATAGTGCGGGGAAGGAAGAAATGACCGAAAAGTTCACGTTGTTCCAAAAAAAATGAGTTTAGGAGGGTAGTATGGTCCAGGAAAAGTTACACCATCTAGAGGGTATTATGGTCCAGAAAATGTTACACCAATCTCCTATTCCTCCTTCCTTATAGTATAAAGATATATATAGATTTTATTTAATAAATAATAATATTTTATGTAGTTTATTTTAATATTATTATTAAAATGCTTCGTTTTCTTATTTCAGGTCAATCTGGGCTGCTAATAGCAATTTGGAGCTGACAGGATTGACCCATACAAAAGCTAGAGAAAAGCTGAATTTTTCCCAAGTACACGCCCACTATCACGGCGTAACAGTGGGGCGTGACCATAGTTATGGGCCGTGACCTCCAGGTGTTGTTTAGCTATCATGCCACGTCGAATAAAGTTACACGCCCCATGTCATGGGCGTGACATGGGCGTGACATGGGTATGGCCATCCTACACGAGATGTGCCGTCAGCTAGTGCTCCTGCACTCAACGCCACGGCTGTTTTGGGTTACACGCCCTGGACACGGCCATGAGCTATTGGTCACGGGAGTGAACCATAGATGTGACTGCCCACCTTTACTCGATCATCAATCTTCAATTTCCATCACAGAGCGTTCAAGCTTACACGCCTTAGGTCACGAGCGTGACCCTTCAGCAACTGCTAAAGTTATTTCCCGCCATTTCGAGTTCCAGTCCAAACACGCCCTAGGCCACGGGCGTGACCTAGGGGGCGTGACCCACAAAATGAGAAATTTGGCAATTTTCTCCCAATGTTCCCGGGCTTTCAAGACGATGGTTCCGAGCCTTACACACCCTAGGCCACAGGTGTGAACGAGGGGCGTGACCTTATAGAGAATTGCATATAAAATCTAGATAAAGCCAGGAGCTGGGGAGGCATATATGATTCATCTAGCAGTAGTTCAGTAGCTTAGTTTTCTGTTTTATGTATTTCTCTCATGTACTTCTCTTTTACATATAATAGTTTTGCTTTAAGTTATTTTCAATTTCAAATAATTTCCTTTTAGCAATTATGTCTTACTTTCCTTTCTTTTCATGTAAGTTTTACATCATGTTAAGTTGCTAAACTTTATTTAGCACTTGATCACGATGAACTTTGGAATGAAATAAACTTTTTTTTATTTTTCTCAAAATTGTCAAGCTCTCTATTTTTGCTCACTTTCGATTTATCTTTGATTTATTTTGCGTCAAATTCATATTTCGTGGATATGTTCTTCGATTCTAGATGTGTATCCTAAATCACCGAGAGGTTGTGGATACGAGGAGATCAATCAAGGATAAAAGGAGTTGATTGCACTCCTTGAGAGAGGATGACATAACTTTTCAGGATTGGAGTCAAATCCAATAGAGGGTTTCACCGCCTAAAGCAAGCTTAGGGGTTTTGACTGGCCGAGAGGTCTTAATCGATCAACCTAAGGTTAGTCAAAAGCATGAGCTCGAGAGAGACGCTTTTGTATTCTTGGAAACTCCATGGTCGAAGTAAGTAATTAGGAGCTTGTGTTTTTATCATTTCAAGAAAGTCTATTTTAATCCAAAGGGATTCTAGATCAAGTGTTAATTTGCATTCCATAGAAATTTCTTTTTTAGTTTAATTATTCTCTATGATTATTATTAGATAAAATAATATTAATTTGTGTGAGTAGAAGTACTCAATAGGCCCTGAGTCTAATACGACATTTTCTATAGTATATTTCGATAGGTACACTGCCTATTTGGGATTTTAGTTTGGATTTATTTATAAAACTATATAAATTCTCCATTAACTGCCAAGCCGCTGCTGCTGCACCACTGATCTACGGAGTCCGCAGACTACACGTTATTCTGCTGAGATGACTGCTCTACAAGGTGCTGTCGAATTGAACGAACAAACTGCCAAGTCCGCCGAGACCGGCGAACTGGTTATTGAACTTGAACTTTAATTATTGGAGAGAGACTGGCTGGCCGCAAAGTGCGACCTGCTTCAAACCTCTGATTGTGACCGCAAGCTCCATTTCTTTCAGACGAAAATCAGTACCAGACTCCTGGATTCACAGTGCTAGCTGCACAACCTGCAAACAACAGCCAGTTAAACCTTCTCAATCCACGCGGACTAGGAAACCAAGGCCGCAACAATTAATCCGCGCTCAACTTACTGTTCATTCAGTTACTATTGAAGTGACAGGGGGTCCTATTTATAGGCGGGGTGAGGAGTGTGGTCACCGCCCTAGTGAATAGAGTCACTGCCCCAGCTCGCAGCTAGCACAACTCAGTTCGCCGAGTCCGCAAGTACAAGTCCAGACATCAGCCGATTCGCCAGAAACCAAGTCAGGAAGCCAGTCCGCAACCTGGCAGACACCACACTATTCTGCACGCTTCGCAGCATGCAGACGACAATAACCCACATACTGCACCAGTCTGCATACTATACGCGGGCACAGTACTAGCCCGCACATTTTGCGAACAACGCACCAGCCCGCCATACGAGTCCACGACCAGCAGGAGAAGATCGCCCGGTCAACCAGCAGACACCGCGTGCTCTGCGAATAACCTGAACTTATCACAGAGTGTGACCAAGTTCAACAACCCACTAAACACATGGGACGAGCTCGGCGGACACGAAGCCAAATCGCCAGCTCCAAGGATAGTCCTCCACCAAGAAATACGGTTATCACCCACAACATCAACAGAGATCAAGGGAATGGACCAATGTCAATCTCGCGATCTCTAAACTCAGTCTGCCACAATGGACTCTGCGGACTCGAACTGAGTCCACCACATTTCCGTAAATCACCAATCCGCCCGATTACTTCAAGGAGAACAAGCCAACAGTACAACCACAAGCCGAGTAGACTGAACACTGCCATTAGGTCGCAATAGACAGGCCACCCAGGCTGCATCACCAGTTTAACCAGGTTGCATCATCACTTAACCCAGACTGCACCATCAGTCCGACCAGGCCGCGCAGTCTGCTCAATCAAACACTTTCACTTCACAGTTTTCAACATCATCTTCTTCTTGCACCCATGTTTCCCCACTTCCCCCCCCCCTCATATTTGTAGGTTCTATTGTGAATTAGTAACTTCTCCGAAACAAAGTTATGACGATTTCGGAATTTGGAGTTTCATAGTTATATTGAACATAGCTGATTACTTCAAGCCACATTCATGTATGGAAATTGAAATTTGTCGACTCTATCATTCACATTATATATAGCCCGAGCTGTATTTGATTCAGACTGTTTTATAATCTGGGAGTCGAACATCAAGCTGAAAGAAATGCATCTATATAAGAAATGATGGGTGATTATAGTTCTAAGTTTTTTTCCTTATCTATTTTTGTTGATGTTTGATTTAGATTTCAATTAGATTGTCAAGGTTTCCATTTAAAGTATGTGTTCAGTAGATGAAAAAAAATCAATGTGTAATTCCATAGCTTAGTTTCAAGGTGTTATGGCTCAAGTGGTCATGGATGAAAATGAGAAGGCATGTATATATACAAATCTCTCTCCAAATTAATGATGAACAATTTCTGTGATGTATTTTATCTGCTAAATAATGGATGGCATGACTAAATAAATGGAATGCATACCTCAATAAAGAAATAATATCCTTCTTCTCTTCAGGTTGTACAACTCAATTTACATCTTTTATTCTTCTATTTATCCATTTACAACGTGTTGGGAAACAATGACATTTAAATGCTCAGTTTTTTTTCTAATTTGTCAAATTGTTTCATATGCGATTACAATTTTTGGATTTCAGAGTTACACCTGGGTTACTCTACCATGTAAATGCTCATTTTTTTTATTTTCCCCTGTCATTTCACATGAAATTGCAATACTAGAGTTTGCACTTTACGACTTTTTCAATGTGATTGACTCTCAACTCATGTATACTATTCCTGATTGCAAGTTATACATATTTATTCCTTTAATCTAAAAAACATGATTCCTAAGCTTTAATGTTAAAGGGATTAAATGATTTAATGTTGTTGCTGTTGGAATGACTATGGTCTGTATGTAGGTGGAAGATGCTGGAATAATCTTGGACAAGGAGACTGAAGAAGCTTCCTTTATATTTATCCAGGTAATATAATTTTTTATAGTCTTTCATACAAATTTACACATCATACCAGTGTTGAGCTCTTGCTTTTTTTTTTCAGGGAAAAATATATTATGATGCATTGAGAGCTACCGAGTAAAAGGAAGAAAAAATAATGACGTTATTGGAAAGAATGATGAAGAGTCTTGAAATTTCTGTCAAAGATATGTTGTTCCGGTACTAATCTGTAAACTAAAACAGTTGCATGTCTCTCACATGCTTTAGTTTTTAGGTTCTATATTAGTGTTAACATGTGGAGTTTAGGGCTCCCATGAGTCTTGAAAGATTTCTATCGTAATTAAGCATGATACAGAACCAATGTCGTCGTCACGACCAATATCGCCACCCACAACAAATGTAGGTGCCCACGACCAATATTGCTGCCCACGACATATGTCGCCCACGACACATGTCATTGGTTTGGGGGCGAAGCCCGCTTGGTTGAGTTCGAAACCCGCTTTGATGCGGGTGAAGCTCGCCTTGATGCGTGCGCATCCCATGAACATTGTTGCCGCCTACAAACATTATTGCCGTCCACGACCAATGTCGCCACCCACGACAAATATCGCCCCCACGACCAATATCACCGTCCAGGACACATGTTGTCACCTACGACTAACGTCGTTGCCAAGCGGGCGAAGCACGCAACGCCGCATCAAGAACCGGCGAAGCCCGCTTGGTTACGGGCGAAGCCCACAACGCCGCATCGAGAACGGGCGAAGCCCGTTCGAAGATGCTAGTATATATATATATATATATATATATATATATATATATATATATATATATATATATATATTAGTTAAAATATATAAATATATATATACATAATATAAAAAGTATATATATATAAATATATGAGTGTCTGACACGGGGCTCCGCCCCTTCCTCCAAGTGCGACAGTACCCGGTTAGCGACGGAGGGCTTCGCCCGCTTGGCTAGATGCACTCGGGTGGCCTTCGACGGCATTGAGGCGGGCTTCGCCCGCCTCCGTACGGGCTCTGCCCGCCTCCACATGGGCTTCGCCTGCCTCCGCGCGGGCTTCGCCCGTGCTTAATGCGTTTGCGGGCAGCGTCCGCAACGTGTACATACGAGTACTCAAAATGAACGCAAAAAAAAATCATTATTACAATTTTTATTTTGCAAAAAAATATATGTATTCACCTAAAAAGATTATTTTATCTCCTCTACCCTCTCCCCCCCCCTCTTTCTCTCCCTTTCTCTCTCTCTCTTCAATCCCATATATTAATATATATTATATAATATAAATTCCATCACCTCCCCTCTAAGCCACCCTCTCTCTCCCTCTTTCTCTCTCCCAACATTCAATGACAGTAGCTTCAGGAAATCTACACATTTTTAATTGTTTAAGAAGAAAAAAAATCAACGGTCGATGAATATTGAAGGGAAAATCTGATGGCTAATATTGTTTGAATGAATTTTTATTTCATGACATTCATATATCTTTATATATGGTAAAGATAACATTAGTTAGGTCAGAGAAGAAAAGAAGGGGTTTTCAATTCCAGCCGGGCCGACTGTTCATCTTCTGGGTTTCCCCGATCTTAATAAACTAAAATACTACTTGACCATGGGGGTTCCCAAAGTTTGAACACGCTCCTCTCAGAGAAGTCCCCAACTGTGTTTAGGAAGATCTGACCGAACTCTCATCCAGTATTCGGATGCCTAAAACTATGAGCCCACTATTGGATTTGAGTCCAATTCGAGAGATTTACGTCATTCTCTCGAGAGAGATGCGTTCAATTCTCTTTACTCTTGAGTGATCAATTCAAACTATGAGCCTCTCAACTAGCTAAGAACGAAAAACCTAAACGAAAACTATATATCGATAATATAGTCCCGTTATATTTAAATCAAGAGTAAATCGAAGGTCAATACTTTAAAAAGTGAAAGAATGTTAAAACATCATAACTTGATCAACTCATCCTCAGATCATCATGATCGAGTACTAATTAGGACTTAGTTACTCGTAATAATGCAGAAAGTGAAAATCATGTTAATAGTATGCAAAATAAGAAAGAGAGGGAGAGAGAAAAGTAATAGCAAACTATTTTATTTCTTATTGCAAATAAGTTACCAAAAGGACCAAAAGACATTACAAAGAGGGTATGCAAGAAAATTACAAGTACAATAAAAAAGATTGTAAGAACATTAAGGAATGAAAACATTAAACTAAAATACTCTGAAAATAAACTCTCAACAGCTCTCTACAAGGCTTAGATCTGCTCCCGGAATACTTGGGGCTTGCTGGTATTTATAGAATTTTTTGGAAGTACACGCCACCCTTACATGCCCGTGATTAGGGGGTGTGTAAGGTTTGTTGACTTCTGCTGCTGGAAATTCGGCGGGATGTCGGCTGGCTCGGGAGTTGGAGTACACGCCCCAGTGACATGCCTGTATAGGGGGCATGCCAGTTGCAGCGTGACGGTGAAGCGGGGAAAACTCGCGTTGCGGTGTATTTTTGAAACTTGGTGGGACACGCCCCAGGGACATGCCCGTAAAGGGTGGGCACGTCAGTTGTGGCGTGATGGTGAAGCGCGAAAAAGTCACGCTGCGTTGCATTTTTGGAACTTGGCGGGATAAGCCTGTGTAAGGAGTACACACCCGTGACCCAAGGGCGTGTAAGATGGATTTTCTACAAACAAACTTCGGATCGTTGCTTCATTACATCGGGCTGCACGCCCAATGTAGACTCCCATGACCTGGGATACAAAAAGTGAAAAATGACCAAAAAGTTTCACAATCCTGAAAAATAGAAAATAAACTAAGTTACAATAATTTTTATAAAAGAAACTAAAAGTAGGCTCAAAATTCATGTAATATATAATTTTAAACAATAAAAGAGATATATTTACCCAAGTAATTTAAAGTAAATTAAGTATCATCAAATTCCCCCATACTTATACTTTGTTTGTCCTCAATCAAAGATTTAGAAACTAATCAAAATAAAAGTAACTAATAAAAAAACTTAAGTATGTTATACATGAGTACCCTGCGAAATTTTAAGTAGGAAGAAAATGAAAAAAAATAAACCTAAAGCTTTTATTTAATTATGAAATAACTCTTTACTAATAAAAATTAATCATCCAAAATTTTAACCAAAAGTCTTTTAAAAAATCAAAGTAATGTAACGAAGGACTAGTGCATTGAGTTGTTACTATACCCTAAGAGACAAATTATAATCATATAACTCTAAAATCAAGAATCTAAATTTGCACCCAACAACTTAGCTAATCTAATCTTTTTCTGTACTTAACTAAAAACAAAGCTAGGAGCATGAATCAGAAAGACTTCGTTAGGACCGAGACATGGCTTAGGTATTTGATTTGGAATGATATTCAAGGATAAAACCGGTGGCTAACAATCACACTAAACTAAAGCATGTGTTTTATAGAAATTTCAACAATGAGGTAAAGTATAGGCAATTTTCCTTCTTCTTTTTTTCATTTTATGTTTTTGATATAATTTTTTTCCTTTAAGCAAAAGGCTCCAATATTTTTTTTGTAATTGCCCAAACACAACCATTTTTTTAATAAAACCAATATTTCTTGAACAGTTTTCTTTTGAGCATATCATTTTTGAAGTTCTCCAAATATCACACAACACTATGAAATTTAAATGAAACTCAAAAGATTTGTGTGATCAAATAGGTTGTAAAAAATATGTTTGTTGAGATGATAAGTGGAGGTAGCAAATAAAACCTGGAAAAAAGGCCCAAAAGAGGCTAACTAAGGATTTATTTATAAGGTTGGCTTTAAGGCTCAAACAAAATCCAAAATGGCCTAAATCATTTTCATGCTCCTAAATTCTTTTAAAGCATAGGTTTTGAAAATTTTTGAATAGAATAAGTCCTAAATATCAAATAGAGATTAATGAAATTATTATGAATATAACGATAATAAGGGTCTTGGATAATTCACATCTACTACACTAATCCAAAGTTAACATTATATAAAAATTTAAAACATTAAAAGGAAAATAGTGGATGAAAAACTTTTAAGAAAGTAAAGTAAATAAAGGAGGAAAATCATAAAGAAGTGTAAGATTTAGAATATTTTTTCAAATTGATATTCTACCTAGAATTAGAAACACAAGAAGACCAACAATTTACTTCTATAACATAATTAAAAAGAAGGAATAGGAAAAATTAAAATTGGCTAAGTTTATATACAAGATTTTGAGAATAACAAAACATAAAGCGAGAGGTACTACTGATTCTACCCCAATTGTCTAAACTACAAATAAAGAAAAATCATTTTCTCTTTTTGTTTGAATTTTTGAAATATTAGTAGAAGGAAAAGAAAAACCTAAATAGCTTAATATAAAATTTTATTAAGTTTTTAAAAACAAAGAGAAAATAGTTTTGAGATTTTTAAACTTCAATTTTTTTTAGTATTTTTTTGTGAAATTTCTAAAATAAGGAAAGACTAAAATGAGGAAAGACTCCCCCATACTTAAAATTAAGCATTGTCCCCAATGTTTAAAACTAAGTATGAAGAGAGAGAAAATAAAGGATTTGGAGGAGGGAAAGATGACTTCCGTGCTAGCTAAGGAGGGAAAGACTGCAACAGAAATTCTGCAAAAATAAATAAATAAATAATAATATGGATAACTATAGAGTGCCTCCGACAAGAGCTTTGTTTAAGATTGCGAGCTTGACCCATATGGCGACGACAAAAATTTAGGGTGGAAGGTTGTACAAATTACTCTTCTCCGATGAAGTGTCTCCCGGGAGGTATAACTTGAGGCGCTGACCGTTCACTTTAAAAGAGCCCTTTTCTAGGTGGGAAATAAGAACAGTCCCATATGGCCAAGCCTCTTTAATGATAAAGGGGATGGACTATCTCGAATTTAACTTTCTCAAAAAAAGGCGAAGACGAGAATTATAGAGAAGGATGAGATCGCCCGGTGAAATGTTTTTAGGAAATTTGATATTTTTGTCGTGATAAAACTTTGTTCGCTCTTTGTAAAGTTTATTACTCTCGTACGCATTTGCGCTCCACTCGTCGAGTTCGTTTAGCTGAAATTTTTGTTGTTCGGCAGGTAGGGTAGTATCTAAATTTAATAATTTGAGCGCCCAGAATGCACATTACTCTAACTCGACTAAAAGGTAACAAGCTTTTCCATTAACCAATCGATACGGCGTGCAGCCGATTGCTGTCTTATATGTTGTTCGATAGACCCATAGTGCATCATCGAGCATTACTGTCAAATCATTCCTATTAATAGAAATCGTTTTTTTCTAAAATGCATTTTTGTTCCCGATTAACAATTTCGACTTGACCGCTCGTTTTGGGGTGATAGTGGTGGAGAGTTTATGCGTGACACCATATTTCGCCAAAATTTTGGCGAAATGACTATTGCAAAAGTGAGCGCCTCTATCACTAATGATAGCACGAGGCATGCCAAATCGAGAAAATAACCTTTTTAGAAAATTAATCACGACTCGTGCATTACTGGTGGTGAGAGCTTGCGCTTCCGCCCACCTCGATACATAGTCGACATTGACGAGAATATATTTATTCTGATAAGAGGGAGGGAGAGGTCCAATGAAATCAATTCCCCAAATATCAAAAATTTCGCATTCTAGGAAAAACTTTTGAGGCATCTCATCCCGGCGGGAGATATTACCCGACCCTGGCATCAGTTGCAGGCTCTCACAATGGCGTGGGAATCTTTAAAGAGCATGTGCCAATAAAAGCCCGCCACTAGTGCCTACCTTGCGATACGGTTTCCCTGATAATAACCACCTGTCGGTCCTTCGTGGCAGTGTCGTAATATCTGCAATCCTTCCTCACTTGAAATGCAACGTCTCACTACCTGGTCCACACAGATACAAAATATGCAGGGGTCTTCCCAAAAGTAATTCTTTAAGTCAAAAAAGAATTTCTTCTTTTGCTGACTCAAGAATTCTTTTGGCAAGACCCGGGCTACTAAATAATTAGCCAGATCAGCGAACCAGGGTGTTGCAACATTATTTAGATTTTTGAGAACGAGGAGGTGTTCTTCAGGAAATTTGTCATTAATATCGTCCTCCACAAACATTTTACTAGAGGGATTCTCTAATCAAGATAAGTGGTCGGCCGCCAAATTTTCAGCACCCCTCTTGTCCTAGATCTCTAAGTCAAACTCTTGCAGAAGGAGAATCCATGGAAAAAGGTAGGGCATTGGAATCCGTCTTTCTTAATAAATACCTAAGGGCGGAGTGATCCGTAAAGACAACTTTAGAGAGGGTGATGTATTAGCTAAACTTATCAAATGCAAACACGACCACTAGATGCTCATTTTCAGTGGTGGTGTAGTTGGCTTGTGTGGACGTGAGTGTCTTGCTTGCATAAAAAATTGGGTGAAAGAACTTATTCACCCGTTGGCCTAAAGCAACGCCGACTGCAATGTCACTCGCGTCGCACATAATTTCAAATGGGAGCAACCAATCCGGTGTGATTAGGATCAGAGAATTTACTAACTTTTCTTTAATAAGATTAAAAGCTAAAAGACATTCATTATCAAAGATGAAAGAAGAATCTTTTTCGAGAAGATGGGTTAACGGCTTGGTGATTTTAGAAAAATTTTGAATAAAGCACCGATAGAACCTTGCATGGCATAAGAAACTACAAATAGCTTTAATATTCGTTGGAGGGGTGAGTTTTTCAATAACCTTGATCTCGGCCCGATTGACCTCGATCCCTTTGCCCAAAATCTTATGGTCGAGGACAAATCTTTCTCGGACCATTAAGTGGCACTTCTCCTAATTGAGAGCTAAGTTAGTCTCCTCACAACGGACAAGCACACGCTCCAGATTTTGTAAACAATTTTTAAATGAATTACTGAAGACCGAGAAGTCATCCATGAAGACATTCATCACATCTTCTACCAACTCGTCAAAGATTGTCAACATACATCTCTGAAATGTAGCTGGCACAATGCATAAACCAAATGACATCCTTCTATAAGAGAAGGTGCCAAAGGGACAAGTGAAGGTGGTCTTCTCTTGGTTCTCGGGTGAAATACGGATCTTGAAGTATCCCGAGAGTCCGTCGAGAAGACCGTAGAAAGAATGATCGGATAGGCGTTTTAAGATTTGATCGATAAAAGGTAACAAAAATGGTATTTTCGGGTGGCATCGTTATGTTTTCGATAATCGATGAACATCCGACAACCCGTAATAGTAGGGGTTGGAATTAATTCATTATTTTCGTTGGCAACCACATTTACGCCGCCTTTCTTCGGCATGACTTGTACTGGGCTAACCCAAGTACTGTCGGAGATGGGATAGATCGATGATTCCTGCATCTAGAAGTTTGACCACCTCAGGCCTCGCGACTTCCTTCATATTCTGACTTAGTCGTCGTTGGGGCTACATAGTATTGCGGGAATTATCTTTTAAGAAGATCTTGTGGGTACAGAAAGAGGGGTTGATTCCCTTTATATAGGATTGCTACCCCGCAATTGCGTGGCGATGATTTCTTAGAACTAGAGCCAACTCAAACATTTCTGAGTCGCTCAAATTAGAGGAGATGATGACGGGCAGCTTAGAGTTGCTCTCTAAAAAGAGAGATTTTAGATGAGGGAGGGGGGTTGCTTCGACTCTAAGGTTGATGGTTCCTCATAAGAGGTTTTGATTTTTAGGGTTTCGATGTGTAGTGGTTCGAGACATGTGGGGTGAGAGACTTCTTCGCAGAAGAGCTCGGTGATGATGGGTTCATCTTATGATGAAGTTACCAACTTGGGTAGTGTAAAAATTTCATTTTCAAAAAATTCCTCTAGGTAAAAGCAAAAAATCATCATTTGCTAAGGTATTACGGGTCGATGAGCTTATACTAAAAGTGACTTCATCATCTCCGACCCGAAGGAGGAGCTTTCCATCACTTACATCAATAATTGTACGGGAGGTGGCATGGAAGGTGCAGCCAAGTATAAGGGGTGTTTCATCATCCTCTTCGTTGTCTAAAATAACAACATCCACCGGGAAGATGAATTTATCTACTTTAACAAGTACATCCTATACTATCCCTACCAGATACTTAACTGATCGATCAGCTAACTGAATACTCATGCGGGTGGGGTTTGGAAGTCCTAACCCTAGCTTTTTAAATAAGGAAAATGGCATGAGATTTATACTTGCTCTCAAATAAGCTAGTGTGTGTTTTACTAACCAATTACCAAATAGGCACGGGATGGAAAACCGTTCCGGGTCATTTACTTTCTGAGATAATTTGTTTAGTACAACCGCAGAGCATTCTGCATTAAGAGAAATATGCAAAATATCCTTAAGCTTTTTCTTATTGGAGAGAAACTCCTTGAGATATTTTTCATACTTCGACATTTGAGAGATAGCCTCACAGAACGGAACATTTATATGAATTTGTTTTAAAATATTTTAAAAAAAATTGTAACTTTTCTCAGCACGCTCATTTTTCAAATTAGACGGATAAGGTATATTGGAACTAGAGGCGTGAGGTGCAAACGCAATAGGTAAATTCGAAGCTAAAATAGGGGGAGGAGAAGGAAGAGAAGGAAGTACCATAGGTTCATCATTTTGGAGGGTTACCTCCTTTCCATTGCGGAGGGTGATTGCATTTGTGCTTTCTCTTTGGTTTTATTCAATATTTCTTGGCAAAGTCTGTTGTTGCCGCTCAGAAAACATCATTGCGAGCTGGCCTACTTGATTTTCCAAACTTTTAATTGACCCAATGATGTTCCTGATATTAGATTCATTTGTAGCAACATACTTGGTAAAGACCTCTTTAAGTGTAGAGGCCTTCGGTGGTTGTGATGGGAAACCGGGTAGATTTAAATTAAGGGAGGGCAGCTAGATTAAAAGAAGGATTTAGATTTTGAGGGCGTTGAACATTCCCTTTGTTGATCCATGAGAAATTTGGATGGTTCCTATAATCCACATTGTAGGTGTTATTATACAGAGCATTATTTGGGTTATAAGAATGCCTTGGCACATTTCCCATGAAGTCAACATGTTCTTCAAAATTAACATTATTACTATTTTCCCAAGGAGGAATGGTAGAGGAAGCAGTCATCTCCGCCACTTCCTTAGTTAGATGAAAAGCTTGGAGAGCTAGATTCGAAGTTGTGTCAATTTCAAAAATTCCTGCTGGCTTAACCGGCCGCATACAAGGCGCATTCCATTGATATGAGTTCATGGTCATTTCCTCAACAAGCTCTTGAGCGGCCTCAGGGGTCTTGTTATTTAACGTTCCTCCAGCGGCTATGTCGATCATTTGTCCTGTTTGGAAATTTAAACAATTGTAGAAAATTTGCACTTGTTGCCAAGTGGGAAGTGTGTGGTGCAGGCATCTACGTAATAGTTCTTTGAAGCGCTCTCATGTATCGTAGAGAGTCTCCAAGTCTATTTGCATATAGGATACAATATCAGTGCGTAATTTGGCGGTTTTGGCTGGCAGAAAGTAATTTGTAAGAAATTTTCCCACTAACTCAGCCCATGTAGTGATGAATCCTCTAGGAAGAGAACCTAGCCACTGCTTAGCCTTTGTCTGAAAGAGAAATAAAAAAGATGTAATCGAATGGCGTCATCTGTGACTCCATTGATTTTAAAAGTATTGCAGATCTCGAGAAAGTTAAAAAGGTGGCAATTTGGATCCTCGTCTGGGAGACCATCGAAGGTCACCGACTGCTGTATCATTTGTATAATGCTAGACTTGATCTCAAAATTATTGTTCACTACTGCGGGGAGGATAATACTTGATTGTGTACATTCTTGATTCGGTTGCGCAAAATAGGACATGGTCCTATGCTAGGCCTAGTCTGGGTTGGGCTGATTAAGATCCATTAATTCTGTGGCAGTGTCTATGATCGACTCTTCGATGCCTAAGCGTGATTCATGATCACGAAAACAAAGGCGATGCAAAATGGTGCGCTCTATCTCAGGATCAAAAGGAATATTCAAAAAGCTTTCTCGGGTCATACACTAAAAAAAGGAATGGGCAGAGAGAAAAAGGAAAAAAGCGATAAAATTAATAACTATCCTCTTTTAAAAATATCAAAACAAGCGTTCCCCGGCAACGACCCCAAAAACTTGATATAAAAAATTTTTGATTTGATTTATGCGAAGAATAAAAGAGGTTGAGGAAATAAGACGGAAATGATGTTGAAAATCTTCTCTGATTCTATATGCGATAAAGGCAAGTGTACCTTATCGTTTATAGTGTAGGATATTCAAGTTCAATATCAAGATCGTATTACCTATGGAGAATTGATAACTTATACTTTGATGAATTACTATTATCTTATCAAAAGATTTCTTGGTTTGTTTTATTTAACTAAAATAACACTAAATTTGGTTAAAACTTATGGATGAAAGATTTAGTACTCGATTTTGAATCACTTCGACATGAGTTAATCAAATTAAAATAACAACTAGATCTTAATAAAGTAAAATGCTACTTGACTATAGGGGTTCCCGAAGTTTGAACCTGCTCCTCTCGGAGAAGTGCCGAACTGAGTTTAGGAAGATCCGACCGAACTATCGTCTTGTATTTTGATGCCTAAAAACTTGCCTTAAGTAGTGAGCCCCACTATTGGATTTGACTCCAATCTGGGAGATTTACGTCATTCTCTCTCGAGTGGTGCATTCAATTGTCTTTACTCTTGAGTGATCAATTCAAACTATGAGCCTCTCAGCTAGCTAAGTATGAAAAACCTAAACAGAGACTATATATAGATAATATAGTCCACCTATATTTAAATCAAGAGTAAATCGAAGGCCAATATTTTAAAAAGTGAAAGAATGTTAAAACATCATAACTTGATCAACTCATCCTCAGATCATCGTGATTAAATACTAATGAGGATTAAGTTACTCATAATAATGTAAGAAATGTAAATCATGTTAAGAGTATGCATAATAAGAAAGAAAGAGGGAGAGAAAAGGAATAGTAAACTATTTTATTTATTATTGTAAAGAAGTTACCAAAAGTACCAAAAGACATTGCAAAGAGGGTTTGCAAGAAGATTACAAGTACGATAAAAAAGATTGCAAGAACATTAAGAAATGAAAACATCAGGCTAAAAAACTCTGAAAATAAACTCCTAACAGATCTTTAGAGGGCTCAGATCTGCTCCCAAAATACTTGAGGATTGCTGGTTTTTATAGAATTTTTTTGGAAGTACGCACCCATGACTGGGGGGAGTGTAAGGTTTGTTGACTTCTACTGCTGGAAATACGGCTGGATGGCTACTGGCTTGGGAGTTGGGGTACACGCCCCAGTGACACGCCCGTGTAGGGGGGGGGGGGCGTCAGTTGCGGCATGACGGTGAAGCGTGGAAAAGTCGTGCTGCGGTGCATTTTCAAAACTTGGCCGGACTCACCCCAGGGATATGCCCATGTAGGGTGGGCGTGTCAGTTGTGGTGTGACTGTGAAGAGCGAAAAATTTGCGTTGCGGTGCATTTTTGGAACTTGGCAGGATATGCCCTCGGGACACACCCGTGTAAGGAGTACATGCCCGTGACCCAAGGGCGTGTAAGGTGGATTTTTTTGGCAACAAACTTCTGACTGTTGCTTCATTCCAATTAGGCTGCATGCCCAATGTACACGCCCGTGACCTGGGGTACACACCCGTGACCTGGGATATAAAAATTGGAAAATGACCAAAAAATGTCACAATCCTGAAAAACAGAAAATAAATTAAGTTAGAATAATTGTTATAAAAAAACTAATTATAGGCTCAAAATTCATATAATATATAATTTTAAACAAGAAAAGGGATAGATTTACCAAAGTAATTTAAACTAAATTAAGTATCATCAGCTACCCAGTCAGATGATCCAAATCTGTGCTTGTGTCTATATGGTCGATCTGAGCCGATTTCATATAACATTTACTTTTTGAGTTGTATTTTACACCTGATCGGCCCAAACAGTATGAGGCATCCAATTTAGTTGCTTATTGTTGGGTACATTGGAAAATATGTACCATATTTGGAGAAGCCTCACCTAACTCAATGATATGGATCAAGTTGTATTTGATGTTGTGTTGAGTTATCATGTGCAGGTTAAGTAAATGGAAGGAAAATTTTCTAAGTACAAGTGTTGACACTTGGGAATGGCTGTGTCGACACCAAGGGCCAGATTGTGTCAACACCCAGAATTTATGTCGACACACAGAAAATCTGTCGACAACGCTGTGTCGACACCAAGGGCCAGATTGTGTCGACACCCAGAATTTATGTCGACACACAGAATATCTGTCGACAACGCTGTGTCGACACCAAGGGCCAGATTGTGTCGACATCATCAGGATTTGTGTCGACACACAGAGAAGCTGTCGACACATTCCAGAATTCTGTCGACAACGACTGTATCGACACACAGAACTTGTGTCAACACACACCAGAATTCTGTCGACACCAACTTTGTCAAGACAAGGAGTGTTTGTGTCGACACCCAGGACTTGTGTTGACACATTCCACATAAACTATGTCGAGAAGTAAAAGTGAAGCTGTGTCGACATCATCAAGACTTGTGTCGACACATGAACTATGTGTGTCGACACATGTGAAGCATTCACTCGACATTCTCTGCTGCTGACTCAAATTCCAATGAAGGTTGAAGTAATACAACTGGAGACTTGACAGCTATCATTACTGACATTGCTGTCACATCTATCAGAGGTGTCAGAAGACCCTTTGGAATCAGAACTGTCGGTAACCATGGATGACGCCTATATATAGATATGCTCTCTCAACAATAAACAGCGAATCAATTATCAATTGTGAAGAAGTGATCGTGAACACGATCAGTGAATAAAGAATAATCTTTGAAGCATTGAGGATCCAGAAGAAGAGAAAGTAGAAACAGTCGACAGATTGTAGAGAGAGAATAACAAGAAGGAGAGAAGTCCTCATCCAGTGAAGGCAGATCCTGAACAGTCTGCCAGAAGAATTTAGATCAATTATGAAGAAGAATTCAGATTAATTTCTGAAGGAAGCAGATTGAAGATCAACTCGAACACCAAGAAGATCAACCTTACTTTGTTCAGATTTAGGAAGCTTTGAAGAAGCTAAGATAGGTTGATCCTTAAGTAATTAGTTCTATCAAGAACTGATCAAGAAGCCTTCAACCAATTCTTTCTCCATTTGGTTGAAGATATTATTATCTTTTCATCAATAACTTTTGTAGGATCTGTAATAGATCTGAGTGTAGGAGATTTTCTTCTCTGAGTTGAAAGCCTAAATTACAAAGGCTGAGGTAGGGCTGATTGCCTGAGGTAGGGGAATCTATTCCTTGAGTTGTAGGCCTGTGAAAGAGGCTGAGGTAGGGATTTTCCCTGAGTTGTAGGAGTGGGGTGTCACTCTGAGTTGTAGTCCTATGGAGGAGGCTGAGGTAGGGCTTGTACCCGAGTTATAGGAGTGTGGATTCACAATGAGTTGTAGGAACCAGTCTTGGTTCTGAGCTGTAAGATCTGCGAATCTGAGAAGAAAGAAGGAAGTTAGGCCGAATCTAGTACACTGCTAGATAGGCGAAGGGGGAAAGTGGATGTACCCATCATTTGGGGAACCATTATAAATCTGGTGTCCAATCTGTGGAATGTTGTGTGTATGTGAATGTCGTGCTGTGTTTTCTGCTGAATAAAGTGCTAAACTAGATAGATTTGTCTGCCTAAGTTAGAAAAAGAATTGAACCTATTCACCCCCTCTCTAGGTGTTTAGAACATCTTGAAACAAATTCTTTCAAGTGTTATCTGAGCGAGGTTACTCAAAGAATAGACTTAACATTCTTAGTAGATCTCCAAGGCAGAAATCTATTAGGCAAAATGGGTTCCATTGAGAATAATAAGGAGTTTGGTTCCATGAAGTTACCTATATGCAGGAAAGAGATTTTTGGCATATGGAAAGAAAGAGTTAGTCTGTTTATGGAAGCTTCAGATCCAAGAATCTATATGACAGTCAAAGAAGGACCATTCATCCCAATGAAAGTCTCAGTTATTGATGCAAATCTTAGGACACCAAAGTAGTATTCTGAAATGACAAAGGATGAGATCATCTTGTCTACTATGGATAAGAGAGCACAAAATATAATAGTTAGTGCTATAGATGATTCCACATTCCAAAATTTGATTCACTGCAAGACCTCCAAAGAAATTTGGGACATCCTGATTGTCTACATGGAGGGTTCAGAAGAAGTGAGAGAAGACAGAAAGTCTATGATGAATCAGGAGTATGAAAGTTTTAAGCAATCTAAAACAGACAGCATAACTGAATGTTATAAGAAGTTCTTCAGAATAGTTAATGAATTGATGTCATATGGAAGAGTATTCAACATATATGAGTTAAATGATAAATTTTTGAGATCATTAACTAATGACTGGGACAACAAGATATGTGTCATTAGGGAAGTGGCCAGACTAGCAAAAATCTCACCTCCTACATTACTTGGCAAACTTCTTTCATATGAGATGCAGCTGATGGTCAGAAAGTAGGAGGAGAAAAGTAATAAAGTTGATTACATAGATAAGTTAGTGGCTTTCAAGACTGAAGCCATAAGAAAGGACAGGAGGATGTCTCTATCTCCTCCTAGAAAAGCTGCAGAAGTAGTTTCAGAAAGTTCTGACAGTCACACATCAGATAGTCCAAATTTTGATGAAGACTTAGCTGCTTTCTCAAAACAATTTCAAAGGTTCTTGAAGAAGAAACAGTGGAGATCCAAGTCATCCTCCTCACAATCCAAGGACGATTACTATCAGAAAAAGAAATCCTCTAGGAAGGACAGGTATGGCTCTAAACTTAGTAAATTATCTTCAACTAAGATTGTTTGCTATTATTGCAACAGGCCTGGACATATGGTAGTTGATTGTCCTGACAAAAGAAAAGAATATAATGACAAGAAGAAACTAAAAAACAAGGGCAAGAAGGAGAAATCCATTGTTGCTAAGAAGCAAAAAAGCTGGTCAGATTCTTCATCATCAGATTCTGAGGCTGAAGCTGAAGTTGAAGCATACATAGGACTGTTGGCAACTGAAGAGGATGCAGAAGAGGCTGAGTTCTTGAAATTGCTGCACTCAGTAAATGGAATTGAAGAACATTTTTGTAAAGGGCTGATGTCATTGACAGAAGAAGATCAGTGTCAGGATCAGCCTGGTCCTAGTAAGGTAAATTAATTTTATTTGCTGCAGGAGGGTCCAAGTTGACATACCCCTATATGGTACTTGGACAGTGGATGTTCCAGGCACATGATTGGAATAAGAAGAATGTTAAAGGACTATACTCCCATAGAGAGTGGACCCAAAGTGATCTTTTATCGATCAGAAAAAGGGATCATTAAAGGGTTTGATAATATTTATACTAATTCTATAACAATCAGTCAAGTGGCTTATGTAAAAGTTTTGAAACATAACTTGATAAGTATAAGTCAGCTGAGTGATCTTGGGTATGACACTTCATTTATTAAGAATGGGTGTCAGATTAAAAGGACAAGTGATCAGAAGGTGATCCTATCTGGTTATAGAAAAGGGAATGTTTATTGTTTAAATTTTGATTATGAAAACATGAATTCTCCTGTATGTTTAGTTGCAGATGAGAAAGCATCTCAGTGTGTCCAATGACACAAGAGGCTAGCTCATCTGAACTATAAAACTATAGGCCAACTCTATAGTTTTGAGTTAGTGAGGAATGGTCCTCAGTTTAAGTGCATAAAAAAGGGTATATGTTCAGCTTGTCAAAAAGGCAAGCAGTCCAAATCCTCTTTTCATAGTCTTGATACCAAAAACTCTGTGAGGTGTTTGTACATATTGCATATGGATGTATTTGGTCCTATGCCAGTTCATAGTCTAGGCAGGAAAGTCTATACTTTTGTGATAGTAGATGACTATTCTAGATTTACATGGGTTTTCTTTTTGAGATAGAAATCTGAAACCCCTACTGTCTTTCATAACTTTGTTAAACAAATTCAAAATGAACTTAACAATTAAGAAGTCAAAATCAGAAGTGACCACGGAACCGAATTTCAGTCTGAATGTATGACAAGGTTTTGTGAAGAACTAGGGATTCATCAGGAATTCTCCTCACCTAGAACACCTCAACAAAATGGAATTGCTGAAAGAAAGAATAGAACTCTTATTGAGGCTGGTAGAACTCTACTAAGTGACACTTCTCTCCAAGAATATTTCTGGGCTGAGGCAATAAATACTGCGTGTCATGTTCTCAATAGAGCATCCATAACTAAGAACCACAAAAAGACACCCTATGAGATTATGAAGGGCAGAAAACCAAACATATCCTACTTTAGGATCTTTGGTAGCAGGTGTTATGTACTTAACACTGGCAAGTCTCACCTAACTAAGTTTGCTGCCAAATCCCAGGATGGGATATTTGTTGGGTACAACAATAATAGTAAGGCATATAGGGTCTACAACTTGACTACACAAGTTGTAGAAGAATCTGTTCATGTAGTGTTTGATGAATCTGGGATAATTAACTATGAGTTGTCTAGCAATTCTTGTAGCTCAACAAGTTTAAAAGAAAAGTTGGACATGCTGACGATTAATGAAGACCAAACTGCAAGGCAGGATGAGAAAAATGATGGTTGTTGTCCAGGGGGAGTACAAGGTCCACAAGTTGACTTTGAAGACAATGAAGTTCAGCATGGTGGAGAAATTGAAGAAGTTCAAATTGCTGATAGAATGGCTCCAGCAATAAGGAATCTAAAGGATCATCCAGCACACCAAATTATTGGTGATCCCAGACATGGTGTGCAAACCAGAAGCAAACATATGAACACAGTGCTTTGCTCAAGTTTCCTGTCATAGATGGAACCAATGAGATTTGAAGAAGCCATACAAGACTCCAACTGTATTGATGCAATGCATGAGGAGCTGAATCAATTCAGAAGGTGTAAAGTATGGGAGCTGGTTCCAAAACCAAGGGATCATAATATTATTGAGACAAAGTGGATCTAAAGGAACAAAGTAGATGAAAATGGCATCATAGTGAAGAACAAAGCAAGACTGGTTGCCAAAGGTTATAGACAGGAAGAGGGCATTGACTTTGATAAGACATTTTCCCCAGTGGAAAGGTTGGAAGCAAAAAGGCTATTCCTTTCCTTTGTCGCTTTCCAAGGATTCAAAGTATACCAAATGGATGTTAATCAGCATTCCTAAATGGTAATTTGAAAGAAGAAGTCTATGTTGGACAACCTCAGGTTTTATTGATCCATAATATCCTGATTATGTTTATAGGCTTAAGAAAGCCTTATATGGTTTGAAACAAGCCCCTAGGGCTTGGTATGAAACATTGTCTACCTTCCTCATTTAGAATAAAATTTGAAGGGGGAAAATAGACAAGACTCTATTCCTTAGGGAGTCAAAGGGCAAGATGATTCTAGTCAAGATTTATGTTGATGACATAATCTTTGGATCTACAGAAAACAACCTTTGTAGGAAGTTTGCAAAACTTATGTAAGGGAAGTTTGAGATGAGCAGTATGAGTGAGCTGAAATTCTTCTTGGGACTCCAAGTAAGACAGACTGCTGATGGCTTGTCCATATCACAGTCTAAGTTCACCAAGGAGTTAATTAAGAAATATGGTGTGGAGTCATCCACCACCACGAGAACTCCAAGGGGGACAAGTATGCCTTTAGGCAAAGATGATGCAGGAAAACCTATAGATGAGTCTTTGTATAGAGGGATAATTGGCTCCCTTCTATACTTAACTGCCAGTAGACCAGACATTATGTATGCTACATGTGTCTGTGCTAGGTACCAAGCAAGCCCTAAAGAATCTCATTATACTGCAGTTAAAAGAATTTTGAGATATCTTAAGAGCACACTAATCTTGGTCTTTGGTACCCTAAGAATAGAGACTTTCTACTGACTGGTTTTTTAGATGCAGACTTTGCAGGTTGCAAAGAAGATAGAAAGAGCAGCACTGGCACATGTCAGTTTCTAGGTGGTAGATTGGTGTCATGGAGCAGTAAGAAACAGACAAGTGTGGCAATTTCCACTGCAGAGTCTGAGTATGTTGCTGCAGGCAGCTGCTATGCTCAGCTTTTATGGATTCAACATCAACTTGAAGACTATGGTCTCAAGGTAAGTAGAACTCCAATATTTTGTGATTCTATAAGTGTTATTTCTATTGCTAAAAGTCCTGTATCACATAGCAGAACAAAGCATATAGAAATTACATTTCACTTCATTAGAGAGCATGTTGAAAAAGAAAATATTTGTTTGGAATTTGTCACCACAAATAATCAAATTGCTGACATGTGTACTAAACCACTAAATGAAACTAAATTCAATTATTTCAAAATTGAATTAGGCATGTTAAACCTAGAGTAACTTGGTAAATCTGACTAAGTAATTCAATTTCGACATATAGTAGCTTGTGTCGACACATAAGGAAAGTTGTGTCGATACAACAAAATATTGGTGAGATAGTGGTGTCGACACTCAGAGTTTGGTGTCGACATATAGAAGTTTAATAATTTAGATAGTAGTGACGACACATACAGTCGTCTGTGTCAACACGTAGATATTAGAGTCGACTATTAAGAAGTCTGTGTCGACACATCGCAAAATGTGTCGACACATAGTGTTGTCTGACTCTGTCGAGACATTAGAAGTCTATGTCGACACAATCTCTACAGTGTCAACACATTAAGTATTTATTACCTGACCTTCTGTGTTGACAAACATATAAATAGGCCACAGAACAACTTTGTCGACTACGCTCTCATCATTTTCGAGACCAAATCTTTGAGTCGACAAACCTTCATCTCTCTTCTCCTCAAATTTCTCGTCACCAATGGTGCCAAAGTTGGAGAACAACATCAACGAAGGCTATGAATTAGTTCACAATGCTTTTGAGAGTGCTGCGACTGAAATCAGAGATGTGATAACCCTAATCAAAGAAAGTGGTTTGGAATATCTAGTTTTAGAACCTACCAAGATCTAGAAGATGGAGGTTCTTGAATTCTATACAAAAGCAACCATGGATTCAACTGGATTGAAGATTAGGTTATTAATTCAACGAAACAAGGTGAAACTTACCCAGCAGCGTCTGAGGAAGACACTACAGTTGCCCAGGACTCAGGAAGATGATGAAGTCACATCTTCAATGACAAAAGAAGCTCTTTAATGGTGTGGACTGGATCCCACCACTAAGATTGAATCATCAATGCAGAGGAAGGGGATGAACTCCCAAGGAAAGTTTCTTTCAGAGATTATGGGAAAAGTAATTCTCTGCAAAATAGGAGGACATGATAGGATCTCAGCATATATGTTCAGCTTAATGACCAGAGTTATTTTCAGAATAATAACTAACTGGTCTGCTGTGATCTTTGACAAGATCAAGGAAAGTTTGAAGAAACCTAATCTAGGAAGAATAATGAGTCTGTATCTGGCAATAAATATTCCTGAAGTGATGAACCACACAACATGATCTAGAATAAACCACATGAGAAGGATGAATATAAAAATACTATCCAAGTGGGAAAGAGTTCTGACAAAGGATGGTTCTACACCACAGAAACAACCACACCTGAAAAAGAAAAAGACAACCCCCAAGAAACCTGAATCTTCTAGTGATTCTGAAGAATAAGTGATCTTCAGTTCAGATGAAGAACAATAAGAATCTGCAAGGAAATCATCTGCACCTAAGAATGTAGATGATAGTTAGATGTAGGGGGAGCATATTCCAGAAAGTACCATCCAACTAGATAAAGTTCAGGTTGTGCTTCATCTAGGGGGAGCCAATGAGCTTTCTCCAGCTCAACAAGAGGCCTTGCCTCCAGAAGTTGCTCATGAGAAAGTGCAAGCTGCATTAGAGAGTGAAATAACCACTCAAACTATTCTTGAGGTAATAGATGATATTAATCAAACTACACTAGATACTAGGCCAGATACACTAACTGTGCTTCTAACTGATGTTGAACAGACACAACATGACAGCATCCCTGCATAGGATATATCAATGGATGATACATCTACATTAGATGATGCTCCATTAACTGTACAAGATACAGATGTTCCTCCAGTTCAACTACAACAAGAATTCACTCTTGAGGAATTGTTTCCTGACTTACAAGAAGTAAGGTCTGAGGAAGTAGTGCCAAGGACTGAGGGGAAGGAGCCAGGGACTAAGTGGCAGTTGCGAAGGACTGACAAGGAGCTGCCCTCTAGTCCAAAGGACACAGTGAACCTTGAAAGTTCTTCTGAATCTGATGGAGAAGCCCTCAGAGTAAAGAAGAGAAAACTGATGGTTTATAGAAAGAAAAGCTCAAGCTATAAGAAAGCTTTATAGACTGCCCCACAACCCTCAGTTCCAATAGTTGACTTCAGTTCACTGTTGGTTGCTCTGCAATTTAAAATGGATGAGCAAAGACAAGCTCTTGAAAAATATGTGGATGAAAGCCATAAGGAACTCCAGTTCACCTTGGCTCAAGATATTAAATCAATAAGATTTGAAGTCAATCAGTATAAGAAGGAGATGACAGATTGCTTTCATAAAGGAGGTAATGTTGTAGTTTATCTGGCCAAACAGCAACAAGAGGCTAGGACTCAAATTGATGACATAGTAATTAAGCAAGGATATGTTCTGGAAAATCAGCTCAGGATGTATGATAATCTTACTGAATCACATAATGTGAATGTTACTGAGTTAAAGAATACTGCAACTGCATTAACTGAGGAAAATGCTAAAGAGAAGTCTGAGTTTGATCAACAACTTCAAGAACAATTGGCTGTTGTTCAAACAACTATACAAGCCTCACAGAAACTCCTCTATGATCAACTACAGAAATTCAGATCTTTTTATAAGGAAGGCACCAATTATCTGGCTGAACAAGTAAGATTTCAGAAAGATGACTTAAGAGATCATATTGAGAGAGAAGTCCTAAAGGGGGAGAGGTTGTTAGTCAATGCTAGCTCAGAGCATGCTAAATGGATAACAAATGCTGTTAGAGCAACTCTTGGATATCCTCCTTTGTGTGATGATGATAATATAACTGAGTCAGGAATTCCAGCTACATGAATTGAAGGGGGTCAGCAGGAGGTAGGTCAAATCATATACCCCCTTCTAACTTTGAGGGAATTCAACAACTGGTTCACCAGATGTATAGCCCTCCAGAGGCTACTAAGAATGCTATAATTGGGAAAGTGGAAATGTCAGAGGCAGCACTAAATTAAGAGCAAGAAGCTCAACTCTCAAAGAAAAGGTTTAGAGAGCAGGCTGAACTGAAGTCTGATTTTGAAAGATGGAGTCCCACCTCCAGAAATATAATACTCACTGCCTGACAAGCTGTCAAATACAAAATGCATGATAGAGGCAAGTGGTATTCTGAACTTGAGTTGAACAAATATCTACAGAGACAAGATGTTATACATCAGTTCAGAAGGGATCACAAGGCTGGGAAAATATCTGCTATAGCTGTGGAGACCGATAAATACTTTCCCAAGCCTTAGTACTATTTTGAAAGACAAAAAGTTAAGGCTGAAGAACTTAAGAAGAAGGATCTCAAATGCAAGAAGCTAGCTGAAGATACTGAAGCTCTAGTACAAGCAAGGGTCCAGTCTGGCAAAGGCATAGTGATCAAGGAGCCTGATCAGCCCTAGGATAGATTAATTAGATTTTAGAACATTGTAATCTTCAGTTTTAAGATCTATGTAATCTATTGTTAACAAATCTTTTTTGATGTTTAAACAAAACAATAATTCATGCTTATTATGTTTGTATCATATTCTGTGATGATATAATATACTTGTTTTGTTTATATGTTACCCTGTCATTGAATGCTTTTATACATCATAATGTTTATTTTATTATAAGTGATGTATATCTTTGACTAAGGGTTATGACTTCTCCAAATAGGGGGAGATTGTTGGGTACATTGGAAAATGTGTACCAGATTTGGAGAATCCTCACCTAACTCAATGATATGCATCAAGTTATATTTGATGTTGTGTTGAGTTATCATGTGCAGGTTAAGTAAATAGAAGGAAAATTTTCTAAGTACAAGTGTCGACACTTGGGAATGACAGTGTCTACACCAAGGGCCAGATTGTGTCAACACCCAAAATTTGTGTTGACACACAAAAAATCTGTCGACAATGCTGTGTCAACACCAAGTGCCAGATTGTGTTGACACCCAGAATTTGTGTCGACACATAGAAACTCTGTCGACAACGCTGTGTCGACACTGTTGATGCACGAAAACACAAGGGGGGTCGAGCACAACCAGCTAACGGTTCGAACACCGGGGAATAGGGAGACTGCGAGTAGAGATCTACTAAGCGGATGAGGGCGGGAAGAAGAGCAGGGTCGTGAACCACAGCAACAACAGACTTCGCCCGTCGCGGCCTGAATGCCTCTCTTGCGATGGGCTTTCCCTTGATTGAAAAAGGATTGGGTTACAAGTGAAAGGAAAAGTTGAAGAAGAGCAGAGCGAGGGGGAGTCCGCAAGGCGCAAGATTCAAGTCCGTAACCTGTAACAAGTAGGCTCCTGGGTCTGAGTCAGCGTGCCTTGGGTGCACCACCTCCCCCCTATTTATAGGATAGGGGGCCTGCCCAAATGGGCAGGGCTAAAATAACCGGCTGCCCGGGGTATAGGAGAACCGGGCAGCGGTGACGGGAAGCAAAAAGAAAGAACACGCCAGTCCGCGCAGAAGGGGAGGACTGGGCTCGCGGACTAGGGCTTCCACTGCTGCTGGGCGCGCCCGCTGGAGGACGGCGGCCTAGGCGGACGAGACACTGCGTCCGCCGCTGTAGAGAACCTGATACCCCAAGCGCTGGCGGACTGAGCGGACAGGTCCTTGCATCCGCTGCTGGGGTACAATCCTTGTTCGATTGGTGATATTGCTGGACTGGCCGGACTGACAAATCGCGTCCGCGCCTGCTGAAAGGGGGGCTTTGGAATCTTGTAGTATATTGCGGACTGAGGGGTTAACATAATCCCCGCACATTTTTAAGTTTCCAGAAAACATTGAAAATGTTTTCTTAACCGCCGAGTCCACAAGCCTCGAAAACGCCGCCAACGCTATAAATATCGCTGGAAGCCCTGGAACTGTTGAGATTCTCGATTGACACAGGGCGATATTCACCACTTGCGGTCTCTAATTTCCAGTCCGGCAGGGCTAGGCTTGGAGCTTTCTTCTCTAGTCTCACTGCAAAGGGCGACCCCACACTGTCGACACCTATGAAGACCAAGAAGATTGTAAAGAGGTCGACAAGAAAAGATCCTGTCCGCCCCACAGGAGAGAGTTCCCATAGCCAGAAGCCTACGGAGAAAGAAGTCCGCCATGCCGATGTATCTGCTCGAGGGGATGCCGCAGTCGACGCCGAACCATTGAGAAGTGAGAAGATGTTGACCTTGTCGTACTCCGCCCCTTCTCAGAAAACCGCAACCTCGGCGGACACTGCTGGAGAACACCTTGGGGCCGACGTATCTTCTCCCCATGCTCAGGTTCCTATTGTTAACCTGGATGAAGATGATAGGCGGACTGAGGAAGAGGACGATGCACCCTCCAAGGCATTGACTGCTGTGAATCCTGAACCTGTCCGCGGAAACCAGCCCGATTTTGGGGGGTTCGCCGCGGATTCTGCTGAGAAGACTGCTAAGAGGAAGAAGAGGAAGAGGGACGGGGCGACCGTCGCCGAGCGGGTTGAGAAGAAGCTGCGCGCAATGAAGGAGAAGAACGTCTCCAAGCGGACTGGGGATGTGGACTTACAATACAGGCCACGCGACAAAGAAGTTCCAGACAGCGATCTGGTTACTCCGGAGGCCCAAATCCCGTGAGATAATTCCCTCTCAACGGTCAGTCTATCCACGGATGAGATATTTGATTCCATAGACGTCGATCGACTAGATTTAATCAACGAATCCTTGCTGGTTGTACTGCAGCAATCTGAGGCGGAGACTACTGGAAATAAGGGTGACGAACTCCCTTCCTTGTCCGCTGCGGAGGAAGAGGAGAGAGAGAGGCTGAAAGAGAAGATAGAAGAGCAAAAGAAACAAATTGTTGCTCATGTTGCTGCGGTCGGGGCAGCCTCAAAGCAGGTCACGGCGGATAAAGCCGCTGAAGATCTGCGGATTGCTGCGGAGCTGCTGCGGTCAGGTAAACTTCAGCCGGTGCCTAAATACTTTAAACGTCAATGGCTTTATAGGTCGCCGCCGCGGACGTCAAGACCAATCAAAATCATCACCGAGACGGACAATATCGTGGTCTCAACAAGTGCGGCTGCCGAGAAAAGAGCAAAGGTTCACCGCGAATGGAGGAAGCGGTTAAGCGCCTTTGACCCGGAGCGGGCAAGGCAGCCAATCATCTTCGATAGTCAGCAACTCGCTGCTGCTATGTTTAAAAGTGATCTTTCATCCTTTCTTTGCGTCCACCGCAAACTGCATTTGAATGTGAAGTTGAATTTGTTTGTTGCAGGTAGAAAGTCGCCGCCAGGCTCCATCGAGAGCGGCGAGATCGCGGTCATGCCAAATACCGGTGCCGACGCGGTCTCGCATGTGGAACCCGCGGGGGATGAGCCGCCCAGCCTGAATATGATTAAAGAGTTAGAGAAGAAAATTGAAGCTGAAATGCAGTGTGTCAAAGCGGAGTTATAGAAAGCAGAGGAGCGCGAGAGGACGTCCGCGGCGCGTGAGAAAGCATCCGCGGAACGCGAGAGGGCCCTAAAAGACCAGATCGCCAGCATCTCACGGGCGCTGGAGAGGTCTGAAAGGGAGAAGAAGAGGCTCGCAGATGACGTCCGATTCTACAAAGGCAAGCACTTGGCGTCAGTGCGTGAAGTAAAGGAAAAGCGGACTGCTGAGGTCGCCGAGAAGAGGCCGCGAGCGCCAGATCGCGCTCCTCCGGAGATCGCTGCACCGGCAGGTGTCCAATAGCCCGCGGATGAGGAGCAGAGGCCGGCGGCGGAGCCGATGGTGCCTCTCAGCCGGGTTGATCGGGAGGCTGTTCACATGCACCGGACCATAAATGTCATTCATCATCATGTCTGCCGTGTGTACAACGAGATTCTACAGATAAGCGATCAAGCAGCTCATCTATGCAGAGACAAGGCTGAAAGGCCAGCGCGGACCGATAACAGGGACCGCTGAGTCCGCAATACGAGCTTTTATTTGTTTAACTGTACACTTGTTTGTATAACTGTGCTTCGAACAATGCTCTGTAAACTGAACTCTATTTGATCTGTGCAGACTCAGATTATATATCCGCAATTTATGTAGCTTAATCCTTGTGGCGAATTGTGCGGACTAATGTTGTGTCAGCTTATCGTTTTTAACCTGCATGTGGGAAAATACTGTGAACTAAGAGTATTGAAAATGTATCCGCTCCTGACCTGCCGGGAGAAAAAGCGCGATCTGTGCGGACAACAAGTTGTGCCGGCCACAACTTTTTGCTTTGAATTTTTCTTGGCATGTGAATGTGTTTGTATCCGCGTTATTGTTTGGCTGTGCTTTTTATTGTTTGCGGACTGTGTGGATTGGAATTGCGAGCTCTGCAGCCTGGCCAAAAACCTGTCAGACTCTTTAGCTATAAATAGGGCCTTCAGCCTTCTCTTATGCAGGAAACAGCTGAAGTAAAAGGAACCCTGCGGCCTGCAAAATGGTGTCCGCGCGGACTGATGCTGCTGTCGCCTTCCACTCTGCTGATCATCAGAAATGCACATTGACAGAGGCCGACCTGGATGCCTTTGTCGAAAAAATGATGGCGAACTCGAATATCCTTGTCCGCCTTCCCGCTCATCAAGAAAGATTGAACTTCTCAACCGCGACCCAGATCGCCATTCCAGTGGACCATTTCGACAGCGGATTCAAGTTTCTGCTTCTATGGGAACTCGCTGCCATTTTTGAGCACTATGGAATGGTTCCTGGCCAGCTCGCGCCGAATACACTCGCTGTGATCTGCAGCTTTGTCTCTTACTTGCGATCTGAAAAGATTGCTTTCTCAATGAATATCTTCCGTAAGATATTCTCTGTCCGCTCTATCACCGCTTCCGGAGGCCGCCCCTACAAGGGGGTGATATAATTCTACTGCAGGGGCATGAAGGTTATGGGCCTTCCCAACAAAATCCACAACTGGACCTCTAGGTTCCTGATCTTTGAGGGCGACCTAGGGTTCGCGCACACCTATCCGCAGGTGCGCGCGGACTCCGCCTTCAAAAGTGTGCAGCTGGATGGCCTGGAGTTCGCCATTGTCGATTTCCTGGCCAATGCTAGGCTCAACATCGAGCATTATATTCTGCTGTTGGAGAGCTTGGCGGACGTCATGCCTGAAGAGAGTAAGTGGCTTCCGAACTCAGCTTTTGCATCCGCCGCAACCTTGGTGTTTAACTCATTTGTTTTTTGCAGCGACCTTGGCGGTACCCGCCAACTTGCCGCAGACGCCTAGCGGCTTCGTCCCTACACAAAAAGAGAAGAAAGAAGCAGTCGCAAGAAAGAGGAAGGAGGAATGGGATCCCGCAGCGGACTACTCTTCCTCCGAAAGCTTCACCATGAGTGGCTTCGGCATCAGCCAGAAGGATCTTAGGGGGAACCCTATGATCCACTAGCACAGCAAGAACAACCACGTCCGCTTATCCACCGCGCTTCCTTCGTGGAAGCGTCCGCGGATAACACTCCACGCCCACATTGCGATCTCTGCGCTTTACGGAAAGCGCAACTTGAGCGACCTTAAGAAGGTGCCCGCCACCGACCTCCCTCTGCTAGCCTCTTAGGCTTCTGCGAACAGCGCGGTGACAAACCACTATGTTTCCACTCTGGCCAGAGACCTGTTGAGGCAGAACGAACAACTTCAAAAGGATAATAAAGTGAAAGTCCACATAGTGTCAACTATCTTCACCTATAGGGGGGGGGGGGGGAATAGGTGACGTGCAGCGTTTTTGCGGAATTTAAGAATGTACCTGCACAATAAAAATAAACAGCACATCACACAGAATACACAAGCAATTTATAGTGGTTCCCCGACTTGGGTACATCCACTTTCCCCCTTCGACCTATCTCCCACCAAGGGACGACTCGGTCTCTTCTCCAATCAGGATTGAAATCCAATCCCTGCACTATCGGAAGGAACCCTTCCACACGTAGGAGTCAACACTCCCACAAACAGGGTTGCACCCAACCCTTACAACTAGGAACCAACGTTCCTTTACTACAAAAAGTAAAACTAGAATGTACAAGAGATACAAACTACGTTTGGAGACTAAGGTGTTCCTCTTCGCTAGACGACGTGTTCTTGAAGTCTACGAAGAGTCTACAACCCTAGATCTCTCTTGGAGTGAATCTCCCCGGAACCGGCGGCGGCAAGGAGGGCGGCGTCTAGGTTCACGGGATCGGCAGCAACAACAATGTGCGGCTGCTGTTCTTTAGAGATCCAAACTTCATAGCGAAGCTATCTAGGTCTACCAACGGTCACACTAGGATCAATCGTCTCGATCGATTAGGATGGGGAAGATTTTCCCGATCTACAAATCGAGAGACAAGAGATCTCCGGTTAGACACAAGAGACGCTGAGCTTAGCTAGGCTTCTGTCGCAGGAGGATCTGGGCGAAACCACGATCAACTGGCGAACAACTTGGCACAAGCGGCGGCGGCGGCGGAGCGGAAACGGCGATCTAGGTCACGTCGCGAGTCGCGTATATCTTTTCTTCTTCGCTGCTGTTACTGTTCAAACATACCCGTGTATTTATACACATGTATACTCCTAAATGACCGTTGTGGGTCCCACTTGAAGGAAACCCTAGTTCCGGTTCAACATAGTCCAGCGGCAGAATCCGGTCCAGCAGCTTCCAGAGAAAACGCTAAGTAAAATTCGTCGAGAATCGCAGGTGATTCTCGACGAATCGACGAGAATCAGTTAGTGATTTTCGACGATTCGTCGATAATCACTAGTGATTCTCGTCGAATCTTACTTGGCACCGTTTTGAGGTAGCCGGATAGAGTCGGCGAGAATCACTAATGATTCTCGACGATTCGGCGAGAATCACTTGGTGATTCTCGCCGAATCGGCGAGAATCACTTGGTGATTCTCGCTGAATCGGCGAGAATCACTTGGTGGTTCTCGTCGAATTGTACTTGGACGAATTTTCGTCTTTCCAACCAAGAGATGCTCCTTGACCCATCCTTGCTCCTTGTCTTATCTTGTATAAACACGGCCCTGTACTTGAAAGTAAGTGCACTCCAATAGAGAGAGTACACGTAGGCCAACACACTGATCTGCTCAGTGAGGGATTACGTCGTGCAGACCCGTGTATATTGACCTAATGCACCCTGACATTGGTGTGCACTTAGCGTCGAATAACTGCAAGTACAACTTAAGAGGTTTCATCAAATACATTGTGAATTCATCTTAGCTTGACAGGTGGCTTCCTCAAATCCAGGTATTTGTGGATACAATACCCAACAATCTCCCCCTATTTGACGAAGCCAAAACCCTACTAGCTAAGATGAATAACACCAACCAGATAATATAAACAACATTCAGAATTTAAATATGCAGCACAAGAGAATATAAGCAAATAGATCAAGACTTGAGTCATTCACAAATTCAAATACATATACAAATATATATATATATATATATATATATATATATATATATATATATATATATATATATATATATATATATATATCTCAAAATTGTTCATATAATAACAATAAGCATTAATTGTTCTTAAGAGAGAATGACAAGCTATAAATTGTTGACTATTTTTCCTTGGCTGAGTCATCCTTGAGTTTTTGCGCCAAATACTTCTTCCTTTGCCTCTCCATGTACTCTTTAGGCTTCGAATAATATCTGGGAGGAGGAGCTTTATCTGCCGCAGTATTAGTCCTGAAAAAGATGTTTCGTTTCGCTTCATACGTCTTGTGCATTTCCCACTCATACTGGCTGTATACATCGTTTCGATTGATTTCCCCTTGTTCCTGTAGCTAGAATGTGTCCAATATGATACTTCTGGATACTGGACTACACTTTTCATTTCTTACTTCCTCCTCCTTCAGTCTGATTCTCTTTTCAGCTTGGGTTTCCTTTGATGTCCCTTCTTGAAACTTTCTCTTGTCCCTGGCTTTTGCTAGAGCCTCTTGGTCAAACATGGCCATACGTTTTGCTTTGGAAATAGCCCTAGGATCAGCTTCACTCATGGGAACATTTGCAGCACTTACTCCCTCAGCAGCACTTACTCCCTCAACAGCCGTAGAAGTCTCAGGAGCATGAATTCCCGCAGGATTTTCAGGCAAGACGACGCCTAAGGCCTGTTGGAGCATCCACCAGCAGCTGTCATAGACGTATTTGTTTGACTGTTCGAAATTGTAGATCATGACTTCCCGGAGCTCAGCCATCTTAGCTATATATTCCTTCTCCCCCTTTTTGGCTTCGACTGCTATGGAGTTTGCATAGGAGTGCAGTGAGTCATCAATATGCTTGGTAGTCCTGGAGAATTCTGTGACCAAGGCCTGCTGATTGGCGTTGAGAGTTACCATATTACCGTCAAACTTTTGAATGTTGTTTGCTACAACATGAGCATTCTGATTCACTACCGCAAGAGTATCGGTGTTCGTTTTCAATCCGGCCATAAGAAGTGTGACAGCTTGGCCGACCGCGGTATACTTTTCTTCAAATTTCTTTTCCATCACGTCAAGTTTATGATTGATCTCCACCATATTCTTGAGCATGAGATTTTCAGATTTCTTAATCTTTTTCAGCATTTTATTTTGAGCTTTTTTAAAAGAGGCCTTAAGCTCATTCACTATGCCCTAAATGACATTCACGGTATGAGTAGCTAGATTATCTCGTAGTGGAAGATCCGGAGGTACTTCTTGGCCTTGCACTTCATCAGATGCATCTGTAGAGCTGGACAGGAGCACAACCCCTAAGGGTGGAGTACTGGCAGCATCTGTAGATTTCTCGGACTCCCCCTCCACTCATGCACCAATGTTTTCAGGAACGATTTCAGGTGCGTGCTTGTCAGATGGAGGTTCAATGAGATCCTGAGTCTCCAATGCCTCTTGTCCCTCATTGCTGTCTTCCTCTCCTTCATCATCCATGAAATCATCTTCATCAGCATCCTCTTCCAACTCTTTGTCAGCAGTCTCCTGTATAGCAGCTTCGGCTCCTTGATCGTTCTGGTTCAGGGCCTCCTCATGCTCCAGCATAGTTTCACTTTCTTCTTGTATATCTGCCACAGCATCCCTGGCCATCTGGGAGATGTCAGATACTATATCAGCATGAGTGGGTAGAGTCTCCCCCTCAATTCCTGCAGTCAAAGCGTCAGGAATTTCACTGGGGATTACTGCTGGAGATACTTCCTGTTCTTCTTCCATGGCAGCCTGCCCAATTCGCCTCTCCCATCTATCAAACACACTTGAGTCCATTTTCTTTAAGTAGTGTAGAGGAACACCTTTGCTCATGTCATACTTGTCTCCATTCAGCTGATTGAGATACAGACTTATGATTCAGCCAAAGCTCGGAGATCTCAGGGTGTCCTTTATCTTCTCAAACAGCAAATCCCCCCAGTTGAACCTTTTTCTGCATACAATTGCAACCAGGATCTTGAACATGTCTGCAGAGATATGATCATGAGAGCCTGGCTTGCAGATGAGTACTTTTCCGATTATGTCTGACAGAAGCTTCCCTTCTTCATTCATATCCTTGCGCTTTATTGACCGAGTTCCTCGTGGGAGACCACAGAATAAGAGAGTCCTGGTTTTATCTTCTTCCTTAAAATAGTCCTCGAGCTCCGAGCTAGAGAGCTGCAGGAAACAGGTCAGCTTGCTGGCAGACATCTTGATCTTTGCCCCAGCTACCTTGCTTTTGATAAGAGAGTCGCCATTCCGGAGTTTTGCGGTAGTGAAGAACTCCAGCACCTCTTTGTCCAAGATTTTGCACGGGTGCTCCAGGACGAATGAGAGCCCAGCCTCTTCGAGCATCAGAATGATGTTTCGGAATTCGTCAGAGGCATGAGAGAACCCTGTTCGAACTAGCTCGCAACCAGTGACCAGCCCAGCGGTTGTCCTTGGAGCCATTGCAGATCTAGGGAGATAAGCCCTACTCTACGCTTAATCAAAAATCAAAAAGGAAGCGACACTAGTGATCAAGTCCAAGTAAGGGTGAGGGGGTGGTTACCTAAAGGCGTAGACGGTGAGTTAGTTCGATGAAAACGAGGGACACTCGATTAGTGCACGCGGAGAAATTCCTGGAAGGAGGAATCAAAACCGGGAGAGATCGTCGGTAAGAAACTTCGGCGGGATTCTTGCGGAAAACCTTCGGTGAGAAACTAGCGGATTCGGTGAGTTTCCAGCGGAGTTCGACGGGATTCGGCGGGATTTGACGGAAGCCTGCACGATTCCTGGTTAGTTTCCTGCGGAGTTCTGCTTCGCTCGACGAAAATCCTGCGGAGTTCGGCGGGATTTGGCGAGAACCTTGCGGGAAGACGATTCGGCGGAGACCTTGCGGGATTCGTAAGGAAGAGGAAGAGTCGGCGAGATCCCTTTAGCGTTTCGGCGAGTATTCTGCGGTAAGTTTCCCGTGGAAATGAAAGGTCGGCGTGATTTCTTTGCGTTAACGACAGGTTTTAACAAGGGTTTAACCGGTTTTAACGGGATCCCTTTGCTAAGAATCGGTGAGAATTTGTCTAAGTTGAAATCGAAAGGTGTCTTTAATAGGAATCTGCAAGTTAAGAGGCATGCAGCATTTTCAAAGTCTTCTGATGTCAAGTCAATTTAAAAATTATATATATATATATATATATATATATATATATATATATATATATATATATATATATATATATATATATATAAAGCCTTAAATGTGATTCTCCTTAAAGAGTCGGCGGGAATGGGATTCTCACGGTTTTCGTTTGTCTAAGTTAATTTGAAATCTTCTAACTATATAGATACTCCTTAAAGCCAAGTTATTAGGGTTTGAGCCGGCTTTTCCATACATTTATTGATGGCAAGGTTTCCAATGATGTATTTTCGTTGTCGAGATTTCCAAAGACGTATCTTCGTTAATCTTCAGTGAACTAATTTACGCCTGCAGATGTTAGTTCTCGAATCTACCAGTGGAATTTCCGATAACTCTATAATGAGGTATCTAATCTTTATATTCACCGTGTTGACCTATCCTGAGATGTGCACACATATATGTATAAGCATAAGTATAAATGTATATATATATATATATGTGTGTGGATACAATATGACTCAAGTCCTTGAACTGATCAAAAGTACCTGGGATTATGAGAGTTAACATTTAGTCTCTCTGACTATAACATACCAGGTGCTCGATGTGAGTATGCTTATATAGATATCACTTCTGTTATTCCAGATGCATGTTCCAATTCAGTCTTGGAACACCTACTGTCTAGTTCCCATCATATTTATGGAAACCTAGACTACCCTGCAAGAAAGAATTACCTTACCTTAGGAACCCAAATCATATTGAGTCCTAGGTTCCTGTTAGCATAAGCACTCGACTGCCTTCCTTCAGAAAACCTGTCAGGAAGGCTACCTCTGCTCAGAAAATGTGGATATGCCCTTGCCCTTGACACAGAGGGGTTGTGCCAATAGTCGATGGAAAAGTGTCCCACTTTACCACAGCACCAACACGGGTGAATGTTGTATCGCCGTTTCTGACCTGATCTAGTGACTGAGGTAGTCACGGTACTAGGTCTCAACGGGATAGGGCATGATCTCCTAACAAAATTTCCTCTTCCACCATGACACGTGGAAGGGTGGAAGGAATGCATGTTGCGAGCGTCATGAGGCCGGGGAGGTGGTGCCTTCCTTTCTGTTGGGTACATTGGTTAAATGTACCTGATTTGAAGAAGCCTCACCCAACTCAATGATATACATCATAATGTATTTGATGTATGTTGAGTTTACTTCTCCAGGTTAAGTAATTACTGGACTGAAGCAAAAAGTTTCTAAGTCCATGTGTCGACACCTAGAGGGAAAGTGTCGACACTTAAGAAGACTTGTGTCGACACCCAGACAAGCAGTGTCGATACTTGGAGTCATTGTGTCGACACCTGGGATGCAGAGTCGACACTAGACAGAAAGTGTCGACACAAGGAGCTGTGTCGACACTCAGTGAAGAAAAGTGCAGTAAAGCTGTGTCGACACAAGGAGCTGTGTCGACACCCAGTGAAGCTGTGTCTACACCAGAAAGTGTCGACACTTGGAGCTGTGTCGACACTCAGCAAAAGTCTGCAGAGACTAAGTTAAAGTGTCGACACTCAGAACAATGTGTCGACACTCAACAGAAGAGTCAGCACTTGAAGTATGTGTCGACACCCAGCACAATGTGTCGACACACAACCAGAAGAGTCAACACATGAAGTAAGTGTCGACACCCAGCACAATGTGTTGACACACAACCAGAAGAGTCAACACATGAAGTAAGTGTCGACACCCAGCATAATGTTTCGACACTCAGCTGAAGACTCTACACTTGAAGAAAGTGTCGACACATGGAGCTGTGTCGACACTTAGCAAAGATCAGAATTATCAACAAAATATTCTAAGTACAAGTGTCGACACTAAGGGAATGTGTCGACACTCAGCTGAAGTCTAAACAGAAGAATCAAGTGTCGACACAAGGAGCTGTGTCGACACTCAGCAAGTATCAACATAGAAGACTATGTGTCGACACCAAGAAGCTGTATCGACACTTTACAGATTCAACACAAGAAGTTGTGTCGATACAAAGGTGATGTGTCGACACTTAGAAGTATTCAGCTAAAGATAGAAGATCAAGTACTTGTGTCGACACTCAATTTCAGTGTCGACACCTGAAGAAGAATATGTGTCGAGACATACAAGGAGTTGTGTCGACACCTTGTAGACTTGTGTCGACACTTACACAGCATGTGTCGACACTTGGACTATAAGTGTCGACACTTAAAGACCGAAAGTCTCGACACTATCAGAAAGTTAGAGATTTTCAAGAAATGACTGGATGACTTGACAGCTGTCGTTCCAGCCGGTCTACAGCACCTGCCAGAGATGTCAGAAGTCAGTTATGGACCAGACCAGCCGGTTACCATGAATAAGGCCTATAAATAGGCACATACAGTTTACAGAAACTGTTGATCACATTGTTGAAGAACAAGTTATTAAAGTGGTACACAGAGTATCAACACAAGAAGATCTAGTTGTCCAAGTAAAGATCTAAGAAGTTGGAGAGAGAGGGCTCCATCCAAGAAATCAACCTCTGGAACTAGGCTGAGAAGAAGGGTTCAGATATTTTCTGAATTCTAAGTAGCAGAGATCAACGATCAACTGCAGGAGGTTTCATTCTTATTCAGTTCTACTCAAGAAGCTTTGAAGAAAGCTAAGTCAGATTGAATCCAGCTGAGTTCTTCCAAGAACTCATCAAGAAACTCTCAACTCCCCTCTTTTGTTTCTGAGTTGTTGAGTCAATATTTGTAAATTCATTTTTAACTTGTAGGATTCTTTGGATCTGAGTGAATTGTAAGCCTATAATTAGAAAGGCTGAGGGTAGGGCTTGAGAGCCTGAGTGTAGGAGATTGTAATCTCTGAGTGTAGGCCTTGTTGGCTGAGTGTAGGCCTTGTTGGCTGAGTGTAGGCCTTGATTGGCTGAGTGTAGGCCTTTGTGGCTGAGTGTAGGCTTTGGGATAAAGCTGAGTTGTAAGGCCTTGGGCCTGAGGTGTAGGAACCAATTTGGGTTCTGAGATAGTGGAGAAGTTTGGCCGAATCTAGTACACTGCTAGATAGGCGAAGGGGGAAAGTGGATGTACCCATATCTTGGAGAACCACTATAAACCACTGTGTCTGCTGTGCTGTGCTGTGCTGTGATTGTTGCTGTATATGCTGTGTGTTTGCTGTGATAGAATAGTTAGAAATCTGTGATATTAACTGTTTGCTGCCATTAAAGTTTAAAACGGATTAGGTCACCTATTCACCCCCCCTCTAGGTGTTTAGATATCATATCTTTCAAGTGGTATCAGAGCTAGGTTCCTCAAAAAGGACTAACAGTCTGAGGAGATCCTGATTGGCAGATTCAGTGTAAGGCAGAATACAGATTCAAGAAAATCAAGAAACATGGGTTCCTCTGAGAATCACAAGGAATTGGGTTCCATGAAATTATCCATATGCAGGAAAGAGATCTTTGGGATCTGGAAGGAAAGGGTAAGGCTGTTTATGGAAGCCTCAGACCCTAGAATCTACATCATAGTAAAGGAAGGGCCTTATGTGCCCATGAAGATATCTGTTCTAGATGCAAATCAGAGAACTCCAAAGGATTTCTCTGAAATTACTAAGGATAAGATTGTCCTAGCCACCATGGACAAGAGGGCACAAAACATTATAGTGAGTGTCATAGATGATGCAACATTTCAGAATCTTATACACTGTAAGACAGCCAAAGAGATGTGGGACACTCTTATAGTGTATATGGAAGGATCTGAAGAAGTAAGACATGATAGAAAATCCTTACTAAATCAGGAGTATGAGAGTTTTAGACAAGGAAAAGGTGATAGCATAACTGAGTGCTACAAGAAGTTCTACAGAATAGTGAATGAACTCATGTCTTATGGAAGAGAGTTCAGTAACTGTGAACTAAATGATAAGTTCCTAAGGTCCCTAACCAAAGATTGGGACACCAAGATCTGTGCCATAAGAGAAATGGCTAAGTTGGGGGAAATTCCTCCTCCTACACTGTTTGGCAAGTTATTGTCTTATGAAATGCAATTGACAGTGAGGAAAGAGGAGGAGAAGTCAACAAGAATTGAACACAAGGAAAGATCAGTTGCTTTTAATACAGAAGTCCCCAGAAAGTGCAGGAATAAGTCATCAACTCCACCTCCAGAGGTAGTTGAATCAGAATCAGATGAGTCAGTCAGCACAAAGACTGAGAGCAGTGAAAGTGATGAAGACTTTGCTGCCTTCACTAGACACTTTCAGAAATTCTTGAAGAAGAAACAGTGGAGGTCAAGACCTTCTACTTCAAAGGGAAAGGAAGTATTTTATCAGGAGAAAAAGCCTTCAAAGAGAGACAGGAAGAGGACAAAGTCAAGCAAGTCAACTGGTTCAAAGATAGTGTGCTATTGCTGCAATAGACAGGGCCATGTTATTGCAGATTGTCCTGAGAAGAGAAAGGAATCTGGTGACAGGAAAAAGGCTCACTTCAAAGGCAAGAAAGAGAAGTCTATTGTTGCCAAGAAGGAGAAGACTCTATCAGATATCTCTTCTTCAAAAACTGAGTCTGAGGCTGAAGCCTACTTAGGGCTGTTTCCTGAAGAAGAAGAGGAAGAATTCATGCAGTTAATGGAGTCTATTTATGAACAAGAAGACTGTCAATGTCAAGGGCTAATGGCTTTGACTGAGAGTGACAAAATCCTGGAGCAGCCAGGAGCCAGTAAGGTACAAGGTTCAACTCTAAATTCAGTTTCTTGTTCTAGTACAGAATCAGATTCATCATCATCAAGTGATGAGAATGTATCTGAGTCTGAGGATGATATTCATCAGCTTATAGATGAATATAAGGTACTGTTGCAAGCTTACAAGAAAAGCAAGTCCCTAGCCAAAAGTCAGGCAAAGGAAATTGCTGATCTTAAAGCTGTTGTAACAGATTTTGAGAAGCAATTTGATCAAAAGCTGAATGAGATAGCCAGGCTGAAACACATAACAGTGATTCAGATGGGGACTATCACCTTTATGAATGATCAAATTAAGAGTCTGGAGATCAATCTTCAGAAAGAGAGAGAGCTTGTTGCTAGGTTTTCTAAACCTAAGTCAGTGCTACCTTTAATTGATGATTTTGTTCATCATAAAGGCAAGGTTGGACTGGGCTTTACTAGACCTGCAAGGACTGAGCAGTCCAAGTCTAAGTCCAAGGGCAAAGCCCCAATATTCAACAAGTCTGCTGTAGATAAGACAGCAAAGGTTGTACCTAAACAAAGGTACAATAAGTTTGAATGCTGGTGCTGTGGCAAGGTTGGCCACTTTGCAGTGGACTGTTGGCACAATGTTAGTGCCAAAGTGAGTAGCAAGCTACCTGGTGGAAAGCCAGTAGGTAGTTTTGTCAAGTTGCAGACTAACAAGTACCAAGGACCCAAGAATTCTTTGGGTTCTAAGGTTCATTAATCTGTTTTGCAGGTGAGTCCAAGTGGCCATACTCCAACATGATACTTGGACAGTGGATGTTCCAGATATATGACTAGAACAAGAGTATTACTAAAGGACTACATTCCAGTAAAAGATGGTCCAAAAGTAACCTTTGGTGGTTCTGAAAAAGGAATCATCAAAGGATTTGATAACATTTCTACAAACTTAGTTACCATTACTCAAGTGGCTTATGTTAAAGGGTTGAAACACAACCTAATAAGTATAAGTCAATTAAGTGATGTAGGGTATGACATCTCATTTGTTAAAAATGGTTGTCATATCAAGAGGTCAAGTGATCAAGAGATCATTTTGACAGGTTATAGGAAGAGGAATGTCTACTGCCTAGATATTATAATTGAGAACAATGGTTCTCCTGTTTGTCTTGTAGCTGATGAGATAGTCTCTCATTGTGTCAAATGGCACAAGAGGCTTGCCCATCTTAACTACAAGACTATTAGCAAACTCTTTAGCAAAGAGTTAGTGAGGAATGGTCCTCAAGTTAAGTGTGTTAAAGATGGTATTTGCTCAGCTTGTCAAAAGGGCAAGCAGACTAAATCCACCTTTAGAAGCATAGAAAACAAAGATGCTGTGAGGTGTTTATACCTCTTGAATATGGATCTCTTTGGTCCAATTCCAGTTCACAACTTAGGTAGGAAGGTCTATACCTTTGTAGTTGTAGATGACTACTCAAGGTTTTCCTGGGTGTTCTTCTTAAGACAGAAATCTGAAACACCTACTGTCTTCTATAGCTTTGTCAAGCAAATTCAGAATGAACTAAATAGTACAGTGGTCAAAATTAGAAGTGACCATGGTACTGAATTTCAGTCTGATAGCATGACAAAACTATGTGAAGACTTCGGGATATTTCAAGAATTCTCTTCACCTAGAACACCTCAGCAAAATGGCATTGCTGAGAGGAAGAATAGGACCTTGATAGAGGCTGGTAGAACCCTACTAAGTGATACATCACTGCCAGAGTATTTCTGGGCTGAAGCAGTTAATACTGCATGCCATGTTATAAATAGGGCTACCATCACTAAAAGGCTTAACAAGACCCCCTAGGAAGTTGTGAAAGGCAGGAAACCAAACCTATCCTATTTTAGGATCTTTGGTTGCAAATGCTTCATACTTAACAATGGGAAGTCTTACTTAACTAAGTTTGCTGTCAAGTCCCAAGAGGGAATTTTTGTTGGGTACATCAATAATAGTAAGGCTTATAGAGTCTACAACTTGACTACACAAGTTGTAGAAGAATCTGTGCATGTAGTTTTTGATGAGACTAAACTTATTAATAATGAGTTGTCTAGTAGTGTATGCAGCCCCACAAGTTTGACAAAGAAAATGGACAAGCTTACTATAGAAGAAGTGCCTGCTACAAGACAGCAAGTAGAAGACAGTAGCTGTTGTCCAGGGGGAGAACTACATGTGCCAATTGCTGAAGAAATACAAGAAGTACAGCATGATGCAGATGCTGAAGTGGTTCAACCAGAAGTAAGGATGCCTCCAGCCAACAGGCATCTAAGAGATCATCCAGTAGAGCAGATTATTGGAGGTCCAAGACAAGGAGTACAAACCAGGAGTAGAAACATGAATGCAGCAATCTACTCCAGCTTTCTGTCACAAGTTGAACCTAAGAAGTTTGAAGAAGCAATACTGGATCCACAATGGACTGAAGCAATGCAAGAAGAACTTAATCAGTTCAAAAGGTGCAAGGTCTGGGAATTAGTTCCTAAACCTAAAGATCACAATGTAATAGGATCTAAGTGGATCTACAAGAATAAGATGGATGAACAAGTGGTCATCATTAAGAATAAGGATAGACTGGTTGCTAAAGGATATAGGCAAGAAGAAGGTATTGATTTTGATCAAACCTTTGCTCCAGTAGCCAGACTGGAAGCCATAAGGATGTTCTTGGCCTATGCAACCTATCAAGGATTCAAGGTTTACCAAATGGATGTCAAGTCAGCATTCCTAAATGGTAATCTCAAGGAAGAAGACTATGTGGAACAGCCTTCAGGTTTTGTTGATCCAACTCTACCTCATCATGTCTATAGACTTAGGAAAGCTTTGTATGGGTTAAAGCAAGCCCCTAGGGCTTGGTATGAAACCCTATCTAGTTTCCTCATTGAGAACAAATTCTCAAGGGGGAAAATAGATAAGACTCTATTCCTTAGGGAATCTAGAGGCAAAGTAATACTAGTCCAAATATATGTAGATGACATTATATTTGGGTCTACTGAAAGCAGCCTTTGCAAAAAGTTTGCAAAACTTATGCAAGGTCAGTTTGAGATGAGTAGTATGGGAGAGCTGAAGTTTTTCTTGGGTCTCCAAGTTAAACAGACTGAGAGTGGTTTATCCATTTGTCAGTCCAAGTTCACCCTAGAACTCATAAGGAAGTATGGTATGGATTCATCCAGTACCATGAAGACTCCTATGGGGTCAAGTATGTCTCTTAGCAAGGATGATGCAGGGAAACCTGTAGATGAAACCTTGTATAGAGAGATAGTTGGCTCCCTATTATACTTGACTGCTAGTAGACCTGACATCATGTATGCTACATGTGTTTGTGCCAGGTATCAAGCCTGCCCTAAAGAGTCTCATTTGACAGCAGTCAAAAGAATATTGAGATATCTAAAGGGCACTCCCTATCTAGGCCTCTGGTACCCTAGGAATAGAGATTTTGATCTAACAGGTTATTCAGATGCAGACTTTGCAGGATGCAAAGATGATAGAAAGAGCACTACTGGAACCTGTCAATTCCTAGGTGGGAGACTAATTTCATGGAGTAGCAAGAAGCAAACCAGTGTGGCTATCTCCACTGTAGAGTCAGAGTATGTGGCTGCACGAAGTTGTTGTGCTCAATTTCTGTGGATACAACATCAGCTAGAGGACTATGGATTTCAGGTAAGTAGAATTCCACTTTTCTGTGATTCTACAAGTGCTATTTCAATAGCTAATAACCCTGTATCTCATAGTCGAACTAAACATATTGAAATCAAATATCATTTTCTTAGGGAGCATGTAGAAAGAGAAGATATTTTATTAGAATATGTTAAAACTGATAATCAAATAGCTGATATGTTTACTAAGCCCCTAGAAGAAGCTAAGTTCAATAGATTCAAAATTGAACTAGGAATGATAAACTTAGAGTAAGTTTACTAAATTGAAAATGGTTAAGTAAAAAGGTGTCGACACATAGACAAGTCTATGTCGACACAGAATAGTGGTGTCGACACTTCAGGAAAAAGGTGTCGACACATCCAGGAAGTTGGTGTCGACACTTCAGAATGTTAGTGTCGACACATATCAAGTAGGTGTCGACACATCCAATGTGGTGTCGACACTTAAGTTTTACTCAGAATTTACTAAGTAAAGTCTCGACAAGTGTCGAGTTATGTTGTGTCGACACATAAAATCTGTTGACTAAACTTGTGTTGACACATATGTGTCGAGACATTATAAGTCAGTGTCGACACTTATTGCCAGTGTCGACACATTTTAAGTTAGATGTCACGCCTGTTCATCTTCAAAATCAAAAAGGTATAAATAGGGTTCTGTCTTTGTTTGTCGATACGCTTTCAAAGTTTCGAGACCAAAACTACTGTGTCGACACCACTCTTCTCTCAAGACCAATTCTACAAACCCTAATGGCGCCTAAGCTAGAGGAGAACGTCAACGAAGGATATGAGCTGGTGTGCGGCGCTTTCAATGATGCTGATGCAGAAATCAAGGCGGTCGTAACCCTAGTTGAAGATTCTGGGTTAGAGTATTTAGTTTCTGAACCTACAAAGATTTGGAAGAAAGAGGTTCTTGAATTCCTAAATGGAGCTGAAGTAGATGATTCTGGATACAGAATTAAATCCAGAGTTCCTAGAACGAAGGTCAAGGTATCACCAAAGAGCTTGAGGAAGGTGCTCCAGCTACCAAGAACTCAAGTTGAAGAAGAAATTACTGCATCCAAGACTAGGGAAGCTCTAACCTGGTGTGGACTTGATCCAAAGATGAAGATAGGTTCTGTTTTTAATAGGAAAGGGATGAATAGCCAAGGCAAATTCCTCTCTGAGATAGTGGGAAAGGTCTTACTCAGTAAGCCAGGAGGGCATGACAGAGTGTCTGCCTATATGTTTGGGATAATGACAAGGATCATCTTCACTCTGAAAACAGATTGGTCTATAGTAGTTTATGAGAAAATCAAGGAAAGCTTGAAGAAGCCCAACCTGGGCAGAATCTTAAGTCTCTACCTAGCTGGTACCATACCAGAGGTAATGAATACTGCTGCTGGCAGTAAGATAAATCATATGAGGAAGATGGATCAAAGGATCTTTTCAAGATGGGACATGGTGTTGTCAAAGGACATGCCAACCCCTGAGAAGACAGTTACTCAGAAGGAGATTCCTCCAAAGAAAAAGAGAAAAACTACTCCAGTGGCACAAGAGTCCACCAGTAGTTCTGACAGTGAAGAACAGGTTGTCTTCACTCCAGATGAGCAAGAGGAAGAGCCTGCAGTGAAATCTCCTGCTCCTCAAGAGGCTGCTGACATCCAGGGGGAGCTGCCTCAAGCTAGCCCCATCCACAAGGATCACAGCCAGGGGGAGCCTCCAGTTGTAGAACAACCCTCTACACTGGCCAGTGAGCAAGCCACCACCATCATACAAGAGGTACTCACTGAACTACACACTTTAGATTTTATTATAGAAGATGTTGATTTGTCTGATATTAATCAGCATACTCAGCTGAATAGTCAAGAACCAGATGTTATTATAAAAGACACATCTGTTGTACTAGAAGTGGTTCCTGATCTAGTGGTTGAAGTGCCCAGAATTTCTCCTGCTCCATGACCACAAGAATACACCATGGAAGATTTGTTCCTCAATCTGGATCAAGCAGATTTTGATAAGGAAACTGATGATGCTGCTGTTGAGGGGGAGAAGGTACAAGTTCTGGAAGAGCCTATAAGGCCAGAAACTGAGAAAGCTCTAGTTGAACAATCTGAGAAGCCTTCAAGCCCTAAGGACTGGGTTGACATAGCCAGCTCCTCAGAGTCTGAAGAAGAGGAGGCTGCAAGGGCTAAGAAAAAGAAACTTTATGTCTTCAGGAGAAGAAGCCAGAGTTACAAGAAGGCTCTCCAAACAGTTGCACCACAGCCTATAATTCAACAAGCCCCAGCCATTGATTATAGTGCACTGATGGTGGCAATTCAAATCAAGTTGGATGAGCAAAGGCAGGCCATAGAGAAGTATGTAGATGAAGGGCAAAAATCACTCCAATTTGATCTGGCCCAGGATATTAAATCCATCAGGTTTGAGATGAATCTCAACAAGAAAGAAATGACTGAATGCTTCCACAAAGCTGGAAATGCAGTGGTGTATTTGGCAACACACCAGGAAAAGATCAAGGCACAGGTGGATGATATAGCATTGAAGCAAGGATATGTTCTTGAAAATCAACTAAGGATGAATGACAACTTGACTGCTTCTCATAATGCTATAGTCACTGAATTGAAGAACAAGGCTGCTGAACCTTCTACATCTACTGCTGCTGCTAAAGCTGATTTTGATAAAGTATTTCAAGAAGAACTTTCTGCTGTAAAGACTGCTATCCAAGACTCCCAGAAAGCTATATCTGATCAACTTCAAAAGCTCAAACCATTCTTTAAAGAGGGAATCAGATACTTGGATAGTCAAATCAGATTTCAAAAGGATGATGTCAGAGATCATATGACTAGAGAAGTCATAAAGGGGGAGAGAGTTTTAGTCAAAGCTAGCTCTGATCATGCCAAATGGATATCTAATTCCATCAGAGCTACACTGGGCTATCCTCCACTCTGTGATGATGACAATGTTGCTGAATCTGGAAATCAAACTGCATATCTTGGAGGTGAGCAACCAGAGGTAGCTCAAGTGATCTATCCTCCACCAGATTTTGACATGGTGCAAGCTGATATTCACCACATGTATAGCCCAACTGAAGGGAAGTCTAATGTTATTCTGGAGAAAGTAGTTCAGCCTATTTTTGAAGCTCTGCAAGAGGCACTACAGAAAGAGGAAGAGACAAGACTGTCTAAGAAGAGGTTTAGGGAACAAGCAGAACAAAGGCCAGACTTTGAACAGTGGAGCCCTACCTCTAGAAACATAATTTTAACTGCCTGGAAAGCTTCCAAGGATAACACTCATGACAGGAACAAATGTTTCTCTGAAGCTGAATGGAGAAAGCATGAATCAAGACAAGAGGCCATTGTTCAATTCAGAAGGAAGGCAAAGATGGGAAAGCTACCTCCTACAGCCCTGGAGCCTAGCAAGTACTTTCCTAAGCCATATCACTATTTTGAGAGGCAGAAGATCAAAGCTGAAGAGCTCAAAAAGAAAGATCTAAAAGGCAAGAAGCCTGCTGATGCTGAAACTGTTGATGCCCCTATCAAAGCTCAAGTTCAAGCTGGCAAGGGAATAGTTATCAAGGAACCTGACCAGAAATAGATTAAGAATTTACTTGAAGATTATTTTGTAATCTTTTGAATGTAAAACATTTTTTGTGAACTACTGGAAATGTATAAGACAAATGTTAGAACAATATATGATCAATATAATTCATGTTTGTTCTGTGAATATGTCTATTTCTTAATTGTTCTGTGTTGATGTATGTGTATACATATGTGATTTATACATGTTATGTTTACCCTGCTGTACTTTATCCTGTTTTACATCACTTTGTAATTTTAAATTATAAATGGTGTATATCATTGACTAAGGGTTATGACTTCTCCAAATAGGGGGAGATTGTTGGGTACATTGGTTAAATGTACCTGATTTGAAGAAGCCTCACCCAACTCAATAATATACATCATAATGTATTTGATGTATGTTGAGTTTACTTGTGCAGGTTAATTAATTACTGGACTGAAGCAAAAAGTTTCTAAGTTCATGTGTCGACACCTAGAGGGAAAGTGTCGACACTTAAGAAGACTTGTGTCGACACCCAGACAAGCAGTGTCGACACTAGGAGTCATTGTGTTGACACCTGGGATGCAGAGTCGACACCAGACAGAAAGTGTCGACACAAGGAGCTGTGTCGACACTCAGTGAATAAAAGTGCAGTAAAGCTGTGTCGACACAAGGAGCTGTGTCGACACCCAGTGAAGCTGTGTCTATACCAGAAAGTGTCGACACTTGGAGCTGTGTCGACACTCAGCAAAAGTCTGCAGAGACTAAGTTAAAGTGTCGACACTCAGAACAATGTGTCGACACTCAATAGAAGAGTCAGCACTTGAAGTATGTGTCGACACCCAGCACAATGTGTCGACACACAACCAGAAGAGTCAACACATGAAGTAAGTGTCGACACCCAGCACAATGTGTCGACACACAACCAGAAGAGTCAACACATGAAGTAAGAGTCGACACCCAGCACAATGTGTCGACACTCAGCTGAAGACTCTACACTTGAAGAAAGTGTCGACACATGGAGCTGTGTCGACACATAACAAAGAACAGAATTATCAACAAAATATTATAAGTACAAGTGTCGACACTAAGGGAATGTGTCGACACTCAGCTGAAGTCTAAACAGAAGAATCAAGTGTCGACACAAGAAGCTGTGTCGACACTCAGCAAGTATCAACATAGAAGACTATGTGTCGACACCAAGAAGCTGTGTTGACACTTAACAGATTCAACACAAGAAGTTGTGTCGACACAAAGGTGATGTGTCGACACTTAGAAGTATTCAGCTAAAGATAGAAGATCAAGTACTTGTGTCGACACTAAATTTCAGTGTCGACACCTGAAGAAGAATCTGTGTCGAGACATACAAGGAGTTATGTCGACACCTTGTAGACTTGTGTCGACACTTACACAGCATGTGTCGACACTTGGACTATAAGTGTCGACACTTAAAGACAGAAAGTCTCGACACTATCAGACAGTTAGAGATTTTCAAGAAATGACTGGATGACTTGACAGCTGCCGTTCCAGCCGGTCTACAGCACCTGCCAGAGATGTCAGAAGTCAGTTATGGACCGGACCAGCCGGTTACCATGAAGAAGGCCTATAAATAGGCACATACAGTTTACAGAAACTGTTGATCACATTGTTGAAGAACAAGTTATTAAAGTGGTACACAGAGTATCAACAAAAGAAGATCTAGTTGTCCAAGTGAAGATCTAAGAAGTTGGAGAGAGAGGGCTCCATCCAAGAAATCATCCTCTGGAACTAGGCTGAGAAGAAGGGTTCAGATATTTTCTGAATTCTAAGTAGCAGAGATCAAGGTTCAATTGCAGGAGGATTCATTCTTATTCAGTTCTACTCAAGAAGCTTTGAAGAAAGCTAAGTCAGATTGAATCCAGCTGAGTTCTTCCAAGAACTCATCAAGAAACTCTCAACTCCCCTCTTTTGTTTCTGAGTTGTTGAGTCAATATTTGTAAATTCATTTTTAACTTGTAAGATCCTTTGGATCTGAGTGAATTGTAAGTCTATATTTATAAAGGCTGAGGGTAGGGCTTGAGAGCCTGAGTGTAGGAGATTGTAATCTCTGAGTGTAGGCCTTGTTGGCTGAGTGTAGGCCTTGTTGGCTGAGTGTAGGCCTTGATTGGCGTAGTGTAGGCCTTTGTGGCTGAGTGTAGGCTTTGGGATAAAGCTGAGTTGTAAGGCCTTGGGCCTGAGGTGTAGGAACCAATTTGGGTTCTGAGACAGTGGAGAAGTTTGGCCGAATCTACTACACTACTAGATAGGCGAAGGGGGAAAGTGGATGTACCCATATCTTGGGGAACCACTATAAACCACTGTGTCTGCTGTGCTGTGCTGTGCTGTGATTGTTGCTGTGTATGCTGTGTGTTTGCTGTGATAAAATAGTTAGAAATCTGTGATATTAACTGTTTGCTGCCATTAAAGTTTAAAACGGATTAGGTCACCTATTCACCCCCCCCCCTCTAGGTGTTTAGGTACCATATCTTTCACTTTCAGGCATCCCCCTTCCTGAGGCCCCATGAAAACTTACGCCATGACTTCTAACTTCCCTGTCCTGTGTCCTCGGGTGGTGAGAAGTGTTCTGTGAGCTGGTACATGCAGATTCACACCGAGTTGAGGCAGTGCCAGTGAATACAAAGGGCTCAGAATGAGCCTTAGGTATTCTCTCATGGGTGGCCACGACGGCCCTTGCACTACGGTTGTCTCCACATGAGGACAGATCACCCTTGCAGTGACCACGATTGTTCCTGTTGTCATACCTGAAGGCATGATGAGTTGCCTTCCTGCTTGGAATGGGGGGTCGGAATACCGTTTCCCCATTTCTCCACGAATTGATAATCCGAGAGATCCACCCATTTTCTTGTTTTCTCTTTATAGCATCAACCTTGGAAAAGTTTGATGCTATTCTTTTCTCATTCTCTAGACTACTCTCTAGAGCTGAGATTTTAGAGTCCTTGACCTTGTTGGATGCCAATTGGAGAACCAACAAGATCTTCAGTCGAGCAATCTCTTGAGCTTGCTCCTCAGCAAGTAGGTTGCTTGTCTGAAGGGCTCTCTTCAGGGAATCAGTATTTTCCGAAGGAAGGCAGTTCCTGTCTTCAGAAACTTCAAGAGAGACGGGGCAGGATGAAGAAGTTACCTGCTCTTCTGTGTTATTGTCATTAGAGCCAGTGACCATTGTGTCATCCTCATCAGAGTTGCTTTCCTCACTGGCCTCTTCAGTCTCTGATACGGACACTGGAGCTCTGATGCTGTCCGAGAGATCCTTGCCTTCATCTTCAGAGGTGAAGACCCCCACATAGGCTTCATCCTCTGATTGACAGCAGATTCCAGCTTTCTCTGACCCCCCCCCATCAGCTCTGAGATCATCACCCACATAGATTTAGCCGTCCTACATTTTTCCAATCTAGAGCGAGAAGCACCAGACCAGATATCCAAGATAATTTGACGAATCCTCTTGTCCAAGTTAAATAGTGACAGTTCCGTCTCTGACATCTCTGCAATGCACTTGGGCACTTCGATATTCTTTCCAGAGCAGGAGGTCTTCATAGGAATAAAAGGACCCTCTTCCAGGATGAAAGATGATCGAGGATCGATGGCCTCCAAGTGATATGACACCCTCATCCTCCAGACGGGATAATACTCCTTTGTTCATGCGGGAAGTCTTAGTGGCGATATCTCATAATTCAGCTCCATGCTTCTGACACCGGTGGCAGGATACTACTCAAGGTGTAAACCTTTTTGATGAGTAACCTCCCTCTGATACCACTTGAAAGTCCATCTAGTGTCAACTATCTTCACCTATGGGGGGGGGGGGGGGGGGGCGGGAATAGGTGACGTGCAGCGTTTTTGCGGAATTTAAGAATGTACCTACACAATAAAAATAAACAGCACAGCACACAGAATACACAAGCAATTTATAGTGGTTCCCCGACCTAGGTACATCCACTTTCCCCCTTCGACCTATCTCCCACCAAGGGACGACTCGGTCTCTTCTCCAATCAGGATTGAAATCCAATCCCTGCACTATCGGAAGGAACCCTTCCACACGTAGGAGTCAACACTCCCACAAACAGGGTTGCACCCAACCCTTACAACTAGAAACCAACGTTCCTTTACTACAAAAAGTAAAACTAGAATGTACAAGAGATACAAACTACGTTTGGAGACTAAGGTGTTCCTCTTCGCTAGACGACGTGTTCTTGAAGTCTACGAAGAGTCTACAACCCTAGATCTCTCTTGGAGTGAATCTCCCCGGAACCGGCGGCAGCAAGGAGGGCGGCGGCTAGGTTCACGGGATCGGCGGCAACAACGATGTGCGGCTGCTGTTCTTTAGAGATCCAAACTTCGTAGCGAAGCTAGCTAGGTCTACCAATGGTCACACTAGGATCAATCGTCTCGATCGATTAGGATGGGGAAGATTTTCCCGATCTACAAATCGAGAGACAAGAGATCTCCGGTTAGACACGTGAGACGCTGAGCTTAGCTAGGCTTCTGTCGTAGGAGGATCTGGGCGAAACCACGATCAACTGGCGAACAACTTGGCGCAAGCGGCGGCGGCGGCGGAGCGGAAACGGCGATCTAGGTCACATCGCGAGGCGCGTATATCTTTTCTTCTTCGCCGTTGTTACTGTTCAAACATACCCGTGTACTTATACACACGTATACTCCTAAATGACCGTTGTGGGTCCCACTTGAAGGAAACCTAGTTCCGGTTCAACATAGGCCAGCGGTAGAATCCAGTCCAGCAGCTTCCAGAGAAAACGCTAAGTAAAATTCGTCGAGAATCGCAGGTGTTTCTCAACGAATCGGCGAGAATCAGTTAGTGATTCTCGACGAATCACTTGTTGATTCTCAACGAATATTACTTGGTATTCATGAACTGCTCAACGACGGGTTCGGCGAGAATCACTAGTGATTCTCGTCGAATCTTACTTGGCACCGTTTTGAGGTAGCCGGATAGAGTCGTCGAGAATCACTAATGATTCTCGATGATTCGGCGAGAATCCCTAGTGATTCTCGCCGAATCGGCGAGAATCACTTGGTGATTCTCGTCGAATTGTACTTGGACGAATTTTCGTCTTTCCACCCAAGAGATGCTCCTTGACCCATCCTTGCTCCTTGTATGCTCTTGTATAAACACGGCCTTGTACTTGAAAGTAAGTGCACTCCAATAGAGAGAGTACACGTAGGCCAACACACTGATCTGCTCAACGAGGGATTACGTCGTGCAGACCCGTGTATATTGACCTACTGCACCCTGACATTGGTGTGCACTTAGCGTGGAATAACTGCAAGCACAACTTAAGAGGTTTCATCAAATACATTGTGAATTCATCTTAGCTTGACAGGTGGCTTCCTCAAATCCAGGTAATTGTGGATACAATACTCAACATAAAGCGCTAAAGGAAAGGAACGTGCGGTTGGGAAAAAGGGTTGCTCAACACAGAGAAGAGCTGGGGGTGAGTTGAATTCGCAGCGGCCTTAATTTTCTATCCGCCGTGGTCTGTCTGATTTGCTTTTGTTTGCGCAGGTCGCCTATGACTTGGAAAACAACAAATTCCAATCTGCCATGCTCCCTTTCGTAAAGGAGACCGTCGAGGTGGCCATTGAGCGACTTGTCCACGACGGCTTCAAAAAGGAGGGAGTGGATGGCGTCCCTTTTTTGGAGATCTTTCCCGAGCTGGCTCCGTAGGTCGCGGCGATGGAAAGGGCTAAAAAAGGCAAGGATATTATTGAGGAAGAAGGCGAAGAAGAGGAAGAAGAAGAAGAAGAAGAAGAAGACGACGACGAAGACAGAGGGCAAGGCGAAGAGCCAAGCGCCAAGGAAACAGCGGACAACGCTGCCTCAAGCCAGCAAGTAGAGGAACTGTCCGCCGAGTCCGACAACTCTGCATCCTCCTCTGCGATCGGGAGCTCGCATAGCGGGTCCGCCTCAAGTACAGGATCAGATAGCAGGGGGAGCGGCTCGGGGGGCTACTCTCCAGAAGTTGACATTGTTGGTGACAGCCCTGCGCCTCCAGAAAAGAAACAAAGGACTACCAATTGATCAATGTATTTTTCTTTTTTGGTTTTTATAAAAGGGGGCGGACGCAAGATCGCAGTCCGCCCAACATACAAAATGATGTAAACAATTTTTGATGAAATAGAAAGGATATTTATGGCACGTGTGTTTTCTGCAATGTTCTTTTTTCCACGCTCACCGCACCGACACTTAGCAGTCCGCACGACACGCTTATAAGTCTGAGCTTTTTAACTTGCTGACTAGAGACAATTACTGTTCGCCTTTAGAAGAAGAAATTGTCGGGCGGCTCTGTTGAGCTCCAAATGCAGTCCGCATGATACATCATTTATAACGAATCTTGCTCATTAGAGAATTCAACCTATCAATCCATTCAATGTCCGCCTTAAAAATGACGAAAAATAGCCAGCTGATAACAATGTTAGATGGTACTTTATTGAGTTCTAGTAGAGTCCGCAATTCTTTTTATTAACTTATCGAATTATAACATGAAAACCATTCGGAGGACTGAGCGGATACAGAAAACCAAGCCGCTCATAATAGAACCTATGTAGCTCGTGGTTTCAAGAAAACCGTCGGACTGAGTGGATAAAGAAAACCAGTTCGACGAAGATAGAATGTAAAATAATCCCAAGGTCACTGGCGGACTGCGCGGATAGATAAGTCCAGTCCGCCAAAGATAGAAATGATTTATAGCGACACAGAGAACCAATCCGCTCATAATAGAAATGACCTATAGCGACATAGAGAACCAATCCGCTCATAATAGAAATGACCTATAGCTTGTGACCAGGTGGGCAGGTGAGCCGAAGCGGCATACTTTCCTCACCGGGCTGCAAGCTATAGTCAACCCAAAGAAGCTGGCGGACTGAGTAGACACAGAAAACCAATCCACTTACAATAGAAATGATTCATAGCTTGCGACCTGGTGGGCAGGTGAGCTGGAGTGGCATACTTTCCTCACCGGGCTACAAGCTACAAAATCAACCCAAACAAGCGGACTGAGTGGATAGAGAAAACCAGTCCACACAATATTCCCTACGAAGAGCAAGATGCTCACTTGGTGGAACGGTTCCCTGCCATCTTGCCTGGAGTACAGTCTAAGCTGTGGGTCTCCTGCAGGCACTGCTCGAGGGTACCATGGATTGTTCGAGGGTTACAAGCTAAGATGACCCGGGGGCAGGTGAGCCAGAACGGCATACTTTCCTCATGCGATCATCGAAGTTGTAACGATATCCCTAATGCGGCATGGTAGAGCTTTACCCCGCCCAGCCCTCCATAATGCAGAGGTGGGGTCAGGTACTTGCCGGGATCCGAAGTCCAGAATCCAACCGCACTAGAGCCTGCAAGCTCCCACTACACGGTGTGAAATCTCCTCACAACACGTGGTCTTTGTGGTGTTACGCTAATGACAACAGCTCTAGGGGAGGTCTTGCTGAACTCGGCGATATCTCCTGGTATCAGGGAACCGTTGAAGGTCTTTGGGAGAGAGAGAAAACACTAGAAAAAGGTGTCAGTATGGATTATAAAATATATTTACAAAGCAAACATAAGAAAGAAAAGGAAGTTTAGGCGCAGAACCGTTTTTGGAATCTCTCTTAGCGTTTCATCTGTTATGATTACATAAACAAAACACTTGAAGAAGCGTTAGCAGGCAGTTTCTATTCATAATAACTCTTGAAGAAGATACACAAAGTAGAGAGAAGGAGGTTCAAGAATAGAACCGTTTGAGATCATCCCCGCTCCATGTGTGTGATATATCCTCTCCTTCATATGTCTGCAAGTGGTAAGCGCCGCTCTTTAATGCTTCTTTGATAACAAAAGGGCCGGCCCAATTTCGATTAAGCTTTCCAATCGAACCAGCTCTTGCAGCAGCATCAATCTTCTTTAGAACGAGATCTCCCACTTGGAAGTGTTTGATCCTCACATTCTGATCAAAGTAGCGGGCCATCCTTCTTTTGACCTCTTCCTGTCTTATGGCTGCTTGATCTTTGATGGCCTCAACGTGTTCCAAGCTGAACCTCATCTCTTTATTGTTCAACTCAAGCCAATCCTCAATGCCTTCTCTTGCAAGAAGAACTCTGGGTGACGGGACTTCAAACTCAACTGAGATAAGTGCCTCTGAGCCATGAGAAAGTTTGAATGAAGTCTCCCCAGTTTCGGATGATGGGGTTGTCCTAATGGACCAGAGAACTGATGGAAGCTGATCAGCCCAGCTGCCCTTGAGATTCTGCACTTTCTTTTTGAGCAAATTGAGGATCTACTTGTTGGCTGCTTCTACTTGTCCATTGCTTCTGGGATGATGAACTGATGCAAACCGTAGCTTTGTTCCGATCTGCCTGCAAAAATCTATAATCTCGGAGTTGTTGAATTGTGGCCCATTATCATTGATTATAGCCATTGGAATTCCATGTCGACAGACGATCTCCCCCCAAATGAAGTTTCTGACGACCTGAGTAGTTGTCTTTGCCAATGCCTTGGCTTCGATCCACCTGCTGAAGTAGTCGATCATTATGATGATGAAACGCCGCTGACTGCTTGCCATGGGAAAAGGACCGAGGAGGTCCATTCCGCATACTGCGAAGGGCCAAGGAGTTGCAATCGATCTAAGGGACTGAGCTGCTTGGTGCTGAAGTGGAGCAAACTTCTGGCACTGAACACACTTTCTGGCATAGATCTCAGAGTCTCTCTTCATAGTGGGCCAGAAATATCCTTGCCGCAGGATTCGTTTTTCAAGAGTTCTTGCTCCCGAGTGGCTTCCACACTCTCCTGAATGAACCTCTTGCAAAATAGTAAAAGCTTCTTCTTCTGAAACACACCGGGCCATGGTAGAGAGGAAAGTTTTTTTGTAAAGCACTCCCGCCAATAGGAAGTAGTGTGCTCCTTTTATTCTGAACTTTTTCTTATCTCTGACTGTGTGATGATAGTCTCCCGTTGACAGATAGAGGATGAATGGGTCCATCCAAGAGGCACGTTGGTCTACTTGCATCAAATCTCCTTCCATCACTACCGGGCGAAAGAGTTCGGAAGTTGTTCCTCCTGAAGGCATCCCATACTTGGAAAGAAAATCGGCCTCCTCGTTTTCTGTTTTGGGGATGTGCTCGATAGTAAAGCTCTTGAACCTGCCAACTTCTATCTTTACAAGAGCTAGATATTTCTTCAAGATCGGCTCTCTTGTTTCGAAGTTACCAAGGACTTGTGACGCCATCACCAGAGAATCGGTTTTGATGTGAACATGATCAATTCCTAGTTCCCTTGTGAGCCTCAAGCCTGCTAGCAAAGATTCATACTCGGCCTGATTATTGGTTACTGGAAAGTAGAATTTGATGGCCTGCTCCAACTTGACTCCGTTTGGATTGATGAGAACCACTCCTGCTCCAGAAGAACTTCTGCCTGAGGCACCATAAACATAGATGGTCCAAGCCAAAGGTGACCTTTCTGCCCGATCAGGACTGGACTCTGTCATGTCGATTAGAAAATCTGCTAGAACCTGAGCTTTAATGGCTGTCTTGGGCACATAAGAGATTTCAAATTCACTCAACTCTATTGCCCACTTAGCTAGTCTGCCGGAATGTTCTGGTTTTTCCAACACACCCTTCAAAGGCTGATCGGTGACGACTTGAATTGAATGTGCTTGGAAGTACGGGCGGAGCCGGCGAGCTGACATGACCAGCGACAAGGCTAACCTTTCTAAAATTGGGTACCGTGTCTCAGCACTCTTCAGGATATGACTAACATAGTAAATTGGGAATTGTTTTCTGCTCTCTTCCCAAAGAAGAACGGAGCTGACGGCCTCAGGGTCAACCCCTAGGTATAAGAAAAGAATCTCTCCTGGCCGGGACTCTGAAGCAGGGGTGCTGAGGTCAGTTGCATCTTTAACTGCTCAAAATCTTGTGAGCATTCTTCCGTCCACTCAAACTTGGATGCCCCTCGGAGAGTTTTGAAGAATGGAGCACTCCTATCTCTGACCCGAGAGAGAAATCTCGCAAGGCCTGCTAGCCTCCCCCCTAACTGCTGAACTTCTTTTGGCGAACGAGGGGCAGGCATATCAAGGATGGCTTTTACTTTATCAGGATTGGGGGCAAGTCCTTCCGGAGTAAGGAGATGACCAAGAAACTTCCCCTTACTCGCCCCAAATGTACATTTCAGAGGATTGAGCTTCATTTTATACCTACGCAGAGTAGCAAACGTCTCTGCTAGGTCTCGCAAGTGCAGCGAAAATGATTTACTCTTAATCAAGAGATCGTCTACATACACATCTAGGTTCCTTCCCTTCTGATGGTTAAACACACGGTCCATCATCCGTTGGTAGGTTGCACCAGCATTCTTAAGCCCAAAGGGCATCACATGGTAGCAATAACAACCATCATTAGTAATGAACGACGTGTGAGGAACGTCAGGCTTATGCATTCTTATCTGGTGATAACCAGAAAACACATCTAAAAAACTCATATAAGAGTACCCTACCACGAAATCAACTAAAGAATCTATCCGAGGCAAGGGGTAGCAATCTTTAGGGCATGCTTTATTAAGTTTGGTAAAATCTACACACATTCGCCATTTTCCTCCTGGTTTCTTAACCATTACAACATTAGAAATCCAAGTAGGATATTGAATTTCTTTGATAAAATTTGCTTTGAGGAGCTTTGCGACCTCCTCCCTTATCGGCTCAGTAAGATTTGTGGCTATGTCCCTCTTCTTTTATTGTATAGGCTTGCAGCCGGGATCAACATTCAAGTGGTGGCATGCAAAATCAGGATCCACTCCTGACATGTCTTCTGCTGACCAGGCGAAGACATCCAGATTGTTCAGCAAGCAGGAAATCAACTCATCTTTTTGATCTTCAGGTAGCTCCGAGTTGATGGAAAGCTTCCTCTCCTCCCCTTCAGCAATGGGGACTCCTTGCGTCACCTGGGCAGGTTCCAGGTGAGCACCTTCATCAGCAGCAACTTCTGAACCGGGAGAGGCTTCTGCAGCTTCTGCTGGAGCAAGGGAAGGGCTGGCTTCAACCATGTTGACAGTGCGGACGTAGCACTCCCTTGCTCTTCTAGGGTCACTCCAGACCCGGCACATCCTCCCATCGGCAAAGAACTTGATGGCAAGGTGGTAAGTGGAAACTACCGCTTGATACTTGTTCAACAGGGGCCTGCCGAAGATGGCATGGTAGCTGCTGGGGGCGTCAACCACTATGAATAGTATCTGCTTAGTCTCCCCTCCAAGCTTCACGGGCAGGATGACGCTGCCCTCCACTTCTTTTCTCTCTCCCGAGAAACCATAGAGTGGCCCCTTAGTGGAAAGCAGAGGCTTTCCGGTCCTCAGGGCCTCAAAAGTAGACTTAAACAGGAGGTTGACCGAGCTTCCTATGTCAACAAGAATTCTATCTACTGTGAAGTCTCCAAGCACAGCCTTGATTACAACTGCATCATCAAATGGGTTGGCTGTTTGAGGTAGATCTTCTAGACCAAAGGTGACGACTTCTCTTGGAGGAGCAACGGAAGAAGAGGCCACCTCTGCCTGGGTGACCCTTGAAATTGATGATTTCCGAGTGGACTCGGTCCCTGCTCCACCGTGGATAAAGAAGAGGCGTCCCAGAACCCCTTCATCATCTGCATCGAAGCACTCCACCGGGACGTTGATCGGCCCCAGACGGCCTTCGTCCTCTACATCCATACATTCCTAGTATGTCTCAGCTACTTCTTTGCCCTTTGAGGTGGATGGCTTTGAAGAGGAAGGAGAATCCTTCTTGGCCAGGTCAATCTTGTCCTCGGCAAGCAACTTCTCTATCGGCGTGCGAAGAGACTTGCAGTCCTCAGTCAAATGACCCTTTTCTTTGTGGAACTGGCAATATTGTGCATTATTCCTCGGCTTCTACATCTTCTGAGGCTCTTGCCTCTTTTCTTCTGATCTCCTTTGCAAGATCTGGATGACTTCGTCAAGGTCCATATCTCCAACGTCCTCCATGGGGCTTTCATCAAATTGGATCGGAGCAGGCAAGGCTGCTTGTTGGAGGATGGGAAGAGCTTGCAATGGAACGGCGGGATTGGCGGCCAACGACAGTCTCTGCTCACGAAACTGTTGATGGCCTTGGAAAGGTTTCTTGTTGTGGAAGTTCCTGCCTCTTTGAGACGGAGGCTGAAAGTCTGGGCGAGGGGGATTGCCATGAGAGGAAGAAGCGGAGGCATCCCTTCCTTCAGCCTTAGCTGTCAGGGATGAGACATAAGTTGGATTGACATTTTCCCCTTCAATGAAACGGTTGACCATGGCGATCAACTCTTGATAAGTCTCAGGTGCCTTGGTCGTTGCTTTAAACTTCAGAGGGCCTTCCCGGAGGCCATGGATCAAGGCGACCTTATAATAATCGGAGTTTACATTCCTGACCCGCTGGATCTCTCTATGAAAGCGATCAACGAATCGTTCCACCGATTCATTATCCCTTTGCTTGATTTCAAATAGGGCAGCTGGCCCATTCTTCCTCTTCCTTGAGGTAGCAAACCTCAGCAACAACTGGCTACGAAGCTCTGTGAAAGAAGAGATAGTGCCCGAAGGAAGCTCATAGAACCACTCTCTCGCTTGTCCTTCGAGAGTGGTAACCAGCAGTTTACACTTAATTGCATCTGAGAGGCATCTCAAAGCAACTGCCCCCTCAAATGCTTGGAGATGAGAAACTGGATCTGTTGCTCCTGAATAGAATGGGATGCGAGGCTCCCTGAAGTTGCTCGGAGCCGATTCCCATCGGATTCGGTCGACAAAGGGAGACGAGGTCTCGAACTCTGCGGGGTAGAAAGGGTAGACTGGAGCCTAGGAGTCCATGGGCTTGGCGGACTGGCGGTCAGCAAAATGAAGCTGGCGGGCAAGAGTGCCCCTGGCAGCTTCTCTGAAGAAATTTCTGAAAGAAAACTGCTCCTCCTGAGGGTGCAGAGGGGCAGCGGACTGAGCAGGGTTCCGAGGAGTTGCTGGCGACTACCTAAGCAGAGTTCGGCGAGCTGGGGTCTGGCGGACTGGCGAGTCCGCTGGGTCCGCTGCGGCCTGAGAAGCAAGTCGCTGGGCAAGCGCGAGCAGAGCTTGGCTAATTGCGTCGAGATGCTGGTCAGTCTGCTGGTGGGACTGCTCGGCCTCAAGGCGAGCTTGCTCAATCTCATCCCAAAGAGAGTCCTCTGAAGAGCCGGAGCGGTCTGAGGAGCGGGCTCTGGGGTCTGACATTTCCGTCCGCTGATTTCAAAACAGTACTCAGATCTGAAGGTCGTGTGTTAACTGTTGATGCACGAAAACACAAGGGGGGTCGAGCACAACCAGCTAACGGTTCGAACACCGGGGAATAGGGAGACTGCGAGTAGAGATCTACTAAGCGGATGCGGGCAGGAAGAAGAGTAGGGCCGTGAACCACGGCAACAACAGACTTCGCCCGTCACGGCCTGAATGCCTCTCTTGCGACGGGCTTTCCCTTGATTGAAAAAGGATTGGGTTACAAGTGAAAGGAAAAGCTGAACAAGAGCAGAGCGAGGGGGAGTCCGCAAGGCGCAAGATTCGAGTCCGCAGCCTATAACAAGTAGGCTCATGGGTCCGAGTCAGCGTGCCTTGGTTGCACAACCTCCCCCCTATTTATAGGATAGGGGGCCTGCCCAAAAGGGTAGGGCTAAAATAACCGGCTGCCCGGGGTACAGGAGAACCGGGAAGCGGTGACGGGAAGCAAAAAGTAAGAACACGCCAATCCGCGCAGAAGGGGCGAACTGGGCTCGCGGACTAGAGCTTCCACTGCTGTTGGGCGCGCCCGCTGGAGGACGGCGGCCTGGGTGGACGAGACACTGCGTCCGCCGCTGTAAAGAACCTGATACCCCATGCACTAGCGGACTGAGCGGACAGGTCCTTGCATCCGCTGCTGGGGGACCATCCTTGTTCGATTGGTGATATTGCTGGACTGGCCGGACTGACAAATCGCATCCGCGCCTGCTGAAAGGGGGACTTTGGAATCTTGTAGTATGTTGCAGACTGAGGGGTTAACAGACACCAAGGGTTAGATTGTGTCGACATCATCAGGAATTGTGTCGACACACTGAGAAGCTGTCGACACATTCCAGAATTGTGTCGACAACGAATGTGTCGATAGATAGAACTTGTGTCGACACACACCAGAATTCTGTCGACACCAACTTTGTCAAGACAAGAAGTGTTTGTGTCGACACTCAGGACTTGTGTCGACATATTCCACAGAAGCTGTGTCGAGAAGTAAAAGTGAAGTTGTGTCGACATCATCAAGACTTGTCTCGACACATGGACTATATTTGTCGACACATGTGAAGCATTCACTCGACATTCTCTGTTGCTGAGTCAAAGTCCAATGAAGGTTGAAGTAATACAACTGGAGACTTGACAGCTGTCATTATTGACATTGCTATCACATCTGTCAGAGGTGTTAGAAGACCGTTTGGAACCAGAATAGCTGGTAACCATGGATGAACCTTATATATAGATATGCTCTCTCAACAATAAACAGCGAATCAATTATCAATTGTGAAGAAGTGATCGTGAACACGATCAGTGAATAAAGAATAATCTCTGAAGGATTGAGTATCCAGAAGACGAGAAAGAAGACACAGTCAATAGATTGTAGTGAGAGAAAAATAAGGAGGAGAGAAGTCCTCATCTAGTGAAGGCAGATCCTGAATAGTCTGCCAGAAGAATTCAGATCAATTCTGAAGAAGAATTCAGATTAATTTCTGAAGGAAGCTGATTGAAGATCAACTCCAACACCAAGAAGATCAACCTTACTTTGTTCATATTCAAGAAGCTTTGAAGAAGCTAAGACAGGCTGATCCTTAAGTAATTAGTTCTATGAAGAACTGATCAAGAAACCTTCAACCAATTCTCTCTTCATTTGGTTGAAGATTTTATTATCTTTTCATCAATAACTTTTGTATGATCTGTAATAGATCTTAGTGTAGGATATTTTCTTCTCTGAGTTGTAATCCTAAATTATAAAGGCTGAGTTAGGGCTGAGTGCCTGAGATAGGGGAATCTGTTCCCTGAGTTCTAGACCTGTGAAAGAGGCTGAGGTAGTGCTTTTGCCTGAGTTGTAGGAGTGGGGTGTCACTCTGAGTTGTAGGCATATGGAAGAGGCTGAGGTAGGGCTTGTGCCCGAGTTGTAGGAGTGTGGATTCACTCTGAGTTGTAGGAACAAGTCTTGATTCTGAGCTGTAAGATCTGCGGATCTGAGAAGAAAGAAGGAAGTTAGGCCGAATCTAGTACACTACTAGATAGGCGAAGGGGGAAAGTGGATGTACCCATCATTTTGGGAACCATTATAAATCTGTTGTGCAATCTGTGGAATGTTGTGTGTATGTGAATGATGTGCTGTGTTTTCTGCTGAATAAAGTGCTAAACTAGATAGATTTGTCTACCTAAGTTAGAAAAAGAATTGAACCTATTCACCCCCCATCCCTCTAGGTGTTTAGAACATCTTGAAACCAATTCTTTCACTTATGTTGGACTTACGGGTATGCACCACTTAAGATTTTTAGGGTTATATATATTGGCATGCGGTTCAAGGGGAGATGATCAAAGGTTTGCTCCCAACTTATGGAAGCAGTCGGTAACGCTCGGTGCTATACCGAGTTCTCTTCTTGCTGTGATGCCAAGCTATCCTCCTCTGCCAAACCATCCATTATAAGCCCCGTATCTTCTCCTTCCTCTTTCCCTCTCTTTGTTCTCCTCTCTGCTAATCTCCACTCACAGTCAGCCAACCCAGCCAGTCGAAGTTTGTTTCCCTCTACCCGCTACTAACCTCCACCTGTCCAGGAAACCTTCCCGAGTCCCATCACCAACAAACCATGCCACGTATTTATATTTTTCACTGTACCCAAGCACTCACCTCTTCCCTAACCCTACAACCACCTAACCTGAGTCCCCGCCGCCAGCCCCCGCTTTCCCGGCCGCCAGCCCGTCGAAGCAACCTCCCATTTCCTCTAACCATGCACACACCCCCCAAACCCTTTCCTCTCCATCCAGAATCCCTCTTCCAGCTTTTTTCCCACTTGCAGCAAACATGGATTCCCCAACCGGTCGTTGTTATCCACCGCCTGCACGTGTAAGTTGTGTTTGGAGTTTTAATTTTTTATTGTTGAATATTCAACACCTTTATCTATATTGGATGTCTTTAATGCTTTGTTGTTAATGTTGTACTCTATGTGATTTGCAGGACTTATTCCGCGCACGCTTAAAAGTATTTGTGTAGTGTCTGTACAACCCCATATTCGCTGAGCCAGTGGGAAGGAGCAATGGTCACAGTTGGGTTAGCCGAAGTGTTCCCGCCCTAAGGAAGATCTCGCCCAAAGAAGGCGGAAACGGTTGCGCCTGATCGATGAACGAGGAACCGTAAGCCAAGACCGTCAAGCTCGACCTGCGCGGAAGAGCTCTCGCCCAAACCAAGCTTCTATCCCGAAGAGTTCTCGCCTACGCTGTGCGAGAACGTTCGCGCCACGCCCTGGGCCGAAGGGTCTCGGCACAGCTCTCGCCGAGTGGGGCCCAGGGTCTTTGGAAGAATGTCCTAATTGCCTTCAGGAGAAATTACTTCAGTACCCTCAGAAAAACAGCGGGATTTGGCTATTGGCAGACCAACCAGGGGCTTTTCAGTAAATTCAGGACAGCAAAATGCTATAAATGGACCCATAAGGGCTCCTTAGAAAGCAAGCGATCATTGTCTCCCAAATTCCAGTGCTTTTTGAGGAGCTCCTAGCCCAGCTTTGGCTTTGGAGGGGAAGCTCTCAGAGATCTTCCGGGAGTGAGGTGGGACCTCCCTGTTGAGGCTTTTGGGTCAGTCTTAGGTCCTTAGAATCCAGTCAAGGGGTGAGACTTGAGAGAAGTAGGTTTTGGCTGCACCCCTTTTTCTTCGAACTTCAGTTGGGTTCATATTTGGCTTCAACAGTTCTGGTGCGGTGAGCGTGGAAGGCAGCCGATATAGGAAAGCCTTATGTTTGGTCCCATGACTGGAGGTGAAGGTGAAGGGTCAGGTTCTGGAGGATCCCCCACCCGGGGAGAGGAAGCAATGAAGAGGATGCTGGATGAGTTCAGGAGAGAGGTCTTGCAAACAATCAGTCTAGCATTCTCGGCAAGGGGCGAGTGGGCCACCCCTCAGGTCCCAATTGAAGAGGTCCCGCTCTTAGGCGAGAACGCCCCGGGGCAGCGCCCAGGGAAGGAGGTCCCATGGGAGGCTGGCGAGAGAGACGTGGCGGCGCGGGAGCTATTCCCGGGCCAGAGCCAGCGCCCGGGCAAGGAAGCGCTGACCGAGCCAGGCGAGAAGGAGGCGGCGGTGCGGGAACTCTTCCCAGGGCACGGTCTCGCGGATCGGGCAAGCCAGCCGAGGCCGCGAGACATACCTTCTCGCCAGGCAGGAGGCGAGAGCCCATTTAGCGAGCTCATCATCTCGGCTCCGGTACCGGAGGGGTTTCGGGAGCCCGACATGTCCTACTACTCGGGGAAGGATGACCCGGTGCAGCACGTACAGTGGTTTGAAGACGTTGTGTCAATAAGGCAGATGACAGATGCCTTCAAGTGCCGGCTGTTCGCCATCACGTTGAAAGAGAAGGCTCGGGACTGGTTCCACCAGTTGCCAGCAAGGTCAATCTACTGTTTTGAAGATCTGCGGAGAAGTTTCCTGTTGAGGTTCTCAACCTCAAAGAAGCGGAAGAAGGAAGCGGAGTGTCTGTTTGCGGTGAGGCAGAGGCCAGATGAGACGCTGGGTCACTATGTTGACCGCTTCCAGGAGGAGATCCTTTTGGTCCAGGAGGTTCCGGGGTACGCGTTGATGCTGGCCTTCACCCTGGGTCTGAGACCGGGATTTTTTAGCATGGAGTTGAAGAGGGTGCCCCCCCTCTCCTTCGAGGAGCTCATGGAGAGGGCGGCAAAGGATATTGACTTCGAGAGAGCAAACCCAGCGTTCGCCAGGAAGTTGGCCAAGCTAGCAGAGGACGACGGGAAGGAATCAGCAACGGAAAGGCAGAAGGATCTGAGGGAACAGAAGGGGCAAAGGGAAGAAAGGAGAAGGGAGGAGCCCCGAAGGTTTGGGCAGCAGCAGGGTTAGGGGGCCCGGGAGCCAATCAACCGGTTGGGTTGGAGGCCCTAGGAGGGTCGCCCCCAAGGCCCAGGAGAAGGCTATCAGGGGAGAGACAACCTGCGGGAGCCCCGGAGGTTCGATCGACCGGCATGGAGGCAGGAGCCGAGGGATCGTCCCCCACCGCCGCAGGAGGCAATGGAAGTAGGAAGAGGGAGAGGAGAAGCCAGGGGAGCTCGAGGAGGTAGAAGAGGAAGGGGAGATGGAAGAAGGGGCGGGGAGGCGTTGCTCTTTTGTGACTTCCACCAGGAGGAGGGTCACGCAACGGCCACCTGCCCGGAGTTCTTAGAGTTGAGAGAGGCCAGAGGAGCCGGGAGGCAGGATCCACCGATGGGGATAGTGGAGGTGCAGCAGGGCGAAGCGGAAGACAGGTGCGAAGACCGGGTGGATGTAGGGACCCGGGGAGGAATCGGGGTGATTCACGGAGGAGTGGGGATTGAGGCAACCCGTAAGGGGAGCCTGCAAACCATGTACCGAAGAGGGGTGGCCTCGACCTCCCAGGTTCCCCCACCAGAAGAAAAGATCACTTTCTCATCAGCAGACATGCCAGACTATGAAGATCCATTCTGCGATGCCCTGGTGATCCAGACGGCGGTGGAAAACTATACGGTCTCGAGGATACTGGTAGATAACGGGAGCTCGGTTAATGTTATCTTCAAGAAAGCTTTTGATGAGATGAGGGTTGAAGGGAAGAGGGTCTTGGCATCGGACGGACCTCTGTTCGGGTTCTCCGGGGAGAGGAAGGAGGTAAAAGGAGGAGTAGGGTTGCACGTAAGGTTGGGGGGCGTATCGCGGAACTGCAGGTTCATGATCGTGGACGCCCCGAGCAGCTATAATGCCATCTTTGGGCGTCCCCTCATCAGCGCCTTTCGCTGCGTCCCCTCCTCGTTCCATCAGTGCCTCAAGTTCAACAATGGGGGGTGCAGGTCAGGGTCAGAGGAGACCCGAAGGTGGCAAGGCAATGTTACGTTACATCAGTCAACACCATTTCGTGGATGGCGGAGGCGGAAGAGTTGGAGATAGAGATGGCGGCCCTAGAGGAGGTTGTTGAGGAAGAGGAGATGGTCCTAGAGGAGGTAAGAAAGATAGCTAGAGAGGAAGCCGGAGAGGAAGAGACAGAGAAGATGCGAGGGGATGTGCAGGTGGTACGGAGGAACGAGGGGCAGGAAAGCCCGGAAGGGACAATGGAAGTAGAAGAGCAAGCGGCAGGAGAAGTCGAGGGAGAGGCCCCGAGGGGCGTAGAAGCCGAGCAGCAGCAGCAAAGGGGGGTAGAAGCGGTGGAGATTGAGGAGGAGGAAAAAGGAGAGCTGGAGCTGGAGGAAGAGGCAAGGACCGGTTGGGAGCAGTCGCGGCTGGAACCGGCTGAAGAAGTGGTGGAGATGGAGGTCTTCACCAGAGTGGGAAAAGAACAAAGGGTGCGGGTCAGCGGGGGGTTGAGTCTCGAGGCCCGGGAGCAGGTGCGAGCTTGCATTCAAAGCAACGTTGACATCTTCGCTTGGAGCGCGGCGGACATGCCGGGCATCGACGCCGACGTGGCCTGCCACTGCCTGAACCTGGATCCCCGCGCCCGCCCCATCCGTCAAAAGATGAGAGCCATCGCCACCAAGCTGGAGGAGCCCATTCGCGAGGAGGTCAAGAAGCTCCTGGAGGCGGGCTTCATCTCAGAGATCCAGTATCCAGGCTGGATCTCCAATGTGGTAATGGTGAAGAAAGGATGTGGTAAATGGAGGATGTGTGTTGACTTTTCTTTGTTGAATAAATCATGCCCTAAGGATTGCTATCCCCTGCCTCGGATCGATGCGCTGGTTGATTCAGCCATCGGTTTTTCTGTCATGAGTTTTTTAGATGCTTTTTCAGGTTATCACCAGATCCGGATGCACCCTCCTTACACCAAGGATGTTTCCTTCATCACAAGTGAGGGATGCTTCAGTTACAAGATGATGCCCTTTGGGTTAAAGAACGCAGGAGCTACCTATCAGCGCATGATGGATCGGGTCATCCGGGATCAGAGGGGGAGAAACTTGGAGGTCTACGTCGACGACCTAATGATCAAAAGCAAGTGCATAGTTTCGCACCTGCAGGACCTCGAGGAAACATTCGCCACCCTGAGAAGGTTTAAAATGAGGCTGAATCCCTTAAAGTGTGTCTTCGGGGCCAGCCGCGGGAAGTTCCTCGGGCATCTTCTGACTCCGGCAGGGGTGGAGCCCAACCCGGACAAGGTCAAGGCCATCCTGGATCTGGAGTCGCCACGTGACACCAAGGAGGTCCAGCGCTTAACAGGCAAGCTGGCTGGGCTAAGCAGGTTTCTCTCCAGGGCAGGAGACAAGTGTTCTTCATTCTTTAAGGTGCTGCGGGGGAATCAAAGGTTCGAATGGACGACCGAGTGCGAAGAGGCCTTCCAAGTGCTGAAAAGACAACTCTCTCAGGCTCCCCTCCTTCAGAGCCCAAAGGATGGGGAGGACCTGACCTTGTACCTCGGGGTAGGAGCGGAGGCGGTGAGCTATGTCCTAGTGAGGGAAGAAGAAAAGAAGCAGCTGCCCATCTACTACGTCAGCCGGATATTGAGAAAAGCAGAGCTTCGCTACCCCATCCTAGAAAAGCTCGCTTATGCCTTGGTCATCTCGGCCAGAAAGCTCCGGCCGTACTTTCAAGCGCATTCGATTAGGGTGGTGACTGACCACCCCCTTCGCAAGATCTTCGAAGGAGTGGAGCACTCGGGAAGACTGGCTAAGTGGTCCATTGAGCTAAGTGAGTTCGACATCTCCTTTGTTCCAAGGCTCTCCATCAAGGCACAGGCAGTGGCGGACTTCCTAGCAGACTATATTGTTGAGGTCGAGGGGGAAGAGCAGCAACCACGAGAGGCATGGAAGTTGAGGGTTGATGGGGTCTCAGGAAGGCACTCCCTAGGGGCAGGGGTGGTGTTGACAAGTCCCCAGGGGGTAACCATAGAACAAGTAGTCATTTTATATTTCCCCGTGACCAACAATCAAGCGGAGTATGAGGCTGTTATTGCCGGCCTTCGCCTGGCAAAGGAGCTGGAGATTCAGGATGTGGAAGTTTTCACTGATTCAAAGGTAGTGACATCGCAGATCCGGGGAGAGTTTGAAGCTCGGGAGCCAACCCTCATCAGATACCTCTCCAAGGTAAGGGTGATCATCGGAGGATTCCGGTCTTTCTCAACTCAGCATGTTCCAAGGGAAGAAAGTCTAGCCGCCGATCGACTTGCGAAGTTCGGACCTCAGGTAGGGGGGACCTTGACGGAGCTGTTCCGACCAGCTATCGAGGAAGGAGAGTTGATGCTTGTGGATCGGCAACCCTCGTGGGTAGATCCATTAGTGGCCTTCCTAACCACCGGTGAACTACCTGAGGGGACCAAGGTCGGGAGAAGCTTCAAGCGCAAAGCGGCTCACTACTTGATGATGGAGGGGGGGTCTGCATCGTAAGATGTTGTCAGGGCTCCTAGCCAGATGTGCGACCGAAGAAGAAATCCCGAAAATTTTAAGGGAGGTGCATTCGGGCGAGTGCGGCAGTCACTCTGGAGGAAGGACACTGGAGGCCAGGGTGGTCAGACAGGGGTACTTCTGGCCCACCCTAAGGAAGGATGCCATGGAGTTTGCAAGGAGGTGTCAAAAATGTCAGCTCTACGCCCCCCTTCAACTCTTGGCAGCTCAAAGACTCCGGAGTATCACGGCACCATGGCCATTTGCCATCTGGGGAATGGACTTAGTTGGGCCCTTTCCTCCGGCTAGTGGGCAAAGGAGGTTCCTCTTGGTCATGGTCGATTATTTCTCAAAGTGGCTAGAGGTCAAAGCCTTAGCCAAGGTCACCTCGCAGGTCATAAGGAATTTCATCTGGGTGGAAATCATTTGTAGACATGGGTTGCCCCAAGCAATAGTGACCGATAACGGCCCCCAGTTTGCCAGCGAGGAGTTCATCAGCTTCTGCGCTCAACTAGGGATAGATCTCCGGTTTGCCTCCGTCCATCACCCTCGGAGTAACGGCCAAGTGGAAGCAGCAAACAAAATCATTGTAAACCTACTAAAGAAGAAAGTGGAAAACTTGAATGGAAATTGGGTGGAGCAGCTCCCATCGGTCCTGTGGGCACTGCGAACGACTCTGAACACGGCCACCGGTGAGACCCCCTTCAAGCTCTCTCATGGGTGTGAAGCCTTCCTACCAGTAGAGTTCGAGGTTCGATCCCCGCGAGTTTTAGTCGCGGGCGAAGTAGACGAGGCTTGGAGGGTGGAGAATGAGGAGGGGCAGCGCCTCTCGTTAGATATGGTGGAGGAACTGCGAGATGTGGAGGCTATCAGGCAGGAGGAGATCAAGCGACGGATGGCCAAACATTTTGATAAGCATGTCAGGGTCAAGCAGTTTGCTAAAGGAGATCTGGTGCTGAGAAAGGTTGACGCAGCGGGAAGGTCGGCTCCCGTGGGTAAACTCCACCCAAACTGGGAAGGTCCATACTGTAAGATCCCCCTCCCCATTACCAAGGAGGGCTACCAGATCTTATGCCCAGAACCGCCGTCTTATGGTGGCACTAACTCACGGGTTAGTCGACACCGCAACACGCCGATTCTGCCGGCTAGTACGATCATTAACCTGTAGGCCAATATGAGAAGAAAGAAGTAAACTGTTTATGTAAAACTATCAGTCCACAAGTCACATAGTACAATCGTGTAAAAGAAATGAATAGTACATCACAGTAGTCCACAATAAAGTACAAATGAAAGAGTAAAAAGGGCTTATGCCCAGTACATCAAATCTCTCTCTCACAAAATCATAAATGCGGAAGCTATGCTAGAACATCAGATCTCGTCCCACCTGAGGACGCACAGTAGTGGTAGTAGCCTGCTGAAGCGGTATCTGCTCCTCATGTCCCGCCTCCTCGACGTGCTGGTGCTCCATCTCCACGGGCTCCTAAAAATAGTTGGTCACCGACCATTAGTCAAAAGACTAAGTCGTTTCCTCCGCACCTCGCCCCGCAGCTCCTAGGCACCGAGCGGGAGGACGAAGCGGAGGACAACAAGGGGTAGCAAGGTGGAAGCAGGTGACAATATCTAACTAAAGCTGTAATAAGTAATGTAATTCTACTCTAGCAGTTCTAAGTACGGTACAAGTAATAAGTAAGAGCAGTGCAGTAAAGGAAAGTAAAGAAACAGTAGTATGAACAAGTAAATAAGCTAAGCTACCACTATACTATCATCACAAACGTACCCTAACTTATATAAATGTCCCATACAAATATATAAATTAGGATTTCCAGGAAATTTAACTTATCATATAAAAGAGCCCATACTAATTTATATGATAAGGATCTATGAAGCGTATGACCTAAAATGAAAGAATGATATGATGCAATTTTATGCGCAGGCAAGTGCAACTCACACACAATGACTCTGTGATCACAGACCTTTAGTTCCCACTTTTTGAGAGCTAGCATCACTCTCGGGTACCACCGCTGTGGCTATGGCAGCAGCGGAGCGGGGGTCTCCGCTTCTAGACCGGTATGCACACTACCAAGCCTTAGACCCCTCTCATACGCCTCTGTACACATCCAAGGTGCACTCTAGAGTCTCGCGTACGTACTTTGCTGACAAACCCGTCAGTCTTGTTGGGTCGGATGTGCGTTATTGGGGATCGTCCTCCAGACCGCAGTGTAAAACAACCCACTGGCCCCTCTAACTCTCACAACCGCCTGGTGCACCGTACTGCCATCGGTGTGACGAACGGCCAGTATCGCATGCCCCGCCACGATATTTATGCACATGCAAGTAATTCATACTGAGCCTCCCGCTCGCAGGACCAAAACCCGTCCTGAATCCCTCAAACCCAAACCCGGGTGAGAACGCACATTAGTGCCTTTATGCCAACTCCCTCAAACCCCAAACGGGTGAGATCGCACATCAGTGCCTTTATACCAACTCCCTCCAACCCTAGACGGGTGAGCATATATCATGAATCTCTCCAACCCCACACGTGCGAGAAGGTACCACAATGTCCTAACCTATTAAACTACTCTTGTCTACGGTTTATTATACTTAGAGATTTAAGGTTAATCACAGGACTGCCCCCGGTATTCCCTGTGAAGGGCTCTCAAGGGGCACTAGGAACTGTGTTGGGATTACGCCCAGCGTTCCCTTTCGCAAGGATATTTATTTTAGTTGATGGCTACCCATGTATCTCCCCAGCTCTCCTTATTGCTTTAGTACAACCCTAGTGACTTAAGGTGTTATCGGGAAGCCGACGGTCTTCCGCCGACCCCCACTCCAGTTGCTAACTAAGACTTGCACTTTTGATCCCTCACTAAGACAACTCTACCCACCAGGGTTACTCATGTTGAACTCTCTTACTTCTGCCGATAATCAATCCCCTGGTAACCCCTAAGGCAAGACCTATTTGTGTTATATGCAGACCATGTCCTATGGTTACCCTAAAAATGTGATCTTCCAATCCTTAAGGCATCTTGCCTCTAAATATTTATCTTAGGGTGGTATAGACTAGGGGAACTACCCTATAAATTCTCATAATTTTTCTCGGCCAATTAGTCCTTTAATTAAAATCTTTTAATTTAAACACAAGGTCATTTTACACATGAAGTAGTATGATTAAGTATCCACTGACCTAGGAAATATTTTCTGAGATGTATATTGATAAAATATTGCTGCCTACAGAGTTTCATAATTTTCCTTAAATTATTTATTCTCATTTCCTATTTAATATCAGTTCCACACAAATTCCATTTTCCAAATGAAGTATAGGCATTATGTACTCAAACATTACAGGAAAATTACGAACTTTTAGGACACTAATGTATTACTATTGGCAGAGTATCATCAACATTTATTGTGAAATGGCCTATAAAATTCCATTATAAGATATTTACCAAAATGCCATTGTATTAATTCAACAAACAACAATGCATTCATTAATTCTGAGAAATTCATGCAAAACTAATAATACCATTTTATGGCAGTAGAATAAATTCCAAAGTTTTCAGAGGTATATATCCATTATTTCAAGAATTAATAAAATAAGGGTAAAATGGGCAATTTAAGACATCTACTCCAAACGTTCTTCAAAACAGAGGAAATATATTTTTCCTAAGTCAAATGTGAGATTATCTATGCCTTGGCAAAATTTTAGGATTTGTACTTGAGGAGAACCTATTTTCCAATTTTATTTCCCAAAATAGCTATATTTAAAATAAATTCCAATAAATGGAATTTTGAGCCCAAAAATTCCATGATTAATTTGAGGGGTGAAGTTTACCCTAATGAACCACTGAAAATAATTCCAAGACCTTTGCATGTCACCATTGGGCTAAATACACCATATTTGCATGTTTGCTAATTGCACACCAAGACATAACAGAAGCTAACACATGCAAGTGGATTCTCCAACATGCAGTGAACCCAAGGTGCTGAAAATTTTATCATGCACCAAGGATGTCCCCACTGACCTACCACCAAAATTTGGGACCATGGGGAGGTGTAGAACTCCTTATATTTCATTTATTTGTATTTTGATATTTTGACAAAAACTATAAGAAAATGTTCTCTAAAATTCCTACATTTTGGCAGGAACTAAGTATGCCCTAATCATGCATGTGCCCAAAAGTTGGAGCCATGGTGACTAATAGTTTGACCTAGTCATCCAATTTAATTTCTGCCCTACTCTAGGACCAGTCCTAGGAGAAATATCCTACAGGACTGTACACTACACCAAATCACCTGTTTATGGTGGCAAATTAAAGGTAAGACCCGCAGCTACCATTTTCATTAAGAGACTAAGTTCTGTAAATGCCTATAAGAGGCCTAAATTTAACATGCAAGGGACAACAAAAATAGGGAAAGAAAATTAAATTTTGATGTAGCACGAATCTTAAAGCAGGATGGAGGGCATCTGTTCATCTTCCTCCTCCAGCCAATGGCCGAGATTTGCCCGACCTGGAGCTCACTTTAGGGCCATTTCCTGGCCATCCAGCCACTTCCCTGGCCGGGCACCACCACCAACACCTCCGTTGAGGTGAGGGCTAACGTTCGGCGGTGACTTGGCCGCCAGAGGCGGCGGTTTCCGGCGAACTTACACTCCATCAAAAATCCAAAATTCATGAAAAAGCTCACCTTGGATCTGGCTCATTTGAGCCCGATGTCTCGCCTAATAGATCTAGGAAACTAGTACGGGTAGAGGTGAGGTGAAACGGACCTGGATTGGGGCTTGGCAGCGGGTTTGGCGGCGGTTGGCCATGGAAATTTTCCTCTCCGGCGAGCTTGCTCCCGAACCCGATTCTCCACCAAAAGCTTCGATCCAGGTATCGAATTCCACTCCTTTGGACCTTCTGAAGCTAATGGGATGGTTGGTTTTGGCTGATATGGCTTGTACACAGAGATGCCATGATGGGAATTTCGGCCATGAGCTTTGGTTTCTCCTCCTTGGCTCCAAGTGGCATGAAATTGGGTTGGAAAGGATGGTAATTGATGTGTGGGTTCAGATATGTGCTTGGGAAGAGAGGAGGAGGGCCACATGGCCTTCATCCCCATTTTCCCTCTCTTCTCTCTCCTCTTTTCCCCCAATTTCCCAAACTACCCCCTTACATGCAATCTCTCTCCAATTTTAGGAGGGTAGGGGCTGTCATTAACCATTAAGGCTGGTCATGGGTCTTGGTTCATGGGCTTAGCCCATTGGAAATGAGCTTGACACTCATTTTCTCTCTTTAGGCCTTATATTGACCAAATTGATTTTTAGGGTTGACTTGGTCAACCATGGTGGGTGAGCTGACCCTACTTGGTGGTAATGGGTCTAGTGGCACCACCCAACTTGGGTTGGGTCAAGGGGGTGCCCTACTTAGGCTAATTGGGCTTATGAGTGTGGGTTTGACCAAATTAAGCCCAAGGTTGACTTTGGTCAATTGGGGTCAAAGTGTTGACCTAGTGACATGCCCTAGGGTCCACTTAGATTGTTTTTAGGGTTAGGGCAATGAGGTGGGGTCATGGTGTGGCTAGGGTCCCTATTTAGGCTAGTTTGACCTAGTTTGACTTTGGTCTTATAGTGTGCTCCACATGGCTACCACCCACTACCTAGGGTCAAACCTAGTTGATCTCCTTAAATCTCACCCCATGCCTAACCCAATCTAAGTTGAGGGGTCCAGAAGTAACATGGGATGTTACACATACATTGTGAAAGAAGTCCTCGGAACGGGGGGATACTACCTCCAGGACGTGGAGGGAAGGACCCTGAGCCACACTTGGAGTGGTGATGATCTAAAACGCTTCTACCCCTGAGGGGGGAAGGATGTAACCATGTATCTCAAAAATAAACTTGTTATAATATATCGATTGATTCTCCCTTAGCTAGCATCGAATTTTTCATAACATAGCATAGTCGTATGTTCATCGGTACCCCGAGCTCGGCTCGGCCCCAGGTAGACCCACTGTGCAGGCTCCCATCTAGCTGGCAGGTGCGAAGGCTCGCCTGTGGGGGATAGGTTGGGTTGGTTTGAGATCTTCATCGGCACCCCGAGCTCGGCTCGGCCCCAGGTAGTTCCGCTGCGCAGGCTCCCATCTAGCTGGCAGGTCCGAAGGCTCGCCTGTGGGGGATAGGTTGGGTTAGTTTGAGATCTTCATCGGCACCCCGAGCTCGGCTCGGCCCCAGGTAGACCCGCTGCGCAGGCTCCCATCTAGCTGGCAGGTCCGAAGGCTCGCCTGTGGGGGATAGGTTGGGTTGGTTTGAGATCTTCATCGGCACCCCGAGCTCGGCTCGGCCCCAGGTAGACCCGCTGCGCAGGATCCCATCTAGCTGGCGGGTCTGAAGGCTCGCCTGTGTGGGATAGGTTGGGTCGGTTTGAGGTCTTCATCGGCACCCCGAGCTCGGCTCGGCCCCAGGTAGACCCGCTGCGCAGGCTCCCATCTAGCTGGCAGGTCCGAAGGCTCGCCTGTGGGGGATAGGTTGGGTTGGTTTGAGATCTTCATCGGCACCCCGAGCTCGGCTCGGCCCCAGGTAGACCCACTGCGCAGGCTCCCATCTAGCTGGCAGGTCCGAAGGCTCGCCTGTGGGGGATAGGTTGGGTCGGTTTGAGGTCTTCATCGGCACCCCGAGCTCGGCTCGGCCCCAGGTAGACCCGCTGCGCAGGCTCCCATCTAGCTGGCAGGTCCGAAGGCTCGCCTGTGAGGGATAGGTTGGGTCGGTTTGAGGTCTTCATCGGCACCCCGAGCTCGGCTCGGCCCTAGGTAGACCCGCTGCGCAGGCTCCCATCTAGCTGGCAGGTCCGAAGGCTCGCCTGTGGTGGATAGGTTGGGTTGGTTTGAGATCTTCATCGGCACCCCGAACTCGGCTCGGCCCCAGGTAGACCCGCTGCGCAGGCTCTCATCTAGCTGGCAGGTCCGAAGGCTTGCCTGTGGGGGATAGGTTTGGTATGGTTGGCTTGATTTGGACAAGGCAGGAGGCGAGTTGGGAATACCAAATGAAAAATGAAAAAGATGGCATAGATCTCGGCAGGGATAGATCTCGACGGGGATAGATCTCGGCAGGGATAAATCTCGGCAGGGGAGTCCCCATCAAAGGGATCTCGAGGTGGGGAGGCTTTCGCCAAAAAGGCTCCTCTCAGTGTTCTCGAACAAACAGGCGAGATCGTTATGCGACGGGCCAGAGGGGACTCGCACAGTCTAAAAGGGACGGTCCCGTCCTAAGGATTCGAGAGTCACGCTTCCGGCTGGCCGGTTACCGCGGGTTCTTGCTGATCCATCGCTAAGGATTTCCTAGGAGGGCCAAGGGCCTTGGCAGAAGCATACGCCGAAAGCGTTCAACCACGATAATTACATCAAACACATTCGCAAATAACAAGACGAAATGTTCACAAGAAAAACATTTGCATTAACAATACTATGTACAGGTACAAAATGATAGCGTCTCACGCTTTACATAGAGGTGAAGAATAGAAGCGAGAAGGGGACCCTCAAAGAGACAAACTGTACCCCTCAGAACTCTCGCTGGTGCTCCCGCTGGAGCTTCCGCCGGAGCTCCCCCCGGAGGACTCGCCACCCGCTGCGGGGGGCTTTGGAATGGGCTCGAAGAGCCATGGAACAAGCTGTTGAGCGGTGATGTCTTTGCCCCTCCCGTCCCAGCAGTCGATGTCGCGCAGCGTCTTCAGCGTCAACTTTACGGTGGCTTGCACGTTCCCCTGGAGCAGCTTGTCGATGTCATAAGCCGAATAATACTGGCTCTTCAATCTCTCGTCCAACGGAGGGGCTGCACTCGCCTCGAGGCGCGCGATCTGCTCCCGTAGGAGAACGTTGTCATATCGGGCCTGTGACAGCTCCTCGCGAAGTGCGGCTTGAGCGGAATCCTGAACGACGGAAGGTTAGCATAAGAGAAGGGTTAGGAAGGCGAGAACAAGTGATTGTGAAAGGTCTCGCTTACCCCTTCCGCTTGGCGCGAGGATAACATTTGCTGGGCCTCGGCCAGCTCCTTGGCCAGAGAGGCCGCCTGGGCCACCGCATCGTCCCTGGCCTTGAACATGTCTTGAAAGTTGCGGTCTATCGTAATGCTCCGCCGGGCGCACATGTGCGCAAGCTCCAGCCCACGCATCAAAGCGCGAGTGGAGTCGTAGGCCAGCAGCCGGGTCGACATCCTGTTATAGATGCTAGCGTCCTCCCGGCTGTAGAGGCAATAGCCTAAGGCGAAAGCTTCGCCGGTGACCTCGTCTCGCTCTGCCCAGCTTAGCAAGAGGGACGAGATCGAGACCTTGTTAGCGTCAGGGTCCCATGGCAGCAGTGGCTTGTTCTCCGCATCCAGGCACCTCATGCCGAGACCGAAATTGTGATGGCCCCGCGACACCTCTTCAGATGGGCGGTTGCCAGAGGTCCCGGCGGCGGCACCCACGTCTTCTACGGCTCCAGGGGCCGGGGGGATCTCGGCAAGGGGCTCATGGCCACCCCTGGTGGCCGCGATCTGGCTTACTGCTTGCAGGACCTCCTTAAAGGAGCGGCCGGCAGGGAGAGGTTGGACGGGCGGTACCACGACAGCCTTGCTCTTCTCGGTATCCGTGGTCTTGGGTCTCTTGATTGGCTGAGGCGCGGGGGCACCAGGCTTTCGCTTCGCGACGCCGCTTGGGGGGAGAAGGCCCGGCTCTATTCGGCAGGCTTGCGCGGTGGCTTTCGCAAGAGCCAGCGGGTCCTTAGGAGGTTGACTCTCTCTGGCGCGAGACTCGTCGAAAGGCTGGCGAAGGGGGATCTCACACTCTCCTGCGAAAACAATAGCGATAAGTTCCAACCTTGGAAAAAGCAAGAAAAAGGCAAATACAGGCGAGATCCTACCTTCTCCCGGAAGTATAGGGGGAAGAGAATTGACGTCTCGCCGGAGGTAGAGGACGTCGAAATCCTTGATTCCGAAGAACTCAATGAGGGCGCTCTCGCGGGAGCCCAAGGATGGAGGCTTATAGGCGGCATCCTCGTATTGGATGGGGGCAAGGGGTACGTTCCCGAAGTCGCCGGAAACGTAGATGAACCTCTCGCCCCAGTGATGGTGCTTGTTGGCGAGACCGATCGTCTTCAGCAGTTGCCCGGAGAAGAACACCACGCCTCCTTTCGCGCGGAAAGTAAATAACTTGCGGAAGATCGGCAAGCTAAACTCAATCCTCTCCGACCGCATATAGCATATGAAGGCCATGAGAATTGCCACGGAGGTAGGGTTCAGCTGTGCGGGAACCACCCCGTAGTACCGGAGAGCCTGCCGCATCTCAGGCCACAACGGAAGGCGGAAGCCCACCTCGAAGTGTTCAATAGGGATGGCGAGCTCCCCCTCCCCTGCGGTGTTTACTTTGTCATGACGGCCCGGGGTCCGTGCGGTGAAGCCGGCGGGAACGTGCTAGGTCTTGATCAGATTGAACTCGTCCAGGGTGAGAGTGTAGGAAGGGAAAAGATGCTTTTGGAAAGCTTCCGCGCAATTGGATCGTCCTTCACCACCGCCCGGCATCGCAATGGAGTTTGAAGGCGAGATCTACGAGGAGAAGGCGAGAGCGGGAACGGTGCGAGAACGGAAGTAGAAGGCAGAGACGGGCGAGAGCTTTGGAAAAACCGCGAGAGCAACAGCAAAGGAGAGAGAGACTGGAATCAGAGAAATGAATGTGGTAGGTGAGCCTTCTATTTATAGAAAATCGTGGTAATTATGGCCGTTTTCAGAAAGGCGGCGGGGGTACAGCCGGCGCGTTCTAGGTCAGCGGCGCTTCGTTTTTCCTGCCTGAATCTGACAGTGACCGATTGACTAAGTGACTAGCGCAAACGCTGCGAAATGTCATGCGGCCGGCAAGGTAGGCGGAAGAGAGGTGGCTCTCTCCACCCAAGGACCCGGGAAAATAACTCATACGCATATAAAAATATTAAAAACCAAGCTATTGCTCTCGCTAAGCGAGAATGCGATAAAATAATAAGCGAGTAAAGTGCAGAAACATTAGTTACAACTCTGAGCGAGTAAATAAGGGTACATTTGAGAAGGGAAGGCCTGGGGAGGAGGAGGGGAGGTCTCGCGCTTCAGTATGGCTCCCAGCGCCATTTCCCTTGCTCCCACCGCCATTTGCCTCGGTCCCGCAGCTTGGTCCGGGGGGCGCCTGCGGGTTGAAGTAGGACGATAGAACACTGCATCCCAGGTCAACCCGGCGAGATAGATCGCGGATCCGCTCGATGACCTCTCAGGTGAGGATCCGGCGGTAGCTCCCCCCGGCCGGTCCATCTCGCCTATAAGGTAATCTCGCTCCAGGGACTCTAGCCTCTTCTCCACTGACTGGCGAAACTCTCTTGCCGCAAGGTCGCGGACCCGTTCTCGCCGGATGAGCTTCGACAGGATGGCGACGACCTTCTTCCCCCGTCTTTTTGCGCTCCCGGCACCCGTCAGGATCTCCTCCATCTCGTCATACGAAGTGAAGGGAGAGCTCTCGCCATCTTCTCCCTCTCTTTCTTCTTCTTCTTCTTCTTCTTCTTCTTCTTCCTCTACCTCAGCTCCAAGCCGCGAGCCCATGTCCCCTGTCAAAAAGAAACCCCATTTTAGCGGGAGCTAAAAGATAGCCGCGATAAAATTTCCGTGTACCTTCAGAGTGACGAGGCCCCCGGTCGACGGCAGGCGAGAAGGCCCAGCCCCCCCCCCCCCACCCTCAGCTCCAAAGAGGAGGTGGATTGGCTTTCCTTTTCCGGGGGGTAAACTTTGCGGATGGTGATCCCAGCATGGTCAGGAGCGGGGAGGCGGGTCTCCTCTCCCGCAGGAGGGCTATCGTCTAACAGTGGCACGGGGATCTCGACATTATTTCCTCCCGCCAGTAGGGAGGAATCAACCGCATGGGCAGACTGATTCGCAGTTCTCGCCCCACTCTCCCGGGTGGCGAGATCTGGAGGTGCGGAAACCGACGCTGTGAGAAATCAGGTCAGCATTTAAAAATACCAGTCGAAGGCGAGAGTGGAACCTTTACCAGCGGTGTTCGGGTCTGGTGGAGGGGGCGCCTCGGGAACCTGTGGTTGATCATCGTGATGGCTAGAGGGTGGATCCAAAGGTTCTCACGGGGACGCGGCAGCGTCAGGAACCGTCTCCTGCGAGAGGTATCAAGTTAAACAATTGAGCAGCTGGTTGTTAATTGGTATATCAAGCTTACCTTCCGCGGCGAGGTGCCGTCCGCGCGACTAGGGGTCGGGGTGGGCGGGCTCCTGTTCTCGCGGGATAGGTCCCGCTGAACCACCTTCGCCTTCATCTTCTTCTTCTTAGGCAGAGAGGGCTCAACAACCGACGATTGTCTCGATAGCCATGGGGCGACCAGGGCACTGTTAGCCCTAGCTCGCGCCTGTGCCGCGTTAATGCGGTCCTGCAGATCCTGCGGAAGCGGTTTGTCGGCACGCTTGGAAGGCATAGCGAGAGAGGGCGAGAGCTCAGGTGGAGAATGACGACTCGAGGGAAGTGTTATGGCCGTCTATCGGCACTCATATTTATAGGCACCGGACGGCCCACCGAAAGATTCCCTGATGTTGACACGTGCTCAGCGAATATTTTGGGTTTGACATGTCTTTTCGAGCGCGGTGCTAGCTCAAAAAGAGCGGGGATTGTGTACAACCCCATATTCGCTGAGCCAGAGGGAAGGAGCAATGGTCACAGTTGGGTTAGCCGAAGTGTTCCCGCCCTAAGGAAGATCTCGCCCAAAGAAGGCGGAAACGGTTGCCGCCTGATCGATGAACGAGGAACCGTAAGCCAAGACCGTCAAGCGCGACCTGCGCGGAAGCGCTCTCGCCCAAACCAAGCTTCTATCCCGAAGAGGTCTCACCTACGCTGGGCGAGAACGTTCGCGCCACGCCCTGGGCCGAAGGGTCTCGGCACAGCTCTCGCCGAGTGGGGCCCAGGGTCTTTGGAAGAATGTCCTAATTGCCCTTAGGAGAAATTACTTCAGTACCCTCAGAAAAACAGCGGGATTTGGCTATTGGCAGACCAACCAGGGGCTTTTCAGTAAATTCAGGACAGCAAAATGCTATAAATGGACCCATAAGGGCTCCTTAGAAATCAAGCGATCATTGTCTCCCAAATTCCAGTGCTTTCTGAGGAGCTCCTAGCCCAGCTTTGGCTTTGGAGGGGAAGCTCTCAGAGATCTTCCGGGTGTGAGGTGGGACCTCCCTGCTGAGGCTTTTGGGTCAGTCTTAGGTCCTTAGAATCCAGTCAAGGGGTGAGACTTGAGAGAAGTAGGTTTTGGATGCACCCCTTTTTCTTCGAACTTCAGTTGGGGTCATATTTGGCTTCAACAGTGTCGTTTGTGGATTACAATTTACTCTCTCTAATTAAAATTTGTGAATACTTGTGCCTCATTTATTTTTTTTTTATAATAAATAATTATAGTACACTAGCATTATACGTCATCACATATAGGATTGCATTTAGAGCACCCACCCCGAGTCGACCTACCACTGGTCAGGACATGACTAAGGAATTTTTTTGTTCCCACTGTATCCAATCAGATGAGGTCTTGTCTTATTCCTTAGTTTGACCATTGACATAGCCAAAGAGGCAAAGATTTTTGAGCGCCGAGGTGATAGATGTGGACCATTAAAGGTAATTAGTCTCATTAGGGCAAATGATAGTTATCAGAGGAGTATTATGTGTTGGATATAGTTGCCAACTTTAGAGGGGAGGGTGAATAAGGTTTAACGACGATTACGAGAAGTTTGAAAGATTTCTTACCAGAAAAACTAGTTCAGAAAGCTACCGCGAGGCATTAGGTAGCTAACGCACGGCGGTATATTCCACAACTCATTTTTCTGGGCACGTTCCTCCTTGGAAATCTATGCACCTTTCAGAGAAATACAAGCTAACACGCGCAACAAAATATGCTGGAGAATACACAGAAAATGAATATCATTCCTAAGTAAAATCAACAATTATTTTTAAAAATTATAAAACTTGATCTCTGTAACGCCAAAAATTGAAGGCGGTGAGTGAAAAATCTTTTTGGTTTTCTATACTGGCCAGCTACCCAGACCTGTTGGCTCTCACCCTTTCCCTCTAAGAAAGGTCTTCGAGCAGGCTCTTCACCTCCATGCAAGAAAGGGTCTTAGAGCCCCCACTAGATCACCCGATCTAGACGTCCATACCCCGAGATAATTTCTCATGGAATCCTCCCCGGATTCCGACGACCTTCCCCGGTCGATTTCCCTCACCACAAGAATATAGAGAAACGAGAAAGATTACAACAAAACTTTAAAGGATTTAAAAGATTAAAATCTTCCTCTTGACGACTCCACTGTTGAGCAATTCGCGGTCGGTGCATGAGATCTTCGTGTGCCTGCAACCAGTCGTCTCTTCGTAGTCGATGTAGTTCTTGGCTTGTCGGAGTTCTTCGTGCACGAGCGAGAGGGAGATGCTCTTCTTTTACTTCAACAAAAATGGCGGAACAGACCATAGAGAGGCGGTCGAACCCTAGGAGTCGTAGATCTCAATCTATTTTCGTCTTGGTAAGGAACACAAGAAAATGAGGATCATTTTTATACGTCTTTGAGAAAATAGGCTACCACTGGCAATAAGGCTAGCGCCCAGCGGTAGGTTCACGTGCTTGATGTTGAAAGAGGTCCTCCAAATTTGAAAAAATATTCAAAACGAATATTTTCCTTTTTCCAATGCTAGCGCGGCGCTGTAGTTAGGTAGCTCCTGGCCGTAGTCCAGTCATCTCGATGCTTTCGATGATCGTTGAGTGCGTTACCACGACGCGGTACCAAGCTAGCGCCAGACGGTAGTCCAGTAATCTCGATGCTTCTGTCTCGATGATGTTTAATTATGTTACCACGGCATGGTACTATGCTAGCACCAGGCGGTAGTCCAGTTGCCTCGACGCTCATTGAGTGGCTAGCGCGGCGCGATAGGATAGGTAGCGTCATGTGGTAGGTCAGCTATCTCGACGCTCGTTGAGTGGTCTACCATAGCACGGTATCAAGTTAGCGCCGACGTGGTAGGTTCCCGAGAGCCTCAATCAATTAATTCTTCGAGCTAGAGCGGGCGGTAGGACTAGCGTGGCGCTGTAAATTCCCTAACGCCTTGGCCATTTAATTCAGGCTATCGCCCGACGTTAGCTACTACCGCTCGGCGGTAGGTTCCTGACGAGAGCTCCTTGTATTTCTTGGACCTGTAAACCTGCACACTCTACCAAACACAAGATGTAATCAAATACAATATGCGAGTTAATATTGTCAAACTAAGGATATGTGAACCATCGGCTCCAACAATATCGCTCTTTTGATAATATCAAGTTCCGTTCAAGAGATATAATAATGAAGTGCATGATACAACATATATATATAAGAGATAGTCTTGAAAGCTTGGGTTTCAGGTTCTATGTAGCTCCCTTACACAAGCTCTCCCCCTATATATTCGTTCTACATGCTCCCCCTATCTACATGCATACAGTGAACAAAGCTCCCCTTACATGTATGTTGGGTACATTGGAAACTGTGTACCTGATTTGGAGAAGCCTCACCTAACTCAATGATATTCATCAATGTGTATTTGATGGTGTGTTAGGTTTCAATGTGCAGGTTAAGAAAATGTAGAAAAAGTTTCTAAGTACAAGTGTCGACACTTGAGTAGAATGGTGTCGACACCAGGAGCCAGATTGTGTCGACACACAGGACTTGTGTCGACCCACAGAAATTCTGTTGACAACAATTGTATCGACACACACCAGAATTCTGTCGACAACAGTTATGTCGACACACAGACCTTGTGTCGACACACACCAAAATTTTGTCAACACCAACTTTGTCGAGACTAGAAGATATTGTGTCGACACATAGGACTTATGTCGACACATTCCACAGAAGCTGTGTTGAGAAGATAAAGAAGGTATGTGTCGACATTATGAGAGCTGTGTCGACATCATCAGGAATTGTGTCGACACATGGTCTATTTGTGTTGACATATTTGAAGTATTGTCTCGACACTTTTCTGCTGAGATAGAATACAATGACATATCAGGTGTCACGACTGAAGACTTGATAGCTGTCATAACTAACAAAGCTGTTGCATCTGTTAGAGCTGTCAGAAGGCCATTATAAACCGGATCAACCGGTAACCTCAGATGGATCTGTATAAAGACCTGATCTATCATCATACAGAAAGAGATCGAACAAGAGAGAAGTTATGATCCTGAAATCAACAAGTCTCTAAGGGCAGATTCAGAACAAGTCTGCAAGAAAAATTCAGATCTACATCTGAAAGAAGAGTTCAGATCTACATCTGAAAGTAGAGGAAGATGGATTGAGGATCATCTCCAACTTCACAAGAAGATCAACCTTACTTTGTTTAGGTTCAAGAAGCTTTGAAGAAGCTAAGACAGGTTCAATCTTAAGTAGTCAGATCTATCAAGAACTGATCAAGAAGCCTTCACCCCTTTCTCTCTCTACCTGGGTGAAGGATTTATTCTTTTTATAATCAATTTTCTCTGTAGGATCTTTTATAGATCTGAGTGTAAGAGAGTTATATCTCTGAGTTGGAAGCCTAAGTTTATAAAGGTTGAGGTAGGGCTGAGTGCCTGAGGTATGGGATTAATTTCTCTAAGCTGTAGTCCTGGTGAAAGAGGCTGAGGTAGGGCTGGATTGCTTGAGTTGTAGGAGTGTGGACACACTCTGAGGTAGGATTCTCTGGAAGAATCTGAGTTGTAGCACTTGGTGAAGTGTGAGCTATAAGCACCTTTCAGGGTTCTAAGTTATAAGATCTGAGGATCTGAGAATAAAGAAGGGAGTTAGGCCGAATCTATTATACTGCTAGATAGGCGAAGGGGGAAAGTGGATGTACTCATCTCTTGGGGAACCACTATAAATCTGTGTGCATTCTGTGTTGGCTATGTTTGTTTTTAAACTGTGCTGTGATCATTGCTGAATACATTGTCTAACAGTAATATATTTTATCTGCCTTAATAAAAAGGAATTGAACCTATTCACCCCCTCTAGGTGTTTAGGATATCTTGAAACCAATTCTTTCAAGTGGTATTAGAGTCAAGTTACTCAAGAATAGACTTAACAGTCTGAGTTGATCTATAAGGTAGTTATCAGTTAGACAAAATGGGTTCACGTGAAAATCACAGGGAACTTGGATCCATGAAACTACCTATATGTAGAAAGGAAATTTTTGGCATATGGAAAGAGAGTCAGGTTGTTCATGGAAGCTTCTGACCCAATAATCCACATTACAGTTAAAGAAGGGCCATTCATTCCTATGAACATCTCAGCTTTGGATGCCAACCTAAGGACTCCAAAAAGTTACTCTGAAATGACAAAGCATGAGATCATCTTAACCACTATGGATAAGAGAGCACAGAACATAATAATTAGTGCTATATATGACTTAACTTTCCAAAACTTGGTTCACTGCAAAACCTCCAAGGAAATGTGGGACACTTTGATTGTCTACATGGAGGGATTAGAAGAAGTAAGAGAGGACAGAAAGTCTATACTAAATCAAGAATATGAAAGTTTTAGACAAACTAAAACAGACAGCATAACGGAGTGCTACAAGAAGTTTTACAGAATAGTTAATGAGCTAATGTCATATGGAAGAGTCTTTAGCACATATGAGCTCAATGATAAGTTTCTCAGATCACTAACCAAGGACTGGGATACCAAGATATGTGCCATCAGGGAAGTGGACAAACTTGTAGATACCTCTCCTCCAACTCTATTTGGAAAACTGCTATCTTATAAGATGCAGCTTATGGCCAGAAAGGAGGAAGAGAAAGGCAATAAGTCTGAGTACAAAGAGAAATCTGTGGCCTTTAAGGTTGAATCCCCAAAGAAGGACAGGAGGATATCTCCATCTCCTCCTAGGAAAGCTGCAGAAGTTAACTCAGATAATTCTGACAACAACACATCAGACAGCCCTAATTCTGATGAAGATTTTGCTGCCTTCACAAGCTAATTCCAAAGATTCTTGAAGAAAAAACAGTGGAGAACCAAGCCATCCTCCTTACAGTCCAAGGATGACTATTAACAGAAAAAGAAATCTTCTAAAAAGGACAGGTATGGTACTAAACCTAGCAAATTAACTTCTTCTAAGATTGATTGTTATTTTTGTAACAGGTCTGGACATGTTGTTGCTGACTACCCGGATAATTGAAAGGAATCTAATGACAAGAAGAAACATCAAAATAAGGGAAAGAAGGAGAGATCCTTTATTGCAAAGAAGCAGAAAAGCTGGACTGATTCCTCATCATCAGATTTAGGAGAAGAGGCTGAAGCTGATGCCTATATTGGATTACTCACTACTGAAGAGGATCCAGTAGAATCAGAATTCTTACAATTGCTAGACTCTATAAATGGGATTGAAGATCATCATTGCAGAGGGCTGATGGCTTTGTTTGAGGAAGATCAATGCCAGGATCAGCCTAGTCCTAGTAAGGTAAACAGTCTATCTCCAGGTTCTGATTATTATACTAGATCAGAATCAGAAGCATCTGCATCAGGAGATGAGGATGAATCTGAATCTGAAGGGGATGTTCATCAACTAATTGATGAGTATGGTGATCTGTTGTAAGCCCTTAAGAGAAGCAGAATCCTTATCAAAGAACAGGATAAGGAAATTGCATCTCTTCAATTGACTGCATCAGATTCATCAAAAATTCTAGATTTGAAGATGAATGAAGTTGTCAAACTGAAAAACATAGCTGTTATTCAGATGGTACAATTACCTTCAAAAATGATCAAATCAAGAGTCTGAAAGTCAGACTTCAAAGAGAGAAGGATCTTGTGGCTAAATTCTCAAAGCCAAAGTCAGTCTTACCCTTAATTGATGACTTCATCCTCCAAAAGGGTAAGACAAGATTAGGCTTCAAGGGAAGAACTAGGGCAGCTAATACTAAAAGAAAAGGCAAAGACCCAGTTCAGCCAATATCCTCCAAACCCCATATTTCTTTCAGGAAAGTGACGCAACCTACTAACAGGTATGATTATGACATTACACATGGTCACTATAAGCTTGGTGATCAGAATGACAAGGGTGCAAATGCCAATAGGGCAGCCTATGAACAAACACACCATGTTCTTCATGAATCATTAGTGTTTGATCCACCAACCACAACACTCAATAAAAGGACTGTTGACAGCAATGCTGTTAAGGTTGTACTTAAAAGAAGATATAACAGATATGAGTGCTGGTGTTGTGGAAAAGTGGGTCATTATGCCATTGATTGTTGGCACAACACTACAGTCAGGAAAAATGCAAGCTTACCTGTCAGAAAGGCTGCAGGCAAGTATGTCAAGTTTCAGTCTAACCTGAACCTAGAACCCCATAATTATTAGGGTTCTAAGGTTAAGTAATTGTATTTGATGCAGGTGAGTCCAAGTGGCCATACCCCAATATGGTACTTGGACAGTGGATGTTCCAGGCACATGACTGGAACAAGAAGGATGCTGAAGGATTACTCTCCCATAGAGAATGGACCCAAAGTGATCTTTGGTGGATCTGAAAAGGGGGTCATCAAACGGTTTGGTAACATTTCCAATAGCTCTATCATTATCACCCAAGTGGCTTATGTGAAAGGTCTGAAACATAACCTAATAAGCATAAGCCAACTAAGTGATCTTAGTTATGACACTTCTTTCATTAAGAATGGGTGTCAAATTAGAAGAACAAGTGATCAAGAGGTCATCTTATCAAGATATAGAAACGAAAATATTTATTGTCTAAATTTTGTAAGTGAGAATAAAGATTCTCTTGTTTTCCTAGTTGCAGATGAGAAAGCTTCTCATTGTGTCAAATGGCGCAAGAGGCTTGCTCACCTTAACTATAAGACAATAGGCCAACTCTTCAGTAAAAAGTTAGTGAGAAATGGTCCTCAAGTCAAGTGCATCAAGGAGGGTGTATGTTCAGCTTGTCAAAAAGGAAAACAGACCAAGACATCCTTCCATAGTCTTGATACCAAAGACTCAGTGAGGTGTTTGTATATGGATCTATTTGGTCCTATGCTAGTTCATAGTCTAGGTAGGAAAGTCTATACATTTGTGGTTGTCGATGACTATTCTAGATTTACATGGGTTTTCTCCCTGAGGCAGAATTCTGAAGCCCCTACTGTCTTCCACAATTTTGTTAGGCAAATTCAGAATGAACTTAACAATTCAGTGGTCAAAATCAGAAGTGACCATGGGATTGAATTTCAGTCTAAATGCATGACAAGATTTTGTGAAGAACTAGGGATTCATCAAGAATTCTTCTCACCTAGAACTCCTCATCAAAATGGTATTGCTGAAAGAAAGAATAGGACACTTATTGAGGCTGGAAGAACACTACTAGTGACACTTCTCTCCCAGAATATTTCTGGGCTGAGTCAATAAATACTCCATGTCATGTTCTCAATAGAGCTTCCATCACCAAAAGCCACAAGAAGACACCCTATGAGATTATGAAAGGAAGAAAACCAAATATATCCTATTTTAGGATCTTTGGTTGCAAGTGCCATGTACTTAACAATGGCACGTCTCATTTAACAAAGTTTGCTGCCAAATCCCAAGATAGGATATTAGTTGGGTACAACAACAACAGTAAGGCATACATGGTCTATAACTTGACTACTCAAGCTGTAGAAGAATCTATCCATGTAGTCTTTGATGAATCTAAGCTAATCAACTGTGAGCTGTCTAGCACTCCTTGTAGCTCTACAGGTTTGAAGGAAGAGATGGACAAGCTAACCATTAGTGAAGACCAACATGCAAGACAGGATGAGGAAAATGATGGATGTTATCCAGGGGGAGTACAAGACTCACAAGCTGATGATATGAAGACAATGAATTACAGCATGGTGGGGAGATTGGAGGAAATCAAGTTGTGGATATACTGCCTCCAGTAATTAGACATCTAAGGTATCATCCCGCACACCAAATTATTGGTGATCCAAGACATGGTGTTAAGACAAGGAGCAAGAACTTGAACACAGTTCTTTGCTCAAGTTTCCTATCCCAGATGGAACACAAGAAATTTAAAGAGGCCATAAAAGACTCAAACTGGATTGATGTCATGCAGGAAGAACTGAATCAATTCAGAAGATGTAAATTCTGGAAGTTGGTTCCTAAACCAAAGAATCACAATATCATAGGGACTAAGTTGATCTACAGGAACAAGTTAGATGAAAATGGCATTATAGCGAAGAATAAAGCAAGACTGGTGGCAAAAGGCTACAGACAAGAGAAAGGAATAGACTTTGACCCGACATTTGCCACAGTGTCAAGGTTGAAGCAATAAAGCTGTTCCTTGCCTGTACATCTTATCAAGGGTTCAAGGTATTCCAGATGCATGTAAAGTTAACATTTTTGAATAGTGACTTAAAAGAGGAAGTTTATGTTGAACAACCCTCAGGTTTTGTATATCCTCTCTATCTTAATTATGTGTATAGGCTTAAGAAAGCTCTATATGGATTGAAACAAGCCCCTATGGCTTGGTATGAAATACTGTCTACCTTCCTTATTGAGAATGAATTCTCAAGGGGGAAAATAGACAAAACTCTATTTCTAAGAGAATCAAAAGGCAAGATAATCCTAGTCCAGATATATATTGATGACATTATATTTGGATCAACTGAAAATAACCTTTATAGAAAGTTTGCAAAACATATGCAAGGGAAATTTGAGATGAGCAGCATGGGTAAGCTAAAATTCTTCTTAGGACTCCAAGTTAGACAGACTGATGATGGCTTGTCCATATCTCAGTATAAGTTCACCGAGGAGTTAATTAAGAAATATGGCATGGAGTCATCCTCCACCATGAGAACTCCAATGGGGTCAAGTATGCCTATAGGAAAAGATGATGCAGGAAAACCTGTAGATGAGTCTATGTATAGAGAGATAATTGGTTTCTTTCTTTACTTAACTGCTAGTAGACCAGACATCATGTATGTTACATGTGTCTGTGCTAGGTATCAAGCTTGCCCTAAAGAATCTCATTATACTGCTGTCAAAAGAATTTTGAGATATCTTAAGGGAACACCAAATCTTGGCCTTTTGTACACTAAGAATAGAGATTTTCTACTAACAGGTTATTCAGATGAAGATTTTGCAGGATGCAAAGAAGATAGGAAAAGCACCACAGGCACATGTCAGTTCCTAGGTGGAAGATTGGTGTCATGGCGCAGCAAAAAGCAAATAAGTGTGGATATGTCCACTGCTGAGTCTGAATATGTAGCTGTAGGGAGTTGCTGTGCTCAGCTGTTATGGATACAACCTCAACTTGAATATTATGGCATCAAGGTAAGTAGAACCCCATTATATTGTGATTCTACTAGTGTCATTTCTATTGCTAGAATCCTATTTCACATAGCAAAACTAAGCACATAGAAATCAAATTTCATTTCATTAGAGATCATGTTGAAAAAGAAGACATAAGTTTAGAATTTGTCAACACTAATTATCAAATTGCTGACATGTTCACCAAACCACTGGATGAAACTAAATTCATTTACTTTAAAATTGAATTAGGTATGCTAAACTTGGAATAGAATGGTAAATATGATTAAGTAATTCTGTGTCGACACATAAAGAAATTTGTGTCGACACTTAGTAGTTGGTGTCGACACATAAGGAAAATTCTGTCGACCCATCAAGAAGATTGTGTCGACACTTAGAATTTGGTGTCGACACATAGGTCTCCTGACACTTAGATATTGGTGTCGACACAGATAGTCGTCTGTGTCGACACGCAGAAATTAGTGGATACTCTTAAGGTTGTCTGTGTTGACACATCACAATTGGTGTCGACACATAGTCTTGTAATACCTTTACATTCTCTGTCGAGACTTTAGTAGTCTGTGTCGACACTATCCGAACTGTGTCGACACAATAAGCAAATTTTCGCCCGCCTTTTAGCCTTCTTTTAGAAATGTATAAATAGGTGGAAACAAGACCTTGTCGACCACGCCCTCAGAATTCTCGACAAACCATTTGTGTCGACAAGACCTTCATCTCTCTTCTCCTCAAACTCTCATCCCTAATGGCGCCAAAAATGGAAGAAAACATCAACGAGGGGTATGAACTAGTTCGTAATGCATTTGAGAGTGCAGCTCCAGAAATCCAAGTCGTGATTACCCTAATCACCAACATTGGATTGGAGTACTTAGTCTCAGAACCTACCAGGATCTAGAAGAAGGAGGTTCTTGAATTCTACTCGCCGGCATCACTGGATTCGAATGGCATCAAAATTAAATCATCTGTCCAAGGAACTAAGGTAAAACTCACACAGAAGAGTTTAAGTAAGACACTTCAGCTTCCTAGGGTTAAGGAAGAAGATGACATAGCATCTTCCATGACAAAAGATGCTCTCCAATGGTGTGGACTAGATCCCACTACCAAGATTGGATCATCAATGAACAGGAAGGGAATGAATTCCCAGGGCAAATTTCTGTCAGAGATTATAGGCAAGGATATTCTGTGCACGTCAGGAGGACATGATAGGATTTCTGCCTATATGTTCAATCTCATGATCAGGGTTGTATTCAAGGTGAAAACAAATTGGTCTGTAGTTGTTTTTGAAAAGATCAAAGAAAGTATCAAGAAACCTAATTTGGGCAGAATACTAATCCTGTATTTAGCTTTGAATATTCCAGAGGTGATGAATCACACTATAAGTTCTAAGATTAATCATATGAGGAGAATGGACATAAGAATACAGTCCAGATGGGATAGGGTAATGACAAAGGATGTCTCTACACCTCAAAAACACCAGAAACTGTTTCAGAAAAAGAAGCAAACTCCACACAAGCTAGCTGAATCTTCCAGTGATTCAGAAGAAGTTGGTTTCAGCTCAGATGGAGAAGGACCAGAGAGTTCTAAAAAATCTCCTGCTCTAGAAATTGTGACTGATGGTCATGTGCAGGGGAGCAGATTCTTACAAGCAACCTCCCAGTGGATCAGGTCCAAGAGGAACCACTTCAATGGGGAGCTATTGAGCCTTTTCCAGTTCTAGCACAACAAGTATCATCAGCTTCAGGGGGAGCTAATGAGCAAGATTCAAATATCCAAACAGCTGCATTGTACCACTTGATGTAGTACAAGATATAAATCAAGCTGCTATGGCACTGAGAATGATGCACTGGATGTGCATATGAATGATGTTGACCAAAATATTCAAGATAATGTCCCTGAACATGAAAATACCATAGAAGACACTTTTGAATTCGAAGGAGGACCATCTGCTGGGAAAGAGCAAGTTATTCCTCCAATTCAACTACAACAATAGGTCACATTAGAAGAATTATTTCCTGATTTACTGGGAGCAAGAACTGAGGGGGAGCTGCAAAGAACTGAGGGGGAGATGCCTATCATTGCCTCTAGACCAAAGGATAATATAGATATTGCTACATCATCTGATTCCTCCGATGATGAAGAAGCCTCCAGAGCTAAGAAAAGGAAACTTGTAGAGCTCAGGAAGAGGAGCTCAAGCTATAAGAAAACCATGAAAAATGCCCCACAAATACAAGCTCCTACAGTAGACTTTAGCTCAATCTTAGTGTCACTGCAACTGAAATTGGATGAGTAAAGAGTAGCTTTTGAGAAATATGTGGTTGAGATTCATAAAGAACTACAATCTACATTGGCCCAATACATCAAATCCATCAGATTTGTAGTCAATCTGCACAAAATGGAAATGACTGAATGCCTCCAAAAGGGAGGTCATGATGTTGTCTACCTGGCCAAACAACAACAGGAGGCCAAGACTCAGATAGATGACATTGCAATAAAACAAGAATTTATTCTAGAGAATCAAATTAGAATGAATGACAATCTCACAGAATCTCATAATGTTATTGTCACAGAACTCCAGAATAAGGCCACTGCTTTCACTGAAAATATGGTTAAAGAAAAGTCTGAGTTTGATAAACAAATCAAAGCAGATTTGGCTGATGTCCACACTGCTATTCAGGACTCTCAAAAGGTAATTGCTGATCAACTGCAGAAGTTCAAAGCCGACTATGAAGAAGGAACTAATTACCTAGCTAATCAGATAAGTTTTCAAAAGCATGATCTACAAGACCATATCGAAAGAGAAGCCATAAAGGGGGAGAGAGTATTAGTCAATGCAGGCTCAGAACATGCTAAATGGATAACCAATGCCATCAGGGCAACTCTTGGTTATCCACCCCTCTGTGATGATGATAACACTGCTGAATTAGGAATTCAACCTGATTACAATGAAGGAGCTCAGCAGGAAGTAGCCTAAATTATCTATCCAACTCCAGATTTTGATGGATTTCACTATGCAGTACAACAAATGTACAGTCCTCCACAGGAGGTATAGAATGTGATTATTGAAAAGGTAGAAATGTCTGAAGCAGCATTACAAAGAGCTAAGGATGCTTAGAAAGAAGCTCAACTCTCTAAGAAAAGGTTCAGAGAATAGGCAGAATTAAAGCCTGATTTTGAACACTGGAGTCCCACCTCCCGGAATATCATTCTCACTGTCTGGCAAGATGTTAAAGACAATATGCATGATAAAGGCAAGTGGCATTCTGAACAGGAGTGGAGCAAATATCAGAAATACCAGTTCAGAAAAGACCTTAAAGATGGGAAAAGACCTGCTAAATCTGTGGAGCCTAGCAAATATTTTCCAAAGCCTTATCATTACTTTGAAAGGAAAAAGGTCAAGGCTGAAGAGCTCAAAAAGAAGGATCTGAAACGAAAGAAGCCAGCTGATGACATTGAAACTAATGTTCAAGCTAGGATTCAGTCTAGCAAAGGAATTGTCATCTAGGAGCATCATCGATCCTAGAGTTAGATGGACTAGGCTTAGGTCTATGTAAAATTTTGGTCTAAATCCTTGTAATTCTGTATTGCTGAACATATATTAATAAATTCCTTAGTTTAGCCTTAATTTGATATGGTATACTTGAAGTTTTGTGAAGCATGATTAGCATGTTCTAACATATTCTGTGATGATATTGTTACATGTTATGACTGCCTATGGTTAATCTTGACTTTGAAATAAATGTTTACATCATAATCTTTGTTTTATTATAAGTGATGTATATCATTGACATTGGGTTATGACTTCTCCAAATAGGGGGAGATTGTTGGGTACATTGGAAACTGTATACCGGATTTGGATAAGCCTCACCTAACTCAATGATATTCATCAATGTGTATTTGATGGAGTGTTAAGTTTCAATGTGCAGGTTAAGGAAATGTAGAAAACGTTTCTAAGTACAAGTGTCGACACTTGAGTAGAATGGTGTCGACACCAGGAGCCAGATTGTGTCTACACACAGGACTTGTGTGGACACAGAAATTCTATCGACAATAATTGTGTCGACATACAAGACTTCTATCGACACACACCAGAATTTTGTCGACAACAATTATGTCGACACACAGGACTTGTGTCGACACACACCAGAATTCTATCAACACTAACTTTGTCGAGACTAAAAGCTATTGTGTCGACACGCATGACTTGTGTCGATACATTCCACAAAAGTTGTGTTGATAAGATAAAGAAGGGTTGTGTCAACATTATGAGAGCTGTGTCGATATCATCAAGAATTATGTCGACACATGGTCTATTTGTGTTGACACATTTGAAGTATTGTCTTGACACTTTTTTGCTAAGATAGAATAAAATGAAATAGCAGGTGTCATGACTGAAGACTTGATAGCTGTCATAACTAACAAAACTATTGCATCTGTCAGAGCTGTTGGAAGGCTGTTATAAACCGGATCAGCCGGTAACCTCAGATGGATCTATATAAAGACTTGATCTATCATCAAACAGAAAGAGATCGAACAAGAGAGAAGTTTTGATCCTGAAATCAACAAGTCTCTAAGGGCGGATTCTGAACAAGTCTGCAAGAAGAATTCAGGTCTACATCTAAAAGAAGAGGAAGCTGGGTTGAGGATCATCTCCAACTTCATAAGAAGATCAACCTTACTTTGTTCATATTCAAGAAGCTTGGAAGAAGCTAAGATAGGTTGAATCTTAAGCGGTCAGATCTATCAAGAACTGATCAAGAAGCATTCACCCCTTTCTCTCTCTACCTAGGTGAAGGATTTTTTATTTTTATAACCAATTTTCTCTGTAGGATCTTTTATAGATCTGAGTGTAAGAGAGTTATCTCTCTGAGTTGTAAGCCTAAGTTTATAAAGGCTAAGGTAGGGTTGAGTGCCTGAGGTAGGGTATTAATTTCTCTGAGCTGTAGGCCTGGTGAAAGAGGCTGAGGTAGGGCTGGATTGCATGAGTTGTAGGAGAGTGGACTCACTCTGAGGTAGGATTCTCTGGAAGAATCTGAGTTGTAGAACTTGGTGAAGTGTGAGCTGTAGTAACTTTCAGGGTTCTGAGTTGTATAATATGAGGATCTGAGAAGAAAGATGGGAGTTAGGCTGAATCTAGTATACTGCTAGATATGCAAAGGGGAAAGTGGATGTACCTATCTCTTGGGGAACCACTATAAATCTACGTGCATTCTTTGTTGGCTGTGTTTGTTTTTAAACTGTGATATGATAATTGCTGAATAAGTTGTCTAACAGTAATATATTTTATCGGCCTTAATAAAAAGGAATTGAACATATTCACCCCCCCCCCCCCTCTAGGTGTTTAGGATATCTTGAAACCAATTCTTTCAATGTGATCTACACCTACCCATGACTCATGAATAATCTATTCTCCCCCTTTGATATTATCGAAAGGGCATGGTGTAGACCACAAATAAACATACACATGCACGGGAGAAATGAATGCAGTATATAATGAGCATGATAGAGTAAACAGTGCACGTCATAGAAAGTGAAACGAGAGGTGAAAACAATAGGGGTGACCCGGCATGACATCAGAGAATATTAAGAATAGAGTTCACACGATGAGTGCAGTAGATAGAAGTAGTTTGAAATAACCGTTCAGAGTTACACAAGATTAGACAACACAAGTAGACTAAGCACATAACGATGTAGAGTACAAGGCTACAAGAGTTATAAAATTAATGTAGAGGAACATTGTGCAAGTCATGTATAGAAATCGTGTGCTCGAACATGCATGCTTTAGATATATAGTATCATGTCAGTCTAATTCTTATGCATGGAAGCATTAGATAGAGCAATGACGTGTAAACGTGTAACATCAGAAGACAAACACCAAGTAGAGTGAACATTCATTACATGGATTATCTCAGTAAGTAAAAATGCTATCACGGGAGAAATAAGGTGAAAAATTCACGTCACGATGCTATCTACGAGATATCAAGGCTAGAACTAGGGGACACAAGATTAAGGTACTAGTCTTTGCACAAGATCAAAATGATTTTTGGACCAAGGTGCTCATCCTCACAATGCTCATAAAGACTTATCAGGAGTAGTGAGTAGTGCTTGGGGGTATCGTTAACTTAAGGCTATCAAATTCAAAAATTTATTTGTTTGGATTTCAAGAACCTCAAATCAATCGAAATCTACTCATATAGAAAAATACACTTTAACTTGTATACACAGGACTTGACCACTAGAGATTTTCCCAAAATTCTACCCTTTATAAAAATGCTTATGTATCGTGACATTGATTCTTCAAGTTATTTCTAACGTGGTAGACATAATATCACGAGTTATAACATGTAAGCATATACTTTCTACAAGAGTGCTCCGTCTAGGGATGTGTGAATAGTGTAAAGTCATTCTGTTATCTAAATCCTCACACATACCTAGAGGCATATACGAGGAAAACTAACATATCTACTCGCACTCAGTAGCTAAGCACCTATAAATTCAACACATCATAACATATGTAGACAATGTTCACAGGGATTAGCATGCCTAAGTCCAACATTGTACGTAATCGTTATGCTCTAAGTTCTAGCCATGTGTGTCCTAAGAATGATCAATCCACAATTTTGTTTATTTTATATTTTTTTGTTTAATGATTTGACAAAAATAAATAAAATAAACCACAAATCAAGCAAAAAATAGCGAAAAAGGAGAAAATAAATAGGCAAAGTGTTTTTTTTCATTTTTTGGTATAATTATATATATATTTTAAAAAAATGAAAATAGAAACAGAAAATAACCAAAGAAAAAAATAGACAAATGCATCATGACTAGGAAGAAAGATCCAAAACACCCTGCTCGAGTCGAGGTAACTAGAAACGCGCATCTGGGAGGGGTTTTGTGAATATGTCAGCTAGTTGGTCGTCGGTGCCAATGAAGCATACTGTCACATTCTCTTTCTTAATGTGATCCCGAATGAAATGATGACAAACGTCAATATGTTTTGACCGTGAGTGATGCACTGAATTATTGGTCAAGTCTATGTCACTCTTGTTGTCACCTGTAAAGGTAACGTTTCTATAAATTAGGCCAAAGTCTTCTAACATTTGAGACATCCAAAGTGCTTGTGCGCAACAACTCCCTAGGAAAATATACTCGGCTTCAGTAGTAGAAAGGGCAACCGAGTTTTGTTTTCTACTTGACCATGAGACTAGTGCCGGACCAAGGAAGTGACAGGTACCACTCGTGCTCTTGCGATCAAGTGAACATCCAGCATAATCGAAGTTGGTGTACCCGTGAAGTGTGAAATAAGTGGTGTGTGAGTACCAAAGACCAAGATTTTGGATGCCTATAGATACCTAAAGATATGTTTAACCGCTTTAAAGTGTGATTCTTTAGGATCGGCTTGATATCTAGCACATAGACACACCGCAAATGTAATATCGGGCCTAGACGCACTTAATTAGAGTAATGATCCGATCATTCCTCTAAAGACAATTTGATCTGCCGAAATGTCACTTTCATCCTTTCCTAATTTTAGAGAGGCACTCATTGGAGTATTGACTTGTTTCAGATTCTCAAAGCCAAATCACACAAACTTATCTTTTATGTATTTCGATTGACTTATAAAGTTTCCATCATTACGTTGAGAAATTTGAAAACCTAAGAAATAAGAAAACTCTCCAACTAGACTCATTTCAAATTCAGACTGCATTAAAGTGACAATTTTTTGCATAATTATTGTTTGTTGCCCAAAAATAACATCATCCAGGTAAATTTGTAAAAGAATTAATTCAAGATTCTCGTGCTTCACAAAGAGACTGGTGTCTGCCCTACCCATCCTAAATCCATGTCCTAGTTGAAAAGTTATGAGCATGTCATACCAAGCACATGGTGCTTGCTTCAATCCATATAAGGCTTTCACCAACTTGTATACGTGATTCAGGTAGTCAGCATTCTTGAATCTGGGTGGTTGCTTGACATACACTCCTTCCTTAATATATTTGTTCAAGAATGCACTCTTAACATCTATTTGATATAATTTAATTTGTTTAAAACTTGCAAACGCTAAAACATACGAATGGATACAAGATGTACAACCGGTGCAAATGATTCCTCAAAATCCACGCCTTCTATCTGTGATTAACCTTGTGCCAACAACCTAGCTTTGTTTCTAGTTATCCTAGAGTCACCATCAAGTTTATTCTTATAAACCCATTTCAAACCAATAACTGGATGGCTATCCAGATGCTCCACTAACACCCAAACTTTACTTCTCTCGAATTTGTTTAACTCTTCATTCATAGCGAAAAACCATGGTTCATCTTTTAAGGCTTCTGATATGTTCATGGGTTCAATTTTAGATAGGAAACACAAGTTTAAAAAGGATTCATGTAGTGCTGATCGAGTTCTAATTCTATGTGTGGGCTCTCCTATTACTAGTTCTCGTGGATGCTCTTTTAAGAAATTTATAGTACTTAGAGGTGTATATTCATCTACATGAATTGGAACTTCATCCGACACTTCTTTCTCCTCACTCTTAGCTCTAATTGTGCATCGTCATCAATTTCCTCTTCATTTTGCCTAGGGACTACGGTTGGTGAATTTTCGTTAAAGTGTACATGAGCTGATTCTTCAATAACTAAGGTTCGTTTGTTATAGACCCTATAGGCACGACTCATACTAGAATATCCTAACAGGATGCCATGGTTTGATTTTTTCGTCAAGTTTTCCTAACAGATCCTTAGTGTTTAGAATAAAACACAGGCAATCGAAGACTCTAAAATATGAAACTGACGACTTCCTATTGAAATAGAGCTCATACAGAGTTAGCTAAGAATGGGGTGAAGCATGACTAGGTTCATCACATAACATGTTGTGTTAACCGCTTCAGTCCAGAAATATCGAGGCAAGCCGAACTCGGCGAGCATTGTGCGTGCTAACTCTTGACCCGTGCGATTCTTTCTTTCCACTACCCCGTTTTGGTGAGGAGTGTGTGGGGTTGAGAATTTGTGTTTAATTCCTAAATTATTACAATAGTTCGTGAAATTTTCATTCTCAAATTCCGCTCATGATCTGACCTTATGCATTTTATTTTTAGCTCCTTATCATTTTATAGTCTAGTGCATAAATTATTGAACTCAAGGAAAGTGTTGGATTTGTTCGTAAGGAAGATCGTCCAAGAATAACGGGAATAGTCATCAATAAGAAAAAAGATGTATCGTTTTCCACCTAGACTACATGTACTAAGCAGACCAAACAGATCCATGTGAATGGGTTCAAGCGGTCTAGTCGTGGAAATATCATTTTACTTTTGAATGAGGTCTTAATGAATTTTCTTTTTTGACATGGAGCGCATAAAGAGTTTAAACTACTACTTAGTTCTGGAAGTACATGAACAAGTTATTTTTTGATAGTTTGACAATAAGTTTACTTGCTGAGTGTCCTAATCTCCTATGGTAAAGATCTAATTCCTCATTCTTGGAAACTAACCATTCATATCCGAAGCAAATATATCCTCAAAGCTAACAATATAAACGTTATGGGTTCTATGATCAACAAGTAATACACTATTAGTTTTAGCATCTATAATTTTGCAAGTGTTTGTAGATGATTCAAATATAACATTTAGACCCTTATCGTATAGTTGGCTAATAGAAATTAAATTATGCTTAAGAACATCTACAAACAATACATTAGAAATTGAAAATTGCATTATTACCTATGGTGTCGAGTCCAAGTATGCGTCCTTTGCTATTGTCCTCAAATGTCATCATGCCTTCCTTCTTCTTCTTCAGGCTAAGGAACTTGTCTTTATCTCCTGTCATGTGCCTGGAAAACCCAGAGTCCAAGTAACGCAAGTTCTCCTTGTCCTTAGCCTGCCAACACACCTAAAATGAAGATGAGAGTAAAGATCTGGTTACCCAAGTTGTTCCACCCATGCAATAGGTAGAATACTTTGGTAGCCAGACTTACATAGCTTTCTTATTACCTTTCCTCAGACACGACCCAAATGTGTGTCCAAACCTCTGATAGTTTGCACACAAAGCATAGGGAATGGAAGATGTCTTTATCATGTTCTTAGAGCTCGTTCTTGAGGATGAGGATAAACCTTCAGAACTGTAGATCTTATTATGTAATTTCTTATGATTTGTTTTAGTGTTAGCTTGACTATGATCGCAGCTCAGTGGTAGCATCAGACTTACATATCCTAGTCAAAATTTTCCAGATCCATGACACTGTGCACCCAACAACATGTTCAGTGATTTTTACCACATTCTAAATTTTTGGATAGCACAGTTGAGATCATGGATGCTCGCCTTTAAGGCATTGTTGTCAGTAACTAACATAAGAAACCGATTGGCGAACTGTTGTATACCTTTCTCTATTTTGGCAAGAGACATTTGAATTATTTTCTCCAAGACATTCTTTTCATTGGTGAGATTGTTGGCTTTCAACAATGTCTTGGAGAGACTTGCTTTTTGCTCTTCGATCTTTGTCATCAAGTGAGGACACTCTAGACACTCGATCTTCTCTTTGCCACATTTTATTAACTCATTTTTTAAATTTTCTAAGTCCATTTTAATTCTTTTGTTTTCATTTTGAATGAACTTCTTCTCAAGTATAACACTATCTAACTTCTCACATAGATGTTCATAAATCTGAAGAAGTTCATTATAGGAGGGTGGAGTTACCTGAGTGTCGCTCTGGACACTGGACTCATCGTCAGATTTGACTTGATTTCTCCCCATGAGGCACAAGTTTTTCTCGTCTTCCCTGCTCGAGTCAGATGTGCTTGACTCATCAGATTAATCCTCATCCAAGTTAGTGCCTTCAACACCTTATTCCCTTTGTGCCGGCTTTGCTTCTCTGTTTCCTCCTTCTAAAGTCTTGTACATTCCCTCTTTATGTGCTCATGCTTGTGATAGTGATAGCACTCAGGATGGGACTTCTCATCATCGCTTTCCGTCTCCTTTGATAGCTTGTTCTACCTCCTGGCTTCTTCAACTGCTCTTTTCAGGAATTTCTTAAATTTTCCTTGCCTCTTGAGATTCTTCATGAACCTTTTGAATTCCTGGACATAGAGGCGCTCCTCGTAGTCTTCCTCAGATTCTTCAGCAGCTTTTCTCTCCCTTGTGGCCTTCAGTGTCAGCCCCTCTTCTTTATCTCCCTAGGATACTCCTCAACTTGAATCTTCATTTCAAGTTCATGTGTCTTTAAGTATCCAATGAGACTCTCTATCTCCAGGGTGTTGATATCATGTGATTTAGCAATCGCAGCCACCTTCGGGTTGAAGCGAGGAGGCAAGGATCGTAGGATCTTCCTCACCAGATATCCATTTAAGTAGCTCTTCCCGAGGGATCTTGAGGCAATGACAATCATGGTGAAGCATGTATACATGTTGTCTACTTCCTCATCGATCTCCATCCGAAATTTTCGTATTTAGATTCGACTCGGAACAACTTCGACTCCTTCACCTGCGATGTACATTCGTGTGTAAGCTCAAGTAGATGTCATATATCATATGCAGTTTCACAGTTGCAGATTCTACTAAATTCAGTTTTATTCAATGCGCAAAATAAAGAGTTCATTGTTTTGACATTATTCGTACATCTGAGCTTATCAGCATCATCTCATTTATCGTGTGATTTGACTAAGACGGTATCACCTATAGTGGTGGTGGGTGCAGTGTATTTCGTCTTTATCATGGCACACAAGTCCATGCTTTGTTTCATCAGAAAGATTTTCATCATGTTCTCCAATGAATGTAATCACTCCCCATGAATAGTGGGGGGTCTACTCACACCCTGTCTCTCAGGAAATACGTGAACTGCATTGGCCATCTTACTTCAGGTTGTTAAGCCTTTTTGAAGTAACCACCTTTGATACCACTTATTGGATCTAGTATCCAACCTTAGAGCGGGGGTGAATAAGGTTTAACGAACATTACTAGAAGTTTGAAACATTTCTAACCAGAAAAACTAGTTCAGAAAGCTAACGCAGGGCGTTAGGTAGCTAACACGCGACAGTATGTTCCAAAACTCATTTTTCTGTATAGATTCTTCCTTGGAAATCTATGCACCTTTCAGAGAAGTACGGGCTAACACAGATAAAGTAATATGTAGAGAAAAAGAAGAAATGAATTTCATTCTGAAGTAAAATCAACAATGGATTTTAAAGATTACAAAACTTGATCTTTGTGACACCGGAGATCGAAGGCGGTGAGTGAAAAACTTTTTAGTTTTCTATACTGGCCCGCTCCCCGAATCTTTTGGCCCTCTCCCTTTCCCTCCAAGAAAGGTCTTCTAGTCGAATCTTCATCTCCATGCAAGGAAGGGTCTTAGAACCCTGCTAGATCACCAGATCTAGATGTCCCTACCCCGGATGATTTCTTAAGGAATCCTCCCCGTAATCCGACGACCTTCCCAGGTCGATTTCCCTCACCACAAGAATATAGAAAAATGAGAAAGATTATAACAAAAGTTTAAAGGATTTAAAAGATTAAAATCTCCTCTTGATGATTCCTTCGTCGAGCAATTCGTAACCGGTGCTTGAGATGTAAGACCCCCCATCCCGGAACATAAAAAATAGCACGAGGGGAGTCGTTTGCCCAAAACAACCGACTTGTGGTAGCATTAGCACACGGGCTAACATGTACTACAGAAGCCTATCCCACGGCTGTAATCAATATCATTCATTTCTAACCCAACCAAGAATATAAAACAGAAGTCAAATCCACATAAGTACAATAGTACAAAAGAGAGTACATCAAATAAAAGAAGCATCAACGAGCTTCAATCACATTAGAGTACATGTACAAAATGAGTCTCTCTAACTCACATCAGTCACTAATGGTAGCGATGACACCATCACTCAAGCCTTGTCGTACTGGCCTGGCTGCCTGTTGCCTAACCTGCTGCTGCTGTCTGAGGTTAGCGCCTCTAAAAGGCGACTGAACGTTAGTCACAAGGAACTAAGTATATCCGGCCCCGGCGAACAGGCCGGAAGCGAGGAATAGGGCAAACATCATGCGAAAGAGTACAACAAGTGGTGTTTATCAAAGAACAGTGTAGTAACAAAGAACTATAAAAGATCCCCTGCAGTTACATGACACAGTTTATAAGTAAATTATGACAGGAGGCAAATAAGAGAACAGGCCAATGAGACATATAAGAAAGGAGCTGGAAAAAACATCACGCTAGAATGCGTTCCTTAACAGACATACTGAAACAG